>OZ007590.1:356043971-357343301 GCA_963931845.1 Maratus michaelseni
GGGGGGGGGGCGCTCTATTTTGAAAAAATCAGAACAATATATCACGCACTTGCTGATTTATTAAAAGGCGGTTTTTTGCGTTTTCTTTTATGTGAAACTTGCTGTATATATGAGTGCCGCGGTATTCTACAATTTTGGGCTTATAACGTTTTAATATAACTGAACATATATGTACCCTAATAACTAACATATCTCAATTTTAGGTTCAATAAAGTATTCATAATTATTATTTTTTTGTAGCGTTGCCTTTTTTTTACCGTTGACATTTTTACCTAAATTCACTAAGACAGAATCACAAAAGACTAAAAAAAGTTATTTTGTTTAGTCAGGTTTCCGTTTTAGGAGGTATAGAAATTGTATTGCATTCTTTGCCTTCGGGAAAAAGAAGAATCATTTCTGTATCTTAATTAGAAATTGAGAAAAAGGTTTAAAATGTATTTAGTTCTCCAAAATTGCATATTTTTTTAAGGAGCCATTTTTTGCAAACTTAAAAATAGCTACACCTTAACAAGATGGCCGATGGAACATATCGTGACTCCCAATTAAAAGGCGCCCAATTTCCGATATAATGAAATTATTTAAATTGTGAAGCAATCCCAAATTTCAAAATTTTATTTGTATGTTCACAAATTTACGGGCTTACGAATAAAAATAGGAGTAATTAAAATTTTTATATTTATAGCTTATTGCTGGAAGACATTAAAAAAAAATGTATTAGTACTTATTATCCCTTATAAAGAAATAAGAAGTTTTGCTAAAAAATAGAGAAATATTTAGAAATGGCATTTTTTAATGAGAACAAAGACCCTAAACGTAGAACACTTTATTTTAAAGTATTTAAAGGAAAAATGCAGAACACTTTATTTTAAAGGAGTCAGAGGACTAATACACAGAACACTTACTTTTAATGTATTCTGAGGACTCATACACATAAAACTTTATTTTAATGTATTCTGAGGACGCATACACAGCATACTTTATTTTAAAGTATTCTGAGGACCCATACACAGAGCACTAAATTTTAAAGGATTCAGAGGACTCATACACACAACACTTTATTTTAAAGTATTCTGAGGACCCATACACAGAACACTTAATTCTAATGGATTCAGAGGACTCATACCCAAAAGACTTAATTTTAAGGTAATCTGAGGACACACATTTAGTAAGTTTTATTGCCATGGTTCAGTGGACCATTTTTTCTCCCTTACACACAATTATACACCGATACACAATCAGAAAAACAGCAAAACCCTCCAACTGAGGACAAATTTTATAAACCAATAAAAATTTGTACAAATCATAAAAATGCTTAAAAACGAAGGAAAATGACTTTTTTCCAACCGAGGACGTCCTCGGTTCCCTGTGGGTCCTCAGTCAGCGGGCGTGTAAACCTGTTTTCGTCCGCGCTTCCCCTGAAACACGAACACACACACACACACACACACACACACACACACACACAGACACACACACAGACACACACACAGAGGCACATATACACACACACACACACATGCACATATACACACATACACACACAGACACACACAGACACACACAAACGCGCACACATGCACTCATACAGTCAGATTAAAATACGAACTAGCACATATACACACTCACGCGCACTGTCGTGCTCACACACGCACAGACACACAAACACACTCATGCGCAGTCGTGCTCACACTCACACAAACACGCGCAGAAGCACACATGCATACACAAACGGCTACATACATGCATACACAACAATCAGCTCAAAGAAATACACACACATACACATGTACACAGACACACACACAGAGGCACATATACACACACACACACATGCACATATACACACATACACACACAGACACACACAAACGCGCACACATGCACTCATACAGTCAGATTAAAATACGAACTAGCACATATACACACTC
This sequence comes from Maratus michaelseni, assembly GCA_963931845.1. Classification (NCBI taxonomy): domain Eukaryota; kingdom Metazoa; phylum Arthropoda; class Arachnida; order Araneae; family Salticidae; genus Maratus; species Maratus michaelseni. The sequence continues at coordinate 356,045,900 of OZ007590.1, forward strand.
ACGCGCACTGTCGTGCTCACACACGCACAGACACACAAACACACTCATGCGCAGTCGTGCTCACACTCACACAAACACGCGCAGAAGCACACATGCATACACAAACGGCTACATACACGCATACACAACAATCAGCTCAAAGAAATACACACACATACACATGTACACACACGTACGCGCTCATACAAACAAACATACACACATAAGCACACACACATAAGCACACACTCATAAGCACACACTTACACACTCATGCATGCGCTCACACGAACACACACGCGCACACACACTTACACACTCATGCATGCGATCACACGAACAAACACACACACACACGCACACACACATACACACTCACGCACGCGCTCACATGAACAAACACTCACACACACACAAGAACAAACAGAAATTTCTTTCATACATAAAGGAAAGAAGAGAGCAATTTCAGAAAGTTAACCGTTAAAAAGAAAAATAAGCAAATGAATATTCCTACATCAATGGTATCAAAAATCCTACATAAATGTTTTAAAGAAGCTGCACGAAGATAACCGTATAAATGACGCAAATTGAAAAAAAAAAAAGACTTTTTTGTGGATAAAAATGCGCAAATATGTAATAAACATACCAATGTTAACGAAATGAACAGACATATAATAGAGAAACTATTTGATCTTTCACTTGCTAAAGAATTAAAGCGTATCTATGTAAAAATGAAATCAGCAAAAAATAGATTTCCGCAAAGGGAATGAATGACTACGAATTTCACTATTGAGAAAAAATACTAAAAATGCCAATGCATGGGCTGTTTTGTATACTACTATGCACAATTGCATTTTAAAGATGGTATTACTAATTCTAGGAATAAAACATCAATGCAATACAACATATTTAACCGAATACATATGCAAAAAGAATGGAAGGGAAAAAGAAAATTTGATCAACCTGAAACCCATCTGCACAAATGCAGCAAACTACTTTGAGTATCACTAACGAGAAAGAATTTTTAACATGCCAAGATAAGGGCTTTTTTGTGTATTAGTATCCACAATTATATTTCAAAGATACCATTCTGAATTTTATGAATAAGTTAGAAGCTATAATAAAACTTTGGAATTGGATTGCACATATGCAAAAGAAAAAACATGAAATACAATCAACGATATATAGATTTCGCAAACTGAAATAATAACCTTCAGTATTACAAATAAAAAAATATGGAAATTGCCAAACTATACGCTATTTTATGTGCATTTATACACAAAGACCATTTTTAAGATACCATTTTAAATAAGTAAGAGATGAAATAGAATTTTCCGAATTTAAATCATAAATGCAAACGAACGAAAACGAAAGTATAAACAGATACAACAACAAATAAATTTGTGTACATGCAAGTACCAACTTTGAATGTCACTAATGATAAATAACACTGAAAATGCCAAATTACGGGCACATATAAAAATGAGAGCAATTCCATATAAATCCATATAATAATATCTCTAATAAAACTAACAACAAACCATAATATTACATACATGTACATATGTATGTCTGTGCAAAAAAAATAATAGACAGAGGAAAAAAAATGAAATAATAGAAAAGAAGCAGAAGAACGAAGAACGAAGAAAAGATGGTAGGAATAGAAGCAAAAGTGTGTAAAATTAAAAGACAGAGGAGAAAAATGAAATAATAGAAAAGGAACAGATGAAAAGGAAAAAATAAAAAATTGTAGGAATAGAAGTAAAAGTGTGTAAAAAAAAAAAAAAAAAAAAAAAAAAAATGAAATAATAGAAAAACAACAGAAGGAAAAGAAAGAATAAAAGATTATAGGAATAGAAGTAAAAATGAATCAATCAGCAAGAGAGAGAGAGAGAAAGAAATTTGAGAGAGTGGCGTAGGCAGAAAGTGCTAAAAGAGAATAAAAGAAGAAAAGAGAAGACGAGAGTATGAGAGGGAGAAGAGAGATGAATGGGAAGCAGACGGCGGATCGGAGAGGGAGGACGCGAGGGAAAGGACAGAGCCTGTGGAAAGGGAGTGGAGGGAGAGAAGCAGAGCGAGAGATGGAAGGGGGGGGAAAGAGGGGCGAAGAGGGTAGGGGAGGTGCGGAGGGACGAAGGAACAGGCACGGGGGAAAGGGTGAGGGAGGGAGAAAGGAAGAGACGAAAGGAGAGCAGAGAGAGAGAGGGAGAAATCCTGTAAGCATCACTCATATTACAAGCACCTGAATTTAGTCGTTTATTCATTTCGTGACTGGATTTTATCAACACTACCCGTAATATCCGATCAATTAACCTATTGGAAGAATTTTCATGTTATTTCGATCAGGCTTTTAACAAATTTCATACTTTTAGATATTGATATTTTCACTATCGTTATTTTTCAGATGGAGAAGAGAATGTTAGATAACATATTTATATCTAAAAAAAATATATATGCATTATTATTTAATAGATCGAAAATTAAAAAAATATATACATGAATGAATTTTTAATATTTAATTAACTGTTAATATAAATTAATAATTATTTTTTTTTTCAATATTAAAAGTTAAAAATTCTAAATATCGTAAATGACGCATTTTAAAAATTTTAGAAATTACTTCACTTACTGTAATATATATTATTTATTATATTTTCTAAAAATAGGAAATTAAGCAATGATTTTTAGTTTTGTTGAGATAATCTTATTATTTTAATGCTCAGCCACTGAAAGCCTTAACGAAAATGTTCGTAAATGCTTTAGATAAAATTTTCTTTTCAAGCAGCATTTATTCATTTATTTTAAAGTTTTTGAATCCCAATTCAAAGAGAATATACATAAATTCCATTTTCAAGGAAATAAGAATTATAAATGTGGGAGCCAGTACTTATTCTAGAAAGAAAGAAATTTTGCCCATTGGTAATTTGGAATAATTTCCCTAAACTGACTCCAAGCATCGGAAATCAGTCAAGTAGGAAATCCGATAAACTTAATAATAAGCCCTAACCAAACTGTTTTTGTCCCCAAGTAAGTACTGTGAAAATACGCTAGTATATTTGGGAGACTTCAAAATGAATTCTAAGTATTTTTCTCTCCAATCAGAATTATTTCCCACACCCGACTTTTCTAGAAAAATAAAACTGAATATATTAATAGAGATATTTTGTTTTGGAATAATTGTTTATACAAATACCTGTTATGGTGCCTTAGTATTTGATGTAAAAGAGGCTGAGAATTAATTAACAGCTCATTATAATCTTTAAATGAGTTCTAAGCTATTTTTTAATTTTAAATGCCAAGTAATTAAAAAATATTGCAAACTTTTCTAAATTCATGTAAAAAAATATTTTTAACCACTATTTCTAGTTACCTAGAATTATATTTTTTGATATTAAAAGATAAATATTTTACTAGTATTCTTTAAAAATTTAACCTTTTTATTTTTTTTTAAATTATTTTTTAATATTTAATTAACTTTTAATATTTACCTCTTGATATTTTTTTAATATTTAACTTTTTGAATTCGTTAATTTAATTTTTAATAATAAAGTAACAATTATTTTTTTATTTTTTAAATGTAATTAACTTTACTTCACCATCTTACCGAACTTCTGAAAATTTTCCTTTCATTTCGATAATAAGTTAACTTTCATGTCATTATACATTCTATATTTAAAATAAAAAATTCTAATAATCACAATTTTTTAAAGGTATGTAAAACACAATATTTAAGAGTTAAAATTCCCTACTAATCGCTAAAAATAAAAATTACAAATAAACAAACAAAGCACCCTCAAAAACCATGGCGAATAAATTTTTCGTAATGAGGCACTGCGAGCCATTCCTTCACTCAATGCCACGCAACAAGAATATCCAATCACAAAATGAATGGAAGACCAAATTTCAGGCTCTTGTTTCATTCTGAAGCATCGGGAATAAAGCCAGTAACCTCTTTCGTTCACTAACTGATTGAAGAGACGACGATTTTCTACAATGTTAGGGCCCCCAAATTTCGTAATGTATGTCTGTAACTCAGGATTAGTTTTATTATTTGTAGGGGGCCCGTAATGTTATGTTTTTCTTTGGGGTCCTACAGTCTCTTTTGCTCTGGGATCCCCATTTCTCCTGTTTTTCTGGGACCCGGGAATCTTCATTTCCTTTGGGACCCCAGATTATCAAATCGAGAACTACTAAAATTATTATTATTAACAATATTTTGAAAAAAAATTGAAATTAAATATTGACTTTATTTTGGTTGAGCTACGTTTATTCTTTTAATGCTGAGACACTAAAAGACTTGGCGAAAATATTCGGAAATATTTCAGTTAAAATTTTCTTTCGATGCACCATTTGTTAATTTAATTTAATTTTTAAATTAAAACTAATTAAATTTAAATTATAACAAAATTTAATTTAAATAATATTTGTTTTACAAACACATTTTATGATGCTCTGATAAATTTGTTTCAAAATGACCGAGCATTAAATAATAGCTCGTTATAATAATCGATTTCATAAAAAATTATTATTTTTGCAAATATTTATAAACATTTTTTTAATAAACTCCCACTATACGATGACTGCTAAAATATTAATGTAAATATTAATTCTGAATATTTATATATTTTACAGTAGATACTTTGAATTTTATAAAATTTTTATTCCTGAAAATTTAAACGTATAATTCTGTTATATTTCATTAAAATTGTTTAACTGGGAATGATATTAATTGATTCTTTACAATTTCAATTTGAGCAAATGCCTTTAAATCAGTGCGATGTTATTTTTAATCTATTAGTGCTAAATAGTTTTAAAAAGTTTTCAAAATCCCTTTAAAAAATTATTTTTTGTAGCCTGTTACTCTTATGTACATAAAAGAACTAACTGCACAAGTAAATATTACATATGATAAAGTATAATTATGAAAATTTTTGAAATTATTTCACTTATTGTAATACATATTATTTATTATATTTTCTAAAAATAAGTAATTAAGCAATATTTTTCAGTTTTGTTGAACTAATCTTTTTTAGTAATGCTCAGCAACTAAAATCCTTACCGAAAATATTCGTAAATGTTTTAGATTAAAAAAAAAAATCGAGCACCATTTTTCATTTATTTTTAAGTTTTTGAATTCTAATTCAAAGGGAATTTACATAAATTCCATTTTCAAGCAAATAAGAATTATAAATGTGGGAGCCAGTACTTATTCCAGAAAGAAAGAAATTTTGCCCATTGGTAATTTGGAATAATTTCCCTGAACTGACTCCAAGCATCGGAAATCAGTCAAGTGGGAAATCCGATAAACTTAATAATAGTCCCTAACCAAACTATTCCCCCCCCCCCCCCCAAGTAAGTACTGTGATCATACGTTAGTATGTGTGGTAGGCTTCAAAATGAATTCTAAGTAATTTTCTCTCGAATCAGAATTATATCCCACACCCCGACTTTTCTAGAAAAATAAAACTGAATATATTAATGGAAGGAGATATTTTGTTTTGGAATAATTGTTTATACAAATACCTATTATGGTGCTCTTAGTATTTGATGCAGAAGTGGCTGAGAATGACATAACAGCTCATTATATTATTTAAAATAAGTATTAAGCCTTCTTTGCACTTTTCAAAAATATTTTTTTTTTTACAAATTAATACCGTTATGTTTTCGTTATATATATATTGTTTTGTTTTTAAATATAAAAAATAAAGTAAATATTATGCATGATAAATTCTAATTAAGTAATTTTTATCATTTTCTTTTACTTATTAATAAAATTAAAAATATTACCGCCAAAGCCCGAAAAATACTTCTTGGAAACCCATTGCTTTAAATTGGCTCTAAAATATCTTGTAATTGAAGAAATTTTCATGTGTCTGGTTCATGGTTCCGTAATTTATCTTGTCAGTTTCTTAGATAGGCCGTGAAGATAATTTTTTGAACTTGTCATTTCATAGCTAAAGCTAGCATTAACAGTCCACCTGAAGAATTTTTGAAGGTGTTGTCCAATAGAGAAATAGCTTTTTTTAGCATTATTGTCTTGTTTTTGGCTTTCGTCAATGGATTCCTTGTTAATGGATTCTCCAGCTTCAACGTGATGTAATTTTTCCTGTTTTCTCTGTACATTCATTTTTTCGTATTCTTGATTGATGGTGCTGCAATCTGTACCGGTATCACTTTTTGTATCATATTTTAAATAATTTATCTCGACAAAATCATTAAACAAAGACTCATTTTTACTATATATTTTGCTTTCTTTTTCAGTTTTCGAAATTTTCTTTATTTCTTCATATCTATTTTTTGTATCTTCTTTATGTAATGTAGCTGTTTTATGGAATGGGAATGGTTCTTCTGTTTCAAATACAAGTGAATTTAACGTTTTGCTTTTTTGTTTAATAGCATACACTACAGAGTCACAATTTCTGGTGTAAAAATTTGGCTTGCCTTCTTTTTCAACCTTCCATATTTTATTTATCTCTTCATATCTGCTTTTCGTAACTTCTTTATGCAATGTTTCTGTGTTAGGTGATGACAATAGTTCTTCTGTTTTAAATAAAAGGGGGTCTTCTGGTTTGCTTTTCTGTGTAATACCATCCACTACAGCGTCACAATTTCTGGAGAAAAAATGTATTTTAGCTTCATCTTTATACATTTTCAATACATTTCCAAGCTTTTCATTACCTTGGGTCTTATGTGAGAATTTTTTTTCTAATTTTTTCCAAGGCACTAAAAAAGAAAACAAATAAAAAAGTTGTTAGTTAAAAAAGAAGAAAACTGCACAGAGAGAAAATGAAAAGAAAAACACAAAATTTTTATTTTTATGATGTAATGAAATTATTTCAATATTTAAAGCTGTATGATTTCATACACAGTTACTCTTAATTTTTTCTTACATTTGTTTCTTATAATTAATACATTTGTTTGTAAATATTTATTAATTTCATTAATTTTAACACAAATATTCTAATTGGTAAATAAATCGTATAAATTTCCAACTGAGTGAAAAAGTGCCCAGGCTAGTATTCAATCCAGGGACCTTTTGAATTAATTTGCCAATGCTATTCAAACTGGGCTATCATGGACGAATACGGCGGATACAATTCACTTAGCTAACCTTATTGATAATGACGTCTGGTCTGTTATTTTAAATAGCTGAGCAGAATAAATCGCAAGTAAAGGAACTCCAGTAACGCTGGATACATTGTTACACTTGAATAATTTTAACACAATTATTCTAATTGGCAAATAAATTATATGAGTTGTAATTAATAACAGACCAGATGCCATTAACAATAAGGTTAGATGGGTGAATAGTGTCCGCCATATTCGTCCAGGATAGCTGAGTTGGGAGAACTTTGGCAGCTTATGCCAAGAGGTTCCTGATTCGAATCCTGACCTGGACACTTTTTCACTCAGTTGGAAAATTACAACTCATATGATTTATTTACCAATTAGAATAATTGTGTTAAAATTAATCAATTATAGCTACGTATCCAGCGTATAATTAAGTTCCATGACCTGCAATTTATTCTGTTGAGCTGTGTAAAGTAACATACCAGATTCTATTTTGAATAAGGTTAGCTGGGTGAATTGTGTCTACCAGTTTCGCCCAGGATATCTCATTTGGCAGAGCTTTGGAAGCTTAACCCTAAAGATTCCTGGTTCGAATCCTGGCCTGGAGACTTCTTCACTCAGTTGGAAAATTGCAACTCATATTTATTAATTTGAATATAATTTTTTTTTTTTATTTATTAATGTTTATTTATTTACAGTTTATTATGTTTGGTGATGAATAATTATTATATGTTCAAAACGTTATTATGTACTTTTTAACAAAAAACCCCTTTATAAGCATTTCCGTGATATCCAATTATCCCGGGAAGCATCAGCTATACGAGGGGTAGTACTTAAGTTTTTAGAAAGTAATACAAGAAATAATTTCTTACCAGGAATGTATGTTTTATTGCTTCTCAAAATACTCTCCTGCAGCATCCATATTTTTTTTGCTTCGAATAAACTAATCATCAAAACATTTATGAAACTCTGAAAGTGGCGTAGCAGAAACATGGCATTTGTAAGCTTCAACGGCTTTTTCCGAGTTGTTAAAACGATGACACGCTTATTATTTTTTATGAACAGAAATAAAAAGTAATCATTAGGTGGTAAGTCTGGCGAATACGAAGAATGAGTCATCAATTCGTTTTTTTTTCACGCTTCAAATAATCAATAGTTAGCGAAGCAGTGTGGGAACTGGCGTTTTGTGTCAAACCTTGTCGAAAGTCACAAAAAAATCATGGCTCTGAAGTCTCTTCGACATACCTCCATAATTATTTAGCACTTCTGATTTTCGAAAAATCACAATTTCACAGCTTTTGATGTTTTGTAAACGCAAACATTCACGTAACTGTTCGAATTTTGATAAAAATCATTCTGCGATGAAAGCAGCTGGTTTTTTTTCGATACCAGATTCTAAAAACATAAATACTGGCTCTGGTATAACTGTACTCTGTGACATTCAGAGATTGCGAAGAAACCCTTTGGTACCACATTTATTAAAAGGGCATAAAGATTCTTAATACTTCCTCGGTTAAAAGCATTACGCAACTTTTCAACGTGTAGCCGGGTAAAAAGCATTAATGTATGGAGATAATTTTAAAATTTAAAAAATACTTATTATGCTTACACTGTAATAAAAAAAGACAAGTGTTTTTTAATCCAGAAAATTGGAGTGCAACCACGAACTAAAGTTTACAAATAACTTCTTCCGTGATACCCAAGATTCCGAAAAGCGTTAATGATCTATAGAGAGCCCATGAACTTCCATATTTTCGAGATTTAAAGAAGCACTTATAAAAATAAAGTTTGTTTCGCAGCCACTGATTTAAGGGAACGTTTCCGGGTAGTTTTTATTTCAACCCAGAATTTAGATTTTGTAGATTTTTTTGGTGCTGAAGTAAGAATAAAAATATGTATGCAATAAAACGTTAATTAAAAAAAAAATTCCTAGATATATTTTGTTTGTGAAATTGCGTAACTATTGTTACATCTTATTTTTATATCTTGCCGACGATCAATTTATATACTTCAGCTATTGCTAAAACAACTTTTATAAAAGTATTGAAATTCTTAGTTCGGCTTAGAGACATTCGATAGAAACTTTTCCGAATGTCAGAGGCAACAACAACAAAAAAAAGTGTTTTTTATAAATACTTTTTTAAATCTAGAAAATATATTAAGTTTCTGAGGTTGCTAAAGGTAAAGATCCCTTCTTGGAATCGTGAGTAACTCGAAAGAGGTTTATTGCATACTTTTTTTTTTTTTTTTTTTTTTTTTTTTTGTCGTTATATTATATTTTCATTGATTAAGAAATAGTTGTCTGACTGAAAAAAAAAAAAAACCATAATATACGAAAATACAATATAACCACGTACGAAAATATACGATAATCTGTTCCGAGTTACCCACGATTCCGAAAAGCATTCTTAAACTTTAGAAACCTCAGAAACCAATATATATTTTTTTAGATTTAAAAACCATTTATAAAAACATAGTTTCTTTCGCTGTCACTGATTTCTGGAAACGTTTCCGAGTTGTTTTTATAGTGTATTAATCTGGTTTCTCAAACTGCAATATCGGTTTTTGGAATGCTTTCAATTCTCAGAGAAACATTTCCAGCTTTGTAATTGAATTTACACATGCAAGAGAAATAAAATAATATTAATTTTACTGTTAATGTTAATGCTGCTAATTTAGCATGTTTGTCATTAAAAGATGATTGTTCAGGATTAAGATATTTACCTAAGAATAGATTGCATCCGAAAAAACTCCAGATTCAGAAAACTGATTAATTCATTATAAAAACTACCCGGAAACGTTTTAAAAAATCATTGGCAGAAGAATAAACTTTTTGTTATATAAATCCTCTTTTAAATCTCGAAAATATATTGATTTGTAGGGCTTCTAAAGATCAAAAACTCTTTTCGAAATTGTGAGTAACTCGAAAAAGGTTATTGTTTATTTTCGTTTGGGGTTATATTGTACTTTCCTAGATTACGAAAGATTTGTCTTTTTCACAGTGCTTTTTTTTTACAATGCACGGAACGAGTGATTTCATTTTTTCAGCCAAACTGCACCGAATTGCTACGAAAGTAACATAAAAATTCTATTAAAGATGTGACCAATTAGCGTGACAGTTATTATGAAGAATTAAACTGAAATTCGATATAATTATCAATTTTTTAATTATCACATATCAAGTTAACTCACACATGAATGTTAAGGGAAGGTCATGTAAAATTTCATTTTAAAAGTTTGAAATCAAGCTGCAATATATACTTTGTAACGCATCAAAAACAATACAATTTTACTTTATTATATTGTTTATTTATGTATATATTGGGTTATAAAAAATATGGCTATGGATTATTATTTTTTTTAACTGAATATAAATTTTGATTGGTGCGGTAATATCGCATTGTTAGTTAATCGCACTATTCCAGGGTAACCTGTACAATTTATACACAGATAAATATCATCTTTATCTCATGATTGCAAAGGATTCTCACATTTTTTTTATTTTTTAAACAATTAGAAATTAATTACAACTTGTCAACAATGTAATAAAATTTATTTTACTGTATATTATGTTTTAAGGTTAGCATTTAAAAGAAATTAATTATATGTTAATTAAAACTTTACAAAATACTTACTTTTCTTCTTCCATATGTTTCCATCCTGAAGTTGTAACTTAACATCCAGAGTACTTAGCAGGTAGTTAACATCGTATGCAGATGGTCGATGAACAGGATCAAAACTCAAAACATATGACGCTAAATTTCTTACTGCTTTCAAGTTAAAAGTGTTGTAAGATGCCGGAAAATTTTTCTTCACGAGCCGGTTGAATTTTGCTTTCTGAGGAGAAATATATCAATTTATTTTTAGACTTAAATAATGTACTATGTTTAAAACTACTGAAACAATTAATATTATAAGTTTATACAGTAGTAAACACAAAAGTTGTAATAATTTTTTTTAATTTTAAAAAATATGTTGTAGCTATCACTTTTCTCTCCTATCTCTCGCTATGAGACAAATATCCTTAATTAAAATAAAAAAGGTTTAAAAAAACATCAACAATATTTAATTTAAAAAAAATAATAATACTATAAAATCCAAGAATTTGAACAAACGGCGAGTTTGAAATTTCAATGGACACATTTATAAAAATATGTCGGGTAAAAAAGTTTTCTTTTTGTATGAGGGTGACGTAAAGTAATTAGTGTAAATAAAATCATTCATAGAAGCAGGCTTTTTATTCTAAAAAAATTTCTTAGAAAAGCAACAAGCTTTGAGAACACTAATATTTTAGCTGTACGTGGACTTATTAAGAGGCTGCTTCACTGATGTGAAAACACCCGCTCGCTAATCTTCATCCTTTTTAGGAAATATTTAAGATATCTTGTTCGCATTTCAATATTTTTTAATGTTTTTTTTTTTTTTTTTTTTTTTTTTTTTCCATTTGATAACTGAGCTCGATCTCTATGCAGTCCCTTTTTTACTTTTTTATTTTGGTTGAAGTTTTTTTTTTTGTTAGTTTTTATTATTATTATTATTAGTGAGCATACTTTCACATTCGAAACCGGTTCCGAAAGTGAAAGTATCTTAATAAAAAAAAAAATTGTCGTAATCGAAAAAGTACAAAAAAGCCAGCATAGAGATTGATCTAAGCTATTCAATGCAAAAAAAATGTTCATTTAAACATATTGAAATGCGAACGAGATGTCTTAAAATATTTGCCCCATAGGATTAACATTACCGAACGGGTGTTTTCGCGTGAGAGTGAAGTAGCCTCTTAAATGTAGAAACGCAAATCTCTTACATATGATGCGCCCGTTTACATTTGCCTGATGAAGAGAAATAAATAATGTTGTCCTCGAAACAAGTTTATTTCTTAATTATATATTTCTGCAATAAGAAGAATCTTAGTTTTTCCCATTTCTTAATTAATGTTTAAATAATATACTATATCTATCTATTATTATTTTTTGCATAACTTTTCTGTTGGGAATAAAGTTTAACTAGTATTAATGTTTAACTAACCACTTTTGCTAATTTAATATTTAACTAAACTTCCAGTGCCAATTACCTGTAGAATTTAGCTAAGAGATGTATGTTATAAATAACTGCGAACTTAATTATTTCAAGCCCTGATTTCTGTATGGGCAAATAGGACATTTGCCTACAGCTCTCATATTATGGAGTCCCCAAACTTAATAATAGTACTTATTTTAGAAGTTTTTATTTTTCCTTATCTAATTTTTTCGAAACAATTCCTTCTTTAAAAATAATTCATATACAATTTATTAATGTCATTTTAGTCATAAAAGAATATATAAGGTGGGTCAGCCAAAGATGGTCACTGTTCCTAAGGTAGCCCACCTCTCAAAAGTAGAATTTATTAAATTTTTAATCACAAAATGGAGCTACCGCATTTTCAATCATGTATCTGCAGTGCACGTGGATAAATTTAAAGAAATCACCTTGATCCTCCGACATTTTATGCAGTGAATTTTCTTTTGAAGAGTAGTCGTTCTTATTTCCATGTAAGAAAATATTTTAATTTACGCGTGTTTAAATTCGTGCAACTTTGAGTTATGCTGCATTTTTTGAAAGCTTTTTTTTTTCTCTTTAACTACATTTACTTATATTATATAGAAATTATATAGAAATTATAAGAAATTTACCAGATTAATATTTTTAAGTCGAACAAATTGTGACCATACGGATGTTCCCAAAGTGCCCGCCTTAGAAAACAAATGTGGAAATCAATGTAGTAAGGGTAATTTTCAAATTTTCTACATAAACATTTGAAAAAAAAAAAATACCATTTATTGTTATCACCAGAGATTACTCAAAAGATTTCAGTAACTCCCAGAAGAAAATTCCTGAACTACCGGGCAAAAAAGTGCTTCAGGGTCTTTTCGTTTCATAAGATAAGAAGATTAAGCAGAAAAACTCGAAATATATCAAAAGAAAGAAGGGTTCATCAGAGCATAATAGAAAGAAAAATAATTTCCAGAGATTTTTTTTTCACATTTTAAAGATGATTTCTATTAATGGGCCAACTTTGGATTATTATGCGTCAAAGGTGGGCCACAAGCTACGATTTTGTTACTGCATTATAAAAAAAATTACATTTTATTTTACAAAGAAAAGTATACTTGATACGTGTTAAAAATAAGTGAACAATTTTACAAACAGAAATTTAGCCACACACACCCAACCAGAAAATTAAAAAAAAAAAATCCTCAAAGCTTTACTGTGAGCACCTTTGCCTCATCTATCTTCTGTATTTTCATATTTATTCATACCTCAATTTTCATTTAATTCTATTCAACATTTAAATATACACTAAAAGCACTTTTTATTTTGCTTAAAAGACGTCAACATAAATCTTAAAGATGTTAAAATTTAAAATTTACATGTTTCGATTTGTTCATCAAATCGTCATCAGAATATATACAAACCACAAATACAATGTACATAAAAAACGAGAGATTAAATTTATTAAAAATTAAAAAACCAGAGAGTCTGAACAGTCACTATGTGAAAGAAGGTACAACGCCCTCTATACTTTTAATTTTAACACCGCTCTTAGATTCATCTACAGACATAAATTTTAACATCTTTAAGATTTATGTTGACGTCTTTTAAGCAAAATAAAAAGTGCTTTTAGTGTATATTTAAATGTTAATTCTAATGGACGTATTTTGACTCTATACTTTATTTGAAATACTAATAACAGTCGAATCTATTCAACATGTTGATATTTTACTCTATCTTGGCATTTTCATAAACAGTATAAAGTCACAGACTAACAGAAAAAAATTTAGACTAATTTGGGGAGGTCCTCACTGTCTACTTTCCTTGAGCTTTCTCGAAACATAGTCAGGCACTAGATTATTTAATGTTTTATACTTTCTAATATACAATGAAAATTATAACTTTATTATTTTAAATATTATGCTTTTCAAAACAACAATGTATTTATATAAAAAATAATCACTTAAGTTGAACCAGTACACTTGAATGTTATCATATAAAGTTTAATATTATCTCGATTATTTTAAAAATTGTATAAATGTAGAATGAACTATGTACATAATTACATTAAAATTAAACGTGATTTTACATATCGTCTTATATGCTCGGGAGTTCGATTGTGGGATATCTTACCCACATCAAGCTAGGAGTAACCACTGTACTCTTTTTAGGCAGTCACTTTTTTCTCGCAGCTTTTTAGAAAGTTCGGGTCTAGCGCCCTAATAGGACATTTCTTTTATTCTGTCTTAAAAATAATTTTTGCAATTATATGCATGCAGTGGTACTTGTATTAACGTGTCATGTGTTAGTATGTCTATACATGAATTAATATGACTTTATTTATGTTTTACCATTTAGAATAATAATAATAATAATTTTTTTAATTATCCTCCTACATTTTTTTTTTCCAGACACATCTCTCACTCTTTAAATTTAAAATAGGAACTATTTATTCAAACGAATAATTTATGATAAAACATTAAAAGAAATTACTGGAAAGTTGTTATGTTTCGTAAATCTTGTTGTAATATGCTATTTTCTAAACGTCTTCAAAGATTCCTTCCTTAGTTTATTGTAGTACTAGCAAGCTACGCCCGCTACACTGGTCAATTTCTCTTAACGAACCTTTGATCAAACAAAATATTGACATTTCATAATTCACTTTTATATTTTAACAGAATAATAAAGCTACTATAATTTGTGACTCGTGCTATAGCCAATATACACGATACACGTCAGGACACGTCGCCCTTATCATTATCTTTTTACGCGTGAAGGTTTTGCTATGGTACTCCATTGTGAAATTTGGTAATTTATTTTAATTCAATATTTGAAAAATGGCATAATCATTAGATTTGAAATTTATATCAAGAAATATACAATTTTTTAACATTCAAACGCAGTTTGTCTAACAATTTCCCAATAAATACTTTTCGAGCTATTATTTTTTTCAGTAACTTCAAATGTTTCATTTTCCGATATTAATGTATGGCAAAGATTAGCGAAAAACCCAGCCGTCAGCAACGCATAGATTTATATTAAAGAGGATGTTGGAGCAAGGATTGTCACCATCACTTTTGAAATCGGTTCTGTAGTTCCAGAGATTCCATAGAAATTGTAATTTAAAATGATTTTAGAACGTTTTTCGCTCACTTCACCCTTTTAAATTTCAAATTTTTTGTTTCATTTATTCTTAGAGAGCATTACATCTTATAAGTAAATACATTGCCAAATTTCAAATTTCTAGCTCCTTCAGTATAAAAAAAATTGCAATTTTAGAACGTTTTTCGCTCCTGCACCACCCTGGGATTATGTGGCACTGACATAAAATATAGCCTATGTTGGAGCAGGGACTGTCACCAACAATTTGCCTCCATCACTTTTGAAATCGGTTCTGTAGTTCCAGAGATTCCATAGAAATTGTAATTTAGAATATTTTTAGAACGCTTTTTGCTCATTTCACCCTTTTGAATTTAGATTTTTTTTTGTTGTTCTTAGAGATCATTTACATCTTATTAGAAACTACAATGCCAAATTTCAAATTTCTAGCTCCTTCAGTATAAAAAAAAAAATGCAATTTTAGAACGTTTTTTGCTCTTGCGCCACCCTGGGATTAGTGGCACCGACCTAAAATATAGCCTATGTTACAGCAGAGACTGTTACCATCAATTTGCCACCATTACTTTTGAAATCGGTTCTGTAGTTCCAGAGATTCCATTGAAATTGTAGTTTAGAATGTTTTAGAACGCTTTTCGCTCATCTCACCCTTTTAAATTTCGAATTTTTTTAGAATTGTTTCTTAGAGAGCATTTACATCGTATAAGTAACTACCATGCTAAATTCCATGTTTCTAACTCCTACAGTGTAAAAAAAAAATCGAAATTTTAGAACGTTTTTCGCTCCTCCACCCCCCTGGAAGTAGTGGCACCTACATAAAATAAAGGCTATGTTGGAGCAGCGACTGCCACCATCAATTTGCACCATCACTTTTTAAAACGGTTTTGTAGTTCCAGAGATTCCATAGAAATTGTAATTTAGAATATTTTTAGAACGCTTTTCGCTCATTTCACCCTTTTGAATTTCGATTTTTTTTTCTTAGAGAGCATTTACATATTATTAGTAACTACAATGCCAAATTTCAAATTTCTAGCTCCTTCAATATAAAAAAAAATGCAATTTTAGAACGTTTTTCGCTCTTGCACTACCCTGGGATTAGTGGCACCGACATAAAATGTAGCCTATGTTACAGCAGAGACTGTTACCATCAATTTGCCACCATTACTTTTGAAAATGGTTCTGTAGTTCCAAAGATTCCATTGAAATTGTAATTTAGAACGCTTTTCACTCATCTCACCCTTTTAAATTTCGAATTTTTTCTTAGAGAACATTTACATCTTATAAGTAACTACCATGCCAAATTTCATGTTTCTAGCTCCTTCAGTATAAAAAAAAATCGAAATTTTAGAACGCTTTTCGCTCCTGCATCACCCTGGGATTAGTGGCATCGACATAAAATATAGCCAATGTTGGAGCAGGGATTGTCATCAAAAATTTGCCACCATCACTTTTGAAAAGGGTTTGGTAGTAGAGAGAAAATGGGGCTCCGACCTCAGGAGGTGGTGTGTGGTGCGAGGAGGGAGGAGGGCTCCTCCTCCCGAAGTGTCCTCCTCCTCCTCCTCGTCACGAAGTGCTCTCCTCCTCCCAAAGTGCCCTCCTCCTCCCGAAGTGCCCTCCTCCACCACTTAAGATAAGGGGATTAATTGAGGATTAGCGTTAATTAATTTTAATTGGGGAACTTAGAAATTTTTCGAAGCCTTTTTTTTTTTTTTTTTTTGCGGAGAATTTTCTACAAGAGTACGAGGTGTGTTTCAACGGATTTATTTCAGCGAATTAGAAATTTAATTAATTATAATTGGGAAACTTGGAAATTTTTCGAGGCAATTTTTTTTTTTTTTTTTTTTTTTTTTAACAACGAGAGTATGCAGTGTGAATATGAGTGCAGTAGAAGTGAATGATTAATTAAAAATGTTAATTAATTTTAATTGGGGAACTTAGAAAATTTTCGAAGCAATTTTTTTTTCACGTAGAAATAGCTATTACAGTACAAGGTGAATTTTAACGAATTACAAATTTAATTAATTTTAATTGGGGAACTTAGAAATTTTTCGAAGCAATTTTTTTTTTTAAACTAGAGTAGGCCATTCGATATACATGTTAGAGTACATTTGAGGAGAATTTTAAAAGTCAATAATGATTTAATTAAAAATAATAATTAAAAAGGGTCATTCATTAATTTTAATTGGGAAACTTAGACATTTTTCGAAGCATTTTTTTTTTCTAAACGAGAGTATGCAGTTTGAATATGAGTGTATGTAGTAGAAGTGAATGAATAATTAAAAATAATAATTAAAAAGGATCATTCATTTTAATTGCAGAACTTAAGAATTTTCGCGAGATTTTTTTTTTTTTTTTTCAACGAGAGTAGGGTATTCGATATACATGTTAGAGGAGAATTTTAAAAGTCAATAATGGTTTAATTAAAAATGGTGATTAATTTTAATTGGGGAACTTAGACATTTTTCGAAGCAAATATTTTTTCAACGAGAGTAGGCTATTTGTTATACATGTTAGAGTATATTACAGGTGAATTTTAAAAGTCAATAATGATTTAATTAAAAAGGGTCATTAATTAATTTTAATTGGAGAAAAAATCATGATGGTGCTCCATATCCTTATAAATATTATTGGTTTTAATATGATAAGTTAAGGAATCTATATCCGTAAAGAGTAAAACTGCGCGATCTTTGTATGTTTTCTTTATAAAATTGTAATGAAAATCATACATAACTAATTTAGATAATACTAAAATAGAAAATCCAACATAGATGGTCGGTTCATTAAAATGCTAGTTTTTAGTCGTTCTACAGCGGTTAAATCTTCATCATATGTCTTGAATGATTTAAAAGTAGGCAAAGCTACTAATTTTTTTTAAAATACATTTCCAGTATGAATTATTAAATCTAATTCACTTATTTCAAATTCTTAACGATAGTCCCATAGCATTGGAAAGTGTTTCATAAAGTATACCATGACTCATGATTTTTCCTTCATATTTATTTATTGTCACTTATTGTAGATCCTATTTTATAATTTACGTTAAAATTTTTCATTCATTCCTATCATTTTCTGGGTACTCTGTATATATTTTTTAGGTGCGTATTGTTAGTCTAAATTTTATCGAAGGTATTTCTGTGATAATATAGGTGAGGTAGCGCATTAATGCAGTATAATTAATGTGTATTTTAACTATAATCTCTGTTTTAACAAGACTTGTATCGAATTAGGTTTTAATTAAATAGGTTAATGAATCTATCTCTTATCCCAAAATTTTTTTAAGTTTAAACATTAGCATATATCTTAATTAATATTTCATAGTTAGTATTTTTCATTGAATAATCATTGAAGCATTTTAAAACTTTACAGATTTTAGTATATATAAATATATATTTGGTTAGTAGCATCTATACAGAGCTATATACGAAAGAATTCACATATATTAATGGTTTTAAGTATCAATCTCGCTTTAGATAGTCACGTGACGTACATTTAAAAAATCCGTATGTATCATGGTAAAATAAAGAACATATGTGATATATCTTAAAGTCTGCATGAATATAACGAAAAGGATGTCTGCGTTTCTGTAGGTGTAAGTCTTTGTATTACTAAAGATTAAATTTAATAGTTTATGTTTTAATTGTGACTACCCTACGTAAAGAGAAAAATAACCATTTCTTTTAAAACAAAATAAAAAGTACTTTAAAAATATATTACTACTTACCTACTATATATATCTACATACCTAGACCTTACAACCAACTCGTATACTTTCTTTAGAACAAATGAATTGAAATGTGTTCTTATCAGTGAATCTTATCTAGAATGTTATCGCGATCAGTGACGTAATCAAACCACGTGGTGAAGAATCTAGTTGAATTTAGGTGAAGTCCAGTAAATCGTGCTTGACATTTATAGGTAATGATAAATTTATATATATATTTCTATATATATGTTTTTTATAACCAATATGTTTTAAATCATCTATTAATAGTTCATGTCTTGTCAATATATTTTTACAGGACTTGTTAATATATTTTATGCGATAACAAAACGCTGACTTTGATAATATTTTGTCTTTACCAAAAAATGAAAAACTTGTATCGAATACATAGTGACTCAGTAAGAAAATCTGTCAATTTCATGCATTTGCGAACAAAAATAAATTTAAAAATGTGTCAGAAAGGGGTCTGTATGTATTTGAGAAGAACTTTACACGAAATTCTACTTGTGAATAGGGGGTGATACACTTATTAGTCATGCGATAAGCATAAGTATGTGTTATCTCTCTAAGGCATATATCAAGTTAGTTCGGTGGGGAATGAATCCTCTACCGTTTTCTGAATATAAAATAAGAGGTAATGTGATTTTTTTTATAATTCTGCAAATATGTATGTATCTTAATTAATTTTTTATAGTATGTATATATATATATATTAAAATATATTCGTATAGAACTAGTCTCACTACGCTCAAAGGGGCCTTTAGAAAAATGAGCCCTTTAGGGGAAAAAATGGGACCTCTTTTAATTTATGGTCACGCTGTAGCCTAATAATATATGTTTTATTAATAATTATGTTTTATTTTAAATTGTGTTTTTAATAATGTATGTTTTATTTTAAAATTGCTTATTTTATATCGGAGTAAAATGATATATTCATATGTAAATCTTTATGCCTTATAATATAACTGTTAACCTATTACAGTTTAAAATATGCCCACATTATAGTGACATAGTTTGTACTTATTATTATTCATGAATTTATTTTCGTGCTGTTATAATCACATTGGTGTAAACTATTTATGTTAATTAAAATTTTTGCATATGTATTATAGGGTAAGTTAAATGCAAATTCTAATCTTAAAGTATTTATTTTAAGTAAAATTATTTGCATATGTTTTCTTTTCATAACATACGCAATCAATGCTATAAGTTTACATATTGAATGAAAAAGGCAAACCTCCAAATACATAATTTCTTGCATAAGTAATTAATATTTTTTAATTGTCACTGTTTCAGCTAGTATAAATTCTTGAGAAAATATTAGTGTAAAGTTTCAATAAACAGAAATATAGTTTACTTAAAAATCTTTTTCAAGCAGTATTATTAAAATTTCTGTATTTGTAAGCATAAAATTTAATTTTGTTTTACTAATTAATATGTAAGGTAGTGTCGATCTAAAACTAAACCGTATAGATTTCTCACAAAATTTTAAACAAATATTTCCTTCCTATCAGATTATTTTGAATTCTAATTAAAAAAAGTGTTATTGATTCACTAGTAAAAAAAAAAAAAATCTGAGGCATGCGATTATTTCTTATATGTTAGAATATGTTAGTAACGTTTATTCGAAAAGTTCCTAGATTTTATTTGAATGCTATGCTAAATAATGTATTCAGTGTAAAACATATGTGCTTTATTCATATCTTTTGAAGAATTATAAAAAAAAAAAAAAAAAAATGAAAAAATGTTTCGATTACATATAGTTTCTGAAAAAGGAAATCTGCCAATATCATGCATTTGCGATCATAAATGAAATTTAAAAATGTGTCAAAAAGTAGCCTGTTTTGGATTTGAGAAAAGCCCTTAAGCCGGGCTTCATACAACCTGTTATCAGTGACTCAGTATTGGGGATTACCTCTGATGACAATAGCGATAAGAAAGCCTGCCTGGACTTGTGTAGCATGGAAAGGTTCGATAATTTAATTTTCACATATAAAAAATTATATAATTTTATAATTAAAAATTAGATATTAATTCTGAATGATTTTAGTAAAAAATAATAACTATTATTTACTTCATAAGTTGCATTTATTTTGCCTACGTGCGAATTTTTCATATGAGAATAACAGTTTTCATATATGATCATTGAATTAAAAAAGATCTTGCTGCAAAAATACTGGGGCGCTATAAGAAATATAGCGGGCGGTGGAGGGCCCAGTTAAAAAAAATATTTTTTTCTTCATAAGTTGCATTTTTTTCGCCTAAGTGCGAATTTTTCGTATAAGAATAATAGTTTTCATATACTCTTGAAAAAAAAAAAGAGCTTGCTGCAAAAATATTGGGGCGCTATATAAAAATATATATAGCGGGCGGAGGAGGGCCCAGTTTTAAAAAAAATATTAATTATTTTCTTATATCATAAGATTCCTCTAACACACATTTCAATTTTTGAGAAGTAGACTTTATATTCAAACAGGGGACTCCTACAATTTTTTTTGTGAAGGTCAGTTTTTATTTGAATAGGGCACGTATCTCATTTATTTTATGAAGGGGATCTTTAGTCTAATGCGAGTTCACACTTCGAAGGGTAAAAAAAAGGGGATCCATGAACTGAATGTATGAAGGGTTCTAATATTTATGCATAATTTGAATTCTTTGGAATTTTTGTGAAGGACCCTTTTTATTAAAAAGGGGATTTGTACAATTTTTTGTGAAGGGTTCAATATCTATAACTGTTTCCAGTTTCTTTTGAAGGGTCCCCAAAACGTATAATCACTCCATTCGAAGGCTTCCCTATAACTTTTAACTATTTTTGCATGCTAACCTAAATAAATGTATTCCTGTATAAACTTCAATCCATTTAAGAATCCTATATGTTTTGGCTATCAGTAGTGTAAAGCGTTTTCTTGAATCCTTTGGATTTTTTGTGAAGGGCCTTAGGCCTTTTTATTAAAAAGGGGATCTGTAACTGTTCACTATTTTAATTAACTAATGCACTAGATGGTAAAATTATATTTTATTCACATAACATTTCGATAATGTTGGAAAGTGATTCACGAATTATGCCGCTATGCCTGATTTTACATACTTGTTTATTTACATATACGCTAAAATTCTTTTTATAGTTAAAGTGATTCATGAATTATGCTACTATGCCTGATTTTACATACTTGTTTATTTACATATACGCTAAAATTCTTTTTATAGTACTCTATACTTTTGGAAGTGTGTATTGTTAGTCTATCGAAGGGCCCCCTATGGGTAAAAAAGGGAGGGGGAGGGGGAGGGGGGAGCTATTCAATTGAGTACAGTATAATTCATGCGGGACCCTATATTTTTTACTACAACCTATATCGAATTCATTAAAACGCGCCTGTTTGCCTCAAAAATGTTGAAGTCCGCCAATTAAAATTAATTAATGACCCTTTTTAATTATTAGCATCTACCATTCTACTGCACATGCAAACTGCGTACTCTCGTTGAGGGAAAAAAAATCTCGCCAAAATTTCTTAAGTTCTCCAATTAAAATTAATTAATGACCCTTTTTAATTAAATCATTATTGACTTTTAAAATTCACCTGTAATATACTCTAACATGTATAACAAATAGCCTATCTCGTTGAAAAAATATTTGCTTCGAAAAATGTCAAAGTTCCCCAATTAAAATTAATCACCATTTTTAATTAAACCATTATTGACTTTTAAAATTCTCCTCTAACATGTATATCGAATACCCTACTCTCGTTGAAAAAAAAAAAAATCTCGCGAAAATTTTTAAGTTCTGCAATTAAAATTAATCACCATTTTTAATTAAACCATTATTGACTTTTAAAATTCTCCTCTAACATGTATATCGAATACCCTACTCTCGTTGAAAAAAAAAAAAAAAATCTCGCGAAAATTTTTAAGTTCTGCAATTAAAATTAATTAATTACTATTTTTAATTAATATTTTTAATTAATTAATCATTCACTTCTACTGCATACACTCATAATCAAACTGCATACTCTCGTTGAAAAAAAAAATTGCTTCGAAAAATGTCTAAGTTTCCCAATTAAAATTAATTAAATTTCTAATTCGCTAAAATAAATCCCTTGAAACACACCTCGTATTCTAGTAGGAAATTCTCCGCGAAAAAAAAAATTTTGCTTCAAAAAATTTCTAAGTTTCCTAATTAAAATTAATTAACACTAATCCTTAATTAATCCCCTTATCTTAGGTGGTGGAGGAGGGCACTTCGGGAGGAGGAGGAGGAGGAGGGCACTTCGGGAGGTGGAGGAGGAGGAGGGCACTTCGAGAGGAGGAGGAGGAGGAGGGCACTTCGGGAGGAGGAGCCCTCCTCCCTCCTCCTCCACACTCCACCTCCTGAGGCCGGACTGTCAATTTCTCTCTACTCACAACCTATATCGAATTCATTAAAACGCGCCTGTTTGCCCCAAAAATGTTGAAGTCCGCCAATTAAAATTAATTAATGACCCTTTTTAATTACTAGCATCTACCATTCTACTGCACATGCAAACTGCGTACTCTCGTTGAGGGAAAAAAATCTCGCCAAAATTTCTTAAGTTCTCTAATTAAAATGAATTAATGACCCTTTTTAATTAAATCATTATTGACTTTTAAAATTCACCTGTAATATACTCTAACATGTATAACAAATAGCCTACTCTCGTTGAAAAAATATTTGCTTCGAAAAATGTCTAAGTTCCCCAATTAAAATTAATCACCATTTTTAATTAAACCATTATTGACTTTTAAAATTCTCCTCTAACATGTATATCAAATACCCTACTCTCGTTGAAAAAAAAAAAAAATCTCGCGAAAATTCTTAAGTTCTGCAATTAAAATGAATGATCCTTTTTAATTATTATTTTTAATTATTCATTCACTTCTACTACATACACTCATATTCAAACTGCATACTCTCGTTTAGAAAAAAAAATGCTTCGAAAAATGTCTAAGTTCCCCAATTAAAATTAATGAATGACCCTTTTTAATTATTATTTTTAATTAAATCATTATTGACTTTTTAAATTCTCCTCAAATGTACTCTAACATGTATATCGAATGGCCTACTCTAGTTAAAAAAAAAATTGCTTCGAAAAATTTCTAAGTTCCCCAATTAAAATTAATTAAATTTGTAATTCGTTAAAATTCACCTTGTACTGTAATAGCTATTTCTACGTGAAAAAAATTGCTTCGAAAAATTTCTAAGTTCCCCAATTGAAATTAATTAACATTTTTAATTAATCATTCACTTCTACTGCACTCATATTCACACTGCATACTCTCGTTGTTAAAAAAAAAAAAAAAAAAAAAAAAAAAAAAATTGCCTCGAAAAATTTCCAAGTTTCCCAATTATAATTAATTAAATTTCTAATTCGCTGAAATAAATCCGTTGAAACACACCTCGTACTCTTGTAGAAAATTCTCCGCAAAAGAAAAAAAAATCAATTAATCCCCTTATCTTAAGTGGTGGAGGAGGGCACTTCGGGAGGAGGAGCCCTCCTCCCTCCTCGCACCACACACCACCTCCTGAGGTCGGAGCCCCATTTTCTCTCTACTTTTGGTAGTTCCAGAGATTCCATAGAAATTATAATTTAGAATGTTTTTAGAACACTTTTCGCTCATCTCACCATTTTAAATTTCGATTTTTTTTAGAATTTGTTCTTAGAGAGCATTTACATCTTTTAAGTAACTACCATGCTGAATTTCATGTTTCTAACACCTTTAGTGTAAAAAAAAAAACCGAAATTTTAGAGCGTTTTTCGCTCTTGCACCCCCCTGGGAGTAGTGGCACCGACATAAAATGTAGCCTATGTTGGAGCAGGGACTGTCACCATCAATTTGCCACCATCACTTTTAAAAACGGTTCTGTAGTTCCAGATATATCATAGAAATTGTAATTTAGAATGTTTGTAGAACGCTTTTCGCTCATCTCACTCTTTTAAATTTCGAATTTTATAAGAATTTGTTCTTAGAGAGCATTTACATCTTATAAGTAACTACCCTGCCAAATTTCATGTTTATAGCTCCTTCAGTATAAAAAAAAAATTAAATTTTAGAATGTTTTTCACTTCGGCAACCCCTGGGGGTACTGGCACCGACATAAAATATAGCCCATGTTGGAGCAGGGATTGTCACCATCAATTTGCCACTATCACTTTTGAAATCGCTTCAGTAGTTCCAGAGATTGTCCCCTACAAACAATCTTTACTACTTTATAATATTAGTATAGATAAATAATACCCAAAATAATTATATTCGTTAGATTCAGTAAATGACATATTCATCAATTTCAATACTCCTTTAAATTTGGAATTAGGATAACTGCTTTTAGCATTACACTGGTTAACACAATTTAAACTTTGTTGTGCCACACGAACTTTGTTAGTGTCTATGACTATTATATTGTGTTCTCAGTAAAAATGAGCAGTTTTGAAAATGATTTTATTTGTTAAAGAAAAATGATTTTTAAAGGGAAATTAAATGTTTTCTAGAAACATGTATAAAATATGTACATTAGAAACTTATGATCTGTGATTTTCTGTAATATTTGGCGTCCGGTTTGCACTTTTTAAATGTCCAGCAGAAGTCGGCCAACATCCTTGGGCTCCACCTACCCTGAAAACGTTTTTCCATTTTTGAAATGTCTTGATGGAAAATTCCTCCGTGCTCATCGCTCACAACCCCCAGATTCTCCCGGAAAAAATCGAGATGCGAATCCAAGAAGAAGGATAAAAGGTCCAATCTGAGGATAAAGTCACTTTATGAACCGGATTGTCAACGACATAAGTTCCGTTGTCAGCTACACTCAATGAGAACTTCCAAAACTCCTGGATGAGGAACAATTAAGTGAGGCAAGAATTGGCTAATCTTTTCGATTTGTGAGGAAGCGGCAGCGGTTCCAGGCAACTTACTATGAGCACCATATCTCACACTCTTTCTTCCAGTCTGTTCATGTGCATTTATTGTGATAAAACCAAAAATGAACTTGACTTTATCAGAACTAAACTGAGGGTGATTGAAATAGAATAAGTGTAGTTTCGTAATGAGGGTATGAAGTCAAAACACAATTATTTACCAGAGATCGCCTGGCATGATTACCGCTGATCAGTGTTATTGGTGTAAAAGTAATATTTTCCGAAATATGTAAAAATATCGAACCCAAAACGTCTAATTATGCTGGTGCACTATATGCCTTTATGTGAATATATTGCTACACGTCAATCCTTTTCCGTGGGAGAACACTGAGGTTAAATTGTTCCTAACCGAAAACAGAAATCTTGGATATCTACATTCATATATTTTTTTTTGTTCTGGTGATATATTCATTATTATAACTAAAAAGTTTTAAATTTCACTTACTTGGAGCACTTTAAAAATAACGGGATAAATGTTCTTTGCCCACATCTTTGCTCCAGATGGTAATTGCCGACTAAGATCTTCACCAGTTAACATATCCACCATCAATATGCCAAAGATCCAAACATCGAAGTTTTCCGGATTCCTATCAACATCACCTTTATATTCACAGAAAGCTTCGGGAGGACGAAATTGTACTGGAAGACCACAGCGCCTATAAAAGGAAATCGAAATGAAATTCAACATTTTTATTTTTATTTACAATAGTACTTTAGTTCTCGAACATAATTCGTTCCAAAGCACTGTTCAAGAACCGAATCAAATATTACTATAAGAAATAATGGAAATCCGATAATTTGATTCTTACTTACCAATATTTTCCCCATGTTTATCTGCTTCAAACAATACATTTTAGCGTATAATACAGTGAAACATAAAAACGTACTGTACATCACATGAAATAATAACAATTTTGCAACATTGTTATAAAAGTTTAACCAAAGCCTTACCCGTACCTACATTAGTGCAATTTTGGAAGACGTGAAAATGAAGGGAAGGAGGGGGTTTACTTTTTTTTCGGTTTTTAGATCATTAGGCTCCCAAATTAACTCCCAATTATTGAATAGGCAATTTCATGAAATTTGTTAGCACCAGGATTGCTATATCTTATACTTTCCCGGTCCATGACCAAGTCTGTCAAGAAAAAACTCAGGCAAGGCCACCGAAAATCGGTCCGAAACGGGCCGCTGCGTTTTCAACTGCAAAATTAATTGTTTCTTAAAAAAGTGCATTTTGATTAAAACGCGCAATCGAAGACCACATCTCCTATAAAGGGAAATAGAAGCGAAAGTCAATATCTTTATTTTTATTTACAATGCCACTTCGGTTCTCGAACATTATTCGTTCCAAAACACTGTTCTAGAACCGCATCAAATATTACCAAACGAAATAATGAAAATCCGATAAATTGAACCTTACCTCCCAATCTTCTCCCCGTGTTTACATGTTTCAACAATAATTTTTATAGTATAATATAATGAAACAAAAAAACATACTGCACATCACATGAGATTGTCATAATTTTACAATATTATTATAAATGTTTAACATAAACCTTACCCGTACCTTCATTAGTGAAGTTTTGGATGACTTCAGAATGAAGAGAAGCAGGGGGTTTGTATTATTTTCTTAGATCATTAAGACCACTAAGTTAATTCTCAATTTTTCAATAGCCAATTTAATGAAATTTCGTAGTACCGGCATTACTGTATCTTATACTAGGACTTCCCTCAAAGGGATTAGTCTGAGTGATATTGCTGAGAACATAGGGTTAACAATTACAATATAAAGAAAAAGAGCAAATTAAATGATAGAATTACAAAATATCATATATAAATCCATATACACTGTTAAAAAAATAGAAAAGAAGTACCGTTCATCAGATGTGTTGTCATAATTTTTTTTAACATGTGGCAAAGGATCTCATTTTCTTAAGCGCGTATTGCGCAAAACTTGAAAAAAAAAAACGCCGGATCTTTTAAAACGCCAAGCTTTTTAAAGTTACGTAATTGGATTTGCAGCCAATAGATTATTCTATCAAGCGTGGCTTAACGCAAATTTAATTTCATTGTTGCACCTTTTTTGTGTGTGAATTAAAAATATTTCTTCCTTGATTATCTATTATTTGTATAACTGTTTATAAAAACTCTTACACTTCAAACCACATTGATAGCATGTTTTGCTACAAACCAGATTGCATAACTATAGTCTAAATTACTATTAAAGTATAGAAAAAATCTTTCGATGACTTCTGTAAAATAACTTTTACATTAAATCTCCATATCGGCAAAATTGAAAATTATATATATTACAAAGTTAAGCTTAACAGATACTTCTTGATTATTCTATAGGAGGCTCTGCCCCCTGCGCCTTTAATGCGCCTTTACAGCGCCAATCCGCAGACTTTTCTTTTGCCTGTCTGTCTGTCTCTCCACAATCTGTCTGTTTCCCTATCCGTTTTTCTGCCCGTCTCTCTAACTGATTGTCTATCTGTCTACACGTCTCGCTACCTGTCTCTATATTTCTCTACCGGTCTCGCTACCCGTCTCTATATTCCTCTACCAGTCTCGCTACCCGCCAATCTATTTCTCTAACCGTCTGTCTATCCGTCTAACTACTTGTATGTCTAGCCGTGTCTCTATCCACTTCGCTACCCATTTGTCTATCTGTCTCTCTACCCGTCTGGCTATACGCCTCTCTACCCGTCTGGCTATACGCCTCTCTACCCATCTTCTTACCCATCTCCATACCCATCTACTGTCTCTCTACTCGTCTGTATACCCGTCTCACTATCCGTCTGTTTTTGTACCCGACTCTTCACCCGTCTCGCTATCAATCTCATTACCCGTCAGTCAACTCGTCTCTGTACTCATCTCTCTACTCGTCTGTTTATCTACCACGCTAC
The DNA here is from genome assembly GCA_963931845.1 of Maratus michaelseni. NCBI lineage: Eukaryota > Metazoa > Arthropoda > Arachnida > Araneae > Salticidae > Maratus > Maratus michaelseni. The sequence goes on from OZ007590.1 coordinate 356,074,645, forward strand.
GCGTCTCACAACCTTTCTCGCTACATTCCAGTCTACCGATGTCGCTACCCGTCTCGAGACCCATCTCGCTACCCCTCTGTCAACCCTCTTTTTACCTTTCTCTCTAGCCGTCTGTCTATTCGTTTCGCTACCCGTCAGTCTACCTATGTCGCTACTCGTCTCTCTACCCATCTCACTACCCGTCTGTCTACCCGTTTGTTTACTCGTCTTTCTACCTCTCGCCACCTCTTCCCAATATTTAAACAGTTCATTTATTATACAGAAGCCGTTTATCAGTTATTAAATGCAAACAGAAGTAATTTATCTAATAAGTGTAATCAGATGCATTTTTTTAAAATACATACATAAACCTGAATAATAATTCATCAGTGTTGTGTTCATAGTTGTTTATATCATTTGACAGTAAATCTCAACTTCTTAAACCTGAATTGTCTCAAGCTTTTTAAAAAAACCACAAGGTCTGTATAACTGCAAAGTACCCTGAGGGCTATATTAGCTACACGTTATTAAGTTTCGTTATCGCGTTTGCAGCCAATTGCTTATGTCAGAAAGCGTGGCTTAACGCCATTTTAAATTCATTACTGTAACTTTCTTTTCTTTTCTTTTCTTTTTTTTTTGGGGGGGGGGTAGGGGGGAAGGGTTTCAAATATATACATTTAAATTAAAACTTTTGCCTCCATGCCATTAGTGTTGTTTGTATTATTAACTAATACCTTGTAGACCGAGCTTCATTTGAAACAAATGTAAAAGACTTCTACAGTTTTTTTGTAGGAGAAACTTTCGTAATTGGGCCCAAAGCCAATCGGAGTATTTAATATCATTATTGTAACTCTTATAGAGTTAAAACAATATTGTTGCTACCTTTACTCTTGTTTGAGACAAACCTTGCATGTGTATCTGAATGGGAAAAAGTTTCGTATCCTATGTCGGTTGGCGAAAAAAATTTTAAATGGTGCCAAAAGGTAGTTTTAGCAACTTACAAAATTTTTCAAGAGAACGGTAAAACATATTTTTCAAATATTTACAAACATACGTTTATTAAAGCATGTTTTTGCGCCATCTTAAAAATTTAAGCACGATGCTAAAATGAAATTTTATCGCCATATTCGATATTTTAAGAAGTAATGAAAACACATAAACAAACTTATATAACAAACCTAAGAGGCATTTTTGTGATAAATAATTGTTATTGTCAGGGGGTTAAATTGTAAACAATTAATAAACGGCTAGTAAATAATAAATAGCATTTAAAATCTAAGGTACTTTTCGGTTAGCCAAGCGCCAGTGAAATGTATATATCTATATATACATATATATATATGTATACATACACACATATATGTATGTGTATATATATATATGTATATATACATACATGCATATATAAATGTGTGTATGTATAGATATATGTATATATATGTATACATAGATATATAAATTTCACTGGCACTCGGCTAACCGAAAAGTACCAAATCTAAAAATGGAGAAGTGGTCCGTATAAAAATTAAGCGCTTGATATATGTAAATCTTTTTTTATTTTTTAATATTTCCGAATGCACAGATAAAAAGGTAAAAATCTCTTTTCCAAATGCCAAATAGAAAATATACAAAATAGAAAAATATCTGCTAAAAAATATATTTACATAATACTACATCTGCAAAAAAATAAGATTTAGAAAAAGTAAGCCAAATCCTTCAGATCCCAACAATCACATCGAAAAACTTATCACCAAAAAATAACTCGCCAAATCTTACGGCACAGGAGATGGATTTTTCCCTCTGAATGCAGAATATTAGTTTTTTTCTTGTACGATGGGTGATTATAACTGTTTCATTTCACATACTACATACCGTTTGATATATTGGTACTTTTATGTTATCCTGGCGCAGTTGATAAATCGCCAAATATTGTTCCTATAACATTTTCATATTGAATTCATTTCATTTAAATATAAATCTTTCACTCATTTAATTTAAAATACATGCCTTTCATTAATCCCATTTAAAATGCTAAAAAGAGAGAAAAAAAAGAAATAATGCCATAAATCGAAACCTTTTATTTAAACACCAAAGAATTTTTTTTTATTATTTACACATGAGAAATAAAAAAAGCTTGAGATTTGCGCCAAATCTCTAATACCAAGTCTACTAAGTTATTGCGGGGTTTTTCTTCCAAAGAGAAAAAAATCCAGATTAATTTTCGATTTCTACTCAATTGAAATATATTTTATTGTGCTGAATATTAGTGCGTGCATATTTTTTTTGCTCCTTGTACTCCATGAACTTTTCAATTCCGATTGTCTACGAAAATCTCGCGCCGGTGAAAATGACGTACCACAAAATTTCGTGACGTATGTACTTTAATTGTGCTTTTTTATCTATTTTTTTAATATAATTTCCAAACGGTTTAGCATTTATTCTTGGTAATAAATAGACGTCGTTGTCACCTTTATAGGTACCTGCTGTAAAAATTTGAACGAAATCCGTTAAATATTTTTTGAGTTATGCTTGACGAAAGGTTTTAATATCCATCGTAGCTATATATGGGGCAAAGTAATACTGCGCTGTGTATGAGTCTTCGTTGCACTCAGACAACTAATAGACCCGCCCAGTGATTCCCGGTGCCTGACCAACTCTGCCAAGAAAATACTAAAGTCAGGCCCCAGAAAATCGGTCCGAAACTGGTCCGCTGGCCGACCCGGTTTGAACTTCGAGCCTGGACTGGTCCTTACTGTACGAAAAAATAACATCAGTAACAAAAAAAACACGAAAAGAAATTTAAAAAAAAAAAAACTGAAAATATTTATTTTGCCCCATGTACCGTTTAAAAAAAATCGTAAAAATTAATTGTTGCGATAAAAAGCGATTTTTTCATTACAACGCACAATCGTTAAAAACATTAAATAAAAAAAATCTTTTGAAAATAAAAGCCGAGCTGACTGAGAAAAACGAAACTTTTTTTCTTTTTGCGTCCTCACTTCTCAACTAATGTCATCGTCATAGCAACAGGATTCAACAATAAAAGGTTATCCTAATAAACACAAAGCAAGGAAATTTATCTTTCGATCCTCGTTGGAACCGTTGAAAATTGTGTTTTCTCTTATTATCTTTAATTCATTTTCAATAAATTTAGAATGTTACTATTTTTTGAATTTTTTAAACGATTCCCAAGGGACATTGGATATATAAATGTGATCTCGTCTATCAGAACCAAATTAACATAAACCTATACGTGCCATAGATTTTTCAAACAATCACGCATACACAGAAATATAAACACAAACATGTATCTTTTATTAATATATACAGGGTGCAAAATATTATCTATCGCCGACCATTAATATCTCAACCAATTGTTGTAGACATATAGTTCCAATTACAAAAGCGTTTAAAATGAGTTAAATATTCATGTTCGGGCGTTAATTAAAGTAAAAAATCAATTTTATAAAAATTACGAAATCTAACTTTTTATACAGTCCCCCGGTCTGTATAGTTATATTTAGTAAATGTTTGCACATATCATAACAAATACAACACAAAAAGATTGACTTCTGTACGACAAAAATTGACACAGTTAATAAATTTCAAAGTTTGAGGTTTTTTCACATGCTTTTGTCTTTTATTCAGGGATCAGTTAAAAAATGAATTAGAGTAATTCGAGATCGAAATCAGGGTGCAATGTCCTTTTTACGGCAAAACTATCTTTAGCCGGTATCGCTAAATCGGTGTACCACCAAAGAGGGTTATTTCATCTAAAATTTTCAGCTGACTTTGAGGGGTCGTATACATAGCGAAGAATGAAATATTGAAATTAAACAGAAAAATTAATATCAATTTATTATCATATTAGAAAACGGTCCACTATAAAAAAATGAATACATCAAATACCAGAATCTACTAGAGATACTGCTCAAAGTGTTATCCATTGGTGGCAATGCACAATTGAATGCGTGACAGTACTGAGTCCTGGACACGTTGGAGCATAGCAGGCGAAACCACCTTTAACCGGTATCGCTAAAACCGGGTATCACCAAAGAGGGTTTTTTTCATCTAAAAATTTAATCTAACTTTTAGGGTCAAATTAGGCAGTGTTAAATTCGAGGGGTGGCCCGGGAAAGACATTCCCCCCTTCCCCCGGAGCAATGAAATGTCCCTCTCGGAAAATGGTGAGATTTTGTGTTTCCAATGGTCAAAAAGTGCAATTTTCCCCCGGAACTCTATAATATCCCCCCGCCGGAGAAAAGTGTCTGAATTCAACACTGAAAGTAGGTATTGTTTGTTATCGGGAAATAAAACCTTCCGCTATTTTGCGAATGTGTCCAGTCTGTTTTGATTTTATCAAAATAGGGTTGAGTCGAGTTTGTTTAGCTGCGTTTGGCTGAGTGCCAATTTTAGTGACCGCCTACAAGAGAACTCAAACTAGAACTTCGGAAAATACTCATATCAGCGTAACACCCCTTTCGATTGTAGAACCGTCCCAGAGTGCTAGGCGCGGTTTTTAAAAACGAACAATAGAATCGACATCAGTAAAATAAAATATACTCACTAAAAACTTGATAAATGGCAGCGGAATGCAAACGACCAACCGAAATATAACGAGCATGAAAATCAAGATTATGCAAATTACAATAGTACCGCAGCACAACGCGTTCGGGATAAAACACAAGCCACTAGCAGTGGACATGCTAGTTAGCGCAGAGATTGTGAAGGCAGGCTATACTTACACGCAATATACCGAAATGACACTTATTTATGGTGAATGTCAAAGGAATGCCAGAGCGGCTGCAAGGGTTTATTCAGAGCGTTTTCCTAGAGATCGACATCCAACGCATGAAACAATAACTGATACAGTGCAACGTCTTAGAGAGACCGGCTCTGTTGCACCACGACCCAGAACAAGTAGACGCGCAAGGTGTAATGCTCGAGTGACACCGGAGAAAGTGCTGGCATTCGCCCTTTTAAATCCACAAATGAGCACGGCGGAAATAAGCGAGGCATGTGGATATACGCGTTAGCGTGTCTGTCAGTTATTACATGCACATAGTGCGCATCCATACCATCCAACACTGGTGCAAGCATTGATGTTGGGTGACCACGAAAGACGGTTTGATTACTGTAATTTCATGTTTAACACTATATTTCGTTCCTTTGCGACATTCTGTGGACAGATGAGGCAACGTTTACACGAAGTGGCATTGTGAACGTGCAAAATGTGCATTACCGGTCTTTGGAAAATCCTCACATCGCCCGCACAGTACGACACCAGGTACGCTGGTCAACGAACGTGTGGTACGGTATATGGGGAACTCAGATTGTTAGACCCATCTTCTACGATGGAACCCTAACGGACGAATTTTACCTGCACCTACTACAAAACACGGTACGGACTGGTATGAAGTGCTGCCTCTCCGAAATGCATTCCGGGTGTGGTTTCAACATGACGGAGCCCCTCCGGATAAAGCATCAAACGTCCGTGCGTATCTGGCCAACGAATTCGGTCAACAGATCATTGGATATGGTGGTCCAATAGAGTGGCCACCGCGTTCACCGGACTTAACTCCCATGGACTTCTACCTTTGGGGATACATCAAGGCACAAATGTATGTCACTGAGACTACTTCTCTGGTTGTTCTGAAGTAACGCATCATCCTTGCTTGTCACACAGTTACACCTGCTATGCTCCAACGTGTCCAGGACTCAGTACTGTCGTGCATTCAATTGTGCATTGCCACCAATGGAGAACATTTTAAGCAGTATCTCTAATAGATTCCGGTATTTGATGTATTCATTTTTTTGTAGTAGACTGTTTTCTAATATGATAATAAATTGATATTTATTTTTCTGTTTAATTTCAATAGTTCATTCTTCGCTTTCTGACCCCTCAAAGTCAGCTCAAATTTTTAGATGAAATAACCCTCTTTTGTGATACACCAATTTAGCGATACCGGCTAAAGGTAGTTTTGCTGTAAAAAGGACATTGCACCCTGATTTCGATCTCGAATTACTCTAGTTCATTTTTTAACTGATCCCTGAATGAAAGACAAAACCATGTGAAAAAATCTCAAACTTTAAAATTTAATAACTGTGTCAATTTTTGTCGTACAGAAGTCAAACTTTTTGTGTTGTATTTGTTATGATATGTGCAAACATTTACAAATTATAACTATAGGAACCGGGGGACCGTATAAAAAGTTAGATTTCGTAATTTTTATAAAATTAATTTTTTACTTTGATTAATGCCACAACATGAATTTTTACCTCATTTTAAACGCTTTTGTAATTAGAACTATATGTCTACAACCAACGGTTGAGAAATTAAAGGTCGGCGATAGATAACAGTTTGCACCCTGTATATATGTGTGGTTTTTACGCCTTATTAAAACCCGAAAAAAGAAAAGAAAAGAAAATGAAAAATAAAAATCAATAGACTCAGCAATCGTGCTGCACAGGAATCTCAAAATGCACAAGTAAATTTCTTTACGCGGTCACTATACCTCATGTATGTGTGCTTTGCTTCCAACAGCGTCAGAAACAAACTAATTCGGTCGATTCGGCGACAATATTTTTACTTTTCGAGAATTAAGTTGCGCTCGAATTTCTTCTTCGTGAAGATTGTTTCACAACTGGGACTTTCGAGAACCAAGGTATTTATTTATTTTACCAATACAGAATTTTTTAAGAAATTATATATTTAAAGTTGCTGATTAAAGAGAATCAGCACAGTCGAAGATAGTTCTGTGTCGAAGCCGATTTCTTATTTGAAATTACTGAACCACATACGTCATATAGATTTTGCTTGCAAACGGCAAAATGTTTTTGTTGGTCATAGCAAATCCAGATTTGTTTTGTGCACTTAAAAAATACTTTTTTTTTCAATTCCTCTTATTTTCAAAAATTTAATTTTACTGTTACAATTTTTTATACAGGCAATTTTTAATAATTTTTTTAAAAATATGAAAGCATTCAACCAGTAACAATAAATTATAGAAACAGATAATAGCAAAATCAAGTCTGAAACTCAGACAAGGAGGCAGTTACCCTACCCTGTATTCCCTATATGATGCCTGTGTAAGTAACACAACTACCTTTTCGAGGGAAAGCATGACGCGAAATTTTCAAGCCTTTTGAATACGCTGATGACAATCGAATATTCCTTAGAATTATCTAAAACAGCGGATTCCATCGTGGGACCTAAATTGCACAACGAATCCATTTGATTTTTATAAGAGGAAATTAGAGAATAGATTGTAAAAATTATGATGGGCAATTAAAAATATCAGCTTCAAATGGATGAAAGATGAGAGTCCAGAAAATGCGTCTGAGTAACTCGTACAGATTAATCGTGTTTCTTGCTTTTATAATGCGGTTTTAAAAAACATATCACTGTTATCAACCCTAATACCAACGTCTCATTAAGCAATTGTGTTAAGATAAAAATGCGGATCACTTAAAACTTCAGTTCACACTTCACTGTTGATTTTAAATGCTACAATTCTCTAGTAAAGATTTTCATGGTCAAGGAATATCTTCATTAAACAAATATGGAAATTAACAGAGTAAAATGAACATCATTTTGTAAGTCTTGCATATTTAAATTCTGTTATGCAGCAGAAGATGTTTGCTTGAAAATTGATAGAATCCGTAAAACCAATATTTCGTATTGATGCCGAATACAGAAAACTGATTATTACGCTGTAAAAACTACTTTCTAATGATTCCGAAAAATGGCAGAAAAACAAAATATTGTTTCCGAAGAGTTTCTTTAAATCTCGGTAATGTGTTGACTTCAGATGTTTCTGAAGATAAAGGAACGCTTTTGAAAATCATGGGTAACAGGGAAGAGGTTATATTATTTTTTGAAAACCTTCTTGCTAGATAAAGAGACATTTCTTTCTTTTTTTTCCCTTGCAGTATATGTGAAATAGTTCTAAAAAGGAAAATTTCTTGAAAGAGTTAAAATTAATTCGTTTTTATACATTTTAATGTTCTATTATATGTTTGGAAAATTCATCTAATATTATATCAGATAATTTCATATGAATTTTTATTTATTACTTGCTCAGTACTCAAGCTGACCATACCTTTTAATTTATTTTTTTTCAAAAGTGACAAAGTTTTTTTTTTTTTTTTTTTTTTTTTTTTTAAGCTCTTGTTTAGGTTTTCTTAAATGTCGTTTTTGTTTTCCTCCCTGTGAATGTGCATTCATTGTCACGGGATTGAGGAAGTGGCAGGGGAAAGTGTGGGGGGGGGGGGGGCATGATTTTAGAAAATGTGGGAATGCAGCAAAGCCAAGAAAAAAGTTATGAATCACTGATCTAAATGAAGCTAAACATTCAAATTTTTGTAATTCCAGCCTTGTCGGTATTTTTTTTTCCACGCATCTCGGGCTTCAGAAAATGAGATTTCTTGCCAAATGATATAAACAACTATGGACAAAAATGTTGAACTTGTATACTTGTTTATATATATATATATATATATATATATATATAATTGCAATACCTTTGAATTTCAAAACATATTAAACAAGCTCTTGCATCAAAACTAACCTAACCTCCTATTTAAAGATAGGTAATCATAAAGTGTATACAGAATACAATTAAGTTAATACATAAAATTAACAAGTGCAAATGTCAGATTATATATATAGAGAGAGACAATTTATTTATATATATTATATAAAAGCAGTATAAAATAATATTTAGCAGTGCTTTTTATGTAAAATTTACTTTGCTACTCGCATATAAAAACAGATAAATGGCTTCTTTAAATAGATTGTATAAATATTGGAAAACCTGCTTATGTATTTGAAACATTTAACAGGTTGAAAGAAAATATATTGCCAAATTTCCTTCTCTCGCCAAGGTCATTTTCTGTATCTTGTCAAGGCCCCTATATTCGAAAAAGTACCTAAATTTCTTTCCCTAACTAGAAATCAGTAAAAAAAAGTGAAGTACGTTATTACTTTACATTTTTATATTACATAACCAATTACAAAAGCCTTCTGTCACTCAACTTCGAGGCGTTGTATATAAAATACACAATAACCGATAAAAATTTAGCAGTGATTTCATAATGAAAAGTCAAGGCTATAATACTACAGTTAATATTGGCCCAATGTTTATACACAAGAATATAAATTGTTTAATAAACGTAAATGTTCCATTAAATGTCTTTGTTTGTCATTAAAATGAAAGTTTTAATGATAGTTAAGTTAACAGTTTTTCATTATTTCCATTTTTGTAACGCATTTCCTTTTAAATTTTACCAATTACGTTAAAACTAGCACTGAAATTGAGAAAATAATATTATCTTACTTTGCACTGAATTCTTTTCTTGAGCACACGAAATGAAAATTGGTTATTTTTGCTTTATCGTCTTCCGTAATCACGATGTTATCTGTACATATATTGAGATAAACAAATTTTTTGAAATGCATATAATTTAGTCCAGCGGTAATGTGCTTCATCCACTTAATAATTCTATTTATCCCAGATTCACTGTTTTGAAGAGATTTGTTACTGATCATTTCTTTGAGCGTATATTCCCAGTCTTCCGTATAAAATAAAAATACGTCAATTTTTTCTACAAACTCTATATGAATCAGACTCAGTGTATTTTCGTTGTAAAAGTGATACCATTTCAATTCTTCTGGCCCAATATTTTCTTGAGTTAAAAGCTTCACTGCTACTTCATTTTTCGTGGGTAGAAATTTAATATTTATGGTGGGGCCGAAAGTGCCGAATTCAGTTACGCTGCAAAGATGAAATTTCTTCTTTTCAAGTACGGAATCTATTAATTTATTTTGATGGTCTATTGTGGACTGCAATTTATCATTATCTTCTGGGTCATGTCTTGATTTACATTGACCCATTTTTTTCTTTTATTTATTTATTTCTTTTTTTTTTTAATGAAATAGAATTAGAACAAAAGAAGGCGAAAAAAGATTTTTTTTTGTATGAAAATATTTACGAATTGTAATTAAAATGCATTTACTTTTTTTACTCACAATTATGGGTTACGATAATTCAGTGAATGATATAATTCTATATTTCAATTGTCGATTAAAAAGCATTGTTTTAAACCTATTCTATAATTATATTGTTGAAATTACGCGTTGTTTAAGAAAATAAACAATGAATAAAAAAATTAATATGAATTAATTCCGCATTAACATTGTTAATCAAAATGCATTGTTATAAATGTATGCTATCAGTACTACTACATTATTCAAAGTTCGTATTGTTTAAAAAAAAAAAGCTATCTGGAACCAAGAATTATAAATCAGTTTAAATTATATAACAATGTATAAAAAGGTACAAAATGTCATGATATATGATAATTTAAAAGAAAAAAAAACGACAGCTTAAATCCTCGAAATAAACTGATTACAAAATAATAATAATTTTATTCGGATAAACTTCTATAATTGTAATTCATATCAAAAATTACACCGCAATCTCTCCTGATTAATCAAAATAAGCTTAACACTAAATTTAACTAATACACTAAATTGTGCTTTCCTCAAAATATTAGCAAAATTCAATCACTCTCTCAAAGCAAATACTTACGCTAGTCTTTTGCCTGAATCTCATATAAGATCAATTCGTCATCAATTCGTTCAGATCAATTCCACTATAAAAATGTCACTAAAAACTCTGTATCAACGTAAAATGTCACTCTGCACTGTAAAAAAAAGTGTTGATTTTACAGTATAATACTGGCAGCTGGGATGCTAGTGTTATACTGTAAAATCAACACTTTTTTGCAGTGTAAATATTACAATATCACTATAAAGGGAATTCCGTGGATTCCGATATTCTTCTATTTGAATTACCAAATTTGACATCTTTACAACGCTGTCAAATGACTCAGCAAAAGATACTACTCCATCAAACAGTCAAAATGAAAACTTCACTGGCTATTCAGCACGTCGCAAACATTACTTTGAGAAGCAGAAAGTGGTGAAAATATTAACTCAATTACCGCTATGGACAGGTTGTATTTAATCCACTAAATCTGACTCCTACCGTTCTACCTCCGTATATACAGAGCAGCTAGACGATCGATACCTAAGAGTTGTAATTTTCAAACTGTGTAAAAATGTATCCAGACAAGGTTTTGTACCAGGGACCTCGGCTTTAGTTGATTTCGCTCTACCAACTAAGGTATACGAGACAAATCCGGCGGACGCAAATCACTCATTCAACCTTTTGACTATTTGGTCTGTTATGTTAAACAGCTCAACGAAATAAATCTAATTATTTTATCACTGCACAAAATAACACTGAAAATTAGATTCCCAGAGAATCAGACATACTATGCAAAAGTTAAAGAAATGACAGTATACTTAGCTCAGTCACGTACAAATGTTAGATTGCAGGACACCCCGATCACACGCAAACGATTTCTGCCATAGAATACCTTCATAAAAGAGTAGCTACGCACTTATACTGCAAATTATATGATTGCTTGGAAGAACTTGTCGATGCGAGTAATTGAGCGGCCCTCTGCAATAACAAAGAATTGGAGTCACCTTGATTCCATAAAAACCATGTAAAAAATCGTGTAAACCTACCTTGGTATTCCTTAGGCTCTATTTCGTATTCGAACCGTCCCACAGTGGGGCGTTTTGATGATCTAGGTCAGCCGTACTCAACCTGCGGCCCGCGGGCCGCATGTGGCCCGGATACCTTTTATGTGCGGCCCGAGGCACATAATGATTAATCAATATTTATAAAATCAATTGAGACGTGTATTAAACTTATTTGATACCTTCAATGTTTTTTTATTTATTTTCACAGGGAGACAAAATCTGTCCTGTTATTTATGATTAATTGAAAATTATGTTAAAACATCTTAAATGCAGTTTTTCCACTCAAAAGTTCTCATTGCATGTAGTCCTATCTACAGGGTGTATACATTTTTTAATCTTCAAAACGTATCAAACACTATTCAAATTAATTCAATGTGTACTATATATTTCTACAATTACTATAAAATAAATAAATTAAAAGTTTTTTGCATTGAGCAAAAAACTAATTTATTAGGAAAATTCTGATTTTTTTTTTTTTTTTTTTTTTTTTTTAGAACTTGGAAATTTTGCATTGTTATACACTGCTGAAAACAATTAAAGGATATTGCAGTTTTAGGTGGATTTTGTATCTGGGAAACTTTTTAGCTGATTGATACATGGTCGACAGACATAGTAGGTTATATGAGAATAAAATACACATGTTTGGCAGAAAAAATGCATTTTATTGCGCATTTGTGTACAAAAGGAAAAAAACACAATTTGTGCATATGAGAAAAAAAGAATAAGAAAAGGTGTTTTCTTCAAAGAAAATCATTTTCAGTAGGGGGTATGGTTTCCACGGGCGGCCAGCAACGTTGAACACCTTTGAGGCACGGACTCAATGAGGCTATTAATGACGAGTTGGGGTATTCTGCCCCACTCTTCCAGAAGAGCTATTTCCAGTTCTTGGAGAGTTTGTGGGGTTGTTGGCGGCCAGAAACTCGTCTTCCTAGAGCGTCCCAAACGTGCTCGATTGGATTCATGTCTGGAGAACACGCTGGCCATTCCATTCGAACGATTCCTTCCTCGAAAAGGAAATCCTCCACCAGGTTTGCACGATGTGGTGTGCAGTTATCGTCCATTAAAATGAAGTTATCTCCGATTGCTGCAGCGTAAGGGACTACAATAGGTCTGAGGATCTCATCCCTATATCGGCGACCAGTCAGAGCTCCATCTCGAATGATGTAGAGGTCAGTGCGCCCGTCAATGGAGATGCCACCATACACCAACACTCCTCCACCGCCAAATCTGACACTTTCGTGCACGAACGCAGGATTATTCCTACTGCCACGGTCCCTCCAGATGAAAATACGCCTATTATCCGGATGCACAGAAAAACGGGACTCGTCAGAAAACAGAATATTGCTCCATTCATTTCTCCTCCAGTTGACATGCTCAGTTGCCCACTCCCTGCGGTCGCGACGATGCCTTGATGTTAATCTAACACATACCATCGGTCGGCGAGCATACAGACCTACAGCATGGAGCCGGTTTCGGACAGTCTGAGTTGAAATCTTGGTGCCTGTAGCCGAGCGAAGGTGTTGTTGGAGAAGAGTAGCGTTCATGTTTCGGTGTCTCCGAGCTGTTAACGCTAAATACTGATCTTCATTGGGCGTTGTTGCCCGTCTACGACCTTGCCCTGGTCTTCGGCCTGCACATCCACTCTCCAAAAAACGGTTCCAGATCCTGGAAATGACACTTTGTGACACTCCAATGGCTTGCGCTACTTCGGCTTGAGTTTGGCCCCCTTCTAACCTACAAACAATTCTCCAAGCTTCTGAATCTGTCAAATGACTTCGCTGAGACATCGTACTCATCGAAACAAAGTAATCACTGAATGCCGATCATCCTTGTCTTCATTCTCTTTTATATTACAGTTGAAAGTCAAATTTCATTCGCTGCCGCTGAAGCGACGTTTTTGACGTCGAACTCAAAATTTGCATACTCTACAGTTTGAAAACCAGAAAAATTTGCATTTGTGATTCTCTTCTTCTATTTTCGGCAAAAAAAATTTCGTTTATATCTTTATTTTATATAAAACTTCAAATATCCTTTAATTGTTTTGAGCAGTGTATTATTATGTTTTATACTTATTATAAAGTTAATACTTATTTTTAAGGTTAAACGTTGAAAAAATTAGACCGAACGTTTTTTACATCATTATTTCCAAGCAAAAACTACGCGACATATTTCTACATTTGCAATAGAAATCCAGCACGAAGTTTATTGTTTGGAAATACTGGTGTTAAAATTTTGATGGTGATATTTCTTTCGTGACAAATGTTTAACACTACTAATAATATTAACTTTAGTATACTACTTCTGTTATTTTACTAGTTTATTATTATGTTTACCCTTTTTGAAGTGCATTGCGGCCCGCCTGACGTCGTAAATATATGCTTGCGGCCCGCGAAAGTAAAAGGTTGAGTATGGCTGATCTAGGTGGACAAAATTCATTTTTCCGATTACCTCGGAATTTGACAAGACCGCGTATACTGGTAGCTGAATGTCTCTTTTGTCGAGATCCGTACGAGTTTTGTCGAAAAAACCCGATGTGTCGATTAACTACGACCGTAAAGAAGGCAGTTGATTTGAGAGACTTTCAACAGTTGCATTATTTTTCTGTAAGTTCGAAAGCAAGTCGTGACTTTTCTGTTTTATTTGAAAGCAGGAGTTTACTGGACATATGTCACATGTTTGTCACATGATTTAACTTATTGTTGTTTGAAAATAAGTGCCATCTTGTTTTCAAACTTCATCTTGACTTTTAATACAGTATTAAGCATTATTAAGCAATAAGCATTTTTTAAAATCAAAGTGCCATTCTTAAAGTATTGAAAACTTAAGACAGCTCCTGCGAAAGTTTGCGAATCATTAAGTTATATTAACTTTAAGTGTGCGTCTGAGTGTTTAATTCAAATCTTGCAAGTCAATTTTCACCACTTTTAATTATCCGATTGAGCTGAAACTTTGAATACATGTGTAGTTTCAATGACAATACAATATTATAATTTAAAAAACAATAATAATATAAGTAATAATATAATAATAATAATAATAATAATAATAATAATAATAATATAAATAATTAAATAAGTCAAATATTTATCACTGTTTGGTTATTTTATTACTGATACATTCGAAAACCCAGCAAAACCTAATTAAACTTCAACGCAATAATTTTGTCCACCTAGATCTTCAAAACGCCCCACTGTGCGTCCGTCATGGCTTGTAAAAACTATTTCTACTCTCATGTGTCTCAATTTCCCAATTCTGATAGCAGGACTCTGAAGGCAGTATTAGGGCTTTTATTTAAACAAAAGACGATAAGATGATTTCATATATTTTTAACTCTTGTGTTCATTATATAAAAGTTGTAAAAAAAAAAAGTCGTTATGTGTTCCAAGTGTACTTTTTGATTCACCCAAAACCATAGGATATGCAATAATAAGGTAAGTGTTCAATTTTCATATTTATATAATTTATTATCCAGCATTTAAGGAAATATGAATTTTACGATCAAAAACAAAGAAAAGATGCTAGGAAACTCTTCTTAATATAGGAATATCTGCAAATAAGTAATAATTCTAAATTAAAATGTTGAAAATAAATTTAAAAGCCTTGTAGCTGAATACTCCATTTTTCACTTGTCTTGCAGAGGGCCCTTCAATTATTCACACTCATAAAAGTAAATAAATCTCCTAACAGATGTACATTCATCTTGCATCAGTTTCAAAGATAATCACCTCTCCAGTACTGTAGTTGTAAAAAATACTAGCGGGTATACGCTATAGACAGAAGTTATATGGTAGAGAATATACGCCATAGAGGCTGAAGGTATATGCTAGAGAGTATACGCTATGGATTTATTTGAAAAACTAATGGCATACCAAGTTTATTAAATAAATTCAGAAGGTAAAATTCAAAAGAAATTTTAAAAATCCTGAAGAGACTCCACTCAATTTTACTAACATTTTATCGAACACCGTAGATTCAGATAAATTACTGACACAATGGAATTAGCTGGATTTGAACACTGGCCGCTGGGCCTCCCATTTCAAAACTGAAGACGTAATATTTATCATTTATACACCCTGTCACATTTCCTTGATGATTTTATCTTATGAAATCAGTCGGAAAACGGTTTAAAAAGGTTTTAAAATGCCTAATTCGTCGCCATTTGTCGATTTGGTACGAAAATTTATACGGTTCTTGCGACAGTGGTCTATAATATATCCATGCAATGGGAGTTCAATCCGAAGTATCGTTTGGAAGATATCCTGCTCACTCTCTTTAACACATATACACAGACGCACACATCACGATTGCAATACTTTTCTTACACCATGTATTCGGAAAGTAAAAAATAGTAGCGGAGAACATGTATCAAGTGTCAGAACATTATTTTTTTATTACTGCTGTTCTTTTTTTTTTCTTTTTACACAGGACTTTTGTTTAAATTGTATGTTTTGTTTTGTTTTGTTTTGTGTCCCACATGAACTTAAGAAGTCCTTCCGGCCTGCATCGGGATGAAAAGGTAGCTTTCATACATAGTCCATATGTTTTTAAAAATTCAACTAATTTTACTCAAACACCCCAAGGTAAATCGCTGGGAACTCTATGATAGAAAATTCATTCCCGGTTATCGTTAATACTGAATTTGAATGCGAATTTCAGCATGAGAATTACAGCCTAACAAAAATCAGATTGGTTCAAAATGTCAGACACTCTAGAATTTCAAACTGCCATATCTCTGCCATTTTTACTTTCTTCTATCTTTACAAGAAGAAAGTACTGGATTCATGAAAATTTTCGACTTCCGGTTTTCGACGGATTTATACGTTTTAGAAGATCCTGAACACGATTTGACCATTTTTAAAAAATATCTGTCTGTGACTCTGTGACTCTGTCTGTCTGTCTGTACGTGACAAAAATTTTGTGGGCGCTCTATCTCAAGAACTAATGCTCCGAATTTAATAAAACTTTATATTCATTTAGTATCTGATATAAATTGGTGCTGATTAGTTTTCGGTAAAAATCGCCCAGCAGGTGGCGCTGCTATGCAGCATTTTTCGCGATTACCACAATAGCTCTATCTCAAGAACTAATGCACGGAATTTAATAAAACTTTATATTCATTTAGTATCTGATATAAATGGGTGCTGATTAGTTTTCGGTAAAAATCGCCCAGCAGGTAGCGCTGCTATGCAGCATTTTTCGCGATTTCCGCAATAGCTCTATCTCAAGAACTAATGCTCAGAATTTAATAAAACTTTATATTCAGTTAGTCTCTTATATAAATTGGTGCTGATTAGTTTTACGTAAAAATTGCCCAGCAGGTGGCGCTGCTATGCAGCATTTTGCAGGATTTACATGATTTTAACGATAGTCATATCTCAAGAAATAATGCACGGAATTTAATAAAACTTGAGTTTCAGTTAGACCTTGATATAAATTGGTGCTGATTCATTTTAGTGTATGCTAAACCTGTGTGAGATAGAAGAAAGTTTTGGGATTGACACATCCCACTAGTTTAAGATAAAGCCAAAACAAAAAATGTTCCGGAATCCTTGTATCACTATCTAACACTTAAAGGAAACAACTTTTTCATTTTATAATTTTTTATACATTTCTTTGAATTAAAAAAAAAATTAAAAATTTAACTTGCCGCCATTTTGAAACAAGACGGCGCATGATGCTGGCCAACGAACTCGGTCGGGACCTTTGTATGTTCTGTACACATTCTCAGTCACATCCTAATCAGTTCATAAATAAGAGAGTTACAGCATGACATATATCATATATATATATAAATCAACATTTGGACGGGGGGTGGTTTGGGAGTCTGGGGGTTATAATCTGTGAAATTATACCAAAATGTTTTTGGAATTGCTTTCCTCCGAACGGCTGCAATATGTAGCTTTTTGTATTGAAAGTTACCTAAAACATACATCAGGTGCAAGTGTCTGAGTTTGACATGCTTGCCTTAAGAGCCTACATCAGTCACGCGAAAAAACGCGCAAGCTAATGTTAAGTCTATAGGAAGATTCTTGCGCGATTTCTCGCTCGCATTTTAATATTTTTAAATGATTTTTTTTTTTTGCATAGGATAGCTGAGGTCGATTTCTAACGTTGTTAGATTTTACTTTTTCGATTTCGGTTCCAGTTTTTTTATCTAACGGTACTTTCACTTTCAGAACTGGTTGCAACCGGTTCAAAATTTAAAAATGTCCGCTTATAAATAAACTGTAACTAAAATCAAAAAAGTTAAAACTAACAACGTTAGGGATCGGCCTCAGCTATTCTATGTAAAAAAAAATCATTTAAAAATATTAAAATGCGAGCGAGAAATCGCGCAAGAACCTTCCCATAGACTTAACATTAACTTGAGCGTTTCTTCGCGTGACTAGCGTAGGCTCTTAAATCATTCAATGTTTGCCGCAAAACACCACCACTATTTCGAAAATTACAATTTTCGAATCTGTTAGATGTATATCTAATGGAGGTGCGAGTTACATTTGCAGTTCTAAGTAAATAGCTGCGAGGCTTATTTTTTCTGTGTTTATTTCCGGCTAACATTTATAGACCGGGAGGCGGCAGCACAGACAATCACCTCATCAAGTTTACGGCTGAAATTCCAGAATTAGCTAAAACTCGATTCGCATATTAAAATGCAATCCGTCTGCCAAGTCATATCTTGGTGGAAAACACGTGAAAACCCGATTTTAGCAGTTGATTCGTAGGTTTACCATTGTGTTTTCCTGCACCCAAAAGTATGAAAACATGGAGAACTGGGTGCAGGAAAACACAATGGTAAACCTACGAGTCAACCGCTAAAATCGGGTTTTCACGTGTTTTCCACCAAGATATGACTTGGCAGACCGATTGCGTTTCAATATGCGAATCGAGTTTTAACTAATTCTAGAATTTCAGCCGTGAACTCGATGAGGTGATAGTCTATGCTGCCGCCTGTGGGTCTATTACTAGTCAGACGACCGACGATACACATGCGTACCAATAGCAGTGACGGCTCGTGATTGGCGATTTAATGCGCTATATACATGGTCTTTTTGTTACCAGTAATTTTTAATGAAATCTTCACATTCTGTGATTGTAGAAATTCTGCAATTAAATAAGGCAAAGCTTTCTATTTTAAAACAGTGGTAACGAAAATGCGTAAAAGTTGGAATCATGCATTTAGCGATTTTAAAAGCCTTTCGAGCCACTCCTTACTAGCGATTCCATTGAAGAGGTGGAAAAAATTGTATATATAAGAGAAAATGTAATAAAAAAGTTTATTGTGAAACAGTAAAACCTACTGAGACGAAATCGGTAGGGACCAGATATATAACGAATAATGGTTTGGTTTTAATGGCGAATATTTGGCGGCCTCATTTTTATCTATACTTGTAAAAGAACATGTTCTGACTGACTTATAATCAACGCCGAGCCTCGACCGTTGCTCTTAGGACAATGAAATTTGGAAGACATGTTCCTTACACAATGTAGGCAGCCACTAAGAAAGTATTTTTGAAAATTCACCCACTAAGAGGGTTACATGAGGTCGAAAGTTCTGGGTCATTTCGACTTTTCGCCATATCTCAGAAGCAGTTTTAGATAAGAGTGTGAAATTCAGGATAAGAGAGCTACTAAAAATAGTTAAACACACATTTCAGCGATTTTAGAAATTCAACCACTAAGGGGGTTAAATGGAGGATCGAAAGTTTTAAATGAATTTGCCTTTTTGCCATATCCAGGAGTAGTTTTACGTAGGAGCGTAAAATTCAGCAAAAGAAATCTACTAAAAACGTAGTTAAAAACATATTTCAGCGATTTTAGAAATTCAACAACTAAGCGGGTTAAATGGGGTTCGAAGGTTTTAGGTCATTTCGCTCGTCATATATCTGCAGCAGTTTCATGTATGAGTGTGAAATTCAGGATAACAAATCTACTAAAAATATAATTAAATACATATTTTAGCAATTTTAGAAAATCAACCACTAAGGGGGTTAACTAGGGGGTCGAAAGTTTTAGGTCATTTCGACTTTTCGCCACATCTCAGAAGCAGTTTTAGGTAGAAGCGTGAAACTCGCAATAAAAAATCTTACAAAAAATTGTTGAACTGATATTTCTGCCATTTTAGAAATTCAACCACTAAGGGGTTTAAATGGGTTCAAGAAAGTTTTAGGTCATTTCGCCTTTTCGCCATATCTCAGCTGCAGTTTTAGGTACGAGCGTGAAATTAGAGATAAAAAAAATCTATTAAAAAATAATTAAACATATATTTAATCAATTTTGCCGCCAACATCGGCTATGAACCCGATTATGGAAGATTACACGAATAAGACAACTATTGCTCATTTTTATTAGATATTTTACGTAACATTTTTGAGAGGAAAGTTGTTTTTTGTTTTGTTTTATATTTCATATTTTGTAAATTGTGTTTGCGCATTTCATCTTTTAGCGATCGGATTTCAATTTTATTACAAAATATAGTACATTTCCTCCTTCTCTCATAATACATTTTTTGAATATAATGATTTACGATTTAAATACTGATCGCCATATTTATGGACTCACGCATGAACAAGGCTCCGTTATAGTGATTACCGTATATAGCATAGGCGTGAAAACCGCAAGACTCTATTATAATTATTGTCATTGTACCGATTTGTGCGCGGAAAATTTGCAAGGCCCCGTTATAGGGATCCCTGTATTAACTATAAATGGCTGAGAAACACACAGAAATCCGATATTTTGATCACCATATTAACAATTTATTGGTGTGAAACCACATTACCCATATACAATGATTGCCATGTATATTAGACTATCCCATATTTGATTATTTTATATCAAAGTTCTCCCTTCCTCCTAGATCAGCGGTTCCCAACCTGGGGTACGCGTACCCCTCAGGGTACGTGGCAGGCCTGTTGGGGGTACGTGAAAATAATATCGGTAATAGCGGCAATCACAAAATTATTCAACTGAAAACACATAAACAAAGTTCATACTTTTGGAATACAAAGTTACTCTCATCTGTCAAAATGAGGGAAAAACCCAATAAGCCTAGTTATTTGTTAATAATTTAATGTCGCTAGCTCCGCTCACCCTTAATCATATTGCATGTTTACTTGTTTTCCCCCCATCTTCGCGAAGACTGTCATTGTTCATTATGCAATATTCTTTTTCCCCACTTTATTCTTATTGTTTCGTTTTTAGTAATATTTGCAGAACTCCTAAATTAATTACGAGCTCCTGGTTTCAATGTGTTTTAAACGTGTTGAAAAGAAGGCCCTTATTTTATTTTTCGAATAGGTGGAGTTATTTTGCTAATTCTTATGAAAGCTTCGTTTCTTTTGATGACCATTTAATTTGAACTATTTACTTATTATTTGAGTGAGTTTGTTTTGTGTTTAAAATGGATAACTTGTTGAAATCAGGAACTCTTAAGCGAACTGCAACTGGGATTGAAATTTAACCTGATGATTTGAGAACTACGAGAACTTCGAAACAATCCAATTATTTAGAAGTGCAAAAGGACCTAAGTGTAGTTGTTATTAGTCCGGTTCTGGTTTGTGATAAACTTTACACTTTATATAAAACTCAAAACATGAGTGATACATTAAAGAAAAGAAAATGTAATAATGAATACACGAAATATGGATTTTGATTCACGTGAAATAAAAACTTTCCAAATCCACTATGTGTAGGAGAGATAATGTCTAATGGTAGCGTGAAACCATCTTTATCTATGCACCATTTAGAGACAAAAACAAAGCATTCAATTTATAAACAAAATGATGTCAGTTTCTTTTAGAGACTATCAATCAGCATACATGAAGCATCTTATGTGTTTTCTACAAACAAAAACAATAACGCAGTAGGAACATCATACAGAATAAGTTATCATGTTGCTTGATGCGGTAAAAATCATGCAATTGCTGTAAAATTGAGATATTCTTGCATCAAAGATGCTGTTCAATGTATGTTTGATGAAGGCCATATGAAAAAATAAACTAATTAAGAATATTTTTTTCACAAACAATGCAGTTTGTCGAAGAATTAATGACAAGTCCGATGATACAGATTTTTAAAACTCAGTTCTGTAAAACTAACTTAAGGATATTCAAGTTTGACCAACTTGTATTTCTAAAATGTTATCGTAAGTTTGTTAAAATGCCTTTTAATGCTGCATTGGGTTAGTTTCTTTTGGTGATAAGCTAATATTATAGAAGTAAAATTGACTTTAAAATGTAAGATAAAAAATAAAAGATTAGAAATGTAATTATAATTTTAGTCGATTTATTATTTAGCTATGTTAAGACGATTACTAATAATAAAAAAAAAAAAATGCGTTATCGGGGTGAGTGAAAACGTGTTATTCAGAAATAGGGGTACTCCTAAATGAAAACCCTAATCAAGGGGTACGTGAAAGAAAAAGGTTGGGAACCGCTTCCCAACCTGTACGTAAAAATGTACGTAAAAATAATATCGGTACGTAAAAATAATATCGGTAATGGCAGAAATCAGATAAATGGTTTAACTGAAAACACATAAAGAAAGTTGATAGTATTGGATTATAAAGTTAGCCTCATATGTAAGTCCAATATGTTACACTCAAAATGAGGGTAAAGGCCAGTAGACCTAATAATTCATTGATAATTCAACGTCATTAGCTCCGCCCACGGCTAATCCTATAGGTCAGTTGCAATTGACGTCACCTTGGAGGTAAACAGTACAAATAGGCAGTTCTGATTGGTGGAATTACCCTTACCTCCAAGTGAATACAATGGTTGATCAGCTGATTGCAACTGCCCTATTGCACGAGTACTTATATATTTTCCCCAATCTGCCCCAAAACCTCCATTGATCATTATACAATGTACTTTTCCCACCTCTTTTAGGTAGATTTCGTAAGAAATACTACCTATTACATTCTCACCTAAGTTGGAATTTTTGAAAAATTTTTGCAGATAGTTCTACGCCGATCATGACTCCCAGAACCCAAAACCACCCCCAGTTCACAACTTTATCTATCTATCTATCCATCTATCTATCTATGTCACTTTTTTATGGACACGATAACTGCAATAATTCTGCACAAATCTCTTCCAAACTGATACATAAAATCAAGGGGCATAAAATCTCAGTCAAGTTCGTTAATGGGCAAAATCGAACCAAGAGGGGGGGGGGAAATGGGGGGCTTTTTATGAAAACAGAAACAAACCCATAATTTCTTCATTATGATACTTATCGAATCCGTTTAAAGTTATTATTACTTCTAGGAAAAGGACTGAAAATTTATGTATGACAGATTTTTGATATCATTAAAAATGGCCCAAGGGGGGGAAGGGGGGTTTAGAAGAAAAAAATTCATAACTTCGTCAAATCCCAAGATATCAAATCCGCTTAAATTTATTATAAATCCTCTTAATATTATCTAAAACTTTTATATTGACAATTTTTTATAGGTCCAACCCTTATAGCAAAAAAAAAAAAAAAAAAAAAAAAAAAAAAATCCCTGCCGGCTCCGCCTGCAAACAAGTTAAGTTTTGAATTTCTGGTTCCAACCACCGCATCATGGCTACGCTAAAAGGTCATTTCTTCCGTAATTCCCAACAAACAGGTGCCCTACGGTGTGCGTCTTCGAAATCTACCTGTGCCTGTAGTCCGAGCCGTCAGGGATTCTTTTTCCTTATTGTTTCTTTTTAATAATAATTTCAAAACGCCTAAATTACGCCAGAGCTGTTGCTTTAAATTTTTAATTTTAAAAGCGCTGAAAAGCAGGCTCTTATTTTCGTTTTCGAATAGGCGGAGTTATATCATTAACGTATATTAATTGGAAAGCTTCCTTCCCTTTAATGAGTATTTAACTTGAAATGTTTATTTATAATTTGAATGATTTGGTTTTCTGTTTAAAATGGATAACTCGTTGCAATCCGGAATTCTTAAGAGTACTGCAAGCGCGATTGAAATTAATCCTGATGATTCGGGAACTAAAAGTTCTTCGAAACAATCTGATTATTTAGAAATGCAAGAGAACTTGGCCGTAGCTGTTATAATAGGCCTGTTCTGATAACTAATAAACCTAATTCTTTAAGTAAAACTGAAAACATCAGTGCTCCCTTAATGAATAGGAAATATAATAATGCATAATTCTTGAAATCTGGATTTTCATTCATGGCGAGTTGAAGATTTTAATAATATGTGGGAGAAGATAGAGGGTGGTGGGTGTTACTGATAAATAGGGAGTACTCAGAAATGAAAAGCCTGAGCAAGGGGTACGTGAACGAAAAAAGGTTGGGAAGCGCTGTTCTAGACAAACCACTCGTTTGTCTAGAACTCTTTTGCCATCGGCAAAAGGGAAATAACCGCTTTTTCGCTGCCACGTACCTTAGCGTTTTATATATATAGAGATATGTTCATCTTTTAGTATAAAAGTATATTTAAACTTATAGACATATTCTTTAATTTCTATTTATAAAATAATAATTGAAAATTGTAACATTGCTATTATTTCTGTCCCAGTCATCCAAGAATGAATGCGCCATTATCTTTCAAATCATCGGGACAAAAGCCGCATATATCACATTCAAAAGGCGAATTCGATACTTCTTTCGAGTACCAGTCATTTTAGAAAATAATGTTTACTTTATTTAATCACAAAAATTCTGCGATTAAGTAAGTAATGATTATTATTAAAACAAAATTGTTGCTAACCGAATAAAGTTCGTGTATGGTACGCTCACTGATTCCAAAGGAGTTAAAACATCATTTATAAATATTCTTTTCGACCAAATTGAAAGCTAAGCATTAAGAATTTTGAAATTCTGTGTAAAGTTTTTGTTTTTTTGTTTGTTTTTTTAATCTATGAATAACTGCATAATCAATATTTAATAAACATTTAATAAATATTTAATAAACATTTAATAAATATTTAATAAATAACTACTCATTTTAAAAATTAATAACGGTTGAAAAATAATTTTGCTTTTAAAAAAGAATAAAACATGCATATACAGGCATATCGATAAGCATTTATGTAGACAGGTATGTACGTTTGTGAATAATTAATATTTTTCATGTATGCATACATTAACAGTTAAAAAATTTTAATCAGTGAGAGCTCGATTTTCGTTTTCGCCCGAAACTTGGATAAAGTGCAAAGTTTCGTTTCGTGCTAAAAGACACTTGTCAGCCAATCTCTAAAAAGAATTACCGTTAAAACTTAAACTGACACCATAATTATTATAGCAGAAAATTTTATTCATAAAAAAAAGGCCATGTCATTGCAGTTAAACTGTGTATTCGTTGGTTTGTACACAATACAGCAGCAGCAGCTACTGTAACAAATAATGTAGAATAGATTTTGGGAGAAACCTTAGCAGGCATACTTAACAATAGAATTAGACCCTTGTAAAGTATATACATAATTGTGCTGTGCTCTAAACGCAGAATCAGAATGTTAGTCTTGCTTTGTAACTAGGAATTCTAATTGGTTATCTTACAGTTGAGCAAAAATATAAATTTGTACACGTGTTTCATGTGAGCCAAATTTCGGTCGATCTCTAAAAAAAGCATTATAAACACCTACTTATTAAAAAATAAATTTCACACGACAGTTGTCGTAAAATAAAATTTTAGTAAAAAAACATTTTTCAGAGTGACAAAATTTCGCAGGTTGAAAAAAATCATGAAATGCAGCAGTTGCGGCTGCTGATACATATACATCTATGTTAGATTAGCTTGTAACTACGATTTCGAATTGGTTATCTTAGAGCAAAGCAAAAATATCAATTTGCACACGTGCTTCATGGGAACCAATTGGCTCCCATGAGATATTTAAATTTCTCAAATCAAATAAGTAGCACTTAATACTTTATTCTTTGCGCCAGAATGAATGGGCCCTAATTTTGATTTGATATATTGTAACAACTCTTCGAGTCTCCCTTATTTTTTGATAAACGAAGCCATTTTGTTGTTATAACGTTGAGAAATATCTGCATATTTTATGCAGGTAGTACGTGAAAAGATGCCCCGCCCTTTTTATAATACTATATTTTCGGCATTGATGTTCTATTTATTTTAATGAAAGCATATCAAAAGAGTGATCGGCACTGCAGTACAGAAATAATGCATATCAAAATATTGGGTGTAAAAACAAATTTGAAAGAAAAGGAGAGGCACTTTCCACTGATTAAAAAGAGAGTAACAATATGTTTCCGACGAACAGTGGAATAATCTTGCATTATAAAAACAATGAATCGGGATAAAGATTCCATTTAAGAGAAATTTCTGAGTATTTTTATTTTTATATTTAAAAAAAAAATATTTTAAAAAATAAGCAGTATCAGGCCAAGATTTTGGATTTCGGAAAGACAAGTTCAATTAACATATTCAATGCGCCTGGCTGATCGTCTGTTGATGGTACCCATGTATGAGTTATCTGACATTTTGATTTTTCTATACCTTTCTTTTGTTTGCGTGTATAGATTGAGACAGGCCACGTTACATTCCGTGTTTTGAAATTTAGTACATATAATTTGAAATAAAATGAAAATAATAAATGAAAATGATAAATGAATACAATAAATGAAATATAATTGGATGATGTTGTCAGATATTTTTTAAATGTTATAGAAGTTTTTATTTAGTTATAGTAGATTTTGTTTTCAATGATTTTTATTGGCATTTAAAAAAAAACATTCAGTTATATATCAATGAAATTCTATAAAAATTTGAATGTATTTGTGGTACGCTTTTTGAAACCTTCTGGAAATCCTATTTTTATAATGTGGGTGGAGCTATTCAACCGTTCCACCTACTGAGGAGAATGAGACGGGACGATGAACTAGGATAGTTAAAATTTTATTTTTGAGCTTATAATTAATTCAATATGCCTTTATATCAGTTGCGCATCCATTAAGGGGCGGGGGCAAGAGGCCCTACCGCCCCAAAGAAAAAGGAGGAGGCAGTAGAAAAATATGTAAATTATTTACAAGCCCAAAGTTCGTTTTTGTGTGTGTGTGTGTGTGTGTGCGTGCGCGTGCATCCTAAAGGCTAGGATCTTATCCCAATGGCAGGAATATTGGGAAACATCAGTCACTGGCAGACATATATATGACATAATCCCCAAAGTCTCTCATAACTTACTTACATTCGCACCATACACAATGAGTTTTCTCTCAGGCCATAGTCCCTTTAACACCAATCTGTACAAATTCAAATGTGCCGATTCCCCCCGCTGTGAGTGTGGCGAGCTGGGGACTGCTACACATGCACTTCATCACTGCACTCTCACGCAGCGGTGGCACATCGTTTGCCCATCCACGCCCATACCAGTGGGCAACCCAACATCCTCACACGCCAAACACTTCTATCAAAAATTAAAAATATTCACATATTTTTCCATGACGTATGCAACTTAACACACTAGTGGCCTAGAGTACACCCTGTTCCACGAATAATACTTAAGTAGTAAAAGAGCTAAAGAGCTAATTTGATGCCAGTTCACCACCAACTTCACTGCACAATGTCGCGTAGGAAATCTGTTTTCCCGCAGTGAGAATTATATTTGTGCATTTCTTAGCTTTATGCCATTCAAAGCCACCCTGCCTAGTGTCGCGTGTGGGTTCTCCCTAGGCAGGGCAGGTGTTTGAACATTGCATTTTTCTAATGTACCTAAATAAAGCATTCTGGTAGAGGGACATTATACTCTACGGACTTGCTTTCCTCGTTTGAGCTGTTCCTCTTAGGCAATCAAATCAAATCAAATGCATTCCGCTTTAGAAAAAGTTTCTTTCATTGCGAGAATGAAAATAGAAAGTTGCAAGAAAGCTATCACCGCCAAAAAATGACATCCTTTTGGCGATGAAAGCTGAGTTATGGAAATGAGGCATACCTAAAGAAAAAAAAATCTGGAAGGAGGGGCCTGTGGGGGGAGGGGATGTTCAAATACCCTTCAGGAAATAACTAATTAGGAGGACCACTATGCATCTTTAAAAACTCGTTCTTTTGGTTAGGCTAGGAACTTAATTACAAATTTGGCTTAAATTATTATTCGAAAATAGTGCTAACTGCTGCTAACAAATTTAATTTAATGTTACAGAGGGTAACTATTAAGTTAATTATAATGTTTGGAATCACTTGCGTTGAAATCGGAAATATAGTGGCTGAGTTATGGAAACAGGGCACAGTTAGAGAAAAATCCTTGAAGGAAATGATGGTGGGGAACGGATGTTCAAGTTCCCTTCAGCAAATAACAAATTAGGAGAACCACAATACATCTTTAAAGGTTGATTCATTTGGTTAAGCTAGGAACTTAATTTGAAATTTGGCTAAGACCATCATTCGGAAATACTGGTAGCTGCTTTCTAGAAATACACCTTGAAGCCACGAATGCTGATTAATACGATAATTTAGCAAAATAGAGCTGGTTTGGAGAAATTCGGAACATTATTAGCTGAGTTATGGAAACAAACAAACAAAGCACAGTGAGAGAAAAAACCTTGAAGGATGTGCCGCGGGGAGGCGCGCGGTCAAATAACAAGTAACTAATTTTGACTGTTGGTATGCATTAACTGAATACGGGCTGTGTGCTTTTATTAGGAAAATAAATTTAATTTTTACGAAAATTATAATTTTAAAATAGCGGTATTCTCTATACAAAGCAGCAGTTAACAGGTACGGGTGAATCTAAAAATGTAAAATTTGTTAAATGTAATTAGTTCTGTTGAAATCAGAGCAGTAAATTTGGATTTATTAATAAGGGGGATTAATTCAGCAAAAAACCGCCGCCAGGTGGCGCGCTTTCAATTCAAATAAATGCGATATTTAATAAAAAGTTGTTTACCCTTACCCCTCTCTATCCCAGCAAACATAAAACATAATCTTTTAAATTAAGTTTTCTGTATTAATAATCTCTATCATAATAATATAGGTCATGATTAAAAAAAAAAAAAAAAAAAAAAAAAAAAAAAAAAATTAAAGCCAGATAATTATCATGAATAAAAACATACCTCGAAAAATGTTTCAAACAGGTGGCATCTGTGTTAGGACAGTTGTATCAGTTCGTCTGCGATAATCACATTTCCGGTTTGTTGTGATTAGGGGGTGCTACATTAATACGGATGTACGCCGGTAAGTGCATTCCATATTGACACTATTTCGTTAGAATTCTTTAGCTCTGCATCGCTACTCTGGTTTATTTAATTACTTCTGTGAAGACTCTATACAACCAACCAACCGAAAAAAAAGTCGTGTTTTTGATGAGAAATCTTTGTGGATTTTAATTAATATTTCAGTAAATAATTAAAATATTAATATTCCTAGTCTCAGGTGCATCAGAAGAGGCATTGGACAACGAAACTAAAAATTTTCACGCTTCTGGGTATGCTAGATTTTCCTAGCCATCGGCGACAGACACACAAACACACAGAGCGAATTTTTTTTTATTAGTATACTAGCTGACCCGCCTGGCGTTGCCCGAACCCGTGTAATAAACTCAAATCTTTTAAAAAACGAAACTCTGGCCAAGGTTTCCGATGGCTTCGACACCGTATACCGGGCACGTTCGCACGCTCCGGAAAATCTTTTATTTCCCCCTTCCACCTCCAGGGGAGCAACTTCTTTCGGAAAGAACCTCTGAGACTGGTTAACGTTGCCTACGGTACTATATAGTAGGCGTGCGACAAAATCGAGCTGGTTTCGAGAAGATGGGAACATTATAAGCCGAGTTATTGAAATAAGGCACAGTTAGAGAAAATAATCATGAGTGAGGCGCCGCATGAAGGGGATGTTCAAGTGTCCTTCAGAAAATGACTAATTAGGAGGACTACGATGCATCTTTAAAAATTCGTTCGTTTGCTTAAGCTAGGAACTTAATTAAAATTTTGCCTTAAATTATTCTTCGGAGATAGTGGTAACCACTACTCATAAATTTACTTTAATGTTATAGAAGGTGACTATTGAGTTAATTATGTTTGGAATCAGTTGCGTTGAAATCGGAAAGTAGTTGCGGAGATACGAAAACGGGGCATAGTTAGAGAAAAACTTTGAAGGAGGGGCCTGGAGGAAGGGGGCAGAGGATGTTCAAGTTCCCTTCAGCAAATGACTAATTAGGAGGACCACTATACATCTTAATAAATTCGTTCGTTTGGTTAAGCTAGAAACTTAATTACAAATTTGGCTTAAACTATTATTCGGAAATAGTGGTAGCCTCTACTCATAAATTAAGTTTAATGTTATAAAGGGTGTCTTTTAAGTTAATTATAATGTTTGGAATCACTTGCGTTCAAATCGGAAAGATGGTTGCTGAGATATGGAAAAGGAGCATAGTTGGGTAAAAAACCTTGAAGGAGGGGTCGGGGGGGGGATGTTCAAGTTCCCTTCAGCAAATGACTAATTAGGAGGATCACTATGCATCTTAAAAAATCGTTAGTTTGGTTAAGTTAGAAACTTAATTATAAATTTGGCTTAAACTATTATTCGGAAATAGTGGTAGCCTCTACTCATAAATTAAGTCTAATGTTATAAAGGGTGTCTATTAAGTTAATTATAATGTTTGGAATCACTTGCGTTCAAATCGGAAAGATAGTTGCTGAGATATGGAAACGGGGCATAGTTGGGTAAAAAACCTTGAAGGAGGGGTCTGACTAATTAGGAGGACCACTATGCATCTTAAAAATTCGTTCGTTTGGTTAAGCTAGAAACTTAATTACAAATTTGGCTTAAACTATTATTCGGAAATAGTGGTAGCCTCTACTCATAAATTAAGTTTAATGTTATAAAGGGTGTCTTTTAAGTTAATTATAATGTTTGGAATCACTTGCGTTCAAATCGGAAAGATAGTTGCTGAGATATGGAAACGGAGCATAGTTGGGTAAAAAACCTTGAAGGAGGGGTCGGGGGGGGGGATGTTCAAGTGCCGATCAGCAAATGACTAATTAGGACAACCACTATGCATCTTTAAAAATTCGTTCGTTTGGTTAAGCTAGGAACTTAATTAGAAATTTGGCTTAAACTATTATTCAGAAATAGTGGTAACCGCTACTCATAAATTTACTTTAATGTTATAGAAGGTTACTATTGAGTTAATTATAATGTTTGGAATCAGTTGAGTAGAAATCGGAAATATAGTTGCGGAGATACGGAAACAGGGCATAGTTAGAGGGAAAACTTTGAAGGAGGGGAGGGGGGGGAGGGGATTTTCAAGTTCCCTTCAGAAAATGACTAATTAGGAGGGTCACTATGCATCTTTAAAAATTCCTTCGTTCGGTTAAGCTAGAAACTTAATTGCAAATTTGGCTTAAACTATTATTCAGAAATAGTGGTAGCCGCTACTCATAAATTTAGTTTAATGTTATAAAGGGTAACCATTAAGTTAATTATAATGTTTGGAATCACTTGCGTTGAAATCGGAAAGATAGTTGCTGAGATATGGAAACGGGAAATAGTTAGAGAAAACTTTGAAGGAGGACCCCGGAGGGGGGGTGGTGTTCAAATGACCTTCAGCAAATAACTAATTAGGAGGATCACTATACATCTTTAAAGATTGATTCATTTGGTTAAGCTAGGAACTTAATTTGAAATTTGGCTTAGGCTATTATTCGGAAATACTGGTAATTGCTTTTTAGAAATACACCTTGAAGCAATGAATGCTGATTTTTACGATAATTTAGTAAAAATGGAACTAAATGGAGAAGTTCGGAACATTCTTACTGAGATATTACTGAGAAACTGAGATTTAAAATCGCGGTATTCTGTATATAAAACAACAATTAAACGCTACACGCTACAGGTTAAAATTGTTAAATGTAATTAGACCCTACCCCTCGCCATTCTCGAAAATACATAACAAATGATCTGTTAAATAAAGTTTTCTGAATTAATAGTCTCTACCATAATAATATATGTCCTGTTTTAAAAAAAACCTTAAACCCAGATAATTATAATGAAGAAATACGTGCCTGTAAATGTCTTAAACAGGTGGCGTTTATGTTCTTTGCCGTGAGTAGATGGCGCTGCATTAGCTTGGCTATATGCAGGTAACTGAAATCAATGTTGGCACTATTTCGTTATAAGTCCTTATCTATGCATCGTTACTCTGATTTATTTAATGTGTTCTGAGAAGATATTCTACACAACCAACCAACCGATGAAAAAAAGCGTATTTTTAATGAGAGTTCTTTGGGCATTTTAATTAATATTTCAGAAAGTAATTAAAATATTAAAATTCTGATGTAATGTTGCACCAGGAGAGGGTTTGGACTACCTAAATCTAAATTTCCAGCCTTCTAGGTGGGCTAGATTTTTCTATCCATCACCAACAGACACACACACAGAGCGAAACTTTCTTTTATTAGTATAGATATCAGCAGTTCCCAACATTTTCCCTCTCACGTACCCCTTGCTAAACTTTTCATTTATGTGTACCTCTTCTCACATAAACTGGTCCCATATATTTTTGTTTTCATTCGTTGGTAATGTTCGTCTGATTGTTACCAAAGCTAGATGCAGTTCTCTTTAGAATTCCAGTTTTCAGTCACTTATCCATTTTGAACAACACGGTATCAATATAAAGTCCCCCAAAACACTATTAGCTAAAGATTTCAAGGCAGGGTGATGCAAAATTTTAATTAGATTAACTATTGAAAACTAACGATTAAAAGTTTAATCATGACTAAAGATTGAGATTGTATTTTATCGTCAATCTTTAGTCATGATTAAACTTTTAATCGTTAGTTTTCAATAGCTAATCTAATTAAAATTTTGCACCATCCTTTTTCAAGGTAAGCGCTCAGAAAGAAGGAATGAAGCTACTTCTATTGATGTACGTTAATGAGTTTATACTAATGCTGTCGTGTTAAAACTCAAATGATGACCAGCTTTCAACTGGGTTCAGCGAAGTCACGATACGATTAATTTTTTATCTACAAATTTCTATAACGAAAAGAATATTAAAAGGAAAAGAGGAGGGGATAGTTACATGCAAGATATTATTAGGACCTGGCGGATATAATGACAACGAATAATCAACCAATCACTGAGTTTGTGCATTTTTCTCATTTTATGCAAATAGCCTATTTTACTTTTACACAAGTCTGTCATTGTAAAATATAAGTTTACAGACTTGTTTATCTGTTTTTGCTTTTTCCGCCATTACCAATGTAATTTTCACGTACCCCCAACTAGACCACCACGTACGCGTACCCCAGGTTAGGAACCTTTTTTTTTTTTTTTTTTTAATGAAAAATATACTTTGCCAGAACTCCTCCCTCGAAATATTTATTTCTGGTTACGTGCTTCAATGATAGATTTGGAATTTCACTTTGATTAATGTATTGAGACACTGAATTACAAGTTTCTATATATATTTTTCTTTTTATTCGAGTTTTATGAATTCTCTGTTGTAAGCAAATTCGTTGAACTAGAAATTTTGTACATTGAATTCCAATTATCGCTAATTAAGCAAAAAATTTCAAAAGTGAAACTTGGAAAGAAAAGAATTATTTTTATAATTATATTAGAATGAAATTATTAAATAATTAAAAATAATTGCCATTTTTCAATTATTCTTTTAAATTTTGTCATTTGTGTTATGAAAACGTAAACAAAAATGTTGAAACACAAATGTAACACACATACGCATTAGGAATTTTAATTGGCATGCAAATACCACTTGCCATATTTCAACCATGCTTACAAAGCCGTTGGTTTTGATAAAAGAAAAACTCGTTACCTGGTTGTTTTATCAATAGTTATCCGCCCTATTAATAAGAGGCTAACTATTGGGATTTAGAATCCTTTCTTAATCCTCTATTAAACTTCAACAATAAAATACAATAAAATAATGACGCTTTCTACATGTGTCACTTTTAAATGCACTGCCACTTTAAGATTTACATTACACAGAAAATTAATTTGGTTTAAATGTAAGAAGTCATTGTGTTTTTCATTTCTCGTAGTTTAATACTCAGAAAGTAATAACATGAGATAATATCAAAAAGAAAAATTATTGTTTATGATTGATGATTTTGATCGACATTACTTTGAAAAGTAACACTCGTGAGAAATAACTTGAGATTCCCAAAAGAATTCCCAAAAGTATGCATTAATTCATGGCACTGTTAAAAATGTTTTGCTGTTTTTAAAAAGTTCTACTTTAAGTTATTCACAACCAGCTGGGAAGACCGAGCTATGCTCGTTAAAATTATCTTTGTGTTCAACACGATGTAACAATAAATTATCTGTATAACATATAAAAATCAGTTCTATGTACCCTGATTGGTTAAATTCTGTTTTTTAGAACGTTCTATGGACTCTGATTGGTTGAATCATGTATCTCGGCTCCTAATGTGAATTTCTAGAAAATTCTCTCAGATTCTGAAACCCAATTTGTTCGTCAAATGTCGCCATATTTTTTCGAAAATTCGGAAACTTGGCACATTCTTTCATTTGGCGGCAACCATGCGCTTTGGCAATAGTAATCTTGAAATTCAATTTTCCCGCCAAATCTCGCCAATGTCGCAAAACTTTCGCCAAATTTAGCGATAGTTGGCGAAATATTGCCAACTTTGCAACTTTGTTTACTGCCAACTGTTCAACATCTGTCTCAACCTTCATTCACAGTGAACTACATTGACCCGTAGTGACCCCAAAATGACCCACTAACCGAAATTTCCCAAACATGTGACACAGCCTAATTGTATTCTTGTAATCCAAAACGGTAGGATACAAAACTTTGTCAAAGTCGTTAAAGCCATTTTTTAGATAAGATAAAATTAGTTGTCCGGCAGTGACCCCAAAATGACCCACTAATTGAATTTTCTCGAACATGTGACATAATCCAGTCGTTTTCTGATAACCCAAAATGATATGCAAAATTTAGTCAAAATCGTTAGAGTCGTTTTTCAGGTAAAATAAAATTCTGAAGTGGCCGACAACTAGTTCAATGATGGCCGAACACCAGAGTTTCATGGCCCACTACTAGAGAACTTGCCCTTTTTTAACTTAACGTTGTCTAAAAAGGTAACTATTATCACATTTTTTAAAAGAAATTTCTGAAACATAAAAGAAATATATGTTTTAACATATATCACTGTTAAAAATGTGGTAGCGTTTTTTTTTAAATTTTACTTTAAGATATATAGTTATAAAAGCACTTAAGTGGTCGACTATTGGTACTTTTACCTATATTAAGATTAATTAATTCACCATTTAATATTAATTTAATTGATATTTCAAGTTAACATTTTATAAGGTCTGATGGCTAAAAAAAGTCATGAATTTTACAGTTTATATAATCTTATACTTTAATTTTCAAGCTACTTAACACGTTTTTATATTCTTATATCATTTCGAATTTTTACTATTTCAATTATTTTTTTAAGTCTTCACTAGGGTGGGCCGAAAAAAACTTTTTTTTTTCATTATTCGCTATACCGCGGAAAACTTGGCTTTAGGGTTGCTTAGTAAAATAAAATGAAAAAAAAAATTAATTACATTTTAATTTTAGCGACAGAGCAGTTCAAATAAATTTATTGGAGAGTAATAGTTTTCTTTCTTTTTTTAAAGCTATAAAAGAAAAAAAAAACTGCTATAGTGAAAAATCTTTAAAAGAAAGATATAAAAATACATTATAATAAAAAAAGAAGCAAAATTACTTCATTTGAGGTAGCGCAATGCTTTTAAAAAATCCTTAAGTTAACGCAATCAAGTTGTATTCACTCAGTGAATGTTGGCCGGATTGTGGGTCGGGTCTTTTTTTCTGTTTTCATTCGCTATACCGAAAAAGACTTGTGTCTAGGGTAGCTAAGTAAGATGCAAAATCAAAATAAATAAAATTTTACTTCTGGTGGTAGCGCAAAAGGCCTAAATTTTGTGAAAATTTGGCTTTTTTTCACTACTGTGAAGCAGCTACTGAGTGATAATTTCGGAGATGATAGGATCATAAGCCGCCATTTTCCAACAACGTGGCCGCCACGTTCCCCCGACTTAAACCCGTGTGATTTCTGGCTTTAGGGGTACCTAAAGAATGTTGTTTATAGCGGGCAGATTCAGAATCTAGCCGACTTGAAGGCAAGCATCACACAACACACCCATTGCATTAGTACAGATACCCTCCGATCTGTTGTGGAGCATGCTGTTTTGCGCTTCCAATTAGTAGCGGAACAAGGCGGAGGGCATATTGAGCAACTTATGCCTTAATAATCAGTAAGGTGTTTGTTCCATGAAGCTCTTTTTTTTTTTCATTTTTTGTCATTATCGCTGTCGTCGCTGTAAACACGTAGTCTTGTCTTTTCGCTAATAAATTTTTAGTAAATCTCTGAACTCTATTTTTTCCTTTTGGCAACATCATTCCTATGTTTAACCCTTTAACGGGCGGTGGTCACAAAAAAGGACACCCAATTTTAATTCTAAAACTGACAAACGGCACCAAGAATATTTAATTAAAATTTTCCTTTCATTAAGAACCAGAAAATAAGCAAGTTTCTTTTTACTAATGGATTCGTTTGTAAATTCCGGTGTCAGTCTATTATTTCATCATTTTGCAAACACATTTACACCGCGCCGGAAAGGGTTCAAGAATACATTTTTGGTCTTTCCCCTGACATTACCCTGACAACGCCATCTATCGGCACAATTTGGAACTATTTTTTTTTCCTTCGCCAAACAAAATTCCATTGCCTCACGATTGTTCTGCTGAAATATCAAGTCATTCTGACCAGTAGTTTTAAAATTATCGATTTTTGAAATCGTAACTTTAATTATAATCACCCGGTATATATATATATATACATATATATATATATATATATTAAGAATTTTTCTTCAAATCATGGCTGAAAAACGTAGAGTAATTTATTGAAATTGAAATATTTTAAAAAACTAAAAGAGGATGATTTAAATATTAGTAGTAGCGACATTATTAACACAGAGGTGCCAAGCTCTCATTAATATTCCGCAATGCGTGGGTTAATTTGACCCAGGTTAAACACGTTTCGCACCAGAATTTTCTTTTAAGAAATAAAATAAAATGAAATAAATTGAACAGTTGCCGAACAGTTGATGTCGGTTAAAGGGGCTTCCGAGTTGCAAACAACTTAACGCCCAGTCCATTGTGAGTAGAGTGTTTTGTATTAAATTGAGCCGTTGTAGAAAATTAAGATGTAGTATTAACTACAAGATAAAGGAACAATTGCAATAAAAAGGATAGATGTAAAATTAAGAAAGAGATTAAAGTAAATTTGGAATAATAAAATAAAGCGAAAGAGATTGAAGATAGAGTCTAAATAATGGGAAGAAAGTGAAATGGTATAGCTGTAGTTAAAACTAACTACTAGTAAGGAAGTTGAAAAAATAAAAAATAGGGTTCGGAACATGTTCGTGAAGCAGCACATAAGATCAGTAAATCTGAAATTAAATAAATAAAGATTCATCAAATAATTTTTCTGGTTTGAAGCGTTGTTAAACTCGGTCAGATTAAACCACATATTACAGAAGATTAGTGGGAACGTTGCACCTCTCTTAACATTATAAATACCGATTTGGACTTCATTAATTATAATAATTGTGTACTCATAATTTTTATTTGCAGTACTTTTAAAAATAGTTCACATTTTCGTTAATAGATGACGCTAGAACGTCTCAAGTTTCAAGAAAGCTGAAATTAACGTGTAAAGCTGCGACAAAAATATCTCAGTCTCTGTATATTATTTAACTATTGAATAGCGAAATAACTGTTTGTATTCTGAAAACTTTAAGATAATCTCAGCATTTTTACAGTTAGGGCCGCCATCTATTATCAAAAATTTTAATTAATTTTTTAGATTACTCTATATAAAATGTATGGATTGCCTGATAAGCGTGTCACTTATTTCATATTTATATTTATTAAAATTTTGGGTGATCCTTTCGTACGCACACAGTTTTTTTGGATGCGCATTACATATTTAATTATATATTTTATGATACGAAAGCATTTCTCTTATAATTTTGGTTTCTAAACACGTAATTTCAGTCATATATCTATAAACCTTTAATCTTAAATATTCCCTTTATCCATCCATGGTGATCCGAACAGCATCCAAATAAACTAATTCCGTTGTTACTTTTCGTACATAATCCTCAATGAGCCGATAAAATTTAATAAAATTTTAAGAGTTTTAGATATTTTCACTTAAATTATAGAATGTGATGCGCTGATAAAGAAGGAACTTTAAATTAGCCTTTTGAAATAGTAATAATAAACCAAAAACTGTTTTGTAACGAATCAAAAAAGTTCTATAAAAACAATCTGTGTTTTAAGAAAGGAAATAGACACAGGAGTTGCCAATTTTAATGTCACGTGCGTTATGCTTTGGACAAAAAGCTTTTGTGTTTACTGATTGGATACAGTTAGGAGAATAATAACTAAAATATACTGTTTATTTTCATTTGCTAGCACATCATGTGGCAGATGATAAAATGTTTTCTTAATCTAAAAATGTTTCTTAATCCACAGATAAGGGGAGGGGGAGTTTCTACAAAGTAATTCATAACTAGTTCGAACTGCAACAAACATTTTTTTTATATAGGGAGGCTACATCGCCATCCTCTTAATCAGTAGTAAATACAGGGTGTCTCGTCCCAACCTGAAACCGGATTTTTGCTCATAACTAGCCTTTAAAGAGTCCGGATTTACGCGAGATGTCTTGATATTCAAGGAATGAAGGATCTGACCTGCGTAATTATTGCACGGGACGCCAAAAATCTCGATTTTTAGTGATGCACAATTTTTTTTAATTACTTTTCGTACCATGCTACTCTTTAATCTACATCGAATGGAACTTAATAAAGTAAAACCTGTGGAGACTGAAGTAGTGTATAACGAAAAATGTTTATAGCATCTTCGTAAGCAATACCTTAAAAATCTAACTGCCTAGATGGAACCTGTATAAAATGCAATTTTTTTGCAGTGTCTAACAACTTTTTTTTCAAGGGTTTTAAAGTAAATTTTTCCATACGAGCATTGTGAAAACAAAACCTGTTTATAACGTAATTCTGTTTTATAAGTAAATGCTAATTTGAAATTATGTTTCTATCCCCAGCGATTCCGATTTCACGGGTTTTATGGAATAATATTGTTGTGTTTATTTATCTAAATCGTGTAAATCTTTATTTAAGTAAGTCTTGAGTAATATTTTTGTTTAGTTTAAAGCCTGCTAAAACGGAATCGCAATGTACCGGTGTAAAATTCGGTTTTAAATAGGTTTCTGTCTTAGCAGGTATAAATGTGTGGCATTCCTATTGCAGAGACAATGGAATTTTTAGGTTTAACTCAGGATTCCGTTATAGAGAGGTCTCGTTCTAAAAGCGTTTGCTGCAATTTTATGTCTCCATTTATAAACCGTTGTTCCTTTTTTTCTATCTCCCGTACCCCGCTTTTTGAAATAGTGGGTCTGGTAACACAATTCATAACTCTGACAGTAAGGAAGATATTGTACCGATATTTTCACCAGACTTACTTTACTGAATGCGAAATGCGATGATATCATGCGATGTACACGGTAATTACATCTATGACCCATATGTACTGTGAGCTACGTTCTACTTTACTGAGTGTTTTCATCACCGCTGTTTCGACGCAGCTTGCGGTATTTTCCAGAAATTCTGAAGTTATTGCATTTCATAAAAAAAGGAAGTTTATTGAACATAGCAGTAAAATACACTGCTCAAAACAATTAGAGGAGCACAGGGTTTTAACGATATTACGCAAATTCTTACACTGAAAAGTAACTTAATTTAAACATCCATAATTTAAAGCGTAGCTAGAAAGCAGGAAAAAAAACTTCATATGTAAATCAAAGTTTATGACGTCAAAAACCTAAAAAAGGAGATAAGAACAGAAATCGGGATTTCGCAGAAATGTCTGTTTCACTGTCTCGGTTGTAAAATTCAATTGCTCAGCTTTTTTTTTTTTTTTTTTTGAGAAAACGTGACTTGAAAATGTCCCAACAACGTGATTTATCGGGATCCATGGCTTGACCTATTAGCGGGAGACTTGAATCCAAGCAAACACAAAGAAGTGTAGCGGATGCTGTTGGAATCGATTCCAAGAAAAAGGATGTGTTAGATGTTTATTAGGGCAAGGCCGGCCACGTGCTACCACAGCAACTGATGGTCGATTTATCGTGTTAATAGCTTGTTGAAACAGAACAGGCAATGCTACTCAGCTGCAAAGACAGTTGCTCTTCGAAACAGGACGAACGGTATCCAGCCAAACAGTCCAGAATAGGTATCATCAGGGTGGTCTTCATGCATGTAGCCCAATGGTCTGTATTTCGTCGACCCCAAACCACTGTGGGGCCTGAAGAAGATGGGCTGCTGAACATCGAGATTGGAAGTAACATGATTGGAGACAAGTGAGTTTACAGATGAGTCCCGATTCAGTCTGGAGTGTGACACCCAACGTGTTTTGGTATAAAAGGAAAGGGGCCCTTGAAATAACGCAACATTCGTTCGTGAAAGATCACATTACAGACGAGGTGGATTGATGGTATCGGTTGGAATCAACATAGGTGAACGTATGGACCTATATATAATTAGGAATAACTCATTGACGATTCAAATCTATGCAGACGAGATACTGAGACCTTATGTTTTAACTTACGCTGCAGCCATGGTGATTCCTTTGTTTTTATGCATGGTAATGCCACACTCTCAGAAATAAAACACTCAATTTTGACGATTCCGCAATCCTCAGGCCTCATTTCGTTATTTTTGACAATCATTTCGTCACAGAGTCACGTGGTTTTTGACGAAACGCGAATCCTCAAATATCTTGACAAAACTGTTTCATCGCTGTCAAAAATAAAACTCTTACATTTGACGATTCCGCAATTCTTGAGCTATATTTCGTCATTTTTGACAATTATTTCGTCTCAAAATTAAGTGATTTTTAATGAAATGGAAAATCTCAAATATTTGACAAAAATATTTCCCCATTCCCGGTCAGATTATTTTTGTTACAAAATCGTTCAAAAAAAAAAAAAAAAAATTACACGAAAGTATTAAATTTACAATATATTAATCAAAACAGAAACAAAAATATTTCATCCTTGGGGGCCGCTATAACAGGAATGTACCAAATTTCTACTTTATTTTTTATATCTGTTAATTTGCGTCTATCATTTTTGTAACGATTTTATGCATTTCTATTGCCTATTCAAAGATAAATTTTTCTGAAGTTACAGAATTTCGTTAAAAACGCTTAAAAAATTCTTCTAAAGTTACAGAATTTCGTTAAAAACGGTTAAAATAGTAAAATGCAAACATCATTTGGTCCATTTTCGATCGAAAGCATCAACATTTTCCCAATGGTTAAAAAAAAAAAAATCACAATTTTAGGAGCTCTTTTTTATTTAAGAAATATATTCATATAACAATCAAATTTAAAATATGTATAACTGACCCCCCTCTATAAACAGTAATCTTATCCGCTAAAATTGATGAACTCGCCTCCAAAATATGCACTTCAAAATTAATTATTTCTGATCAACAATTAGACCATATTTTAATCATTCATTGAACAAAGGAAATTTCTGTAATAAATTATATTAATCAAGCCATTTTCTAATTATTTATTAACCATAGAAAAACCATAATAATAATCTAGCCTTATTAATTAAAACATGCAGAAAGTATAAAAGCACCGATAAAAATACAATCTGCTTTCTAAAAATATAAACACACATCAACATCCCATAAATACATCTAAAATCAAATAATTCCGAAGTCCCGCTAGCTAAGTGGTTAAAGCACTTAGCTGCCAAGCTAAACATCGCGTGTTCGAATCCGATCGAATCTCAAGTGATGTTATTTTTGCCTTAATCAATTAAAGATGCTTCTAAAAACTCCGATAGATGGCAGCACCAACCTTTTTTTGGAACTTTCGTCAAAGAAACAATTTGAGGAAACTGATTTCTTCGTAATTTTGAGGATGCAAATTTACTCGATTTGACGAAATGTTTACTCGGAGCATTTTTCAGGAAACCGTTTAGTCAAAAACGAAGAAAATTTCTTGAAATTTGAGTATTCATTTTTGAGAGTGCAGATCATATACAGATCACCTGGTGGAGAACAGGCTTGAAGTTGAAACAATACAGCGTATGGCATGGTCAGCATGCTTTCCTGACTTGAATCCGATCGAGCTCGTTTTGGACACACTCGGAAGAAGCATTGTAGCGAGAACAAGAACATATTTTACTGTCCGGGACTTGGAGATTGCAATTCTTGAGGAGTGGAACAGTATTCTCCGAAGCCTTATCGAAAACCTCATCGAATCCATGGAAAATAGGTGTGCAGCTTCTTAGCTGCTCCATGGGATCACACCCAAAATTGTAATCTTGAATCATTTATAAACATTACTTTTTTTTACATTTACATGTAACCAAATTGATACTTTAAACCATCTTTTCATGTTCTTTCCATCATTTCAAAGAATTAAAACTACTTTGCAAATTTGTTTTAGTCTTTATTTGTTTATTGCGCATTTATACACATGTACTCTCCATTTTATGCCAATGCATGGCTGTTTCGCATGGTTC
Organism: Maratus michaelseni; assembly: GCA_963931845.1. Classification (NCBI taxonomy): domain Eukaryota; kingdom Metazoa; phylum Arthropoda; class Arachnida; order Araneae; family Salticidae; genus Maratus; species Maratus michaelseni. Next base: position 356,116,810 of record OZ007590.1, read on the forward strand.
TCTTCATTTTTTTTGCTTGTTCTTCTAGTTGTTTTGAGCAGTGTATTTTGATTAATCCTAAAAATATGAACGAAAATCCGTTTTTGTCTTGGATTGAGACACCCTGTATTTATGACTGAATAAGTAGATTGTGATGCAGGAATGATACATTTTGTCGTGAATTGGCGTAATAGCGATCGGCATCGAGAATCCAGGTAATAGGTAATATTGAAAGGTTTTGAGGAAAATTTGAAATAATTCTTCACACAGTTTACGTACTTAGTAAAATAAAGGAAGAAAAATGATACACACATTACATTTGTTAAAAATATGCGTGTGATTAGAAATATAATACAACACGACGGCTAAATATTGAGCCACACCACAAAATTTTAAACTAATGTGGTAGATGCATGTGTTTGCATATGTTTGTGTATGTGCATGTGTTTGCTCACACAACGAAGGGTGCTCGCATCTAGTTTTTGTGAGTAAACTTTGGGATAACCATTTACCACTTATACCTGTGCTCCTACTTTACGTATAATCTGAAAAAATATATTATTCTGATTATTTCATTAATAAAATATATCATGTGTTGAAATTATTCACATCAATCATATACGCTGTTACCTTCCTCGACTAAAATATTTGCATTACCTTCATTAAAACAAAAAAAAAAAAAACCTTTAAATTTTAAAATATTTCGTTTTAGAGCAAAAACATTATTTGCACTGCGTAAAATTATTTATTTTCTATTCTCCATAAAACATGTTCTGGTTATTTTACAATTTTCTACCAAATTGATATATGAATAATTTCGATTTATTGTATGGTTATTAATGCATGTTTTAAAAAATTTGAAATATATGCATAAGTTACAATAATAACTGCTTTGAACACAATGTGATTCAAACTATTGCTATACAAACTAGTGCTCCCGATGCGATACGTATTTCAGTTATACGTTTACCGATATACGTATATACGTATAATACGCATTTAAGAAATACGTATACCTTAAAATATACGTTTAAACGTATCTGGATACGTATAAGCGTATATCGGTTAAACTTATAATTCAAGTATACGCATCAAGTATCAAGCATCGTATTTACTTTTAATGCCAATGGATCTCATCAGTGTTACGTCACTGAACGGAGAATAAGTTGGAAATCGGTGGCGTTACTTTAGCAATCTGTATAATATGTTTCATACATAGAATCTTGTTATTTTTCCCTATAAACGATTATTGTAAATATATAACGAAAGTAAAAAGACTTTTTGTACAAATAAGGAGAATATACACGTTTCAGATTTATTGTTAATCCTTATTATGTATATTCTTTCGTAATTTAAAAAATATATATTTATTTTTCTGTGCGTATATTCAAATTGCGCCCGGGAGTTCAAATGTTGTTCTTTCCACGGTGCTAGTGTTTTCTACTCTGTGTTAATGTATAACGCAATTTCATTTTTTTACCATGACACTCGTGGTATTTTTTATACAAAGTGTATGTGCATTACAAGATATTGCTTTTTAAGAATTGTTGCCCTCCGTGGAGTGCTTTAAAATAAAAATAAGATTATGAAACTTCCTAGGAATTTTGATTGATCAATGTCAGTATAAAATATGAAGTCAATGTAAGTTTGTGTCCTGCAATACTAATGTTTCGGGCGAAATATCTACACTATAAATCAAAATAAGCTATGTGCGTGTGTTACAGATATGCGAAAGGTAAATCATTTCATAATTAATAGTTTATATTTGAGGGAGGGGAAAAAAATCTAAACTAAGGAAAAAAAAATATTCCGATTTTTTTTTTTTTTTTGCAAGTACCGACTGCACAGGACACAGCGGCTGTTTTCAAAGTCTCTGATCCGCAGACCAGTAGGAGAAAGGCATAATTTTTTAAGCAATGACCGAAAACCGTTTAAACATTTATACGTTTAACCGCTGGTGTAAGATCCGTATATACGATGTACCGTATATGCTGTTTCGTATAATACGTATAACCGCTTTGGTCGTATCATACGTATCCAAAATCTCCACCCCGTATAATACGTATTATACGTATACGTATATATAAGATCTGCCGGCTATTTTAGCGTAGCGTCTTCGTTATGTTCTAATTATCAGAAAAATCCAATTATTTTTTTAATGATCGCGTTAATGTAAGTGAAGATGGTTTTGTTGAACAAATTATTCGTTATATTTGCGGGTATGGGGAGGGAGGGGGGGTTAACGCCTTGGTCTGTATAAACGTTTAATAGGGAGCACTAATACAAACCAAGTCCACAATATTTTGAGTTCAATTATTTTCGAATAGCAACCGTCATCTTATTTAAGCGAAAATTTCTATCTGTACTAATAAAAGAAAGTTTCGCTCTATGTGTGAGTGTGTGTGTGTGTTTGTTTGTCTGTCTGTCTGCGATGGCTAGCAAAATCTAGCCCACCTAGAATTCTGAAAATTTAGGTGTGGATAGTCCAAGGTCTGACCATGTGCACCTGAGTCTCAGAATTTTTATATTTTGTTAATTACTCAAGATATTAATTAGAATATCATTAAATATCGCATCGAAAATGCCATCTTTTAAATCAAAATGGCTAAAGATAAGACCTTCTGTTGCAGATATGCCAGCGAAAATGAACAAATTCGAAATTATTTTACTAATTAACGAATTTTAAGAAAACTAATTAAGATATTAATTTGAAAATTTCTGAGCATATGTAAAAAAAAATTCTACATCCGACTATGCGAGTTTTGAAAAATTCAGCCGGTATTTTTTCTTAATTTATGCAAAAAACTGTCGGCGCCAGTGAAAAAAAAATCCGAGAAAGTTTCAGACAGGGATCTGCTTTCATTAAAAACTGAACTGCAAAAAGATATGTTTCTCTGGCTCATCCCTCCATTTAGTTTGCGAAAATGAAAGGAAATAATTGCCAAATTTTACTAATGAACAAAAATTTAGATAATTAGATCTGCCGACTATTTTAGCGTAGCGTCTTCGTTATGTTCTAATTATCAGAAAAGTTCAATTCTTTTTTTAATGATCGCGTTAATGTAGGTGAAGATGGTTTTGTTGAACAAATTATTGCGGGTATGGGAGGGAGGGGGGGGAGCCAGTAAAAAATATTTACCATCCCCTCCTTCCTCGTCATTAATTTGCAAAAAGCACAAACATTTTTATGAATTAATTGAGGAAAAATAATAACAGGCATTGTTTAGACTTATTAGTTACATAGTTTAGAAAGATAATATAAACTAAGTTTTCAAATGAAACTTATGAAAATCATATATCTTACAGAAAAAAAAAAACTGTAAAGAGTGAATTAACCGGCATGTTCGGAAAATGCTGATTGCCGAATGCTTCAAATGTCCGGGTAGTTGAATGCTACAAAATCTATGTCTGCTGAGGAGCGCATCGACGAAATAATGAAGCAGGAAACGAGTTTTCGCCTATTTTTCTGTCGAATAAGTCTCAAATAATTCTGATTTGATTATTTTAAAATTTACATTTGATGAACTTATTTTTGCCAAATTAAAAACAAAAGTTAAAAATAATTTTTGTGTAATATAGTTTCAAAGTTTATTTTTTTTAATTTTGGAAAGGGGGGGGGGTGGCATTTGCGCTCATTTCAAGAAAACGTAAGTCAATTTTTGTACAAAAAAGAAGCATCAACAGAAACCCCATTAGATTAAATAACTTGGTCTCCAGATAAAAATATTTGGTCGCCAGTGGCGACCGTATTTGTCAAGTCCTGGGTACACACGATTAGTTTTTTCACCCTTGATTGAAGCAAGGCATGTTACACAGTTTTGCTATGACTTTAAGAGCGATTTTGATTGTTTTGACACGTTTTCCTACTGTAAGTGGTTTTTAATTTCATCGTTCATGTCTTTAAAACATTTTTACGTTACTGATGAGGGACTAATGTTTGTCCAAAATGTCTACATGCTTTTTAAATATGATTTTATGTTTATTTCATGACGTTGTCTGACTTTAACCCCTTCAATGGCCGCCCCCAGATAAGTCGGGGGTAATTGACACTTTCCCTATCAATGCAGCGGTTGAAGTGGTTAAGTTGTTAAGTTTTCGATTAAATACTTATTCATGACAAAAGTGGCATTCAAAGTGTAGGAGATTTGGCAGATATGCATTATACGTTTTCTTATTAAAATAATTTAAAAAAACTATTATGCATGTGAAATATACTACTAATTCGCAGTACTGAAAATACCGGGTTAAAATAACTTTCAATGAAAAAGATATTTCTGTTTATTAAAAAAAATATTAAATTTAGCGCCAGTGATAAGAATTTATTTATAAATTAGGTTTGTCAGATTGTCTTCCTTTCTAAACTCTGATTTTTTAAAGATATTAATAATATTCTTGTAATGCTTATACTGTTTAAAGTATTTCTATCAAAGTAGAAATTTATTTTTAAATTAAATTAAATTATACATCAGGCAGATGTTTTTTTCTAATAGTTTCTTAAAACGGGAATGCAATTATTAATTTATTTGTCAGATTTTTGCATTCAACCACAATTAATTAGCACTGAAAACTAATGACAGAAATTAAAATACATTTTTTAGGCTTACAAAGACGTTTTGAGACAGTAAAGACACACAAATAAAGACAAAGATCTTCTTGAATAAAATTTATATTCCATTTGTAATACGAAAAATTACATATTTTTGTTAACTATATGCAACATATTGAAATTTACACAATATCAATGTGTTTTTGAGGAACAAAATAAATACATAACTGTTAGTCCGTTGTAATCATCAATTCACATATGCCGAATGCAGCTTTTTTTCCAAATTATAGGTCCTTGGACCGCCTACAAAAGTTTGCTAGATGAAAAGATCCACTACATTCAACGAAACCATATATTACAATTTTCAAAATAAGTAGCTATTTTACATCTCTGATAAATTGTTTTGATAGATTTCATTATAATATTTCCTTTGCTATATATATTTATGTTTATATTTTTCTAATAATTATTTCATATATGATGCTTCTTCTTGTTATATTTTTATTATTTCATCTTGACAGTATATATAATAATCTATAATATTCTGTATCATTTTGTTATTTTCAAAATATATTCAGAAGCAGGAGTATATCTGTTATAATCTTTCAGAAGAGTATAACTTATTCTTGAGTTTTCTGTTTCATTTTAAACGTATTTAGTAACTTTATTCATCAAAGTTTTATAAACAGAGCTAATATTTTTAATCACATTCTGCAGCATAGGAAATTACATGCCTTTTTTTGTTGCTATAACATTTTAAGGAACAGCTGATTATATTTTAATTATTTTTTATTGTTTCATAAGTTTTCTCTGATATTTACTGTGCAGATTCATTTTTTTTTAAATAAGTGATTAAACATTCAGTTTCGTATCTTATTTTCTATCTACTGCCTTAATTTATTTTATAAAATTTAAAAAAAAACAGCTTACTTATTCTAATGCTTGCTTTTCATTAAGAAAGCCTTGTTTTCATATTTATTATGTATATTATTTCTTTCATCTTTAATAAATTCTTCCAAAATTCAGCTTCTTTTCTTTTTCTAAACTATATATTTATTTCTTCTTTTTGAGCAATGAGGTTTCCAAAGATAGCATTTATCAAGCTTTGAGCAGGTAAATTTTTAATATATATATAATTATTTAAATTTGGCTTATTACAATAAAATAAAATAATTAATTCATATTAAGTTAAAAATAGTTAAATATTTGCAGACAAAAAATAAAAAATAAAAAGTTGAAATTACGTTTTAAAGCACTGATTTAAAGGCATTTGTAGAATTTGTTTCTTTTCTTGAAAATTTTCTTTCCTTTTTACTCATTTTAGAATATTTTTATTCCAATATATGGCCAGAAAAACTAACATGATACATTTTATCGTATGGAAATAGTCTCAAAAATTTGTTTTTTACCTTTTTAATGTAATATCTTTATTTTTTTCATTTATGCGATCTGCTTTGTGCTTTTTAAATTTAGACCTCGATAAACAATTAATGTGATATCCTCTCTCCAATCAGTGGAACATCCTCTTTTTTCAGCTTTATCCCCGAAATTTTGCTCTCGGTGATGCTCAGGACTTCTCTCTCTTTTCTCTCTATTCTCCTTTTGTCTCTCCCCCTTTCCTTCTTTCACCCTTTCTCCCTGTTACCCTTTCCTCCGTCTCTCCACTCCTCTTCTGCCTTCTTTGCTCCTCTTTCTCCCTTTTCCTTTTATCTCTCTGCTCCTGTTCTTCCACTCCTAATCCATCATCATCTCTCTTTCCTTTCGCTTCCTCTTTCTCCCACCCCACGTCTGTCCCCATTCACCTCTCTCCGACTCTCTCGCACTCTACGATTATTGCCTTCTAGAGATAGCCCTAGAGGGCAATACGAATCTTCTCAATCTTCTGTCATTCTCTCTACCTTGATTAAACTTTCTTCCTTCCTCTCTTGCGATTTCTTTCTCTTGCTCTCTTAGAAACACACACACACATACGCCCATATATACACACAGAGAGAGAGAGACACACACACAAAGGCACACATACGCACTCATACACACACAGGCGCACACACACGCGCACACAGGCACACACATGCACGCATACAATCACATACAAATGCGAACTTACACATAAAAACACTCACGCGCAATCATGCTCACACATGCAGAATCACACACACACACAGGCACACACACAAAGGCACACATACGCACTCATACACACACAGGCGCACACACACGCGCACACAGGCACACACATGCAAGCATACAATCACATACAAATGCGAACTTACACATAAACACACTCACGCGCAATCATGCTTACACATGCAGAATCACACACACACACAGGCACACATACGCCCTCATACACACACAGGCGCACACACACGCGCACACAGGCACACACATGCACGCATACAGTCACATACAAATGCACATAAACACACTCACGCGCAATCATGCTCACACACGCAGAATCACACACACATACGCGCATACATACACACACACACAGGCACAGGAATAGAAGTAAAAGTGTATAAAAATAAAAGACAGAAGAAAGAAAGAAAATAATAGAAAAGCGAACAAAACCAAAAAGTAAGATGGTAGGAATAGAAGTAAAAGTTTGTAAAAATAAAAGACAGATGAGAAAAATGAAATAATAGAAAAGAAACAGAAGAAAAGGAAAAAATAAAAGATGGTAGGAATAGAAGTAAAAGTGTGTAAAAATAAAAGACAGAGCTAAAAAAAATGAAATAATAGAAAAAGCACAGAAGGAAAAGAAAGAATAGAAGATGATAGGAATAGAAGTAAAAATAAATAAATCAGACAGAGAGAGAGAGAGAGAGAGAAATTTGAGAGAGTGACGTAGGCAGAGAGTGGTAAAAGAGAATAAAAGAAGAAAAGAGAAGACGAGAGTATGAGAGGGAGAGGAGAGATGAATGGGAAGCAGACGGCTGATGGGAGAGGGAGGACGCGACAGAAGGGAGAGAGTGTGGTGGAAAGGGAGTGGAGGAAGAGGGACAAAGCGAGAGAGGGAAGAGGGGGAGAGAGGGGTGAAGAGGGCAAGGGAGGCGCGGAGAGACGAAGGAAGAGGCACGGGGAGAAGGGGAGAGAGAGGGAGAAAGGAAGAGACGAAAGGAACAGAGAGAGAGGGGGGGAGAAATCCTGTAAGCATCACTCATATTACAAGCACCTGAATTTGGTCGTTTATTCATTTCGTGACTGGATTTTACCTACACTACCCGTAATATCCGATCAATTAACCTATTGGAAGAATTTTTATGTTATTGTGATCATGCTGTGAACAAATTTCATACTTTTAGGTATTGATATTTTCACTACTGTTATTTTTCAGATGTAGAAGAGAATGTTAGATAACATATTTAAATCTAAAAAAAAACTGCATTGTTATTTAATAGATCGATAAATTAAAAAATACATATATGAATGAATTTTTAATATTTAATTAACTGTTAATATAATTTAAAAAAATAAAATTAGTTTTTTTTTCTTAATATTAAAAGTTAATGTTTCTAAATATTGTAAATGACACATTTTGAAATTTAAAAAAATTACTTCTCTTATTGTAATATATATTAATTATTATATTTTCTAAAAAGAAGACATTAAGCAATACCTTTTAGTTTTGTTGAGCTAATCTTATTCTTGTAATGCTCCGCCACTAAAAGTTTGAACGAAAATATTCGTAAATGCTTTAGATAAAATTTTATTTTCAAACACCATTTATTCATTTATTTTTAAGTTTTTGAATCCGAATTCAAAGATAATATACATAAATTCCATTTTCAAGTAAATAAGAATTATAAATTTGGGAGCCAGTACTAGTTCCAGAAAGAAAACAAATTTTGCTCATTAGTAATTTGGAATAATTTCCTCAAACCGACTCCAAGCATCGGAAATCAGTCAAGTAGGAAATCCGATAAACTTAATAATAGTCCCTAACCAAACTATTTTTGCCCCCCCCCCCAAGTAAGTACTGGGATCATATGCTAGTATGTTTGAGAGACTTCAAAATGAATTCTAAGTATTTTTCTCTCCAATCAGAATTATTTCCCACATCCGAATTTTCTAGAAAAATAAAACGGAATATATTAATGAAATAGAGGCTATATTTTCTTTTCGAATAAATGTTTATACAAATACCTGTTATGGTGCTGTTAGTATTTGATGTAAAAGGGGCTGAGAATTGAATAACAGCTAATTATAATTATTAAATGGGTACTAAGCTATTTTTAACTTTTCAATGCTAATTAAAAAATATTGCAAAACTTTTGAAATCCAAGTAAAAATATATTTTTAACCACTATTTCTAGTTACCAAGAATTATATTTTTTTATACTAAAAGTTAAATATTTTACTAATATTCTTTTAACATTTAATATTAATATTTAATTAACTTTTAATATTTACCTCTTGATATTTTTTTTTAATATTTAACGTTAATATTCGTTAATTTAATTTTTAACAATTAAGTTGCATTTATTTTTTATTTTTTTTAATTTAATTAACTTTACTTATCCATCTTACCGAACCTCTGAAAATTTTCCTATCATTTTGATAATAAGTTATCTTTCATGCCCTTATACATTCTATATTTAAAATAAAAAAACCCAATAATCACGATTTTTTTAAAAGTATGTAAACTACAAAACCTTAAGAGTTACAATTCCCTACTAATCACTGAAAATTAAAATTACAAATAAACAAAGCACCCTCAAAAACCTTGGCGAATAAACTATCCGTAATGAGGCATTGCGAGCCATTCTTTCACTTATCGCCACGCAACAAGAATACCCAATCACAAAATGAATGGAAGACCAAATTTCAGGTTCTTGTTTCCTTCTGAAGCATCGGGAATAAAGCCAGTAACCTCTTTCGTTCACTAACTGATTGAAGAGACGACGATTTTCTACAATGCTAGGGCCCCCAATTTTTTTTTATATATTGCTTTAACTGAGGATTATTTTTAATATTCGACTAGTTTTATTATTCGTAGGGGGCCCGTAATCTTATTTTTTCTGTGGGGTCCTACAGTCTCCTTTTACTCCGTGGCCCCCATTACTCCTGTTTCTCTGGGACCCGAAATCTTCTTTTCCTTTAGGACCCCAGGTTATCAAATTTAGAAATACTAAAATGATTATTATTAACCACATAAAAAAAAAGAAGTTAAGGAAGGACTTTTATTTTGGTTGAGCTTCGTTTATTCTTTTAATGCTGAGCCACTAAAAGACTTGACGAAAATATTCGTAATTGCTTTAGTTAAAAAAATTTTGGCACACCATTTATTAATTTAATTGAATTTTTTGAATTCTTATTCAAAGAAAATTTATTTAAATTCCATTTTTAAGCACATGAGAATTTTAAGTGGAGGAGCCAGTACTTATTTAGACTTTTTTAGGAAAAACTAAATATGTTACCGAAATAGGTTTTTTTTTTAATTTTTGAATATTTGTTTTAAAAACACTTATTGTGGTACCCTTATCATATTGTGATTAAATGACTGAGCATTAAACAATAGCTCCTTATAATAATAATAAAAAAAATCATAAAAATTTATTATTTTTAAAAATATTTATAAACTTATTTTTATATACTCCTATTGTACGATGACTTCTAAAATATTTATATAATAATATTAATCTGAATATTTATACATTTTACAGTAGATACTTTGGATTTTATAAAATTTTCTTAAAAATTTAAATATAAAATTCTATTATATTTCAATAAAACTGATTAACTAGAGAAAATATTCATTGTCTCTTTACAAATTCAATATGAGCAAATGCCTTTAAATCAGTGCTATGCTATTTTAATCTATTAGTTAGCTAAATAGTTTTTAAAAGTTTTCAAAATCCCTTTAAAAAAATATTTTTTGTAGCCTGTTACTCTTATGTACATAAAAAAAAACTAACTGCAAAAATAAATATTATGTGTGATAAAGTATAATTATGAAATTTTAAAAATTACTTCTCTTATTGTAATATATATTATTTATTATATTTTCTAAAAAGAAGACATTAAGCAATGCTTTTTAGTTTTGTTTAGCTAATCTTTTTCTTGTAATGCTCAGTCACTAAAATTTTGAACGAAAATATTCGTAAATGCTTTAATAAAATTTTATTTTCAAGCACCATTTATTCATTTATTTTTAAGTTTTTGAATCCCAATTCAAAGAGAATATACATAAATTCCATTTTCAAGTAAATAAGAATTATAAATTTGGGAGCCAGTACTAGTTCCAGAAAGAAAACAAATTTTGCCCATTAGTAATTTGGAATAATTTCCCCAAACTGACTCCAATCATCGGAAATCAGTCAAGTAGGAAATCCGATAAACTTAATAATAGTCCCTAACCAAACTATTTTTGCCCCCCTAGTAAGTACTGTGAAAATACGCTAGTATATTTGGGAGACTTCAAAATGAATTCTAAGTATTTTTCTCTCCAATCAGAATTATTTCCCACACCCGACTTTTCTAGAAAAATAAAACTGAATATATTAATAAAATAGAGGCTATATTTTGTTTTTGAATAATTGTTTATACAAATACCTATTATGGTGCTTTTAGTATTTTATGTAGAAGTGGTTGAGAATTAAATAACAGCTCATTATAATCTTTAAATCAGTACTAAGCTATTTTTAACTTTTCAATGCTAAGTAATTAAAAAATATTGCAAAATTTTCGAAATCCAAGTAAAAAAAAAAAAAAAAAAATTATAGGCTATTAGTGCCGTTATGTTTTTGTTATATATTGTTATATATTGTTAATATTTTGTTATATATTTAAAAAAATATATTGCACGTGTAAATATTTTGCTTGATAAATTCTAATTAAGAAAATTTTAACATTTTCTTTTACTTAATTTTATATAATTAAAAATTTACCGCCAAAGCCCGAAAAATACTTAATGGTAACCCATTGCTTTAAATTTGCTCTAAGCTATTTTGTAAATTATGTGCCTTTCTTTTAATGGAATGATGGTTTCGTATGTGATTTGGTCAGTATTTTTGATAAATTATGAAGATAATTATTTGAACTTGTCATTTCATGGCTGAAGCCAGCATTAACACTCCACCTTATGAATTTGTTTAGCATTCCAAAGGAAAAATTGTTTTTTGTGTCATTTTTATCTTCTTTACTGCGTTCATCTGTGGATTCTGTGATTTTTTCTTCTTCAGAACAACTTATTTTCTCATCTTCGTCACATATATCCGTGTATTCACATTCCCCAGTGGAATTCTTTATTTGTTGGGGGTCTTTCTTCGATTCTATACTTGAAGTATTATTTTCATCGATTTTTTTTAGAACCCCTTTCAATAAGAAATGACTTTTATGAACTTTTCTATCTTGTTTTTCATCATTTTTGTTCAACTTTTTTCTTTCTGCATGCTTAATTTTCTTAATATCCTTATGTATTAGATCTTTTTTATATGACGTATCACAGAGGTGCATCCTGCTATTGTGAAAATCTCCTTGAAACTCTGGAATTTTAATAGTTGAAGCATTTTTATGATCCCACATCATTCCTGAAAGTTCAGTAGTAAGTGAGTTTATGTGCATAACTGAAGTTCCAATGCTGCATTTATCAGGTATATAATGTGTTTTAATTAGTTCTTCTGTTTTAATTTGCTGTTTGGAATCATTCCCTATGCCGTCACCGACGTTTATATTAGCTGTTGAGCCATTTTGGATCTTTTCATCAAATTTTGAACACCGATCATCCATGAAAGAATCATCCTCTATTGATACGAATTTAGTATTATAAGTGGCTTCTTGTTGATCTTCATACTTTATCAAGTGATTTTTCCATTTCGTATCAATTCCTTTAGGTAAGAAATTCTGTTTTAATTTTTTCCAATCAACTAATAGGAAAGCAAATAAAAATTCGTTAGTAAAACAAACAACCTATGAAAAATAAAAATAAAACAAGAAAAACAAAAAAAAATCCACTTTTAGGGCATAATAAAATTATATTAATATTTAGAGACATGCGATTTCATGCAGAATTATTTATAATTTTTTCTTTAACTTGTCTCTTATTATTTATTTATTTGTTTATTTGTATCACTTATCGTTATTCATTTATTAACATTTTAGTATGATTGGCGATGGATAATTATTAATTTTCACAACTTTAATACTTATTTTTTTAACAGAACAACCCTTTATAAACCTTTAGGAGATATCCACCTATTCCAGGAAACATCGGCTACATAACTATAGCCTATGACACATGGGAAGTGAAGACATATATTTTCTTACCACCTTTTTTTTTTTAATCCACCCACTCGTCCCCATTTTATAAGGAACTAGCTGTGTCTATCCGTTGTGGTACTTGTATTTAAATTGTACGAGGTTTCTCGAATGTTGAGGAGGGAGAGAAATTTAATTTATTATACATTTCAAGTCTCTTCCACTAACAATTCCAAATAAATTTTATTTTAGAATATTTTTTGCTCGTTTCACCTTTTTAAATTTCGATGTTTTGAAAACCTTTCTTAACACTTAACTGCTGTTAGCAGTTTCACTGACCGCGGCTTTATTTCAATTTAGAAATACTAGAAAAATTTTGTTTCGTTTGGAGCCCTGGTACTAGTATTCTGAATTGGTGAATTTTAATTATAATACCCCAGTACAAAGAGTTTAGTGCAGAGACAGTATCCTATGAGTTAATCGAGCCTTTTATACATTATCGAATCAGGCGGTCTTAGAGACCACTTACAGTAGCTATGAGACAATTTTTGTCACAGCCGTTAATGGTTAGAGAGGTTTTACATCTTAAAAGTTACCACCATGTGTAAATTCAAGTTTGTAGACCCAGAAATATCGCAGAAATAGCAAATTTAGAATGTTTTTTTTTTTTCTGCACATTTTTAAATATTGTTTTTTTTTTTTTTTTTTTTTTAATACTGTTCTGTGTAAACATTTACGTATTAAAAGTAACAGCTATGTTAAATTTTAAGTTTCAAGCTCCAACATTTACAAATAAATCGTAAGTTAGAACGTTTTTCGCTCATTTTACACTTTTAAATTTCGAACATTTTAGAAACCGTCCACAGCAGTGTTTACAATATTAAAAGTAAACACCTTACCAAATTTCAAGTTTCTATCCCCCAATAATATCACAGACATTGCAATTTTAGGAAGTTTTTTGCTGCTGCCCCGTTTTGGGGGGGGGGGGGGGTTATATCGATATAAAATATAACGTATGATGGAGTAGAGATGCTCCATCATAGGCTTTTTGAAATAGGCTTCTTATTTCCCGAGATTACCCTACAAAAAAATGTTGCTTCCTTATAAAATAAGGGTACTTCTCTATTATCCCGTCGACCACTTTTCATAACAAAAAACTATCGCCAAACTGTAAGATTAAACGCCAAAAATGCAGTCCCATTTACTTGATGTCAGAAGCACTATACGTGTTTGTTATGTCATCAAGTGGTTTTGAATTCGACATTTGCGTGTATTTTTCATTAAGTTTTACTGCTTGATTAGTTATTTCATTAATTAAAATAACAATTGTGTCCTTAAATACTTATATTTTATTTTATTTATTTATTTTGATATTCTGATGGCAACATTCTACCGTTTATTTGGCGTTACAGTTTGGGCAATAGTTTTTTGTTATGAAAAGTGGTCGACAGGATAATAGATAAGTACCAAAATAAGTATAGAATAAAGAATTTTACAGCATCTGTAGTTAAAAACATTATCCACCTTTTTTTGCGTGCAGTCGGGCAAAAAGTGTTAAAGTATGAAGATAATTTTAAAAATAAAATAATTTTAATCTTAACTCCACTATAAAGCGAAAAAAAAAAAAAAAAAAAAAAAAAAATCCGCAAGTAAGGCAGTTTTTTGCATCATTTATTTGTTTATTTATTTATTTATTTAGAAATGGAAAAAAGAACAACGGTAATAATACCAGAAATTTCACTTTTAATGCATACTAGTTTGGTCGATAAAGCTTTCGCTTGAATCCGCACCTCTCCCAGCCAATTTCGCCATTATTTGCACTGAGAACGGTATGCTAAATGGTCCCGAAACTAGCATGCATTAAAAATGAAATTTCTGGTGCTATTACCGTTGCTCTTTTTAACACTTTCCAACCTAGTTGAAAAGTGTTTATGACTTCGGTTTGTCTGGCCGTCTGCCGTCTGGCCGTCTGCCGTCTGTCCGACTGTCCGTGCTCTAACTCCCGCAAATATGCTCGGATTGCTCTGCAATTTTTATATGTTATAGTCGTTATCTATAGCATGTTCCCTATTTCAACGGAAGTGTATAGCACTTATACTTTTTTTACAGGGAAACTCAAAAGAATTCCATTACATTGCGGTCTATGGGGAAAAATCACTTGAGGTTTATTTAAATAATGTTTCACTATTTTAAACGCATTGAAATTTATATATATCACTAAGGTGCATTAGAAGAAGCTTAACATGGAATAGTGTGGGCATAGCACTTATAGTTACTTTACAGGGACAGTCAAAAGAATTCCGTTACATTACGTCTATGGAGAAAAATCGTCTGCGGTTTATTTAAATAATGTTTCCCTATTTTAAACGCATTGAAATTTATATAAGGTGCATTACAAGAGGCTTACTACAGAATATTGTGTGTATAGCAGTCATCGTTCATTTACAGGGACACACAAAAGAATTCTCTACTGTCTGTTAACAATAATTCCTGGAAGTGCGTTTTAAGTTACTGAACGCGATTTTAATTTTAACTCGCTTTTTGTCTATTACGTGGTGTGTATAAATTCTGTAGATCCTCTACAGGGAAGCACAAAAGTTCGGGAACACATTTCCGTATTATTTAACTCCTCCAGACGGAGAATTTTAAACTGTGCTACGCGTTTCCTAACTGAACTAAAATTTAGCATCCTATGTAGTATATATACAAATCTATAGATCCTATACAGGGCTGATGAAAAGTATTCGGATTACTTAGATGTTAACTTTTAGCTTATTAAACGGTATGATTTGTAAAATTATTTTGGAAGCGTTGGAAAGTGTTACGTAATCTATGCTTGACACATGATTTTTCGTTCTTGTTTTCATTTATGTTATATTGCATACCACCTTAATAATTATAAATCTGAAATATTTAAAAAATAATATCCTTTTGATTTGAATGAATGAAGAATTTAAATAATCAGCATGTTTTTTTTTTTTTAAGTTATTTATTTATTTATTTATTTATTTATTATAATTTTTTAACTTACAGAATAATTTGCAATTTCGGCAAAAAATAAAAATAAAAACACTGTAATTACGCAATAATAAAATGTAAACAGCAGACACTGATGCACCTTTTTCTGGAGTTTTTTTCTGAAGCAGTTTAATGATTATTTTTTCTAATAGTTTTGGCGTTAACTAAACTATTAATTGAGCGTTCAGCAAATAAAAATAAAATAAAATATGTAATAGTTATTATAGTTTAAAAACAATAATAGTTATAAAAACTAGATTTCTTTTGTAAAACTGCGTAACTATTTTTTTTTTCTTATTTTTAATTATTTCCGAACGATCAATTTATGTTTTAGCTACTGTCAAAACATTTTAAAAAGTGCTGAAATCCATTCAATAGTTTCCCAATAAAAATAAAATAAAATAAATAATAATAAAAAAAAAAAATCAGTTGGGACCTATGGGTGCTTTGACATATTTATCTATTTTTTATATTTTTTCTTGATTTGAACTGATTTAATTAGCTCACATGTTATTATTAATGGAAGTTCAAATAACAGATAAATCTTATTTAAAATGTTTCAAATCCAGATGTAAAATTGCTGTACATTATTAAAATGTTTATTTATTTATCTACTGGGTTTTTAGAAAATAGGGCATGGCTTAATTGTATTTTTTCACATTGAATACAAATTACATTTAGCGCGGTAATATCGCAATATCAGTTAACCGCACTAATCGAGGGAATTGCACATTTTTACGGACAGCTAAACGACATTTTTATCTTAAATTTAATAACAAAGGATCCTCATATAATGTTTATATTTCTTTAAATATACTTAAATTTAATTAAAATTTTCCAAAATACTTACCTTTTTTATTCCATATATTTCCTTCTTGGAGCTGTATTGGAACACCCAGAGTATTTAGCAGATAGGTTACATCATAGGAAGATGGACGTTGAATATGATTAAAGGAAAGGACGTAGCATGCCATAATTCTTATCGCTTTCAAATTTACAAATTTATATGAAGCAGGATACTCTTTCTTTACAAGTTGGTTGAATTTGTTCTTCTGCAGAGAAAAAGTCAATTTACTTTTTAGTCTTAAAAAAATTGAACTACATTTTAGAATTTTGTAATAAATAATATTAAAAGTCTATGCAGTGGCAAAGAAATTGTAATAAATTCCTTTCATAGAAAAATCAAAATTTTTAAATGAATATTGTAGCCACCACTTTTTCATCCTATTCATTTTCTGTGAGACAAATATTCTTATTTAAAAAAGTGTAACTTTTAAAAACGCCAACAATATTTTAAAATATTTGTAATCAGTGGTCTGAAAATTTATCTTTTTACTGTAGCAAACTGCAACTACAACTATCTTATCCAAAATGTAGCTAACTTCCACTACAAAATTCTACCTAAGACCCCTGTTTATAATATAGCAGAATAAAATCCATAATAGCATAAAATAGTGTAAAATTACTCATCAGTGACAGTCAGTTTGGATTTTAAATGGACACACTGACTCCCATATACGGTTACTCCTTATTTTTATCAAAATATAACTTATAAAAATATGTCGGGTAAAGAGGGTTTTTTTTTTCTTTGTACGATGTTTTTGATGACCTACAGTTATTAATATGTATACATAAAATCATTTGTAAAAACAGGCTTTTTACAGTCTAGAAATTACTTAGCAAAACAACAAGCTTCAATAACACTAATATTTTAGCTCTCTTAATCAGGAAAAAAATACGTGGGCAGGCTTACTAAATGTAGAAACGAATATCTCGTACATTTGGTGCGCATGTTTATGTTTGTCTGATGAAGAGAAATAAAAATTATTACCCTCGAAACCAATTTATTTTTAGTAATTTTTTGCAAGAGTGAGAAACTTGTTTTTCAGTTTTATTAATTAATGTCTCAATAATATGCTTGATCTATCTGTTATTATTTTTTGAGTTACCTTTTTCTGTGGGAATAAAAGTTTAACTGCTGTTAATGTTTAACTAAAGATAATTTAATATTTAACTAAACTTCTCATCTGACCTATTTATAGCAATTAGCTAAGATATACATTTTATTAATAAGTGAGAACATGGTTATTTCAAGCCCTGATTTCTGTATATGAAAAAATGGCATTTACCCAGGGCCTCTCATATTATGGAGTACCCATACTTAATAATAATATTTATTTTAGTACTTTTTTTTTATCTACTCTTTTCGAAAAAGAAATCCTACTTAAAAAATAATTCATATTTCTTTTATTAATGTTATTTTGATCCTAATGCTGTGTAGTGAAATTGAAATAGCTCTAAACTAAATTTTGATGATGTTTTTGACAGCACAGGAGTAGAAGGAAACAGCTTTTGAAAAATGTTTTAGGTGTATTTTCCTTTGGTACTGTTAGAAATTCTATGTGAGTTACTACCCCGTCCTTTTTTTTTATGAAAAAGAAAATACAGTGAATTTTAAAAGAATCCTCTAATAATAATTAATGTTGCTGTAATAATAATTAATTATCATGTGATGAATATTGATCATATTCATCATACGATATCAGTAATACCTAGTCCTATTAATGTCTATTTGAGACAGGAGAAGGTTAAAAATTGGATTTTGACGAAGCAATCTATCATTTTACTAATATTATAGTGAGACTAAACAGATAGTTTTAGGATATATAATGCATTCGTATGCATTATTTCTAGAATCTCTATGATAGGAACTTCAGCGTTTTTTCTCCTATTTTTAAAATTATATATATATAGGTATTTTTACATTTATTCATACTTGTCCTATAAATTTTAATTTAGTGGTATTCAACATGTTGTCATTTTACTGTATATTTGTATCTTCCTAAACAGTATAAAGTCACTAACAGAGAATTTTTTTAGTCTAATTGTGGGGATCCCCACTGTTTAATTTGTCTGAGCTCCTTTGAGATGAAGTCGGGCACTAGATTATTAAATGTATTATAATTTCTAACATACTAGGAAAATTATGATTGTTTAGTATTTTATATTATAATTTTCAAAAGAACTAGTCGTTGGGGGTCACCATAATACTTACCCATCATGGATATGCATAATGTAAAATATTAAAATAAAAGTGTGTAAACTACTTATAAAATGCATTGCAATTCAAATAAAATCGTGGCTTGATGACGTCATAAACTTTAAAGACTCGATTACTGAATTGCTTGAAAGAAACATGCATATAACTCCAAAAATAATAATCCTATTAACTAGCTGTTTATTGCATCTGATTAAACGTCAAATTTCCAATTAAAATATATCTTTCAAGTGAAATTTGGATGAAATACAGGGTCATGAAAAATCGAAGAGTGTGGTAAATAGGGTTCCAAATATCTCGGCAACTAATTATCCGATCGACTTCATGCTTTATGCAAAATTTATGTTTTTTTTTATTGTCTTTTATATTCATTTCTTAAAATAAACAATTTCGAAAATTTTTATATACCTTTTATCAGAACGATATCAGAACGATATCAGAACGAATATTTCGAGAGTCCGAAAAAAATAGTTCCGGTTAATCGAGGTTATTGAAATGAAATAGGCTTCTTCCCATTATTACATACTAAGTACATACCAAATTGCAAGTCTCTATCTCAATGTTTTCGGGAGATAGAGCGTTTACAGACACACAGACACACAGACACACAGACGGACGGCAAATTTTTTTTTCTAAAAATATGTTTTTCGGAATCTCCTGTGTCTAAAACGTGTAAATCCGTCAAAAAAAAAATTTCGATTTTCAAAACGATTACAAGACTTACCCTATACTACGTATGATGGGTAAGTAAAAATGTATTTATATAAAACATAGTTACTTGAGATCAGCAAGTACAATTGAATGTTCTCACATAAAATTTTTGAGATTATTATGTGCAGATTATTTTAAGAATTGTACAAATGTCGAATGAATTATGTATAGGATTATAATGAAATGAAAAGTCATTTTATATATCGTCTTATATGCTTCAGAAGGCAATTATGGGATGTCTTACCCACACCAAGCACAGAGCAACCACTACACTTTTAGGCAGTAGATTTTTTTCTTGCAGCTTTTTAGTACGTTCGAGTCTGGCGTCCTAGTAGGACAATTCTTTACATTGATTATTATTTTGTCTTAAAAATATTTTTTTCTATTATATGCATGTAGTAATCATGGTACCTGTTTCAATGTGTCATGTATTAATATATCTATACACGTATTCATATAAATGTTTCATCATTTAGAATACTAATAATAATTATAATTTGTTTAATTTTCTTTATACTTTTTGCGTTTCGTTTATTTCAAATACATCTTTAACTCTTTAAATTAAAATATGAACTACTTTTATAAAAGAACAATTTGTTATAAAAAAAAAACTGGAAAATTGTTTTGTCTGTTTCATCTTGTTGTAGAACTTGTTTTCTAAAAAACTTCAAAAATCCCTTCCTTAACTTATTGTAATATAAATAATACGCAAAAGAATTATATTAGTTAGATTTTAGTAAATGACATATTCGATAATTTCAGTAAACCTTATTTTTTCGGATTTGGATAGCTGCTTTTAATAACACTGGTTAACAAAACTTAAGCTTTGTCGTACCACACGAACTTTCTTAGTGTTTTTGAATAATATAGGGTGTCATCAGTAAAAATAAGCAGTTGTGACATTTTGATCAACGATGAATTTTATCACTTAAAGAAAAATGATTTTTAAAGGAAAAATAAGGATTTTCTAGAAACATGCATAAAAAATGTACATTAGAAACTTATGATCTATCCTTTTCTGTAATATTTGGCGTCCGGTTGGTTCCTTTTGATTGACCAGCAGAAATCGGCCAAAATTCTTGGGCTCCACTTATCCTGATAACTTTTTTCCATTTTTGAAATGTCCTAATGGAACCTTTCTCCTTGCTCATCGCTCACAGCCCCAAGATTTTCCGTGCAAAAAATCAAGATGCGAGTCCAACAAAGGAGGGGGATAAAAGGTCCAATCTGAGGATAAAGGCACTTCACGAACGGGACTGTCAACGACATCAGTTTCGATATTGTCTGCACTCGATGCGAACTTACAAAACTCTTGGATGCATAAAAGTTAACAGAGGCAAGAATTTTCCAATCCTTTCGTTTTGTGAGGAAGTGGTAGAAATTCCAGACACCTGACTATATGCACCACGCCTCACACTCTTTTTTCGAAGCTATTCATTTGTATTAATCGCAATGATATCAAAAATAAACTCGAACTTCTCACAAGAAAACTGAGGGTGATTGAAAGATAATAAGTGCAGTTTCGTAATAAAGGTATGTTGTCAAAACACAATTATTTGCCAGATATTTTGTGGCATGATTACCATTGATCAGTGTAATTGGTGTAAAAGTAGTATTTTCCTCAAAACTGAAAAAAAATCGAACCGAAGAGTCTAATTATGCTGGTGCACTGCTTCTCGTTATGAGAATATATTTCTACGTCAGTTCTTTATTATGGGACAACACTGAGGTCTCCTTGTTTATAAACGGATACAGAAATTTTGGATATCTACAATATATATATTATTATTTTTGGTTCTTGTTGTATATTTATTAGCATAACTAAAAAGTTTTAAATCTCACTTACTCTCAGAACTCCATATATAATTGGATATATTTCCTTTGCCCACAACTTGACGGCGGTTGGTAACTTTCTTTTAAGATATTCACCGGTAAACATATCAA
The DNA here is from genome assembly GCA_963931845.1 of Maratus michaelseni. Lineage (NCBI taxonomy): Eukaryota > Metazoa > Arthropoda > Arachnida > Araneae > Salticidae > Maratus > Maratus michaelseni. The sequence goes on from OZ007590.1 coordinate 356,138,268, forward strand.
CCATCAATATTCCAAAAGCCCAGCAATCCACCTTTTCAGGGTCCATATCAGTATCACCTTTCTCAGCATTGAAAGCTTCTGGTAGATGAACATTTAATGGAAGGCCACATCGCCTGTAAAGGAAAATAGAAGCGAAATTCAACATCTTTATTCTTACTTACAATGATACTTCGGTTCTCGAATACAATTCGTTTCAAAGCACTCTACGAATTAAATAGTACCATAAGAAAAAATGAAAATTCGATAAACTGATTCTTACTTCCCAATCTACTCCGTGTGTTTACCTGTTTCGAACATTGCATTTTATAGTATAATGCAGTGAAACATAACAACGCACTACAATACTATCAGTGTTGGGCACGCTCACGAAAAGAACGAACTAAATCAAACTCAAGTTCATTTTCTCAAAAATGAGTCAAGTTCACGTTCAAATTCAAAAGTTTTCAAACAAACTCGCTCAACTCAAACTCGTTTCTAAAAACGAGCGAAGTTAAAAAAAAAAAAAAAAAAAAAAAAAAAAAACTTTTTTTTTCTAAATTTGAAAAGTATTTTGAACTTAACATTTCATTATTCAATGTATTTTTATATTCATCGCATTTGCATGATAAATTTCCGTGTTTATTCTTTAAATATTTAAGATTTTGTTATGAAATATTTAAATATAGAAGAAAAAAAGACAAGTTTAGATTACCTCTAACGTATAGTTAAGTTAGTACCTCCTATATTCGTTAGTTTACCTCTAACGAACAGGCATGGATGCAAGGGAGAAGAGATGGGGGCGATGCCCCCCCCCCCAAAAAAAAAATGTTTTAAGCAGATTTGTTTTTGTTTTTTTGCACTTACAATACTACGTTTTTATAGAGCACACAATATGTTTTTATAGTTACCTCAATGTTATAATGAAAAAATATTCCTGCTTACTTTTTTTCATTGTAGTTACGAAACGTTAAAGGAAAACTATTAATGGAAGAGTGACATTGTTGTTATTTTATCCGATGGTCACTTTAATTGTGGGATATTTTCAGGGTAGGACCGGTTGTTAGTAGACCCACCAATCAATTAAAAAACTTCTAAATAACTGTCTGCACCATAATCCGTGAAACCCTTTTTACCGTTCTCAGAAAAGTCACCTCGGAAAAAATAAAGATGGGTAAGAAATCGGTTAGACAAAGGAAGTTGCAGTTGGTTAATTTGGTTTTCAAACGACCTGCTCAGCAACGCGAAACTTCACACATTTTCCGACTCATTTTTAAACGCAAAGACATAAAATCGACAGACCTAAAATCGACATAAAATTGACGTGATTTAGAATCAAAATTAGGTTTTCATTTTTTGATAAATAAATTACTTATCGAGTTATAATCAATTCGGGTCACATGACGACAAGTTTTTTCTCTTCCTCGCTCTGAAGCATTAGGAGTTCTGTTCAAAATGCCGATTTGACAGTATTCTGCCAGTCAGTATATTTGTCCGTATGAACAGATCTTCTGCCTTTAACAAAAAATGGAAAACGTGTTTCGATGACATAGTTTCCGAAGCAAAGTTATGTGTTATTCCTGCTTTTCATTATCTTTTACATTGCATTTTGAATTCAAAGGGTTCCTCGTTATGAAGCTTTGTAACAATTTCATGCTAGTTTTAGTTATTTTAACTTTTCTTTTCATTGCTTAAACATGTCACTTATGTATCAGAACACAAACATTTTATACCTAACTTGTCAGTTTTTAATTGGTCCTTTAACTGCCTTCGCACGATCAATGTGACTACTATTTTTTCAGCTGTGATATATATATTACTGAAATTGTTTGGAAAATTAATATTATCTTAATACTTGCTTTTAAATATTTTGTGAAATAAGTACTATTATTTCTTTGTCTAAGTTCGCAGCATAAGTTTTCTGCTTTTAAAGCACTAAAATTATTTCATAAAGAGGTATTCTAATGGTAATAAAATACAGTAAAACTTGTTAAGTTGGAATCTCTAGAAACGAAAGAAAAGTTCCGTTTTAAATAGGTTTCTAACTTATCAGGTTTAATTAATTGCATGATATTTATTTCTCCTCAGAATGAAATTTTTTCAAAGACCGGATTTCGTCATAGACAGATTCAGTTTTATCTGGTTTTACTGCTTTTAAAAGGAGAAGCTTCATTGCCCCGGTCCCCGGTCCCGAGTCCAGACGGAAGGAACACTGTGCAATTATACCCACTAAGATGATTTCGTTTTACAGGTTTTACTGCACTTGTAAATCATTACAAATGCCTGTAGTACAATAAAACTTTGGTAAACAGAAACTGTCTATAACGAGGTCCTATTTTAAATGAAAAAAATTCCTGAAGAAATAAAATAAAATTATACTTGCTAAGATGTAAAACTGTCTAAAACGGATATTTTCTTTGGCCCTTAGCAATTCCGCATTAGCAGATATTACTGTTTTAGTTAATAGATATGTATGACATTCTTTCTGTCCGTCGGGAACAAAGTTTGTTTCATTTAAGACAGTATCTGTTATAGAGAGGTACAGTTTTCAAAAATATGAATTAACTAGCGAAAAGTATGAGTTTTTGTAAACAGTAACTCAATATATCGATTTACATGAATCTAGGGCAAAAAGTGAAAAGGAATTAATAAATATTGCTAATATTGAACTTATTGATAAATAAGTGTTAAGAGCGAGGTAACAAATCTTTGATTTATATCATTCCCGTAGGCGAATATTTGTTGTAAATATTTGTGAATGCAATAGTGTAAAAAAGTAAGAATACTCGCGTACGAGAATGCTCGTATTCACTAAAAAAAATTCGTATTCTCGTTCGCGAATGTCAAAAATCAAGTAGTGATTAAAACAAGTATTCTTTTTGCTAAAATTCACACCACTTTTCAATGTTCGCGTTCGCGAATGTCAAAAGTCAAGTAGTGATGAATACGAGCATTCTCCTACGCGAATATTCCCACTTTTTTACACTATTACTAATAGTATTACATTTTATTGTGTATATACATTTTATTGTGTTTCATACATTTTCCATTTCACAGGCGACGACACTTTACATGCGGCAGATGGTGGATACCACTGAACAATAAAATGTTTTACTTTATGTTGCTTCTCTATCCTTTATTGGTTGTTTTCACTTTTCTTCTTAGTCTGTCTAGCGCCAGAATTTTCGTGCTACAGGTACCATTCCAACGCTTTTTATGGTTTTTCACTGTGAAGATCACATTCCAATAAAAAAGGTAGGTGTTGCCATTTGAAATTTTCAAAATTTTGTGACTGTAACCGTAACTGTTAGAATTTAACTGTTGCTTTTCACATGATTCTTGAGCGCATACCTTAAAATACTTTAGGCCAGAATTTCATTCAGTTTCTGTGAACGGTATGACAGTTAGGGGCTCATATATCGGGATAGTTTTTTTTTTATAATCACCCTGTATATACGCAGGGGTGCAAAAATCTAGGCGCCAATGGGTAGATTCCCACCACTAAATTTTTAGTATTCTTCACCTAATAAGAATACTGATAAAATTTAGACGAAGTATACTAATAAAATTTCACGAAGAATACTGATAAAATTTAGCGGTGGGAATCAGACCATTGGCGGCTAGATTTTTGCACCCCTGTATACAAATTTAGGATTTCACTATTTGTTTATTTTTTTTTTAAACGATCCCCGAGGAGTTTTCTCCATACGGGGTTATAAAATGTAACATTGGATGGCTTAGGTATACAATAAATGTCGATTAAAAAAATATATTTATACAGAAGAAAGCCCTCATATTCAACGGAATAAGAACTTCAAAAAGTAATGAAAAGTTCAAAAAACTGAATTCCGAATAAACTATTGAAAAGGGGACAAAATTGAATATATAGGACTGTGAGATTTCATTTATATATTTTTTAGGAGTTTCTCAAAACCGCAGGAAAATATGAGAAATCGGGAAATTTTTCCGTTCAATAAAAAAATAACAAATCACCTAATCAAAAATAAGAAATCTGAAGTTCATTTGTATTCGTCTATCGCAGGGGTTCCCAAACTTTTAGACCGACATGCCACTAAATCAAAGTCCATACTTCCGCGTACCAACAGAAAACAAATATAAAGATAATATAGATAAACCTGTAAAAAGGAACCTGTCTAAAATGAAATTTATCTCCGTTGTTTTGTGTTTCCATCATAGCGGGTTTTATTGTATTTAAAATTGAATACTAATATAAATACTAAAAATGCATTACTAAATTTGTACTTAGATTGCTTTATAATAACATTCAAGTAAAAAGTAGTATCATCATTAAATTTTAATATTGGGTACAATATCAAAATACAGCATTTTGATATAGGAAAAAAGCCACAATACTTAATGACATATTGGTGCACACTGATTCATATGCTTCTGTTATAGCAGGCTGATTGCATTAATTTGCTTCTATGGCTAATGAAAAAGGTGGACTTGTTTTATCAAGCACAGATTCCTCATGTCTGGCTCAATATTAGGTAGTTTTAGTCATAAGTCAGATTCGCTGTTTAGTTTATTCCTGTATTTGTTCTTCATATAACGAAGCGGGGGAGCACGTTCGCAGAGATTCGTTGCGCTAAGCCATGGCTACCTTCAAAAAAGCCGTGGCTAAAAAATATCAGACGCGACTCTGATACGCTTCGTTAGCGTATTTAATATAGGCTCGATACAACTGTATTAATAATTTTCATATCTTTAAATGCGACAATAATGTCACGCAGTGGGCAAACACTTGAAAGTTTCTTCATACATTTATGTATATACCACACCTCAGTGCATATGTACAATGCTTTACCTCAAATCCGCACTGCATATGATAGCAGCTTTTGTTTGATTTCAGATCACTATTTTAAATAACCCTACTCTCTTAAAAACTGATTTCCATGAAATAGAAAGAAACTATACACATTTTGTACAAGAGAAGAAAAATATTTCAATCAACAGAAATAATTAATTTATGAATTATGTTTGAAATAAAACTGTTATTTCAACACCTCCTAGAAGATCTTCTAGTACAAAGAATAATGGGTTATAAACTACACTTAAAATTTTATTTTGTTTTAACTCCTCCTACTCACACAAGCTCCTCCTACTTCCAACTATCGAGCCTACCTTCAGATAATTCAATTTATAAAGCATGTTTAAAATAGTTCTTCCGCTAATTAAAAAGTCTTCATTCTTTAATTTTAAAATGAGGTCTTTAATAAAAAATTCAATTTTTATCCATATACATCTAATAGTTATATTTTTAATTCTGGAAAACTGATTGTAACATAAGTAGTGTGTGCGAATTTCAGCAAGTCTGCTATAACAAACATTTCTCGTAACAGAAAAAAAAAGTGTTTATAGATCCTAAATCGCATTCCAATTTTTTTTTTTTTTTTTTGTATGAAAATGTCCAAGTTAATAAAGATTTTTGATTCCACAATGCATTCTGTATTTTATTCCATGTACCAGTATCGGACTTCTGCATACCATTAGCCAGAGATTCGCGCACCAGTACTGGTACACGGAACACCTGGTCAGTCCGAACCGCAGACCTCTATGTGCGATAGGTTTCCCTATCAATCGCGCACAAACAAACACAACACAAAAATCTTTCTTTTATTAATATAGATATATGGTTTTTACGCCTATTGAAACAAGAAATAAAAAGGAATAAACAATAAAAATCAGTAGACTCAGGATTCGTGTTGTATTGGAATCACACAATGCATATTGGTGGTAATAAATATGCAATAATTGGTGATAATTGGTAATAATTGCTGGTAATTTATTCCTTTATGCGATCACTATACCTCATGTATGTTGTACGGGAACAAATCAGTTTCGTTGGTTTGGCGACAACATTTTCACTGTTCGAGAACCGAATTTCGCGCAAATTTTCTTTTTCGAGAAACGAATTTTTCGAAAGTTGGGACGTTCGAGAATCGAGGTTTTACTGGATTATAAATATTTTACCAATGCACATTTTAAAAAACTATTACAAATTAAAAAATTCTAACTCTATCGCATAACGTGCTCATTAAACCGAATCAACATAGTCAAAGATACTTCTATGTTCTATCTTAGTAGAAGTCGGTGCCGTAATTCAAATTAATTACTGAACCAGAGGCGTCATTTTAGATTTTACTTGTGGGAGGCAAACTTTTTTCGTTGGACATAGCAAATTCACATTTTCTGTCCATTTGAAGTGATTTTTTTTTCCAATTCCTTTTACACAGATATGTTCAAAAGATTATTTTCAATATTATAATTTTTTTACAAGCAATTTTTTATAAAGAAATAGTCATACCTGCCTTTGCCCTCCCTATATGACGACTGTATAATTAACACATTTTCGAGGGAAAACATGACACGAAAATTTCAAACATTTTAAATACGCTGATGACTATCGAGTTTTCCTTAGAATTATCTAAAGCAGTGGATTCCAACGTGGGCCTAATTCGTGCAATGAATCCATTTCATTTTTATAAAAGAAAATCCGATGATAGTTTTTAAAAGATTTGATGGGCAATACAAAAAATACCTGCTTAAAATTGATGAAATATAAGAGTCCAGGAAATGCTTCTATATAACTCATACAGAGACAATGTGTCTCTTGCTCTTAATGCGGTACTAAAAACAATAAAAAACTAGTCGTTGGGGGCCACCGTAATACTTACCCATCATGGATATGCATAATATAAAATATTAAAATTAAAAATGTGTAAACTACTTATAAAATGCATTGCAATTCGAATAAAATCGTGGCTTGATGACGTCATGAACTTTGAAGGCTCGATTACTGAATTGCGTAAAAGAAACATCCTTATAACTCCAAAACCAATATTCCTATTAACTAGCGGTTTATTGCATCTGATTAAGTGTCTCATTTCCAATTAAAATATATCTTTGAATTGAAATTTGGATGAAATACAGGGTCATGAAAAATCGAAGAGTGTGGAAAATAGGATTACAAATATCTCGGCAACTCATTATCCGATCGACTTCATGCTTTATGCAAAATTTATGTTTTTTTATTGTCTTTTATATTCACTCCTTAAAATAAACAATTTCGAAAAATTTTATTTTTATCAGAACGAATATTTCGAGAGTCGAAAAAAAAAAAGTTCCGTATAATTGAGGTTACTGAAATTCTATAGGCTTCTTCCCATTATTACATAATAAGTACATACCAAATTTCAAGTCTCTATCTCAATTTTTTCGGGAGATAGAGCGTTTACAGACACACAGACACACAGACACACAGACGGACGGCGAATTTTGTTTTTCTAAAAATATGTTTTTCGGAATCTCTAGTGTCTTAAACACGTAACTCCGTCAAAAAAAAAAAAAATAAAAAAATTTTTTTCGATTTTCAAAACGATTACAAGACTTACCCTATACTACGTATGATGGGTAAGTAACAATAAAAAATATATCAATACCATCAAATCTAATACCAACGTTTCTTTAAGAAATTGTATTAAGATAGAAATGCGGACCACTTAATACTTTAGTTCGCATTACACTCCGGATTTTGGATGCTACAATTCTCTCGTAAAGATTTTCATGGTCAAGAAATATGTTCAATAGACAAACATGGTAAATTAACAGCGCAAACTGAACATTACTTTGTTACTCTTGCATATTTAAATTGTGTTTCGCTGCAGAAAATGTTTACTTAAGATTTAAAAGAATCCGAAAAACCAATATTTCGTATTGATACCGAATCGAGAAAACTGATTAATACGCTGTAAAGCTATTTTCTAACACTTTCTAAAAATGGCAACAAAACAAACTTTTGTTTTAGAAATGCTTCAACTTTAAATCTCGGTAATATATTAACTATATGTTTCTGAAGATAAAGAACTCTTTCCGGAATCGTGGGTAACTGGGAAGAGGTTATATTATTTTTTGCAAATCCTGTAGGATTACATGGGATTTCCTCCTCAATTTATCAATTATTGTGTAATTTTTTGAGTTTTCACGATATTTCACTGTTTTTTTTTATGTGAGATGCCCTATAGTATTGACTATCAAATCATGACAAAAAAAGTTTGTTATAGTTCGCGCATGCGCAGTAAAAATTTTATTTATATTTTAATTGCAGTACACTATTTCTACAATTTATTGTCAAGTTTTTGGAAAGCGGTGTTAAATTCGGCTGAAAACTCTTCATGCTATAAAAAAAAAAAAAAAAAAAAAAAAAAAAAAACTTTTGAATTTTTCACAGAAACGTTAACATCTTCACGAATATACGTGCTATGCTTACACAAATGATGAACAGGACCTACATAGTCATTTGCTACAGTGACAGACCCTTTTTAGCATTTTTTGGTACTTGGATGATCGAAAATATTATTTTATTATTAAAATTATTATTGCCCCCCCCTCTCTTTTTGTACTCGCGACAAAATCTTCACTAAAAAAACATGAAGTCAAACATGTTCTTTACATCCTCAAAGTTCAAGGGCATTTCGGGCATTTCCTCACGAGTTTCAGTAGATTTTCGACGAAACGTCTGAAATTAGTCACTGCGCCTTAATTTTTTGACGCCAATGTACTACAGTTAATGGTGGCACAGTTAAACTGAAATAGTGGATGAAAATAACCGGAGTTTTTTAAGAGCAAAACTTTTCCGGCAACCAATGTTTATTTATACACCTGAATATAAATTGTTATACAGACGAAACTGTTACGTTAATTGTCTTTGTTTATCATTAAAATAATCGTTTTATTAATAGTTAACGTAAGAGTTTTTCATTATTTCACTTTTTGTAAAACATTCTCTTTTAAAATTTTATAATATATATTTAAAAATAACAACGAAATTGTGTCAAAAATATTATCTTACTTTGCAGTGAATTCTTTTCGGGAACACAAGTAATGGAAATTTGTAATTTTGGCGTTTTCCTTATCGGTAATAACAATATTTTCAGTAGAGATATTAAGGTGGTAAAAATTCTTCGAGTGGATATATTGCAAACCTTCTGCTATTTGTGTCATCCATTTTATCGCCTTTGTACTTCCATCTTCTTTACATTTCAGAAATTTATTCGCGATAACTTCTCTTAAGATGTAATCATAATCTTCTGTGTAAAATAAGACCACATCTATTTTTTCAATTAATTCAATGGTTATAAGACTTATTATATTCTCATTATACAGCTTGTACCATTTTATTTCTTCTTTTCCTATGTTTTCCTGCTTCAAAATTTTAACTGATACCTCATTTTTCATTGGTAGAAACTTTATATTGATGGTTGGCCCAAACTGACCAAATTCAGTAACACTGCATAGAGTGAATTTTCTCTGTTGCAGCACTTTATCAATTAACATATTTTGATCATCTATTGTAGACTGCAGTGTATCATTTTGTTGCATAATTTTCTTTTTTGATATGCTCGGACCCATTTTGTTTTGTAATTTTTTTAGGAGTCAGTAGTAGAACAAAGAATGTAAAAATATTTTTTGGTACTATTTAAATTGCTTAATATATTATTTTTTTAAATACGTTATTTTTCTCACATACATAAGTCAAAATATTTCGGTGAATAATCGGTTAATTCCCTATTTTCATTGTTAATCAAAATGCATTGATATAAATATCTGCTATAATTGTATTGTTGAAAGTAGGCATTGTTTAAGAAGATAAACAATGAACATAAATATGAATATGGGATAACATAAACATTGACAACATGAATTAATTATCCAATTACATTGTTTTAATAAAAAAATCATTGTTATAAATGTATGCAATAATTACTACTATATTATTGAAAGTACGCATTGTTTAAAAAATAATAATCTTTCTAAGAGCAAAAATTATAACTTCATTTCTATTTTCAAACAATGTATAAAACACTGCAGGAAAACTCGTGGCGTTTGGTGATTGTTAAAAGGCACGAAAATTTAAATCTTGGAAATAAGTTGATCATGAACAATCCTTTTACACAAATAAACTTCCATATTCGTAATTCATATAAAAAATTGCACCACAATACCTCTACCAAAGAAAAGGCGATATAATAAAAATTCGGGGTACTTTTCTGTCAGCTGGGTGCTGGTGGTATGTATATACATATATAAATATACTTACATATATATATATATATATGTATACTAGCAGTCTTCGTCCGCTGCTCTGGACGGTTTCTCAAAAACAATCTTAATCAAAAGAAATACATCGGGGAATTTGATCTTGCATTTTTTAAAACAATGTGGACATTTACCGTGAATATCCGTCATCATTGCTGAAACAATGCGAACGCCTTTGCACTATTTTATTTTCTAATTTGACACACGAAGTTTATTAAACTTGGAATACTATTGAATGAACGCGACTATAATGAGATAAAACCCAAGGTTTTATCTCACTAAAGTCGCGTCATCTGAACATTACTGGGTTATTGCTGTTTCTTCGTTTGTTCACGTTTCATTTAACTTTTAACTTAATTACTGCATTCAAAGATGGGATTTTGTAATCGATTCTTCACTTACTTATTTATATGCTGGAATTATAAAAATTATGTACACAAGTGTTTTTCCAATGATCTTACAGAAAGTCGTTCACAATTTCTGAACATATATACCATATTCTTGGCGACAATTTCACTCTACTGTATAACCCTGACCCTTGATTATAACTCTGGATCTAAATTTCCATCATAGTCGATTTTTCTTTTAGTACAATCATATCAATTTACTCCCACACCTCTTGGAAAATTTCCCAAAGTCTTTCCAATGTTCGTGAATTCATTTGAACAGGCCAATTGCAGAAAAGAGACATTGATGAAGGGATGGGGTCATGTGATTTTACACGCATTTCTTCAATTGTGACACATTTTATTTCCATTTGCGATTCTTTCTTTGCTAAATATGCATCATTTGAGTTATGGAAAAGTGGGTGGGAGACTTTGTCCATATGAAGCTCAATTAATACCTTAATTATAAAACTGGAATTTCTACTTCAAAAATAGATTCTAAAATATTTTACTGATAATAAAGCTTTGCTGCTTTATTACATTTTTTACCTTTAATTTAATTTCATAAGAACATCCAGCAGCAATCATGATTTTTTTTTATATATTTTGCTTTACATTCACAAATCCATTTCTTTTTCATTTCTGAATTTTTGTAGATATTTTTCTTTACATTCACAAACCCATTTCTTGTTCTATTTAATTGATAAAAATTGCTCTTCTTTTGATACACTCACTTAAATAACGCCATGTTTCATCCAGTGTTACGATAAATTTTTATTTATCATCGTCTATGTGTTTATTAAAGCGACCTTTAGAAAGCGCTATCGACAACACTGAAAATACTTTGGAAAGTTTTCCAAGAGATGTGAGAGAAAATTTATATGATTATACTAAGAAAAAAATTGACTACGTTGGAAATTTCGATCCAGAATTATAATCCAGGGTCAGGGCTATACAGTAGATAAATTTGTCGCAAAGAATATGGCATATAATGTTCAAAAATTAATTGTGAAAATCTTTTCCATAAAGTGTGAACGACCATCTGTATATATGTTGATGATAACGTACTTCATCTTCAAACAAAAAAGGAAACATAATTTATTGATTTTCATTAGATTTGTAGACGACAGAACCATTGCTCTGACTTACTGCTGGGGATGAGGGGCTTAAAATTGTCATATCAGTTATTGGTGAATACAACAAAGGATGTGAATTATTGCTTACTACACAGTGCACAACCAACATAGTGAAAAATATGCAGACTGGGGATCGAACACTTGTTATTATGCACCAACACAGTACCATTTCGAGCTATACAACACGCAGTCTAGCATCTTCACTCTTGGCAACTTTGTAACACAAGATAGAGAGTCGATCATGAGCACAACTTCAGGGTGCACGCATGAGACCACTCTGTTGTTTGTACCCTGGTGTAGTAAGTGATAATTCACACCCTTTGTTGTATTCATTAATTTCCAGCGTAAATTTTCAGCTCCGCTGAAAATTTAATTAGGTACAATTATTGGTGTTTGCCAACCAGAAAGTGTATTAGAGTAAAACATGGGAAAACAGAACCTGTATATAGCGGAAATCATTTTCTTGGTCCCAATTGAAAGAATGCCATACAAACATACCTGCTAATACCGAAACCTGTTTAAAACTGGATATTATTTCCTTAGCAACTCCGTTTTTTTATGTTTTACTGTATACTTTTTGAAAAAAAAGGGGGGGGGGAGGGGAGGTGGAACAATTAATTTTTATTTAAGCCATTAGCTTCATCCAGCAAACGAATGGGCAGCAGGTAACTTCTAGGAGTTTTTTTTTCTGTGTATTATTAAGTATACACAAAATGTACATTTATGACATCGTACAAAAACTGTACACATTAACACATCTTGTGATCACCCACGCTTTTAACGGGAGCGTTTGCATGGAGCGAACACTTAATTTTAATTCCAAACTGCAAAATGGCACTCACGTCAGACTTTTGAATAAAATTTTGCTGTCATAATATACGGTAAGAAAAGCTTTTAATTATTTTCAAATAAATTTGTTCGTACATTTTGGCGTCATTCAATTATTTCAGCATTTTAACAGCAGAAGTACTTGCCCATGAAAGGGTTAAAGCTAATAATGATGAATTCTCGATCCTTTTATACACACATATATATATAATTTGATGTTCCTCATGCTTTCTCTTCCATCTCCCTCTTATCCGCGAATAAAATTGTTATTTAACTTGGGACATTACTTAATAATAATAACAATGACGACTCGCGACTGGCTATTTAAGACGCTACATATTATGCATAGCTCAAACTTTTATCATTATTATTATTATTTTGTTACCAAGCCATTTTATAATCGAAATCCTGGAATTAAGTTGGAGCCGTACATATAGCGCCCTAAAAAGCCATTCACGAACCGTCACTGAATAATATAGGGTGCCCATAAATGCTTGTCCCGGTTACCTTACCTCATAACTTTTGATTTAAGAATATAACGAAAAATATAATTACATATTAGTAAATTACAACTCAAAAAGTTTTTTTAATAACACAAACAAAGTTACATATGGGTAAAGTTACAACTCAAAATAGTATTAATTAAATAACGATTGTAATCAAATAATTAATATTAAAATTTTAATAAATTTATCAAAAAATTATTAATGAATTGTGTAATATCTATCTTTATATTCATAATTCATTAACAGCTTTTTGATAAATTTGATAAAACTTTAATATCAATTATTATTTGATTAGAATCATTATTTGATTAATAGAGTTTTGAGTAGCAACTTTACCCATATGTAACTTTGTTTGTGTTATTAAAAAAACTGTCTGCGCTGTAATTTACGAATATGTAATAATATTTTTCGTCATATTCTTAAATCAAAAGTTATGAGGTAAGGTAACCGAGACAATCATTTATGGATACCCTGTATATAAGATTTAATTAAGCTCCAATGGTAGTACTGAGACTAAAATCAAAGACTTATAAAAATCATCTAAAGTTATTAACGCAAAAAAAATAAATTAAAAAAAATTATGATACGAAAATCACATTCGACTGTGCATCTTCATTAACAATCGAACCTCGATTGTACGAGTAAGTAGCAGTAAAATAAATAGCTAGTTTTTAAACGATCTCTTTTGAACTAAGCAAGCGCGATATAAAATGTTTCTGCATCTGTTCAAATGTCAACATACAGGATAAGAATGGTTTCATTGGCAAGCTGAAAGTTTTGACAGATGCTCTACGGAAAATTCTGTTCGTTTTCATTTTTAAACGTCTATTCCATATAACCCGACTATCTCATAATAGCCACCACAAACGTTTTTCATCATTATTATTTGTTTGTATGTGGTGAAATTTTGTAAAATGGGGTTTCCCCCCCCCCCCCCCCTAGAAATAAGTAATTACAGATAGTTGAAGTTTTGTTTGTGATTGTACTCAGTTTTTAAGCAATATCGAGCTGTGATATTGCCTCAAATGAGCAAGCACTGCAGCGATACCAACAAGACTATAGTCAGGTGGATCACAACCATACTGTGATCAGGCGATTTCCGCCTCGCTACCAGGTACTAACTCGTCAAGCTAGGCACTCAAGCCGGGCAGGTAGGGGCCTGGTTAGCGGTATTTAAAAAAAAAAAAGTATGATCATTAACAGATTTCCTTTTGATTTTATCCCCACAAACTTGTGTCAAATAGAGACAGGCAGACATTTTTCCAAAACAGTCTAATCATTTTCAGAACATCCCAAAACATGTATAAATCCATCAAAAACGGAAGTCGAAAATTTTCACGATTCCAATACTTTCTTCTTTTGTATATATAAGACAGTAAAATAGATACTGATGTGTTGATAGAATCAGTAACAAAACTAGATCTACAGAAATTTTGCAGTAAAGTTTTCCATACAGATTAAGGGTGTAGATCAGCCAGAAACAAATTCGCATTCTGTCACCCAGATAAGATTTGAAAACATCGCTAATGAACGATTTCCCCAGCTTAACGGGTTGACTTCTCACAGTGAAGTGCGACTTTTTGTGGAATGATTGATCACCTTAGAAGGGGAAAGAAGCGAAACGTGAAAACTGAAAGTCTATTTTATATCAAGAATATCTACTTTCATAATGAATCAAAATAAAATATTTCAAATATTTCTATCTCAAAGGTAAAATTAAGAAAAACTAATTTTGTTTTTTAAATTTTCAAAAACATCAAATACCATGCATTACAAAAATTAATTTATTGAGCAGCACTTTCTTTTTTGTTGTTTTATGGTCTAAATATTTTACACCAAATGAAATTTTTAAATTTTTTTAAAATGAAAATTATAAACAATAAAGAGTAGTAAGTTTAAACAATTGTATACACGAAATGAAATTCCAAAAGCTCGTTTTTTTTCATGATATATACCTAGAAAATGGGGGTACTTCGTTCCTATAAGATTAACATGGAGAATAGAAAACTGAGCTTTTCCTTTAGTTTTCTTTTCAGGACTTCTCCGTGATTTGCATACAAGTAATTTTCTTGTTGACCTTTAAAATATCGAAATCCCATGTGGACTTGGACTTGAAATATTGCAACTTACCCGTGTCTTGATTATAACACATTCCTATTGTCTAATGTTAGTACATTATAATTTATTAGTGAATTATTATTTTAAATAATAGACCTGGATCTCTAATTTAAGAACATTTATTTTCTGACAAGCATTTTTAGATATATAATCTATGCATATATTTAGTCCTTTTCAATATGTTAATTTTGCTTGATAATATTTATATTGAAGGTATATTTTATCACCATTCCAAAAGAATATTTACATTCGCATATATTTTATTTAAAGTTGACAAATATTTTTTTTATATAAATTTTTTTCATATTCTAAAAATACACAAACAAATTAATTTTACAGAATAAATTAAACTAATTATCATAGGAAGAGACCAATGTTTTCATACTTTTCTTTCTTCTTTCAAAAATATTCAGCCTAAAAAATTTAATTTTGAAAATTTCACCTACAGCACTATTGTTTGTTTTTTCACATAATGGAAAACCTTTGTAGAATTTTCTGATTGCTCAAATATAAATAAATGAAAACATATTGTAACTTTGATTTTTTAATACTCAAGCTCCTTAAAATTATTGCTGCAATAACTTTTCACTGTTTCACTGCCCCCTCCCCCCCCCCCCCCCCACACACAAATACACACACCCACACACTAAATAAATTTGGCACTTTGTTTAGAAATAATTCATTAAATATTTTATATTGAAAATGAAAAGGTTTAGAAAGAAATATGATGACAAGGAAGATAAAGGATAAGGATGGATGTGAAGTCAAACTTTCCAAACCTTCCAAGTTTTTTTAATAAAAAACTATACATAGAACCAGAAAATTTATTTAAGGTGGTTCTCAAAAAATATTTTTTGCTGCTCAACAACAGGAAACGTTCTGACACCTTTTTAAACATAAAAGCATGATACTTGTAGTCATGATTATTGAAGTGATTTACAATCAAAAATTTCTCCTCATTTTCTGATAGATGCATCTTGAGTTATAAGCAGGGTTTTACAAATTTGATAAAATCTGGTAGCCAGTAAAAAATTCTAGTCGCCAGTAAAAAATATTACCCGTCCACCTCTCAAGTCACTAATTTTCAAAAGCACAAAAGTTTTTTTATCAAATAATTGAGAAAAAATAAGCATATTGCAGGATTTTTAGTTGCATAGTTTACAATAGTTACATCATTTAGAAAGATAAATATAAAAAAAGTTGTCATATGAAATTTATCAAAATCCGTTATCTATGAAAAAAAAAATCATGTGAAGTCTGCATTAACCGGCATGTTTGGGATATTGCTGATTGCTGTAGGCTTCAAATGTCCGGATAATTGAGTGATACAAAATCTGTTGGAGTGAGAAGGAGAGCGAACATTTTTTATTGCACATCATACCTGCACACTGCCAGCTTTTTCCTCCCACACACACTCAGTCTGCGGGCGAACGGTAGATCGGATATATGTAAAAAGTTATTTCTGTGTGGTGCGATAAGAAAAGAAATCTCTGTGTGATTATGAAGTATTTTATGTTTAAATTAATTGTTTTGTGTTGCAGTGTGTTTGTCCAATAAATTGTTTGTTCCGTAAACATCCACAGTTTACTTCATGATAATTAAATTAATAACAGAACAACAAAATCTATATCTGATGAGGGGGGCATAGATAAAATAGTGAAGCAGGAAAACAAATTTTCCCTATATTTCGTGTCAAAGTCAGTTATTCTGTTTTTATTACTTTAAAATTTGCATTTGATAAACTCATTTTTACCAAAATTAAAAAATGCTGAAAAAGAGAAAAAAATGGTGTCTGTGCTCGTTTCTTAGGTCAATTTTTGTACAAAAAATTATAATAATAATAATCACATAAAATTAAACAACTTGGTCACCAGTGGCGACCGCATTTGTCAAGCTCTGGATATAAGCAGTTATTGTCTCAAGATGGCAGCATTTTCTGAGGTTTTACTGTTTCTTGAAATTTCAGCGCCAAATAAGTCCTAATACATACAACATTATATTCTAAGAAAATTTAAGTTTTCTTTCGTTCCAATTCACTAACACATTTCCCATCATACACGTAAATTATTTCTAGATAACCGTTGATTTTTTGCCTTTTAAAATATTTTAATGTTTTGAAATAGCTTTAAATTATGCCTATTATCTATTAAATTTATCAATATATTTTAAAAACTTGAGATAAATTTAGACATTTTCTATGTTATTTCAGAATATTAAAGTACAATTTTAAATTTACTTTTTAGAAAAAAACATTCACAAATAACATACAAAATGTTACAATCACATAGGTATCAACCCCCCCCCCCCTCCCTCAACTTTTCCCCAAATCAAGCCCATTTTGAAACAGAAATTTTGCTTAATAAATGAAATCAAATAAATAGCACACATAGCAACAATTTTTTTAGATAATCTTCTGCTCAAAAGATGTTAGATTTTTTTTTTTTAAAAACCCAGAAAGTTCACAGCTATGTAATAATATACTTAAATGGTTTTTTAACAATAAGCAACTATGGATAGATGAGAGAAATTTTAAAAACTTAAGTGACAAGATACTATTTTCAAAATATTTTATCCCATATTATACAAAACAAATGTGTAAAGAATTAAACACATATGGCATCTACTCAAATTTGAAGATATTTCCTTTTTACTTAATAAAACAGAAAGAATTCCTTTCATTCTTACTTAATGCAGTTCTTCACAATTTAATAGCCAGTCTATTAGCGTGAAAAGTTCCGATTCAACATTACTAGACACAACACATATATAAGAAAGAATATTTTATTATTCTTTTCATTTTGTACAGTTACAAAAGTCAATACTTAATAGCTATATACACTGAATTATTAGCAAAAAAAAAAAATAATAATAACAAATCATCTTGCTTTGGAATAGCAAGGTACACAAAAATATAAAAATTCTTTTCGACATATACACAAAACATTTTGTTCCGCAGCCAGATTTATGATTTCTGTCATCAAAATCATTCGTATTGAGCTATAAGTACCATCATAAATATACCAACAAGCAAAGCAAGAACTTCTTTAACAGACTGCCAAAACTTGGTATCCTCTAGTAACTCAGGAATGACTGAAACTGTAGCAATGTAAATAAAACCACCAGCAGTAAATGGAAGGATTAAATTAGATATCCTTTCATCAATACCCTCTGCAAATAAGCTACAGGCTGTACCAGTGAGAGCTCCAACTGCAGTCAGCAGCTGCAACAATATAGCCTGAAATACAAAAATAACAATTTAATGCAGTAAAATTTCTGTTAATAATGCACAAAGCATGTAATGGATGATCCATTTTTTTTTTTTTGCAAACCAAATTGGTCTAAAACAACTCAGACGTGAATGAAAAAAAATCTAATCTAAAATCTAGTATAGTTTTACCACAAAGCGTTCTGAAATGAAGAAAAAACTGTGCAATTTACAATTGAAAAGCTTATGCTTAAATAAATTAGAAGCAAGTAAGTTTGTAGCAATCAAACATTGTATTACATTTAAGTTTAAAATCAAACTGTGCAAGTTCTTATTAATTAACTTAATAGCAAGTAAACTTGTTTAATTAACCTAAAAAAATTTAGTGGTTGAAGATTTAAACTTACAATCTATCAATTATCTATTATGTTTCTCGATTGCCACCAATTAAATTAGTTCACAAATTTATATTATTGGAAGTAAATGGCAAATTAGATAATTTAAGAAGTTTAAAACTACTTTCCAACAATAACATGCTAAAAACAATATTCTGGTACATTATATTGCATATCATGGATCTTTAACAAAGTTGGCTATAGATTTTTTTCTAGTTTCTCCCACTAAGGTATGTGCCTACCCTCAAATTTCAGTTTTTGCAAAACATTACATTTTTTTTAAATTATTATTTTAAAGTTCAAACATTTAGTATTCTAAAATTGCTTTACTTTTGGTTCAGTGATAATTAGAAGCAAAGTTCTAGTGCAAATTATAAACCGTAACTTACCTAGGAAAAAAAAATCATGAAAATATTCTTTAAAAAGTTTTTAAAGTATTGAAATAAAAATTAGTTTGTAAGTATTTATTTATTAATTTAAGAGCCATTTTTATTGAAACATGTGTATAAATATATATATATATATATATATATTAAATCATGTAGTGTATACAAAATTTGGTATATGTTAATAAAATTTAGAGGTATTCTAAATCTTTTGCTTCATAACACAAGTAAAGTAAAGGATTTACTAATATATTGTAGAGAAAAAAAAAACTAAAATATATTGGTTAGATTTTGTTATAAAAAGTTTGACATATATGTTAATTTTTAATAAAATTTGTAAAGTTAATTAAAATTCCATTAAAATTTTATTTGAATTCACTGTTTTATTCCCTGTTTTAACTAAAAACACACATTTCATAAAAATTTCATATTTTTCAAAAAAAGTGTACAGAAGATAGACAAAAACCTTAAATGTTCATTTTAACTACAGTGTATTTAATTAGTGTGAGTGTGATAATATCACGGAATCAATCCCATTAATTGACAGATTTGTATATTTACAACATTAAAGAAGTGAATATAAAACATCACATATTTTTACTGAATGGTGTATACAAATTTAAAATTTTATACATACATTAATATAAAAAATATCGACGTTTCGACCACCATCTATGGTCATCTTCAGGAAAATTTTCTTATATTGCTTTTAAAGTTTCAAATGCCGAATTTGAAACTTTAAAAGCAATATAAGAAAATTTTCCTGAAGATGACCATAGATGGTGGTCGAAACGTCGATATTTTTAATATTAATGTATGTATAAAATTTTAAATTTGTATACACCATTCAGTAAAAATATGTGATGTTTTATATTCACTTCTTTAATGTTGTAATATTTCATGGTGTAATCGTCCAGCATTTATATTTATATTTGTATATTTACTTTGGCTTAATTCTAATCTTTATCAGTGATTATGCTATACTACTATTTTAAATACACTGCATGACATTATTAGAAGACCACATTTTAGTTTTAACATGTAAACTGGTACTAACAAAAATAAAACTGAAAGGGGGTTCCCTTCTGCATTACAAACAGAAAAATGTGCGCAAAAACTAGTTAAAAAATATATTCTCAATTAAAGTATTTGTACATTTTTACCATAGATTACTATTTAAAGAAAAAAGTATATTAAGTATTGCTTATGCTTAAAGAAATTTAAAAAATAAGAGACAAATTTAATAAAATAAAATTCCCAAGAAAAACAACATTGCATAACACAAAATTATATAACTCAACATATTTACTTTAGTTAATGTCTGTAAAATCTGCATATGAATTATTATTAACATCTAAATATGAATATAACTATAAGAGGTGACTAAAAGTACAGCAACACTCTACCATGAAATATCAGTTAATGGAATTATCTACAAAATAAGATTGTATCATGGCTAATGTGTTAAGCAGCTATTTTAATGAAAGCACAGCAATAGGCATATTGTATGAAAAGATCACACAATTAAAGAGAAAGTTCGATCTAAATTAGAATACAAATTAATGGACAAGAGTTCATCCACTGATATGAATTATTTTCATTTAACAATTATACAGTCATTTAAAAAAAAAAAAAAATCCATTTAAAAACAAGCCTTATTCATTTTTCAAGATTTATAATGCAACTAACTATAAATGCTACTTATTAATCATTAACAGATTTACTGAGGAATCTGTTTAGGAAGAATTTGGGTCCTTACCAATTATAAAAATTTTCATCTTAAAACAGAACCCTTCACAAATTCCGTTATCTTAAAAGCAGACCTTTCACAAAACTTTTCATACAAAACAGCAGAAGCCAACAAAGAATCTATTATCTAGCTGTAAATAAATATAAAGGGCCTTGTTTGAAATGTCTTGAACAGGAACCCGAATAAAATAATTTCAGATTCACAAAATTGATTTTTCTTTTTCAACTTGTAAAAGAAAAATCAATCTAATGTTCACAATTCTGAATCAAATCTAATCAAATCACAAAATCTGAATCAAATCTAATGTTCACAATTTCACAAAAACAGGACCCTATGACAGGAGTCTTGACATTATCCCTAGTAATATGTATTCAGACAGTCGTTTTGTTTTTAATGTTTTACTTTTAAAACTTTAATTTAAGAATTCAGAAAAATGACATTTATATCGTATAGCTAAAGCAAATTATTTGTATGGATAAGGCTCATCATTTCATGCTATTTTCTTGATAGAATTTCAATAATATATTAAATATTTTACTTTTTAAAACAATTTTTAGTTTTTATGAACAATGCAATGCAGAAATACTTTGATTTTTGAAACCTACTGTGTTACTCTGGCAAGTCTTTTTTTTTTTTACATTTTTCTTCTTTGACACAATCTTAAATTATATAACAAAGTAATCATAAAATATTTCTTTTTCTGTTAAATGATTGATAGATATTTTTAAAAAGAAGTTGAATATCAATTGTGTTAAAGTTGAATAAGTTAACAAACTGATAGATAAAAAAGTTTTCATATCAAGTACTCTTTTAAATCCCTTTTAAAATAAACTTATTTAAGTTTTGAGATGTATATGTACAAATATGAATGGCTTAGCAGATTTTGGCAACAAATACATTTTTTAATTTTATGCTACTGAAACTCATAAGTTCATTCTGCTAACCATTAGAGCTTATTTTCAAATATAGATTACAACACCAAGATTTTAAATTATTGCAAAAACAATTAAATATTAAATTAGCATCGAGTATCATATTTTATCAAAGAAACCTTAGTCACACCATGAAGCTGCAAGCCAATGATTATGAGAACTCGCACATTATTTAAAAAAGAATCTGAAATTAAAATTGGGATATAATATTTTACTAGGAAAACCTTAATCACATCAGAAAGTTGCAAATCTATAATTGTAATGACTCACACAAAAATAATACAACTGAATCTGAAAAAATATAATCATGAAGAGATCAAGGCTAAACAGGAAATGAGAAATTTATTATTTTTAAGAAAAGCTTTGAAAGATTTTTTTTTTTCAAATCCAAAAGGGGAAAAAAA
Organism: Maratus michaelseni; assembly: GCA_963931845.1. Taxonomy (NCBI): domain Eukaryota; kingdom Metazoa; phylum Arthropoda; class Arachnida; order Araneae; family Salticidae; genus Maratus; species Maratus michaelseni. Next base: position 356,160,409 of record OZ007590.1, read on the forward strand.
AAAAAAAAAGAGATACAGGTTCAGTATTATCCTCAAAAGGTTGAAATCTGCTTTATTTATTTTTATTTAATTTTCTGTTGATGATAAGCATATACAATGCAAATTGGAAAAGTTAAAAAAAAAAAATTCCAGGAAGGAAAAAAGATTATGTTAAGGAAATATACTTACATTAATTTTCAAAAAGTGACAAATTTTAAGTTTACATATGTCTAGTGTTCTCTCTGGGCCATTATTTAAGGGTGCATCACTGTGCTGCCCTTTTAAAAATCAGTAAAATGTATCTTGCCTTTTTTTAAATTAGTGCACTCCCTAGACATACCCAGAGACCTCTCAAAAGTCTTTCCTGTACCACAGTAGTACATCTATTCATTTATAATTCCTTGTTACTTTATCATATCAAAAATTTACATATTTTTATTTTCTTTCTTCTTTCTTTTTCGTTTGTATCATTACTAAAACCATTTTCTCTTGAAATAATGCCCTTTTTTATTGAACTAGTGTCCTTTTCCTGCTTGAGTGGTGCCTTATTGATGACTAGCACCCTGCCCTTATTCTTTCCAGAGTGAACACTATATATGATCCCAAACCCAATAGATAAATTTGGTCAGATTTTTTTCTTTGCTCCAACAAAATCATTACAAAGAATGAATTGTGAAAAAGGAAAAACAGCTGATCTATACCACTTTGTAATACCATTTAAAAGGCTATTGTCTCAGTAACAAGTAATATAATTTTTTTTTTTAAAGTCAATTCCTACTTTTTAATCATAAATATATAAAATAAACCCGTGCACCATTAATGTCCCACGTTATCTTTATTGAACATTATTTTATAATCATCATTGTGGTATTTTATTTCTGTGGCATCACTAAGTTGAGATATATCTTTCATTTATGAAAACAATGGGAGGAATTTTTTTCTCCCATTTAAAACTAAAATTAATTAAATTTAATTAATGAATTAATATTTGAAAAAACTGTATTAACATAAAGTGTCATCCATTACAAGTTTAAAAAAATTTATTTGAACTTGAGTGGATGAATAGAAAATATTTTATTAATGATTGAAAATTTGAACAAGATGTATATATAGAGAGAGTGAGCTAATAGTAGGAATTTAAAAATAAGAACCACTCACAAATTGATGACATTCTTTAGATAAAAAATGTTAAGTTGGAAAAAAATCACAAATAACAATCCAAATAAAACATTATACAGACACGTAAAGAAACAAATGTAATTCTTAATTTTAGAAACATAATTAAAAAAATGTAACTGACAAAGAATTTTCAAAGTGATTTCATTCAGCTTTAATTCTCAGTTTTAAATCTTCAAAAAAATTTTTTTTTTCATATTTTCTAAAAATTGAGGAAAATCTGAATCTAACAAAACAAATCACATGAAAATATTTTCACAGCTTTAAGGGGGCTCTCATTAGTTTTAAACCTTCAAAAATAGAATTTTTTTCATATTTTATAAAGGGAAATCTGAATCTAACAAAACAAATCACCATGAAAATATTTTCATTCAGCTTTAAGGGGTCTCTCATTAGTTTTAAACCTTCAAAAATTGAATTTTTTCATATTTTATAAAAATTTAGGGAAATCTGAATCTAACAAAACAAATCACATGAAGATATAAAGTTAGAACCAGATCAATCGAAACTGAAAATTTATGTAGGTAGGTGTAATTATGACAGCTGATTATCTGCACAAGGGGTAGAGGCCTAAGGGTGGGGGGGGGGGAGAGGTGCTCTTCGTGGAGGCCTTTTAAAGGAACCTAACCATATTTATGCAAGGAAATCCAAGGTTCAAAGAAAACCACGAACACTCCGAATGATTAGGCCGATGGGCGCGACTGAATTTGAACCCAACACCTCCTCATCTACCAGCTTTGAGGGCAGAACCTTTCAGCCACTGGTAGAGCACTGAAAATTTGTACTTTAACAGACTCCAATTATTTTTTAAACTTTGCATGCACTTTTCTCGATTTGCTACTTGCAAACACTGTAAAAAAAAAAAAAAAAAAAAAAAAAAATCATAGACATGTATAAAATGATCATACCTACTAGAGATGAGTTCCTGATGTTTTGAAATCTTAGCCCGAAAAATTTTGTGCCATCAGAGCAAACCCAACATCAAAAGTACATAGTAGAAAATTGTTAATATAATTTTAAAATTGTTCCAAGAATAATTTTCTCATTTAAAAAAAATCTTTTCTTACATAGAAATAAGTTTTAATCCTAACTATTCCCTCATAACAACATTTAAAGATTTTCATGTCCGAAAATTTGTTCCAAATTACAAATTTAATTATTTGTACCCAACCACTGGCAGAAATCTGCTAAAAAATCACAATTATTCTTTTAAATTTTAAATATCTTGTACAACTATGGAAGAAATATACAAATTCTGTTTTCCAGTCATTCTGGAAAATGACTTCAAACAGAAAGAGAGGATAGACAAGGAATATCACACAGCTTCATTATGTTGCTAACACTGCCTGTGCAAAGGCCATTTCTCTTTATTTCTAATCTATTTCCTATCTCCTCATTTCTCATTATTTTATGATTATTTTTCCTTATATCCTACAAATTACACTTCAATTTCTTTTCAAACTAATTTTGTAAAGGATTATAAAACATTTTAAGAAACATAGAAAACATTTCTTGTTTCTCAAATGGCAAATTTCTTTTCTTCATTTTTTAAATTTGTGAATAAAAATATTCACTTTAAGTCTGAAGCCGAAGACTGGTTTAACAATAGAATCCAAGCCTGTTGTGGGCTGAGCTTGTCTCATCTCTAATACCTATAATCTCCACCTTCTGTTTTGTCAATTAATTTTGCTTAGAGTGGGCTAGGATTTCAGAAATTCAAAAAATTTTCAAATTCGGCACAGAATTTTTCATTTTAGCTAAATTTTGATTTTTGTATAGAAATAAAAAAGAAAAAGCTAAGAATTTTGATATTTCGTTTAAAATTATCTCGTGTTGAATAGGTCTGATTGCGACGCAGTTTGGCTCTTTTGACTCGACATCAATAGAACTTACTGATTTTAGTTCAGAGTTTCACTACCAGGGGGCATTTTCCTATCTCTGGTTCTATGGACTGGATCATGATAGGGTTTGGCTCATTCGACTCAACAGCCTTAACCATTTCAGTTATGTTCATATAGAACAGATTGCACCCCCTAGCGGTGAAATGTGGAAGTGATTGATTTTGCAGCGTGTGCACAGCATGCCTGGTATACGGTGCCACAGGCAGCAGGGACACGAGCCAGAAGTTCGTTTGGTAAGTAATTTATCATATTCGAGGTTAAGATTACAATATTACCTTCTCTTTACTACAGCCAGACTGAATCAAGATAGCAAAATCTCCAATTTCATGAGGAACTTCATGTAAAAGAATTGTAGCTGTGGTCATTAAGCCAACTCTATGTTCAGCTAAATACGATGCAACAATGGCTAAGCCATCTGTAAAGTTGTGGGTAAAATCTGCTGCAAGATTTAAATAACCAGCTTTGAATATTCTCCTCAGAATCTGAAAATTGGCAAGTTATAGGCCCTGATGCTAATTAGGAGCCCGATAGCGGCGAAGCCAGCTAGTAAAACTATAATAATTACTAAGTATAGATATAATAATAAAAACTGATATAAACAATTCCATTAATTAGTAGCATAAATACCTACTCAAACAATATCAAAGCAGCTTTTTTAACACTAGTAACTTATAAATTCACTTTAATCACATGTATATAAAGTAAAACCTCTGAATAATGGACAGCATGGGAGCACCCGAGTTTGTTAGCTATTCGGAACTGTTAATTTTTCAGAGGTAAAAACATACAAATATGTAGATGTTGGGGATTGTAAAAGTGTCCGCTATTGAGGAATGTCAGTTATGGGAGCTTAATGCACTAACCAAAAAATATATAGATCTTTACACTTGTTCAATTGTATTGTTTTTAATATAAATGCATATATGAATAAAACTATTAGAAAAGCTTTTATTTGTAAGATTTTCTTTTTTGGATATTTAATTTTTCAAGAAATATCTGGAATTTTTTTCTCCCTCTGACACTAAAATTTCTTGAAACTATACATCTTTTAATATATATATATATATATATATATATATATATATATACTATATATATACACACACACACAATGTAAACATTCAATAAGAGATAAAAATATTACCTTCTTTTTACTACAGCCAGACTGAATCAAGATGGCAAAATCTCCAATTTCATGAGGAACTTCATGTAAAAGAATTGTAGCTGTGGTCATTAAGCCAACTCTATGTCCAGCTAAATAGGATGCACCAATGGCTAAGCCATCTGTAAAGTTGTGTGTGAAATCTGCTGCAAGATTTAAATAACCAGCCACTTGAATATTCTCCTCAGAGTCTGAAAATTGGAAAGTTTAGTTAAAATTGAATGTTTAAATTTTTAATGCTGTTTACATAAAAAATTAATTGCTAATAGTAATTTTTTTTAAATCAGAATGATACAACAAAAAACAAAAACATTTAGACTTAAACTGCTGGTGCTATTTGTGTAAGGGGCTGTCCATAAATGTCACATTTTTTTTTCAATATTTTTGACCCCCTCCCCCCCCCCTTTGTCACAAAGTGTCACACTTCACCATACCCCCTCCCCCCCCCCCTCTTGTCACATGTCACACTATATTACATAAACATATACTTGCAGTTCAGAAACAAAGCACTATGTTATAGATCATATTTCAAATTTTGTTTTTAAAATTTAACTATGTGTTTTAATGACATTTGTGAGCATAACAATAAAAATGATTTGTGCACTTATTTTGTATGAAATAAGATTAAGGTTTACAACAAAAAATATAATTAATATACAATAGTAATAAAATATTAATATGAAGGAACAATTGATTTTTTTTTTAAAAGAAAGGAATATAAGTAAAAACAAATCACATGAAAGTTATTTTAGCCCCGATTAAAAGATACCCTCTAATTCTGGTAATTTCAAAATAACTTCAAAATTTAATCTGCTGATTTTAAATGATTTTATTTAAATCAAAATGTGTGATGTCACACTTCTTCTTACCCTCTCCCACCCCCTTGTCACAAACTGTCACAATTTCATGAACCCCCTCCACCCCCTCCAAGCATGACATCATTTATGGACAGCCCCTAAACACAAGGCATTTAGGAGGTATGAATTTTTAGTCTTTACTCACAATAGTATACAGTAGGTTTAAAAACCTCTCCCACCCCCCCCCCCCCAAAAAAAAACAATATTCAGAATATGACAACTTTTCTTCGTAGTAAGTTACTGGCTAGACATAAGCTGTTATATTTTTTGCTACAGCCAGTAGCGGTTCCTCCATAAGTGCTGTAGCACTTCCTATAATTTTTAGAAACCCTGTATATTTTTAATGTTATTTTTGAACAAAACCTTAACGTAACTTTGATTAAAACCTTAACGTAAGTAAGAAAATAGATCACTTCTCGCTTGTCTTGAATGCATGTGGGTGGAAAAGGTCGTTTTCTTTCTCATTTTTGGCTGCAAGGAGACGCAGCTCTTATCATTCCCATAGATGGTTCATTGTGCATGCCCCACGGTGAAAGATAGGTGGGAGGAAGCAAGCACTGTTACATTAGCAACCGTGCTGCAAGTCATGTAAATTGCCATTGAGAAAGAGAAATTTTTGATTTTGTCATGTGTCTTCCAGCCGCATTTTAGAATTTTGTATTTAACCACGCAATTAGTGTACTGCATTTATAAAAAATAGTATTTTCACAGTTGTCAATAGTAGAGAAAAATGACAAAAATATAGGGTGTCCAATACCGGACTTAAAATCAACAAGCAGAAAAAATTCATACCAGCGAAAATTTAATCCGGAAATTTATTCTAAGCATCGACAGTTTATTGGAAAAAGCATCGAAATTGAATATTTTGCTGCCTGAGGTAAGAGTTATTTTATAATCTCTTATTCTAACTAAACACAATACATACAGAACAGATGTTAAATTGTCATCCCTCAACATATGTTGTCTTAAGGTGGCAACAGGCTCTGACTGGCCCACTGGTCAGAGAACCGGTGTGCCTTCATACTTTTCAAGACTTTTATGCCCTTCACCAGGCTGTTTTACGCCCTCTGAAAATCCAAGGTTTGTGCCTTTTTAAAATGCCCAGTCCGACACTGGGCAGCAACCTGGGTGCCTCATGTGTGGTACTGACTCTGGTTAGAACTTCGCAGCACTGCCTCATTCCCAACTCACGAGCCGCTACTGGGTACAACCTAACAATTTAGTGTGCCTAGTACAAGATAAAACAAGATCAGTAGTAGCTACAAGTAGGATAAAATCTGATACCCAGAAAATTTTCTATCAGTCAATAAAAAATATTTGCCTTACCTCTCCTCTCCATATGCATTACTTAATCATAGATTTTCAAAAATAATGCATTTTTTATAAATTGATTAAGGAAGAATAATTACTAATAGCGAGACTTGTATAAAACCAAAAACTTTCTGCGCACATAAATATTGGGTCAAAAATTTTCTGCAAATTAATTTAACATTTAATAATGTTACGTGATATATTTTTTTGATTATGACGATATAAATTAAAAACACTAGTTTAAAATAACTACCATTTAAATTAAAAATTAATATTAATTAAAGAATAATTATTTTGGTTAAAAAAATAAAGCTAAAAATCCATGGAACTGATGCTTTACACTCACACAAACATGTAAACATAAGTTTGGTGACTTTTTGGTTGGCACGATTTTCAAGACCGCGCCAAACGAATAACTTACTAGGTTGCCATTAAAGGAAAAAATCCCCTAAATTTGGCGACTTTTTTCCTTTTTTAAACAGATTTTTTTTTTTTTTCTGTGTGAGTGTAAAGCATCTTAGCCAAATCCATTTTAGGAAGAGCTGAATTCTTATCAATTATTTTGTCAATGCATTTAGAAACAGCCCAATCATTAATATTTTGACCTCTTCGCAAGCGTCTGTAATGTCACAACAATGTTTTGCATCTTTAAACTGTGAATTGTGTGCAAACAGTAAGTAAATCGTATATAAAATTGGAATATTTTTTTATTTTTTGATATTAAAACAAAAATTATGTTTATCTTTTCTAAAAAAATTTTCTGCAAAGTTCTAAATTTTGCCAAAAATTTTCTGCACACATTGTGTGTCTATATTATACAACAACTATGCTAGTAGTGCAGTAATAATATGATATATATTATGAATTGCATTTATACTTTAACTCAGTTAATGAATTAATTTTGAAAAGTAATTATTATCACAGTCATCAAGGAAATTATTATAACCATTCATTGAACCTAGAGTATGGTTAATGAAAAAGTACCATATCATCATTATAACTAATTAGGGAACAGATGCTTTACACTCACGCAAACATATAAACATAAGTATGGCAACTTTTTGGTTGGCGCGATTTTCAAGACTGCACCAAACGAATAACTTAATACAATGGCTAGGCTAGGTTGCCATTAAAGGAAAAAATCCCCTAAATTTGGCGACTTTTTTCCTTTTTATAACAGATTAAAAGAAAAAAAATCTGTGCATGAGTGTATGACATCATAGCCCTAATTAGTTCCAAGACAGTTAAATAAAGTCTAAAAATTCTATGTAAAAGAATAAAAAAAATTAATCTTAAAATATTACTAATAAAAGTATTGGGATGCCAACTAGTATTCTAAAATGGCAACTGCTTATAGCAATTTAAATCAAGAGAAAGTATCTAAAATAGGCTCAATGTTGCTAGAGAAATTTAAACTACTTTTTAAACACAATTTATGCGATGTATATATTATTGCACATGAAAAACAATTTTATCAACCCCTTAAGCTTAACGCAATTTTTTTAAAGCAAGCCTTTCTATATTTTTAAATGTACATATTGAAATTGGGATGTAAAAATAAACGGAACAGATGTGCTACACTCACACTAAAATGTATAAATAAAAGATTGGCGACTGTTTGGTTGGCGCGATTTCCAAGACAGTGCCAAACGAATAATTTAATACATTGGCTAGGTTGCCATTAACGGAAAAAATACCCTAAATTTGGAGACTTTTTCTTTTTTTTAACCGATTAAATTTTTTTTTTAAGCGTGCGTGTAAAGCATCTAAGCCAAATAAACTAGACAAGTAAAGTAGTATTCTGCTAAATTTAATATAACAATTCTAAGAAAATTTCAAGCCCCAGAAATTGAAACAAAATGAAACTACAATGTCTTCAAATTACTTGATTAATTTTGATATTCATGATTTGGTACTTTTATGTTAGCTAAGAGCAAATTTCGCTGATAAAAACTTTTATTTTCCATGCGCAAAAATTAGAAACAATGCTTTGATGTTGAAATAAAACATTTCAGTTCATGATATTTATTATTTTGCATTTTAAATGTATGTAATAGAGCTATTTTAAATGAAATTAATGCAATACAAATTATGGCAATGGGAACAATATTTGACCAATTTACACCTGATTAACATAAAAGTAACCCATGATTTATCTTAACCAATATGGCATAAGTTGTAAACAGGTAAATTATGTAGACTGTCACATCTCAGTTTCAATTGTGCCTGGAAGAATGTTTTTAAAAATGATAAAGAAATATTTTATTGAAGATGAATTAGAAAGAGATTATTTAAAGATAATATTTAAGAAATTAAATATAAAGCCTAAAAAAAATCTACATAAAGGCATTTAAAATTCTCATGAGTTTTGGATTCTAAATAGTAGAACTGGTTAACCTCTTACTTGACGTGGTTGTTCAGAAACTTACTTATTGAGATCCTAAAATGACAAAGGATAATATCTAACTAAACTTCTTATTACATAAGATAATTTAAAGTGACAAAATTTGTGAAAAAAACATTGATCACGCTACTCCCACCAATCTATGGCGATAGGTTTGCCATAAAAAGCCTGACATGTTTCAGCATTCATATTCTTTAAAATAAAAAAAAGTAAAGTAGTGACATGACGCCTTGTGTAATAAGAACATTAGAAACATGCATTAAGTGATTCATATTTTTCACATGAGTTTATGAAAAATTACTCCTAAGCGGCAATACTAAATAAAACATTAGACATAAGCATAGAAACAGTGATGAATTCAAGGGGTGCCCTCTCTTCCCCTGTATCTGGAGAAAAATGCCTGAATTAAACGTAATAGGAAAGTAAAACAGAATAAAATTATACTTCTTGTTTAAAAAGAGTAAAAATACCTTTACTATCAGAATGCTTTGTGTCATCTTCTTTTGGAGAATTTTCTTTCTCTTTTCCATCACTTATTTCCCCATCTTCAGTTTTTTCTGGTATATCAGCAGACTCCTTTTCTGTAGAACAATCGTTTTCTTTAGAAATTACTGAATGTGAATGTCCATGTCCACCTTTGACAATTCTAACAAATTTTTCAACCATTAGAAAAACTACTATACCGCCTAAGACACCAAGGCCAACACTCAAATCGTGACCATGAATTTCAGAATCACTACCAGAGCTTGAATGAGAGTGGGAATGAGAATGGGAATGAGAATGAACCCCAGATGAACTTGATTGTAACAACAAAGCATGAGGAATGAGATGCAAAAAAGCATCCCCAAGAAGTCCTCCTGAAGCAAAACTCAACAGAACTTTTAATTTCTGTTCATGCTCAGCGCGGTTATGAATAGGTATGAAAAATAATATAACGAAAGGGGCAGCGCTAATCAGAACTGTTGAACCTAATGCTTCGACCCAAGGGGTTGCAGTAGAGGTAGTCCGGGATTCTGTTTTTGTCTCTGTATTCGAAGAGTATGGTTCATTTGCTTGTTTTGTGTACTTAAAGGAGGGTTTTACATCTTCATGAGAGTGACCGTGGTCATGTGCATGCCCGTGATCGGCTATGGCATATGTTATACAAGCAAACAATAGAATAAAGCTCATAATACGAGGAATAGAATGCATGTTGAATTTAAAAATTCTATACAGCACCAATAATGTTAACTACTGAAATACTAACAAAAATGTAAAACCGAAACCCAGTGCAAAATAACAAAAAACATGCATTAGATATATAATAAATAAATATATCAGATCTAAATCAAGAATTTCTTATAGATATAGCGAGCAAGTACCAAACTACCAGCGGATAAAACAAAATTTCATTTCACCTAGCCACCAACATGCATAAAGCGATAGTAAACAACAGAAATGCTTTTTCAGACAGACGACACGAAAAAGACAGCGTTAAAATATTTATGCAGTTAACAGTTAATCCTAGTATACGTGGACAATAGGAAATGAGTGGTGAACTGATCAGTTCTATAAAGGTCTATGATTCAGTACAGAAGTTAACTAAAAAACTTATAAATTGCAAAACTTGATTACTAGACGGTTATAAAATGAAAATTTGTTTATTTGTAAATATTTTCATTTGTAAAACAAAAAGATGGCTTCTTTTTCATTTGACAACTCAACTCTATCATCCGTCTGCTAACAATCCGTTTGTTTTTCTTTCGTAATAATCGGAGCGGCGCTACCTCTGGGGGTGCCAATCCAGATGCAAATCTCTCATCTGGAATTGGTTCAAAATTAGGAGATTTAGGTATCAGGTTTATGGAATTAAGCGTAGTGGATTATGACAGCTATATAGAAATAGAAAGCTGCAAAACTGGGCCCTTTGGGTCATTTCAACAACAACAATAATCGGAGCGATTATACGAAGGGAAGTTGTTTCTGCAGCTAGTGTATAAATTGCCTCCTTGAGGTAGGATTGTTAGGGATAAAGAGTCTGTAGACTTATATCCCATGATCGGGGCGTTCAGACCCCACAACAACAACAACAACAACAATTATACGAAGGGCTTTGGTAACAATCTTTTCCTTGTGATAATTCTGATAAGCAGTAATGTGATGCATTGTTGTATTTTTTAAATTCATGTTTAGCCGTTTATTTTCATTATTTTTTTCTAATTCACTGCTTTTTGTTTGGAATGATTTCTCAATTTTTTAAAAAGTCCTCTTTGATTATCAGAAATACGAATTACTTTCTTATGAGGAAAATGTCTTCTAATCCAAAACTGATAGGAAAAGTTGCAATTGTTACGGCCTCTACAGAAGGTATTGGATTTGCAATTGCCAAACGCCTCGCTGAAGATGGAGCATCTGTTGTTGTTAGTAGCCGCAAAAAAGATAATGTTGACAAAGCTGTTGAAAAAATTAAATCAGTTAGTGATAATGTAGCTGGAATTCCGTGTCATGTGGGAAAAGCAGAAGACAGACAGCGATTATTAGATTTCGCTGTTGCAAAATATGGTGGTGTCGATATATTAATAAGTAATGCTGCAGTGAACCCAGTGATGTGTCAAGTTCTTGATACACCCGAAGAAGCATGGGATAAAATTTTCGATATTAATGTAAAATCTGCCTTCCTATTATCCCAAAAAGTAGTGCCATTGATGGAGGCTAGGGGAGGGGGTTCTATTATATATGTATCTTCAATTGCAGCTTTTAAGCCAATGGAAGTTATTGGAGCATATTCTGTAAGTAAGACTACTTTACTTGGCCTTACTAAAGCTGTTGCTTTGCAATGTGTATCATCTAATATTAGAGTTAACTGTTTGTGTCCTGGAATAATTGAAACAAAATTTAGTGATGGTCTTACTGCTAGTGAATCATCCAGAGAATTAATCTATCAGGTCATTCCTATGAGAAGAATTGGTAAACCAGATGAATGTGCTGGAATTGTGTCATTTCTGTGTTCGGATGATGCCTCATACATAACAGGAGAAACTTTTCCTGTTGCTGGAGGATACTTTTCTCGATTATAAATGAATATTTATAATTTTCAACTGTGCCCAGTAATCTGAAAAAGTATATAAATAATATTTCTCTTTCATGAATATTCATATATGGTATTGGACTATTTACTTATGAGATGGTTTTTGAAACTTTTCTAAGATATTATAATATTTTATGTATCTTTTTTAAACTCTTTATGTGGCATAATTTTCAGCATATAAATTGTTTATAGTAATATTATGTTGCTTGTTTGAGTTGAATAACAGAATTATATTCTTTTGATAATGAAAATGTATTAAATGATTTTATACATTATTTTTTTTGATAAAGTTTACTTTCTTCTCTTATACTCTAATAGTCGTAAACAGGGCTCTACAAATTAAAAAAAAATCTGGTAGTCGCAGTACTTAAATTTAGTTGCTAATAAAAAATATTTAACCCACAACATCTCCTCTTCATTGTTGTCAGTATTTTTCCTGAATTTTAAATTTACTCATATTTTTAAAAAACACAATTTTTTTATGAATTGGTCAAAAAAAAAAAATCCTGAACATAGATATTAATGACATATTTTAAATTGCCTTAACTCTTCAATTCAGTTAATTTATAAAGGGTACTTTTCAGTTAGCTGGGCGCCAGTGAAATATATATATATATACACATATATACACACATTATATACACATACATATATGAAATATATACACACATGAAATATATATATTTCACTGGCACCCGGCTAACTGAAAAGTACCTTATAAAGTTTTTAATTAAAACTTAGAATTATAAAACTTTAAAAAAAATATATTTAAAATATGCATTATTACAAAATTTGAATGAATAAAATATGCAATATTATAAGAAAAACAATTGTTGTGTACAGGAGTCATTATTTTGCTGTAAGAAAAATTTTGAAAGAAATTACTTTCGCGAAATAATGAATAGTATCATTAAAATGTCAGCTTTAAGTCACTTCACCTTAGACAAAAATTTAATTTGATTCTTGAAAATCTGCTTTTTTTTTTTTTTTTTTTTTTTTTTGGGGGGGGGGGGGGGTTCTTAACTGAGATCATCCAATGTTAATGCTTCCAGTTGCCAGTTAAAATATTTTGGTCGTTTTGATGGCCTGGAGAATGTATTTGTCAAACCCTAGTCATAAAAGAAGCTTACATACATTTCATGTAACATTTTAGTATTTATCTGAACTCTGTTTTCTAAATTTTACCAACATTCATAAAATATGTTTCACAACTTATGAATGAATTTTGTTTAGCTAGATCTCTAAAAAAAATTATAATGAAACAAATCAGAATTGTATTATGCGGGTAATGGAGTCTCACAGTATTAGAGATCGATAGATCATGCCAACATGTTATATAAGTGATTTGTGTCAGCCAGAGGTCAACAGGTGGTCCTGATTTTTAAAATCATGACCCTATGGAATCCAGGAAAAATCAGGTTTATCATTACCTCTTTTTTTTGTTGATGACTACAAAACTTTTGGAAAATAACGGCAAGTCAAATTATTTACGAGATTTTGCTGAGAATTAAAAAACAAACAAACATATACACACACCACACCTTCAGTGTCAATCGCAGATGGAGGCTCCTTACTGCCTAACCTTAAGCTTATAAAACAAAGGGCTGGCGTCACACTTCTGTTATCAAAAGAGCATGCTTTAAAATTTCTCTAGATGTTTTCCCACTGATTTTTGTGTTCTTAGCATTCGATATGAATATGTAAAGATATTATTCCTTGTTTATTGTAAATTGTATTTTTCTGTCAAACTGATATAGAGAAAAACCCAATAATAAAATGTAGGCGACATATCCCCAAATTTTCCCTTCTTAAAAAGTATAAAAATCAAAGCAGGACAGTCTTCCTAGTATGACCAGTACAAATGGCTGTGTGTAAATGAAGAAAAATCAAAATTATTCTGTTGGCCTTGTTTACTGTTAAACAAGGCCAACAGAATAGGTAACTTGTGATACAGAACAAGGTACTGTGTTATAAGTGTGAGTGTATGATCTTTAAGGATTTGACGATTTAAGTAAATTTTAACGAGTGTTGTATTAAACTAACATTAAATCTGATAACTTATTTTCACCTATGTATTTAAGTCCATTATTTAATTCACTCTAAACAATTCTTAACTTAGCTATGTGAGGTGAGACATCACTTAACGCCCAGTTAAATACAAAAAATTCTGTACACTAGTAAATCTGCAGATCAGGAGCTTCAACGTCAGCTCTAAAAGTCATTGTTTTTAAATCTCATTAACACTTTCCAACCTAGTTGAAAAGTGTTTATGACTTCAGTTTGTCTGCCGTCTGTCCGTGCTCTAACTCCCGTAAATATGCTCGGATTACCCTGCAATTTTTATATGTTATTGTCGTTATCTATAGCATGTTCCCTATTTCAACTGAAGTGTATAGCACTTATAGTTTTCTTACAGGAACACTCAAAAGTATTCCGTTACATTACGGTCTATGGGGAAAAATCATTTGCGGCTTATTTTAATGATGTTACACAATTACAAACACATTGTAATTGATATATACATCACTAAGGTGCATTACAAGAAGCTTAATATAGAATAGGGTGTGCATAGCACTTATAGTTACTTTACAGTCATCGTTCATTTACAGGGACACCCAAAAAATTCTCTACTGTCTGTTAACAATAATTCCTGGAAGTGCGTTTTAAGTTGCTGAACGCGATTTTAAATTTAACTCACTTTTTGTCTATTACTTGGTGTGTATAAATTCTGTAGATCATATACAGGGCAGCACAAAAGTTTGCGAACGCATTTCCGTTTATTGACAGAAACTCCAGAAGGAGAATTTTAAACTGTGCTACGCATTTCCTAACTAAACTAAAATTTAACATCCAATGTAGTATATATACAAAGCTGTAGATCATATACAGGGCTGAATAAAAGTATTCTGATATTTTTCCAAATATTATATATTTTGAAAATTCCTGAAATTACGTTTTTAAATATGTTATGCGTTTTCCAAATTGTTGACTTAGATGTTATATTTCAGCTTATTAAACGGTAATGATTTGTAAAATTATTTTGGAAGCGTTGGAAAGTGTTACATAATCTATGCTTGACGCATGATTTTTCGTTCTTGTTTTTCATATTATTTAGCATCTTGCAATCCACAATTTAATTTTTTTATATTACAAATATTTATAGGATTTATAGGCATATAAAATACTTCACATGTTTCAGAAATTAGAAGCATTAAATTAAACACGGTTTATGCAATGATATTCTGAAATTCTTATGAACTTCTTATTCATGTAACATATTATTCATATTTAAGTCTAAAAAGACTTTAAAAAAAAAAAAAAAAAAAAAAAAAAAGTATTAAAATAAATTCTTTATTTATGTCAATAGAATACAAAAATAATTTTCTTTGATAATAAAATATTGCAGCAAAATAGTGCGAGTTACTTGAATTTTATTATTTTGATATTCTTTGAAATAGGGTTGTTAAGCAACTAATAAATTAAAGAGCAAAGTAAAAAGAAATGCATTTTAAAATTTGTAAAAAATATGAAAATAAAACGTTTTATATTTCCCGAACAGATTCAAAAAATTTTCCAATAATTTAAACAATTAATTTCTAAATTCTAATGAATGTATCAGCAAATTTTCAAAGCTATTGGATATATTTAAAACCTCCATATCAAAAATTTAGCATTCATAATTTTACGTTTAAATCCATTATTCAAATGTGCGATTTTCATTTCAGTTAAAAATGAAATTTGAAAATCGTCTGCATGCCCATAGGAAAGCATTATGACCTAAAAAGAAATGTTCTATATTTTTCGAACGAATGAACCCAATGTAACTAAAAACTATACAGCTAATTCCGGGTACCTCACCAACATACCCACCAAAAATCAACCTAATAGGAAGATTTTTACAGCAGTTATCGCAGAACAGACAGACAGAAACCAAAAACTTTTCGCGTCTCCACAGTGAGCCTCAACTGACGTTTCGGCAATTATCTTAAATAACTGATCTTTTGACGCTGCTTCAAAATGTTTCTTTAAGGTTTCCCACACTTCACACAACTGCTGTTTCTTTATCCATAATCTTTTGATAAACTACATCAGTAAAGGTAATTTCTTTGCTATCACGGATTTCACCTAACTCAGTAACGTAGATAAGGGGGAGGGGGGCAAAGACATTTAAAAGCTCATTTAGCCTTGAACAAAGAAAATAAACATTCAAAGTATCTGAACTATTAAATGGACATTGAAAATTGCATAAAATTAAATGCAATGAAGCAGTGCCGAAACTAGCCATTTTGGCACCCGGGGCAAACATGGATTTTGGTGCCCCCCTCAAAGAAAATTTCCAAAGCGAATTTTTTCTAAGTTTCTAAAATTTAAAGTATATAATCAGAAAATCTGTAATACTGAACTAAGTAATCAGCTTTGTCAAATACTGATTCATTAAAATCTTGAAAATGGAATCGAAAGGAACCGAAAAATATTCCGCTTTATACAGGTTTTCATCTTAGGAAGTACAATTATTGATATTCTCAGGGGCGGATTTAAGAGATCGCGATGGCCTCAAAGGGTCCCCAAAACGGTTGTGTGAACAGTGTGTGAACGGTTGTGGAGGGTTAGGGTGAGACTCAATTGGATCTGAGCTGAACGGAACCCTGTTACTGTTAGAGACTTTTATGACGATTTAATTACACAGATTCAGAGTCTAATTAAATCAGATCTGATAAATCTAAATCTGGATCGTGACACTGGGGCCCCTGATTTAGGGGTCCCCCACACTTGGTATGCTGTTTACACAAAGCTGATATTTAGAATGCATTTGACTTTGTTACTGATTATAATCGATATTTTGCATTTTTAGAGTAGCATAAGATTAAAAACACGATGTATTTGCCGCGGAAATTTACATCTGGATCTAAAAAAATAATTACAGCAAAAGAATGGGGCAGTAAAACACCTAAGAATGGCAAAAAGACAAAAACATTTTTTTTTTTTTTTTTTTTTTGCAAAGACGATTTTATTAACCATGGCATCCTATACGAGGTTCTTTTCTGCATCTCTACAAATGCTATATTCTTTAAAAAAAGGGGGGGGGGAAGGAGAGGTTACTATTTTATCTTGCATATGTTTCATCCCCCTAGTTTTTATAGTCGTTAGTAATAGCCAACCTCGCGTCCTGTAAAGCCGGATTTGTATGTAAAAAAGTAATTGTAACAAATGGTATTGCCGCATTTTTCATTTATCTGGAAATGGCCAAATGACGAGAAAATAGTTTGGGAGGATAAAGGCTGCGGTTTTATTAGTCACAGCAACTTGGGTATGGTTTTCTCCCTGCACCAATACAAATGACATTTAAAAAAAAAAAAGTTTTAACAAAGAGTTTTATTTTGCGTATTTTTCAAATTATCCTTTCAAATATAATTTGTTTTTAGTATCCCAGGCAGTCGCCCAACCTCGCCCCCTCTAATAATACTAGATTGGATCTGGATGAAAAAGTAATTTCAGCAAAAGTAACAGGCCGGCATATTCCAGTTGCCGAGAAGGGCGACAAAACGTTTAGAAAGCTTTCGCAAAAAGACGAGTAAAAAACTTTTTGGAAGATAAAGCCAGGGTGGCGCCCTGTCCGAGATTTGATTTTTTACTGTACCTCTACAAATGCTATACTTAAAAGAAAAAGATTTTACTGAGAATTTTACTTTGGGCATTCATCCCCCAATTTGTGTTTACTTTCCACGGCAGTCACCCCTCGCCGTCGCCCATGACAAAATGGAAAAAGAAGAAAGCTCCACGCTGTGAGATAAGGGAAAAAATAGAACAGCCTTCGTGGAATATTTTTATCTAATAGAAAAGTCAAAGTGAGGGAAACGTTTGCCAATTATCCATGCTGGACAGTGCAATACCGTGTCCAGTTGAACAGTGTCATATACAGACATGAGTAGGGACTGACCTTGAAAATTGTTAGTGATTCTCCTAAACCACAGGAAGAGATTTAAATGATAGACGGCATAAACATGATACATTTGGAATGGGAGAAAGAAAATAGCCTAACAGATCGTTTTTTATTCATTTGCTATCTTGTATTGTAGACGAATATTTTTATCTATTTGTCTATTTTAATGCATTTGGTTCAGTTTTTCTTTTGGATTTTCCGGCTGCGAGACTTTTTATACAAATTTCATATATATATACATTTCTATATCAAACAACAAACAAAACCTGCATTTGGCGCCCCCTTCGCCTTCTGTTCTGCTGGCGCCCGGGGCACGTGCCCCCTCTGCACCCCCCCTAGTTTTGGCCCTGCAATGAAGTAGTATTAAAGAATAGGGAAATATTTTTTAAGTATTTTTACCTGTTGTATTTAAAAAAACTGTGTAATCAGTGCTTTTTTTCAGATAATACTTTTTTAAAATGATTATATAAGTTGCAAAATGTAAAAACAAAGAAAAAAAAAACTCGAACTGAGCAAATTAATTTAAAGATTGCAACTCTGATTCATTTAAAGGGAAATGGATGCAGTAAAAAGCCTTTTTCACATATTTATAATCATCGGATCATTTTCCAATATATACTAGGGATGTGTAACTACATTTCTAAACAAAAAAAATTGGAAAATTGATAATTTCGTCCTTTTTTTGCAGACTACCTAGTCCCCTTAAAGAGGAAGTATTCATTTTATAGTTGAAAGGTCGCTTTTTTTTTCTTCTGTTATTTGAATGACAAACAGTGTTGTTTTCATGAGCAAACAGTCTTCTAATGCAAATTAATTCATAATAATAAAAGTAAATATATATATATATTTTAAAATGACATAGGTTAAAAGCATTCCATGTTTACTTTACAAGTCACACTTTATTGCATGACTGTAATTCATGTAGTTCCAATAAATTTCCGGTACAATAAGTTAATTTGCCATAGGCCCGATAATTGGAAATTTACAGATGTTACTTACGCTTGGTAGAAAGATGAAAGTGGTGAATTTATTTATTTTTTAATATTTATTCTGTTCCTTTAAGATATGCAACAGAAAAAGGCATTATTTAAACTACATATTCAAGATTTCAGAACTGTTTTCTCAACATATAGTCCTAATCTAATTAATATTGATTTAATGGTAAAAGATTTAAAAAAAAATTATTACACTCTTTATTTTTAAATTTTTTTTCTTTATGTTTAAAATATTTCATTGTTGCACTTTAAAAGCCAGCTGGAATATTTTGGCAAGCCTGGTTTGGTGCATAATTAACTCCATTGTTTTTGTAACTCGTAACAATTGTAACCATAAAGATTATTTGCCGATTTATCACCTGCTGCCAGCTAACAGAAAATTGCCTTAAAATCACTTTATTAATTTATAATTAAGTTCTAAAAATATTTAAATACTGCATTGTCATCAGAAATATACCTGCATACATAAGTTTTACAATTCTAGCCTATCAGAAAGTAAGTGAAAAATCGATTAGAAAATTTCACCTTTACATACAAAAACCAAGTTTAAGTTAAACAAAATAATGATAATAGAAGAATATAGAAGAATTTTAAAGGTAAAGATAACTCTAATCATAGATAATTTTATAACTAAAATGTTTTATTAGATCGTCAGAAATATATTTTTTATGAGCAAAATTTTATTTAAAAAAAAATATAATAATCCACTAATGCCACGAGCAAAACGGACAGATCATATACCAAACTTTTGGAGGTTTACCATATTGAAAATCAAGTTTGTGGTTCATTGTATCTGGGATTTATTATAGGTAAGATCATCTGCATTACTTCTTACAACTAAGCCAAAATATTATAAGTTTCGGGGACACAGCTGAAGCTATGCGCTACTATTAAATAACAAACTCATAAAGTTTGTAAATAGCTTTTTAGGCATGTTTTTCAAACCAGGATTAAAATCATGATTAAAAGGAAGCAAAAGAGACAGAAAATAACGAAATTTCATCTGAATGGACAAAGATCTATATCCCTCTTTCTCTTTCCGCTAATGAAAGTAAAAAAATTTACAGTAGTAATTAAAATTTGCATACAAGGTGCACTGTTATAAATTTTTCAGATACAGTTTTCATTGACATTATTAAAAGGTTTTATGAAAGTTTTATGATTTAATCAAGCAAAAACACAATTATTGAGTTAAAATTAATTTTGTGTTAAAAATAGTTAATTTAAAATCTTTTAAAACCACACTTTTTCTAAAACTTTTAGCAACATTTTTTTATATACCTTCCTTACAAATCTGCTCTATAACTGTAAGTATCACATTTTTGTAAAGTTAATTAGTTAAAATGTCATGACAAATTTTAAAATACACTAAAAATGACTTTTTCCATAATCTGGTGTAATTTATGAGTTATAGAAAACATGGTTTCTCACAAATTTACTTTCATTGTTGTAATCATTGTTGCTACTCTCATAAGCTTAAAACTACATAGTCATATCTGCTAACTTAAAATTCTCGCCAAGCTTGGTGATATTTGGCTAAATATCTTGGCAATAAAAGTTGGTCACCATAAATGGAACCAACTTTGCGGTGGTTGACTATTTTTTCGAAATTCCCGTTCAAATTCATTATTGGCGAAAACTGGAAATCTATAATTGGGGTCCACGCATTTCGCTTCGCATGTGTTTGAGTAAAAGTAGCTCAATTCTTAAAAACAAGAAGAAAGATGCCTTTTCCTACCTGTACAAGCTGGAAAGAATTTTTTCGTCTTGAGGAAAAAAAAAAATGTTTTTTTTTATTTAGAGAGGGGGAGGGCGCAGGATATATTCCTGTCCTGGGAGACGTAGCTGCGCCACTGACCAGAGCTAATACAAGAAAAAAATCTATTTAAATATGATTTTTGGTGAAAAGTAAGGTAGAATTAGGAAAGAAATCCCTTTCTTATCGAACACTGTTCTCTCTCAGCCATAATATTTCTATATTACAACTGTCTATCAAAGTGCAGTAATTTTTTAGCTTTACAAGACAGAATTTCAACCTTTGGTGAGATTCCTTTTCCCCAATCCAATGCAATCCTGAGGTCTTGAATGAAGAGATAAGGATGTTCAAATACCACACATTTGTAAGATTTACAACTGAGCCATGGAAAGAAAGAAGCATAGAGGAAAACCTTTATTTCTTTCTTTAAATCTAGACTGGGCCACATTAACCAGTTTTTTCATGCACCTTATTGCACTGTTAAAATGAAACAGATATGTGAAACAATAGCTCGAAAATTGTAGTGACAATTGCAATGTTAGCCAGATTTTCCCATGAAAAATTATGATACGTTAGTTTTAGCATTAAGATAATTAGAACAAATGATAGTTGTAATTAGCTTATTTATGTGTGCTTTTAGGATTTTTATTATTTTCATAAGTATTACGAGTAACAGTCAATATGAGAACTTTAATAATTCCCTTGCTTCTCATATTAACAGAGTTCGACTGTATTTTAAATTTTTTTTTAGACATGGAAATCTTGAAAAGATTAGTTAGCATTCAATTATAATCAAAGCTGCATCATATTCTTCTAAATATGTTAAAAGTCCAATTAATTAGCAGATACAATTATCTTATAAAACTCTTATGCAATTTGTAATTGTGTCAGAAAAAAATTAATTTGTTGTTAAGTGGAAGAAATTAAAGATTTGCAAAACATATTTAAGTATGTATTCAATGGCTTTAATCTGGGTAAACACAGAGAACTTCTGTCAATGATAATAGCACCAAGCTTAAAAGAAAATGTGTAATCTCATGAAGAGTATGTCTGGAGTGTGGGAACTTTGAGACAGTGGGAGGAAGGGGTTAAAAAAATCACGAAATTTGTGTGATGTAATTAATGGATGATCCCCAACTTGAAAACTCATAATCATCATATGTGATGGAAATTTTAACTGATATTGTTTATTATTTTAATATTTATACAAATGAAAAATCTATACTGGTTTGCACGATTAAACACTATCTTAAATGACAGCCTCTTGTCTTTAACAGTGGCTTTCTCAAAATTAAACCTGTTTTCTGTTTCAGAATTATACTTGTATAAGCTGTAATTTATCTGCTTGTATTTAAAGATGACTGATTGAAGCAATTATGTAATGAATCAATCTGATTTATTGTATATATCACTGTCTGATGACAAATTTGGATCAATCAGTATGACTGAGATGAATATAATGTACCTCTTAAGATGTAAACTTAGGAGAAATGGAATTTTTATCTAATCTTGTGCGATACTGTCCTAGCAGGTTATACATAATATTATGATTCTAAAGAAATTTTACTATGCATAGTTAGTTTCTTTCTGGTAATTTTTAAGCCAAATATTTTTGTTACATGTAAATTAGTGCTTTTAAACAATTTTTTTTTTTATTTAGTTATTTTACTTTTATAAGAAAATTATATATTTTAACTGTGAAACATATAAGAACTGTGTGTAAAATGCTAATTATAACTTGCTTCCAAATAAAAATAATTTTATAATCGTCAGCTGAACATTTGGCTTTGATTTTGGTAGATTTCATTATTTATCCAAATGACTATTCACTGAATTCTTAGTTGGAAGTGACCATTCAGATGTTATACTATATTGTTTCTATTCCAAAATAGAAAGTGATTTCATATTCAGCACTGTTTTACATTTTCAAACTCCCTGCTAGCTCACAATAAAACTTAAGAACATATGTCACTTATGAAAGGATCTGCACAGCAGAGAAGTGGTCATATAATTTTTTGGAACATTTTTTTTTTTTTTTTAAACTTTTGTTGATAACTGATGTCAATTTATGTTATCTTCTACAGCAAATCTTAATTATTTTAGATTGAAAATTCATACTTTTTTCAAGCATAAGAAAATATATTTTCAAGCATTTTTCAGGTTAACAACATGCAGAGCCTGGCTATTAATAGCTCACATTTTTTATTTTAATGCACTTTAATAAGAGATTCATATGAAATTAACATGTAATGTTAACAATGTAATATTTTTTAAAGACTATCAATTACATGACAAGAGTTTTTTTTCTTTTTACTTGTATTGGTATTACTAACTTGCGATCTTTAACTTAATATGCTTAAAAATGCACATTAAATTATAATCAGGCATTAAGGCCAACTGGGCCATGATTTTACATTGTGAATCTGGAGTTTCTGGCAATTCAGCTTCCAGAATCCAATGTTCATTTTGAATTAAAGTCTGAACCTTTGTAAATGTGTTCAATAAGGTTCATTCTATCAAATATATTTTTTTTTGAAATTGCACCTGTCTAAAAATTAAAAAAATATATGTTTAATGTTTACCTCTCCATGGGTCCAGTTGCCCATAAAGATGGGACAACTGGACCAGGTAGGTCTGTGTTCCACACTCGTTCATTTTGTTTAAGTTGGGGTATCAAAAGCATAAATAGCTTTAAAAAATTTAAGCCAGGCAGATCATGTAAATTATATATCAACTAAAGAATGTTGTAAGGAAAACCTTTTCTGTCAAGGTGTTTAAAAAAAGCACCAAATGTGTAGTTATTACATTTATTTATACAAAACACATAAGAATTAAGTGAGTACTTATATATTTTAGTATATGTATAAAAGTTACATGGATATTTTAGGGGTGGGGGGAAATGAGCAAGAAAGATCTGTGAACAAATGGGTGAGTAAATACTTAAGTATCTCATTCTCTTTTTTATTTAACTTAACTCTGTAAGAAGAGTCAGCCTTTTTGTTTGTCTTCCTAATACATGTTCGCATCATATCCTGTAATAATAAAAAAATATAATAATAATCCAAATTAATTGTCTAATATCTCACCTAGCAGCTTCTAAGTATTATTTATTTAGTAGTATTTTTTATAAACCAAAACTTAAGTTACATACATAAACGTATGTTCAGTTAAATAACTGTAGGTATTATATAATTTTGTTTATTGCAAACAAAAAACAATGGAAAAATTAATTTCCCACAGTAAGAGCAACTCCAAAAATATTATTTATAACTGTTGGAGTAACTGGACCCTGTGGGATCCAGTTATCCCTGATATCCTAGCTACCCCATTCTTGAAAAATTGATGGGATAACTGGAACACCAGCCTTGCAATTGACACATGAAGAAACATATATAGATATCTAATATTAATGTATTTATGTCTACATACACATTGTTTTAAGAAGTACAGATGATGCCATAATGTTGTTAACCACTAAAATTTAAAAGACACCAATGGTTTATTATAAAATAGCTTATGGCCCAGTTACCCCAGCTTGCCTTATTTATAAGGTTACACGAACTACAATCATGTTAAACCAATCAAGTAATAAATAATAAATACTATATTTATGATAACATGTTAAACTAAATTTTCTAAGCCACATAAAAAATTATTTTAATGTAAATGAAAAAAATATATATATTAAGCGAGTCAAAGACGTATTTTTTCTTAAACCCCTGTACAATTCCTTGCCTAATTTAAATATTGTCCTTAATTTAAAGATTTGTTGTTGCTGCGAAATTTAAACAAAATTACGAAATTTAAACAAAATTACAACCAACAAATTTAAAGATTTGTTGGTTGTATTCTGCACCAGGACAATGCCAGCTCATACAGCTTCGCTAACTAGGGATTATTTGAAGCGTAAAAAAATTGATATTTATATAAAAAAGGGCATATTTGTAAACTTTGTTATGAATTTTTAATGTTAAAAAATAAAACAATGGACAATTAGATTTCTCCATCTTTAATAAAAGATAAACTAAAATATAATAAGCAGTAGCTCTGGAACTTGTGTTGATTTTAATTCACATTCAGGTTAACATAAATTAAATAATTTAAGCTCAACAAAATTTGAGGTTTTTAAGATAATTTTCCAAGATTAATATTTATCAGAACTTTTTTAAAAATTCTGAACTTAATATTTTTATGTTTACAAAGAAAACAGGTATAAAAAAATACCTGACCCTAAGTTGAAAATTCTATTTGAAATTAACTAGAAACTTGATCCAAAGTAAAAAAATTGTTGAAAAGAAAATTAGTCCATATTTTAATACAAAAATGTAAACATATTCTATAATATATCTCTAATATAAACTTTATCTTTTATGTAGAAATACGAGGGCCAGTACTTAAGTTTTTAGAATCTGGCATAGAAAAAACAGCTGCTTAGAGCACAGATGATTTTTATCAAAATTTGAATAATTACATGAATGTCTGCATTTACAGATCTCAGTAACGGTGTTCGAGAGGGTCGACCAAGAAGTGCTGACTCCTGAAAATATTGATGCTGTGAGAAAATTAATTGATTCTGATTGTCATGTGACATATGAAAAATGTGTGTTCCCGATGGATCCCCCACAATTTATCTCAGGCTGAAAAGGACACTCATGTGAAATGGTACCAGGAAAATCTAAAAAAAAAATTCAACTCTGGTGATGACATCATAACGTGTGGCAAAACCTGGATTTATTCCTATGAACTTGAAACAAAACAACAATCGGCTGTTTGAGTGTTTCCAGATGACCCTACACTGACAAAAATTGTTCTTGCAAGAAGTGCTTCCAAAAAAAAAAAAAAAAAAAAAATGATTGCTATGTTTTTCAGTAAATTGGGCTATATTGCAATTGTTCCTTTGGATAATCATAAAACAGTCAGTGCTCCTTGGTATACCACAATTTGTTTGACGAAAGAAGTTTCAGAACTAAGAAAGAAAATTCAGAACATTGCATTATTCTGCACCAGGACAATGCCAGCTCATACAGCTTCGCTAACTAGGGATTATTTGAAGCGTAAAAAAATTGAATTGATGGCTAATTGCCTGTATTCACCGGACTTACCATCTAATGATTACTTTTTATTTTTGTTCATAAAAAATAATACGCATGGTAAACGTTTTAACAACTTGGAAGAAGCCATTGAAGCTGCAACGCCACTTTCAGAGTGGCATAAATGTTTTGATGATAGGTTTATTCGAACACATAAATGTATCAATGCTGCAGGAGAATATTTTGAGAAGCAATAAAACATATATTCTTGGTAAGAAATTATTTCTTGTATTACATTCTAAAAACTTAAGTATTACCCCTCATAAGAAAATATACATGCACATTTATATTCAAATACTAGTTGAGTAACCCGGTGTTGCCCGGACCCGAGATAATAACCTTAAACATATCTAAAATCAGTGTTGAATCCAGAAATTTTTCTCCGTGAGAGATTTAGTGTTGGGAGGCCCACTACCTTTGGCACCATACATCCTCTAGTTTGTATAATTTTATATTTTATAATGAAAATCTATCCAAACGAACCTAGAGTTGAGGGTGCCACAGCCTCCGGCAGCACAAACTTAGATGTGCTATGCACGCTCCAGTCAGTTTTCACAAATAAACCCTGAATTTGTATGATTTTATATTTTAAATGAAAATATTTCCCAAACGAACCTAGTGTTAGGGACCCCAGTGCCTTCAGCAGTGTGCACTCAAGCATGCTATTCACAATCAAGTCTGTTTTTACAAATGAACCTCTAATTTGTATGATTTTATATTTTTAAACAAAAATCTTTTCAAATGAACCTAGTATTGAGGCCCTGCTGCCTCTGGCAGTGTACATTTTTTAATTTGTATGATTTATATTTTTAAATGAAAATTTATTCCAACAAATATACAGTTGGGGCCCCACTGCTCTTAGCAGCATGCTGCCAGGTGTGCTATTTACCTTCCAGTCTATTTTTGCAAATGAACCTACAGTTGGGACACCACTGCCCTCAGTGGCATGCTCCTGGGTTTGCTATTAATTCACCTTCCAGCCTATTTTTGCAAACAAAACATAGATTTGTATGATTTTATATTTTTAAATGAAAATCTTTTCAAATGAACTAAGGGGCTTCATTATAGTGATTGTCAATTTAATTTCTGAAATTTAGATTTAATTCTGACCAAAAGTTTCTAAAGAAAATCTAAATAATAATAATAATCGAATTCTCAAGTGCTAGTGATTTTCAAGTAACTTATTACCCCCCCCCCCTCTCTTTAAAAATAGAGAAAATTGGTAAAGAAGTCATTGAAATAGGTCAATTAGCTGTGGAGTTATTAAATTTTAACATTTTTTAAACAGGAAAAAAAAATCACTCAATTCCTTGCCATCTTTTAAAACAAAAAAAGGATATCTAAGAGTATTGAAAATAGAAAACAAAAATAAATGAAAACTTTTATGCAATATGATATCTTCAGAGACAATTAGAAGAAAAAAAAAATTGTCTGTGGTGTGCTCAATAAGGATTTTTTATTGAATTGACGTTTAGAAAATATATTTTTTAAATAATAAATATTAATATATTTTTTAAAAGATACTATTACAACTGGAAAGGCATCATAAATAAGTGAGTATTTTTTTTTTTTTTTTCATATTTCCGTCCAGGACAAAAGGATGGCAGCTTCAAAATGCAGAAAAGTTCGAACCTTTTTCTCTTTGCCTACTTGAAAAACCGAGGGTTCCTGGGATATGTGCAGAACTGATCTTAATGCTCGTGAACCGTAAAAAATTGAAGCTCATTTCATTAGAGTTTTTAATTAATATCTTGGCTAATTATCAAAAAAATAAAAATATGAGTCTCATGTGTAGACCAGTTTTTTTCAGAGATCTAGTGGAGGGTATACGGTGGTATATGGTGGTATATGCTGTACACCTTCAGAATTAAAAAAAAAACAACCTCTGAATAACCTCCACAACTATAGCATATACTCTCTAATGTATACCCTCTAGTTTTTGTTTACGACACCACTGGTCTTCGTCTATCCTTATCCAAATTTGCAGACCTCTATGTGTGATAGATTTCACTAGCTATTGTCAACAGACACACATAGACAGATAAACATCTTTCTTTTATTAAGATAGATATAGATTTTCCATCTGAAACAATATTGTGGATTATCTTTTGAAAAATGGGTTACGAAAACTGACCAGCGACGGAAAAATTTAACATTGACCCAATACAACCCAAATTGCAGGTTGGGTCATGTTCTGATAAAATTGGGTTACTGATCCAATGCAGGGCTCTAATTTATATCAATTTTAACTCTTATTGTTGAAAATATTGCTCATTTCGATGTACATTAGGCAATGATACATTAAAATTTTTTATGTGGCCTTGTAAGAAACTATACATGACTATTTTAAAAACGTAAAGTAATACTGTGTATCTTAACATCATTAATCTTCTTTGTTTTGGAAGTCAGCTAAAAAAAGAAAGAAAGCTTAAATTTATTAAAAAATCACTTAACACCTTGAACAGTTTTACGAATTGTTTATAAAAAAAAAACTGAAATGTCGAAAATAGGAATTTACTGAACTTTTAAAGATATACAAGAAAATCTATGCCTAATACTTTTGAGGTAATCTTTCCAAATATCCATCAAATGCATGGATATTTCAGAATATTTTCAGTTTACTTACTGCTCAAGAAAATACTAGAATATTTTAGGTTTTAGAAAAGAATGGACCTTACAAGACTGGCTGAAATAGCCGAACAATAACATTTTATAAAAGTAAACTTTTATATGATAAAACTTTTACATATTTATTATGCAGTGCTCTATTTCCTGCCTCAAAACAAATAAAAGCTTTTAGATTAAATTTTCCATGTAACTGACTTAAAACTCCTGAAATCCATTTGAGAGGACGGGAGGAGGGGGTGGGGCAACATGCTGCAGCCAGTTTATGAGTTTTTATGCATTGCCGTTCTTGGGAAGGCACACTCAATGGAACTTTATTAGATTCAGCAGCCATTCCCAAAATGTATCTTTCATATTAATCAGAAAAATGAAGGTTGAATAATGTATTAAATCTGATATTATAGTTTGGAAAATATTCATAATGTCTTACAATTTATTGTCTCTGTTACATTTGTGTGTTTCGTGAAATTTTAAAAGGAAAAAGGAAATTAAAATGATAAGAATTAATATGGTTTTAATCTGACATGAGTACGTAAAGTATCATACAAATAACAGAAAAAAAAAATAATACTTTATCATAAAGCTGGATTACACTTTAACATATTAAACACATTTATCTTTTAACAAAATATTAACATTATCTCTTACATTTAAATACTTAATAAAATATATTTATAACTATATATTTTAAATTTGTACCATAAATTCATTTTAATTTTTTTCCTTTTTTTTCAAATATAATTTTTTTTCTAAGATGCAGAACAAACTATATATAGTTTCCAATCAATAACAATACACTGACTTGAACTTATTTAGTGTATAATTTTACAAAAAATGAATACATTAGTTTTAAAAAAAACAATAAAAAACATTTGTGCTGAATTGGATGCTTAACAATATTTATACACTATTAAGTCTAGTAACAATGATGACACGTATACACTGATCAAAAGAACTACAAACAGCTAGTCCTAATTTATCAGCATTCCAATCAAATCCTGATATTGGCTGACTAGCAATTATACTGTTCTGAAGTAACTGCACTTCTCCCATCACACCAATCTTTGTAGCGCCTTCTTCACTATACCTCTTGAGTGGATATTCACTAAGGGAGAATAAATAAATAAATGAATAAAAGAGATGCACTACAATACTTGTCTAATGCATGCTTCTATAACATTTTAAGAATTTTAAAAAATGACAATAATTCCATAGAAATTATTTGTGGGTGGATATAATCTGATGAGACTTGTAAATAAAATCCTGACTGAAGATATAAAAATTTTCAGCAACAACAAAAGATAATATGCATACAATTTTTTTTGTTCAAATTCTGTGTGCAAAATAAGAATTCTTTTAAACATAATGACATGCATATAAGATCAAAGAAAAGCATTGTGAAAATAAACACATAATATTTCCTAGTTTGCTCTCTATTAGAACTTTAAAGGAAACTTTTCGACAGAAATACTAAGTTACAGAACTTATGCGGTACAGCTAGAAGCAACAATGCATTTAGAAAACTGCAAGTTAAAAAGAGAAAAAAATTGGAATACAAATATAATAAATGACTAGTATATAAACCCTGTCAAAAATGACAGATTGTTGATCTGCGTTCCATTTTTATAAGACTTCATACAAAAACAGCATGAAGATTTTATTGAAAGGTTTGTATTGTAGAAAAGTACATTTTAAAGCTGGTAGATGGCACCAAAACAATCTAGGTGTCAACGATTTTAATCAGATGATTTAAATTGGTGATTAAATCATGATTTAAATCAACTGATTTTTTTAAATCATAAATTTACTAAATACTTAAAATAACATTAAAAAAAAAATAAAATCTAAGATTAGCATAATTTGAAAAGTTTCTATGGATATTTTACTTTATGAATAAACAACAAAAAAAAGCTTTGAATAATTGTTTCTAAACTTAATTCCTTATGCTTATAAAAAATTAAGTGCAGTAAGTTTGTAAAAAGCTAGTATACGGGGGTCACTCTGTAATTTTTGAAATACAACTAGGTTTTTAAAGTTATAGTTACAAAATTTTAGGTGTGTTCAAAGTAGTCTCCTCCAGCATCAATGCACTTTTGCAGACAAATTTTCCACAGATTAAATGCCTCAAGCCATTCATTTCTTGGAATAGATGAAAAAAATGCATTTAAAGCCACATCAATCTCTTCTTCTGAATGAAAACGACGTCCACGTAAGTTCTTTTTTTAGATTAAAGAATAACCAAAAGTCACACATAGCTAGATCAGGTGAATACGGCGGATGTTCTATCACTTTAATTCGTTTTTGTTTAAGAAACTCAACTGTTAATCCGGCTGTATGTGAAGATGCATTGTCATGGTGAAGTATTAGTCCCCTAACATTCACTTCTTGTAGAATTTATGGAAGACATTTAGTGGTATACCAGTTTGCTGTTACTGTCTTCTGTCCTTCCAACTTGATGGCTTTGACCAATCCCGTACTTCTGAAGAAAACGGCATACATCACTTTTTGCAGTACGCGTTGTCTTTTCACCATTGTCGGCATGGGATCATCTTCAAAGACCCATACTTTGCTTTCTTGACGTGTTGGAACATCAAAAAACGGTATGTACGTTTCATCACCCGTTACAATTTTAGAAATGATGCAGTGGTCACCATCATTTAGCAATTTAAGAGTTTCTTTACTGATTCTGACATGCTCCTCTTTTTGGTGCTCAGTTAGATTATGGGGAACCCAATGGCAAACTACTTTTTTCATGGCTGCGGATCCAATGTTAAGTTCCTTCTGTATCATTTGATAGGTACAGCGATTATCATCCATTAACATTTTTCGTATGGCAGACACATTATCCAGGATTACTGCCAACGGTGGCCTTCCTGTGTGTTCTTCATCCTGAAGAAAATTGCGACCTCTGCTAAAGTCTTTAAACCATCTGAATACAGTAGCACGAGCTGGAGATTCATCACAAAATGCTAATTTCAACTCTTGAACGCATTGTTCTTGATTTAATCCTGCTTTAAAATCATAGAAAATCATAGCGCGAAAATGTTCTCGCGTCAACTCCATTTTCTCTTCTGTTTAAAATTTATTCTATGCTAAACAAGTTGAAGTAAGTCAGTAAAAAATTGTCTGCTGTGTTAAAATACATTGTATTTTAAAATTAAACCGTTATTTTTTTTTTTTTTTGTAAATTCTCGTCTGCGCGTATCTTAATAATTTCAGAGTAACCCTCATATAACACCCGTCAAAAAGGACAGTTGTTGATCTGTGTTCTATTTTCACAACACTTCATACAAACAGCATGAAGATTTATTATTCAAAGGTTAGTATTGTAGAAAAGTACATTTTAAAGCCGGTAGATGGCACAAAAACAATATTATTCACAACAATGTTCGTTTGTTTATTTATGGGATTCCGATGTTTAATCTGGATTTTTAATTAAGAACTTAAAACATTATAACAGGATATGATATACATGTTTTATAGGAAAAATTATGCTGAACAGACATGATTTCAAGTAGAAGATATTATTATTTAGCTGTCGTATGCTCAGAGGGTCTATGGTCATATGTTAGCATAGGTTTTTCATTAAGCCTAACATGGCGTTTAACTACAGTCGATTTGCAGACCAGAGTGGTCCCGCAGGCATGGTTACAGACACTTTCTTGCCATCGGATCTTATTATAAGTAGATAATACAGATATAATAAATGTGAATTTGACTTTCTAGCTTCATAATAATGTGTCAACTAATTTTCTATTCTGCTGTATTGCTTATTATTCAATTTGGAAAGAACATTTCCGTGGTCTATGTGAAGAATCAAAAATTCTGAAAACTTTAATCAAAATTTGAAATATGCATAGTTGTGTTGATCATTGTATATTATTTCTATTGTAGGTAAGTTTTCATTACCTCATAAATGCTCAGAACACTGAAAATTACTCTCGACTTATGGGATAGATATAAGTTATAACTATAGAATTTTCACTGAAAATTATACCTTGTATTATCTGTACCAGTTGACTTATATGCTAAAATATACAGTAAATAACAGGACCATTTGATTTTCAGATAAATATATGAACTTTTATGGTTTTCCTTGGAACCTCAATAAATTTATGTTTTATTCTGCAAAGGTATGTGACTGCATTTGTGTTACATGTGGGAGGTAGGCAAAGCTTGGGGGGAGAAAAGCCTTAATTTTGCATTCTGTAAAAATCTAGCATAAGAAAATTTTAGACGGTGTTGTAATTGGATAATACTGCATAATATTCATTAAAATTGCAGTTATCATTATTATTCACATTATTAGCATTATTATTGACAACATTAGGAGTGATTGCATTGTTCTACTAGAGATACAACTACTATTAATGCCTTCGCTCCCAATGTATCCACTAGTGGATACATGCTCTATACAGTTATTCCACATCAGAGTGAAGGGGTTAATCATCAGCTTATGGAAGTAGTGTTCCATGGTAATGTTAGAGTATCTCTTCAGCAAACAGTTGCCACAAGGATTACTAAACTAGTATTGAATATTGAACACATCATTGCAAGATGCAATTAGGAAGGCTGACAATGGTTGCAATATAATTAAAGGACTAATGTTTGGTTTGTCTTGCACGCAAAAACAAAAATGCAATATCAACTGATCTTAGAATTGTCTGGGATCTAAAACATGGAATTGATGCAATATAATATGTGCTCACACAAATGATTTTAAAAGAGTTCAGAAGTCACTGTACCCTCATTTCCTATTTTCAAAGGTATACAATCTACAACTTTTCTTTCATCTCAGTAAAATCTAAAATAAGTATTGTATAAGTTTGGATTCTGTACACGTACAAAAGTGTATAAATTTCGTTACATAGAATATATTTTTCTTAATATGGAGATTAATTTACATGCTAATGGTGTTCAAAGTACTGCAGAAAATTTCATTAAGTAGAAAACTTCATTAAATAGGGACTTCGTTAAAGGGAAGTTCCACTGTATATTACATGCATTTAAAAAACATGCCTTTCACTCATTTCAGTTAAAATACAAAATAAGAAAAAATACCATAAACCATGCCATTTTTTTCAGCATCAAAGCATTGTTTTTAATTTAAACACGAAAAATTTTGTTTCTTGACCTTTGTAAGCATTTTGCTATTGGCAAGAAACAAAATGCTTTTGGCCAAGATTTGCACCTGGCTAACATAAAAGTACAACAAAAATGTTGCTTTAATAAATACTAAAACCACATTAAAATTTTCCAATATTATGTCAAAATCAATTAAATTTTTTAAATATTAGCACAAAAATTACATTTTTCTCAATTAATTTTTTTTTTTTTTATAAAACCATTTATTTAATATTAGGTGAAAGATATATTATAAAACATAAAAAGGAATAGTTCAAATAGTATAGAGTCTCTCGATTTGTCAAAGTATGTGATCTCTTTTATAGTAGAATTTAATGAGCATTTAAAAAATCTGTTAATTACATAAAAATATCAATTAAATACTATTATAGTCAATCAAAATTAATGTTATAATTAGATACAATAGTAATTGGTAGAATAAATGAAATCATCAACTCAAATAATTTAATATTAAAGATACTTACTAATTCCATAAACATAAGGAACCAGAACCACCAGTTGTCATAAAAACATCCCTATTTTGAGGTAGATGGCGTGCTAGCCAAACTGTTGACTTGTGAGCCTGCAAAAATAATTTGAAAAACATATGAATGATTTTATTGTGAACAGTACAGAGAATTAATAATAATAATAAACAAATAATAATGTAACTTATTCTTCTGATTTTTTTTCTTTTTAAAGTAATAATAAATAAATAAACATACCTTTTTCACCAAAGAGGCATAGCCTTTTTTGGGGTGATAAGTTCTCATATCAAATATATGAAATTTGGATTCTAATGTAGTGGCTACTAATTTGTTCATGCTAATATCTTTTCTATCAAATTCAACAGAACATACCTAAAGTGACAAAAATAACTATTAAATACTTTTGTGTTTCCTTCAGACAAAGTTATATGAAAAACAGACTTTAATATTAAGCAAACATAAATAATAAAGGATCATTAAAAAAAGTTCGACACATTTTAAGATGTCTATCACTGTGCATCACCTGAAGGTCATGGCGGGGTCATTCTATGGAAAATGTTGTTTTCAGAAAAAAAATTCAATAAATAAATTTAACCCGAAAAAATTTATACTAATATCCATAGTTCATCTTTCACCTAATATTTATCCACGTGACAAGCTTTAATTTATATCTTCCCAAAATTTATACAATAGAAATGTTTTTTTTTTTTTAATGAGATGCAATGAATAGACTCAAACATAATCTGGGCATTTAAAAAAAAAAAAAAAATTCCTTAACATATTTTTAATTATGAATTGTAAAATACATTATTTTTTACATAAATACAACAAAAGTCATCAAAACATGGCTATGTGGTGCTATGCGACGTCAGTAATTTTCTTTTTATTTAAATAATTTTAAATCCATATTTTAATTATTCTAAATTTAAACCATTTAATACTCTTAATTTCAATCTTAAATCAGAATTTTCTAATGTCAAAAATGCTTTTCTTAAATATTATTTAAATTCTAAATATTAATCTTCATATTATTTCTTATTCATTCCTTTAAAACCTAACATTAGTTCATTCAAATATGTTCCCTTTTCTATCCTCCAAAAAGACACTCTTTTAAGCGTAAAAACACTATCATTACGGGGTCATTGTACTTCCTCTGGTCTCCCCTGCTACAAATATGTGATTAACATTCTTTTCATTTATACCAATTCTCTTCATCGTTGCCTACCACGGAAGACGGGTTATAAAGCATAATCAGAGCGATCAACAGCGAAGTTTTGTGATTGGCTTGTTCAGCGGTTAGAGATTCTTGACTAAAAACACGAAATTTTCAAACACTGTTATTGAAGTAGAAGATTAAAAGTGTGTATTATATCTTGAGTTATAACTGATTGATCCCCGATGATAATCTTACTCTGGCAATAACATGTCTAAAATTTCTTATATAATTTATATATTAAAGATGTGAAATAAATTATTAATTAAGAATAAAGTAAATATGATTTTATTAAAAAATATATTAAATGAATATTCAATAATAAGATAAAAACTATTATCAACAAGGACATATTCTATTATTTTTATATATTAGGGTTTTAGATTGTCTGTTCCTTATTCAGGTATGTAATTTGATTTATATATTTCACCATGAATAATATTATTTATCTATATTTTAATTTTAAAAAAATCTCAATGCATTCAATTCTTTGTATTAACCACTAATATCTTTATTATGATCACTGGCAAAATTTATATTTCTCTCATTTCGGAATTGTAAATTTAAATGTTTAATAATGAATAATCAAAATTATCTTTTACCACTATTTCGGATAACAATTCCCCCCTTTTTTTATCTCTTTCTTTTTCCCCTTTTTTGCGATATTTTCTAAATAAATAAATAATTTTTAACCCTATATTATTTCTAAATTTTACATTTTGTTGAGAAATAAAACATTTTACTCCTATTTTATTTCTCAATGTTACACAAAGTACACAATTGTCCTGCTTTTATGTCCTAAAATAAGTCAGATAGTTACGGGTTATTGAGATATATTTTTGAGAACCGCCTTCATATTTAAAATTTTAGCTATTACCTAATATTCCTTATTTTTAATTTATTCATTTAAATCGTCAAAAACAATATAGTCTTTAAATCCAAGTAGTTTAAATATGAGTATAACAGTTAAATTCATTATGTTCTATTCCTCAAAGTATGTTTTTAAATATGAATGACTATTTGTAATTTTAAAATATAAATACATAAAATTCTCCTAATTTTATAATTTTTTATACAATATTTGTCAGGTTATTATTTAATTTTTTTTCCCTTAAGAGATGAGCATTCATTAATTCTTGAAGAAATCTTTCTAAACAATTTTAACTCAGGAAAAAAAAAAAAAAAAAAAAAAAAAAAACTTCTATGTGTGTATTTTATTTTAAAAACAAATGTAGATTAACATTTCACATGAAAAGAAATGTATTTCTTTATAAATTACTATAAATACAAAGAGAAGTTCTAAAGGGTAGGATTTTCACAGTTAGGAAACCACCAAACACAAGAGGGAAGCAAATCTATACTTCATTCGCTGAAAGAAGATAAAAGAAGTAAACAAATACACATGCGGATTGGCGATGCTTAAACCTGGCGCTGTGCCAGAAGCGCCAAACAGACTGTCTGAAGTGTTTGAGCTTCTGCTTTTTCAAATCGAAATAAAAAAGAAAATTCGCCAACCTAGGGATTTGTGCCAAATGTGTGACTCCTTGGCGATTTTTCTGCAACCCTTTTGTTTACTTTCATTATCTCCTTTCCCTGAACAGACTAAAGTGTGGGCAGAAAAGGAGGAAGGGTAAGAACACACTGAGAAAACAGCCCTGAGACTCAGTGGTTAAAAAGAGGTCGGCAATACATTATAAACCCCTCCACAACTTTTTAGGATCTATGATTGATAGGCGGTTTTCCGAGTGGACAAGAAAGAAACCTCTGCTACCGATGTCAAAGAGAGAGGTCTAGTGCTTGAAAAGTAGTCAGGGTTACGATCTTCCGTGAAAGTTCGTCCAGGGATTATTTGCTGCTTGGGTAGTCTCTTCAAGTTGTTGGTAATATATATTTGTTGATAACTTGACAACTAATAGTCAAAAGTCAAAGAAAATTCATTTTAGGGAGTTTTCAGTCATGCAGAATCTAATGTAACAACAATCTCAAAGAAAAGTCCTTCCGGCCTGTACCGGAGGAAAAGGTAGCTTTCCTATATCTTCGTTTTAAAATTTTAGCTAATGTTACACGAAAACAGCAAGTTAAAATGCAAAGAAACGTTTACAAAAGATTTGTTAATACTGAATTTGAATAAGAAATTCGCCAAATTATTGAGCAATAGCCAAATTGGCTTCATTTATGAAGACTTATTTTGGTCGCCAAATGTCGCCAATTTTGGTGCTAATGGATATGAATATATAATTTTATGCGTATGATTGTGAAAATTATTACAACAATGAAAGAAAATAATTTGCGAGTAATCGCGTTAATGTGCTGTTTTGTTTCAAAATGTCAGCCACCCTAGAATTTCAAACTGCTCTATCTCAGCCATTTTTTGAGATAGAGGTAAACCAAAAAATGCTCTGGAATCCTTCGTATCAAGGCCTAACACGTAATTAAAAAATTAATTTTAATTTTTTTGTATATTTATTTTAGTTTTAAATTTTTAAATGGCCGCCATCTTGAAACAAAATGGCGGACCAAGCTCGCCAACAAACTCGGTCGAGACATTGGTTAGCTTAATACACACAATTAGTTTCATCAAAATTGATTTATAAATACAAGCGTTATCGTATGACATAGGTCAGATATATATATATATATATATATATATGGATATATCTATATATATAAATCAACATTTGAACGGAGGGTGGTTTTGGGGTCTGGGGGTCATGATCGGTGAAAATATATCGAAATTTCCTGGAACTGCTTTCCTCCGAATGGCTGCAATAGGTAGCTTTATACTTTTGTGTATTGAAAGCTACCTAAAAGTGTTTCTGCTTATGATTTTTTAACAATCTTATTTATTAACTAATAATTAATATTTCATTTTAATCCAAAATATGCATATACTTGGGGTTTTACAAAATATTATATAAAACAAAAAGTAGATGAAATACATAAATAATAACTTGAGTTATGTCTAAATAATGAATGTTTTTCTTTAACATTTACTGGTTCATCTTTCAACCATTTATATCACACTAAGATGCTGAGCTTGTATGTCATGTGTAATAAAATTATGGTGTTGCTATTGTACATTTAAAAGTGATACTCAATTTTAATAAGGAGAGGTCATCTTACATTAAAATCAAGCACACATAATTGTACAAAATTTCATACAAATTAAAATGGTACTTTTCTTTTCTATTGCATTAATTAGAACTAGAGTTATAACATAATTTGGATTTTTTTTTTTAGCTCACAGGCTATCAAAGCCTGAGAGCTAATGTGCCCGCCCGTTCTGTATGTATGTATGTACGTAACGTGATAACTCTTGATAGAAATAACCGTTTTACTTCATATTTTGTTTATAGGTTCATTGTGATAAGGCGCTTCCCTGATTAGTTTTGGGGATTCATTGGTTAAGTATAAAGGGGGGAAATGGGGGGCTAACCCCCCCTTAATTTAGATAAATGGGTTTTTCACTCAGAATTATCCAATTTTCTTCAAATTTTGTATATAAGCTTATTGTTATAAGGTGCTTTCCTGATTAGTGTTGGGGGTTCATTGGTTAAGTATAAAAGGGGAAACTGGGTGGGGGGGGGCTAATCCCCCCTTAATTTAGATAGATTGGTTTTTCATACAGAATTAACAGATTTTCTTCAAATTTTGTATATAGGTTTATTGTTGTAAGGCGCTTTCCTGATTAGTGTTGGGGGTTCATTGGTTAAGTATAAAGGAGGGAACTGAGAGGGCTAATCCCCCTTAATTTAGATAGATTGGTTTTTCATAAAGAATTATCCGATTTTCTTCAAATTTTGTATATAGGTGTATTGTTCTAAGGCGTTTTCCTGATTACTGTTGGGGGTTCATTGGTTAAGTATAAAGGAAAAACTGGGGGGGGGGGGGGCTAATCCCCCTTAATTTAGATAGA
Organism: Maratus michaelseni; assembly: GCA_963931845.1. NCBI lineage: Eukaryota > Metazoa > Arthropoda > Arachnida > Araneae > Salticidae > Maratus > Maratus michaelseni. The sequence goes on from OZ007590.1 coordinate 356,199,414, forward strand.
TTGGTTTTTCATACAGAATTATCCGATTTTCTTCAAATTTTGTATATAGGTTTATTGTTGTAAGGCGCTTTCCTGATTAGTGTTGGGGGTTCATTGGTTAAGTATAAAGGGGTGAACTGAGGGGGCTAATCCCCCTTAATTTAGATAGATTGGTTTTTCATCCAGAATTATCCAATTTGCTTCAAATTTTGTATATATGTTCATTGTAATAAGATACTTCCCTGATTAGTTTTTGAGGTTCATTGGTTAATTATGTTAACTATAAGGCTGGGGGGGGAGGATGAGGGGATAATCCCCCTTAATATATTGTCGATTTCTTTAATTTTCGAGGGGCTTATTTCAAATTCTTGGAAATAAGAGTATAATATACAATTAGTGTGAATAGCCTGTGAGCTCAATGCCATTAGTTTAACTGGGCAGTTTTCTCTTTATTTACTTTTGCCTACTGTACATACAAAGATAAAACAGAAATATTAATTCTGCAGGAAAATTTTTTCTAGATACTGCAAAACTTTGTAATACTATTTCATATCATAGAATGGTTAAATTTAAATAAATCAACATACCCCATTTCTCAAATTATATTCCCATCTCAAAGACATATTTTTCAAGTCAAATAATTTGATATCTCCATTATCATAGCCAGCACATATGCAACGCTCTTCATTATTATAAGCATGACCTAAACAGAAACAAATCAAGCAACAAAATCTGTAATAAATAAAATTATTTAAATTAAAAGTTTTAACTAATAGAGTAAAAAGTATATTGGGATTGTACTTTACTAAATTTAAATCAAGAGATAACTTTTTGGGAATAATAATAATAATAATCTAGTTTTAATGAAACAGATAATTTCTCAATTAATTATTCCCAAAACAAATATTTAATTATAAGTTTCCCACCAAATAACAATTAAATCATTTCCGTATATAATGAAATGAGGTAATTTGTGAGAAATATTTTATTTGGAAATACTTGAAAATGCTTAAATTGTTTTTTTTTTTATACATCATCAAAATAAATCTCACTATATCATGAATCATTCAAGCTACATTATGAAGTTTTTAAGCAAATGTAAAACACAGGTGGATGAAAACAGCATGTTCATCAAAACAAGGAAGGAATGTAAAAGTGCACAAGAGGAAGAAAACATTCTTATTTATTTTTAAGAAAATTATCTTAGAAAAGTTCTTGAATAAATAATAAAGTAAAATAGGTCATTAATTTTTAAGTTATCATGACAAAACAACATTCATATTCTTGTAAATGCAAAAAATCTAGGACCCTTCAAATACAAGGAAAAAAGGGGGCATATCTGCAAAGTATTTTCAGTCTTGAATAAATATTAAAATACCTTAATTATTTACCAGTTGTATGCTACTTCACTGCATAGCATTTGAAAAATCAGATTCTTTAATAATAGAGATATATTTCTTAAGTATTAGGATTCTATGAGGTGCATGAGGTGCAAATTAAAGGCATTTGAAGTTAATTTTTTTTTTTTTTTTAATATAGTCAACATAATGCGAAAATTAGATGCAATGCCCTAAATCTTTTTTTAGAGTTGTCTAAGACAATTGAAATTTTCTTTTGTAAAAATGCAGCATCAGTTTGTAGAAACTATAGTTTAAATTATAGATTATTAACATTAAAAAAAATATATATTCAATTAATTTTTAAAAGAAAAAATAGATTGTGTAACATTATTTTCAAAGTCAAAAGCATTGTCATTTTACATTTAAGCCAAACTAGAATCTATATTATAAAGCAAAAACATGCCTGTGAGTAACACTAATGTCCTATTAACAGTTGCTATGATCAAAGCAATCAATTTCCCTTTTTTTTTAAATTTAATTGCTTTTAAACATCGTATAATTTAAACTTTTTACAATTACTTTAGTGTTGTTAGCAGGAAATATTAAAAAAAAGTAAAAAATCCATTAGAGTTTTCAATAAAAAATAAGGGTTTTCACATATGTTGTGTAACTTGGAAAATCTGGGTTGGATCCTCTGGTTTAATTAACATTTTGTTTTTGGAGAGCCAACTAGCTGTTGTAATAAAATAATTTAACCCAGATTCTCAGTTTCCAGATAGGATCTACCAAAGCAATTTTAAATTTTTTCCAACTGTTTTTAGTTAGTTAACCTTTAAATAACAGAAACATGTGCAATTTTAACATTTTTTTTAAAAATTATTATTTGGTTGTTATAGTACCACACTCTGTAATATGTATTGGGCACTACAGTAATAATTCCTTAACAATTTTTATATAAAAGATTTCTAAAACTATTATAGTAATGATAAATCATAAAAAAAATGTCAACATTCACCTTTTACAAGTGATAATAAATACAAAACAGGCAAAATTGAAATGTTGCGAGTCAAAAGGACACAAGAAAGTTTTTAAATGCGTCTAGTATACATAAAATGTTAATAGTAATAACTTGTATAAGATTTTAAAGGATTGATTAGACTGATTCCTATAAAGTAATATAATGTTAATATAAATAATGCTTGCAAGAATAAATAAAAATTTAACGATGAAATTTACACAATTAAAATTATGTCAGACATTTAATGTTAAAAAGATGTCTTAATTTAATTAAGAATTAAACTGACAGACAATTAAAAAAATTTTTGAATATTGTATATGATTAATCAATCAATATTCAGATCATTTCCAACAGTTACATTAATTACTGTATTTGACTGAATCTAAGATACACTTTTTTTTCTCCAAAATTGACTCCATTTAATAGGGTGCATCTGCATCATGCCACAATTTTTCTGCAGAAAAATTTGCCTTACTTAATCCTAAATTTTCGATAATTAAATGACATAATATTTTCTGTTTCAAAATTGTGGTAGAAAAAAAAAAGTAAAAGTTTGCAGCTATGCTATTTATCTTTCACTTCAATATACACATTCTCATAGGTCCACTACGAGAGGGAACTGTGACTACCTCTGTAGGTTTTCACATCCCTCAAGTTCTGGTAAAGCAAGTACGGGTTGGAAAAACCCGACTTAAGGTTTAGGGCCTGGTTCCCTTCTGGGTGTCCAGCTCCAAAGCTGTTGGGGGACGCCGGCCCGTCCCCAAGTGTCTCGTGGTGACTCCCCTACTGAGTTTCACTGCATATCGCAACGACTTACGTCATCAACACATGGGTTTAAGGTTGGAGGGTCCACAGGTGGCGGTCCTCTGGCCGGCCGAAGCGTCGCGGGGAGACAAACCTGCTGGCACGCTAAAGGTCCCTCAGGACCTGGGTTCTGTGGTCGCTTACGCGACAGGCAACGCAACTTACTTTTATACCCATTCTCATATGGACATATGTTATGGATGGAACTAAAAATGGCTCTACTTTCAAACAATCTGTAGTGTAACAGGGCAGTGGCAAGGATCGAACCAGAGACCACAGAACAGTACATGGACACTATCAGATGCTCTCTGCTAGAAACTCATTATATATTGTCCATGCAAGATGCCGTTGCCACAGTACTTTTACCCCAATAAAGAAGACACCTTGTTTACACTGGACAAGTCATGCTGTCACATTGACGTGTGGAGCAATAGGTTTTGTACTATTAGAGAGTCATCATAGGCTTTGTACTGGGAGCAGTTCAGAGAATGTGTGTATTGAAGGTGTTTTCTGGTGCTGCCATCAATTGGTCACAAGAGAAATTGATGATGGTGAAGTAGCATGTGTTCATTTTGTACAATATCATCACTGTAGTAAGTGCAGAGTGGTAACAGGAATGCCAGAACATTAGACTAAAGCATCTAGTAAAAGGCTAGCTCAGTTGTTCTCTGCTAGAAACTCATTATATACTAGCTGACCTTCCCAGTGTTGCCCGTACCTGTGATAATAAATTAAAACAAACCTCAAGCTTGTATAATTTTATATCTTTAACCCGGTTTTGTATGAAATTATTTATTTTTTAAGTGTTACGCATAAGCCAGAAAATGCTTTATTTCCACTTTCTACCGACAGGGGGCACATTCTGATTTAAACAAACCACCTTCTGAACGAAACTCTGCCATGTGTCTCCACTGCCTCTGGCACCGTATAGCAGACATGCTGCAAAATCCTTTAGTACGACCTTTTACCACCAGGGAGCACAATATGTTCTATACAAACATCTGACACGGTACCCGTTGTATCAAGGGAGTTGAATGAACCACTTCCCGTCAAAATCAAGCCCATAGAACCTGAAATAAGAATGTGCCCCTGGTGGTAGAAGGAGGAAATAAAATTAGTAAGGTGATCGAAAAGAAGTCGAATGAGCCAAACCTCTAGGAATATTTCTGTCTGAATCTGTATAAAGTATTATTTTATGTTAGCAATATGAATAAAGTGCAATTGTATCATAATGTTCAAATATGATATTTTGAATAGTTAATTACAGGGTGTCTAAAGGTTACCTTATTTTTTATACCTATGAATAAAACATAAACATAGCTATATAGCCGTGCATTATAGGTGCTCAATATTTTACATAAGTAATATGTATTAAACAATACTGAGTTGATACACACATATAAAGAATATTTGATAATGTTGACACTGTTACAAAAGAGAGTTTCAAATGTCTTACATATTTTTGATAACCTGATGAAGGATTAGAGTAATTGTCATTCCCAAATAATTTTACTTTTTATTTACAATGCCATTAAAAAAGTTTTCATTGTTTATTTAATTTTAGAAAATGATGGCTGTTTTCTTAGTATTTTGTCAAATTTCTTGCAGAATAAAAATTATTTTAAAAATATTGTCTTTTTTTTTTTTTAAATCAACAATGAAAAATGATTTTGATAAAGCTTCTAGTTTTACAAGATGAAGTATGACGAAAATATACAGTAGATGAAATAAATAAAACCAATAATTTTTATTGGTAAAACAATAAAAAAGATATGGAAATTATAAATCCATATAAAAAATGTTATTAATAGTTATATAAAATGAAATATACCATTATTCAAATAACAGTCATACACTGCATAAAATAAAGCAACTTCACATAGTTGCAATCATTTATTTAAACATTAATTGAAGATAGTTCATCGGAAAAAGAACTCGCCAGAGAAAAAGTAGAGAAAAGTAAATTGGAAAGGAACTCAAAGAGAACAACCAACAAATTTAAAATAATTGAAAGTAAGAGCATACTATTGATTACAAAAAGGCAACTATCAGGTATAATGTTATTTAATCATGATTTATCAAAATATATAAAACCCATTCATTTTCTAATACTGTCTTAAAACCGTCGAAAATTTGTTATAGCTAAGACAGATTTTACAGTGTTTCATTTCTACAATATTTACTTTGATTTACAATACACTTAAAAAACAAGATATGTATAATTAGTGAATTTATTTTGAGGAAAAATTAAATCGAACAATAAATACATATTTTGTAAATCTAAAGAAGGGTTTGACTTGTTTTAGTTTACTAAATCACTAAATGTTTATAATTGTCCATAATCGGGTCTATACCATTAGAACAGAAATTGGCATATTAATAAAAGTTAATGAGATTAATGTAACTTTTTTTAAATATAATTATTTGCAGTTATTGATTATGTTTATTGGTGCTGATTATCAAAAACTATTTAAGACATTTATCAATTAATTTGGATCTTTCAATGCTTTTAATAAATTTAACTGAATAAAGTTTATCACATAGGTAAAAAACTCTGAAAGTTTTCTTTTTTAAATGACGAGCAAATATGTAACAATTTAAACTACTGTGTCAGGGGAAACATTTATAAAAATTTCAGTAATAAGTATTTTTTTATTTAATTTTTGCGATATTGGAAGTGAATCACTTTCATTTAAAGCTCTGGAATGATTTTTCATACTGGTGTTGAAAGATTTGTAAAAAAAAAAAACAGAAAAACAAAAATCTACAATGTCATTTGAAACTGTGTCAAAATTTTTAAAGAGTCACTTCAAAACAAAACAAAAAAAATTGTTTCAATTTTGTTTATTGAGAAATTATGGTGCGTTGATATTATGTATTAGTTCTTGGCCCACCCAGCTTTTTGGAATGTTAATGCGACCCTTCATGCAAAAAGTTTGATGACCACTGATCTAAAGCAAATATAGCTCTTTTCTTACTAACTTTAAACTATAGATGTTTTTCAAATGCTCCAAATAACATTATTTTAAACTCTTGATTTTTTTATATTTAGTACAATATGTGCACAATAAGAATTAAAGCCCAACTGTATGTTTCTTTGATATCATTTGTTTCGTATGCTGGCTCCAGAGACAATGTAAAAATCAAGTTCTTTTGCTACAATAATGTAACAGCACAATGCTTTACACTTTTTAAAATACAGATAACTTTCTCTAATCTGCAAAACTTGGGATCAAAGGCTGATTATAGAAATTGGCAGGTAGATCATTGTTTGTTTATATTTTTCTTTTTGCAAAAAAGTTATCTTTATTAATGCATGAATGAGTGTTAAAATAGGACGATAACGATTCCAAATATGTTTTGCAGTAAAATATTTCTTCAATAATAATAAAAAAAAAGCTTAACAATTTCATGAAAATAAAGAACATAAACATAATCAAATAACACATAGCAATAAAAAAACATACATATTTAAATATAAATATACAAATCCAAATGTACATTCATCACTGAATAGGTAAAAATTTCTGAAAAACTGATGGAATTGTTCTTTGTTTCAATACTTAAATTTGTATTTGGAAATTTTATCTTTTAAGTAATGCAAAAATGTAATTTCCTGTCCAGAAATGAAAGACTGTTTTGATAAAAAATTAATATATATGTTTTTAATTTTTTAATTTAATTACTGTTTAATGTATGGTTCAAAGAGAAGCAAGGCAGTAACTTTCTGTAAAATATGGGAATAGGGAAGTTTCTGCTAAATTTCTTCAAATTTTTTACTATAAATTGCATTGTTTAGATCCGTTTATCTGTATAGCAGATAAAAGACATTTTTTGACAAGTCTGCAGACAAGAGAGAACTAGTTGATTGTATTCATAGTCAAGGCAAATGCAAATACGGTCATCAATATCAATAATTTATATTTTAGGAAAAAATAAATCAATAAAATGCTACAATTTTACATTGACTTTACCAAAAGCAACCGTCCAACAATCTCTTCTATCCTGACCAGGTTCAGCTTCCATCGTTGCTACAGGAAGATCTTTTTGTCTGGGGTCCCACACTTTAACACCTCCTAAATTTTTATGAACATAACAGAAAGTTAATCATCTCAGGTGAAATTGAATGATTTTAAAAGATTGAAACTTTTCTTTACAAAGAATTTTTTTTTTTTTTTAAATTTACAATATAAAATTATTAAACAAACAAAACATGTTTTTTTTTAAACATTACCAGTTTTCCATAAAATTCCAGATAAAGGTCCTTACTGGCTCTACATCTTTCAAAGTTAAAACAGGCCATAAAATTGCATTGACCAAATTATTATATTAATAATATGAATGTTCATTAACACTCTCAGGCATGGAAACCTTAAAAGAGGTTACATTAAAAAACAACCTACACCTATTTAATTTTTATTCTTTTATTCATTCATAAAAACCGAATTTAAAGTTCAATAATGCTTGTGAAATACAGCAACAAATGATAGGGACAATTTCTTTAATCAGTTGGAAAATTCGCATTTGACAAATTTGTTTCTGTTTTGCACAAGAGAAGATTTTCTCAAAGAGTTTCTGTTTTTGGATCTAAACAAAAATATGACTAAAAATATTTTATCTACTTTCGACTTTATGCTAATGTATCCAAGATTTAATTTATCACAAAAACTATTTAATAACTAATAAAAAAAATTATTCCTTGTAAACCTCATTAAAATGTTCGTTTTATAGCTTTATAATAAGCGATACAAGTTGAATTTTTTCCAACTGAGTGTAAATGTGTTTAGGCTGGGACTCAAACCCAGACTTTAGCTGCCAATGCTCTATCAACTAAGCCATCCTGGACAAGTCTGGCAGACATGGTTCACTTAGATAACCTTTAGTCATTAGCATCCGGTCTGCGATAAATGAAACAGCTCAACAGAATAAACCTCAGGTAATGGAACTCCATATTAAGCATTGGATAGATAATAAGACTGACTTATTTTAACTCAATTACACTGATTGATAAAGAAATCCAAAATTTTTTCTAACTGAGTGAAAATTAATTATATCATTATATATGATAATGATATAATTCTTAAAATCAAAATAAATGTCTAAAAATGTCTTTAGACATTTTACATTAGGAAATAAATTATTCACAATAATAGAGAAAGATATTATTTGCCAATAAATAGAATAGGGATATTTAGAACACACTTTTTAAAATAGGATACACTGATATTTAAAAAGTCATTCATAAAGTTTTGACTTGTTTTGAAAAATTTAGAATTATTCACTTGAGTACTGATACCATCTTTGCTTCCAGTGATGATTTCTGGTGCTCCAGCTCCAATGCCAAGGCCACCAACACCATCAATTGCATTTATGATTTGAGAATGAGCTTTTGCAGAATAAACTGGTTCTTCTAAATGCTGCATATCCCTACAAAATATTCAATTATAGTTTAATAAATACACACAGAGAATTATAGATGAAAATACACATCTGTTTTACAAGTAAAATGTACCAGCAAATTATAATGGTAATGTTTTTAACCCCTTAACTGCTGAATTTTTTGACACAATAAACTAAAAATAGGGACAATACACCACTTTTTCCTTATTTGCCTTTTACTTTACATATTTGTCTTATATAACTGAAAAATGTCTGCCAATTACTAAAGGGAAGAGTACAGTTAAAAATTAGTAAATTCCTAAAGCTTTTAATAACGAAGCAAGCAAGCTCTTCTTGCCCGAACTCAGTTCGGGTTAAACATAAATGATTCATCCCAAGCAGTTTTTTATTTCTTTTTTAAAAAACATAAAATTTATTAATTGAGTCAATCATATTTTCTTAAACATTGTGAACTCTAGGACTCTGTGGCTAGGTGACAGAGAGACATTATAAAATTATTAGAGAAGAAAAGTGAGTAAAAATGCAAAGTTTTGGAAAATCAGGGATAGATACTTGCAAAAATTGGGAATTATTAGAGGCCCTTCACAAAATTCCATTTATTAAATAAAAAGGGCTATACTACAAAATTTCTACCTCGTAATGATTTGAAATTTGCAACTTTGCACATGCAACAAAATAAGAGAAAAAAAAAATAATACAATAAATTTAGCATCAAGCCTTAAAGAAGTTAATAGAAGTAAATTCTTAGTTTTCACACTTTTTGAGCCAGATATAACAAGGTAAAATTAATCTTTTAATGTCATTGAGACAAAGGAATACAATTTCAACCTGTATATATTGAGATTAATAAAATTTAATTAGATTGTTAAATTTGATTAATCAAATATTGAAGGAAAGATCATTACACAAGATATCAATAGATATTTATGAAATAATTAGGGATGCACTGAATATTCGGTAATTGGCACTGAATATTAGGTAATTCAGCCATACTGTCGAATATTCGGTTAGGCCGAATTTCAAAATATTCGGTCTACTGAATATTCTGCTTGGCCAAACATTGAAATATTCAGCCGAACCAAATACTTAAAAATACCTTTTTAAAACCCATACACAACTTCTATTTTTAACTGTGAATTAATAAAGATATTAAGAAAAATTAAGAAATAGAATAATATTTACTGGGTTCATATAGATTTGAGAAAAAAAATTCAAGGAGTCTAGAAAAATTCCAAGGAGTCTATGCTTTTTAAGGACTTAAATATATTTATCTTTATATTAACTATTAATGATGGTATTTATAGGAATTAATGATGTATAAATGGAAGTTCCTGAATATTGTCTGAAAACAATCTATTTCTCGTTTTTTTCACAATCAGGGTTTTCTAAACTAAAAGGAACAAACTTTAAGATGTGACATCAGGCATCAAGACAAACAGTGTGTAGAAAACCAGGATCACAATCCACTTATTCAGTCAAAAATACAGTGTATCTCATTCCAGGATGAATTTGGGTTTTTGTTTGTAACTTTAACAATAATGAAGATATTGTAATGATATTTTCAACAGACTTACTTTTGCTTTCTATGTAATTTGATGACAAGACAAGAAGTTCTGGAGATTGCCAGTATTCACATCCAGACAACACTGAGCAAGTTACATTATTTGGAATGCAACTGACAGTATATACTCTAGTGCTTCGCTGAACAAAATTCAGTGCACTTCCAATAATGTCATCATATTTCATATAAAGTAAACTTAAATCTAATGAAAATCTTGCTAAAATGTCTTCATTATTTTTAAAGTTGCGAATGAAAATTTGGGTCCAGCTAGTAGTGAGACACCTTGTATTTTTGATTGAATAAATAGATTGTGATGCTGCTTTCTTGGACAAAAACTGTTTGTCTTGACTGCATTATCTGCCCTGAAAGTTTATTCTAAAATTTTAAGACATTCTGTGTATTTCAAATCTCTGAAAATAATCGCATATTCCAGACACTGCTTGATGGTGCATTTAAAAACTAATTCTTTCCAGTTAGTCATGATTAGCTTAGAGAAAAAGAGAGGGGGAAATGGTTTATAAAAATCATAACTGATTAAAAGAAAAAACTCTCTTAAATTTAAAATATTTGTTTTAGACCATAAGAAAATTTTATTCATTTATTTTAATTCACAGAAGAAGCCATGAAATTTAAAATTTTATTAATAAAAATAAATAAATAAATAAATAAGATTATCCTCTTCTTAAATTATAATTCAAAGCATAGATTTTTTTTTTCATGTATGCAAAAAGTACTTAAAGTTAAAAAGTCCTGTTCATTAACCCAAGAATAACAATAGAACTACATATTACTTGTCATATATTTAAGTATTATAAATAATTCTGAGTAAGCTAAGCGAGAAATTTAAGAAATTCACCATTTAGTTTTAAAATTACAGCTCAACCAGAAATAGTTGATTCTAAAGGAAAAAACTGTGCTGGAAATAAGATTTTATATCTATCCTCAAATGAGGACGCTGAACTTTAACCGGTTCTGTGTCAAATATGATGTAAAATTGTTTTAAAATGTAACTTTTTAATATCTTTAAACTTTAAATAGTGAAATATAGGAGTATTCAGCCGAATATTCAGTATTCAATTTACCAGTGAAAAACTTTTCAAATAGACTTTATTCAATTACAATGTCATATTTAGCCCTAAAATTACACAGCATTCACAATTTATTGCTTACTTCATTTGTCAGTGTTAGGTCACATAGTTTTTGAGAAAATCGCAATTTTCCATTACGCACAAACTGTACCTTTAAAGCACTCAAGGTACCTATCAACATGGAATCATCCAAGGATTGTTGATAATGATTTTCAAAAAAAATTTGTCAGTAATTACCTGAGATATTAATAAAAAACATAGCACAGACCAAGGCAGTGTTGCAAATTTGCAATCTCCTTTTAAAGCGCGCTTGGCACAATGCCAAGTTTAAACTGTGTACAAGGTCTTTGTTTTAGGTAAAGCAAATCATACTGATAAATAGTCAAAATTTTTCATTCTAACTAAATTCAATTATTAAAAGATAATTCATAGCATAATTCCAAGACATTAAAAGTCAGTAGTTGTCTTATTATTCTTTTAGCTAAGATTTTTTGTGATATTGCAATTAGTGATGTGATTAATAGATTTATTGTATGGAACCCTTTGTGTGTGAGTAAAAGAAACACTTGATCGATTATTTACTTCGCCCCTCCCGATAAATACACAGTATATTGGTTGTAAATTTTTTTTTCTAATTTCTTCAAAATTTCGCTTTGATTTTATAATATTTGTTTCAGAATATAAGAAAATTTTATTCATTTATTTTTATTCAGTGAAGACACAAAATTTAGAGTTTTATTAGTTAAAAAAGTTTTAAGACTATCCTCTTCTCAAGTAATAACTCAAAACTGATCTTTTTTTTTGTGTGTGTAAAAAGGTCTTGTTTATCAAAATAGAAGTATTTGTGTTAAATATTATGTAAAATTGTTTTAAAATTTAATTTCTTACAGAAATTAATTTTTTTGATGGAAACACTTGTCTACTTACTCATAGTTTTAGATATTCATGTTTTAGTTCATGTTTCTTCTTTTGGAATTGCTTTATTTACAGATTTATTATTTTTTGACATTATGACACAGAAAATTAATATTCAATTGCTTTGGTCAGCATATAACATGTAATAATATGCTTAAAGTAATATTTTAGAGAATAACACAAAACATTATGTTGCATGTTATCTTTCTTAATTTTCTATTGCCGTTGGTTTTATGACATTTATTTGCTTGTATCCTGGCAAACATGATATAATGAGGGGACATTGTATTATACTTAATCTGTATTCTCAATTTCAAGTGTAGATTGAATCCTTTGACAAAATCTGAAAGTAGTAACTACTTTTGTCGTTTGTAGTTGCTACTTTTCAAAACAAGTATCGTAAAATTCCAAAAGTAAGCCTCTCCTTTGACAACATAAAATAGTGGCAAAAGTGGGGAGGGGGCTTATAAACGGAATTTTCTTGAAAATTTCCTCAATAATAAATCTTATTATTAATGTCTATTAAGACTGTTCTCAACTCCAAACTAGCTACTTTATGACATATTTTTGAATTCCTTTTTTTTTAGAAACATATGAAATTGGCAAGCGTTCTTATACAGAAATTTTGTAATTGGAAGTCCTTTTCCATTTTTAGGTAAAGGTAAAAGATCTTTCAGAAAATACTGTCAAAGTCAACTCATTCCTTCTTTTATACAAGTCCATTCTGTGAATCTATATTTCACATTTTGCCATTCCTCAAAGCAAAAATCGTATGCAAAACGACATTGGTTCACGGATGATGACGTCAAAGCTTACAAGCGACTGCCGTGAACAGTGACTAACAGTGATTCGCCAATCACAGCACTAGAGTGTGAACGAATCACGTGTTTACTGGTAAGCCAGCATGAATTGGCACTTTGATGTACTTTACTGTAAACTTTGGGATGGTAAAAATACAAAATGGCATGCAAATAAAACTGAATTAAGATATATTTTAACTTTAAACTTTAACCCCTTCGGGACCGGCGGCTTTTACACAAATTTTATTCGGTTGGCACCACTTTTTAAAAAAAAAGCTACCTTTACTTAACCCGGGAGAACTCGCGCAGGAGATTTTCTCTCACCATGACTCTTATTTAAACCCTTTTTTTCATTTTAAATTAAATTTTAGAAACTTTATTTTTATCATTTTACATCTTTTTGTGAATAAAGTATTAAGACTAAGAATAAAGTATTAAGTTCTGGTGTGACAAAAAATCTAGCGAGTTCTCGCGGTTAAACTATCACAAAAATGCTCTAATTAGAGAAAGCAAATATTACTTTTATTTTTTACTGGTGCCAAAAACAACTCCTGTATGCTCTTTTAGAGGTTGCATATATAATACCATGGTCTCGAATGGGTTAATAAATGTACATGATATAACAAAACGAGAACAGTAGGGAGCATGAAAAAAAAAGAATAACCTTGGTATAGTTATAGACACTGTTAAAAATTTCATCATCAAGGGGTGGGTGAAAATACATTTCAACCAAAGGTTTTTGGTAGGGGGGCTTACAAATGGAATTTGTAGAAAATTGGGAAAGAGTCCTTATATTCGGGCGGGGGGTTATTTTCAGAATTTTATGATAAGTTGTAATTAACTACATTTTTGATAATATAAAAAAGTTGTAGTTTTGAGAGACAAAAATAAAGTAATTTTTCCAACCACTGAGTCTGTATTAAAAATAGTACATGCAGTATGGAATATCAATGGTGAGAAAATATATTACAAACCATATTTGTAAATTTCCATCAAAATCTCCTGTAGCTAATAAACGCTGATGTACACTAGATGCACCAAATGTTCCACACTTAAAGCCTACTGGTTTAGTAACCTAGGAGATTAAGTACCATCAATAACTTGCATAAAATCAAATAACAATGAAAATTGTGATTGTATATAACGATGTACATAATTATATAATTTTAACTTTCGATAATTAAATATTAGAAAAGATAAGAATTCAAACAACAGGACAGCCATAGCAATAATTGACTTTAGAACTGATATACATTTAAAAATAATGCTAAATTATAAAACTTCTGTGGGAAAAGTTCCATATCCTGTGCCGGTAGATTTGGCGAGTTCTTTTTGCCGATAAATGTTTGATGTGGTTGTTGTTATCTTCAGCCTTTGGGTTTGCTTTTTGCTGAATGGAACTACTGAAATGGACTTTATCTATGTGACGTCACATCTCTTTTGGATTTTTTTTTTTTTTTTTTGCTAATTGTCCCAACTGGCACAGAATATGGAACTCTTCCCACTTCTGCTCTTTGTACAGAAAAAGTAAAGTATTCCTAGTCTTCATGAAAAGTTTAAAATTTAATTATTGTTAAGTAATAGTAATAAATATTGTAGATCTTTTAAAAGATAAAATATTTCTTTTTAATAAAATATCTCTATACACATACAAACGGCTTTTTAAAAAAATAATAAAAAAGAGGTATGTTAATTTATTTTAAACTTTAATTTAGATGATTGTCGATTAACATCACAGTAATTAATCTGTGCATAACTTGATAAAGAACCAGGCTGTTTTCTTTTTATTTAGAAACACTGCATCATTATTTATTTAGTTAATAATAATGTCTCCAACTACAGGATGTTTCAAAGAAATGTCTACACAATTAAAATGATTATAACACATTTTTTTTTTTTTATTAACACATACTTCATTTCAAATTGTGAAATGGAACTACAATAATGAACAATTTATAAAATTAACGTCTGTATTCAAACTGATGGTCATTCTGGTTCAAGTATTGCTGATAACATGGAGCAATAGAATATCACAAACACTGACCTACCAGCCTCTCTTTATATGCAGGGTTTGTTGATGTTCATGACCTACCCAAGTGTTGCTTATGAACATTTTGTACAGTTCCATCTATCACAAGCTTTTGTCAGACTGCTTGTAAAATTTGTGCTGTATATGGACAAAGTGCTGTTTCAGATGACATAGTTCGAAGGTGGTTGTAGAAGTTTAAGCACAAATTCTACAAGCAATATTTGACTAGCATTTTTACCTTTCTTAAAAGTAAAAAAGATCATAATTGACAAAAATGAACTTTTTGGTTCACTGCACTGAAACAAAAATTATATCACAATACAAGCAAGAATTATGCAACACAAGCAGAAAAGACCAAATTTACATATCTGGGTCATTCAAGGTCACTCTTATCAGCAGTAGCAAAATAACTAGACGAAACCATGCTTCAGTTTGAAAAACCACAGAACTTCCCAGATGACCCAATAAAATTTGCTAATCGGATGAATTCGAAAAATAATTAAAAAATTTAATAAAAGGTGGTTTTAAAATCTGAACTTCCTACTTTTTAACACATTTGCAAAGTTTTGTCTAATGAAATTAATGGAATCAATTATTCTTATTGAAATAACATGAAATCGAACAGCATTTTTATTTTCCCATAATAGATATGAATCTCCTAAAAATATTGTCAAGTTTGGCATTTTGAAGAGATTTTCTGAAAATCAAAGAAAAAATACTATTTATTTCTTAAGCATTTGAATTTGAATATCTGAAATGGGAATGGAAGTGAAATTAAGAATGTGTCATGCAGTTTTGATTTTTGAGCAACAAAAAATAAAATTTAAGCACTGTTATTAGCTTATTTCATTATTGTTATGGCTGTCTAGTGTTAAAAAACTTTTAAAAAAGTGATTGACACAAGAATATCTTTTAAATATTGACTTCCACGAGGTAATCTCTCCAAAATACCGATTCTACTCGTTCTTATTTCTATTCATTATTTTTTTTTTATCATATAACTAAATGATTTGAAAGGATGTGATGTCAATAAGCATATGACATATCTGAATTATTTTAAATATTTACGAGTAGTTACATGTGCACAAGATTAGTGTTCACTCTAGAAAAAAAAAGGGCAGGGTGCTAGTCACAAAAAGGGCACTAGTTTCAGCGAAAAAAGGCATTGTTTCATAAAAAAAGTATACATTTTCAAAACCAATATAAAAAACTCATTATTGTTCATCATATACTCATCAATGTTTGTACACACATTTAGTAATATAAATTATAGAAATACATTTTTATTAAATTGATATTTTAAGGTTCTAGTAAGTAATTAGGTTAACATATGTGGATATAAAATTATTAGCCACCTCTAAACTATGAATTTTAAGGGAGAAGCAGAAATTTTGAACTTAAGATGACTGATTTAGTTACCTTACTAAAGATTTAAAAATAGGACAAAAAAAATTAAATAAAAGAGTTTTAACTTTAAATTCCGTGTGCTTGGAAAGAAGAGGGGGGGCATCAATTTTGGGTGAGGGTGTGGAAAATTACTTGATCGATTATTTGCTATAATAAAGTGACAGAGCAGAAAAAGTAAAAAAAAAACAAAAAAACAAAGATAAGGCTTTTAAGCTTGGTCAGCTGGGAGAGCAAAAGATGAGTTTTTTTTTTCCCCCAGGGTGTTAAGGGGGGGGAGGGTTGCGTCCCTTTGACGAAATTTGTGTTTTATCGCGATCTTTTGACGAAATTTGTCGTTTTTTCGAGATCTGTTGATAAAATTTGCGGTTTTTTCGCTATTTTTTTCACGAAATTTGTCGTTTTTCACAATGTTTTTGACGAAATTTGCCGTTTTCTCGCGATCTTTTGACGAAATTTGCCGCTTTTCGCAATGTTTTTGACAAAGTTTGCCGTTTTATTGCGATTCTCTGACAAAAGTCACGTTTTTCCCGCGATCTGTTGACAAAATTTGTCGTTTTTTTCACGATTTGTTGACAAAATTTGCCGTTTTTCGCGTTCTGTTGACAAAATTTGTCATTTTTTTCGCGATTTGTTGACAAAATTTGCCGTTTTCTCGCGATCTTTAGACGAAATTTGTCGTTTTTCGCAATGTTTTTGACGAAGTTTGCCGTTTTTTCGTGATTTTTTTGGACACTTTTGACTAGTTTTAAAAAAGGAAGGGCACATTTTGCCAATTTCAAAAAGGGCAGGGTGCATTTTGCCGATTTTAAAAAGGGCAGGGCGCTGCGCCCTTAAAAAAAAGCCTAGCGGAAACACTACACAAGATCAATACTGAATAATAAGCCCTTTTAACATGTTCATTAATAATAATAAAAATAGATGTTGCTAGATTACAGAAAAAATAATAACCTCTCTGAACTGAAAGAAGACGTGAATCTTTATTTATTTTTGTAAGAGGTTTTTAATATTCAGCTTTTTATCAAAAAGAAATGTTTTATTTTGTATTTTTTTTCAATTATAGGGTAGATGTGCCAGTAATGGACACCCTTAAGGAATTTCTTTAAAAATTATTTTTTAATTAATAGTTATAATTGTTATATTCCACATTTTTTAATATTATATTAATCTACCAACAATATTTAACCATGCTCACAGTCACATTTCCCAATGTGAATTGAAATTTAATTGTAAATAACAGAAATGAATCAAAACACCCTAAATTCCAGTAATGGACACCCCACCAAAAGTAATAGATAATTGATATTATGATTGTATTTAAAACTAGAATTTAAAGAAAGCGCATTAATGAAATAAAAAAAGCTGAATTTTTATTGGTTATTTTTTTATAAACCAAAAATGTTGAAGGTGGCCCATTAATGGCACATCTACCCTATATATATACAGAATTTTTTTTCATCCAAACACATTTATTAGGTTGCCACGTGGCTTTATTTGCAGTACTTAGTTAGTCTTTAAAAAATATAAAAGAAAACATTCTTTACGACTGCAGATTTTAAGACAAATCACAAGGTTTTCAACCTATTTCGATTTTGATTGCATTTCTAGGTGCGATAAATTCCGAGATATTTTGAAGCACATTACTGAATTGACAACATCATTTCAACATCTCTATTGTCATGCTATAATTGCAATGTAAAAAATGTTTTTGTATGCCAGAATATTTAGAAAATCTTAAAATTTAAGTCTCTTTCAATACAAAGCAATATTAATGCGTTTTACATTTTCATATCGTAAAGGTATTTCTATTCATCTGGCATAACTTACAACAATACATGTTTAAATATAATATTTTCAAGCTCTCGTGGGCATTTATTCCCTTACAAAATAGGTATTACTCAGTCTGAATTATTTGGGCGTTTAGGTTTTTTGAAGGACCTACAGAATCTCAGCCTCAGTAACAAAACAGTTAAACAGGGTTCGGTGACATTTATCATGATATATATATCCAATATTATTATTTTCAAAATATAATGATGTTTGATATTTATTTTCAAATTATTTTCAACACTGTGAATGATAGTTTTGATTTTGATAGTTTCAGTCAAAACAAGTGTAAATGAATTTTTCAACAGTTATATTGACTGTATTGTTCTGTAGATAAAACTTTTGCTTCTGACAGTGACTTTTTTAGCCAATATATCTATATCTATATATATATATATATTCCAAACTTAACATGTGAAACCGAATTTTTAAATGTAGAATAGATAATTATGTGGGACGATATTAACTTAGGGAAGAGTTCCATATCCTGTGCAGGTTGGTGCAAAATTGGCAAAAAAAAAAAAAAAAAAGAAATCCAAAATGGCACAAAAAGGAATGTGACATCACGTAGATAAAGTCCATATCAGTAGTTAAAAAAGCAATCCCAAAGGCGGAAGATCACAACACAACCACCTCAAACAACTCGCCAAACCTATCGGCACAGGATATGGAACTCTTCCTTTAACTTAGAGCACAAGGGCGCCATTTCGGGGGGGCTGGGGGGGGGGCAACCGCCCCCCCAAGAAATCTGAAATTTCAGAGAATTTATCAGTTTTCACAGGCTAGACTAGGGATGAAAAACCTGTGGCCCGCGATGAGTTTACTGGTGGCTCGGGAATGAATTTCGCCGATCGGACGCGAAAAAGTCGCAAATTTTGCCGATCGGGTGTATAAAAATCGCGATTTTTGTCAAATTTCACCGATTGGACGCGTAAAAATTGCGAATTTTGCCGATCGGGCCCGTTAAAGTCGCAAAATTTACCAAGCGGGTCCGTAAAAATCGCAAATTTTGCCGATTGGGTGCGTATAAATCGCGAATTTTGCCGATCGGATGCGTATAAATCGTGAATTTTGCCGATCGGGTGCGTATAAATCGTAAATTTCGCCGATCGTGTGCGTAAAAATCTCTAATATCGCCAATCGGGCGAGTAAAAAACATGAATTTTACTGATCGTGTGCGTATAAATTATAAATTTTGCCGATCGGACGCGTAAAAATCGTAAATTTTGCCGATTGAGCACGTAAAAATCGCGAATTTTGCCGATCGGGTGCGTATAAATCGCGAATTTTGCTGGTAGGGTGCATATAAATCGTAAATTTCGCCGATCGGGTGCGAAAAAAATCATAAATTTCACCGATCGTGTGCGAAAAAATCACAAATTTCGCTGATCGGGCGCGAAAAAATCGTAAATTTTGCCGAACGGGCGCATAAAAGTCATGAATTTCTTCAATGACTAGGGAAAAACTGCGAATATTGTAAATTTTTTCCATCCTTGCCAACTGAATTGGGTTATGTTGACTAAGGAGGTGGTTGAGTATAGGGGGTAACCCTCTTTTTAAAATTAGCATTTTTATGAACTTTTAGGCCGATCCTCCTCCTATTTCCCCAAAACAAAATTTTGTCCACACTACGGATTTTGGCTCTCGACAATCCAGTCATTTTTGTGACTGGTCTACCTCTTATAAATGTTGTGCACCCCTACTTGATATCCACATTTTATGACTGAATATGTTAAGAAGTACAATTTAGAATAATATGTTTCTCCTCCTTCCCACCTTCTTTCTTGAAAACACAATTTTTTTTTTTCGGCACTGGCAATCTTTAAAGCTAAATTTACTCCTTCAAATAAGGTCAAAGAGTATTTTTACTCTTTGAAAATAATCTTAACTATATCTCTTTTATAAATATAAATGTAAACTGTTGATATATCCTTCCCCACAAAACTGAATATGTTGACTGGGAAGGAAGGAACCCAGGAGGCTAAAACTACCTTTCCGAAATTGATGTTTTTTTAAAAATCTAATTGTAGATTTAGATCCCCCCCCCCCTCCGCCTTAAACATTGAAATGTTTTCTAAAGCCTTGCTATTGCGACATTCTTTAAGTGGGACATTTATTATTAATGAGTATTTTGGCTAGTTTTAGAAATATATGCGAGAAAAAAAAATATATGAATTGCTTCTGAGCTGTGTACAGCAGTATTAAAAGAAAACTCGTTATCCCCAAGGCTAGAATTTTAGTGATAAATTTTCTCTTTAGCCAAAAATTTAAGGGGATTTTTTTTTTCGGGGGCAGGGGGGGTGTGTATATTCAATTTCCTAATTATATGATTTGTTAATTTTGTTTTATTAGTGTCACATTATATTTACTCCAATCATTATAATGCTATTAAATCATTTGCTTTATTAAATGATATTATACATACAGTATGCTCTTAAAAATCTTCACAGCCTGACACTAGAGTCCTGTCCAGATTTGGTTGTAACCGACCCGAATCCTGACTTCAATCCGATAGACTTCAAGCCGAATTCGAAATATTCATACTTGAACCCCCGAAGTGAAAGAAAATGAATGTATATTTTAATACATTTGTGGAAAAGTAATCTACAAGTTTACCGCTTATGGGCAAAAAATAACACATATATACACCCATTAATATCTATAGTTTTTTCATTTGAAAATTATTCAGAACCTCCTTTTGTTTAATTGGTTCATCTCGAACCCGATTCGAAAGAGTCAAAGCATAACCCGAAGCGTATAAAGTTTACTCGACCCGCAAAAAAAAAAAAAAAAAAAAAAAAATGAATCAACCAAACCCAAAACGAAATGCATTTCGGGTAGCCGATGCAGAACTAATTTCCAGTAAACCCGGAAACGTCCAAAAAAATTTAATTGACCGCAACCCCGCCCGAAATGAAAGAAAATTAATCCATATTTCAATATGATTTGGAAAAGTGTAGACTACAATTATATCTTTAATAACAATTTTATCTTTTATGTAGAAAAATTATTTTTTTTTCATCTGAAAATATTTAGTATTTCTTTGAAAATTCGGGCAACACGAACACAACTCAAAATAGTGAAAACCCAACTTGAATCCGAAACAATTAACCCTTTGATAACAGGTGAGGATTGACTACTAATTTTGCATTAATCGTTCTACAATTTAAAAAAAAAATCCTTGTGACAGATTTCTCTTGAAAATATCCTAATATAAGTGTATGACAGATTTGAAAAAGTTGTACTAATAGAATAAAAAATAGGCCACTGGGACATCTATGCCAAACCGTAGTCAAATGTTCCAAATCAACCTGACCCGCAGCGAAAATAAGCTGCGTCAACTCGGCTCGATCCGTACTGCTGATTGGATCGTGTTGTCCCACCTAAGGCTCCTATATATACCTATGTATTAAAGGAGCCCTAGCCCCACCCAATGCAGGAGCAAGGGACCTGAGACCAAGAGTTTTGCAGATCTGAATTGTATGGAATCTAGATCATAGTCTGAAGAGGAAGGCAGAAAATGACTGCTGACATCATTTTCTGCCATTATTTCAATTTTTACTGACAGAAAACCATTAATGGAAATTTTCTTATACCTATGGATTACAACATTTGCAAATTTCGTAGCTTCTTGATGGTGTTCGTGTGGTGATTATCTCGTGACCGATTGAATTTCACGACTTTTTTCGTGATTATTTTTTTTGGTGATAATTTTCTAAATTTCGCTATTTTCTGTGAATCACGACAGAATTGATTTTTCAATCCTTTGTCTAAATTCGCGACATTTTTTTTCAACCAATCGACGACATTCGCTGCTTGTTTTCGCCATCTGTTGGCGAAATTCGAGACTCTTTTCTACGATCGTTTGTTGACATTCGGGAGTCTTTTTCCGCAACCAACTGACAAAAATTGCTATTATTTTGCACAATCTTTGACGAAATTCCGATCGTTGACAAATTTTTTTCCACCATTTGTCGAAATTTACGATTTTTTTTTGTTTTGACAACTGATCGACGAAATTTGCTATTTGTTTTTGCGATCTTTTGACGTAATTCGCTACTCTTTTCTACGATCGTTTGTTAACATTCGGGAGTCTTTTTCCGCAACTAACTGACAAAAATTGCTATTTTTTTGCACAATCTTTGACGAAATTCCGATCGTTGACTAATTTTTTTCCACCATTTGTCGAAATTCACGATTTTTTTGGCAATTGATCGACGAAATTTGCTATTTGTTTTTGCGATCTTTTGACGCAATTCGCGACTCTTTTCTACGATCGTTTGTTGAAATTCGGAAGTCATTTTCCGCAGCCGAGTGGCAAAAGTAGATTTTTTTGCACGATCTTTGACGAAATTCCCCTTTTTTGCGCGACTGTTTGACTAAATTAGCGATTTTATTTGTTGTTGTTCAATCTTTTGACGAATTTTGCGATATTTTTCCGCATTAGTTTACTAAATTCGCGATTTTTTCCGCGTTCGATTGACAAACATCTCTATTTGTTTCAGTGATCTTTGGCGAAATTCTCAATATTTTTCCATGGTCGTTTTAAAAAATTAACGATTTTTTCAGCGACCAATTTTGCCAAATTAACTATTTTTTCTAATTCCAATGCGTAAAATTCGCGATGCTTACCGCGATAGGTTGACAAATTGCATTTGCGTAAAAAAAAAGAAGAAAAATTCGCGGACTACCACTGAAATTAAAAATATATTCGCAGAAATATCAAATGTTTGTGAAAGAAGTTAAGATAAGCAGGCAAAATCTCACACTGCATTTTTTATTGTGGGGCCTATTTCTATTTTGCGCACGATTTGGGCAATCCTGCACGATATTTCAAACCCCGACTCTAAAAAAAACTTTGTCCCCCCCCCCTCCCTCCCCAAGAAACTCATGAAAAGGTGCCCCTGTAGTAAAACCTGCAAAAATAGAGTTGAAAAGGACTGTAAAAAATCTCCATTTTAGACAGATCTACATCTTAGCCAGTATAATTGTATTGCGTTTTTTTCGTCGAAACTTGATTTTTTTTGTCCGTTTGAGAAAGAATTATGTTATAGACACGTTTCGTTTAGACACGTTTCAATGTAATACACCTATGCTCTTCAGAAGTGCTTTATAGAAAGAAGGTTTTAACAGTCTTAAAAAATACCTGAAAAAAACGGTACTTGTCTATAACTGAAAACTTTCATAATATTTTAAAATTCTACTTGCTAAGACGAAAACCTGTCTTAAACAGAATTTTTCAGAGGTCACTTGAGATTCCGTATTAAAAGTATTGCTGTCTCTGTATATATGATTCAGTAAACGCTTCTCGTTCAGAGAGGTTGCGGGGGAGGGGGGGGGATATGCCACCACCTTAAAAAAAACTTTGCCCTCCCCAAGAAAGTTCTGAAATGGCGCCCCTGTTAGAGCAGCCATTGAAGGATAATTAATTAGATTTTAAAATTTAGATAACCAGTCATTTACACTTCATTAGAAATAATCTTTTCTGGTTATGGTTTAGTTCAATTTAAACTGTAGTACAACAGGTTAAGGAATGAAAAAGCAAAAAAGCTTACACTTATGTTCAAAATTTTCAACTGAAAAAAAAAAAAAAAAAAACCATTTTGTATTGTAGTTTCTGTTTTCAATTAGTTGATCTTCAGTTTGGTTTAAGTGAAAAGAAAGAAAAAGACAATTATAAAATAGTTTTATTCAGTTTCATGCTAAGTGCAATATGTTTTAGTTTCTAATTTATATTAAGTCAATAGACTATTTTGAAAATAAAGGATATACAATAACATATTGGATATATATCAAAATATCAGATTATATTTTTGAAAATATCATTATATTTACGAACCCTGGTATAAAACAGAGATGAAGAACACATGATAAGAACATAAAATTAACTAGAGCTCTTACATCAGACACTAAATTAACTTTTCCACTTGCTATTTCAAAAATTTGCAAAGCCCCTGTTCCTTTTGCTTGTGTTCCTAAAGATACAAATTTTGTGCTAATAGGTATCCATTTCGTATCGAAAACAGTGTAATTAAGAGGATTTTCAGCGTGCAATACTATCTGCGGCTTCTCCATTCTATTTGTATTTTAAAAATTCGACTGCAAAAAATTCAGACTCAAATAATTCCTTTAAAAAATATATTTTAAGACAGCGGTGAACAACTTTGGTCTTGATCACTTTTAATCAAAACCGCCTATTTTAAATCAGTTTTAAAATGCAGTTTTGCTAGTAGTACGTTTATGTTTACCAAACAATTCTAAAACTTGTTCGAGAATTTTGCGCATGTGCAATGCAACACAACAAACTTTATGGGATGGTTGGTTGATTGACTAGGCCAAGGCATTGAGAACCTTCGACCCTCGCTACCAGAGTTTTCTCCTTGGTGTGTTTTAGGTTTTAGTTGGTAAAAAATTATTAAATTTTAATTAAAACCATCTATAAAAAGGTCCCCATATGCTTCTGAAAATTAAATTATTAAGCATATTGATTAAAAATAGTATTTTTTAAACAAGAAATTATAGAAAATTAAAAGTTAACTGCGTATTTGTTACATAACAAAGAGTAAGTAAACATTTTTCATATACTTTTGGCTCAACATTTATATCTGAAATAGTTGTTTTAGAATTAATATGATTTTCAGTGTGTGGCTATATGTCATTTACTTTATAAATTTTGTATAATCTTAAGTTACATTTTACCTCGAATTCATATTATTTATTTCTAATAATACTTTTAAATTGTACTGTTATTACAATGGCTCTCTTAGATTTTGAAAGGCAGACGTTTTTAGAATTATTTGAAGACGACGCCTTAGTTATTCTTGCTAAAGGGATCGGGATTGAAAGACTTTTGATTAATCTTATTAAAACTTACAGTGATAGTGGTAATCTTGTGTTGGTTATAGGAACTAATACCTCCGAAGAAGAGTATGTAGTTAATAAACTTACGGACTTAAACGTTACACCGTTACCAAAAACAATAACAGCTGATGTTAGTACTAAAGACAGATATGAAGTTTATATGAGTGGAGGTGTACTCTTTGTATCATCTCGAATTTTAGTAGTAGACATGCTTCTCGATCGGATACCCATTGACTTAATTACGGGTATTATTGTTTATAGGGCTCATAAGATCTTAGAGTCTTGCCAGGAAGCTTTTATTTTACGTTTGTTTAGAATGAAAAATAATAAGGGTTTTATTAAAGCCGTTTCTGCTAGTCCATGTTCTTTCACTCGAGGATTTGCCCAGGTTCAAAGAATAATGCGAAATCTTTTTGTAAAGAATTTATATTTGTGGCCACGTTTCCATGCTGTTGTGGCGAGTAGCATTGAAAAGACAAAACCAGAAGTATTTGAAATTCACGTCCCAATGACGCATGCAATGACATCTATTCAAATGGCTCTCTTAGACTTAATGAGTATCACTGTTAAAGAGCTAAAACAAATTAACCCATCATTAGATACTGATGAATTAACTGTTGAAAATGCAATTGCAAAATCATTTGATAAAATTATTAAATATCAACTTGAACCTGTTTGGCATCAACTTACTTCCAAGTCTAAAAGGTTGATTTCTGATTTGAAATTTCTTAGGTCTGTTTTACAAAATTTAACGCAGCAGGACTGTGTTACATTTTACAGCTTTTTAAAATCTATGAAAGATAATGTTTCTGTTGGTACTCAGATGTCAGATTGGTTATTTTTAGATGCGTCTGATAATCTGTTTGTCAATGCAAAAAGTCGAGTTTTTGAAAAGAAGAAAACAGACAATAAGAAAGGTGATCAGACATTGGTACTTGAAGAGAATTCTAAATGGAATGCTGTAAATGATATTTTAGAAGAACTGTCATCTGAAGGTAGTGATGATGTAAAACAAATGGTAATAATAGTTGTAAATGATAATGTTATAACTCAACAGTTGAAAGAAGTTTTAGCACATGGAGAAAAAGAATACTTAAGGAGGTTATTTC
This sequence comes from Maratus michaelseni, assembly GCA_963931845.1. Taxonomy (NCBI): domain Eukaryota; kingdom Metazoa; phylum Arthropoda; class Arachnida; order Araneae; family Salticidae; genus Maratus; species Maratus michaelseni. Next base: position 356,225,549 of record OZ007590.1, read on the forward strand.
GTAAAAAATTTCCTGATGAAAAATTAGATAAGGATTCATCTAAACAAAATAAAAAGAAAAAATCGAAAAAGGATCAGCAAACACTTACTCAACTAGAGGCATTAGAAGTAGAAAAAGACTTAGAGGATAAAATAGAATCCTGTAATGATGCTTTAAATGCTAAATATCCTAATCTGATTATCGAATTTTATCCGCTGAAGCATTATACTGGAAATCATTTTCAATTTCAAAATCTCTGTGATATGAATAATCCATTATATTTCATATTATATGAAGGAGATATGGAAATTATACGCAGAATTGAACTATATCAGGCATTAAATTACCAGAACAAAATAAAAGTATATTTTTTAGTGTATAAAGGCTCTGCCGAAGAACAATGTTTTTTGACAACACTTAGGAGAGAAAAAGAAGCATTTGAGTTTTTAATCAAAGAAAAAGCCAGTTTAGTATTGCCTGAAGGGATCGATGGCAAAACTGGAGATCATCCTGATTTGATTCGGGGTTCGACACCTGCTAATGAAACAGTAGATTCTAGAAAAGCGGGTGGGCAACAGAGAAAACTAGAAGACCAAAAAGTAATAGTTGATATTAGAGAATTCAGGAGTGAATTGCCTTCTTTAATTCATAGAAGAGGAATTGATATTATTCCTGTTACTTTAGAGATTGGCGATTATGTTTTAACCCCAGACATTGTTGTAGAAAGAAAAAGTGTTAGTGACTTGATTGGGTCTTTAAACAGTGGTCGTTTATACACTCAGGCTCAGTCTATGTGCAGGCTGTACAAAAAACCGATCCTGCTAATTGAATTTGATCAGAACAAAGCCTTCAGTCTTCAAGGTAAATATTATTTTAACAGCAGTGCCCCTCAAAATGTAGTTTCCAAGTTGATTTTACTTACGTGTCATTTTACTGATCTTAGACTGTTGTGGTGCCCATCTCCCTATGCTACTGCTGAAATGTTTGAACTCTTAAAGGTTAAAAGAGAACAACCTGATGTAAAGAAAGCAATGCTCATGAAAATTGAAGGTGATGAAGGAGAAATGGCGAGTAATAAATTCAATACTGTAGGGACTGATTTTATTTCGAAATTACCTGGTTTGAACTCGAAAAATATGTGGTCTGTCATACGGAATGTTTCAAGCATAGCTGATTTAATTAATTATTCAGAAGAACAGTTTAATGCATTTCTTGGTAATTCTGGTGCTGCCAAATCATTGTGGACTAGTATTAATGAAGAGATGAAAACTGAGCAACCTGTTAATATCAATGTTAAACGGCCCAAAAAACCTTGGAAATCTACGAAAAAACAAAAATAAATGTATTTTATCTAATGTAAATTGTATATTTTTTATTACTTATAAATGTTTATTTTATTTTTAAATGTGTGTTCATTTATTAACATACATACAGAATGCTTTGTGTTAAACAAATTAGTTGAATAAATGAACATTTTTCACCTGCAGATAGAGGGTCATTTTTTTTTTTAAATGTTGTTGTTTTAGTATAATTTAGAATAGGGGTGCACAACCTTTTTAAGCAAAGGGCCACTTACAAAAATGACTGGGTTGTCGAGGGCCACCATCAGTAGAATTTTGTTTACAGGAGGTGTGACGGGGGGTGGGGGGGGGGTTCTTTCCTTCCCAGTCAACGTATTCAGTTCTGTTGGCAAGGATATATCAACAGTTTACGTTTGTATTTATACAAGAGATATAGCTAAGATTATTTTCAAAGAGTGAAAATACTCCTTGACTTTATTTGAGGGAGTAAATTTAACTTTAAAGATTGCCAATGTCGAAAAAAAATTCTGCTTTCAAGAATGAAGGTGGAGAGGAGGAGAAACATATATTAAATTGTACTTCTTAACATATTCAGTCATAAAATGTGGATATCAAGTAGGGGTGCACAACCTTTATAAGAGGAGGGCCAGTCACAAAAATGACTGGATTGTCGCGAGCCAACATCCGTAGGGTGAACAAAATTTTGTTTTGGGGAAGGAGGGAGAGAATCGGCCTAAATGTTCATAAAATTGCTAATTTTATAAAAGGAGAGTTAGCTCCCTATACACAACCACCTCCTTAGTCAGTATAACCCATTTCAGTTGGCAAGGATAGAAAAATCTTGCATTTATTTTCCACGCGTGATTGACAATATTCAGTTTTTTTCCTAGTGATTGACAAAATTCACAATTTTTACGCGCCCGTTCGGCGAAATTTACGATTTATACGCACCTGATCGGCAAAATTCGCGATTTTTACACGCCCGATCGGCAAAATTCGTCATTTTTTCACGCCCGATCGGCAAAATTCGTGATTTTTACGTGCCCGATCGGCGAAATTTACGATTTATACGCACCTGATCGGCAAAATTCGCGATTTATATGCACCTTATCGGCAAAATTTACGATTTTTACGTGCCCGATCGGCAAAATTCGCGATTTTTATGCATACGATCGGCGAAATTTACGATTTATATGAACCTGATCGGCAAAATTCGCGATTTATACGCACCATATCAGCAAAATTCACGATTTTTACGATCCCGATCGGCAAAATTTACGATTTTTACACGCCCGATCGGCAAAATTCGCGATTTATACGCACCCTATCGGCAAAATTCGCGATTTATACGCACCCTATCGGCAAAATTCACGATTTTTACGAGCCCGATCGGCAAAATTTACTTTTTACGCTCCCGATCGGCAAAATTTGCGATTTTTATGCACCTGATCGGCAAAATTTGTGATTTTTACACGCCCGATCGGCAAAATTCGTCATTTTTTCACGCCCAATCGGCAAAATTCGCGATTTTTACGTGCCCGATCGGCGAAATTTATGATTTATATGCACCTGATCGGCAAAATTCGCGATTTATACGCACCTTATCGGCAAAATTCACGATTTTTACGAGCCCGATCGGCAAAATTTACTATTTTTACGCTCCCGATCGGCAAAATTTGTGATTTTTACACGCCCGATCGGCAAAATTCGTCATTTTTTCACGCCCAATCGGCAAAATTCGCGATTTTTACGTGCCCGATCGGCGAAATTTATGATTTATACGCACCTGATCGGCAAAATTCGCGATTTATACGCACCTTATCGGCAAAATTCACGATTTTTACGAGCCCGATCGGCAAAATTTACGATTTTTACGTGCCCGATTGGCAAAATTTGCGATTTTTATGCATACGATCAGCGAAATTTACGATTTATACGAACCTGATCGGCAAAATTCGCGATTTATACGCACCATATCGGCAAAATTCACGATTTTTATGATCCCGATCGGCAAAATTTACGATTTTTACGCGCCCGATCGGCAAAATTCGCGACTTATACGCACCCTATCGGCAAAATTTGCGATTTATACGCACCCTATCGGCAAAATTCATGATTTTTACGAGCCTGATCGGCAAAATTTACTATTTTTACGCTCCCAATCGGCAAAATTTGCGATTTTTATGCACCCGATCGGCAAAATTCGCGATTTTTACGCAAACGATCAGTGAAATTTACAATTTACACGCACGCGATCGGCAAAAGTAACGATTTATTCGCACCTGATCGGCAAAATTTGCAATTTTTACGGGCCCGATCGACAAAATTCATGCTTTTTACGCGCTCGATCGACAAAATTCGTGATTTTTACGCAGACGATCGGCGAAATTTACAATTTACACGCACCCGATCGGCAAAAGTAACGATTTATACGCACCCGATCGGCAAAATTCGCGATTTTTACGGGCCCGATCGACAAAATTCATGATTTTTACGCGCCCGATCGATAAAATTCGCGAGTTTTACGCATACGATCGGCGAAATTCGCAATTTATACACATCCTACCGGCGAAATTTACGATTTATACGCACCCGATCAGCAAAATTTGTGATTTTTACACACCCGATGGTTGAAATTCGCGATTTTTTGCGTCCGATCGGCGAAATTGATCCACGGGCCACCAGTAATCCGATCGCAGGCCACTTTTGGCCCGCGGGCCACAGGTTGTGCACCCCTAATTTAGAATATTTACTACTTATGATAGATTTTTTCGGTAGTTTTAAATATATTCTACAGATCAGAAACATAGGTTTATTTAGCATATTTTATGTATATTTCAATTACTATCAATTTGATATTTTTCGTTATGAAGTATGCTTATAACACCATCATACTTTTATGTCATTACCATCATAATTATTTATCTTTTACTTTATTATTCACTTATTAATATATAAAAGAAACTGGGATTTTATCATGTGTGCCTCATATCGAAAAAAAATCAAATAAGTATTATATAAATGCATTAAAATTTGCTAAATATACCTGTGTTTCTGATCTTATAAGACACATTTACACAATCCTTAAACAAAAATTGGTATACTTTTATGTTAGCTGGCCGCCTGTGATATATATATTTTTTCATATATATATATATACACACACATATATATGTAACGTATCTAATATATATCACTGACGCCCGGCTAACATAAAAGTACCCAAAAGTCAATCAAAGAAGCAGTAAATACAGATTCAAAAGGATATTTAAAAAATCTCAGAGTAAGCGTACTATCTAGAAAGCACATTCCTACTGTTTTTGCCAGCTTTTTCCAACCATATAATTTTAACAATTTAATAATTTTTTTTTGCATTTGCAACAAACTAATTTGCCGTGAAAACTTTTCTGAAAACATTAAGAGAAAAAAAAAAAAAAATTTTTTTCAAACACTTTTAACTGAAAAATTGACATTTATAAAAATCAAAACTAGTTCAAACATTGCATTTGTTTTTAATTTAGTTAACATTTAAAAATTCTCCTTCTAATATATATATAAACCTATTTATACTTATTTAAAACATAAATTTAATCTAATTTATCTTTTTAAACATATTACTATGTGCAATGTGTGGAGTATCATAGTTGAGATTTATTCCAACAGAGCGAAAAATGTCGAGACCAGGATTCGAACCTGGGTACTTTGACTTGCCAGGCCAACACTCTTCCTACTGAGCTATCCCAACTATATCTTGGCTGGCATATTTCACTCTTATCTGTCGGACAAGACTGCGAACTACAGCGCTAATTTCATTCATCCAAGCTATAACTATAGCATTTGACAGCTCGGATGAATCAAATTAGCGCTGTAGTTCGCAGCCTTGTCCGACAGATAAGAGTGAAATATGCCAGCCAAGATATAGTTGGGATAGCTCAGTAGGAAGAGAATTTCAATTAGGTATGAGTCACAGAATATTCACAAAAATCGATGAATGTACGTACCAGAAGTTTATAAAATAACAGTTTTTAAACAAATACAGGAATCTTGAAATGAAGTTTCAATTTGTATACATTAAAATATAGTACCTGATACAATAAGTACAAATGACAAGTACATGATATAAATGATAAGTACATGAATAAGTACAGATATTGAATACAGTATCTTCATTACTTTGATCACTTATTGATCAAAAAAGGGAAAATAAAAATTTATAAGTGATGATCAAGTTACTATACTTGTAAAATCAAGTTACTAAAAAATTTTTTAATTTATTACTACACTTCATGAGAAGTAAGCAGTTTACCACATTTGGCGACTTTGTGAAAAACTTTGACTAGTGTTCGTTTAATGGAAAAGTACCAAAAAGTGTAACATTTTGAAAATGAATGGCAGGGCTATTTCATCAACATAATTCCTAGCTTATTTTGAACACTTTAGCAATTTATTTTGTCTATGTATCTCCAACAGGTAAGAAATTAAAGCATGTTTCAATCTTTTGGGGATGCCCTGTATTGTGGACACTCGCACAAGAGGCATATTTTGTATTAAATTCAGTGAGTCTGTCTTATTTCTAAAAAAGACCCACTTTTGTAAAACAAGACCCACATTTTTAGTAGAAAATATAATAAACCTGAAACAGGCTTGAGCGAATTTTCCATCATTAGACGGTTTATGTATCAGAACGCAAATTTTTCCCCATTCACATTCCTCCGAATGGTTTGAAAAGTCAATCCCGAAAACCATATCTTAAGTATTTTTCCCTATTTTCCCCATTTATATCTCCCTCTTAGTTGTGTTTCCAAGATCTCACCCATTAGACTTGGACATAGAAAGAATGAAGAACAGATCCACCTCAGTCTGGAGATAAAAATAAATCCTGATCTAAGGCTGAGTTTAGTGCACAAACTTGCAAGCTGTGCATAAATTCTTTCCCTTCCCATTCTTCTCAAATCAATTTGTGGTCAGGTACAAAAGAAAGGGGTGATGTCAGCGACTGTCCGCTCCTGCCAATTGCTCCTGCTTTGACCTCTGAACTTTAGACATCCTAAGAAAGTCATAAAACATCAAAGATTCTGAAAAACCATAAGAAACTGACCCACGTCTATGCACTGTTCGAGAATGAAAGAAAATTAGCTTGTTGGCTGGGCCCAGGGGTTGGAAAACTACTTTTTTATTGTAGCGAACTACAACTACTTTATTGAAAATGTAGTTAACTACAACTACAACTACTTTCTTTAAAAAGTAGTGACTACAAAGTACTTTTCAAAAGTAGTCACTACTTCGCTACTTTCTGATTTTGTCAAAGGATTCATTCAATTTACACTCGAAATGGAAGACACAGATTTAAAAAAAATCCCTGACCGCTCGGCCTACAGGTACAGGTAGATTTCGAAGACGTAGACCGTGAGGTTATGAATTTTTTTCTTCTCAAACCCCTATCCCTCCCTTTTATTCCATTTTTAATGATATCAAAAATATGTCATACCTAAATTTTCAGCCCTTTTTCTAGAAGTAATAGTAACTTTAAATGGATTCGATACGTATCATACTTAAACAATTATGTTTTTTTTCTGTTTTCCCAACCCTCCCTCCCCCCCCTTGATTCGATTTTGCCCATTAACAACCTTGACCGAGATTTTATGCCCCTTGATTTTATGTATCAGTTTGGAAGAGATTTGGGCAGAATTATTGAACTTATCGTGTCCATAAAAAAGTGATATAGATGGATAATAGATAAAGTTTTGAACTGGGGGGTGGTTCTGGGAGTCATGATCGGCGTAGATCTGCAAAAATTTTCCAGAAATTCCAATATAGAGAAGAATGTAAAAGGTAGTATTTTTTACGAAATCTACCTAAAAATACAGTAACTTCTCGTTATATCACGTCTGCCGGGATACAATTAAATAAGTGCGACATATAACCAAGGTCATTAAACAATTAAGAAAGATAACATTCAAGATAGAAAATGTTTTGTGTTATCTCCAAAATGTTAGTTTATACACACATTATAAATTTCGTAGCAAAATTAAGAGAGATAATAAAATCTAGAAAATTATAGAAAAACAACTCTAAATGCAAACAATAAATATATCTGTAAATAAAACAATTCCGAATAATAAGAAATTTGGCGTTAAAACATGAAGACCTAATAACGAGTAAATAGACAAGTGTTGCCAGCAAGAAAATTAATTATTTTGGAGGGTTAGTACTTGATTTTAGCAGAAAGTGTGAATGGTAAAATGGACTTCATGCGATGCATTGCAATTTATTGCAGCTGAAATTTGCATCTGAGATTCGTAAAATTTTGAGCAGAACAAACTTTGTACAAAAGAAGAAAGTTTCGACCACGTGATTTGAAGAGTGGCACATTATTTTTCTCCTGAAGTAGCGGTAAAAGTAGCGTCGATTCTCGCTACAAACTACTGATTTTTTGTATCGCGCTACTCACTACACTACAAACTACTGTAAAATGTAGCAACTACTGTAGTTTCGCTACTTGTAGCGTGCTACTTCTGACCCCTGTCTGGGCCCATGCAGACCCTACCTAAGACTCTTTCTGTGGCCCTGTGTCCTTGCTTGTAAAATAAATTTTTGGAAATGAGAAAAAATGTGTTAATTTTTGTATCTGGTATATGTAAGTGTGAGTTTTTTAAAAAATGTCAAATTCTGATCACTTATTCTAGATCTTTTTCATTTAACTGGTGCTTTCTTCTTATGCATGTTGATGAAAGTAATAAGTTTGGAATTATATTACTGAAGAAACTCTGAGTTATTACAGCCTAGGAGTTGTAAAAGTTTTTTTTTTTAAAAAAAGAAGAAAGATTTCTTAATTAGTTATATGTTTGTGTACACAATATATGATGATTTATTTATATATTTTTTGTTAATATAAAATTAATCTAAAGTTCTACAATAAAGATATTTTGGTTTTATTTCTTATAAGTTTTTTTTACAATGTTTACTAGTCTCACCAGAATTTCGTACATGAAAATTCTCTTTAAGGTGTGAAAAATTAGTAATTAGTATATTATTACACAATTCTAATTTTGCCTTCCAGCACTGTTTGTATGGATTTTATTATTCCTATTCTATCAAATTGTTCCATAATTGGCATTGAAAGTCATAATAGAAAGATATTTATATTTTAAACATTATATTGATAGGGACAATATGTCTAAACATGTCATTGTATAATTATTTTTAATTTATTTAAAAATTTACCTGATACAAACTCAGCAAGAAATAGTGGAAGTTCATAAGTTTAAGATTAACAAATGTTTCCGAAATAAATAAATAAATTAGTCGAATTTTCACAAATTCAATATTAGTAGTTTTTTATATAGTGTTCCAACCTACTTAAGACTATGATTAAAACCTTTTCAAATGGCATAAAAATATTATTTACAACTGAATTTGGCAATAGAAAATATCGATTTCAGAAATGAAATGTTTTCCTATCCTGTTACATTATCATTTAAGTTCCTGTTATAATTAGTTACACTTCTTTTAATTTTCTGAATACCTGATGTTTTCTCTCTCTTCCTTTTTTTTATTTTTCTAGTGTCTGTGTATATATTGATCTAATATTTAAATGAGTAAATTAATGGTCAATGCATGCACATACTCGAACACAAAAAAAAAAGTATTCATAAAATTAAAAGAAACTGCAAACATTTAAATGTTTGCTGCTTCTTTGGTTTATTGAAACTCTGTGCATCGTATATGCATTTTACTGAAACAATTATCTTTCATATTATAGGAAACTACAATGAATGAGAAAAGCCAATCCCTATCTGACACAATGCAAAAATCACCTATAAATAGCATACATTGGTTTCGTAAATGCTTGAGAATACATGACAATCCAGCACTTGTCGAAGCAATAAAAAATAGCAATCATGTCTGGCCAATCTTTATTTTAGATCCATGGTTTGTGAAAAATATGAAAGTTGGACCTAATCGATGGCGATTTTTAGCAGAGTCCCTTTCTGATCTTGATAATTCTCTAAAGCAATTCAATTCAAGGTAATTTTCTCTTCTTTATTTTTTTCTTTTCATTAGTTTGATGCAAAGTATCTGTACAGAATCAAGAATGTACTACTTAGTCATTACTGTAAAAATATCTAGGAGTTAATTGATAGTGAATATATATGTTATTCCCAAATTGATAAAAGAAAGGTATATTTGTTGTATTTAAACTACATATTTCATATATTATTTAAAAAATTTAGAAACAGTAAATATAGATATTTGCATTTTTTCTTCTCTGATTTACAGATTTTAAATAGCTTACAACTGTTTCCCATTTTTTTCTAATCCAGAAATGCCAATTTATTGCAGCATTCTCTATAACTATTATGGTTTATTTCCTATAAAATAGAAGCATGTTCACATTTGTATCCAGAAAATTGGACCATGTTCCATTATTGGCAATATAAGTGGAAAGTCTGATAGTGTTTACTGAAAAACATGGTTGTTATCAATAAAAGAACATTCAGAGATTGGCATACGTGTTCTATTATCTAAAAACATAATAGCCTTGTTGTTAAGATGGAGGAATTTAGTTAACTGTAAATGTAAGCATTAAATTTGAAAAATCAAAGAAAACTTGTTACTTACTGAAATTAGAAAATCTAAAGACAAAGTACATGATCATCAAAGAATGAGACCATTTTGTGAACAAGACAGAAACAGGAAGGAAACTATGGGCAGAGGCAGCGAAGACCAATAAAAAAAAGAACAGAAGTAAGTGTAGTTAAGGAAGATATCAAAAATAAAAGATTCATCCTTGGGGGACACTGTAGCATGAAAGTACCAAAGCATATTTTATGAAATTTTATTTATTTTATCTAGCTTTATCTTTATTGAAATCTTTGTTAACATTTTTAGATTTGATTTTTGAATTTTTTCCTCAACTGTTGAAGTATTTAAGCTGTTTTATGCAAAATATTTATTTTATTTACTGAAAATAACATAATGATCCTATTTAATTTGTGTTGTAGATTGTATGTTTTACGTGGATCCCCTTCAGAAGTTTTACCTGCTGCTGTTAAAAGATGGAAAATAAAATTGCTGACTTTTGAGCTTGACACTGAGCCATATGCTAGAAAAAGAGATGAAGAAATTGAACTGTTGATGAAAGACTTAAATGTTGAAATTTTTAAGTCATTGACCAATAATTTATATAATCCTGAGCAGTATGTGTTATGATTACTGCTTTTGAATTAATAGTTTGTGCTTATTTTCATTGCATTTTTTCCTCTGTTGATTTGTTGTTTCTTCCCCTCCCTTCCCCATATATATATTTTTTTAAATTTCAGTCTCTTTTCCTACAAAAAAAAAGAAAAAAAACAATAGTTACAGATTTTTTATTTAATTTTAACTTTGTTTTAACTAGTTGTCTGAATTACTGCTCATTTTCAATAGCTAATTGCTATGCTGTAATGAGAATCATCTGAAAAGTTGTAAATCAGTATAACTCCACTTATATATATCATGTATAATTTTTTAAGTGTACCCTAATGTGCAATTTTTATTTGATAATTTTGTAATTGTGTAAATAATATTTAATAAAAAATTAATTAAAATCTTTAACATTTATTTACAAAATAATATTTATCTAGTAAATTTGGTTAGTAGCAAGTGACTAGTACACCAATTTTTAGTGACTGGTAGACAATTTTTTTAATTGTCCTAATTATTAGTAGCCATATTTTTAGATTATTCTAAAATATACATGACATGTTTAATAACAAATAAATACATTTTATATTCGTCGAAAAATTATGATTCTGTAAAAAATGTTTATAATATATGGTTAAAACTCAACAATAGAATATACATGAAGCAATAATTTGTTTTAAAAATAACATGCTATTAACATAGCATTCAATAACTCAGACTGCAGTAAGAAATTATTTTTAATTTTACAAAATAACAGCAACAACAACAAAAAAATGGGTGGGGTGGGGTGGAGAGTAAAAAAGTTAAACTTATTTAAAACACCCCAATACTTTTATATTTGTAATATTTTAATTATAATGAATAAAATATTTAGTTATAAAAATTATACCTACTATATAATGTACAAGCCTATCCTTGGATATTAACCTGGTACTTTTTTATTAGTAGTCAGCACTCTAACCTGTAAACAAGAAGAGGGCCCCATCTTCATATTAAAATAGGAACAAACTTTTAAAAATTTAATACAAACACCTATTTTTGACACTACAAAAGAAATCTTGACCATCAAATTAGCCTAAATATAATTTTTCATTAATTTTCTGTGAATAGTTGCAGGATTATTTAATATTTATTTTTGTTATAAAAATTACACCCACTTTATAATGTACAAGAAAACATTGGATATGAACCTGGATATGAACCATTCCTTGGATATGAATCTGGTACTTTTTTATTAGTAGCCAACACCCTAAGCGGGAAGAGGGCCACATCTTCACATTGAAATAGGAACAAACTTTTAAAAATCCAACACAAACACCTATTTTTGTCACTACAAAAAAATCTTGACCATCAAATTAGTCTAAATATAATTATCCATAATTTTCTGCGAATAGTTGCAGGGCTATTCAATATTTAATATTGAGGGCGGGAAATCTGCTGTGGATCTATGATTTTCCAATTTTTATTACTTTCATAAAATCATCTTTTCCCCATTATTTTGAAAGTTTTTTTAGGGTTTTTTTTTTCTTAAGAATTTTTGTTTTAAATTTCATCGGTAAAATAATAATAATAAAAAAAAGATAACTTTACACTTATGATTTTTATAGGAGATTCCCGATTTTGAGCATAATTACTGTCTGCATGCTTTATGACCTATTTCTCCAGATTTACTCATCTTTAAATAATTTAATAATCCCCTATAATCTATTGTCTAAAGTCATATAATTATTTGTTATGTTCAATCCTTCTCCATCCACTGCATGAATGTTAGCTTCTATGTTGTACTTACTTCAGTAAAATCTTAAGACCATAGCTAAATAAAATAATACTTCTGATGTATCTATTTTATTTTATATATTTTATGGTGCTTTTTAATTTTTAATTGGAATGTTAAATACATATTAAAATTCAATACTGAAGACCTTGAAGTTGCTCTTAACTATCAGTTCATGTCAAACACAACAGAATCCTGGAAGTATGGAGAACAAATTTGAATTGTCAAGTGTTTATTCTGTTATCTTAATGGAACTTGATAAATAAAAATCCATGTGTATGCTTTTTGTTTTTGCCCCTGAATATTGAGCTAATTCTGGAAACAGTCTTAAAAGTGAAATCTATTATTGTAAGGTTAAGATTTAATATAAATTTTATTAATACTTCTCAATAAAAAATATCAGCAGTGAAAGAAAATATGCTTCATAAATAATTTAAATACTTCAGTAAATAATTGAGATCACTTTTTTTTAAAAGGAAATTAATATTTTAGAAAAATGGCAACTTTGATATCCCTAAAAAGATTTTTCTAAAATATTGAACATGTATTTTTCCGTTTTTCAATCCCATGTATATTTCTTGAGTTATTCGACCATTTTCAGACTTTTCAATGGAAACGATTCTCACTGCATTTTACTCAATTACAGCACCATCTATGATTTTCTGAAAAAAATATTAAATATAAAAGTTCAGTATTTTTTCCCATAGAATCCGAATCTGCAATAAAAAAGAAGGGGATAATTTAAGATTTCAAAGTTGTCCCCCCCCCCCCCCAAAGGGCAGAGTCGGGGGAAGGGGGAGTCAACTTTGAAATCCCTAAATAGATTTTTCAAAAACATTGAACACATATTTACATATTTTCTGTTTTTCAATCTGATGTATATTTCTCGAGTTATTCAACAGTTTCCAGACTTTTCGGACACCCTGTACATATATTTTTAAAACTTTAATTTTGTAGTTCATATTGGCTGAAGTACATTTATGTAAATTACATTGCTTTAGTTATTGATTGACAAAAAAAAAATTGTTAATTATTCTAAAGGATAGTACAGTTTAATAAAATTCATGTTGTACTTCTTGGAACATGTATAACTCTTACAAATTAAGTGTTATAAAAATGTTCAGTCCCAATTAAGAAATGATCATTCCTTTTTTTTTTATCGTAAAGTCATACTGTTTGCAAAAATGAACGTGACAGTACTAGTATAAGCCTAAAATACCAATATTATTTTTATCTTTTATGGGATATTGAATATCTGATATTCAACATTATCTGAAATTAGTAAATATATTTAATGGGGTTTATAAATTGTAATTTATTTTCTATAATACAAGATTGTAATATTAATGTTGTTATTATTATTATTGAAGTAACTTTCAATCTAATTTAGATGAAAAGAAATTATTGAAGTAACTTTCAATCTAATTTAAATGAAAAGAAATTATTGAAGTAACTTTCAATCTAATTTAAATGAAAAGAAAAAAAAAATGTTTATTTGATTAAACAGTATATAAATTAATAATAAATTTCAATGCAGGTAATTAAAAAAGGAACTAAATAAAACTTTATCAGCAAATTAGTAATTAATACAAATAGAATTTAGATTTCATTTGTGTTTTTTCATCAAAATAAAGTTGATTTTTATTATTTTATTTCAATAAAATAATATTTTAAATTTATTTAAATAAAATTATTTATTACTAACGAAGCTTTGTTGGTTTGCTTTTCCCAAACAAATCTGGGGTTGAAGACCCCACTGCCTTTGTTATCGTACACCTATGCAAGCTATGCCCATTATGGTCTCAAATCAAACAAACCTTGAATTATTAAGATTTTGCATTTCGATCCATTTTAAAATCAAATTTTCATCATTGTCGTTCACATTGCTGTAGGAACCAATTTGGCATTCTTCCAACTTGAATTTAATCATGGCAGTAGCAAAATTCACTGACAAGTTCTTTCTGTTACAGAAAAAAATGCTAAAAATTCAGGAAAAATTCAAAAATTGCAAAACACAAATTTTACTATATTAGGCTAAGAAATTGAAACCAGATTCCTTTAACTAATGTAAAAAAATCCTCTCAAAACACTAAAAATTGCATTAAAATATTCAAAATTGCACAGGACAAAATTTATTATGATGGGCTAAAAGATTGAAAATTGATTCCTTTTATAAAAGTAAAAAAAAAAAAAAAATCGCTGAAAAAAGCTGAAAATCACATGAAATTTTTTTTAAATCACAGAGGACAAAATTTACTACATGAGGCTAAAAGATTGAAATCAGATTCCTTTTACTAATGTGAAAAAATGACTTCAAAACGTAAAAAAAACCCGCTAAAAATCACATAGAAAATTTAATAGTAATTATCTAATAAAATATCCAGAAGCTGGTTTTGAAGAGCATAACCTTCCTGCCAAATCTTTTAGCTCTATGCAAAGTGGTCTCTTCAGAAAACAGCACAGACAGGCCCATACAAACTCCTACTCCTATCTTACAAAGTTATTAATAACATGATTGATTGAAGCAACATACTTAATTCTATTGATTTCAATGTGCCAAACAGATCCCTCAGATGTACTCAATTTTTTAAATTACCATTTCTTAAATATAATTATGTTGGTAATTTCTCTTTATATAAATTTTACAAAATATTTAATGAATTCTCTGTGCATCTTGATATATTTAATATGTCCTTTTCTGCCTCCAAAGACGAATGTTCTGAACAATTTTAATCTCTTAATTTGTGTTGTATGCGATGTATTTGTGTATATGATATGTGTTTATATATATATATATATATATATATATATATATATATATATATATATATATGTTCTTTTATTTTCTTATGATGTTCTTACAACACTGTAAATGGATTCGTCTGTAAAGTGCATTTTAATAAATAAATAAATCTTTATTATTATAGATTTCAACTAATATAATTGATTTATTTCAATACTATAATAGATAAACTATATTATTATTTATTACATATTATTTATGTAATAATATTATTTATTAATTATTTTTTATTTATAGGATCATTGCTCATAATGGAAAGACACCGTTAACCTATCAAGCTTTTCTAAAAGTTGCAGATAGCATTGGAGTTCCACCAAAGCCAGTTGATTCGGTGAAAATTCTTACAGAACTTATTCAGAATAAAGGTAATTATTATCTATGATTATTATTTTCTTAATTTTTATCTTGCATGAATTCATCATTTTAATTTCTTTATGAAAATAATATTCTGAGTTTGTCACAGAACATTCACAACTTATTTTCTTAGATTGGATGGTGAATACAGCTAAGTCTTTTTGTAACAAACTTCTATTTAATTAATAATGACTATTTGTTCTTTTCTAAAGAAAAAAGATTTTTTTTTCTCTCTCAACCTTGAATGCAAGGATAATTTGACTGAAATGAAACTTACATTTAAGGAACCCATTTTCTATTTAGTGATTTTTTTCCCAATTTTTTAAAAACTTCCCATTTTCTACAGCATACAAATTGTTAACAGTCAGATTTTTTTTATTTGTTTAACTGTCAGTTGACAAAAAAGCTTTTAAATGAAGTTTTCAACCTTTCAAAATGTGTGGCATGTGCTATTTTTACATATCAAATTCATGATTTTTTTTTTTTCAGTTAATAAATAAATTCAAGACATCAAATAACTAAATGTTTCAAATGTTATGAAATATTAGTAAATTCTGTTAAAAGAATGTTCAAAAGTATTTTCTTATATTAAATATAATTTCTTCTAATTAACATTTATAAAAAATTCTATTTAACAAATGTTCCACATAGAAATTTTTTCAGAAGTTCTTGAAAGTTTGCTATATGGACACTCAACTGTATTTGATCGTAATTTATACAATATGTAATTAAATTGAAATCCTATGATAGTGACTTTTTTTTATATAATTATAATTATGTACAAATTTTTTTTTGTGTAGATGTAGGCAGTCCAGTAGAGAGTGATCACAATGAAAAATATGGTGTGCCCACATTAGAAGAATTAGGTGTGAAACCTTCTGACTTAAATACATGTTTATATCCTGGAGGTGAAACAGAAGCTCTTAAGAGGCTTGAAAAAGTTTTACAAAATGAAGTAAAACAAAATTTGTGTGTCTTTTTTTTTCATTTTAATTCTATTAAATTGGTTGCTTAAATTGGTGGTTTCTTATTTGATCCTCAAAGTTTTGGTTATATGCTTATTCATTTATATGTTGTTTTTTCCATGATACTTAAAGATATATATAAATGATTCTATACTATTCAAGACATCAAATAGCTAAATGTTTCAAATGGTATTAAATATTAGTAAATTCTGTACGTAATTAGTGAATACTGTATGTATTTTTTAGATAATACAAGTATATTTATTATAAATTTTTGAAATTTTTTTTTTATTTTTTTTTTTATTGTTACTTAAAAAATTACTTTTAGCATACAGTATTTAATAAATGTGTTATCATTAACAAAATTAGAATGTGTTCTGTTAATTAAGTTTGTAATATTGAAATGGGTGAAGAGAATGTAAAGGAAATATGACAGATTTATTTTATGTGTATGTTTATGTAGTTATCAGCATGCAGTAAAAAAAAAAGTAATTTACTAATGTTACTGATCATTTTTAAACATAACAAACATTTGTGAGCACTTTTTTCTTTGTTATACATTTCTGTGAGAAGCAAACATATTATTCTTATTTTAGGCAATATTTCATGTTTGTGAATTTAATTTAATAAAAATGCTCAATTAATATTAGAATTAGGATTGTCAGATTGTACATTTTCCCATAAATTGTATGTTTTTTCAGACTTATTGTACTTTGTTCATTCAAATCATTTCCATACAACAATTTCTTATATTTTCTATTATCATATCATTTGTCTTAAATAATTCTTTATCTACTATTTTAAATAATTCAAAAACCTTACACTGGAGCCTTTTTGTGCCATAATTATACAACACTTCACTCAGATGATCACCTGAACTAAAGCTGACTTTTGTTTTATTATATTGTTGTTACCTAAGCTTTACATTATTTTAAGCTAAAAGTATCTACATAAAAAATTTAATTTAATTTAATATGCTGTTATTCTAAATTTTCATGTTTTGTTTGTTTCATTAACTTGCTTTGTTTTAAAATGCAAACATTTCCTTTGTAAACAAGTCTTTCATAAATGTTCATAATTAGTACTGAATTTTAGGATGTTTTGATTTGTTTCAGTAGTTACAGTAAATTTTTTTATTCATAATGGAAAATATGACTGCAAAGTTAGTGAAATTGTATTGACAGAATAAGGTAATGCAAATACTGTTGAAAAATAATAAATTATAACTATTGATAATAAACTGTTTTCAAGGAAAATTCCATAAAATATTACTGGCACATCCACCATAGTTTATAAGGATGTAAATAATGTTAGAAGTGTATGAAGCAAAACAAATTCGTGCCAATTAAGATCTTACTTTTATATACATACATATATATAATCTGACAACTCTAATAACAATGCCAAAAGGCTAAAATAAGATGCAATGTACTCTAAGTTCTATATTGAAGCAAACACATTCTGCAATTGTAGTTTTTATAAATACTTATGAGTTTTTTTAAAAAGTGCTTCATATTTATTCTGATATCTCATATATATAAAACCATTATATTAAAATTTAAAGAAATGTATCTATTATAATATAGTCTGAAAAATGTTTCTTTGATTCAAAATAATATATATATATATATATAAACTACCTGTAAAAAATTAGTGATTTAAAAAAAAAATCTTTAAACACACTATATTATTATCTTTATTGAAAACAAATATGCTGGAGAGTGTTCACTTTTTTTATATAAATTTTATAAATAGTTATTTGAACATAAATTAGGATAGCATATAAAATCTAGTGCTTATTGTGAAAATGTAATTTTCTTCAACTGTATCTGCTAACCTCTGAATTAAAAAACATTTAATATATATATATATATATATATATATATATATATATATATATATTTAAGTTTTAATGATTTATAGCTATGCTATTAAGATTTTATTTAAAGATTCCTAGATCTGAATTTCTACAATTTTTATTATACCTAAATAAATAGGTAGTATATATATAGAAATATGTTATTGGTGCCTCTCTGTGGTAAGAGCAATACATTTGTATTAAAATAAACTAATTTTTATCTTCCTGCAGAATTACATTTGTAAATTTGCAAAACCTGATACCTCACCAAACTCAATTGCTCCAAGCACTACAGTTTTGAGTCCATATGTGAAATTTGGATGCTTATCAGTTCGAACATTTTACCACAAAGTGAGGGATATTTATCTCAGAAGTAAGGTTTGTAAAAGTTTTTATACTCTCAGTTTTCTTGTACTTATTTTCACTGTTATTATTTTGTTTTATTATGTACCAGTAT
This sequence comes from Maratus michaelseni, assembly GCA_963931845.1. Lineage (NCBI taxonomy): Eukaryota > Metazoa > Arthropoda > Arachnida > Araneae > Salticidae > Maratus > Maratus michaelseni. The sequence goes on from OZ007590.1 coordinate 356,244,226, forward strand.
ATTTATGTCTCTTGTATTCTTTACTATGTGTAATTAATTTTATTGTGATACTTTTATTCATTAAGTAATAGTTAGCAATTCAGGTATATGCTATTTGTAATATTATACAATTATTGCATTTTGGTAATTGTTAACTCTAATTGTTCCTAATTTAGTTCAATAATATTTAGTGTTCTATGTTTTTATTGTATTTATAGATTATAGTTCTTTTAATCTGTTATTTTGCAGTCTGTGATTTCCTGTATTTTCTGTTGTATTTACATGTTCAGAATTAAAACAAATAATAAATTTAAATCTTTTCTTTGTGACAGTATAGCTTTCTGCTTGCATACATATTATTTTGAATAGTTTAGTGTAATAAATTAATGAATATGTAGTTTTGTGTAATAAATCAATAAATCAAAAATGATGGTAATTGGAGGTTTTCAGTAAAAAATTATTTACCGCTGTCTCATTTGGTTTCTGAGGCATTCATTTAACATGCACAATATAGTTTTGTGCCATAATCCCTGTTTATCAAAATTAAAAATTATCAATATTAAGCACAAACTTAAACTAAAATTTTATATTATATGTCTTAGTGACAAGGTTAATGTCATTTCTCCTTAACAAATGTAGTACTTTTACATCTCTGCCAATTGTGCCAAACTGAATAACCTACAACATTCTTGCTACAGAAAATTTATTTGTGAAAATTGTACACAAAAACACATTTTCTTATCCACTATTTATTTATTTATTTTTGTCTCATTGAATTAATTGTAGTTGTCATGAAGTTCACTTTATATTTATTAATTTAAGGAGTTGATCTCTTAAATAAATTTGTTCTCCACCCTTTATAAATATGATAAGAAAACTATTGATGGGAATATCCTGTTTCTGTTTCTCAATGGTCTTTTGTAAAATTCTACAAACATGACTTTTATAGCAATAATGATCTCGAAGCTGCCCAATGTATTAAATGCCCAGTCCGCCTGAACCCACTTAACCTTATTGAATTTGGCTCTTAAATTTTTCTAATGGGACCTTCCATGATCAGGACTGGTGCTACTGCTCCAGTCAGTAATTAAAAAGAAAAGGACCTCTGATGAACGTGCACTGCCTTTTCTACGAAGTAATTGTGGAAGTAGCAGATTTGTATGCATATGTAATTTGGAGATTGTCAGAAAAAAAATCGAATATGATAAAAATATTGGAAAAAAAAAACCTGGGATTTCAAAAAAATTATTGTATATGCACCAGAAAAAAATTCTTATTTACTGTAGAAAGCCAAAGTAGAGAGTTTTCCAGTCACAAATGGAAAAATGAAAGTTTTTCCTTGCAAGATATTAATGATTTCACACTTTACATGTAATCATTTTCTAGATGTGTGAATTTAAGGAGTTGATCTCTTAAATAAATTTGTTCTCCACCCTTTATAAATATGATAAGAAAACCATTGATGGGAATATCCTGTTTCTGTTTCTCAATGGTCTTTTGTAAAATTCTACAAACATGACTTCTTTTGTATTATTGACACCTCAGTAATACATACCTGTTATGACTGTAATGTATAATACACCTGTTATGACTGTAAGCACCACAAAGCTCTGGTTTCTCCGTAAAAGAAAAAAAATCTTATTTTCACCTTGTATTTTTTACTGAAATAAACTTTGTTAGGCTGAAAATGCATTATGATTTCTAATGGTGAAATGATCTTTGTTTTCTGATTATTAGACCATACAGTGTCAGAACATAAAATAAAACAAACAAACAAATCACTTTTTCCCTTATCTCTATTCTACAAAATAATGTTAGGGAACATTTACAATTTAAATAAATACTTAAGAAATTAAGAAAAATCTATGTAAATTAGATAAAGGTGTTATTATTATTATATTATTACTTTGCACCAGAATACTATTGCTTTTCAAACAACCAAAAATCATTGTTCAGCTTAAAATCACATTAATCCAGAAAATAATAAAAATTTCTTAATTTTGTCTTTATTGTCATGGTGTTTTTTATTGTATAAAAATAAAGTGTTAAATGTGAAATAGTACTTTTACCATATGAAAAAGTAATTAATTATTTTTTTTTCATCAAAACATAGGGAGGACATACAAAACCTCCAGTTTCTTTGCATGGTCAACTTTTTTGGAGAGAATTCTTTTACACTGCTGCTTATGCAATCTCTAACTTTGACAAAATGGTTGGAAATTCAGTTTGTACCCAGATACCATGGGAAGAAAATGAAAAATTTCTATATGCTTGGGAACATGTGAGTCTGTAATCTTACATTATCTTTGTTGTTGGGTTGATTTATTTCTTTATATGCTTTAAAAATATTGACTGTTATAACATGAGATTTTTTTTTTAATGGCTTGCATTAAAAAAAAAAGTTAAAAGAATGAAAAATTTAATCATATCTTATGTTTCATTATTATTTTCAAGTTAATTTGTATGGTTATTGAAGTTTATACTTATGACTGTTGATGAAAAGGAGTGAATATGAATAATATGATAAAACATTCAAAATAAATCGTTAAAATTTTTACAAGATCTTAAAAATATAAAATACTTCTTTCTAAGAAATTAAAAGACAAATTGATAGATAACATTTAAATGTAAGATCTAAAAAGATGTATGTTGATGAAATCACTCATTTTATTAGTGTAAAATTTTTGTACTACTCTATTATCCCGTCGACCACTTTTCATAACAAAAAACTATTGCCAAACTGTAATGCCAAATAAACAGCAGAACGTTGCCATTGGAATATCGAAATAAATAAATAAATAAAATATAAGAATTTAAGGACACAATTGTTATTTTAATTAATGAAATAACTAATAAATCAGTAAAACATAATGAAAAATACACGCAAATGTCGAATTAAAAACCACTTGATGACATAACAAACATGTATAATGCTTCTGACATCAAGTAAATGGGACTGCATTTTTAGCGTTTAATCTTACAGTTTGGCGATAGTTTTTTTTTTATGAAAAGTGGTCGACGGGATAATAGAGTAGTACCAAAATTTCTGTAATAACAGACTTAATTAAATGCAAAGAATAAAGATATTTTTTAATGAAATTTCTCTGTATATAATAAAGTTTCATTACATTTTGAATATTTAACATTTATATTTTAAAGTATACTAGCTTCATAAATTAGAATAAACTGGACATATTTTGCATTAAGTCATCCAAAATTTAAGTGGAATTGATATATATATAATTTATCTTTCATCAGGATAAAGATAAACAAGATCGAAAAATCATGCATCCGGCATAGATTATGAAACACTTTCCAACACTAACAGAATATTATTAAGATATTTAATTTTCTCACTTGATGAAATGATATATCTAAATAAGCAATTTGAAAAATACATAACTCAGTAAAAATCCATTTTCAGCAATTGCTGCCCATATTCGAAGTCTTTTGTGCAACCCTGTATATGATCTACAAATTTTGTAACAATACGTAATACACTAAAAATTACATAAAATTGCATATTACAGCAGAAAGAGCAATTATCGATCATAGTCAGTCCTTTTTGTGCATCTGTACATGAACAATAAATCCTACACACTCCATAATCTGTAGAAAATAAGTTGTATTGAACCTTAATGATCCTATTAAATTTCACTATGTTTCAAGTATCATAACATGTTCAAAATGCACCAGAAGTGATTTTTCCCTATATATCATAATGTACAGGAATTATTTTGTACATCCCTGTAATTGAACTATAAATACTACTAATTGTATACTCTGATAAAAGCATGCTGTAGTCTACCTTAGTAATGCATATTAATTTCATTATGTTTGAAATATCGTAACATCAATAACATACACCACAAACAATTTTTCCCCATAGACCATAATGTAATGGACTTGTGTGTCACTGTAAATGAACTATTAATGCTTCACATTGCATTTTAAATACCGAACATTTTATAGTAAAATTCAATATTGTGTAAAAATTTCATGAGAATCCGAGTATATTTACGAGAGATAGAGCACAGACAGACAAACAAACTGAATTCATAAACACTTTTCAACATAGTTGGAAAGTATTAAAAAGGGCTAAATCTTTATATTAATTGTTCCGTTAATTCATAAAATGTCAGCAAAAACTTATACAGTAAAACCTCCAAAACGGACACTCCCGAATAGCGGACACCTCTATTTAACGGACACTTTTAAAATCCCCACTCCCAAAATCTAAACTTTTGTATGTTTAACCTCTGAATAGCGGACATTCCGAATAGCGGACAGTAGTTTTGGCGATCAAGGATAAAAAATGATTTTTTAACGAGAAAGAAAATGTAAAAAAAAAGTAAAAAGCCTCGAAATTTATCAAGGCAATGCGTCACAAATTTTTTGCCCAAAGATAAATGTAGGGGGTAGTCTCTGGAAAATCCCCAATGGCCTGGGGAATCCCCCAATATCGTATGTATTTTGTATCGATTACTATTGGATTCTTCAGATTCAATTGACATACGATATTCAAAGCTTCAAAATATGTGAAAACAATTTTTATCATTTTCTGAATATATTGAGTTCTGCGTATTCTGAATTTAGTGTCTTTTTTGTGATTAATGTTTCGAGAATGACCTCAAAACAAAAGAGATTAACTTTAAAAGAAAAATTTGAAAATGTAAATGTAAGTGAATCTGAAAAAGAGAAATAGAGTTTACGGATACTTGCCGAATGTTTTAAAATAGGTAAAACACAAGTGGGAGAAATTTTACGAAATAAAGAATTTGTGGTTTATTAACTCTATCGAGAACACCAAAATTTGAAATTTAGGTATACTGATTCCATTGAAATTAATTCTATATTTCTGAATTGGTTTACTTCACTTCGTCCAAAAAAATTCCTATCAGTGGGTCTTTGATTCAGGAAAAGGATTTAAAAGTCGCCAAAGAACTCGGATTACATGATGATTTTAAGGGTTTGGGTAGATGGCTGGAAAAGTTCCTGTCTCGGCACAACATCTCTTTCAGAACAATATGTGGAAAAGCAAAATCTGTAGTTTTGAAAAAAGTGGAGGATTGGCATGAATAACTGCAATCAATTTGTGAAGGTTATGAAGAGAGAAACATTTTTAATGCCGAGGAAAGCGGACTCTTTTTCAGAATTTTTTCGAATAAGACTTTGTGCTTTAAAAAGGATGGCTGTATCGGCGAAAAAATGACAAAAGAGCGAATCACTATTTTAAAATGTTGCAATGTATTAGGGGAATTTTAAATTCCTCTTATAGTTCAAAAATCTCTGAAAGCCATGTGTTTCTCAAAGAACATCCAATTTAAAAAATTTGTTATAGAGCGAATAAAAAAGCGTGGATAACCAGTTTTTTAGTGATTAAATGGTTAACTTCCTTTGATAATAGGATGAAACAACAAAGAAAAGTTCTCTTGTTTTTGGACAGTGCAACTTCTCATCCAAAACATTTTAAATTGGACAATGTTAAAACTGTGTCGTCCCCCCCCCCAAAGACAACTTCCTTATGCCAGCTCCTTGAATCAAGTCGTTATATACAAATGTAAATCCTGGTAGAGAAAGGTCTTATTAAGCCCTATTCTTTCGAAGTTTTATTCTATGAATACAGTTGAGAACAGCCTAAAATTAGTTAATGTCCCCGATGCTTTCAAATTTGGATTTCTTCAGCTGTAAAAAACAGATAACCGGAATGTGTACGACAATGTTTCAAAAAAGCAGGCTTTATATTAAAAGAAAATGAAACGCTTATTTCCGATAGAAATGAAGAACTATCGCAATAAGTGAATTAATGAAATGGATCAGGAGTGAAGAAATGCCGAAATGTCCATCAACATTGATGATGACCTACTGAAAAAGAATCAGTTGACGTAGGCGATTATATTCCTTCAGAATCTTCGCCAAAAGCCGACTCTATTAGTGATATGAATCAGATACTGAAACCAGGGGATGTTTCCTGCAATATCGAGATTTTCCAAGAAGCGCAAAACACAGTGAGCAGTTACACGTATTTTTTTCTTTTTCCAAAAAAAGATGGTTCAGAAGGATTGAAACTACTGATAGTATTAAAACGTCGCACAGAAAAACTAACTACATGTAATCGCAAGCAAAATCAAACTTTTATAACAGATTTTTTCCTGAAGAATGTAATAAACAGTGGAAAAATGTATGTACCATTTCATTTCAGTTTTATTGCTTAAAAAATCATTTTAATTTCTGATTCATCATATAATAGACGTTCTCGGACATATAAAAGTCAATTAATGAAACGTTAAGCATTTCTTAGCGATTTTGTAAATCTCTGAAGTTTTCCCAATAGCGGACACCTCCGAATAGCGGACGAGTTCTGCACACCCGAGGTGTCCGTTATTTAGAGGTTTTACTGTATTTATATTTTGCATTGCTTTCATGTTCATGAAACTTGCCCAAAATATACAGCTTTTTTTTTTTTCTCTTTATTTTCATCATCAAAAATTAATTAATATGATACACTTTGAACCTTGAAGGAATTCATTTAGCCATGTTTTGATTTTTATAATAGTTATAGCTGGCTTAGTTTTACCTTTTGCTAAATACTCGTATAAAATGTATTTTTTAGTTTGTAAATATACAAAATAAAAATTACATATGAAAGCATTTAAATCTTACTATTTTGTATGACCAACAATGTGGAATATTGATATCAAAGGGAACAAATTGCTCTAAGTAAAGAGTGCAAATATTTTATATATTTATAGAAAAGGTTTGAAAAAGGATGTATATATTTTTTATTATTTCTAAATATTTTAAATTTGTAATTTATTATAAATATATATATATTTATTTAACTAATCCATATTCCACATCTTTATGCATTGTTTTTTTTTTTTTTTTTCAAAATATCATAGCGTTCTTAATTTCTCATGATTATAAAAATAAAATTTTGTTTAGCTGTTAAATGATATGTACAGTTTTTTTTACCCTTCATATTCTTATTCATACTACTGTATTCCTTCTCATTAGCCAGCGTACTGCAAAATTCAAGGGAGACCAGATTTTTTAATATTAGTCCCTGGTTTTTCCCAGCATGCCGTAAAAAGCAATGATTTTCGAAAACAGAAAGAAATGAGGTTCATTAGCTGTATTCAGTATAAGCGATTGGTGTTGGGGAGGAGGAGTGCAATATAGAGTTTGTCTCCACTTTTTTAGTTTATTTAGTTTTTTGTTTATTCAATTATTTAGTTTACCTTTTTTACATATTCAAAAGAATAAAAACATGTTTCATGTGTCTCATACTCATACCATTTCACACAAAGCTCTCTAGCATCCATCCGATATTTACAATGTAGAAATAGATTATCTCATAAATTATTCCATCAACAGAAATATTCTTACTATATATAAAACAAGAAAAATATAATAATTATCTAAATATATAAGGAGAGAAATATGTGCTTACCTTATATCAAAAAAGAAATTTTATATGATTAATTAAAAAACTGAAATTGAACTGAAATCCAGGGTTTTATTTAATAAGAAAAAATTAGAAATACAAAATTTGCTCTATATTTTATCATTCATTATCACTATACTCGTTTTTTTTGTCTGTTAGACCAGAAGTGACCCGTCTTTGGCATCAGAATCAGGAATAGTATTCTTATGCATAAGTTCTTTCAAACAATTATGTAAAAAGTACATGTTTCTTTTTTTAGTTAAACCACATTCTATAAAAGACTGTTTAATTAAGTCCTCAGAAACTTTTTCTCAAGCTGCCTTTACCCAGAGAGCTATTGTAAGAAGAGAGAAAAATAAGTATTGATGTTTTTTCCTTAAAATGAAAAATGTTGTTAGAAAAACCAAAATAAGTCAGCTGCCCGTCCACCAGTAGTGAAACCTCATATTTACCAGCATGCTGGTAAATACGAGTTTTTCCGGCATGCTGGTGTACCTCAATTTTTTGTGGCATGCCGGCTAATGCGGGAGAATACGGTACTTTGACATGATTTATATGAAATAATTTGTTTTTCACTGAAAAATATGCCTAAAGTAGAAATATATAAATTCGTCATTATCAATGTATATAATTGTATATAAATTCTTAGAAATAATTGTAAGTTTTGTTAATATAATTTGTAATATCTTATATTATTATAATTTGCTTTATACAATATATGAAAAAAAAATTTCCTTTAACAACAGGGCTTGAAGCATAATGCTCCTATATTGAAAATATACCTTACCCTCTAAACATATTAAAATGTATTGTTACCGGATAAACACCTGTGTGCCGGATTTTTATAATTTCAGCATTTCAGAAATAGAGTGAACATTCGATTACAAAATTTCATCTTTACACACAAGAACTAAAGTTAAGTCACATAATAAAAGCATGTAACAAATAATAAAACGGGGTGAAAATAATTTTATAAAGTGTGGTTACTTCGGTGGCTTGAAACCCATGTATTTTGATAGATGGATACTGCAATTTTTTTACACATATTTATTTCAACATTTACCACAAACTTTCACTACATTACAACTAATATTTCCATGTTTATATTATAAACAAACAGAAATTGATATAGATCTGTTGATTATTCGATGATGTTCAAAATGGCAGACGATACTATCAGATATTGTCACTTCTAGAAAGATGATTATCCACTATAGATTCAAAACAATGTAGATATTCAATAAATATTTTGTAAAAATATAATAAAAATATTTTGTAAAAAAGTAATAATATACAATATAATCATGAATAACAAAGAATACAATTGTTATTACAATATAATAACGTTCAACAATTTAACACTAATACAAATGATAACATGCTTTTATGCTTGTGCAGTTATTCTATAGATATAGGAACTACTAGATTACAAACAAGAGGTAAAAACAGTATTCACCTTGCTGTAGTTTAATCCCCTCCCCTACGTGGTATAAAAGTAAGCTGTGCCGCAGGCGCCCTGTATGTCAGACGACCACCGAACCCAAGTCCTGAGGGACTTATGTCGCACCAGCAGGTTTATCTCACTGCAGTGCTTCGGCCAGTCAGAGGACCGTCACCTACGGACCCTCTAACCTTGAACCTACGTGTCAACGATGTAGGCCGTTGCGATACACGGTGAAACCACGGGGAGTCACCGCAAGACACTTGGAGACGGGCCGGCGTTCCCCAACAGCTTCAGAGCTGGAAACCCAAAAGGGAACCAGGCCCTAGGCCTTAAGTCGGGATGTTCCAACCGTACTTGCTCTACCACAACTCAGGGTGTGTGAAAACCTACAGAGGTAGTCACGGTTCCATCTCGTAGTGGACCTCCACTACGTGGTATATGATCTTGAGTGACGTGACATCGCTTTTGATCTGGCAGATTCCAAACTAGATGTGTCATCATATTTTGGAATGTAGTTCACATAACATAAGTGTCATTTACTAAATATTGGTGCTTTTCTAGCACTAAGTAAGTCTGGAAAAAAATTCCTTATGAACAAAAATCAGAGTTGGATTGGAGTGTGATACCATGTATTTTTGACTAAATAAATGGATTGCAACCCCTGTTTCCTATATAAAAAGTTTTGTTGTGCTTTGTTACCCTGTAAAATAATGAACAGTAGTTCTGAACTACCCTGTATATGTATAACAAAAAATGAAGATTGGACAATGTATAATAACCAATCAGCATTTTGACAAATATTTTTACTTAAAATTTTCAAACAAAATTTATTTAAAATATGCAGGAAAGACAGATATGATCTGTATATTTGAAGAAGTTACTTTTGTATGAATGTACAGGTGGACATCTCTAATTTAATCTTATTTTTAGCCATAAAAATTTATCTCTCCCTTTGTCTAGTATTTACTATTCTGTCTTTTATTAGTTAGTATTCACCGCTCAAATCACATTTAATCATTTACTTCCCATCTACTTTTTGCATGAATCTGCAGATGGATATCTTAGATTAAAATATGGGAATAAGTGTTTTCCCCTTCTTGCCAATTATATACCACTTTACTTACTAACAGACACTAATAACTATCCAAGTCTTATTTAACTCAATACTAATTTTTTACATGAATGTGCAGGTGGTTTTCGTTAATTTAATTTTATACTTAGACAATATATATCTTTTTTCCCTTTGCTAACTTTATACTATTCTAACTATTAATAGCTAGTAAATATCATGCAAACCTTGTTTAACCCTTTTCTCTCCTTCCATTTTTCGCATGAATCTGCAAATGGGCTTCTTGGTTTAAATTTTAAAAAATGGGAACAATTCGTTTCCTCTCTTCCACTATTTACATACTATTCTACTCACTTATAGTCACTAATAATCATACAAGTTTTATTTAACCCTTTTCTTCCCACAAAATTTTTACATGATTGTATAGGTGGTTACCTTTAATTTAATTTAAATTCCAGATTATAAAAATTGCTTCCCTCTCTTATAAACTACACATTATTTATTCTGCCTACCAATAGCTAATAATTACTACTAAAATCTTATTTAACCCTTTACTCCTGATGAATATGCTGGTGGTCATCTCTATTTTAAATTTAATTTTAGACAATAAAAATCACTTCCTGAAATTTGACTGTCTTTAATTACCTTGTACTTTCATTGAATATTTTAGTCACCCACTTCACATTGTACAACTTTTTAATTTAATAGTGTTACATCTTTTCTAGACAATGGCCATTCAATCTCGCCTTCTTTCTTCTTACCTCATCATTCTATTTTTATTTCTCTTATTTTTTTTTAAGTTCTTTATATTTTAGATTTAACTTTTTTACTTGGTCACTTTGAGAGGTCTCGATCTCTGGGTTTAGCTTTTTCTTTTCTATTGGTTCTCTTACCATCCTTTTCTTCTTCGATATGAGTTTCTAGTGCTCACACACTATTTGGCCTTCCTCTTATTTCAACTTAGTACTCCTCTGATATTTTAAACATCTTTTGGCATTATATAGCCTTATAATCCTCTGATATAGTATATTTATCACCATATAATATTTTATTTTAATTATAATCATATTTCAACATGACATCAAGGAAAAATAATATAATGATTCAGGATTCGTACCTTTCACCATCATCAGATTGGATGGTTCGTAAACATTGAAGATCTTGTCTCCTTTTTTTTGGGCTCTAATGCAGAGGATACTCTACACATAAATAATAGAATTGATTGTAGAGCTACTTCATGCATAGATAATAGAACTAACTGATTGCAGAGCTTCTTCCTATTTCTATGATTTTGATACTGAGAATACATTTTTGGAATTGGAATACAACCTCAAATGCACAAAGAAGGCTTTTTCTGATATTCAATGTAATAAATTTAATAATTCAAGCCCACAAAGTTTAAATGAACAGATATCCAGTATTGATGATCAAATAAATTCTAAATTCATAGATGAAGTTAAATCATACCTTTTCTATATATTGAAAGGCAAAAATTCCAAACTAAGCAAACAGGCATTATTTAAAATTGAAGACATACAGATCTTTCTAACATTAATCTATCAGTAACGTACAACAATACCAAGTCACAGATTACTGATGAAATCATCACAAATTTTAAATCAGTAGAAACTCATACAAATGAAGCTGTATACTATCCCCTTACTACAGAAGATTTTAATTCTCTAAGACACGGTGGTGGACTGTATTCCTTCTATAAAGGACTTGTGAAACATTATTGATGACACCTTACTGTGATATGAAATATCACAATTTCATAATTTTTTATTCGCCGTTCTGTAATTTTTATGCTACTAAGTATGCTGTTGTCATTCCTCTTCCTCGCCGTCATGCTGTCTCTCTTGGTAGCGTTTCCCCCTCTCTCCCATGCCTTTGCTGAGCGCCCGACAATCTCTTTTGCGCATGCGCGCAGCCTACTGCACCGTATGTTTTGGTTCTGTTTTCCGCCGATACAATGTACGGCGCGGCGTTCAAGTGCCGTTTCTACGGAATCTAAAGTTTTCTTATTTTTATTTGTCAATAATTAATTATCAAATCAATTTAATTCTTTCTTTATTTTACCTGTGTGATCCCCGTGGTGGTCATTTTTATATCGGTGCAACGGCATTTTGTGTCAGAAGTATTCGAAAATTCGATCATGTAAGATCGCGGAAATTTTATTTTATCGGCGCGTTCTCCGGTAACGGAGATTCGCATTTTCATGCCGAGTTTGTTCTTTAAGTTCAGTAAAGTTTTTAATAGTTAAATTTTAAGCCTTTTTAAATTTGATGCAGTGATTTTTAAATTAAATGATTTAAATTGTTAATAATTTATTTAAAACGAGCTTGCCAATAGAAATATCTTCTTCGTATTCTCAAGAAGTTTGGAGTACATCTTGATAAATGCCGTCAGAAAAATTAATATTTCGTCCTTCTAAAGTTAAAGACTTTCGGTTCTCATGGTACAGTGGCCAACTGGATTTATTTGGATAAAGCCTTCTATATGCTACAAAGATCTTTAATAAAGAATTTGGATTTAAAAAGCAAGAATGACTTCATTTCTTTACAACGGGCTGTGTGTCTCCTTTTTAAAGTAAGATGAATTATTTTATTAAATTTCATTATTAATCTTTAACGTTGACCAAAAAGAACTATCTCTTGAAGATTGGGGTTATTGCTTCCTTCAACAGCAATGTATCCTTTTTCCACTATTCCACTATACGAAAAATAAAATTAATAACAGCACCAATCATCTTTAGTTACATCTATTAGTTACATCACAATATGGTGCCGATATGCTGTTTTTCATTATGTTTTATGCCAAATTTAAATAATACGATTGTTCAATTTTGAAGAAATATTTCGTTTTAAGAAGAATTGTTCTGAAAGAATATTCTACAATTTCATGTATGACAATATATTAAATGCTGCTTTAGTATTCTTATATTTGCAATAGATTCTTTTTACACATCTTGTTCTTAAAATTTTGCAAGAATTTAAATTTATATTGCTGCTTTGATTTTATAATATTTATAATGAACGAATTATTTTTTTTTGATAAAATATGATGGTATATTATCTTGGAATACTTGAAAATTATTTCTTAAAATTTTATCTTTTTCACACTGCAATATTATTATATGAATGAAATCAAGAATGAATTAATAAATTTGATGCATATAAAAAAATATTTTATGAAGTTATTGAAATATTCCTGAGATATTAAAATGATATATTGATTACTTGTTCTCAGAACAAATTTTATTTCTTTAATGAGGTTATGGTTTTTGGGTTACAAAATATTTTTTAATGGCACTTAAAATTACAAATTTGATATATAATTATTATTGAAGCATTATTCTAATTTAAAAAAAAAAAGTGTGCTCTTGACATCATTTTATTTCAATAAAGTGTTCTCAGCTTAATCTTGATATTAATCTTGTTCCTAATATTTTTTCTAACGGAAGCTGAAGTTCTTTGATTGTTTAGTAGTTGCTTCTTATCCTACATGAAATGATTGGGAATTCTCATGCTTCTATACATGCCAAACTTTTTTTCTCAATAGAAGATAATATTTCTTAAATTCTCTACTATGCCATTTTTTATATTGGTGTACAAACAATATTTAATAACATTCTATAAGAACTGTATTTATATTGAAAACCTGTTCTCAGAATTATTTTCATGATGTCTTCACTTTGGAACTAACTACAGATTCATAATTTAAAAAAAAAAAAAAAAAAAAAAAAAAAAAATATTTTTATTTGCTTCAAAATGTTTTAATTTTATGGCAATGCTCGTACTGCATCATATTTATTCTTTTTTTCGTCTACTTCTCACGTCATTACAAAAATAAAAATAAAGATAATGACGTTATTTTTCGATTTTGAGAAGACTTTCTTTAAATATTCTTCAATCCTGAGTCATCTGTGTTCCTGTTTCTACAATAACTGGTAATCATGCCTCAATAGAATATATTTTACCATCCTCTTAATTGTGTTCCTGCAGTCTATATATATTAAAAACAATACAAGTTTTCTTCATCTGCTGTTTGCTTACCTAGTGATCTAGTCATTCAGAGTGTGCCAATATATCTATTATTGTATGACCTTTGCTACAGTTTTGCAAGTATTATGGTGATTAAAAAGAAAAAAAAGCTACTTACCTGCACTCTTTTGCGAGTTGAAGTGATTGTTGATGGTCGCCATTCACATATAGGCAATATATCCGTGTGATTGCTCCTCGTCAGTCCTCTTCATCTTGTGGAACTTGTTTCTCCCTCATCAAAGTTACTCATTTATATAGATCTATAGTGTACAAATAATAATAATAATTACAGCTGTGCCTATTTGCAATAGTTAATATATTTTTCTACCCTCTGTTGCAAAACCTGATTATGGAAGTGTGTCTGTTGGCCTTTTTCATGTGAGCAGTCTGTATCCTCATGTTGTGAAAGTTGCTAACTTATCTACTACTGGAATCATTTTGCAATTTTACAGAATTTTATTGCAACATTTTAAAGTATCTTCTCAAGATAAGAAAAATATTTATATTTTTAATTATTTCCATATTACAGTGCCTATTTATTTTATATAACCCAATTTTTTTTCTTTATTTATTACATACGCCTCACTTTATTCAATTTATGAATATTTTTTTAAGAAGATGAAATAATTTTTTTGTGAATAAACAAAAAAAAAAAAAAAAAAAAAAAAAAAAAGAATTATTCAGTTATATGCATTATTACAAGAAGCACTAAGTCTTAGTATATTTAACAGCACTTTGTTTTTAAAAGAAGTATTCTGCCAAATATGTCAAAAAATATATATATCATTTTGGTGAATCTTCAAAAATATATATTTGTTACTAAGAATCTCAAGTGCATGTGACCTATGTGACTTCAATGTCACTATTTCTCATTTGTGTCTACAAATTTATTTTGAATGCTCCTGCATATGCACAGGCTTCTTAGTGTTCCTTCCAGCTCCTTAATTTGTTTCCTAAGAGCCACCTTATAGTGCATTATCTCCTATATCATGGAATGTTCCCGATCATGTCAACAAATTTTCCCTATTGTATCTTAAGCCTTACGTGATGGTGAATGCTCCAGTGTTTCCCAAGTCACTAAGTGTATCTACAAAAAGAAAGGAAATGTGTCACAGTGCCTTGATTCGGTGCTAAATATTCCCAATTGTGTCTTCATTTTTTTTAAAATTATGGTGCGTCATCATAAGTAATTGTGGCCAAATTGCTGTGATTTCAGTGCCATCGTGTCCACCAGTGTGCCATAAATCTGCAAAAGTTATTCTGCAAACATTTTTTACTAGCAGATAATATATTTTAAAGGAGATGTAGTGTGTGAGCTATTAAAAACTGATTTAGTGACTATCACTACCACATCTCACTAGTTGTAACCTGGCTGAACAATACTCATCCCTCATCTGTAATAATTTCTTTTTTTTACAGCAATAGTTATATTCTTCTATAGGATTATCAGATGTACACAATTGCCAATGGTTTTGGAGATCGCTATTGTCTCTTTTGTAGATTTGATTGTTTTATCTTGCATTTGTTTAATTTACTGATAATTTGCTGATGGTTGTGTACCAGGGCTATTAGTGTATTTTTGTAAATTATAACAAATGTATATTTATATTTTGATTTTGCTTAATTTGCACGACTGCTGATAGTTTCTATGGCTAGCATTATTAGCACTTATGTGAGTTATGTAGATTCAGCATTTTACAATAGCCAATTTTTGTTCTCAATAGCAGTATATATGTATATTTCTGGATGATAATTATGGCCATTACAAAAAGGTGCACTGTGTTTTTATTTTCTTCCCATGAAAGTGTCATTTTCTTTAACTTGTCTTTTTTTAATAAAGACTAAAGGTTAAAAAAAAAAAATTAATTTTTTTTGAGGATCCTCACCTTTTTCACATTTTCTCACATCTTTTTTTCTTTTGAAAGATAAATAAATAAATAAAACCATGGTATTAGAAAAGTGTGTATTTAAGAAAAAGTTGTATAGAAATTTTATTGAATGTACTGAAGAAAATTGATTATTGAGTATTAATGAAAGATTTGTGTATTTCAAAGAATTTATTGAGTATTTTGTCTAAGTGAATTATATGTTGGTTAAAACTTGAATATTATTGTTATATATTTAAAAAAAAAAGTTTTATTAAAAACCAACTAATTATGATATTTATGACAAACTTACCATGATGTTGACATTTTTCTCACAATTGTTGCAACTATGTCTTGGTTCATGTAATTTTTTCTTGAGTAATTATTATTTATGCACTTCAGAGTATTATGTGCAATTATTTATTGATTGCTTAGAAATTTTCATATGAATTGAATGACAAATTTATTGGTATTGCAATACATGACCTTCTAAAAGGAAAAGTAAGTTAAAAAATATTATTTTTTGTCTTATTATGAATTTAAGTCCTTATATTGGATTGTTTTTAAGAATGAATTTTGCATGCATTATTTAAAGAATTAATTTGATATTTTATTAGAGTAAAATTTTCATATACTCTATGTTGAAAGTCCTAGGCAAGTAAAATTTAGAAATTTTATTGAATAATTGTTGCTTTAGATTGCAACTGTTTTATTATATATATCTAGACAAGTCGGCACAAAGAAATTACCGACTCATTTTATATTGCTGCAGCTGGTTTAAATTTTGATGTATGATCTCTTTGTAGCTGAAAAGAATATGTTTGACTTTTGATTATTTAAAATACTACTGTTGAGATCATTTTACAAGGAAGGTGCCTGTCTTTGCTATTAATTGCAATGGGGCTTATTTTTATGACTTGTATACGGTAAATTTTGTATACTTATTATGAATGTCATATTGATGTACATTCTTTTCATTGTATTATTTTTTTTTTTTGGTCACTGTACGTGTTTATTGCATTTTCTTCTTGGCATTTTTAAGTCAATTTTATTTTTGGCATTCAAAATTTTGTCTTCCCATTTATGAAAAAGGTCTTTAATTTTTTCTACCTTTTTCACTTCTTGGTCATCCAAAATTTAATTGGTGATTGGGGGTATTGTGATATGAAATATCACAATTTCATAATTTTTTATTCGCCGTTCTGTAATTTTTATGCTACTAAGTATGCTGTTGTCATTCCTCTTCCTCGCCGTCACGCTGTCTCTCTTGGTAGCGTTTCCTCCTCTCTCCCATGCCTTTGCTGAGCGCCCGACAATCTCTTTTGCGCATGCGCGCAGCCTACTGCATCGTATGTTTTGGTTCTGTTTTCCGCCGATACAATGTACGGCACGGCGTTCAAGTGCCGTTTCTACGGAATCTAAAGTTTTCTTATTTTTATTTGTCAATAATTAATTATCAAATCAATTTAATTCTTTCTTTATTTTACCTGTGTGATCCCCGTGGTGGTCATTTTTATATCGGTGCAACGGCATTTTGTGTCAGAAGTATTCGAAAATTCGATCATGTAAGATCGCGGAAATTTTATTTTATCGGCGCGTTCTCCGGTAACGGAGATTCGCATTTTCATGCCGAGTTTGTTCTTTAAGTTCAGTAAAGTTTTTAATAGTTAAATTTTAAGCCTTTTTAAATTTGATGCAGTGATTTTTAAATTAAATGATTTAAATTGTTAATAATTTATTTAAAACGAGCTTGCCAATAGAAATATCTTCTTCGTATTCTCAAGAAGTTTGGAGTACATCTTGATAAATGCCGTCAGAAAAATTAATATTTCGTTCTTCTAAAGTTAAAGACTTTCGGTTCTCATGGTACAGTGGCCAACTGGATTTATTTGGATAAAGCCTTCTATATGCTACAAAGATCTTTAATAAAGAATTTGGATTTAAAAAGCAAGAATGACTTCATTTCTTTACAACGGGCTGTGTGTCTCCTTTTTAAAGTAAGATGAATTATTTTATTAAATTTCATTATTAATCTTTAACGTTGACCAAAAAGAACTACCGTATTTACCCGCGTATACGTCGATCCCGCGTATAAGTCGAACCCCCCCACTTTCCCGATCAAGAAATCTGAATTTTTTAAATCCCGCGTATAAGTCGAACCCCCACTTTTCCGATCAAGAAATTTGGATTTTTTTAAAAAATACATTATTTAAAATCTCCTGGGAAAAAAAGAATGTACTAAATATGCAATAATAAAGAAACTTTATTTATTTTTATTTTTATTTTTTTTGTACATCAAGAACACGCAAGATATAACGCAGGTCACGTGTATTTAGAGAGTCACATGCATGAACATAGATCTAAAGAAGGACTTCTAACGAAACATGTTAATATCGTATCATGACATTGGAACGAAATGGCAGCTGCACAGCTACGCACGCGGTTCTGCGCAGACGGCAAGAATCCCTGCCAAGGCCGCGCCACCTACAACATCAAACCGAAACTGTATATCAGATACTCACCAAACGACAGACGCTTTGAAGAAGCAAACAAACTGGTGACGTATTGAGAATCCGTCTTACCACATGCGCCACCTATGTGAGACTTTTTTCGAGGAACGATTTTCTTCTTGGAAAGGCTATTTCGTTAGAAGTCCTTCTTTAGATCTATGTTCATGGTCACTTGTTTCTAGCCACTTGCGGACGATTCAATTGCACATAGGGGTGATACATTCTCGGAATTTTATCTACTGATCTATCTGAGGGAGGGGGGGGGGGGGTAGTTGGCGTACATTCAGCGCCAGCACCAAACCCGTCACTCAGTCTCCAAACCTTTACCTCAGCGTTGATAAGGAAAATCAATTAATTCCTCTTTTTCTCTACTGGTATGCAAATCGACAGTAAACGACGTCATTGTGTTATGGAATGCGAAAAGAGAACAATTACCTTTCAGAAGGGCATTTTTGACTTCTGGTAAAAAAAAAAAAAAAAAAAAAAAAATTAAGGACCCTCGTATAAGTCGACCCCCCCAACTTTAAAGTCTTTTTTTGTCCAAAATTTCTCGACTTATACGCGGGTAAATACGGTATCTCTTGAAGATTGGGGTTATTGCTTCCTTCAACAGCAATGTATCCTTTTTCCACTATTCCACTATACGAAAAATAAAATTAATAACAGCACCAATCATCATTAGTTACATCACATCTACTGGATCACACTGCTCAACTTAATGAAATGGCTATTTTTCAACAAAAAAGTATTACTAAAATACAGGAATTTTCATGGGCAACTCTTTCCACAGAAGATTTTAATTCTCTAATCACTGATGTCTTACAAAACATTAAAAAATCAGTAGATGTGCAAACCACCAATTTCTTACAAAAGCTGCAATTAGAAGAGTTGCAAACTGATATGGCAGACCATATACCTTCTATGGAGGAGTTGTGAACCATTATTGCTGATACCCTACTAAACTACACAATTCAAATTAACAAAAATTTTAATTATTTAATCGCTGATATCTTATTTAAGTTTTAAAATTCAGAAGAGCTGCAAGCTCTAGTAATGGACCACATACCTTCCATAGAGGTTCTGAGATCTGAGAGAAATTCCCAACTTCTGAGAAAAATACTTGGTATAAGAAATTAACATTTTATAAACAACCATCGCAGATACAAAATATGTCTTTTACAGGACTATTATCCATAAATAATATTATAACTTACCTAATTAGGTGTTATTGCTATATAAATAAATGTACATTAATGTTTTAATAATAAAGTCAGTATCGTTAAAATTAATTTCATGCTGATAGCTACCATTTAATTTTAAATTAAATTTTTCAGGGCCGGACAGGTTATCCATTTATAGATGCTATTATGATAAAACTGAGAAAAGAAGGATGGATTCATCATTTAGCTCGGCATGCTGTAGCATGTTTTTTAACCAGAGGTGATTTATGGATTTCGTGGGAATATGGAATGAAGGTTTTTGAGGAACTTCTTTTAGATGCTGACTGGAGTTTAAATGCTGGTAACTGGATGTGGCTTTCTTGCAGTGCATTTTTTCATCAGTACTATCGTGTTTACAGCCCCATTGCATTTGGTAAAAAGACTGACAAAAATGGAGATTTTATTAAGTAAGTTATTCCTTACTCTTTTTTGTTTCAGAGTTGTATATTTAGAGACATTAAAAACTACTTTTCGTAAAAAGCCCTCTTTCCAGTTTATTATAATAGAAGCATTCAAGAAAATAATTATTATCTTTATATAAACATTTTAGTTATGTCATATAAACTTATTTCAAAATAAATTAATTTTGAATACAGGATAATAATAATGTCATAAAGTACTACAGGTCTTAGATTGCAAACAATTTTTCATTATTTTTATAAAATGTAGCAGAACTAATTGCCTGTTCTCACTTATTAGTACTGTGTAATATTAATTTTTATTTAATAATAGCTCTCTATTCCGTCCTCGCTATATCACTTGAATCCAGTGGCTGAAAATACTGCACTACAAATAGCAAAACTACAATAGTCACTACTTTTTCTCATAATTTGTAATGTAACATGTTACTTTTTGAAAATTAATGTAATGTAGCAAGTAGAGCAATACAAAAAGCCACTAGCTTATTATTATTATTTTTTTTTAATGTTTCTATGTAATAATTATTATAAAGATCGTAAATAAAAGTTATGCAGTGTATGGTTTTGCCAAAATATGTGCAAATACTAAGTTTTACTCAACTTCAAGTGCAGATTGAATCCTTTCACAAAATTAGTCTTATAAAAGTAGTAAAGTACTGACTACTTTTGAAAAGTAATTTGTAATCACTACATTTTAAAACAATTAATTGTTGTAGTTAATTACATTTTTTATAAAGTAGATATAGTTGTAATTCTTTACAAAAAAAAAAAAGAAAGAAAATAATAAGAATAATCTGATATGTCCCAAGTTGAAACTCTTATCTAGAATGGGATTAGAACTCAACAAATAAAACCCAAATTAAAGCATTGAATAATAAATCAGATTATTCTTTCAAATCTTAAATAGGTTTTTTATGCAAAGGTTTTTTTTTTTTTTTTTTTTTTTTTTTAATTGGAAAAGGCAAAATTTAAGAAAGCATGAAAATGTAAACACCCTAAAATAACAAACTTTTAAAGGTTTGTGAAGAAAATGACTGAATTCCAAATAAAATGGAGGAATATTTGCTGGATAATTATCGCAATTTTAAGAGCTAAAGACTTACTAATACATTGATAATCATTAAGTTAGCCATTTGAATAAGATCATCAAAAATATTTGCTACTTCTACCATTTTAATAATCATAGTACATCTGAAAAAAAAAAAAAAATCTATTAGACTTAAATCTAATAGATTTAAGTCTACATTCCAGCCAAAACTTTCCTTCTATGGCAGAAATTAATTCACTTCAGAAATCTGGAAAAATTAATGAATTCAACACTGATTCTAATAATCTAGTAGTATAAAATGTATATCACTTTTGATCAAAACTATTTGTGAGGAGTACGTTTTAACTATTAAATTTGTTATGTTTTATTTCAGAAAGTACATACCAGTCTTGAGTAAATTTCCTTCAGAATATATATATGAACCTTGGAAAGCACCTAAAAAGGTACTTTTTGTATACAAGTATTAAAGTTCAGTATAGTATATAATAGGAATGTGAAATCTAGTTGTACAAAAACAGAATATAGTATGCTATGAATGAAATTTCATCATGGCAAATACAGCTTCATGGAATTTATTAATCCACATCAAAATTTCTTATTCTTCCATGACCTAGCCTTTAAACATATAAAAATGGCTTTATTGAGGTAACTTTGAAAAAGATTTTTAAGAAATATAAAGTTATATTTCAAGGAAAATTAAAGAATAATAAAAAAACTAAAAATTATTAATTTACAGATATTTTTGCTAGCTTGGTTGATTTAAAATTAGATTTCAGACAGTCATAAGAATGGAATGAAATACTGCTTAATTTGTTAAGTATTATTAAATAATTGTATCAAAATAAAATATAATTTGCTGAGGAAAAAAATTACAGAATCCGAGGGAAGATATTTTTGGTCTTTCTCATAATAATTCAATTAAAACCCAAAGCAGCAAGTTATTTTTAAGTTTGTTTGCTGTCTGGCCATGGGACTACAACCCAACAACTTCTCTTTCTTGCTGGTTTGCTAGTGATATCAATATTTTTTCTAAATTTATTTTAATTCTGCATATTAATTTTATAAAAAAAATTACGAATAATATTCAATTCAAAATATTTCTTTTTTGAATAGTTTTCGTGATTTTAGATTTCTCGAATAATAATAAAAATGAATGAATAAAATATAAAATGTTTCTCTTTTTGAACAGATTGTATCTCAATTACATGCTTTATTTCAGCCATTAAATATATAATTTAATGCATTTAAAAATATTAAAATGTATAATTTAATACATTTAAAATTATCAAAATGCATAATTTTGCATGAATTATTTTAGCTTCAAGAACAGTTAGGCTGTGTTATTGGGAGAGATTATCCTGTACCAATTGTAGACCATGATAAAGCAAGAGTTGACAATCTTCGAAAAATGGATGCAGCGTACAAGAATAAGAAAAATAGTACTGCTAAGGAAGAAGGTAAATAGCCTGCATTTCCCTGTTTTCAATAAAAATTTTAATTGTATATATATTGTGCATGAAAATTAAAATTACTTTCTTTCTTTCTTTCTTTCTAGATGGAGATGTAACAAGAATTTCTCACTCAAAGTCGGCAAAATCTGAGAAAAGAAATAGTTCTTCAGGGAGCACTTCAAAATCTAAAAAGTCAAAGTCTGTAAATACTTCAAACAAATCATCTTCTAAGCAATCAAATATTAAGAATTTTTTTCAGAAATGAATTTTAAGTTTCTAAAGTATGTGCAATAACTGTTTTATGTCATCTTTATTTAGCAATCATTTGGATCAAAATGTAAAAAGACAAAGCCTATAAATAAATCTTTATCTAAATAAGCATATTCTATGAGAAATTAATTTTAAACATATGTATCATAAATGAAGAATAAAACATTTTATTTTCTCCAACAGCTATTTGAATTGATTTTTTAAAAAGAATTTTGTTATCAATCATTTAAAATTACACATTATGCCATTAAATTTTGAAATACAAAATATTAACTTAGCAAAAGTATAGCAGTTTATTTTCTCCCTACTGAAATATGTGTTTTTATAGGCAATCTGTGAAGGTTCTTTTGCTTGTTGCTATTCAGGTACTACATAGGGCTTTTCAAAAAATATATTGTATAAAAATTAATGTACATTCAATGCATTGTTGTTAGTAAAAAAAAGTCCATGCTTTTAAATCACCAAATTGTCTTAGATAGATGCAAAAGTTACCCTTTAACTAGTGCCTTCTATAATTATTTATGAATAAATTAAGCTCAGGGAACCATTTCCATATTGTAATAAATAGTAACTAACTTCAAATTTGTATATTCGTATTGAAAATTAAACTTTTATATTTCAATTCTAGGTTATATTTTAGAATTAGATACCAAGAGAATTAAATGAATGCAAAATATGTCGGAAAGTAAAATTGCCATTTTCTACAAAATACTGTTACTTTTACCAGTCTGCCCTTAAAACAAAGCTATTTCATTTAGCCACTAATGTTTGTATGATTAAAATAGAAAACAAATAATAAAAAAAATACATTTTACCCAATTATCATGATTTACTGTGAGGGTCATCATCTATTAAAAATGATTTTGATATATGAAATTTTAAATAACCAACATAGTCACCAGTCTCAAATGCATTAAGTAATCTACTAAGTTTTTAAATACATTAAGACTTCAGTATAGGGTCACCTTGCTTTTAGTGCTTTTATGTTTCGTAATTTTCCAACTAAATTTCAAACACATAATTTTGCTTCTCTCATAGGGTCATCCTGCATATAAGGTTACTTTTATATTATTGTTCCTTAAGGTGATGCTATATATCAAGGTTTAACTGTATTAATATGAGACTTAATAATTAGGAATTCTGTTCAACAAACATAGATCTAAAGAACACTAAAGTAAAAACTTCAGTTGTATCTTTTATCGGCTCAACATATCAAATAATTCATTTCTCAAACATGAAATTCAACCAAAATTTCATTCAGACCTCGACCATTAAAGGTATTTCTGTAAGATCAACTAAATTTTTTTTTTGTTGTTATGGGCATGGAGTGTGTATATATGACACATAATGATTGCAGTGTTATTAAAATTAATGGAGTTTGAGGCTTGTACATGTTGATCTTACTCAAACCAATTTTTCTTTCTTTTATCGGCATAAAGCACACACAGAGGGACAAAATGGGCTGAACGTTTTAAAAATTCATTTATTAGTAAACAATGATAGCTTTAAAAAAATTCTTGCAGTAGATTTAATGTGTAAAGTAGACAATTTCTTTACTAATATTCCTTGTTTTAGTTCCCAAATATCATCAGTAGATGGTGAGTAGATTTTAAAGAGTGTACACTTTTTTTTTGGCATTTCAGCTTAAACATCATAAAGAGTAAAAACTAAGTGAGCTTTGATCAGTTTTACAAATTAGTTTGAGCTATTCTAACAGTTTGAGACAGTACAGCAAAACCAATTAATGATTTTTGGAATTAAAACAAGAAAGTGTACTAGCCATCATCACTTACTTGATATTGAATTTAAAAAACTGTCAATCCATTTTATAGAGCCCAACTGTTCACATGCGAGTAACGTGTGGATTTATCCCATGTGAAGAGAATAGGTATACTGCTTGTGTATCATTCTTCACATGAAATGAAAGTGCATTTTACTGTAGATATTCATAAATACAAAATCACACTGAGAAATGAGAAATACAAGAATTGTGGTTAGATACTTTATTTAGAAATTAAATAAATCATTTAATTTGCTGAAAAATGTTTAGCACAATTTTCTACTGATTCACCATACAATATATTGTATAAATTTGTAAAATTCATTTTCCTTTAATAAAACGAACTACAAATACAAAATGTACAAAATTTCTACGTATAATTCACACAGATATCAGAAATATAAAATTACTTTTAAAAAGCTAACACTGACACACTGCTATACAACAATAGCTAGAGCTAGAATATATAATCAAAAAATAAGTATTCTTTTGATAAGCAGAATGATTACTATTTTTTGTCATTATATATATATATGTATATACACAAGAGTCACAAATGTTTAAAGTACTTATAAGGGGATTAAAAAATTGATAACTTATCTTTGGTATGAAAGTTCTCATTATTTGTACCATCCTAATTAATCTCATAAAACAGTCTTCATTACAAAGTTAAAAGTCAAAGCAGTAAATAGAAGTTTTCAATCTTGAGAAAAAATTCTATGTAATTATACATTTTTTTTAAACAGCAAATGAAATGTTACTAACAGCAACAAAGCTATAAGCATATAAAATACACAATGGTGTATACATATGAGCCAAAACTCAAGACAACTATATAATTAAATATATATATATATATATACAAAAGCATACATTACCTCCACATAGTAATAAATTTTGTGACACTTTAAAGCTTGAGAGTTCCTGTTTGTAAAGTAAATTAATTTAAATGCTAATATTTAATAATTAAATTATTTAATTCATTATTAGCTATTATAGTTGACTTTATCATATAAATTTATACAAAAGGGAAAAAAACAACAACCTCAGATTACTGCATACATTATATAAAAGAAATGGAAATTTTATTTTGCCATCACAATCTCTGCAATTAAAATTAATAAGTTTTTACTGAAATGGAAGAGAAAAAGTCTCCATACATAAAAAGGAAACTTATTTTGTGTGTGTTACTAAAAAGTATGTTGTCCTGACAGTGTTTCTTAAAAGATTCGTTGAATTTTTAAATATTCCTATAACAAGAAGTTTATTGAAATAAAATAAGCAAAACTTTTTTTTTACTTACATTTTTATGCATTTTTGAGAGAGATAACCAATTTTCCAATTAGAAGCATCCAGTTATTAGATAGAACTTTCGTGTAAAAAAGTTTAATTCATTATGTTTCATCAAGGCAAATTTAAATATAAAATTTTCAATGTGCTGTTAGCTTAGTTGTGAAATTACCCTTTATTTGATTGACTTATTTTTCGTGGTAAAAATAAGTAACAATAGAAGAATGTAATTACAAACCAAATGTTAATATTTATGAAAGTTGACAGCATAAGTTATGAAAAAAAAAAGTATTGATTAAAAAAAAAACTATAAAGCAGTTTAGTTTAAAAAATATATGAAATCAAAGCATGCTTTTGTATGATTTTTCAAGGGAGAGGAAATTATGATAAAATATCATATTTTAATATTACTTTGAAAACAGGAACTATCAATACTGCAGGTAGTTCTATAATACATTATTGCTTCAAGTACAAGGCAAATACTTCAATAAAATTATCTATTTATGGGCTTTTATATTTAAGGCTGGGTGATATTATACAGATATAATTAATTAAAGTGTTAAATTATATTTATGGAAGACATCCTCAAAATAATAAAAATATGTATAAATTCCATACATATATTTTTTTGGTTGACAGGTAATTTAAAATATTTTAAAGGAAAAATTTGCATATTTGATAAAAAGGTTGCACACAGAATGTCTTTTATCTGCATAGAATATTTACTTTGAATGGAAATGAAAGTAAAAAGGGCTTAAATGCCTTCAACATGGTATTACATAATTAACATGTAAAGTTTCTCTCCTTTTTTTCTG
This sequence comes from Maratus michaelseni, assembly GCA_963931845.1. Classification (NCBI taxonomy): domain Eukaryota; kingdom Metazoa; phylum Arthropoda; class Arachnida; order Araneae; family Salticidae; genus Maratus; species Maratus michaelseni. The sequence goes on from OZ007590.1 coordinate 356,270,876, forward strand.
ACAAAAACATAACTATGCATGCATATCTCGCAGTAATCTTAGCATGCAGAAATAAATCTTTTAAACATATGAAAACACATATTTAATGTATTTTTAAAAAATCACATTCATACAAATAGTAGTGCATAATTCTAACAGAAAATAAAACAAGATTCTAAACAACAAAAGAACAAATAAATCTAAAAACCAAAACAACAACTACAAGACCATTAAGGAATGTATCATTGAAAGAAAAGCACTGAGGTAGTTTTATCACTAAAAATGATTTAAAGATAGCATGATCATACAGTATTTATTTAAAAGAAATAGCAAAACTGATTAAAATATATAAATTATAACAGCTTACCTATTTTAGGTAGAACTCATTAAAGAATTTAATTTTAATTCCAAAAAAGGCTTTAACTGCACAGGATTATGCAGTCATAAATTAAAAAAAAAGGACTAGTTGACATAAATTTATATAAACAAGATTTATTTATTTTTAACATGTTAAGGTCTTAACAACCTTTATTGAGAAAGCATATTTAAAGTTGGGTATTTTCTTTTTATAGGGCCTTGACTTATTTTAAAATGGCATTGGTGCCATTCAAGCTTAAGAAAATGATATTTGTTGTATCAGCTATGAAAACAAAATTCAGGAACTATTATAGGTATTTATACATGTATTAAAAAAATTGCTTCTGATTACATGTATTAGAAAAATGGCTTCAGTATATAAGTATATATCAAATAAATTGTGTAAATATTAAAAAAAAAATGTTTGTGAGTATGAAACAGTGAAGAGGTTGTCAGAAAGTACATATGATTTTTTTTTCCTCCCTTATCTTGCAAATGCCATTTTCTTAATCTCGCCAAGTCCCCTATAAAAGGGACATGCCTAAAATTGTATGTAAATAAAGCAAAATGTATTTTGCATAAGAGAATCACAAAGAAAATAATAAATAATTGTATTATCAGTCTTTTAACAGAAGAGTAGTACACCAAGTAACTTTGATCTGTACAAAGAAAAAAGTAAATTTTCTGTCAGTGCTCTAAATATAGTTCATATAAAATATAAAAAAGAAAGAAAAAAATTCAGTGCATATGTGGGCCATATATTAAATATACATGGCATTAAAACATAGAAATAAAATAGGAATCTAATATGATACAAAATATTTGTCAACAGTTACAAATCGAGAAACACTAAGTGAGAATTAAAGAAATGACTGACAACACATCAACAAAATAAAATAAGAAGCCATACACAAACAAATTATTGTACTTTAGCAAATAAAACAGTTTACGAAGGAAAAATCACCGAGATATAAAAATAATACATGTTTGCAGATTTTTTTATAAACTCTAAATTTGGCACAAAACAATGTGCAAAATAGACAAATACATGATATGTTTATTGAAAAACAATCCACCAATGTTTTTACTGAAAAACAATCCCCGATCTAGAATCAGTAACAAGACCAATAAATATATATTTGTAACATATGTACCATAAGTTACTATTAAGTAGTTAATAATTGTTTATGATTAAAACAAAGAAAAATAATTTTTATATCAAAAATAACATTATTAAAAGCAAAAGCATATGATTTAAAAATTAACTAAATTAAAAAAGATTCATGTTGAAGTTATATTGATACATTTTACATCTGTTCTAAATAAAATAAACAATATTAAATCTATTTTGTAGAATTTTAATGAAATAATTATTTTAGATAAACTAATAATATTAAATAACTTTACTTAAAATATTTTACACTCTCGTGCATGAATATTTTTTTAATGAATGAAAAATATATTTTGCATTTAAAATGAGTTATTACAAACAAATCATATTGAATTTCTTTAAAAAAAACTTACATTTTGTAAAGTAAATGAGCTTTATATGAAGTTTACAAGCAATAAAAAATTAATAATAATTATTTTTTTTATCATAATTTAAACTTTATATAGATTAATACAAAGTAGAATTAAGAAAAATATTTTTTTTTAAACTTTTATTTTCTTACATGAAATTCTTTGAGAAATCTCCCATGTAGAATGGCAAGGGAGGAATGCCAAAGGCAAATTTTCCAACTGAGTATTCAAAAAGAAAATGCTTCTGCTATCTATAATGCATTTTACAAGCAATATTGAACATCATATTATGTTTATATGCAATAAAGGTGTAAAAATAGAAGGTTATTTTGCAATGAAACCTTATATAAGGTTTCACTGCATTGGTACCATACATGAGCGTGTTAAACTTTATTGAATAAATACATAACTTAGTCAAAATCAATTTAATCTCAGGTAGAATGCAATGGAATTAAGTTGTTCATTTACATAAGGTCTATGAAAGGATCATAAGATCTACCTTTGAATTTGTTTTAACCCTTTGAGGGGCGGTGGTATATATTATATACTACCTAATTTTAATAGGATTCGAACCAGAAACTTTTAATTAAATTTTACTTTTTTAACTTTGACGGGAAAAAGCTGAAAAATTGTTTTTCCTTATTTGAACTAAATTCTTTCGTAAATACCGAAGTGAATTCGATGTTACAGGAGCACAATTGCTTGCCCCTGAAAGGGTTAATAACAAAAATAATTTTGCCATTCTAAGTTCAGCTATCAAAGGATCATAACTGTACTATGCTGAATCACAATATTTCAGGCTTATGTGGGGTTTTTGATAATGTCTTATTATAAGTTTTATTTTAAGCCACATAAATTTTTGCTAAATGGAAGAATAAAAATAATATACTGAATTATTTATCAATATTAGTTACAGGGTTCATACAGACTTGAGAAAAAAAAAATCCAAGGAGTCTAGAAAAAATCTTTCTAAAACCAAGAATTTAAAAGGGCTCACCATATTTTTTCATGTATGCCACAACCTTGTGTAACACACACCCTACTTTTTAATGCCTCATTTGGAGAGAAAAATAGATTTTATTCTATTAAAATGCAATAGTTATTGCTTACAATTGCACAGTAAGTATTCACAATGTACTGCTTAATGATTTCATAAATTTGAATTCAAAACTGCCGGCCAACTATTTTATGCAGTGACCAATGATTATATATACAGAGGCCAGGCAAATAAATCTCAAATACTTATCATGTATCACATGTATCCAGACTTTAAAAAAGTAAATTTTGAAAAGGTAAAAACCACATGTTAATACAAAATAACACAGCAACTTCTCTCCCCACTCCCACTCAAAATAGCTGTAATCGTTTGAACTTTACCTTTGTTAAACATGAGATTTTTATTTGACTTCCTTTAAAGTTTAATTTCTTCCATGCTATACATACTTAAGAAAGATGATTATTCATTGTGCAAAATATAAGTCTCCATTTTCTAATCTGCTATACTTCAATTAAGTCACTGATCAACACTAAATTTTGCTTTACGATAATTTAATAATTTTTAAGGAGTATTTTGTTTAACATTAGAAAGGCTGTAGGGGTCATTTGACACCTGAGCACTTTTGTCCATTGATTAATTTTGTTTGGCTGGAAGAAATTGTTTGAAATCTTTTGACTTTTCCTAAATAGATAACAAATATTTCTGAAAAAAATAGTTCAGTATTCTAGATTATATATATATATATATTACATGAAATATTGATTTTAAAAAAAATTTATAAATTATGTTTTATTTTAGTTAGCATTAGTTTTAATTTGTGAAACCAATGAATATTTATATGAAATTAATGAGTTATTTGAGTAGTTGCAGTATGATCCAATTGATTGCCCTGTATGTGTTACATTTACAGTACTTTAAAAATTCAATAAATTATAAAGTAATATTAAATATAAATGATGAAATACATGTAAATTACATATTTTTGCCAATGTGTAGCATTTAAAATTGTTTTATCATTGTTATTTCAGTAGTTTTATCAAGGGGTCAAAATTATCCTTTCCCGCCATTCCAGTAGGTAAGATTTTTCCACCGTTCTAGTGTTAAAGAGTTCTAAATACTCCTTGGAAACTTTTTCATTTCTAAGGAGATTTCAAGGAGTCTGTACATACCCTGTAGTTATTGAAATTCATATTATTTTGGATAAGAATAGCACAAGTTAGCAAATTGAATGTCTAAATAAAGATTAATGTAGAAAACTAGAAAATCCTTTATATACAATACATCTTTTTAAAAACCGTAGACAAATTCTCATGGAAGCAAGGAGTTCAAGTGTAAAATGGGATTTAATTACTGAAAGTTCGTAATTTATATATGAAGTGTGAAATATGTTTTCTTTTTAATTTGCATGTAAAACAATTAGCAACAGTTGTATCTCTAAGTTTATACTTTTTTCCTTTCCTGAAGTCATCAAATTTGGCACTTTTTTTTTTTTAATTACAAAACAAGAGATTTTATGCAAAAAGTTTACTAACACTCTGAAGCACCAGGATCTGTGAACAAATTCATTTCTCAGTAATTAATATGAATAACAAAATAGTATTTATTTTTTAATACTGAATCAATTGTACTTTAAAGCAGTCTGTCTTATTTAAAATATTTATAGTAAACATAGAACAATCAAAACAGCACACAGGAAAAATGTATTAAAATAGTTGATAAATTCACATTAGTATTGAAGAATATTACATTTTCAAACTCTAAAATTTCATTTGATTCTAAAATTTCATGAATTTAGTAAAAAAATAAATAACTAAAACAAAATAAGCAAATGGTAATAAAAAATAAATATAGATTTAAATATTAATATTTAATCCTCAATAATAATCAGTAATAATACTCAATGCATAAAAATAACAAATTTAAGATTTTAAACAATAATAATAATTAAAAAAAGCTGATAGTATTTTGTCGAATAACATGAAATATGTATTTTTATAAGGAAAAAAAATCCCCAATAAAATAGTGCAAAAAAAAAAAAAAAAAAAAAAAGACTATAAATACTTTTCAAATATTACCATTTAGGGCTCTAAAATTTTTGTTTTATGATTCCAAACATTGATTTTAAATTAATCATATCAACAATTTGCAACATAAAAATGCACACATTTTCTTAAATATATATATATATAATTAGTCAATTTAATTAAAATTTGTCACTGAATATAATGATTAATAAAAACAAGAATTTATTTCACAGTAGCATGAAATCTAAAATAATAATCACTAAACAACAACAAAAAAATGAAATAAAATAAGCTAATGGATGTATTAATTTCAACAAAAATTGGGATGCAACAGACAAAAATATAACCAAAACTAGACATTATGCCTTTATGCACAAAGGTATATACACATATAAGTGTGTGAGCGTGTTCATTTTTTATATGTATATATAAATCTTTCATCTATAAATATATGAAAATAACATACCACACCCTGATATATATATACACACAGAAGTGTACAAATACCACATAGAAAAATAGTACATTGTAAAAAATACTGAAAGTGGAATGCAGATATATATTTAGCAGCAAAATATTTTCATGGATCTAAAATATTCAGGTGACAAATTTAAAATAAATTAAAAATTGGCACGATGATTCATTAAACAAGTGTAATCATGCCACAGAAGGTTTACTTTTATTTAATAAATAAATATAAAAGGGACGCAATATTCCTAAGTAAAATAACATTAAAATTATACCAAGGAAAAAGGTGACAAAATGGACTATGACAATAGGCAAATGGTACAATGCACCTCCATTAGCTAAGAAGTAAGCAGATAATACCATGCATACATTCTGGCAAAAAGTAAAAGCATAATACAAGCAATATAAACCAACAACACGTCCCAACATACCAAAATCAACTTTGTACTCAACAAAACAAAAAATATACACAAATCCCATAAAAATGGCAACAACAAAATTTTTCACAGAATAGCTAGGGTGATTAAAGATCAAGCAAGTTGATATAGTACCAGCATGGATGGCACATATAATAAAAACCCAATAATTGAAAACGGTAGCAAAAAAAGCCAGGGCAAGAACACGAGCTGTAATTGAAAAGAACCACCACAGATACTCAACAATAACACAACACAGGTCACTAACTTCAGGGTTTTGTTCCGAAATAACTGATCGACTTGGATGATGCTTACTGTTCACTTCAAAATGAACAATCACGATAGTTAGAGCATTGAGTGAGAAAATGATGGAAATTACCTCAGCAACAACTGCAATAAATAAAAAAAATACATATTTAGAAAACAAAATAGACAACTTAAAATATATACCTGAAAGGCTCTACAAGAAGGAAAAAAAAAATCTGGTTGCCAGCAAAAATTTCTAGTTGCTGGTAAGCAAACATTTCCCCCCCCCCATTTCCCCCACATTATTTAACCATGGATTTTCAAAAAGCATATCTATATTAATAAAAGAATGTTTAGTACTTTTTGGTTAGCCGAGCGCCAGTGATATATATACATGTATATATACACACACATATGTAAATACACATATATCTGCATTATATATATATATATATATACAGGGTGTCCATAATTAAACGACCCTACTTTAAAGTTGTCTACAGACGAAAATATTGGTCAGAAAGTTGTGAAATTTTGTGGAGAACATAATGAAGGGATGGGAATTTGTTTGAGCGAAGAAAAAAAATAGTTCAAAATTTCGCCACCAGGGGGCGTTTTTTAATGAATTACACATTTAGCATATATTTGCGATAGTTTACAAATTTTATTACAGCAAAAGATGTTCAACAAAACTTTTTTTATGACATGTTCTTAGCATTTCCCAAAACACACTGCGGACGACAGTGGAACATGCTATAGCTTACGATCCAGATGGTAGCTGAAAATGATGTCCGTCATGTGGAACATATGTTCTAATAAAATTTTTAAACTATTGTAAATGTCTGCTAAATGTTATGCTGAATTATCTATAAAATTATCTATAAAATGCTCTCTGGTGACGAAATTTTGAACTAATTTTTTTCGCTCAAACAAATTCCCATCCCTTCCTCATGTTCTCCATAAAATTTCACAGCTTTCTGACCAATAGTTTTGTTTGTAGACAAGTTTAAAGTAGGGTCGTTTAATTATGGACACCCTGTATATGGTACTTTTCGGTTAGCCGGGCACCAGTGATATATATACATGTATATATACACACACACATATCTACGTATACATATATATATACATGCACATATATATACACATATGTATTATAGGTGCAGATTCACGGTCGCCAGTCGCCACGTGGCGACTAATTTTTTTGCTGTGGCCACTAACTTTCGGCATTTAAGTCGCCATGTGATTTAAAAGTAATCAATTTCTGGTATTCCCAGTCCCCATCGTGAAATGTTGATATTTTTTTTAAAGATTAAGGCCAAAACACATAACAAACATTATTATTATCTTTTAATAACATTTCAGAATGATATGTTTAACACAGCAAACTATTAAATATATTTGAATAGCAATGTTATTCGTAACAGTTTGAATCTGATAACTTTACATAGACTGTGATTTAATTATATATATATATATATATATATATAAACAAATGTTTGAAGAGTGTTTTGATTTTTATACTGCAAAATAATCTCACAAATTCGGATTTTCTTTCATATGTACTTTTGTCTGGCAAAATCCAAATAAGAAATATTATTTTTCTGATATTCCCCGCTATCATGATTGCTTAGCTTATACATATTTTTTTTTAAACCGTATCTTTCCCAACTTTATCTTCTGAATGTACATGATTTAAGATTTAATTAATATTCAAATTTTGTTGTACATATGTTTATACAAATTACTTTACACTTTGAATTCTTGAGGTTTTTTTTTTTTAAAGTTTTTTACCTCGTATAAACACTATTGTTTTTATGCGTTTGTTTTACAATTGTGGCCACTAGATTTTTTGGGTTTAGGAGCCACTGGCTCCTTACAAATTTTGGGAATCTGCACCTATAATATGTATGTATATTTAAACATATATATGTATATACATATGTATTTATGTATGTACATATATCAATGGCGCCCGGCTAACCGAAAAGTACCATATATATATATATATATATATATATATATATATTTATATATGTACATATTTATACTCATCAAACATTTGCTTCCAACGTAAAATTTGTTTAATAAATATGAGTTATTTTAAACTACATATATAAATAAACCTCGACGTTTCGGTTAATCTTTATAACCATCATATTCATTTATATTCAATCATGTAACAAATTTAAATTTTTTTGCTGTTCATATATTTTTGAAGTTTTTCTCCTGATGATGGTTATAAAGATTAACCGAAACGTCAAGGTTTATTTATATATGTAGTTTAAAATAACTCATATTTATTAAACAATTTTTACGTTGGAAGAAAATGTTTGATGAGTATTTATATGTGCAACGTAAAGTCCTTATTAATTATGTACATATTTATTTATATATGTACATATATCACTGGCGCCCGGCTAACCGAAAAGTACCGAATGTTTTTTATAAATTGATAAGAATAATTACTAGTATATCAATGATGTATCATAAATTGCTTTAATTCTTTAACTCGGTTAATGAGTTAATTTTGAAAAGTCATTTAATCACAGTTGCCAGTTAAGGTTGCAAATGGCAACTGCATTTGTTGAGCTTTGGTCATAACAATCAAAGTCATTTGACTCCTGAAAATTTTTTTAATCTGTCTAGTGCTGCCTTACATATTCTTATAATAGTAATTATGTATATATAAAATATTTTAACTTATCATTCTTACTTTAACTAAATTACCTAAAATACACTTTTTAAAGACATGGTTTCCACATTTTATTGTTATGCAGCCTATCTTAAAGTTTTCCACAACTCACATAATTAGTAGGTACATAAGTCTTTTGTATAATTTATCGGTATTTTTCCACTTGGGAAGATAGAGAAAGTGACCTTGGTGAGAGAAGAAAATTTGGCAACATATTTTCTGGCAACCTATTCGTTGTTTCATATACATGAAAATTTTTTTCAATATTTGTACAATTTATTTAAGATAAAGAAGCCCTTTATCTATTTTATAATCAAACAGAAGTATATTGTATATAAAAATAAATAAATATATATATATATCAGGGCTGTCCAACCTGGCGTGTGCTATTCAGCAGAAAACTTTTATAGAAATATTTGCCTTATTTAATCGGAGATTGAATAAGGCAAATATTTCTGTAGAAATTATCTGGTGAACAGTGGGCGCCAGGTTGGACAGCCCTGATATATATAAATAAAATGCTTATATATGTTTAATTACATGTACAAATAAGCATAAAAGTTCATTAGATTTGTTTTCATAGATGTTTATATCATTTGACAAAAAATCTCATTTTCTGAAGGCTGAATTGGACCAAGCTTTTTTTTTTTTTTTTTAAGGAAAAGAAAAAAGAAAACCTGCCAAGATCTCTACAGTGGAAAAGTACAAATTTATCCTTGGAAAAAAAGTGAACTTTCATACAAAGCATACATACCAAAATAGTAATACACATTTCTAGTATGGGTAATCACATCACATTAATAATAATATCGTATAAAACTAAAATGTAACCTTTTTTTACTACACAAAGAAAAATAAATTTACTAATAAATGTATACTAATAAACAATGGATTTTAAAAACCAGTGAGATTTATAGCATTGTTTTGAACCAACAAGTCTGTTTATTTCAGGATTGAAACTTTGTTAACTTTAGCCTAAGTCACTTTCAACTTTCAACACAATGATTAATAAAGAATTGTGAAGCTAATCTATGAAGTTATTAACTTCACATATTTCTTTAAGATGTAACATACTGCATTTGTTATATTTTTTTATAGCAGATAAAATTAATAACATATTTTTGTAGAACTGATCGATCATTCTGCGACCCACCAAACATTGCCACAACCTGTAGTTTAGGAATTTCTGTTTTAAAGCATTAAAAATATTTTTTTGTTAATGATGTAAAATCTTTAATAATGTCTTGAAGAATAATTTCTAAAAAATTATGATTACTAAGGGAAAAAAAATTAGAATATTCTTTTGAAAATTGCAATAATAAATAGTATGAAGTTATAGATTTGGAACAGATGTCGCAGATGCACCTGGGTTGGCTACATTTTTCTTTCTTTCTTTTCTTTTTGACGAGAAAACCCCATTTTTGAATACCTGTTTACATATTTGGTTTCATTTTATCATGAAATAATATTAAAAAATTATTATAAAACACACACATTTAATTTTATTTATTACACATATTTAATTTTATTTAATACACATTAGTTTTATTTTCACACATTATGTTTAATTGTTTAATTTTATTTAACACACATATTTAATTTTATTATAAAACACATATTGTGTGCTATATAATAAAGAATTAACCTTAAGAAAAATAATCTAAAGAATTAACCTTTTAACGTATGCCATGACACACATATTTTATTATAAAACATCCAGTTGCTATACAAAGCAAAAACTGCTGGGTTACCAGTTACCATGCCCGGCAAAAAATCGCCATTTTGGCACCAAAAAGAAACCTCAGTGCATCTGTACCAAAGATTTTACTTGTGTTTAAATACTTTTAAAATTTTAAAGTGCTTATAAAATACTTTAATATATGTATAAAAATTAAACAACAATAAATTGATTACGTGAAAAAAAAGCTATAATTTTTAAGTTTTATTTTATTTATATATGATTTTTTTTTCAAACAAAAGTAACAATACAAAATTCAGAACATTCCAATTATTTAGTATAACACATCAGTTTTAATATAATTGGTATAAATAAGGTGCTTTCTACAATTATGTTAAGTAAGCATTTCTAATGAAATTTAAAGGAAAAAAAGCTTAAATGTTCATACCCTGTAAAATATGAGAAAAAATACAAAGTTTGTTTTTGTTCTTCACATATACTACTTTTAAAAAAGAAAAATCTATACAAAATGTTCTTTTTCTCAAGAAACAGTATTTCGGTGTCTAGTATGTATATATTTGTACAGTCCTGGAAAAAAAAAGGTGATTACGTCCATGGTTTAATATTTTTATGACTCATGATGAAAGAATCTCCTGTATTTATTTACTCTAATGGATTAAGATATTCGGCTGTTAACATAATTTCCACTGAAGTTATCTCAGAATCTATACATTTTTAAATGTAACTCATCTCTCAAATGAACAATTTTTATCAACGATCTTTCAAAAAATGTAACTTTTAAGCAATTTTATTCAAAAAAATAATTTTGAATAAAAATGGCCGCCTGGCATATGAAAAAAGAAGTTGTTTGCCTGTATTTGTTTTCCTCAGTCACATGACTTGCGCTTTTATTATATAGATTACGTAAGATAGGATTTATTAGAACAAAGAAAACTTTTATTAATATCTTTTCAAGTTTTGGTTCGATTTTCATAAAAATTAAAATGAGTCGACAAAATTCTACAACGATAATATAAGTATATTAAATTTCAAACAATTTGGTTGGGTAGTTTTTATTAGAGATCGACCGAAATTTCGGTTTCGGTGCAAATTCGGAGTTTTGCCGAATATTCGTTTTTGGCAAAACTGCTGCCAAAATTTCGGCCTGACCGAAACTATCTGTATTTCAAAATCTCGTTCCTTCTTTCGGAAATTTTCAACTGTACTCATTGATATAAGTTGTATCGGCTCAAATGAGACACTGTTTATTGCTGTGAACTCAACTGTTTATCATTATCGGTCATGACTGATACATGATGCGAGTGTAAATTATAAAGCAAGCAGTGCATATATGACTAGACTTAAAAGACGCTTATCACGTGATCTTTAAAAGCTGCAAACTTAACAGTAATAGAAATTTTTTACTTTGAAACTCCAGATTGTTTCGAATGCGTTATGAGAAAGGTGTTGTTAAAATATATGATGATTTCGAATTTTATTACAAAAGATATATCGAGGTATGTATACTTAACCCTTAATTGCATAGTGATGTAAATTTCCATCACTGTTTATTTAACTTTTAATAAATATATCAACTTCTTCGCCACCACTATATTTATATAGAAATATTAATCCAGTAAATTTCCCGTGAACTATGTTGCTGAACAAACTTAAACATCTATCATAAAATTTCTGGTGTCTAATATTTAATATATGTATAAAAAAACACAATTGTAAAAGAAAAACTCATGCAAAGAAGGGTTAAAATATTTTTTATTAGATGAAATTCGTATAATTGGAAACTATTTCTGTCGTATTGATAAATTAATTACGTTTTATTTTCTATGAAAATAAATAGTTTTTGATAGAGGCACAGAGAGTCAACTTGGCACCGGAGATAAAACTTTCAAACAGGGGTGCCATTTCAATACTTTCTTAGAGCGGCAGGGAGCGGCAAAGCTTTTTTTTTTTTTTTGGGGGGGGGGGGGGGGGGGAGGGTGCAAAGATTTATTTTGATGTTATTGTGCACATCCTAAAAGAAAATTGACAACTGTTACATTTCTATCCTTATATATATATTTAAAATTAGCTAAAGTACAAAATAATGTTAAACATGTCTCACTTTGAGAATATTGAAATGGAAAATAAAGTTTATAATTAATAATTTCTAGGCTTAAAATGTTGTCTCAATGCTAATTTTTCTTTTTCAGTTAAATTGAACAAATTATTTTAGCTTTTGTGCTCGTTACTTAAACTTTTACTTTTATTTAACCAATACTTAACCCTTTAAATGCAATTTAAGGGTGATCATCACTTATATTTTCCGTATACTGCTAATGTTATATTTTTAAAATCAATACTGTGCATTTACTATTGAACTGATTTATTTAAAAAAAAATTTGGTGATAGATATGACTTATTTCTTTGAAATGACACAAATTTTACAAGTGAGATGTAATTACCCTTTTTTTAATTTAAATTTAAAAAAAATTTAATTTGTTTCCAATAGATTTCACCAGATGGCTCTACCAGTGCTGTAGATTTTCTGCATAGCTAACAAAACTACTTTTTCTGCTAGTTTTTATATATTTTCTTGTTAATTGTCATCATTATCTTGTTATAAATTTAATAAGGGGTATTTTTTACACGATACTACATAAAATACGTCGTTCAACAAGCCTTTTTTGTCTTTGCAGTAGTAATTTTATTCTCATCTGCCATATTTGAAAGAAAAAAAGAAAATTCTTTCAAATTTGCAGTAACCCTAAGAGTTCCGGTGAGTCAAATCAGGGGTGCGTTGGGAAGAGATCTCCGATATCACTTTTGACTTTTTTTTTCTCTACCGTTGCCTTTTAAAGGGAAGGAGACGGGGAGGGGGGGAATAGGGTAAACAGTTGTGGTCATTTGGTTTTCTTTCTGTAAAAGGGAATTTTTCTTTGCTTTGTAGAGAATGTTTATTTAATCTGTGAAAGGGAAACTTCTGATCATTTTTTCTAATGCGCAGAGCCGTCCTTAGCGAAAGCGAGGCCGGTGCAAGAACTTTTGCGAGGCCCTTCCATTCCGATCAATGTTGCCAATTGAGCTGTTTTTTATTAATCTACCGGAAATTTTTAATTGTAATTTTTGCTTTATTTAATGACAGATATTATGTGTGAAAAAAAAAAAGTTAAGGCATCTATTTCGGAAATTCTGGTAGATTCTTTGAATTTATTAAAAAAATCTCTATATTGGCAATGCTACTTCTCACAACGTCTTTCGTCTTTAGAAAAAGCTCGCGCTCGCATGACATACACAATTCTCAGCAAAGATTCTTTTTTTTTAGGGGGTGTGGGGGAGGGTAGTATGTTTTAGTAGAGGTTTATAGAGACTAGACCAATTTCCTTTTATAGTACTCGGACCGGGCTCAGTCTATTCCTTTTTTTCAGCAGTTTTGTAACGGGCGGTGAATTCATTCTGACCGTCTCATGTTGGGACGTTTTTTTTTTCTTTCTTGGGGGGGGGGGGGGGGGAATTAGTAATAATGTACAATCGTTAAAAGAGAGAGAGAGAGAGAGAACGTCCTAATACTTTTTAATCTTGATATTTACACAGAGTGATGCGAAAGGTACTGATTTACTGCGAATTGTGTATATTTTTCGAATTTAAATACAATTTTGGGAGAGGAGTCATCTACATATTAAAAATTGTATCGACTTTGAAATAAAAATCTTTTCGCTAGCCAACAAATCAACCGTGAAATCCCTGGCTCTGTCAATTTTGTATCAAAGTTCTGATATCGATATTTTAGGGTATTATAAATGGCAATTTGGCTCCGAGTTATAAGTGTTTATGGTTATTGAGCCCTTATATTTGCACCATACTAAAATTCAGGGGCTTCTGTAAAAAACACCCGACAATGTCCCCTGTAAAACTATGTCACTTTGTTCACGCACACAAAATTTGAGCACGCTGTGACAGTTTGATCACGAGTTATAAGAGTTTAAATTTGTCGGGTGCTCAGCATTTGTTTTAAATTTTCTTCATTTCGCCCATTTTCCATTACTTTCATTGCTTCCTTTTTTTCCATGTTATTTTAATTGTTTCATTTTTTAATATCTATTATTTTGAATTATCTGACCCAGACAGCATTGCCCGTACTCATGATAATAACTTTAAATATACCTAAAATCAATGTTAATATTTTTAATTTTTTTAAACAAAAATCTTTCTAAACGTTCTTAATGCTGGGGACCTTATTGCCTTCGATAGCGCGCACCTTCGAATTGTATGATTTTATATTTTCAAATGAAAATATATCCAAACAAACTTAAAGCTGGGGTCCCACTGCCTTCGGCAGCGTACACCGGGCGTATTCGGCTGTGTTTTGATTATATACTTTATAAAAAAAACCGCCGTAGACTCGGCCCACAGCTTGAGTCGGGTCGGGTTGATGCTATTATTTATTTATTTATTTTCTTTGTGGTAGGATTCGGGTTGATGAAATTATTTTTGTTTATCATCACTAAAGAAGAAAAAAAAAAACAATTCATAACATCAAAATCTAAAAATTTTCATATTCCAACTGAAATAAACAAATGATTATCAAATGCATTATCACCATTTTTTAGTACCAAATGATTAGAATACCCAAATTCAGTAAAATATATATATAGATATATATATTTATTTACTTCTATATGACCCTGAATGAAGATTTATAAGCTTCGTTCCTAAAATCTTTTTTGTTTTGACTTCTGTAAAATATACGTGGTTTCTTTCTTCCATTCATGTATTCTTGAAATACTCATATCGGGAGCATTAGTTTCCAAACAATTTCATTGTTTTCATCAAATATCTACCTCTAAATACCGGAAAACGGCTACTGTTGTATCATTTTGCAAAATAGTGGAAGTAAAAAAAATTGTTCAGAAGGATTTCTTCCGGTATATGTGTATATACAATATGTCCAATCTCTCTCTCTTTCTTTCTCGTGTCATTCTCCGTAGTATGATCAATGGTCGAATTACATTTACTGACCCAAGCCAGGACTATAGATACAGAAAAGGCTAGTTCGCCGCGGGGGTAATTGAGATATAACATCATGTCCCCACTTCTAACTAGGAACTGGGCCGGCGGTGGAAATTGCAGATAATCATTCTCCAGAATTCATGCACAGAACAGAAAAGTGTTAGAATTGTCTAAAACGTTCCTTCCTTTATTTCCACACAGATGATTGTTTTGCTATTATTGAGGAGGTATTATAAAGATAAACCGACGTCTTGCACCGTTGCAACTTGCTACAATACGTATTAAAAAAAATCCCTGACGGCTCGGCCTACAAGCACAGGTACATTTCGAAGACGCAGACCGTGGAGCGTCTGTTTATTGGGAATCTCAGAAGAAATGACCTTTTTGCCATGATGCGGCAGTTGAAACCGACCACTTCGAAATCTACCTGTGTCAAGTAGGCAAAACCGGTAGAATTTTTTTTTCCCTGTAAGGGTTGGTTCAATAAAAAGCTTGTCAATATAAAAGTTGTAGCTAATATTAAGAGGATTTACAATAAATTTAAGCGGATTTGATATGTTGTGAATTGACAAAGTTATGAATATTTTTCTTCGGAAACACCTATCCCCCCCCCCCTCCCCCTTGAGGCCATTTTTAATGATATCAAAAATCTGTCATAGATACATTTTCGGCCCTTTTCCTAGAAGTAATAATAACTTTAAACGGATTCGATACGTATCATAATCAAGAAGTTATGGGGTTCTTTTTCACAAAAAACCCCCCACCCCTCTGGTTCGCTTTTGCCCATTCACGAACTTGACCGAGATTTTATGCCCCTTGATTTTATGTATCCGTTTGGAAGAGATTTGTGCAGAATTATTGGAGTTATCGTGTCCATAAAAAAGTTACATAGATAGATAGATAAAGTTTTGAACTGGGGGTGGTTTTGGGTTCTGGGATTCACGATAGGTGTAGATCTGCAAAAATTTTGAAGAAATTCCAACATAGGGGAGAATGTAATAGGTAGATCTATTACGAAATCAACCTAATAGCAAAGATAAAAATATTAACATGAAGTGAGCGTGACCAATAAAACTATTTAACTGAGTCAAAAAAGAACACTTACATCGTCTTCTTTTTCACAAAATAAATAAAAAATGATCAAACACTAAACACGTTGTCCGATAAAAATGAGTATAGTTCTTACGACAGTTGATATCATATGCGCCAAATGCGAGCTCAATCCAAAGCAAAGTTTAAACGCCTATTGTGTTCACTCACATTCACATATACAAATACATACAGGCATCATCATAAAAATACCATAAAAGGACACCGATGGTCTGAAAACGAAAAAAATACCAATATTCACGCATACGGAATAATTGTAAAAATATCAAACCTTCAAATATAAATTTACCAGTACACTTGTGCGATGATTTCGCACTGCAATCTAATATTTTAGGTAGATTTCGTAAAAAATACCACCTATTACATTCTCCCCTATGTTGGAATTTCTGAAAATTTTTTGCAGATCTACGCCGATCATGACTCACAGAACCCAAAAACACCCCCAGTTCAAAACTTTATATCTCTATCTATCTATATCACTTTTTTATTGACACGATAACTTTAATAATTGTATACAAATCTCTTCCAAACTGATACATAAAATCAAGGGGCATGAAATCTCGGTCCAGTTCGTGAATGGGCAAAAGCGAACAAGGGGGGGGGGGGGGGTGGAGGCTTTTTGTGAAAAAAAAAAACCATAACTTATTAATTAGGATACGTATCGAATCCGTTTAAAGTTATTATTACTTCTAGTAAAAAGGCCGAAAATTTATGTAGATTTTTTATATAATTAAAAATAGCCTCTGGGAGGAGGGGGGGGGGAGCTAGGGGTTTAAGAAGAAAAAAATTCATAACTTCGTCAATTCACAAGATATCAAATCCGCTGAAATTTATGATAAATCCTCTTAATATTATCTAAAACTTTTATATTGACAAGTTTTTTAGAAAACCAACCCTTACAGCAAAATAAATAAATAAATAAAATAAAAAAAATAAAAACAAAAAAATCCCTTCCGGCTCCGGCTACAAACAAATTTAGAATTCGAAGTGGGCGGTCCCAACTGTAGCATCATGACAAAAAGGTCATTTCTTCTGGAATTCTCTATAAACAAGCGCCCCACGGTCTGCAGCTTAGAAATCTACCTGTGCCTGTAGGCCGAGCCGTCAGGGATTTTTTTTTAGATGCAGGTTTAAACTTCTAAAGAAAAATTAAGGACGAAAATATCTGCAAACAACATTAGTCAAGCCAGAATATCATGTCATTCATTCCATCAAAGTTAAAATAAACTGATCAAAGATAGCAAGAGCCACGCACGAAAAAAAAAAATAATAACAATTGTATTTTAACTTCATTAGAAGATGACGTCACCCGCCTCGTGAAAAACACGGACAAAAAAAAAAAAAAAAAAAAATGAGCACATATAAAATAGAATTTAATATAATATAACATAGCGTACATTTTAGACTACATGTAAAATACCACTGCTGCGATCGATCGATTCGATGGTGTCTTTTTCTCCAAACATTTGAATTTGAATTTTGCTTTTTAATCATAAATATAAAATAAACCCGTGCGTCCCACTTTGTTTTTTATTGTGCTATTTATTTATTTTTTTATAATTATTGTTGAGCACGATATAATATAGTATTTTATTTTTGTGGCAACAATGATTAGAGAAAAAAAATTCATTTCACTGAAAAAGACAATGCTGATTTAAATTTTTAATCAAAAAACATGTTTTAAAGAAATGTGAGTATACTATTTCAGAAGCCGGTTCATAAACCTTTCGAATGATAGTTCATTCATTTTTGTGCATTTTGTAAATGCATAGAAAAAGGGATGTTCGCAACAGAAACAATACATATGATTAACTAATGTAAAATTTTAAAGCATATGTAAGTACAAGGAAGTCAGAAATTATAACTTATTGTATGATAAATCTAAAACTCCAAATATGAAAAAATACATAAATAAATTTTTATTCTTAAAATGAAAGCCTATTTAAAACATTTAAATTACATGCAATTTGGTATAATTGAAACTCAAGTAATATATATATATATATACAGTCAAATCCCGATTTAGTGCCATCTCGAAATAGCGCCAATTCCGTTTAACCGCCAATTGCGTCTATGAACAAATCTGCCAAATAGGAATTTCAATGTAATGTATCCGTTAAAGCGCCAACTCGATATACCGCCAAAAAAAAAATGTCTAGAAATTACTGTATTTTCTTTGCATATCTTTCTTTTTTAAATTTTTTGTTAGAATTTCAAAGGACACTTCCTTTTCATGTGTCTAGATGTTTTCAAGCTCAATTCAAACTTTATTGAATAGCAAAGAATTTATATTGTTCTCAACACCTGCCAAAATGCACCTGCTACCCATTCTACTTGTCATTGGGAGAAGAAAAATAACGCGCACTGAGTGCCGAGCAAGTAAAACTTCTGATTCAGACTGGCGAGTCACGTGATCCGATTCGCTTCTGGAGCGGGGAGAAAACAAGTCATGGCACGCCATTGGCTGAAAGGGTCTCTCCTCTCTCAGGTGAGAACAATGTAAAAAATAACTACTCCCTGTACTTTATGTCGATTTCTTAGAAAGAAAACGGTGTGCAGTGCAAAATCTCTCATTCAAAATTTTGGTCGGACGTTGATTGAAACATCGAAGAATTCACCAGCTAAATCTGTAAAATATCATTCTGTCTCTTTATTTTAACTCATTATGGCGAAAAGAGCAGTTTTATCAATTTCAGAAAAGCGGGAAATTTGTGAATATAAAGAAAGAAATGTGAATGTATCGCAGCAACACATCTCCAATCATTTTTCTACACTCTGGAAAAAGCCTGTTAGCAGGTGCTGCATCGGAGACATTTTGATGAATACAGAAAAATGGATTAACACCAACGAACTGCAATCATCTGTAAAAAGACTGAAAACAGCGAAACATGAAGACTTAGAGGATGCCCTTTGCACATGGATACAACAAATGAGTGCTAAAAATGCCACTATCAACGGAGATGTCATCAGAGAGCAGGCAAAAGTTCTTGGCCAGCAAATGAATATTACAGATTTCGAATACAGTAGTGGCTGGTTGAACAGATTTAAAAAGCGACGAGGATTCTCTCAGTACATACGAAGTGGTGAAACTGCAGGTGTTGATGAAGATATTGTGTCAAATGGTCGCAAAAAACTGAGTGCGCTGATTTTAGAATATAAACAAGAGGACGTTTACAATATGGATGAAAGTGGCCTTTTTTACCGCTTGCAGCCAGATAAAACAATTTCGAGTGGGCCTGCTAAAGGATTAAAAAAAAAAAAAGATCGTGTGTCTCTTGTGTTCTGTACGAATAGTGATGGATCTGATAAAAGAACTATGACAGTGATTGGAAAATCAGCTAAGCCACGATGTTTTAAAAATTTTAATCCTGCTCTTTATGTAGATTATGAGAATAATAACAAAGCGTGGATGACTTCAGCATTATTTCAAAAATGGTTAGCGAATTTCAACATAGAAATGAAAAGAAGCAAACGCCATATTTTATTGATTTTGGATAATGCCCCTTGTCACAAAGCATATCCAATGAGTAATATCCGCATTGAATTTTTACCTCCTGACTGTACTGGATTTTTGCAACCTTTGGATGCTGGTATAATAAACTCATTCAAAGCTCATTATCGAAAGTATCACGTCCGCCATATTGAAAAAATCAGTAAAGATGATTTTTCTCCAATCCTTTTACATGATGCTATTCGCATGATAAAAAAAGCATGGGATGAAATTTCATCAGAAACTATTGTTAACTGCTGGAAACATACTGGATTGATTAAACCTGAAGGATCTACTAAAAAACAAAACAGTACAGCACTTCAGGAACTACAAGACGAAATACACAAATTAACAGAAATTGAGCATCCTCTATCGGCAATTGAGTACATTAATATAGACAAAAGTGTTTCAACATTTGAAGATTTGACAATCGAAGAAATTGTTGCCAATCAAAATGAAAATGAAAATTCATCTGACAGCAAAGCTGAAGAAGCTGAAATGCCGCATGTTACATCTGATGAAGTTAAAAATTGCATTGGGAAAATAAGAATTTTCTTAGAAAAACATGCAACTGATAAAAAAATGATGAACAATCTTTTAGTTGTAGAAAAAGATATTGAAAAAATCAATATTGAAAGGAAAACTCAAACTAGTATATTAAAATATTTTCCTGTAAAAGATAATTAAAGTAAAATAATTCAGTGTGATATTTAATGTATGTGTGTGTCTGTTATGTGCATAATTATCTACTTTATCTAAAATTGACTATATAAAGAGGTAAGTGCATGTTAATTTCATACATTAATTGGATAATTTTGAATCATGTAGCATTAATTATATTATGTATATTAATTATATTACATTAATTTATACTATTATAATATACTATATACCATTGGATAATTTAATAAGGCATTACTGATATTTATTTTTATAATAATAATAATATTAGTATAATAGTATGAAAATTAATTTTTATTGTATTTTAATTCGATATACCGCCAAACTCGTTATAGCGCCAAAAATTTCTTGAACGGATAATGGCGGTATAACGAGGTTTGACTGTATATATATATTTTTTAAAAAAAATGGTCTCTTATTACAGTTATTTTGTAATTTATTTTTAGTTTATATAATTCGTGTAATAAATCAAACTGTGCTTTAATTTTTTTATCACTTTAAGGGGATTTTGATGTTCAAAAATAGTAGAAGGAAAACAGCGTAAATGTTGGCAGCTATGCAAACATCGTAGATGTAGCTTTAACGTGTACAAATGGTACTGTTAGTAAATATATTGTTGCTAGCGATTTTCGGATTCATTTTTAAGCATAAAAGAACAATACTTGCAAGCATGTTTATTGAAATAATTTGGAATCGAAAAGTTCTTTATTTTCAAATAAAGGAATTACATCTTGAGCTATAGGCTATTATTGTCTCAGGACGGCAATTTGTTCCTTTCCTGCGCTGTCACGTCGTAAATTTCAGATAAAAATGACAACTTTGACAGCATTATTTGAAAATCTTTTGCCTTTACAGAAAAACGAAAAAAAAAATTACATAGTTTCTTAATAAGTTTGTGAATAAAAATTAATTAAAAAATGTGTCAGAAAGTGCACAGTTTAGATTTCAGAACAGCCTTAAATAAATAAAATATATATGCAAAAAATTTAAGTCCGTAAATAAAACAAATGCATTATGTAATAAAATTTTATTAAATATATTGACTGTTAATTATCATATATTTAAAATTCTAAATATTCTTTCGGTTTAATTAAATTTATCTTACGAAGCTTCGCTTAATCTTAATTATTATATTTTTTTTTCAATTTCGGTTCAGATTACTGGGTTTCTACTGATATGGATAAGCAGAAATATTGATGTACAATGCTTCCCCCCCCCCACCCCAAAATCAATCCATTAATTTGGATAGCTAAATACATTAGCAATGTAACTCCAAATTTGAGGAAATATAATTAAAACATATCAATATTGCGGAAATTCTTAATCTAGATCATTTAATTTAAAAGCGTTATTTAGCGCAGCTATTTACCTCCTGTAACACTACAAAATCCCTTTCCAATTACTATAGCTAAACCATGTGTTTCTCTCAATAACATGAGATTACAATTGACTAATCAATAACTATTAAAAAAAAAAAAAAAAAAAAACTTGCTTAAACCGCGCTGGAGGTCTGCATGAGCTGAAAATATTTCACGCCCGGGGCCGTCCCGAATGTTGCCATCTTGTTCCGAATCCCCCAGAAAGTAAAATCCAAAACCAACACCCATCCTCTAACCCATCTTTTTATAGTCTTCTATACAGATGGTTCCCAAGCAAAAGCTAATCTCTAATCTTCTAACTTACATTTACTTGGCACAGCGTGTCTGTGTTTATCCGTTATCGGCTTCAAACAGGAAGTGACGTTTACAAGAAAATGGGGCTGCTAGAAAAAGAGGTTTTTCGCCCATGCGAAAGTCAGCGCCATCTATTGAGTAAAGGCGATTTTCATATTATCTGACGCTCCTTTTTAAATGCAAAATATTAACGAACTCAAAATATGAATATATTTAAAAGTTAAATATAACATTATTGAATTTGTTTTACATTATTTAACTACATTGTTAATTAATTATTGATAAATGCCTATAATTATCGGTTGTTATAAATTAATAAAATATAAAAGTTGTATTATTCATGTTTCATTTTTGTTTGAAACTTATACACACACACATATATATGTACGTTTGTTTGTTAGAAATGTGGTTCAATACACGTATAATTAATAAATTAATTAGTAACATAATTAGTTATTATTAAGTAATTATTAATTATTTGTTATCAATAAATAAATAAATTAATAATTATATGCAGTTATGTATGTATTAATCAGTTTTTAAATTTTTGACGGTTTCGGTTTCGGCCAAAAGTGGGAAGATCACCGAAATTCGGTTTAGGTTTCGGTCTTAAAAACCTGTTTCGGTCGATCTCTAGTTTTTATACTGTTATATGCAGACAGATGGACCAGACGACAATTATAAGTGCTATGTATTTATATAATTACGAACGCACCTATTACACACACACATATATATGTACGTTTGTTTGTTAGAAATGTGGTTCAATACACGTATAATTAATAAATTAATTAGTAACGTAATTAGTTATTATTAAGTAATTATTAATTATTTGTTATCAATAAATAAATAAATTAATAATTATATGCAGTTATGTATGTATTAATCAGTTTTTAAATTTTTGACACTTTCGGTTTCGGCCGAAAGTGGGAAGATCACCGAAATTCGGTTTAGGTTTCGGTCGATCTCTAGTTTTTATACTGTTATATGCAGACAGATGGACCAGACGACAATTATAGGTGCTACGTATTTATATAATTACGAACGCACCTAAAAATGATTAAATTTAACATGATGAGTTCCAAACTTTAAATCAGCATAATTCCTAAATTACTTAGACCGAATGACTTCCTGTTTTTTATCTGAAGGTAAAATTTCTCAAACAATCCAAACATGATGCAAAGTCAAGGTGTTAGCATGGAAAATTTTAAAGCTTGTTAGAATTTCTAAATGTAGGTGACCCATAAGCAAAATTTAAATTATTAATCAATTGGTACCAGTCACTTTTTATATGATGATTTATGTCAGAATTAGTAGGGAGTGATAAATTTATTTTTCTAGTACTGTAGATAACATATTCTAAATTGATTTATCTATTCTAAGTAATAATTTTATTAAAGGAGAGGAAAGACATAAAAACTTATATTAGAAGTATTAAGTATTACCTGTAGGTACATGTTGATGATTTGAATACAACAGAATATACATCTGAAGAAGCAGCTGGGGTGCTGATGACAAAAAAGCTTTCAGCATTTTGTGCATGTTATCAGAAACTGCTCCAGTGCTGTGAAACTTTTCTAAATGAACCATACTATTCTCTTCATCGATAAAAGCTCTTATAGCATAGGTTAATTTTTTAATATATCTGAAAGTTAAAAAAAAGTTTCTATAGTAATTATTAATTTATCAAGAATAGCATTTTTTCTCAAAAAATTTCCCTAGCAAAATTTATGAAATGAATCTTAGATTATTCTAAATAAGCACTTATTATAAGAAAAATGTTATTTAACTTTTTTTCATGTGTGTGCGATTACAGAATAATTTTTGCAAATCAATGTAATTTTTTTTTTATAATATCCTTATATTTTTTACATACATCTTAATAAATAAATCAATACAGTATGGAACTGTTTATCCAGAAATAACAAAATAAAAAGTTATCCAGAATCGTATTTCTAATCGGCTGACATCATAATCTTTGCAGATAAAAAGTACCATGCAGTGACAATTTGATATGTGCATTGTTCGATACAATACCATATGCAAAGCATAATTTGATGCCAAAATCTAGCATTTGAATAGATCATTCTGGATAAATGGTCTTCCACTATATATAAGGGCTGTCCAATATGGCTCCCTATGGAGGTTTTCTTGGTGCTGTTTTAAAGGTTTTCTTAACAACCTTTCAAAAATTTTCTGATGCTAGCTTTTTAAAACAATAAAATATGCATTTTAAATGATGTCCTCTTTTAAAATGACTCATGTGAATAGTAATGGTGAACTGCATGGTTTGCCAACAGATAATATGTGCCCCTCTTTACTAAACGGTTGGACAGTCCTGCTATATATTGCTGATTTGCACTCCATAATGAATTCAAAATGGATTTTAGAAAAAAAAAAAAAAAAGGTGCATTAAAAAATTCATAATAAAATTGAAGATGTAACCAAAACAGTTGAACAATAAATAAGACAAACAATTCCAACATTAAACACTTCTTTCTGTAAACTATAATAATTCTCAGCACCAACTGCAAGATTTAAAAACAACTACCCAATGAATAAGACTAAAATGTTTCTTGTATGTATATGTTTACATTATCTATATAATGAACTAATATCATTGGGATAAATAAACATTTAGATTATTTTTAATGATTAATTAATTGTAATTTTAATAAATTTATATTCAAAATATTTATGAATTGTGACAGAAAAAGAATGAGTATCATTCAAAACATAGGTATGTGAATTTATAGCTCATTCCTATATCACTAGTTTTCATGAAATAGAAAAATTTTACTTTTCAACATTCTAAGGAGGCCGTCTCCTGCTATCGGTTTCATCCACAGAAATGAAAATAGTAGTTTTCCAACACTTCTTTGCACCAAGTGCATATGTTAGTTTAAAAGCTAAAAAGATGTTATTTGCAAATATTATGAAAAGTATATGTGGATGCTAACTTGGGAAGGTAGTAGATAGGAATGGTAATCTTAGCAAGATGGTTTAATGAAAACTATTTTATTGAATACAAACTATAGAGAAAATTCACAAATACAAATAACTTTTCATTACGCAACCAGGATAATATTGATGATCATTTAACATTGCTAAATAGTTTATCAGATTAATATCTGACATTTTATAAATGCGAGCGGTGTAAATTTAATTAAGTATGATTCACAGAATAGTCATAAAACTCGATAGATATACATCAGAAGTATATAAATCAAACAGCAATTTTAGTACTTTCATGTTAAAGCGGCCCCCACAAATACGATTATGCCAAGGTCGCAACTATGATTTCGCCAAGAACACTGCAAATCTTATATATGCATCATATACTCCAAACACATATGTGCATACATACATATACTATTTATGTATTTTATGACAGTATACATCATATATGCCTTATACACATGATATATGTGTCATATATGACTATAACTTGGCCATATACATCCCAAAATATCATGTACATCATACTACATATTGTTATAATGTGATATATGCTTTAAACTTGGCGATAAATCTCGGTTGTTTGGTGATTCATCCTTGGGGGTCGCTATAACACGAAGTACTGCACTTTTAAAATTAATATAGAAATTTTGAAATTCCATTTGATATGTACATTTTGGTGCTTTGAAATCTGAAATACATTGTTCAATATTGTCTATTATATGAACATATATCACTATTTGAATTAGATATCTTTACCTTGGAAAAATTTAACTGCAGAGTGTTCATCATTTGGGAATTGCCAAATTGTGTAAGTCATATTAAGCTACATTGTTTTAATAATTTCCTATTAGAGATGAGTTTGGGCTCTTTTTTTCAGAGCCCAAGCACGGCAATTTGAAATCTGAACCTGCCCAAAGCCTGAAATATTTTGTACCATCAGAGACCGAGCACGTCCTGAAAGCATGCAATAGAAAACTGTTAACATTTTAAAATTGTTTAAGATTAATTTTGGCATTTAAAAAAGTCTTCTAACATGGAAATAAATATTAATCCTAAATACCCCCTCATGACAATGTCTCATGTCCCTGAAAATCTGTTTCGAATAAAAAAAAAAATATTTATATATCCAAGCATCGGCAGAAATCTGCTAAATTCACAATTCTTATAAAATATCATTGTACAAGTATAACATGAAAAAATTAGTTCTGTTTTCTAATAATACTGCAAAAGCACTTCAAACAGGCAGTGAGAATAGCCAAGGTATATTCCATGGTTTCTTTATGTTACGATCATTGACCGTGCAAAGGACTCGGAATCAGATAGAATATTGCTCCTTATATGCCCTAATGATAATTTAACTCCCTTTCAAACTGATTTTTAAAGGATTGTAAAATTCTCTAAGAAAATTAAACCACATTCTTGTGTCTTACGAGGCTACTTCACTCAGACGAAAACACCTGCTCGCTAATGCTAATCCTATGGGGAGAAATAATTTACGATATCTCGTTCACATCTCAATATTTTTATTTATTTATTTATTTTTTTTTTCACTGGATAGCTGAGGTCAATCTATATGCACGGTTCTTTGTATTTTTTAAATTTTTGTTACAGTTTTTTTAAATTGAGGATACTTTCACTTTCGAAACTGGTTCTGAAAGTGAAAGTATCGTAATAAAAAAACTTGTAATCAAAATTGAAAAAGTACAAAGGAGCATGAATAGAGATTGACCTCAGCTATCCAATGCAAAAAAAAAAAAAATCATTTAAAATTATTGAAATGTGAATGACATATCGTAAATTATTTCCCCTCATAGGATTAACATTAGCGAGCGAAGTAGCCTCTTAAATTTTTTCTCTTTTTTAAATTTGTGAGTTAATAAAATTTTCTCTTTGAGCCCAAAGACTGGTAGGAAAATCGAGACCGAGCCCATCTCATTTCTATCACCTATTGATCAAAAAAAGAAATTTGAAAAGAGTTACACTACACTTGTCAATGAGAAATAAGTAGTTTATCATATTTGGCAGAAAACTTCAACTGGTGTTCATTTAACAAAAAAGTATCAAGAAAGTCTTAAAATAACCAGAAAAATTATATAAAAGTTTCGGTACTTGTCCATTATCCCATTGACTACTTTCCATTTTTTTAAAAAATATCGCCAAGCTATTCACCAAACTGTAATGCCCAATAAACAAATGAAAAAATGTTGCTGTTGGAATCTAAAAAAAAAAAAAAAAATACAAATAATTCGGAAAAACCTCACTCACTAAAGTTTCTACTTCTGTACAACAATAAAATTTACAACATATTAGTGTAAACAAAAAAATAATCTTTGATATTTATTTATTTTTATTATTTTTCTTAATTATCCTGAGTGGAAAGCAAGTTTTTTTTCTCTTTTTTAAATTTGTGAGTTAATAAAATTTTCTCTTTAAGCTCAAAGACTGGTATGAAAATCGAGACCGAGCCCATCTCATTTCTATCACCTATTGATCAAAAAAAGAAATTTGAAAAGAGTTACACTACACTTGTCAATGAGAAATAAGTAGTTTATCAAATTTGGCAGAAAACTTCAACTGGTGTTCATTTAACAAAAAAGTATTAAGAAAATCTTAAAATAAGCAGAAAAATTACATAAAAGTTTCGGTACTTGTCCATTATCCCGTCGACTACTTTCCATTAAAAAAAATATAGCCAAGCTTAAATACACAGATATAAACATCAAATTAAAAATCACTTGATAACAAACACGCATCTGACATCAAGTTAATATGATGCCATGATCATTTTTGGCGTTAAATCCTACAGTTTGGCGACAGTTTTTTTAATGAAAAGTGGTCAAAGGGATAATGGAGAAGTACCAAAGTTTCTTTTACATAAAATTAATTTATTTTATATTTAGATTCTTTATACAATTTGTCCAGTTACTAAATGAATGGATCTGGTAATTTTTCCTGCAAGATCTTAATTTTATTTTTTCAAACTTATGGATCTAAATTCTTAACACATTTTTCCTGTATAATTCTGTGAAGATTAAAAAAATATATATGGTATACATAAACTATACATTTTTCAGGCTGATCTGATGCAAGAAACTCTAAAGTATGAAAAGTGGGTATTATCATTTAAAAATAAAAGTTTATGCAATTGTTAATATGTGAGCAAGCCCTTATGACAGAATAAATCATATGCAATTGTAAAAAGCTTTATACAAATTAAAATGGCACATTTTTTAATTTAAACTAAAGTTATAGACTTTGTTCAGCTTTTTTCTTGTATCATACTATACAACCATAAAAATTAACAAATTATCATAACAAATCCAGGCAGCAATATTATATTACGAGTATTTAACAATCTCAAGTTTATTTAATGGGATCCTTCTACTAAGTTTAATTTTTCAGAAAATAATGATTTATACTCAAAATAAAAATAAAATATTAAAAGAAAAAGCATACCCCCATAAAGGCCAGAGTAAAAGTCCAGCTCCAGTGGAGATGTACAACACAATCCATAAGATTTTCTTTTTAAAACTGAATTCTGAATTAGTAAGGGTTTGTAAAACAGCATGTGCGATAAACATAACAGCAGGAGCACAAAGAAAAACAACTGTGAAACTAAACCACCACACATGATTATCGGCATAGTGGCGGTAAGCTACAGCAACACCACTGAAGATATCAGCAGCAAAACTGACTAATAATATTAAAGTTGGAGCAATATATTTTGCAAATAAAAATAACTTCCGGGGCAAAGGGATACAGCATATTTTAAGAGATGTATTCAGTTCTTGAATTTCTTCATTGTTCCAGTTCTTATTATCAACCTCAGTTCGAATGTATTCAATGCGATCAGGCGAATCTGAGTTATTCATCTTTATGATCCAGGAATTCTGAAAAAGAGAGAAAGAAAATAAATAATTACACATACAGTATAGGATCCATTATCCAGAATGCTTGGGACCTTGGGCATTCTGGATAAGGGGGTTTTCCGTAATTCAGAACACTTTTTTATAAGTATAAAAAATGTACGAAATAATTTCATAAAATAGTGATAAATATGAATAATATATGTAAATAAATTACTTATAAATTTGTTCATTTAATACATTATTTCCACAAAATAAAAAAAAAACATTCTAAATTACAAAAAATAAAATTTAATTTTGGGATTTGGGAGCAGAATCTTTTGATTTGGAGATAGCGACGGCATCAACTGCCGTCATTTATCCATCTTGTTTAAAATTTATACAAGTACCCTAGATTGAGGCTAAAGATCATCTGCTGGAATGAATTGCGGCTGCGCATACTGGAGTGTGACATAATGTGTATAAAATTTACTGGAAGTATATTCTAAAAAAGAATTTTAGTTTTTTATTCAGAGAAAATACCTCTGACTGTGAAAAATTTTTCAGATCTAAATTTACAAATTATCAAGTAATTATTATTTTATGTATAAAAATGAAATGTTAAAATCAATGCGTAATCTGGCAACTTTCCATAACCTGTTATTATTGATGCTAATCGCAATGGCAGATTCGCCGATTCTTAGCATAGAAATAATTGAAACTTGTAACAAAATAAAATTTGTACACAGACATGTTTTATTTTTCTAATGTAATTGTTTTTAATTTTTTCTTATCGTAATGTTTTTCGTATCATATTTTCTTTTTATTTATTGAATTTATAAATTAATGAATGAAGGCAATATCATTTTGTTATTTTTTCTTTAACTGACACTTTAATTTTTACGTTTTTTTTTTAAATGAAAAATCATTTTTTTTTTCCATTAGTGTTTTGCATTCTGGTTTTCGGAGCGTTCCGGATACCAGGACGCCGGATAACGGATCCTATACTGTATAATATAAACAGAGTAGACTCCCTCAAATCTACACATCATTTCCGATGTAAACAATGAAATTTACAGTCAAGATGTAGGTTTAAAATTCTGGTTCTTTTATTTTTATATCATTCTGTACACATTTTAATATGTATTTCTGGTTCATATGATTCAACTCATGTTTTTTTAATGAAGTAAGTATAAATTTATTTTTGAAAAAATTCAAGATAGTGCTGATATCAGTGGCAATCCAACATTTTTACTAAATAATTTATGTATCAATCAAGTGTTTTTGGTTATTAAGTATGGCTAAACATGAAATAAAACTTTGATGTGAATTATTAGTGTGCATTTATAAGGCGTTTCACTGCAAAATTCAAATTATCTCATCATCACTATCCATATTTAGTTATGCATAATTATTTATTTGATCTTTACTTTTAATATTTTACTTTATTGTAAGCATTCATTATAATTTTGAGTGCATTATTAAAATCAAATTATTGTTTAAAAAATGTAAACAAAACAGTGACAAGAAATCCACAAAACCTCTGGTTTTAAGCTATGCGGATTTAAGACAGTCTACTGTAATATATATATAATATACATAAACAGTGAAGTAATCATGAAGAGGATAATCAGGTACATTATCCTTCAGTAAATTCAGGTTTGTATAAAATTTACTGTTATATTAAAAGTATTAAAGAATCCTTCCCTCATTTTGCAAAAAATGACGAAAAAATATCAAATTTCTAATTCTTTGCTTAAAATGAATTTAAACATTCTAGTATATTCAGATGAAGTTTTGTTACAATCCAATAATTAAAAAAATGTGAAAAGGGTTTTTAACTACACTTTCCCTTTAAAGGATTCAGAGTTGCAATCTTTAAATTCAGTTTTCTTATTTTTTGTTTTTTCAGTATATCAGTAAGATCTTCTGACATACATTTTTCAATTGACTTAATTTTTTCAATGGTGGATTCTTATGGAGCATTTCATAAAAATAAGGATCAGATTTTCAGTAACATACACGGTCCGTCAAAAGGAATACTACACGGGTTTTGGTCAGTAACTTTATTTGTACTCGGTTTATATTCGAAATTTTAATGTCAAAATGAAGCTTGGAACATGTATAACATTATAAAAATGGTTCAATATGTTTAATGTTCACTGTAGAAAAAAAAAGGGCAGGGTGCTAGTCACAAAAAGGGCACTAGTTTCAGCGAAAAAGGGCATTGTTTCATAAAAAAAGTATACTTATTCGGAACTAATATAAGAAACTCATTATTGTTCATCATATACTCATCAATGTTTGTACACACATTCAGTAACATAAATTATAGAAATACATTTTTATTAAATTGAAATTTTAAGGCTCTAGTAAGTAATTAGGTTAACATATGTGGATATAAAATTATTAGCCGCCTCTAAACTATGAATTTTAAGGGGGAAGAAGAAATTTTGAACTTAAGATGACTGATTTAGTTACCTTATTAAAGATTTAAAAATAGGATAAAAAATTTAAATAAAAGAGTTTTAACTTTAAATTTCGTGTGCTTGGAAATAAGGGGTGGGCATCAATTTTGGGTGAGGGTGTGGAAAATTACTTGATCGATTATTTGCTATAATAAAGTGACAGAGCAGAAAAAGTAAAAAAAAAAAAAAAAAAAGATAAGGCTTTTAAGCTTTGGTGAGCTGGGAGAGCAAAAGATGATTTTTTTTTTTTTTCCCCAGGGTGTTAAGGGGGGGGGGGAGGGTTGCGTCCCTTTGACGAAATTTGCATTTTATCGCGATCTTTTGATGAAATTTGCAGTTTTTACGAGATCTGTTGATAAATTTTGCGATTTTTTTGACGAAGTTTGACGTTTTTCGCGATCTGTTGACAAAATTTACAGTTTTTTCGCGATCTTTTGACGAAATTTGCCGCTTTTCGCAATGTTTTTGACGAAATTTGCCGCTTTTCACAATGTTTTTGAAGAAATTTGCCATTTTTTCGCGATTCTCTGACGAAAGTCACGTTTTTCCCGTGATCTGTTGACAAAATTTGTCGTTTTTTCGTGATCTTTTGACGAAATTTGCCGTTTTTTGCAATGTTTTTGACGAAATTTGCCGTTTTTCGAGATATTTTGACGAAATTTGCCGTGTTTCCGCAATGCTTTTGACGAAATTTGCCGTTTTCTCGCGATCTTTTGACGAAATTTGTCGTTCTTCGCAATGTTTTTGACGAAATTTGCCCGTTTTTCGTGATTCTCTGACGAAAGTCACGTTTTTCCCGCGATTTGTTGACAAAATTTACCGTTTTTTCGCGATCTTTTGACGAAATTTGTCGTTTTTCACAATGTTTTTGACAAAATTTGGCGTTTTTTCGCGATTCTCTAACGAAAGTCACGTTTTTCCTGCGATTTGTTGACAAAATTTACCGTTTTTTTGCGATCTTTTGACGAAATTTGCCGTTTTTCAAGGGCGCATTTTGCCGATTTCAAAAAGGGCAGGGTGCATTTTGCCGATTTTTAAAAGGGCAGGGCGCTGCGCCCTTCAAAAAAAGCCTAGCGTGAACACTAAATATGTTCACCTCTCATGTCAACAACCATTTCAAGTCTTCTGTTGAAACCTCTAATAGCCTCAATAGAAAAGTGGCTGGGGGAATGTCTGCTAGCACTTCTTAAATTGTTTGTTCTAATTCATAGAGATTTGACAGTGCATTTCGATAACATTTATCCTCTAAATATCCCCAGAGGAAATAATCGCATGGATTGAGGTCAGGGGAATATGGTGGCCACTGAACATCACATCCATATCGATTTTTGAAACTTAGACTAACTCTGTCATGAAAGTGTTCTTTAATGATGTCCCGTCTTTCGTGAGAACAGTAGGGAGCTTCTCCATCTTGCATAAAACATGGTTCACATTTTTTTGGTTCATGGAAGCAATTGCTGGGTGTGTTCCATGCCATGTTCCGGAAGTTCCAAACAGTACCTTTCTGAATTAACTCTGTTTCTGAAAAAGTATGCTGCTAATGCTCCTTTTGAGCAGATGGCTGGGCAGTCGTTTTTTGTGGATGTAAGGGAAAAGAGATCAGACTCATGGAGACTTTCAAGAGACTCATGGCAGTTTTCTCTATACCAATACCAGTAATTTTGCTTATTAATGTGTCCAATTTGATGAAAGTGAGCCTCATCATTAAACCAAAGGTTTGGAAGTGGGATTTTGTTACCTTGCGATAGCCGGAGAACCTTTTCAGTGAAAATAAATATTTTTTTCTTGGTATTTGCAGTCAAATTGTGCACAATTTGAATTTTGTATGGTTAAAAAGAAGCAGTTTATCTCTTGAGATGCGGCGAACACTTGTCTCAGAAATGCCGATCTCTTGAGCAAGTCTAGAATGTGACAGATATGGATCTTCATTAAGACATTCATCCACTTGCTGGATATTTTCAGTGGTCCTTGCAGTTCGTGGTCTTCCGGTTAAATTTGCCGTATGATCGGCAACACTTTCTGTCTCCTTAAAATATTGCAATTAAATTATTTATCGTTTGCCTTGTTGGTGCATTGTGTCTTCAATATTTTTTTTCATAAAGAGTACACAATTACGAAGATGATCCACCAGAAAAACAGTATTTTATGACAAAAAAAATTTGTTGCTCGAGCACCAATGCTTGGTTAGCCATTTTTGCTCTGTTTTGGTCCGATTGACTGAAATTTCAAATCTGAATAACAATTTAACCCTACAAACAATCACATTTTCTAATAACTTAAAATGTCAGCTTTAATTTGACATAAAAATTTAAAAAATCAAACTTACGGTACACAATGTAGAATAGTTCAATATCAATTTTCAATTGAAAAAACTCCTACTTTTGGCCCAAAATTTTCAAAAAATCCCAATTGAAATGCAACACTGCTTTTTGCTCAAACTTTTGCTTTCTTTACATATGCATACTTTTGAATTTCTGTTTAAAATGAACACGGCCTCTCAAACCGCTCTAGTTTCTGTGCATGCGTGCAAAAACTGTGTATGATTCCTTTTGATGGGCTCTGTAAATAGTTTATTTTTTTTAAAATAAAAACGTTTAGTAAATA
This sequence comes from Maratus michaelseni, assembly GCA_963931845.1. Classification (NCBI taxonomy): domain Eukaryota; kingdom Metazoa; phylum Arthropoda; class Arachnida; order Araneae; family Salticidae; genus Maratus; species Maratus michaelseni. The sequence goes on from OZ007590.1 coordinate 356,305,096, forward strand.
TTATTTTTACTATATTTTTAATTTTTACATAACTTGTAACTCATTTAAAAAATTATTTTTAAATTAATTAACTTTTTGGAAATCTGGACCTTATAGTTATAGAAGCATTACTACTTGTAAGAAAAATAAGGAAAAAATTTTGCAAAAAAGTTCAAAATTCTAGGAGAAGTGGGGTTTTAAAATTTTCTTAATTTTATCATAAGAATTGCTTTTTTTTACCTGATTAAATTATTTTCCTTCATAAAGTCATTTAGTAATATTTCAAAAAGATATTGTAAAATACTTAAATAAAAATAATTAATAGTTCAAAGGTGTTGCATCTCCTTAACACAAAAAAAAATAACATATTGAAAATCACAGTTCTCTCCCTAAACATTAATATATATATATAAATTGAAAATCATAGTTCATTTAATTTAAAATATTTTTAAAAGCTAGTATCTCTGATTGTAATGAATCCATACCATATTGTTTAATCTTTTACGACCTAAAATAACAAAGAAGTTGCTCTACTTCAATAATTATCTTCTTTGTTATCTGGAGATATTAGAAAATTTATTAATAAAATAACATGAAATTTAGATAAATTTTTTCATTAAAACTGATTTATAATAAACTGATAGTTATGGCTCTCTTTGTAAAATCTAATTATTCTTGTAAAATATTTACAAGAATAATTAGATTAACAAAAAATACTGTTATGGAAATCTCACAATTCTTATAAAAACAACATAAATAAAAATGTATTGTGATACCATTTGTAAATGGAAAAATTTTTGTAGTTGCAAATTTTTCATATAACTTTTTTAAATAAGAGAAAGGCTACACTTATGTAAATGGTTGAGAAAATAACCACTTTAAAAAATAATCGCTGTAGTTTTTAAAATGTGATCATGCAAAATATTGTATGAAAAGCAAAATATACTTTTATTAATAGACTAGCTGACCCGCCCGGTCCTGAGATAATTACAATCTCAGCGAAAGGCGTTAACCCCCTCCTTCCCGATACCCGCAAATATAATGAATAATTTGTTCAAGAGAACCACCGTCACCTACATTAACGCTATCATTAAAAAGAGAATTACATTTTTCTGATAATTAGAACAAAACGAAGATGATACGCTAAAATAGCCGGCAGATGACACCCCTTTCCGACCTCAATTTCAAATCTATACCTTAATTAGTTACCTAAATTTTTGTTCATTAGTAAAAATTGGCAAATATTTCCTTTTATTTTCGCAAACACAATGGAGGGATCGGCCCGAGAAACAGATCTCTTTGTAGTTCAGTTTTTAATGAAAGCAGATCCCTGTCTGAAAATTTCAAGGATCGTTTTCACTGGCGCCGGCAGATTTTTGCATAAATTAAAAAAATTACCGACCAAATTCTTCAAAAATCACACAGTCAGATGCAGAATATTTTTTTACATATGCTCAGAAATTTTCAAATTGATATCTCAATTAGTTTTTTTAAAATTCACTAATTAGTAAAATAATTTCGAATTCGTTCATTTCCGTTTGCAAATCCAATGCACCGGTTCGTTTCTTTTGCCATTTTGATTTAAAAGATGTTATTTTAGAAGCGATGGTTAATGAGAATCTAATTAATATCTAGGCTAATTATCAAAATATTAAAATTCTGAGACTCAGGTATACCAGGAGAGGGTTTGGACTACCTAAATCTAAATTTAGAGACTTCTAGGGGCGCTAAATTTTCCTAGCAATCGCAGACAGACACACAGAGCGAAACTTTCTTTTATTAGTATAGATGGATTAAGTAAATTTTATATATTAATTTTTTTTTAGTTACTTAAAAGTACCGTCAGACTATAAAAGGGATAACTAAAATTTAGGTTCTCTGTTTGGTTATTAGAACGACAATTGATATTTTGCACCAAATAGGTAAATTACTCACTTTACAATAACAAAATGTAGTAATCTGTTTATTTCTCTTTATCAATTGCCATAATTTTTTATAATGACATAGGACATTCCGTGGTAACTTACGTTACATTTAGAATAATTGATTTCAGTAATTTTAGCAATATAACACTAAAAAATATTCAAAATGTAATGTTGATATGATTTGTTAATTAAACCTATACAAAGCTAAATTTGGATAAAAATTACTTAAATTTAGTACTATTTTTTGAACGCTAAAAGTTATATTTACTACGGTAACTTACGTTTTTGACAAAAAGAACGTAAGTTACCATTTAAATATAATGGCCAGTGTTCAAGAACTAGCACTAAAGGTAGGTAATTTTCAACCAAATTTCGCTTTGGATAGGTTTAATTAACAAATCATATCAACATTACATTTTCAATATTTTTTGGTGTTATATTATGAAAATTACTAAAGAAAATTATTCTAAATGTAACGTAAGTTACCATGGAATGACCTATACTAAATCAATATGCATTGACAATTTCTTTTGTTTTAGTTATAATCAAGAGACAATGTAATATAAGACATATAAAGAAGGGTTTTATGTTAGCTGGGTGCAAATCTTGCCAATAGCAGCTTTCATTTTTCACTAGTATAAATTACAAACAAAAGGTATACTTTAATGTTGAAATAATTTTTTTTTAATTAGGGTATTATTATTATTGTATTTTAAATTAAATTAGTAAAAGGCATGCATTTTAAATGTATGTAACTACTACATGTATTTTAAATATGAAATGAGTGAAAGATTTGTATTTTAAATGGAATTAATAAAATACAAATTATGGCGATGGGAACAATATTTGTCGATTTATCATCTGTGCCCGGCTAACATAAGAGTCCCTAAAGAAGAAATAACGACTGAAAAATGTAACTCCGGGACTTCAAAATCATGGCAAAATTACATTTATTATACAATAGTAAAACTTATGTTTTTTTTACAATTTAAAAAATATTTTTTATTATTATAAAACATAAATAAATAAATTCAAAATGAAGTAATAGTCTCAATTAATTACAGGGTTTCTAATTCTAATTCACAATCAAACTTCAGTCAATTTTCATGATTTAAAACCTTTCTGATCACCCTTTAAAAAGATGTAGATATTTTCAGCTCTCTTAAACAAAATTGGCAGCTTTATATTCCTAAGTTATGTAGTTAAATGATATGGTAAAATCTATGCATTCTGCACCAACATTTCAAAATTGTTATAATAATTACAAGAAAAGTATATTCATTTGTAGAATGGAATTCATTTATTTCTTCACCCAATTAGGTTTCTATAGAATACAGAAACAGCTAACTATTGAAATATAGTGTTTAAAAAAAAAAAAAAAAAAAAAAAAAAAAAAAAAATCCTGAATTATTTCTATGCATGCATTTAAACACATATAGCATAATAAATGTAACTTTAATTTATATAATGCACATTTTTAAAGCATTTTGCTCCCTACAGAAATGTTATAAAAAAAAAAATTAAGTAGTAACATAATTTTTTCAGAAGGTTGCATATAGAATAAAAGATTTCTTTTTCTTTTTATAAATAAAACAAGATTAAGTTATTAAAATTTAAAGTATTGTACAATGGTTATCAAATTAATTAAAAGTAATAAAACATGAAGCATCTGTATATCATGAAATAAACTAATTCGTAAAGGATTACTATATTCAAATACTTAAAAATAAATGTAAAAAGTACCTCTCCTTAAAAGATAAAAAATTATCAAACTTAAATACGAAAAGATCTCATTACATATTTTTTATAAACAAACGTTATAGTTATGGAGCTTTTGCGTGCAAACTTTGAAAACGAAACGAAAACTGGATAACTTAAACAGATAAACTCGAAATTTGGATTAAAGAAATAATAAATAAACATTGATATATTTATTTACCTTACATATTCAACAGCCATACATTATAAAAAAGTAAAAACTGGTGCAAGTAGATTTTTCATTCCATTCTCCATTTTAGATCTATGGGGCTCTTTTAAAAAACAATATATATATAACAATAGTTATATTAAAAAAATCTTTATCATCATATGATAAGCATAGTTTATAAACACCCTGACAGCTTTGCTACATCCATGGCGTAATGTTTTTCAAAGTTGGAGTTGATAGTTGTAAATTTAACATTCCTTTTAATTTATCCAAAACCCAATTTCAACGGCTTTTGAAATAGTTAAAAATAGATATTAAATAATCAATTATTAATTCTTTCTACTGATAAATTTATCAATTGAACAGTAAACAAGGGAAATGAGGCATCAAAATATAAAACTGTAACCACAGATAATCTGTGACTGTAACTTTTAACTGATAGTTAGTTGTTTTTGTTTTGTTTTTTCATTTTTTGAACTTGTTTTTAGATATGTGCTTGTGATCAAGAATGTGTCAGTGTCAGAATATTATTTGATAGGCAATGGCAAAATTGAAGCAACGCAAAAAGGAACATGAAAACGACAATAAAGGCACGAGTGTTAATTCCGTAGAAGATAAAACTTCTGATACGGAAACACAGGAAAGTAGCGACGTGTCGGTGTGCTCGAAAAACATTTCTGAAAATTCTTCAGATGAAAATAATACACAATTAACTAAGAAAAACAAAAATGGTTTGGATAAACCAGTAGTTAAAATCAAAGAAATGGTAATTAAAAATACGAGTTTGCATTACATAAATACAATACAAGACATTCTGTTTATTTTAATAAATTCTGAAATAAAGTTTTTTGTAAAATATTATTTTTAAATTTTGTAAATAATTTAAAAAAAAATAGAATAAAATACATATTATTGTTACAATTTAATACTGTATATAAATATGGCAATAATATTTTGTCATATATATTTGCACAAAGTATTATATAAGGGTATTTTTGTATATGACATTAAAAGTAAATTAGTTTAAATTTTTCTGATAGAATAATTATATTTTGCTATTATCGATTTGTATTTTAATACTAATCTTATATATTTCTTCATGTCTCTGCATAATTCATTAAATATTCTCATGAAAGAGACTGCAGATTTTTTATGAATATTTTAATATTAATTATTAAAATGTTGTTAAATATTCAAAGGTTATTTCAGGTCAGAAACTTTTAGAAAAATTATATAACTGCTATATTATGAAATGGATACGTCACTTTATTTTGTATATTTGTTTTTGTGTCTTTCCCCTTCCATTGAATAATATTTTAATACAATATCTTTCTTTCTTTCTGATTTCTTACAGTATCAGTATAACACAATATAATATGGTGCTGTCCTCTAAAAAAAACCACACAGTGAAATGTTTCCTAATTTATAATAAATCTGGAAATATTTAAATCACTTATAAATTGACTATTTTGAAAATATCGATATTATAAAACATATCGTGTATTTTTGATATTTAAAAAAATATTATGATAGATACGAACCCTGCTCTTTAGTGGAAATGGAAAATCTTTCACTTTGATAAAATGCTTGTGAAGCATGAGAATATCTTACAAGGAAATTTTTTTTTAAAGTATAAGATTCTCAGTCTCATGCTCTATTGGGAGCCCTGATGAATTCTTTTAAGCGATTTAGCATCACTAGAATGTTTCATTGGCAAAATACTTTAAATTTATTCATATGAGCGTTAATTAAAATTTCCTTTCTCCCATATTGGTCTTGCAAAATTTCTATTGCTTTTAAATAGTTTACAGCTTTATTTGCAAAACCTTTGCTATTTTAAACGGAATTCCGAATAAGTATCCATATCCACACAAATAATTAAACTTGTCAACATTCAACAGGATTTAATGGTTTCATGAAGTTTTAAATGACATAACCAAAATCAGCCATACATGCCCCTTTATTTCCGGAAAACTTTGCAATTTTGGGAGTTTAATGTTTGTTTTCTTACACCGGGAATTCTTGTTTTAATATTGATTCATTTAAACGCTTCTGCTGTTTTAATAAATTCTTTTATTTTCCTACTGGCTCTAAAACGGCAAGAAGTTATTTTTTCTCTATATTCATTAGCACTTTGAAGCTTGGCTTCTAACTGAGATTTTTCTTTTTAATTTCCACATTAGATTTTCAATTCTATATACAGTGAAGCACCATTTATACATTTTTCAAGGGACTAAGGAAAAAAAAAAATGTATAAATGAAATTCACAAAAGTATGAACATTTTCGTAATAACAATAACAGAGCCTTTCTACGACTGGACAATCTGGAAGTGAAAATCTGGGGTTGAAATGCACATTTTCTCTTTGAATTGGAGAAAAAAAATGTACAGTAAAACCTCTGAAGAGTGGCCAACATTGGGACTGAGAGAAAATGACCACTTCTTAGAGGTGACCGGTGTATGAAGGTTTTGGTTCAACTTATTAAAATAACCAAACAAAACTATTTTACACAATAAAATACTTCAAAATGTATAAGTTTTTAAAAATTATTTTCCACATTAAAGAAATCTGTTGCTTTCATTTGTTTTGTACATTTCAAGCTTAAATTTTTTTCTATTGATACAATAATATCTATGTGTTATTTGGAACAAATATTCGTCGTTTTTATTTAGCGCAAAATATTTAATATCTCGGACATTTGCAAGGACAGTTTTCCCATTCGAGATGTTTCTCAAGATGCACTTTTTTATTCTTTAAAATTTCATTTATTTGAGTCCTTTCACATCCATATTTTTCCGCTCTAATTAATGCACACAAATGCCATTTTTACTGTCATCAATAACTTCCAACTTTTCACTGAGTGATAAAAATTTATTTTTGTAAGTTTTACTCTTTTACTCATGTTCAACTTTGAAAACTACTAAAACACTGTACTTGAGTATCTAACCAGAAAGTGTAGTGTCGCAGATAGAAAAACATATTCTGAAGCAACCGATTCCCGTAATTCTACTTTTATTACTTGTCATTTTTCTCTCTGTGTGAGCAGGGAGGAACGACTTTAGATGACTAGGCACTTTTCTCCCTCTAAATACAACCTTTGTATTAACAGCAGGATCCCCCTACACAAAAAAAATAGGTGTAAAAAAGAAGCACACAATAGATGAATGCAGTTCACACATGTGCATGGTTCCTAAATAAAGGATTTCCTAGATTTTTCGGAATTTGCAGTGCATCTTGGTTGCTTTCGGTAGCCGTTTTGGAGTAATTTTCCCTGGCCGTCGTCGCTTTTCAGAGGGGACAGTATTCAGAGGTTCGATCTAATGTTATTTCAATGTGACTCGTTCTGTTCCATGGATAAATGGCCAGTTGTGGGAGGGGACCGCTCTTCAGAGGTGACCATTAAGGGAGGTTTCACTGTATAAATAAAATTTGTGATTGTTGGAAAATATATAAATGAAATTATGTAACATCAATATCCATTGGATTTTCCTGAGACCATTAAAAAAATGTATAAATAATAAAAACGGATAAACGAGAAATGTATTATTTTTATTATTTTACTTAATTATTTTAATATTTAATTTTACTTTATTGTAAGCATTCATTATAATTACAAGTGCATTATTTACATTCAAATTACTTTTTAAAAAAATGTAAGCAAAACAGTGACCAGAAATCTGCAAAATTATAAAATCTGCACAATCACTGGTCCCAAGCTTTGCTGATTTGAGGGAGTCTACTGTAATTGTAAAAAGTTTTATTCCTTCCTGTTCCATAGTTCCTCCCTATGCATCCTAAAGGACCCATCACAAATTTTTTTTAATGTCTTCTCCAGTTCTTTGTGCTATTATAGCCCATTTATGGCTTCTGCTTGTTAAGACCTCTTATTTGTTATCTTAAAAGCCTGTTTTCTTCTTGCAGGATGAAGATTTTTGTAAATCAGAATATAATTAGATAAATAATCCAAATTTATTCTGCATTAATTTTCAATCTTATTATGAAATGCTAGTAAATATAATTATTATTTTTTCTCTTATAGAAAACTAAACTATTTGTTGGCCACTTGCCTGATGGTTGTACTGATGGTGACTTATATAATTTGTTCTCAAAGTATGGCAAAGTCACAGAATGCCATGCAATCAATAAATATGGCTTTGTGGTAAGCATATACTATTTAGTTCTATGATTTTTCGACTGTCTTTATTCTTCCCATTTTCTAATATTTGTTTCTTTTTTGTTTTACTATTTAACAATTTAAAATCTATGATTTTGAAACAACTTTCAGATGTGCAAATTGTAAGTAGAAATGCTATAGAAAAAAATTGCAATAATTGTGAAACCCCAAATTAAATTTATTGTAAAGAATATTTTTTACAAATTAAATTCTTAATATTCTACCAAAAAGCAAAAATTATTTTTTTAAAGAATAAAATATATCTTGTTCTGCAGTCAGCAGTCTGGCTTACATGTTACCTTCTAATAAAATGTCAGCCATAAAAATCAGGGTTGTAATGATTTAAATCAGTAGTTGATTTAAATCAACCGACATATATATTTTTGAATTACTAATTTAAATCAGTTTTTTTCACGTATGAACAATTAATCTGTCTTAATTTAATACATTTATTTATACAGTTTAAAAAAATAATTTAACTTTTATAATACGCATTTAAAGATATAATTTATAGAACATAGTAGCTGACCCACCCAATGTATAATTTATAGACCATATTAGCTGACCCTCCTGGTGTTGCTCGGGCCTATGATAATAAAATTATACAAATCTAAAGTTTGTATAATCTTATATCGTTAACCCTATTTTGTATGAAATCATTTATTTAAAAGTGGTGTGCATTTTCGGAGCCCGGGCCTGCTCGAGCCCGACGATTTTAAATCCGATCCCGCCCGAGCCCAAAACATTTTGTGTCTTCAAAGCCCAAGCCCGTCTGAACCCAATACCAAAGAAATTGCATAATATTTAAAAATTGTTTTAAAAGTAATATCTCATTTTTTAAAAAGTCTGTACTTTAAAAATAACTGTTAATCCCGTGGACATAATTAATTTTATGGAAATTTACATTCAAACTTATCAAAATAGAAGTTTGGTATCAAATAAAAATATACTTCCTTTAAAGGATGTTCTTATTTTTCTCTCTGAACAAGCAAATCTGATGGACATATTATCAAAGTTCGTTTTTATGAATAAATGCATGAAATTTGCAGAAATTACTATTTCTATGCCGAAGAATCGAACAACGTTTTCTATTTCCTATAAAAGGTTTTTTTTTTCATAAATTATAATTGATCCCTTAATTAAAGCAATATTTTGTGTTCCTGAAAAGTTGCTTAAATTAAAAATTTGACACCGTTATCTCAGATCCTATGCTTTTATAGGAAAAGTGAAAACACAGTTCGATTCCTTTCTATCAGAATAACAATACATGACAATTATATCTACTTACGAATGAAAGTGACTTCGTAAATGTGCAGAGCAGAGCTTTAGCATGAGCAGAGTTCATAATTAAAAATAGAATCACTAACGTTAATTTCATATGAAGAGCGATTATGACTAGCACACAATAGATGACTAAAAATTTGCAAACCTAAGCTATTGCTGATTGACTAAAAACAAACAAAAAAAATATTCATTTAATCTCTAAAAAATAAATAAATAAATAAATAAAATAAACGTTCCAATTAAAAAATATCCTACTGTTCCAATGGCGCCATATCACCCTGTCGCCAGTCGCGTCACAAATATCATAAATTTTCTTTTTAAAGTACATTCTAATACTAGAAAAGTAACAAAAAAAAAAAATTCTTTCCTCTTTTATTTATTCTTATCAAAATAACATTAAAAGGACTTGAAATGGAATATGTAATTTTTTTAGGGCAAAAAAGGTTATTTTTATTTTTCCTATATGAGAATAAATAAAATTGTTAGTTTCCGAAAGATTGAGCCCGAGCCTGGTATAAAAATCGAGCCCGTCTCATCTCTAGTGTGCATGTGACAGAAAATCCTTTATTTTCCACCTTCCACCTTCGTGCATTCTGATCTAAACGAATCTCCGACATGTATTCCTGCTGCCTGTGGAACCATATAGTAGGCGTGCTGCGCATGCGCTGCAAAATCTTTTAGTTCTACCTTCCACCGCCATGGGATGCAATTTGTTCTACATGAATATCCGACACAGGTACCCGTTGTATAAAAGGAGTTGAATGAACAGATTCCTGTTGAAATCGTGCCCATAGAATTTAAAAAAAAAAAAAAAAAAAAAAAAAAATGTGACCGCTGACAGTAGAAGGTGGAACTAAAATCTGTAACATGATCGAAAACTAAGTCTAATCATCCAAATCCCGTTGTTATCGTGCCCATATGTTTACAAATACCTGCACAGAGAAAACTTTCCTTTTTTTAGGTAGAATTTTCAGCCTTGATAGTTGCAAATTACAATTGGCAACAAGTACTCTTTGATCTTAATCGATATTGTATCATTTGTGGAATAGACGCAACAGTATTACACAATATACACAATTTTTTTTGTTTTAAAATTATAGATTTTAAAGAAAGGGGTATTTTACCAGCACCTTTTGACCAAGTTACCAAAACGAATCATGATTTTTGCTCTACTGATCTATTAAAATCATGCTTTTTTTCTTCACTGATTAATGAAAATTGAGATTTATTTATAACCGATTGACGAAAACTGCATTTTTTTTTAATCAATTTTTGATCAATAAAAATTGTGATTTTTTTTTTTAAACAATCACCAAAATGATAGGTTTTTTTGTGGCAAATCGGTGAAAATCACTAATTTTAAGATAGATTGAAGAAAATCATGATTTTCTTAATCATTATGCATCTGTAGAAAGGTACATCTACTGACCTCCTCCCCGCGCATGCACGAATTTTTATACAAATTTGCACTGATCTCAGATATGGTCAAAATCAGGTAAAAAAAAAAGTAGAAATCTACATTTTTGCAGAAAAGTAACATGTCTGTAATACACATGCACAACACACACACACAAAAAAAAAAAGAAAAAAAGAAAATGAACACAATAAGTAATATTAAAAAATAAAAATTCATAAATTCATTTTAAAGCCCATTGACATGTTCCATTCATTGAACCCTGTTCTTTCTATATGGTATGAAAATATCGGATCATAAAATTCAGTTGATAAAAATAACACAATGAAATCATAAAAGTCAAATGCCCTTGCAAATATTCAATTACCTTAATAAAGCAGCTTTGAACATTATGGAGAAAGTCACTGTCATGAAAAGGAACATTATACCTCTCAGGGTTTTTTTTTCCAAAACAAAAACAAAATAATAACTTTTTTCTAAAATGAAAACAGTCAATGTATTATTATCATTCAGAATCTCCCGCTCTTACAGTATGATAAAAACAAACAGTGTTCAGGGGAGGGGGGTGTATTTTGATTACTATGCCAGGTAAATGTGTCCTGAAATATTGAAAAAAGAATGTCCTCAAATATCACCTATGGCCAGTACCATCCCTGCTAGCTCGCATACCTAACTTTAACTAATATCTGGGTCTATATGAGTATAACACTGAAATTTTTTAAACAGGGACGTATGCACAAATAATAATAATAATAATAATAAAATAGTTTGGATATTTAAATTTGAACTCTTACGTTGGCAGATGATAATTTCTGTCAACAATTACAACTTAGCTATTGTACAGTAAATTTTGAAAGAAGAGAAAATGGAGTTAGTGCAAGAGCATTATCGAACTATAATTTTAAATCTGAGATAAATCTCGAAGAATGCTTTTAATGGCTACATTTAAAATATAGAATTGAAGCTACATCTCTTGTCACTATATTCAGATGGTTCACAGAATTTAGAAGAGGTCGAAATTCTCTCTTGGTTGAAGAACACACCGGAAGACCTTTGTCAGCTGTAATTCTAAATAATGTGTTGGCCATACGAAAAATGTTAATCCATGATAATTGCTGTCTACCAAATGATACAGAAGGAATTTAACATTGGATTTGTAGCTATATATAAAATCTTACATGAAGAACTGTATATGAAAAAATTAGTTTGTTATTGGGTTTCCCATAATTTAACAGAACACCAATTTTACATGAAAGTTAAATGTCAGTTTCACTTACTTTTGTTTTTTATTCTAGTTTATGAGTACATCTGAAGAAGCCCAGGATGCCATAAAAGCTCTGAATAAGTATTACTTCAAAGGATCTTGTTTAAATGTTGAGGTAAGAATATAACAATCAAAGTAGAAACTTTTCTGAATTTCATGTGCTTTGAATTTGAATTTTGTTGCACTTTTTATTTTATATTACTGATAGTAAAACCTGCTAAAACAGAATTGTAAAGGACTAGGAGAAAGCTGTCCTTTAGATAGGTTTCTGTACGGGTACACAAACTGTTGTAACTCTATTGTATTCTTTTTTTACATACAAATTCGTAAGTTTAGGACTGCCATTTGCTACTATAATGTTACTATTTTCAGCTTTTTCCCCAGGTAGAGGATGATTTCATCTTGAAATCTATGAAAAAAAATAAATTTTACAGAATGGCTAATATCGGCATATAAATGTGAAATAGGTAGAAATTTTTAAAGTGCACTCTTCCCCTCCTCCAATCCTCCTAATCCAATTGATAAGGGATTACCTCCCCCCTCAATTTGTCAATTAGCTCACTGTATTGTTGATATCTTTCTGAGTTTTCACGATATTTGACTGGTCTTTTTATATGAGTTGCTCTATAGAATTGACTACCAAATCATGAAAAAAAAAAATCTTTGGTATAGTTTCCGCATGCACAGTTAAAAATTATTTCATACAAATGTCCATATCTCATCAAATATTCAATATTTAATTTTTCAATTGCAGCATATTGTTTCTACTGCTCTTGAAGTCAAACATGTGCTTTACATCCTCGAAATTCAAGGACAATTCTTGTAGAATTTCTGTAGATATTTCACAAACTGTGTAAAAAGCAAAAGTGTCTGGTCTCTACCCCCTTAATTTTTGGACAGCAGTATATAAATTGCAGCATTTGAATGGGTGTGGTTTTGGGATCTGAGAGTTATGATCAGTGAAAATATTCTGAAATTGCTTTCCTCTGGTTGGCTGCAACAGGTAGCTTCTTACTTTTTGTAATGGAGGCTACCTAATAGACGAATGAATATGTTATGGAAATAGAAATAGCAAAGTTGCTTACCTATTATTTTACAAACAAATTTGTTCTCAAAAGTGTTACTTCTCCCTCAAACAATCAAAATTATGTACTTCAATCTGTAATATTTCATGAAGTTATAGTTTTATAATATGATCACTATAAATCTTTAATTCATATAGCAGTCTTGTAGATAATGACAAATGACCCTCAAGTATAAAAAGTAGATAAATGGCCTAGAAATATTAAACATGCTTACCTATTATTTCACAAAAAACATTTAATGGATTGATTCCCATTATGTGCAAGTAATATTGATGAAACTCTTAGCTAATATAAATTCTGCAGCAAGATTTAGGTATGGTAAATCTTTTGAATAATTTAGAAATCTACGAACAAGATGAATTTCTTCATAGACTATTGAAGGCAGTCAATTTAGGGGTATTTTTATATGAAAAATAGTCTCATATTTATGCAAACAGACAAACATAGTGGAGTAGAATAAATTTTTTCATCTTCCTTCTATACAACCCATGTGAAGAAAGATGGTAATTTGCGATGGCAAAAATTTCTGAAAAATGCTGTGTAAAAAGTAAAAGTTACCATCAAACAACCAACCAACAGACCATGCACAGACTTTTATTTTTATTTTATATAGACTTCATCAGTTTTTATTTAATTTCTTTCCATCATTAAAATTCAATAACATATAAATAAAAAAGACATGTTTAAAGGATTTTTTTTTTCTTTTAAATGATTAATTACTCTAAGAAGTGAATTATATGTAAACAAAATGTATACATATTGTATTTGTCGCCTGCTGAAAGTTCTACAAGAGCTCATTTTAATTTCAGTGAGTAGATTATTCAAATTATATAAAGATAATCTGTTTAAGAAAAAGAAGTAAAAAAAAAAACTAATTTAAAAAAGTAAAATAAAAAAGGCCAAGCTTTTTTTTTTTTTTTTTTTTTTAAATAAAGAAAAGAAAAGAAAACAAGATGAAAATTGTGTTTTAATGGTGGGATATCAAGTTTCCAAGCTTATATTCTGGTACTTATTTAACATTTCCCATTAACTAAATTACCATACGTAAGTCAAGTACCTGAGTAAGATATTTTGATAGAAATTACTTTTCTCCTATACTAAATACATCATAACATATTTCTAAAAATTTAATTTTTTTTAAATTATGCATGATGGGTTTAGTAGTCAGCTTAGAAATAAAAAATATTAAAATGAAAATGTAAAATGTAAATTGTTTCCTTGAATAACAAGTTTGAATTTTAACTACACACTTGGATACTGAGAAATTTATGTAAAATAGGCAAAAATGGTCACCAAGCTCATCATGCATAATTTTTAAAGTTTAAATTTTCACAAATATGTTATGATATATTTAGTACAGAAGAAAAGGGATTTTATCAACATATCATACATAGGCACTTAACTTACATATAGTAACTCAGTTAATGGGAAATGTTAAATAAGTACTAGAATTTAAGCTTGGAAATTTGATATCACACCTGTTTCCTTTTCTTTTTCCTTTTTTTTTTTTAAACTTGGCCATTTTTTTAAGCTTTTTAGTTTTAAAAAGTTATTTTTTGTAGATATACCGATATATTATAATAATGTTATATTTAAGCATGGTAAAATTACTTGCATTTTGTTTTTTCTACTGATTTTAACATCTACTGTGGTTGTGTGAGCTTTAATGAAAAAGTACCAACTTTTCAAAACATGAATTTTATGCATTGATTCTTTTCTCTCTTTCTATATAACCTGTAAAATAAAATTTTTGTGATGCAGAGATAACTTTAGAAAGAAAGGGCAGGCTGGGTAATTTACCCAAAGTGCTAAAATGTAAAGGATAAAAAATGTTTAAACTTTCTTTTTAAGACTCATTCATAACTAAAACAAATTATTCCCAGGAGTGCCATGTTTACTAAAGCCACCTCTGCTATGATGCATGATGATAGTGTTATTACTGAAATATTCTTTTTTTTTTTTTAGGCGTCATCAACTGGTTTTGAAAATGACAAGACTACCTTTTATTCAGACTCTGCTATTTTTAATATTGATGTTGAACCTCCAGCAATTAATATAAGTATAGACATTCTTGCCATAATCATGTTTTTTGTTGCAGTATCTACTAGAATGTGGTCATTGGAAGAGCCTAAAAGTATTGTGTATGTATTTTATAATTTTTATCTAAAAAATTTATATTGTTTATGTTTAACTTCATTATTGAGCTAGATTTAATATTTATTATTTACAAATAATGCATTTTTTTTATTTTTTTCTCCAATACATGAAAGATATTTTGTTACCCAATGACATTGTATACATTGTGTACATTTTTATATTTTATTGATGCTTACTATAGTAGAATCACTATTGAAAATGAAGTACATAGCATTTATAGTTTATTTACAGGGACTCGCAAAAGAATTTTGTTACAGCACTGTCTATAAGTGATAATTACTAGAAGTGCGTTTTCAACTTTGGTTTGTGTTTTTAAGTTTAAATAAATTTTTGCATTGCATGTGGTGTGTATAAATTTTATAGATCATATAATATACTGAATGACACAAAGGAATTTGAGTACATTTCCACTTATTGACGAAAATTGCTGAAGATGAATTTTTAACTGTGTGATGCGTTTCTTAACTGAAGTAAAATGATACTTGCTTTGCAGTATATACGAAATCAATAGATCATATACAGGTCTGCACAAAAGAATTCGGATATTTTTCTGACTATAAATGGTAATTGCTGAAATTGGGTTTTCAAATATGTTATGCATTTTCTAAACATCCTCTTTCACCTTATTAAACGGTGAAGTTTTGCTACAGAATTCTGAATGTGTTGGAAAGCATTTCATAATTCATGCATGATTTTTATTTCTTGTATTTTATAAGTATTTGATTTAGTCTAAAATTCTGTCATATAAGAAGTTGTCTCACTAAAATGCAATTTCAATAAAAAAAAAAAATAATAATAATAATAATTCTTTTATACCTAACATCAAGTGACTCTTATTCACTAGTAACTAACAGATTTGCCGGATTAAATAATCAAAGTTATGACTATAATTTTGAATTTTTTTCTTTATAAAAATATTGATTTTATACAGATTGATATCAAAGAAGGAAGTTTTAAGTGTTATCTTCAATTTAAAGATAATTAATTAAATATTACTCTAGAATACTAATCTGTGTTCTCAGAAGAGGAAACACATTAAGGGATGATGTCTTGCATAATTTAGAGGAAATGACAATCTTATTTCTAGCCACTATTTAAGGAAAATATACTATTCTAATGGCAGAAAAATAAGCATAATTAAGTGACTATCACATATAAATGTGTGTTAACTCCCTTTTTTTTCCTTGAAAGTGTTTTTGAATTTTAGCACTTAATGTGCATCCTTGAACTTTTACAGTGATTTTTCAAAATTTTATAGAATTTTCATTTTTATACTTGTGTTTCAGTTACTTGAAAGATTGTGCGAAAATTCCTTGTTTTTATTGTATTATATTTTTCAGCCCGCATTGTAAAATTGATTTTTCTCTTTGTAGTTTTGATGAATTACATTACGGTAAATTTGCAAGCATGTACATGAAACAAACATTTTTCTTTGACTCTCATCCTCCTCTTGGAAAGCAACTTGTTGCACTAGCAGGTAATTGTAAAACTAAAGCATTGTGTGGCTTGTTAACATAATTGATAAGAAATTAAAATGCAAAAATAATTTTTTTATTGAAACATTTTTTTAATTTCATGTTCCAGGTTACATAACAGGATTTGATGGCAGTACGCAATTTGACAGAATAGGTGGAGGTTAGTTAGCTTTACCAATAGATGCATGTATAAACAAGTTAAAAAGAATGTTATAAATCTTATCTCAGAGAACAATTTTTTTTTTTTTTGCATGATGGAAAAAGGGAAGAGGAAAATTGTTAAAATTTAGGATATGTGTATATTTTCTAAAATCTATTGACTAATCAAGATAAAAAAAAATCATGTCTTCATTTATTACAGCATTTGTCTTTCTCCTTTGTTTGGTATTGTTATGTGTACATACTCACATGCACATACATGTATGTATATATTTATATGAGTATGCATGTTTATAAATTTTCCTGGGCTTATGTATTAGCTGTGCCAGGCAAATAGGTCGCCAAAAATGGTTAACAGTGGTCGCTAATTATTTTCAAAACCATAATTTAATATACATTTATTAAATACATAATGTCATTAAAAATGGTAAATAATATAAAAGCCAACTGAAATAATATAAAACAATAATTCTGTTTGCGTTTATTAAATGCATAACAAGAGATCAATGGCTTTTGCTGATAAAAAATATTTATGATGGCATTTGAATTTTCAGGGTAATGTTATGCCTGCTAGAATTAGTATGTATCATATTATGTAGTTATATATAAAAACTTCTGCATTTTCTTTGATTTGGCAAATACATAATATTAACTGTGAAGTTACAATGTAAAAAAAATAAAATAATATGGTAATTAATGTTATTGGTGACATTGTTCACATGGTGTATCTTTCTGGCACAGATAATATGTAAGGACCAATTTCCATTTATTGATAATACTTTCTTTACTTTATTTAAAACAAAATCATACCCTATTCAAATTTCTCCTTTTCTGGGGCATAGTTTCAATTTTTATTTTGCATTACTTGTTAATTCTCATCAATAGTCAATATACATGAGGACCCCAGACGCCAAGGGGTATAAGTGACAAAATTGAAAAAACTGAGCTAAGTGCACAGGGGTATCTGGAAATAAGGCTATTTGTTTGTAGGTAAGAGATATAAGTGATTTTCTAATTATGTGCTGCATTCTAGAGGTCAACTACTTAACAAGGGTACAGGTGCCAAATGATTATAAATATTGATTAATTATAAATTTAAAAAAAATGTACTCCACTTTCATTACACAGTTATTGAAATAAGAGTTCAAAAACCACTATGAAATAAGCAACAGTTTCATAGTTTAATTCAGTCAATTACTATTGATGTTAAACTTTGAACTCAATTTATTCCGAATCGAAATTTTGTCACTTGTATTCCTTGCCTTCTGGGGTCCTCATAGATAACTGGCCTTTTATTTGTTAAAAAAAAGAGAAAATTTCTTTTTTTTTTTTTTAGGGTTCTAGTGCTTTTACGATTACTTAAGAATTCCCAAAATTACAAAATAACCTCTGAAATATCTCTGTATTTTGTGCTTTTTAATTATCTACTCTAAACATGTGAAATATTAAACAGATTTTTTGATAATAAACAGATTATATAGCTTTAAAATATTTTTTTGTAAAATTAAATAATAATACATTTTAATTATTTTAATTTGCATAGTACAGCGTTTCTCCAACTGTGGTCTACAGACCACTAGTAGTCTTTGAGGGGCATTGTGATCTTCTTAGATTTGCATAAAAGACAGAAAAATGAATTGCTTATCACATACTATAGCTGAAAATATATGTATGTTTTTAATTTCTATGCAGATTAAAAGTGGAGAGTAATTAGAAAATAATCATTGCTAAGTGTTATGTTATTAAGAAGAATATTTAGTGTATTAATTGATGATATTTTTTACGAATGAGTTATATGGAATTACCCTTCAAATTTTGATCATAAAAATAAAATTATGAATCAAAGATTAAATTTAAATTTTCATGTTAATAAAATTTTAAAGAAGTGGAGAAAAAAATTTTCTCTGAATTTCACTGAAAAATTATTTTTAATTTAACTTTTTTCATTGAAAGTGTCTTAAATTTCTTGATGCTAAAAATAGTCCAAAGTTTATTTAAAATGAATAATAAAGTTATTCTTGTTTTGTCTTATTGTTGAATTGTTTGTGTATATTTTCCTTTTCCAGAATATTCTCCTAATGCTCCACTAAGAGCTTTGAGAACTGTTCCTGCTCTTTTTGGAAGCCTTTTGATTCCCACAGTTTATTACTTAGTGATTGAACTTGGATTTACTCACAGAACTGCTATGTTAGCTGGCTTGTTAGTTGTTTTAGGTATAATTTTTAATTTAAAACTCTTTTTGTAATTTTTTGTTATTGTATTAAGATTGTATTGTTTCAGCCTTTTATTTTTACATGCTTTTATTTAACTTTAACTTGGTTCATGTATGTAAAGATGGAATTCTAAAATCAATTTTTCACTCACTTCCAGAGGTGCTAGAGTTCTAAAAATTATATACAGTTCTGTGTTCACGGTGACAATACAAAAATTTCAAAACTTAATTATCAATTAGTAGATCAATCTTAATTAAATTTTGATTTTCACTGAGGAAACAATTTAGAAATTCTAGATAGTTTAAACAATTTTCAAGTATGATTTTTTAAAAATTATTACCACATGACTTAACAATAAATATTTGTTTCTTACAATAATGTAAAGTAGGGGTGCACAACCTGTGGCCCGCGGGCCAAAAGTGGCCCGCGATCGGATTACTGGTGGCCCGTGGATCAATTTCGCCGATCGGAAGCGAAAAAATCACGAATTTCGCCGATCAGGTGCGTATAAATCCCGAATCTTGCCAAATTTTGCCCATCGGGTGCGTAAAAATCGCAAATTTTGCTGAGCGAGTGCATATAAATCGCGAATTTTACCGATCGGGTGCATATAAATTGTAAATTTTGCCAATCGCCTGCATAAAAATCGTGAATTTTACCAATCGCCTGCGTAAAAATCGTGAATTTTGCTGATCGCCTGCGTAAAAAATCGGGAATTTTGTCGATCAGGCCCGTAAAAATCGCGAATTCTGCCGATAGGGTGCGTATAAATCGTAAATTTCGTCGATCAGGTGCGTAAAAATCACGAATTTTGCCGATCGTATGCGTAAAAATCACGAATTTTGCCGATCGGGCCCGTAAAAATCGCGAATTTTGTCGATTGGGCCCGTTAAAATCGCAAATTTTGCCGATCGGGCCCGTTGAAATCGCAAATTTTGTCGATCGGGTGCATATAAATCGCGAATTTTGTCAATCGGGTGCATATAAATCGCGAATTTTGTCGATCGGGTGCGTATAAGTCGCGAATTTTGTCGATCGGGTGCGTGTAAATTGTCAATTTTGCTGATCAGACGTGTAAAAATCGCAGATTTTGACGATTAGGCCCGTAAAAATTGTGAATTTTGCTGATCGGGCCCGTAAAAATTGCGAATTCTGCCGATAGGGTGCGTATAATTCGCAAATTTTGCCGATCAGGTGCGTATAAATCGTAAATTTCGTCGATTGTATGCATAAAAACCACGAATTTTGCCGATCGGGCCCATAAAAATCACGAATTTTGTCGATCGAGCTCGTAAAAATCGCGAATTTTGTCGATCGAGCTCGTAAAAATCGCAAATTTTGCCGATCAGACGCTTAAAAATCGCAAATTTTGCTGATCGAGTCCATAAAAATCTCGAATTTTGTCGATCGGGTGCGTATAAATCGCAAATTTCGCCGAACGTGTGCGTAATAATCGTGAATTTCGTCAATCACTAGGAAAAAACTATGAATATTGTCAATCGTGCATGAAAAAAAATGCAAGTTTTTTCCCATCCTTTCCAATTGAATTGGGTTATGCTGACTAAGGAGGTGGTTGAGTATAGGGAGCTAACCCTCCTTTTAAAATTAGCATTTTTATGAACTTTTAGGCCGACCCCCCCCCCCCCTTGCCCGAAACAAAATTTTGTTCATCCTATGGATGTTGGCTCTCGACAATCCAGTCATTTTAGTGACTGCCCCTCCTCTTATAAAGGTTGTGCACACCTTTGATATCCCCATTTTATGACTGAATATGTTAAGAAGTGCAATTTAGAATAATATATGTTTCTCCTCCTCTCCACCTTCATTCATGAAAGCAGAATTTTTTTTCCGGCACTGGCAATCTTTAAAGCTAAATTTATTCCTTCAAATAAAGTCAAGGAGTATTTTCACTCTTTGAAAATAATCTTAGCTATATTTCTTGTATAAATACAAACGTAAACTGTTGATATATCATTGCCAACAGAACTGAATATGTTGACTGGAAGAAAGGAACCTGGGGGAGGGAGAGGGGGTAAATCTACCCTTTCGAAATTTGTTTTTTTAATCGATCCCCCCCTCCCTGGTCACATCTCCTCAAAACAAAAAATTTCTGATGGTGGCCCTCGACAACCGGTCATTTTTGTAAGTGGCCCTTCGTTTAAAAAGGTTGTGCACCCCTAATGTAAAGCTACATTTGCAATAATATAAAAATGCTTTTTTTTTTTTTTTGCAATATCTTAAAACAAAACTAAGTAAATTAATTATGTGTACTTATTGTGTTTTAAAAACTGTTTAAAAATATGTTTTTTTACTTTTATTTATATATTGTAATTTCATCACTTTTTCGGTAATATTTGTTTTATAGTCACCCTTTGCTTTATAAAAAATCTTTTGATATTTTTCTTTTAAAGCAGCTTTGGCATTTTTAACATTTTCAACATAATTGAAAAGTGTTTATGAATTCAATTTGTCTGTTCATCCATCTGTCAGCACTCTATGTCACATAAATGTAGTTGATTGCTATGCAATTGATATATGTTATTGAGGTCTCATGTTTTGTATTGAATTGTGTGTAACATTTATAGTTTATTTACAGGTCCACTCAAAAGAATGACGTTACATTATGGTCTATGGAGAAAAATCATTTGCAGTGTATTTTAATGATGTTACACTACATATTCAGATTGATATACATCATTGAAGTGCACTACAATATGTTTACTAACGAATATGATGTGCATAGCATTTATCATTCCTTTACATTGACACACAAAATGATTCTGTTAAAATAGTGAATGTGAGCAATAATTGTTGGACGGAGAATTTTCAACTCTTATGGGTTTCCTAACTGCAGTAAATTTTTGCATGCTAAGCAGTATATATACAAATCTGTAGATCATATACAGAGTTGCACAAAAGAATTTCTAAATTTTTCCGATTATAGATGCTAATTGCTGAAATTGGGTACTCAAATGTGTAATGCATTTCAAAATTGTTTACTTAAACATCATCTTTAACCTTATTAAACATTGAAATTTTGTTACATTGTCCTGAATGTGTTGAAAAGTGTTTCATAATCTATGCTTGATGAAGGATTTTTCTTTATGGTTTTAAATTGACGTTGATTCGTTTCAGACTACTTAAGAAATTGACATTTTTTGCCAAATATTGTAAAGTGCCACAGAAACAAAATTGTTACTGTATTGTTTGCAAATGTATTACATAAATTCTTCTGTAACTCTCTCCATAACTTACTCTGTATTTTTCACCCTCATGGAATAAAAAAAGCAAATTTTTCAGTAAATCCATTATGTAATTTTGTTTGTCATGTTGGTCCCCACTTTTTATATATTTTTGATTGTGATTAGTGATTTACATTATAATGCCAATATCAAGAAATATATATATATATATATATGTAATAATAAAAAAAATTTTGCCATTTTTCCTTAATTAATTTATTCCAAATTCTTACAATTCTAATTTTGCCCTTTCTTTTTAAAATATCTCTTAAATCTAATTTATATTTTATTCCATAGCTTAATCAAAATATTATTTTAATTATCATTCTAAAAATCTTAATCTGTTAAAAGCTACACGTATTTGTAAAAACCTTATTCTATTAAATGCAATACTGCTTCTAAAAAGCACCTGCTTAATTTCTTCTTATTTTGAGACATTGAATTTTTATTCTTTTGGAACATTTTGTAATACCATTTTTTTTTTCTATTTAATATTATCATTCGGCATCCCATCATCCCTCGCGTTTTTCCCGCTTAAGGCTTTTTACCTTTTTTAATTACCGCGTCTAAAGAAAGAGTTTTGACAATACGTCAGGTACACACCCTCTTGGCCTCATTTTTTTAACCATTAGCGAGCAGGCCCCGCCTTTTCTACCCCCTTGTTTCCCTCCGAACATTGCTGTCATTGGACTAGCATTTTCGCGCTTCTGTAACCTTGAGCAAAATCTTGTAATATTTATACGGTTGCACTGGCTTCGGAGAGAGACTTTTACACGAATTATTATTGTTAACTAGATGCTGTCGCTGGGATTGTCCAAATTGGTTCGTCGGTAGTTGTTCTTCAATAGATCTCAATGTGTTTCAAGTTTTAATGAAGTGAAATTACGTGGAGTTGTTCTTCATATATGTTGTCGAATAAAGCTATTACTCGTCTATCATGTCTTCCTGAATGCTTTAGGAGAAATTCTTCTGGAATTCATTGCCTCTACTCAGCTCGATGACGATTTCACCTACACTACATTTTTCAAATGTGTCTTGTACTCAGATACGTGTCTTCACTGTTTTAAGTAAATCTAAATAATACAATCTACAAATGTCATGAAATGGTTTTTGTTGACTTCGGCTGTGCCAACATCTACCTTCTCATCCGGTAAATTTCATGAGGTTCGGGGACTGAGATGTCATCCTGAGTGAATGATAGAACGAACGTTTCATATATATATCATATTCTTTTAATTTTTACTATTAGTAAATAAAATATGTTATTTAATGTTCCATTTGCACCAATCACAATTCCAAAATCTTAAAAATATAAAACTAAGAGGCGGAGGGTAGAAAGCTATATAATTTTGCCAAGTGATTTCATGAAAACTAAATGTCTTTCTTAAAATAAGCATATGGTATTTTATTGTAATTCAACATATAATTTTCATGTCTATATAAGTTTAGTTTTAATCCTGAAAAACAGGAGTAAGTTGTAAGAATAGGCATTAAAAGTGAATGTGTTTGTCTTTTTCGTTTTTTTTTTTTTTTTTTTTATATTTCCATATTTTAACATTTTATTGAAATCTTATTATAAATTTATGTTTAAAGGACTGTGTGAACCAGATAACATATTCTTCATTTTATACCAAATTGTTTCAGTTTTTTAATAATATGCCTATTAATAATAATATTTTCATTGAGTCCTTGCAGTGTGAAATAAAATGAAATCTTTGTGGGAGTGTCCATATCTCATCTGTTTACTTTCTAATAGAGTATCTTTATTTATTAGAATAAAGATTGTAAAATGTAATTGGTCAAGAGGATTTTTGACAAAACCAGACTTTGCAACCCTACTATTAATTCCCAAGCTGATGTTTGTTTACTTAACTAAAACATGTCCAAGTGTATATCACAAAGTTCTGTAATGTGAGTTTACATAGTTTGGGGGAAAACTGCAAACAGAGCATGAACCTTAGGCTATTTCGACAAATCACAATACCTTTGCTTTCAAAGGAACAAAAAAGTAAAAAATGACACATAGAGACACAAGAGTTGTAGGATGTTCTGCACATGTTGCCTCTCTATTGTGGTATTCAGGTAATTGGCAATATCGTTCAACTAAAAATAAAAACAACTGAGTGTGTAATATGCACAAGCACTTCTAAATGCTTCAAAAGTGTGGTCTTGTGATGATTCATTAGACATCACTAGACATAAAGTGACACACAAGCTTAGTTAAAAATTAATTTATAATAATAAAAATATAATTACAAATTATTAAATTTTGTATAAAAATAAAAATATTTTCTCAAATAACTATATTTTTATTACTCTCCGAGGTTTATACCACTTGGGAAAAATAATATTATAAGGCATATACCAATGAGCAAAAAAAGGCTCTTATCTATCCTCCTTTGGCTAAGTCTTTATCAAAAATAATATAATAGGTATTAAATTGAAGAAAGATCCTAAATCTGTTACTGTATTGTATCTGATATAGACTATAAAAATTTAATGGGTAAAGTTCTGTTAAATGTATGTTTATTATTTTTTTTATTTACAATTTTTAATTTAAAATTCTTTTATTCATTACTTATGGTCCTTTTTTAAATATCTATTTCATATTGTTCAAGGTATTTTTTAACAAAGAAAAAAAATCAGATATTTCTATTGACATTTTCCTTAAGTATTTTTAATAAGTATTTGGTTTAGTTGTCTATAGGTGAAATAATAATTTGTTTTTCTTTATTACTGTTTACTTATTTTGTCAGAAAGTTAGGGCTATAAAAAAGCACAATTCACTATGAATCAGTCTGTGCTCGCATGAGATTTGGGTTCATATTAAATCTATTTAACTTTTTCTTTATGAAATAGTGTCTTAGAAATAGTACTTTGTCATGAAGTAACACTTTATTTTTTTGTCATGTATATAAGAAAATATGCAATACTGCTTCTTTTGAATCATTGAAATTTTATTACATTGGTCTTTCTATTTAACTCAATACCTGATTACTTATGTATCATATAAGATGCACATGACTCAGTCCCTCTGTCACTAATGCTAAACTTAAAATTGTCAAAAAATATTTGTTGATATATTACAAATCAGAACACCCAGAGATGATGTACTTTATTAATTGCTATAAAGTATAAAGTATTGCTATAAACTAAAAGGTGTTAAATAAAAATGGTAAAAAAGTTTTAATAAACTGTCTACATGCTTTGGCTTTACCGAAGCCTTTATCAATACAAATAAGAATATTCTACACTTGTACGATCTATAATGCAATGATCTGAAATGCCATCATTCACATTTTTTACATTCTCTCTCAGATTACTCAGATTATTTTATTTCATTTTTGCTTTGATGCTTATTTCCATACTCATTATCATGGAGTAACTCGACTCATAATTTTGGTGAGTTAAATTATGCTGCATCATTACACATTGAATTTTATGTGTTACAATCTTTATGGTTTCTCTTACAATTGATAGATAACATAGATTAGAAAGAAAAATTATTTTGTTTTCATTGAAAAAAAAAAAATCCTGTAGAGAACACAGCATAAACATGTTGAAATTTTATAAAAACTTTTTTACTGTTTTTATGGATTTTATTTTTAACACATTTTAGCAATTAATGAAGTATAGTATTTTTTTTATGTATCACTATGTGTTTATTTGCTACAATAATCATCACAATCATTAATGCAGTCTTTGCAGATTTTTCTCATAGGGTTGTGTTTTCGTGAAATTGAAAATAATTTTTTATACTTCTGAAAAATCTAATCATGCTTTCATAAACTTTAAAATACTGTTGTACGCAGTTGCTGTTTAGATATTTTTAACAATGTTCAGTTTTAATAAACTTATATAGGGTGTCCTTCTTATCATTGACCAATAGCTAATTACTAAAACATTAGTTGTAGAGGTATAGTTCCAAACTCAAAAGTGTTTCAAATGTTGTTGTTCTTCATATAAAAGACCATTTGCATCAAAATAGTTATTTTTTATTATTATGTGGAATTAAACATTTTTATGGTCTCTGGTTCTCATAAGATATTATTAGAAAACTTTCTCCGTGCTCTAACAAGTAAAACAGTTAAAACTCCTTTCTTCTTCTACTCAAACTTACCAAGTTATGATATTTTGAATTTTATGAATTTTTCAGTGTTTTCTATCATTAGAAATGTAAAAATGGGCTTTTTCATTTTTAGTACAAGATAATGTCATAATCCAATAATATCTTAAATTATTTACCACATTTTAGTACTTATTAAATGGAATATATATTAAATATTATTAGCATTTATCTTCATTTTCATAAAGATTATGAACAAATCATTAATGCACATTTTTGTATAGAATATAGTACAATTTTAAATGCTTTTTATTTATTTAAAGATACTTCAAATCATTTATTTTTCATGTCTGTGAATCGAATAGGCTTAAAATATAACTTAAATATATACATTAAAAAAAATTTTTTTTTCAGAAAATGCCTATTTAACACAATCAAGATTTATTTTAATGGAAAGCATACTCATTTGGTTCTCTGCTTTTGGAATTTTATCATATTTAAAATTCAGGAAGATTTCTAGGTTTGTATTTATTTTTTAAATTACTATAAGGCATTTTTTTTTTTAGTAAACAGGGAGAGGTTTAATTAAGTTTTTTTTTCCTCCTTTTGTTTCAACAGATCATTCTCTCTTGAGTGGTGGATGTGGCTATGCCTTACCAGCATATCTATAACCAGTGCTATATGGTAAGCAGGGTTGAAACATATCAATATTTTTAATATACTTGATGTCTTTAAATTTGTTAGTTCTATAAAAGTGTATTGTTTACTTCAGCATAAAACCTAATCCATGCAATTGTATATACATAGTTTTAATGTATACTAATAAAAGTATGTATTATTTTAATCTAAGTACATTTATTAATTATTGTGATTCGTGTTTTCTTATGTATTAGCTCTGAAAAATGCAATATTTTTAAAGATAGTTCAAGATCTTATTTCCATAATAGAATGGATTATTTTAGTTTTTTTAATGTGTTAATCATATACAAAAGTTATTTTGTTTACAATAGTTATTTTAAATGTGGAACATGCTAAGGTTTTTTATTACCAGTGTATCATTTCACAATGGACAATTTTTACTATTTACATAATGTAATTTTTATGTAAAATTACACTATTTTAAAGTTATTTTGCAAATAACTGTAAATTTTTTTGTTCTGGTTATTCTTCCAATTCAAATAAAATATTTTATTTTGGTTTGATTCCATTTGGTTCTGAATGAATAATTATCAAAAATAAATAAATAAATAAATAAAAGCACAATTAAGCTAATAAGAAATATCATCTTACCAAATTATCATACTCTTATTTTTTTTTTTTTTTTCAAACTTAAGTTTTCTACAGCTTTATAAAATTCTTATTTTACTATAGAAAGTTAAGAATTAATATTCAATTTACTTCCTTTTAATCTTAAGGACAATCAATATCTACTACACCTTAGAACATGTGAGGGATGAAAAGTTTTGAATAGGATGAAGACATTTATGTAAATACTAGATTACAACAGAAAAAAAAAATCATGTAATGATCATCCTCTGTCTCAATTTGCAGCTTTTCATCTAAAATACAGCTGGAAAACGATTGCAAAAGTTACAAATATAAACATAATGCATATGTCTTTTGATCAACTATTAGTAGAATTTTGAAAGATATTGGATATGTGCAAACAAAACAATAAGCTGTTATCCAACATACACATTATTCCGAGATTTTAAACAAAGATGTAAACATTAAAATCACAAAAATAAAAATTATTCTCGACATTTCGGTTTATTTTTAAAATCATCACCACCAGAGTAAAATTTCTTAAATACAAAATGGCAAAAAGTTATTTACATGTTACATTATTGAAGCTATATTCAAACTGATGAGTATAAGGTCCTGATGATAGTTTTAAAGATAAACTGAAACGTCAAGAATAATTTTTATTTTTGTGATTTTAATTACATTTTTGTTTAAAATCTTAGAATAAAGTGTACATTGGATAGCGTACATTGGTTATTGTTTTCTTTTCACATTTGAGTATACAACGTAAAGTCCTTATTTATTAAGATATTGGGTATATTATATGGGTCACTCTAAGGTTACCAAAGACTACAATTTCTTGAGGATCATGAAATTCAACAATTTAATGGACTCCTAAACTTTCCAAACTTCAGCCCTACTAAAATTAATTTAGTTATCAATAAAAAGAACTCTTTTTAAAGAGGATTTGAATAGTATTATAGAATAGAAACTCTTTTTGGCAGATTTATGGGATAATATGTTTCATTACATCTAGAGTCTTATTTTATTATTATTATTATTGGTGTAAAAAGGGGATTACAAGAATGTATTTCCCAAAATGCTGAATATATTAAAAAAAGAAAATGTTATATATTTTGTAAATTAGTATTTCTTCAACAAAATAATGTAAGCTTTGTTATAATATGTGTTCTCCTTACAAAGTTGTGTTTATTTATATGTTTAAATAAAAAATATATATATCAAAAATTTTCATTCCCATTAGATATGTTTAGAGTTATGTTCAGTAATAGTTTTAAGATTTACCAAATATTTTATAATGATTGATTCTGATAATTACATCACTTTTTAAATTTTAAAGACATCTTGTTTTTATGTGTGATAAATTTATTTATCTTCTGTCTTTTTGTTTTAATAACAAATGTACATGAACAATTTTAATTTTTAACTTTAACATATTATAGAAGAATACAATTTTTTCAGCATTACCTTTATGTACAAATTAAAAAAATTGTAATATTATGCGATTAAAAAAAAAAGTTATTATTATTTTTTCTTTTAGTGTGAAGTATTCTGGAATATTCTCAGCTTTTTTAGTTGTAGCTCTCTTAGTAGGTGATTATTGGAAAATGATAGCAGATAAAACAATAAGTGCTGTAAGTACTTTTCTCTAACACATGGTGCTTGTATATGATTTAGTATGTTATAATATGACTTACTGTTAACTATTCTTTTATTTAACTTCATGTTCATGCCATAAAAAATTATCATGATTTTGTTAATAAATTACAAATGCAGTCTATAAATTTTATTGGCATTTTTCCAGTCCAGCAGATGGATGCCAGTCACAGTTTTGTACCAAAGCGGTAAATGTGGTAAACTGCTAATTTCTCATTGACAAGTTTGTAGTACGATTTTGAATCGTTACTTATAATATGTTTTTCAAAACTACCTTTTTCGATGAAGAATTTTTTATTTTTAATTATTCTAATATGGTTTACATAATTTGGTAATAGCCAAATAGTGAATGCTCTGTTATTAAATTCTTCCATGGCAAACATAATTTCATATTGTGAGATTTGTTTATAAAAGTATATGATAAAATAATGTAATCTTAATTTTCAAAAAACCAAAGATCGAAGATATATACACTGAAATCTGATTTAAAGATTTCTGTATTCTTTTAATAATTACTTTCGATTTACATACTTCTGGTGTACACCTGTAGATTTCAGTGAATAGTCTGTGAATCATATTAAATTGAATTTATATAGCGCCACTGGAATGAAAAAATATATAAAATATGTTCAACAGTGTTAAATGAAATCACCAACTTAATACCGGCTGTGCAATGAAATATTAATTATTGTTATTTATGAATTTCTTCTGTATTTGTATTTAATAAAATAAATAGCTATACTTTGCGTTAAACTATAGGTATGTCATTAAGATTACCATTCCTATATTCTACCTAAATCAGCTTTCGTGTATGATTTTTGGAATTTTTGTGAATTGTATCTTTGTTAGCTCTTGTGTTAACATTAGCATTTAGTGTGACATGGTGTCTGTCTAACAGAAAAGTACCATTTTATCTATGTTATCATCAGATTTTTCTACTATTTAAAAAATATTTTTTTTGGGTGTTCATTCTAGTGAATTGTCTTTCGAATAAAGCTAAATAGATGCTAATGCCCTTTCCGTCAAAATGTTGCATTGACTTAAAATCTGGTTGCTTACCTGAACCAGCCATTTCTGAACCCTCACTTACACTTTTCAAATTGCCTTGAAGCTCCATTTTTCTTAATTCATACTCTATCTTTAATTTCTTTTCCTCTAATCTTTTTTCTGCTTCTAACTTCTTTTCCTCTTCTAGTTGCTGTTTTGTTTCTTCTCTCTCAGCGGCAATGACTTCAAGTCGACTTTTAACAAAATCTTCTTCATAACTTTCTGATTCAGTTACCAGCTTTATCAAATCAATAATTCTGTGACTCTGAGGCACGGTTAGACTTAGGTCATTACATAATGCTAACAAGTCTATTTTTCTAGCTTTATTCAGAACCAACATTATTTAATTTGTTGACACTTCAACAGAACAAAATATCACAATATCATGTAGGGCGATTACGAATCTCTTATCATTATACCTCAAACAAACAGCTGGAATCACTAAGTTCAAATTTTTTTCTTATTACATAGTTCTGTTTACTAGGTTCAATTTTTCATATTATACATTCTGGTTCAAAATACTTTTCCTATTCATATCCCGGCCGAGCCTCCAAAATTGTTGTGGAATTACGATGAGTAATAAGTAGTTTCACCTCAACACAGATTCTTCAAATACAAGGATAAACGACAAGGTTTATTAAAACAATAAAATGTACAAATCAGTACTCAATGTAGAAATAGATTATTAATGGAGAACAATAATGGCTTTTTGTTACTCAATAACCACATACTTGCAAGCTTCTTAAGTCTTGCATAGAAAAACAGAACCAACTCCTTAGGCTGAAATCTCTAGAACTCCATATTCATCTTCGTGCGTTTTCATTCTTGTATATCGTGAACTTGTATTCATGCTTGCACTCATCGCAGCTCTTGACTGTTATACTTCATTGAGTTCATACAAATGTTGTTGTTAGTTCTCACTCCCAGATATATGTATAAATATTCAATATTTTTTGTATTATGTAAAATATATTTTATTTTTGTATTGTTTCAATAGGCAGCAAGGTAATTGTTATTTTCCCATTGGCCACAAAAACCTTTGCCAAACAGTGTTTCATAATGCCAATAATAAATAAACATAATGTTATAAGTTGTTTCCATTTTTATGTATGATCCGGATTAATTTTTGACTAGCTAATTTTTAAAAGTTTCAGATAGATAAAACCTTTTTATCTACTACAAAGAAATTGTTTCAGTTTGAATATCAAGCTTAATTTAATCCCCTTTCACCTTCTTTTTTTTATTTTCTAGATTCAGTTATTGCTTCATTTATTTTAGATGTTAAACAAGATGTGCCACTAAGTAGTTGGATGTAACTCAGATAATGACAGGAGAGACAAATTGCTCTTTATTAGTTAAAAAAGGAGCAAATACAAGTAACAGATGTAACATCCTACCCCCACATTAAACTGGTGCTAATTCTTTTCATCAGCTGTAAATCAACCTTAGTGCAGCTGTGCAAAAGTGTTCCCTTTATAGATGTGTTTCTCACAATTTTTCGCATTGCACTGCCAGTTTCTTACAATTTTTCACATTGCATTGCCATTGTTAATCCATTTTTACATAAAGTCTCATATTGGGCCATTTATGTACACTTTTTTTTAATGGAAAAATCCCATAATCTTGAAAATACTTCACTGCATCCTGTTCTGTAAATGGAAAATTACAAATCCTTATCATTTTTAGGGTTCCATACTTAAAAAGTAAAATCTGAAACATTATAAGATCATTTCTGTGTCTGTCTGTCAGAGCCTTTTTCTCGTAAACTATGGGATGTGGAAAGATCAAATTTGGAAAAGTTATAAAGGCTTTTTACCCATATATTTTCAAATTATTAGCCATTCACAAATATGTTTAAGAAAAATTTAGGGGGCTAATTAAGTTACTTGAAAAATTTAAAGTTTTCTTTTTATATATCGTATTGGGTATTGTGTGAAAGATCTCGTAATTTCGAATTAAAAAATGTATTTGTTTTAATTTTAGGTATCATATTTTCAGAGATATCATTGAAAATGCACTGCAAAAATATGCCCTCCCCCCCCCCCCCCCCCCCACACACACTCTATTTCCAAATCTACTGAAACTAAAATTATGAAAAAATTAGAAGTTTAGTCAAACTTTGCAGGAAAACTATAGAGATTTTCTTAGGTAACATAGTTTATGAGAAAAACACATTTTTCTGTTACGCACAAACTTTATTTTTCGGGCGGTCAGCAAGGGAGTTGACAGGCGCTCGAGGTATCTATCAACACAGAATCATCCGAGGATAAATTATAATGATTTTTTAAAAAATTGTCAGTAATTAGCCAAGATATTAAGTTATTTGAAAAATAATTTGTTTTTTATATATCGTGTAGGGTATCGTTCGAAATAGCTTGTAACATTAAACTAAAAAATATATGTGTTTTAATTTTAGGTATTATATTTTCAGAGATATTGTTGAAAGTACTGGACCCCCCCCCCCCTCCTATTTCCAAATCTACTGAAACTAAAATTATGAAAAAATTAGGGGTGGTAGGAATTTATTAATTAATAAATAGTAATTCATAAATTTAACAAATGGAACCCTTTTGACTGTTTTTTTTTTTTTAAACAAAAGGCAAAAGAAAAGCAGAGAAATAGAAGTTAACTTATGGCCTTCATTACAAAACTAAACTTTAGGCTATCCACTATATGGCTTATCCACAAAATAAATAAAAATGGAATATGTACATCACACAATTATGCATTATTGCTGTCAAATAAATTGTTTGATGACAAAATTGTTTACCTTAAATGATTGGCGGTAAAACAAACAAGTACCAGCAACAATTACTGTATACATATCCACTATAAAAAAATAGTTTCGGTTTAAAGCATCAAACATGATTTAATCCCCTGACACCTTTATTTTCTTTTTCAGATTCATTTATTGCTTCATTTATTTGCAAGATTCCTTGCAGTAATTGTCCTTCCAGTTTGTTTATATCTTTTAATATTTTATATTCATTTGAGCATACTGACAAAAGCTGGGCCTCATGATAATATAATGACAAGTGGTTTTCAAGCAAGTTTAGAGGTAATTTTTTTTTCTTTTTGCTAGAATGTTTAAAATATTGGTACTTTCCTGTTGTAGGGGTCCTTGACATTTTATTTATTTATTTTTAATAATTTGGCGTGAAATTTGTTGCCAAATGAAAAATGATATTAAACAGATAGAGAAACAAAACTGATGAACTAATATGCTTGTTTATGTTTAATGTTTGTATATAAAAACAGATGTCTTCTGTATATTAAATAAATTCTACAAATATTGAAAAAAATGCCTGTGTATATGAAACAGTGACTAGGTTGCCAGAAAGGGCTTGTGAAAAATTTCTTTTCTTACCAAGGTTATTTTTTCTATCTCGCCAAGGCTTCTGTAACAGGGAAGTATCAAAATGTTATCCAAGTAGTGTACACCTCAAAAATAAAGAAAAAAATATTTTTAAAATTTAAAAGAAAAGAAAAAATATATATTGTGTGAAATAAAATAACTAGTTAGTATGTTTGCCTGTTTTTAAGCACTATTTATGAGTCAGATCCTGGCAAGTTTTTTTTCTTTTTTTCTGGCATAATTTTTTATTAAAATAATCATTGTTAATAAAATTGATTTTGTAACACTGGTTTCAATGCCCATCACAGATTTAAATTTAATTAGCTGAGTTGATATGTTATGTGAATTTATTTTATTGGAATTAAACGTGTCAGCTTACTTCTAAATTATCTTATGCAGTGTTACTAATTCAGGGCTCATACAGACAGACTCCTTAGACTACTTAGAACTTTATTATTTTGCCTATTTTCCCATCTAAGTCAGTCAAATAATTATGATTTTATTATTTTAAAAATTTGCATTTGATGTACTTATTTTTACCAAATTAAAAATAAAAGTTAAAAAATTTTTTTGTTTGAATATAATTTCTAGTAAGTTTATTTCTTAATAATTTATAACTTTGCAACATCTATCTTATCTTCTGAGATCAAATTTTATGAGAATTTTAATTTTCTTTGGTCAATTTTTGTACAAAAAAAAAAAAAAAAAAAAAAAAAACTTAGTCGCCAGTAGCAACCTGATGACCACATTTGTCAAATCCTGATTGTGAAAATATTGAATGATTATGAATTTGCCTTATGTGATATGCCACAAGCAAAGGCAGAAACACTTTATAAAGTTATTAATATTAGTTTAGTTGTTTATTTTCCCATCTACCTCTTTCTGTTGCCAGTATACATTTCACCAGTCAGTGTTAGTTAATACCGATAATGAATAAGTATGGGTGTACAAACATACTCATAATATAGTTTCTTGGTTTCATGTAACCCATGGTTATCCAGCATCTGCAGGTGCCATGGCCCCCTTTGGGAGTTTCCTTGGTGCCCTTTAGAAGGTTTTCTGTTACTAGCTTTTTAAAAAAAATAAAAATCGATTTTAAAAGATGCTTTCTTCAAAATTATTAATATTTGCAATTTTTTTTTCTTGCTATGTTATAGGCAAGTAAGATACTTCTTCCCCAACAAAAATGTTTGTAATCTTTCCCTTATCAGAAAAATGTAATTCTAAAATTACTATAATTTAGGTTTTTTTTTCTCAAAGTTATTTTTACATGGCGTTCCTGAATTGTAGGGGCTTTATGGCTACCACTGTGAGATATATATGTCTTGTATAAGATATGTGTGCATCGCATCACTACCACCGCTGTGATGAGCTAATATTGTTGCATGTTTTAAGTCATGTGAATAATGGCGCTCTTCATTGTTTGCCACCAGATGAGGTGCATCCATACTTACTGAAAGGTTGCCTGATGTAACAACTATTAATTTTTGATAAGCTAATTTGTAAAGGTTTCACATAATTATGCATATGTGATCAGTATCATATTTTTAAAATTGAATTGTTCTTTTCCTCTTTAATCAATGTTAATATTTTTGACCAGTTGTAAATAGACTTTAGTGCAATCACAAATGTAATTTTGGAGCCATCAAACCATGTTCCTTTTTAAATAGATATTTATTTGTTTGTAACAGTTTTTCACATTGCATCACCATTGTTTATCTGTTTGTAGATTTTTTTTTTCTTGGGAGCCAAAAACATTTAAGTAAGTTAATTCCAAAATGTAAACTGGCTTATCTGCAAAATAAATAAACATGAAATATATGCATAGCTTTTGACACACAACACCACAGTTCACAATAGTGAATGTGACATCATGCTTATCTGTTATTAGTGCTAAATCGCATTCTTAGTCAACAGATTTTGTTTACTGAAAATGGTCACTGGAAAAGTAAATGAGTACTGTTTTTTTTATTATTATTAAGCACAATTTGAAGCTAAATTTATGTAAAACAATCATAATTTTGAAAATTACATTTTAAAGCTTTTGGTACCTTATAAAATCTGCTTACTGAAATGTACATGCAAACTAAAACTAAAAAACCATTGTGTGTTTTCAAGTACAAAGGTAAAATTCGTGAGAAGTATGCAATCAAATCACCCATTCAGTAAAAGGAATCCAAGACAAAGCACATATGAGCCCTCACTCACTAGAAATTCAAAAGTGGAAGTTTTGAAAAGTATTTTTACTTGCCTGTTTTACTCGATTATACTATTCCATTTTATTCAATGAAACATAGATTTTTTTTTTTTTTTAACTGCACATTATTTTTACAGCATGATAATTAAGTAAATCTTACTGGAAAAGAAAATTTTATTTAAAGATCTAAATTTTACCCTGTATAATTAATACCTACTGAGTTAGTCAACGTATCAATATTTTTCTATGATTTGATGTATAATTTTTTTCACCTGCAATTCAAATATACTACAAAAAAAAGAAGAAACCTTTAATTAAAAAAAATTCCCCTCTCTTTTAAAAGTATGCCAGTTAATATCTTTGATGTATCATTATCAGGGACTGACAAAAGTTGAAAATTCTTAGGCGCCAGAAAAAATTCTCAGGAGCCAGATTGAAGAATCATTTCTCTGACATTAAGGCTCCCGTTGAGCAAGCGCTCGGGAATACGGTGCTAATGTTAATCCAATGGGGCATTAATGTGCTAATATCTCGCTTGCATTTGAATATTTTTAAACGATTTTTTTTTGCACTGGATAGCAGAGATCAATCTCTATTTCCGCCGTTGATTACTTTTTCGATTTTCTTTGCGTATTTTTTTTACGAAGATAGTTTCACTTTCGAAACCGGTTCCGAAAGTGAAACTATCTTCGTTCTTAGAAAATTTTCATGAACTTGATTTTCGCAGAAATCCGATGAACACCCACTTTTATGTTCTTCCGCACTATTCTGATTTTCATTATTTGTAATGGGAAGTTTTTCAGATTTATTAGCAAAGAATAAGCAATCAATTTTCAGTTGTTTCTTTGGAAGTGAATCTTCTTTCACACTTCTCTTCATTTTTTAATCGTATCTTCATTAAAAGAAAAATAAATATTGGGCCAAAAAAAAGTAGATCACATGGATAAGAACAAAATACGCGGGCGCCACCTCGAAAAACAAACCAGTCTGTCGTCTCGGGAATGAATGAATCACGAAGTAAGAACTAAGAGTACAATGAGCGGGAAAGGCCGAAAACCAGAGAGCTAAAACGAACAGTTACTTGCCTGGACGAATCACGGTGCAGTATACGTCACAAAGCAGTAAGACATGCGCAGACAGCCAGCGCCTATAGACCTTGCAAAAATGACTTGCCTAACATTGAAGCAGCTGCGAGACAACTCAACTTAGAGAAAAGGTGTCGGAGAAAATGTAAACAAACAGAAATGGCACTGATAAACGTACGTGCGTTTGCTGGCAGAGTGGACGAAATAATAAGTTTTTAAAGGGGGAAAACTAAACTTAAAATATTCTAACAGTAGGTAAAAAAGTTAGTCGCCAAGAGGAATTTTTTAGTCGCCCGGGCGACCTGGCGCCCGGGATTTGTCGGACCCTGATCATTATTATTAATATTAACCAGAAGTTTGGATTTCAGATCATTACATTTGAAGTATTTTATGCTTATAATTCATAATAGGCAAATTCTCTTAGTGTGAAGATTACACTGTATTTGTTATTAAATATGGAAAGGGAACTTATGCAAAGAACAGCTTGTTTTCTTATACATTAAAATATCAAGATCATTTTTGGGATATGCTTTGTTATTAAATACATTATCTTAATGTTTCAAAATACTGTCATACATTAAGACTGTTCTTAAATCCAAATTGACAGATACTATAATTCAAAAACTATGAAATGAAATAGTTTTTCCATTTTTTGATAAAGGCAAAAGATCTTTCAGAAAATACTATTAAAGTTGGCATTTTCAAATGAATTTCTGGACATGACAGCACAATAAAGGTGGTTATAAGACAATACTTACTTATAACTCAAGATGTAAATAATTTATCAAAAGTGAAAAATATTAGATTCCAACTCACTTCAATAGTTATGCTTTTATATTAAAAAACGAGTCTGTAAATGTGTCAGTTAAGCAGGGAAAAATATTTAAGAAAAAAATCCCTTTTGGATAAAATTTGGTTAGTTATATTGCTTTAATATAACCCTTAAAAAATAATTTTCTAAGATTCAAAAGGCATTAATGTATTGGAGAAAAATTAATGTATGTTATTTTAGTTTTAAATTTTTTCTTCTTGTATTTAAGTTATTATTATATTTGTTATAGTTAATTTATATACTTTTTATTTTTGCATTAAAACAGGGTGGCTTGGCTTCCATTACAAAAGGACAACCGTTAGAAATTGCTCATGGTTCCCAAATAACATTACGCCATACCCATGGCAGAGCCTGTTGGCTTCATTCTCATCCACATGTTTACCCATTGCGCTATCCTGATAAAAGAGGAAGTTCCCATCAACAACAGGTATTTTCATTTCACGTTTTAGTTTGTTAATTGTTTCATCATAATTTTGTATGACAAAGATGTTTTATAGCTATTTTTTAAGTATAAAGTTTTTAAAATGAAGAAAAATTTAAATCAATCCATGCATGTAGCTGTTTATTCAACCAGTAATGTAATTATATATTCAATAAAAACTATCATTTTTGTATGCTTGTTCTTCAATTAAAGTTAAAACAATCTGAAATATTTTGAAACTATTATTATTCAAGACTTTTTGCTTCCCCTCTGCTTTGGATATCTGAAATTGTAAATCATGCATGTCATATTTGAGATTACAAGATTATTTGCTTTCAACCTTTTTATCAACCTCTTTCTTTTTCTCAGCAAATAATTACCAAAACTTTAATGTTTTTGCAATATAGCATAAGAGAGAGAGATCTAAGCGCAATCATGACATGTTTCATGACAGAAGAAATTAAAGCAGGAAAATTAAAAATTGTATATAGTAATTTTTATCTATTTATTTCTGGATAAAATCTGCTGAATCGGTTAACCCCTTTTAGAGTTATTTCATCTGAGAGCGAAGTGGTTAATCATGAATGTAAAAACTAATTATCAATAGCAGCATTGCATGATGCTAAAGAAGCATACCTTTTTTTAAAAAAACATTTTTAAGTTCAATCATTATAAATGGCTGATTACTAACTTGATAAAAATATTCATGATTATTTGCTGATATCTCTGATGACTTGTAAAAGTTGGCAGTACATATGGGAATTACATTATATTTCATTTTGAACCAAACATAAAATAATTTATAAAGTATTTTATCTTTTTGTGACTGACTTCTAGAGGATGACTGAACATATGGGAACTTATCCTATTCATTTTTAGCATTTTCCAACATAGTTGAAAAGTGTTTATGAATTCAATTTGTCTGTCTCTCTGTCTTCCTGTCTGTGCTCTAACTAAGGCTGGATTATTTATCAATAAATCGGTCAAATATTGATATTTTTTAATTATCGCAATAACGATAGCAAAGCTTCGAATTTGACATTATATCTTAATAACGATAGCTAAGTTCTGACTCTACCGATATATGCCACTGTCATTTTTTTTCCCCACACCGCAACCTCGAAATCCTAGAAAAAGTGCTGAAAATCCTGTACTAATATCTGAATAATCCTTTCTCCCCACGCACTTATTCCCTGTCCGCTTCATTCAAAGCCGGCTATCCCTTCCAACGATTATCTCTTTTTCGTTGTTATCTCAATATATCCCCATACATTCTGTGCTTTGCTTTTTATTTTCACCTAACCACATTTTCCACTGTCAGTTCCTTACTGAACCTATCGTCTGTGTTTCAATACCGTCGCTGCTATTCCTCTAGACTAGACATATTGCAATAGTTCACACATATTGATAAGTCATGACGAATAAATAAGCGCTCAAATATGTACGAGTTATTGTGTAGTCTGTTAATATTACTAGAGCTTAGCAGTTGGGAAGCTCGGTTCGCGAGCAACCAATCACAGTGTGGGTAAAATTTTGCATTACGCCACGTTCGTGAAGCGAAGCCTCGCCACTTTTTCACTATGATTGGTTATCTTTGAGCGGGGCTTCCTAGCTATTAACGTCTAGTAGTGCGTACACTGAATATCGGCCAAGAGGCATCCTTCCTGTTTCCCTCTGTGTTTTATCAGTAGTGAGAGCATGAATCCCAGTGAATTTAATATATGTTGTATTGTTATTTCAGCTTAAAATAAACTAAAAAAGAAAAAAATAAGTACTATAAAACTATTTCAAAATGTGATTTGAATATTTATATTTCAAAAATGATTTCAATTTTGTATTTATGTATAGTAAATAGATAGGAAGGTGAATTTTTACATTTTTTTTTTTCTATTAAGAATGCATCGATACCTTAGAGAAATATTGAAAAACAACATTTCTGCTGCATCTGTCATCCATTGAAAGCTTGTTATTCACAAATATATTAGCATTACATATGGTAATTGTCATATCTCGATGATTAGTATACATCTATAAACAGAGATGGCGCTGCTAGTCCAGAGTTGAATATCTCTTGCAGGAGAGTTACGGAGACGAATGTAAGGCAGTGAAGCCAGTATTTACGAAGTAGCGGTGTGCTTGGCCGCAATTGTAAATAATGTATAATAAATATATATAATTAAATAGATATCTCCTTGCTGTTAACGAAATATGAATACACAAAGTGAAGCCTTATTAATGGCGACGATGCGGATGAACCCAAGATTTTAAATAAATGTTGCATTTTTTTTTTCGAAATGAAAAAAGAAGAAAAGAAAAGAAAATGGCAGAAACAGAAGTTATCTCTCTGGGACGTCTGGAAGAATATGATTCGACCGTGCCCTGGTCAATTTATGTTGAAAAAATTGACTTTTACTACGCTGCTAATAATATTCAAGATGCGGATAAGAAGAAAAATATATTATTAAGCTCTGTTGGAACGGCAACATTTTCGATATTGAGAGATATCATTGTACCGACTTCGCTGAAAGAGATAAGTTATGATGATCTCTTAAAGAGGGCGAAAGAACATTTTTCACCTTGTCCAAGTGAAATTGTTGAACGGTTCAAGTTTCAAAAAAGATTACGGAAGCAAGGGGAAAGCATAGCCAACTGTGTGAGAGATTTACGACGGTTATCGGAATACTGCAACTTTGAAACGACGTTAAGCGATCACCTACGGGACCAGCTAGTTTTTGGAATTCAAGACGAGAAAATACAGCAAAAATTGTTGGATACGAAAAATCTAACGTTCCAAACAGCTGTAGAAATTGCGGAATCATTCGAAACAGCCGAAGCTGGAGTAAAATCACTACAGATTAATGGAGGAACAACTGTAAATAAAGTTCAAGATGCCCGAATGGAGAAAACGAAAGTATACCAGTATTCGTCGAAGCCGAAAGAAGGGATGTATGCACCTGGAAACCGGAACAGTTATAAAGATAAACCATGTTATCGTTGTGTTAGAAATCACAAACCTGTTGAGTGTCCATTTAAATCAGCAGAATGTCATGCTTGCCACAAAGTGGGACATTTAAAAATTTGTTGCAGGAACCGGAACTTCTCTACAGTGAATCAAAAACTGAAAAAGAACTAAAATTAAAACTGTTCAAGAATATTCTCTCAATGTTATGAGGGATGAGTGCAATAATGTTTTGTGGGAAAAATTTGTCACAATTAATGGTATTAAAGTTAATTCTGAAATTGATTCCGGAGCAGCTCATACGATCGTAAGTAAAAATATTGCCGATAAATTATTTTCAGGTAAGCCTCCTTTGGTTAAATCTAATATTAAGCTGCAAACGTATACTAAAGATTCTTTAACTGTATTAGGTGAATTAAATGTAAATGTTTTGATTGATGATAATTGTATACCTAATTTAAAAATGCTAGTTATTAAAGAGGAAGGTCCGAGTTTAATTGGTAAAACTTGGTTGAAAGCATCAAAATTATTTTGGCCGAATGTAAACATGATCAAAAGTATTTTGAAAGATGATTTAATAAAAAAATTTCCTAATGTTTTTGCTGACGGGATTGGTACGATCAAAGATCCTCCCGTTTCAATAAATTTGATTAATGATGCAAAACCAGTTTTCCTAAAATCTCGCCCTGTTCCTTTTTCTTTGAGAACAGCAACTGATTTGGAATTGGAGCGATTAACAAATGAGGGTATTTTAAAACCTGTTGATTATTCTGAATGTGCTAGTCCTATAGTAATTGTTCCAAAACCAAATGGTACTGTTCGAATTTGTGGTGATTATAGAGCAACAGTAAATTCTAATACTGAAAATGATAATTATCCTCTTCCAAGAGTGGAAGAATTGTTTGCTAAATTAGCAGGTGGAAAATTCTTTACTGTGTTTGATTTAAAAAAATGCTTATTTACAACAACCTGTTGATGATGAAAGTAGTAAAATTTTAACTATTAATACTCATAAAGGTTTATTTAACGTTTTAAGACTGGCTTTTGGTGTAAAATGTGCACCAGGTATTTTTCAAAGAAAAATTGAAAATATATTAAAGAAATTTGATTATGTTGGTGTATTTTTAGATGATGTTATTATAAGTGCTAGATCTGAATCCGAACATTCTGAAAGAGTTGAATGTATTATGAAATGCTTTTCTGAGCATGGTATAAGATTAAATAAGGAAAAATTTAAATTTATGGTTTC
Source organism: Maratus michaelseni (assembly GCA_963931845.1). NCBI lineage: Eukaryota > Metazoa > Arthropoda > Arachnida > Araneae > Salticidae > Maratus > Maratus michaelseni. Next base: position 356,347,527 of record OZ007590.1, read on the forward strand.
AGAAGTTAGCTATTTAGGACATAAAATTTCGCAGGAAGGCATTAAGCCTATTCCAGAAAAAGTTGATGCTATTTTGAATGCTCCTTTTCCTACTAATGTTTCTCAATTACGTTCATTTTTGGGATTAATTTCTTATTATAGAAACTTCCTACCTAATATTTCAGATGTGTTAGAACCTTTGCATAGATTATTAGATAATAATGTAAAGTGGACATGGTCAGAGAAGCATGAAAAAGCATTTCAGAAAGTTAAACAACTTTTATGTAAATCGCCTGTTTTAGAATTGTATGATATAAACAAAGATGTTGTTTTAAACTGTGATGCATCTGAATATGGAATTGGTTGTGTGTTAAGCCACATTGTTGAGGGTAAAGAAAAACCAATAGCTTTTGCATCTAGAACGATGAATAAGACTGAAAGAAATTATGCCATGATTGATAAAGAAGCTTTATCTGTAATTTTTGGTGTAACAAAATTTCATCAATATTTAGCAGGTAAACAGTTTAAAATTATAACTGATCACAAACCTTTAATTCGATTGTTTGATCCTGTAAAAAAAGTACCTGATACATTATCACCCAGAATGCTGAGATGGTCGTTAATGTTAGCAGGGTATGACTATACAATTGCGTATCGCGAAGGTAAAAATAATAAAAATGTGGATGCATTAAGTAGATTACCCCTTCCAGAAACTGTAAATGTTGTAAATAATCCTTCGGAAATAATGTTCGTTTCTAATAGTAATGAGTGGCCTGTTACTTCTAAAACGATTTCAAAGTGGACAACGGAAAATCCAGTAACAAAACAAATTTTAGAGTGGGCGTTATATGGATGGCCAAAAACGGTTAAATCCGAGGAATATAAACCATACTTTCGTAGACGTGAGGAAATTTCGTGTTTAGAAAATTGTTTATTATGGGGACATAGAGTAATTATACCAGATGAAGGTCGCGAAAAAATGTTACAATTATTACATTCCGTTCATCAGGGTATATCTAGCATGAAAGCTAAAGCTCGAGGTGTGATCTGGTGGCCTAATATGGACAAAGAAATAGAACAAATGGTTAATTCTTGTAGTAGATGCCAAATGTTTGCTCGGGATAATCCTAAAATGAAACCTTTAAAATGGGAATCGGAATTTGCTTGGGAAAGAATTCACATACATTTTGCCAGTCCTTTTGAGGGTAAAATTTTTTTAATAGTGGTCGATTCTTATACTAAATGGTTAGAGGTACAGGTGGTACCCAGTGCTGATAGTAAATCAACTATTAGAGTACTATGTAGAATTTTTGCTACATTTGGTTTGCTCGTTGAATTAGTCAGTGATAATGGACGTGCGTTTACAAGTGATGAATTTCAAGATTTTCTTAAATCAAATGGAATTATACATACACCTATTCCGCCATATCATCCATCATCGAATGGACAGGCAGAAAGGTATGTTCAAACTGTTAAAAATTGTCTTAAAAAGCTAGATAAGGGTGACATAAATTTGTCAATTGCACGATTTTTATTGGAAAATCATTCTACCCCACATTCTGTCACTGGTAAGACTCCCGCAGAATTAATGTTTGGAAGGTCAGTTCGAACAGCTCTACACTTGGTATTACCATCCAAACCTAAAATACAGCAACCCTTACATAAATACAATCTTCATGAATCAGTTTTTGTTAAAAACTTTGGAAAAGGGGAGAAATGGATTAAGGGAAAAATTATAAAATTATTGGGGAGCAGATGGGTTTTAGTAAATAGAGATGACGGAATAATGTGTAAACATCATGTTAATCAGTTGAGACACAACAGAGAAATAAGTGATGAAACGTCAGAGGAAAGTAAAACGGGTCAGTTTGATAAACAAAATAATGAGTTTGATAGTTATGATAGAGTTAAAAGAAACAAGTTTTCTGGATATTATGTAAATAATAAAGAGCAAATTAATGCCGAGAATGCTGAAAAATCTAACCAATCTCAGTTTTCCCATGATATTGTAACAGGTACAGTTGTGAATAATAATTGTGATAATACTATGGATAAAAATGTAAAGGACAATTCCGTGATAAGTAATGATGTGGACTTGCAGAAGAGTACACCTATAAAGACTGATAAAAAGGACAATCAACCTGTTCGAAGAAGCAACAGACAGATTAAACCAGTGGTTCGTTTGAACTACGATGGGAGGGGTGTCATATCTCGATGATTAGTATCCATCTATAAACAGAGATGGCGCTGCTAGTCCAGAGTTGAATATCTCTTGCAGGAGAGTTACGGAGACGAATGTAAGGCAGTGAAGCCAGTATGTACGAAGTAGCGGTGCGCTTGGCCACAATTGTAAATAATGTATAATAAATATATATAATTAAATAGATATCTCCTTGCTGTTAACGAAATATGAATACACAAAGTGAAGCCTTATTAGTAATAAACCAATTTCAGTTTTTGCTGTGGCTTTTTATGTATTTTAATGATATTAAAATGAGCAACGTCCTAAATTTAAGAACTTTTATTTTAGTTTCTTTTTCTTAATATCCTCAGTTATAAAGAGGCAATGGTGAAAATAGTGCATAAAATAGGAAGAATAGGCAACATACTATTTTAAAGAAAACCACTATCCAAGCAATGGTATAAGCCCAAATAGATATCGAACAACGCGTCTTTTTCCTAAAATATTTCTGTTTTGTATAAATATGAAACTATAACATTTAAAGGATGCTGTGTGAGCAAATAGGTCTAGAGAATTAATTCGTTGCTTTCTACACCTGTTTGTACTTAAATTGCTGCTACCATATCATTTATCTATGGAAATTAACAGTTTTTCTATTCCCAAACACTTTAAGGTAGTTATCACGATATATCACCAATATCAATATTAATTCATTGATATATTGCGATATTAAATTTCTGATATCGTCCAGCCCTAGCTCTAACTCACATAAATATACCTGGATTTGCCATGCAATTGATATATGTTAACTATGGCATGTTCGACATAGAAAATGAAGTATGCAATTCATCTACAGGGATACTCAAAAGAATTCTGTTACATTACAGTCTATGGGAAAAAATCGTTTGCGGTGAATTTGAATGATGTTGCACTATTTCAAACATATTTAAATTGATATATATCACTGAGGTGCACTACAAGAAGCTTACTATAGAATGTGAATAGCATTCATCGTTCATTTACAGGGACACACAAAAGAATTCAGTTAGACCAGTGTCTAAGAAATCAGTAAGTACTGGAAGTGCATTTTAAATTGTGGTATGTTTTTAAATTAAACTAAATTTTGCCTATTACTTGGTGTGTCTAAATTCTATAGATGATATATTGGGCAGCACAAAAGATTGCAAATACATTTCCGTTTATTGACAGAAATTGCTGAAGGGTTTTTTATAACTGTGCTATCCATTTCCTAACTTAACTAAACTTTAACATACTATATGTAGTATGTATACAAATCTATTGATCATATACAGGGCTGCACAAAATAATTGATATTTTTCTAACTATTGATGGTAATTCTTGAAATTGGGTTTTCAAATGTGTTATGCATTTTCAAAAGTAGTCTAGTTAGATATCATCTTTCACCTTATTAAATGGTGAAGTTCCATTACAGTGTTCTGGACATGTTGGAAAGTGTTTCATCAATGCTTCAACTCATGATTTTTCTCTCTTGTTAATTTTGAAATAATTTGTAAATTAATTATGAAGCAATTCTTTTCTATATCTATGTTTATATTATTCCTTTCTGTTGTTTTAAAAAATAATTTTCTTATTTGTTTTTATAAGCATCTTTTTTTAAAAAACTGAAATATTATTTATTGTAGGTAACATGTTATAGTTTTAAAGATGTAAACAACTGGTGGATTGTTAAACGGCCTGAAGTGTAAGTCCTTCAAATTTTTATTCAGTATTTTTTTATGATTTGTGATGAAAAAAAAAATAAAGGCTTTTTAGTTAATTGTATTTTGTTTATGATATTTATAATGAGAGTTTAATATATTGTTTCTTTCAGAAATGACCTTGTAGTATCTGATCCTATTGATAAAATTAAACATGGTGATGTTGTTCAACTGATTCATGGTATGACAAGCCGTGCTTTAAATAGGTAAGCTCCTTTAGTTAATTAGTATTTAACTTCATTCTCTAAGCAAAATAAATGTGTGCAAATCAGTTTAGCATGTCATATGTATGTATGTGTATTACTTTTGTCTTTTTAATTTATATTAATTTTATCACTGTTTTAGCCATGATGTTGCAGCTCCTATGTCACCACAAAATCAAGAAGTCTCTTGTTATGTGGATTACAATATTTCCTTCCCAGCTCAAAATCTTTTTAGAGTGGTATGCTTTTGTCTATTATTTCATCTTCTGAAAAATATGTCCTGATTTATTTATGTTCAATTTCCAATTTGAGGAAGAACTATAAGAAAAGCTTTTTTCTTTAAATAATAAAGATAGAATGTTTTCTCTCCCATTTCCTTGCTCTATTTTTATACTTATTATTTCCCAGTTGGGTTAAACATATATTACTAGAAAAATAATACATTATTAATAAATTTAATTTTAAATGCTTATTAAAGAACTATATAACTGTAAAAAGACTTTCCAGTCTAGTATCTGACAGTCTATCCCTTTAAGACTGGTGTAGGAAACAGGGGACATTAGAATTTTGAAACATTTCAGAATGGGGGGAATATCTTTTTTTAAAGCAAGATAAATTATATCGCTCACTCGCCAGAAAAGTGTCACAACTTCATAGAAAAATAATACATTATTAATAAATTTAATTTTAAATGCTTATTAAAGAACTATATAACTGTAAAAGGACTTTCCAGTCTAGTATCTGACAGTCTATCTCTTTAAGACTGGTGTAGGAAGTGGGGGACATTAGAATTTTGAAACATTTCAGAATGGGGGGAATATCTTTTTTAAAGCAAGATAAATTATATTGCTCACTCGCCAGAAAAGTGTCACAACTCCAAAAAATTCATTTTCAATATTATTGGACCAATAAATCTAACTTATGTGCGTCTTGCTACAAAAATATATCATAAGTGTAGTTATCTCAAAAACTGCTAGATTATGCTGTATGTCACTTTGCCACCACATAAAGGCACCAAACTGTGTGGGAGGATAAATTTACTCAATCCTCAGCATCTTTTCTATGTGTTGATTCTTAAGGGTTTTACACTTTTATATACACTTTTGCAACTGCATGCACAAGTGAGTGCTATAATTTTATGTTACAGTAAAAAAAGCCAATCTTCTTTTGCTTCTCTTGAGAAATGTATAGTATTTTTAAGCTGTGTCTCTTTTCTTGCTAATGAGTGATTCTTGTACTCTTTTAGATTTATTAGCATTCTTTTTAATGTTTGGTTAAATTATGAGACACTCAACAACAAAATAATTTATTCACTTGCAGTTTATCATGAATAATCTTATGTATAGCTGTGGATCCAATGTTAAGATCTTTCTGTATCATTTGGTAGGTACAGAGATTATCATCAATTAAAATTTTTCATACGGCAGACACATTTTATGGGACTACAGCTGACAAAGGTCTTCTGGAGGAAAGAATTTTGACCTCTTCTAAATTCTGTAAATCATCTGAATACAATATCACAAGATGGAGCTTCATTTTCATATGTTGATTGTAGATGTTGAAGACATTCTTCTTGATTTTGTCCCAGTTTAAAATCATAGAAAATCTTAACTTGATAATGCTCTCACATCAACTTAATTTTCTTTTCTTCCAAAATTTATTCTATGATAGCTAAATTGCAATTGTTGCCACAAATTATCGTCTGCAGACATAAAAGAGTTCAAATTTAAACATCCGACCAATATATTTTTTTATACTACATACCATCTGTCCTTGTTTCAAAAATCTGTTACCCTTGTAGTAAGACTGTCAAGTGCTGAGTTTATAATAAGACTCTGCATTTCAAGAGGGATTTTTTTCTTTTGATTCTAAAACATGCTTATTGTAAAGTTTCATGTATCATTTGATGAATAAATTATTAGAGGATAATGTATGGTTTAATGCATCAATTGTTGTATAAATGATTATAGGATAACTGAAAATTTCAACTACATAACTTAAAAAATGTAATTATTGCTGTCCCTTTTGTATTCATGACTGTATGCTTCCATGTTTAAACATAATATTTGTAGTTCATTTTTATTTATTTTTATTAGTAATATTAGCTTTTATTGTAGAATAAACAAAATATATTCTTTCTCTTTTTCTGAGTTATTTGTTGTTATTAATTTCAAACATTCTACATTTTTCACAGTACATGTCTGAGTTTTTTTAAAAAGTTGTTGCTATTAATTTTTTCTGAAAGTTTTGAAAATGTTTGATTTTTCTTGAATTTTTTTAGTGCATCATGAAGTTCATAGAAGTGATAGGGAGAATGTTGACAATTAGGCCTTTTTCTCCTGTTTGGTATTATTATATATTTGATTAATTGTAAACTATTAACTGTATTATCATAAATCAGTAACTGAGCATGACAACATTACATAGTTTCACATGTTTAACTATCTATATAGTGCATCCTCCATCTATCAGTATTTTTTCTTCCTTGATGATGACACTCTTAAGAAAAATTTCACTTTATTTATTTTTTATTTATTTATTTTATATACAGTACATAACATTACAGTTTTAGCATCAAGTACATTTACAATAAGCAATAGTAGGTATTCAGCGTTCTCTCATTCCAACATAAAAACTTTTTAGTTCACTTCATTACAATGTCAACTTTTTTATTAAATTATGGTTTTTATTATCTTCAACTTGTAATATATAAGTATTACATGAATCTGAATTATTGTTTTCATCAATGTTTTATAGATTTTTTTTATCTTTCTTTTCCAGGACATTTTAAATCGTGAAACTGAAGGCAATATATGGCACACAATTCATTCTCATGTTCGATTTATTCACACTACATCTGGTCAGGCTTTAAAAGTAAGAAATAATCTGCTAATTAATTTTGTGTTAAAAGTAATTTAATCTCTTTAATGTGGTGTGTATGTATATATATATATATATTTGTTATTGTATGTATACATTATATCATATGGTTGAGACTTAATGATGCAAAAAATCTTTTAAAACTGAAAGGATGTTCTAAAATAAATTATCAATGGAAAAAAAAAAAAAAAATATATATATATATATATATATGTATGCACATTGTCATTTAATAGAAAAATGTGCATTTTTTTCTCAGTTTTGTTTCATACTAACTTCAAATATTAGTAAAGTTGTATACTTATAGTGCTGACCATGTCACAACCCATATTAAGTTACTAACATTAACTGATTTCTGTACTCAGATTTTGATATTTTATCAGCACTTTATAAATGAAAGAATTCCAACTAATTGGTATAGTTAATACCTAATAATTTGGGAGTTTTTCACTGTCAAATGTGTTCCACCTTTCTGATATTAGAACAGATTGATTTTTATAAAACTTTCTAACATAGTTTTAAAATGCTTTGATGAAGAAATAATATGTTTTTCAAAAAGTATTGTACTTTTAAATTTTTTTAATTGTTTTCTTTTTTTAAAGAAGTTTCCTTTATATTATATTTTACATCAATATTTATAACTTTAGTGATAAATATTTAATATTTATTTTTATAACACAAAAATTATGCTGAAAGTTTCAGTGGAAATGTATGCAGTTTGTATTTTTGTTAATTTTCAATATTTGTTAATTTTTACTTTTTTATAATTTTCAGTTTAGTGGTAAACAATTGCCTGATTGGGGATTTAATCAACATGAAATAGTGACAGATCGAGTTATACATCAAGATGACACTATATGGAATGTTGAAGAACATCGCTATACTAAAAGTAATACTTTTGAATTCTTTTTCTGTAATTTATTTATTTTTTTTGTACATGTGTATGAATCACTTATGGTTTTCAGTCATTCGAAAAACATCATGCTATTTATCATAAAAGCTCCAGATTCTTGGAAAGAAAATATTGTTGTGTTATGGAGTAGGATCTATTACAGATTTATTTCTTTATGTTCTTCTTCTCAAATACATATTAAACATTGTTTATTTAATAGATTTATTAAGTTTTAGTTGAATCACAATTATGGAAGATTCCTCATTTGTTGAAAAAAGAAATGTATTTGTTGTTGTTGTATATATGCATGTTATAAGATGTATGTAAGTATAGAATGCAAGTGTGTAAGAGATGAAATTAAGTAAAGAAAGAGTGTATGTAAATATAGAGGGCATGTTTTAAGTATGAAGTATTTAGTATTTTCTTCAGCAAGTAGGTAATTTAAATATTAAAAACACTTTGCTTTGTAAATTAAATCTTCCAATTAAACTTTTTTAATTTCCCTGGTAGGATTTGAAGAGAGATTTTTTTTTTTAAATCATCAACTGACAATTGTTTTTCCTGAATCAGGAGCTAAAAAAAAAAAAAAAAAAAAAAAAAAAAAACTGGATAGATTTTTGTTTATTCTGATAGTTTATTACAGTTTTTTATTAATTTTTAAAATCACTGTGAAGTCATTAATATTGTTGTGAATAAAAGATAAAAGAAAACAAATATTCTAAATAAATGAAACCACTAATTTATGTCTAAATAAGTTCAAGTTCACTCCATTCATTATTCTTATTTGTATAATCAGATGTGAAGCTAAACTCTTATTTTTATATATTTTCCTGTGTATTTTTGTCTCTTCATATTTTTTAGGTTTCAAAATGACTTTTAAATTATTATTTTTCTAGTGTTTATATTACAATTAAATTGTTAATGACTGTGACAGCACGTCAGTTATCTTGGAAAAATTTACTTCCATTAGCATCTATACCAACATTATTTTTATCATCACTTTCTTTTGTTTATTGTGGTATTCTTTACTGAATTTTGTCAACTAAATATAGTTTACATTTGTGTATTTCTCCTTATTATGACAGAATCTGATCAAAAAGAAAGAGAAAGGGACATGGGCATGGCTGAATTTGTTCCTCTTCAGCCTACTAAATTGTCATTTTTTGAGAAAATGTGGGAGCTTCAGGTATTTATCAATTTATTTTCTTTTCCATATAAAAGTTTTATTAATATTATTGAGTGAAAATGACTATTACAGTGGTACTCCCTATTATCTATGTGTGAGCCAAAATGTGGTAGAGGCAGGAGTGGGAGGGCCACACTTATGTTTTTGCAGTCATATGTCCATACATTTATAATGAACTACAGTCAGACTTGGTTAAGACACTCACAGTTAATATGCGATCCCACTTAATACGCAAGTTTTTCCGGTTCCTTGAACATCACCCATAAGATTAATGCAAAAATATCAAGTTTAATACACAAACGGTTATTCCGCAATCCCACTTAATGTGCGATAAAGTTTCGGTCTCTTGAGGCAAAAAATCTCACTTAATATGCAAATTTATAGATTAAGATGTTAATTTCTTCTCTTTTCTCCAGTGTTGCCAATTAGTGGGATTTTTTTATTCAGATATCTACCACTATTTCCGAATATTAATATTCAGCTTATTGAATGGCAGATTAATTAAGGAAATGACCAATATTACTAATAAGAATTTGAATGAAAAAAAAATCTCTTCTAAATTAGCAACACTGGAACTCATCTTTGATTCCACATCCTAATATTCTTTTGTTCTCACTTCGTCTATATTTTTACTGAAGTAAAGAAAGGTAGACAAATTTTTGTCACTTTTTGTTATTTATTCTTCCTTCTTTGTGCAGTGTATGTTGTGAATTTTGTTTTTTCCTCTTGTACACTGTAGTAAATAAAACCTCACTAGTACTGCATGCTTTTAAACGTATTTGAAGAGAAATGGAAATGTGTTTTCGATTTCAAATCTATTTCTTCATTAATTCCTGCTTTCTCCTGTTTTATTCATGTGCCGGTGAGTTACTAGTGCCACAAGTTTGGTGGAGTCAAGTCATCTCTGTGTCTGTCGAGTTTTAGTAAATTTTCTGTTAATATGGAGAATAATCATAAAATCAAAAAGAAGGTGTTACTCATTAACACATGTAATAAATATGGTATAACTGGGTTGTAACTGCAAAGATTTAATGTTTTTGGTTGTGTTAAAAAAAAAATTAGTCTAGCAGGAAAATTATTTTTGTTGTTTTATTTTTGGTTCTAACAGACATGTTAAAGTCGTATTTGAATCTATATTTTGTTCAGTTATTTTTGTAGTTGGTCCTAGAAAAACACAATGAAACACAACTTGAATATTCCTGCAACATTATACAAATCATGTTTAATACGTGATCCTGCTTAATATGTGACTTTTGTCCAGTCCATTGAAATGTGTCTTAACTGTGTTTGACTCTACTATTATACAGTGGAAGATTGTTATAATGCACATCTTGAGATGAGAGGTTGTGCATATTATAGAATTTTGTGTTGTGACTGCATTTCACACATCATTAAACATACCTTGTTAAAATGGCCAAATAAGTCTGGAACATATCAATATACAGTAGAGGACCATTATATTGCATTCCTTGGGATCAGAAGTTATGCAGGTTGTAAATTTTTATGTAATATAGATCATTTCACACATTGTTAAATTACTTTATAAACTTTATCCAAATATGTCTGGACTAAATAAAAATTCATTTTCAAAAATTTTTAATTTAATAGTAGCAAATTTTTCATTAAAAAGCTCTGAATAAAGGAAATGAAGATGAAATAATGTCTGAAACTTATTCCTCTAGAGGGTAACATTATCTCTAGAAATATATTGTGGGCGCTTCTTAACTGCAAAATTCATTGTTTGTATCTTAGAAGTTGTGCATTATATAGAGAATAGCATTATATAGAATTGCATTATAAGATCTTCTGCTGTATATTAATTATGCTACTTTTCCATTAGATGAACATCTCTTCATGCAAAGTGGCAATGTTGGCACGAAAGTTAACAAAAATGCCATTCACAAATAATTACAAAAAGTGTGTGCGTAAGCTAACTTAGGCAGAAGATAGAAATGTTAATCCTAATGACATACCTGCAGTTTAATTAAATGCATAACTATTTTGTTAAATACAAACGACAGATATTTTCCAACTTATAAAAATTATTATTTCAGTACACTGGAGGTTTAAGCTTGATGATTTCATTTAGTATTGCTGAAAATATTTGATATTTTATTTTTGTGAGAGTGGCGCTATATGAATTCAATTAAGTGTAAATCACAAAATATTATGGATGCACATCAGAAGTATATTAATCGTAACAGTTGTTAATGAAATGCAGCAATCTTGGAATCAAGTTTTGGTGTGTTATACCTTCATTCTTTGACCACAGTGTCATTTTATTGTAAAGAAAATCAGTAACACATTATTTTATTGTATACTTTTATGAACAAATTACACACTATTAATGATATCTTGGAAGAATTTGACTGCATTCATTATTAGGCAATTGCCAAACTGGGTAAGCCTTATAAAATCTTTTAAACAAATAAAATCATTAAAAAAGCAGACTGTAAAATAAATAAATAAATAATTCTATGTGAGTATATGAATTAGATTAATATATTTGTCAACATGATATAAGCAGTTTACCACATTTGGTGCAAAATTACATCTGCTGTTTGTCTCACGGAAAAGTACCCCTAATTATAATGCATCAATATTAATATTATTCAGTGTTAACAATTTAATGTTAATTTTGTTGTGAATAAGGTTCATTGGTTAATAGGGATTGTTCCTAAAGTTGAGATGAAACACTATAGATCAGGCATGCAATATTCTACTGCAGTATCAGAGTTATTAATTGAATAAACTTTTATAGCCTTATGTTTATTTTTATTGTATCATATTTTTAAAACAATCATAAGGTCTTTAAAAAATACATTTTACAAAATATATATGTATATATATGTATATATTTACAGATTTTTAAAATTATGTGCCCAACTTAACCCTTTCCGGCACGGAGTAAGTCTGTTTTTAAAATGATGAAATTATCGACTGACACCAGAATTTACAAAAGAATTTATTAGAAAATAAAAACTTGCTTATTTTCTCGTAGTTTATGAAAGGAAAAATTGAATTAAATGTTCTTGGTGTCGTTTGTCAGTTTTGGAATTAAAATTAGGTGTCCTTTTTTGTGGACACCGCCCGCTAAAGGGCCATATGTAGTCTGTGGATTGCATAGTGAGTACCACTGGACTGTTGCTTTCTTTACAAAATCACCTATTAATTCAGAAAATTGTACTCTTTCATCTTGTTTCTACTCCTATTCTGATTAGAATAGCTCAATAAATGAGTTCCTTAAAAATGCAAAAGGATTTTTTTTTTGTGTGTGTGTGTTATTATTAAGTAACTAATGGAAGAAAGGTTTTTGTGGTATTTGTTTTTAAAAAATTTTTAATACTTTTGATTCACTTTAGTAGGAGAGTTTCTTAAAGTTTTAATGAAATTTTCCTTAAAAACTTAGAATATATTTAACCTTCTTAAAAAAAATGTAAATGTGAGGTTTAAAAAAATTTATTATAAGTACCTTATTCTAAAGAGAATTAATCAATAAACAAGGGGGTTTAATTTATATAGATTTATTACATATTTGTATATTTGTATTTAATTTCGATCTTTATTTAGATAGTTTTTAACAATTAATACCATTTTATTACATGTAATAAGATTAATTTCCTGTAGGTTATTTTTAATATAATGCTTTAAATATTATTAATGTTTTAAATAGTAAAACTTGATCTATGTTTTTTTCAGTATAAAATGTTTACAACAAATATTGAAGATGTGCAGGATCACATGTACAGTTCCGAAGCTTCAGAGTGGCCATTTTTAACTCGTGGTATAGCATACTGGGTTAGCCCACATAGTAATGTAAATATTAGCTTTTTTTTCCAGTTTTATGCTTATATATTGTTCAAAATATTAATTAATTTGAATTGTTATACAATTTAATACATTAACTGCTACCTGTATAATTTCCATTTTGACAACTTGTCATCATTTTACATCTTAAACATTTACAATAAAAGGCAGTAGTTATAAAATCTGTAAATAGTATGCATCGATAATATTTCTGAAAATTCATAATATTATAACAACAACCATTGTTATAGTTCATTACTTTTGAAATGCTCACAATAACCAGCACATTATAAAATAGTTGTCTTAATTTAAAACAAAAACATTTTATTCTGATATTATAGCTTATTATAAGTTAAAAAGCTATTAAGAGTTTTAAATGAAGGGAGTAGAATATTTGTTCTTCCAAGCATTTTGTTTATTATATCTTTTAATGAATTTTATTCTTTTACATTGACCTTTTTTCCATCCCAACCTAACTGTAGAATCCTAAATAACGTATGCCTAGAATTTTATGGGCTCGTGGTCCACCAATAATTTCTAAAATGGACTCTTTTTAATTAGATGGAACAAAATGTTTTGTCTTTTTATTTTCTAGTGTTTTCTAGAATTTTTAATGTGTCATTTTTTGGCATATAATTTTTTTCTTGATTTTTACCCTTTTTCCCTCTTTATCTTTTGTTACAGAGATAAATGACATTAGGATTTTTTTTTCCATTTACGTTCTGTTTTTTTAAATTAAAGTGAAAGAACGTTTGTAGTTAAAAGGCCATATAAAAAACAAAATAGGAAAAAGAAAATCCATATTTGGAGGGAAAAAAAAAAAGATGTTATTCAAAGTCAACTTTCATTGTGATTTTATTGTAAGTGATTCACAAATAACAGTAAGTATATAATTTTATAAACAGGTCTGTACATTCGAATTTTTGCATTGTCTTAGCATTTATTTTAACTTGTGATTTATTTATCAGCATACGATCCTGTTTATTTTCTTTAATAGATAATTAAAAGCAACATTAAATTGGTAATCAATCTCTTTTATACACGCTTGTGTGGAAAAGAGTTATATTCAAGTTGAGCTCCACGAATAGTTTTCAGAACTCTACCCCTATGTTAAATAGCATTGTACTTTATCAATTTATCTATGTCCATATGTTACAGTCTAAAGCCACAGCAAATTAACTTTGTTTAAGTGAATCAGGTCTTGATAGAATTATATGAATTTTCAGAGTACTATGAGATGTGTGACACCACAAAATATTTAATATTGTGGAGATCAGATAACAGAATGCTGGATAAAAATATATGTAAATATATATAATTTATTATTAAATTAAAGGTCTCAAAGCAATTTTGAATATATATATATATATATAAATAATATATTTAGGAGATAAAATTGCAAAATTTTAAGTAGAGGAGAGACTGGCCTCTAATATTTGTAAATGGAGGAGATCACAAACACGTGGTAGGAGAGAAAATAGCAATACTGTTTGGTTACCTCTGCCTTTTATAACATGGATAAAAAGAAAGCATATAAAGAAAGCAAAAGAGCCCAAAAAGCATAAATGTAAAATTATGTTTGTACAATAGAAAATATAATACATATATAAAGATGTGTTGCTGAATTAAAATATATCACATGTATGAGCCTATGTCACACAAAATTTTGTTGCTTTATTTTGTACCACATGTCACAGGCTTCTGTAATTCATGCATCAAACAGTTTTTCTGGATTATTTTCTCAAATCTGTATCAGATTATTTAAATTCTGATTACCTAATAAATTCTTAATTTACTTTTAATTCTATTAAGTGCTAATCCATGTTCACAGGTTTAAAACATTTAATATTTTAACCTTAAACATCTCAAAATTGTTATTCTTAACATTTTTAATGCTTTTATGCATCATGCATTGGAAAATATGCCATTTAATATGCAAACATGTTTTTGCTTCAATGACACAGAAACTTAAATTTATGAGCTTGACCAGTAGCACACAGATTCAATGAGTTCAGTAGTATTAATTCAATCATTCATTTATTATAATAAATAGACATCTATATAAAAATAAAACAGAGATGTTTTATGTACAGAGATGTACAGTTTAATTTCCTCTTATGTTTTAGAATTTAATAAGATAAGTTTAACATAAATGTTTAGAATCAATGTTATGGATTGAAAAATATTGAGCAGTATAAGCCTTGTCATGATGTTTGACTTGACTGCCAAATTTTGTAATTTTATCTTGACTTATTGACAAAATGTATATTTATGACTTTCATGATCGAATAACTTCATTCACAATTTTCCTGTGACTTTCACAATTTTCATGACTGGTAGACATGTTGCCTCCTATGTGCCGAAGTGTGATTCCTTTATGTGAGAAGCATATTCAGACAGAGAGGAAATAAAACTGAAATTCACAATCCTGCATTGACCAACATACAGTGAAGCTTGTGTTACATGATGAATCTTGTAATGACAGATCAAGCTGCATTAGTTATATTCAGCTGCTATTTAATCAGTTTTGATGTAATAATGAATTAAAGAAAAAAAGAAATATTATTTGGAAGAAAAGGTGTTGTTCCAACATTGTTTTTAATATTTTATGTGATGACATGCAAAATAATGTGTGATTTTTTTCTTAATCTGTAAGATTGAACAATTTTGTACTAGGTGAAGTTTCAGATTAAATAAAGTTTGGATCTGAACCTTATTTTGTTATAATGTCGTAAGTTTCAAAATAATTTTGAATAACTTTTCAGTAAATTGTTTAAACGTTAGGATTTTTAAAAACAATCAATCATATGAGTTGTGATGATTTATTTACCAATTTGAATAATAGTGTTAAAATAAAATTAATCTAGTGTAATCAATCATATTTATTTAATTTTCTACCTCCTGAAAAGTGATACTAAGTTAGTATTTTGCTATAATATTTGTGAAACACAATTGCTATTGTTTTGTTGTAGAATATTTTTCTATTTGTGTGCTCCCTTTTTAAAATTTTCCTCTGTACTTGCAAGTTTTTTGCACTTTGTGTGATAGTTTAATATAAAAAAAAAATGTGATTTGTTGTTTTGTATTTATCTGCAGGCACAAATTCATTTACTGGGCAATGTGATTACTTGGTATACTGCCACTTTTGGAATGGTTCTTTATTTTGCCATCTTTGTGTTTTATTTGTTACGGAGGCGGAGGCATTTTTACGACATTCCAGATGGTAAGTATATTGTAATTATTAGGTCTCAAGAAATAATAAAAACACTGTAGTGATTGTGTAAATTTTTTGCATAATTCAAAAGTTCCAAGCAACCATATATTAGGATTTATTGTATACTAGATTATAGTTTCATTAAAGAAAAAGCTTCCATAAAAATGCTTAAATATATAAATATTCTTAAATATGCTTAAATATATAAATATTCTTAAATATGCTTAAATATATAAATATTCTTTGAAAGTCTTTTTTTGTTGTTGTTGTTAAAATATATTATATAGAAACATAATTATGCAATATAAACACTTAAGGATAAAAATATCTACATGTATGCTGAAAGAAATGAATGACCAGCTAGATTACACCACCACATACAAGTGGGGTTTTTTTACTCTCTCATATTGTTAACCAATATTTTCTTTTTTGTCCTACATTCATCTTATTAACCTAATAATGGCATATTTCATACAGACTTGTAAAGGGGGAAGTACTATTCATTACACTTGAACAAAGTTCAATGACTTTGCTGTAATTTTAATATAACTAATTACAGGAATATGGAAATTTAAATAATAAAGACTTTTTTTTAGTGTGTTTGTGATCTGTAAAAATTAATCTAAAAATAGTAAAGTGTTTTTAATTTTAAATTCTGTACTTTTAAATAAAGCTTATAAACCAACTCTATAAATTTCCTTGTAAATAAAATTTAAAATGCTGGTTTTGCAGCATTGCAAAAGTGCTTGAAATTAAGAACTAGTTTTGAAAACAAGACTGCAATTTTTAGATATTTTTTCTCTCTTTATGGTGATCACATGCATCATACAATTTTAAGTGAAATGACCATTTAGATGTGAATTTAAGAATTACTTTATCTCAAGCAGTAAAAGATATGGTAGATTTAAATAACTATTAGATGTTGTACTTTTATAATGGTAAATATGTATTCCTATAAATTATGTTCCTTTTAGAAGCAAGTATTGTGTTTGCTGCAATTTTTTAATCATCATTTTTAAATTTCTTTGTTATTATATTTCATGTTAATTTTTTTTGTTTTGTTTTGTTTTCATTTTATTTAGATGTTTGGAATAGATTTTGTACTTCTGGTAAAGTGTGCTTTGTTGGATACTTGATGCACTATGTTCCTTACTTTTTTGTCGATAGAACTTTATTTTTGCATCACTATTTGCCAGCTTATTTCTTTAAGTTGTTACTTTTAGTAACTTTGGTGGAACATATCAGTTTCATTGTCTGGTAAGTATTTTTACCTTTCGATAAAGCTTTTTAGTTTTCTGCTCTTTGTATATTATTTCAATTTAAGGGGCCAACAACAGTTGTGAAATACTTCAAAAACATTATGTATCTTGGAAACTATTGAAGTGGTTTTAATAATATTTTTATTATTATTATTATTTTGGTTCTACAATAAGTTATATATTGATCATTTTGTTTTTCTGTAAAAAAAAACAATTCCTTTTAATAACATGAATAACAAAAAAATAAAGAAAGAAATAAAGAAAAAAAAACTATAATCATTTAAGTTTTGCATTTTTATTTTTTTTTTTATTTCTTGCCAAAAGATCTTTTTTAAAGTTTAGCTACTACTAATTAAAAATATATTATTGGAATCCCTTTAATAGTTCACAAGAAAAAAATATTTTAGTATTAGCCCAGCCATTTTGTATAGGTGCAAGTGTTGTTGCTCTCTTAATCTGAGAATTGAAAGTAATGTTGATTTTCTTTCTTAATTTTTTTTTTAATTAACTTGAGCTTCCCTCCCCCACCCCCACCCCCCCTTTTTTTTTTTTTTTTTTTTTTTTTCTAAGTGTAGAAAAACTTTTATGTTACATTTAGAAAGGGTTATACTATGTTAATTTAGACATTTTCTCATCTGTCTCAATGACAAGTAAAAATCTCATTAAATTAATAACCAATTTACTCATTAAAATAATTGTTAGTTAAGTTATTAAACTGGTATCAGTAGTTTTCTTTTTTGCATCAACTGTGCTTAAATTCAAAGACTAATTCACACATTTTATTTATTTATTTTTCTTTAAACATGTTACATTGTTTTTACAACAAACTTTGTTTTTCGAAAGATATAATTTCTGCTTTTGATCCAATTTATCTGATAAATATATTAAAAATCTTTAATTGAGACATTTATTTATTGCTTCAAAGTGTGGTAGCAATTCTCAACAAATATGTATAAACATATATACATTCATACCTGACCAATTAGCAGTGAAACAATTGATTACAGGATTTTGCAATTAAAAAATTCATATTGGCATACTCATAAACAATAATATGTGGACGAAACGGGAAAGGAAACAAATAAACAATAACTTCCTCTCCTTTTCAGACCCCCTCCACCATCCCTTCAAAAATAATATATATATTATATCTTAGTAACCAATTTACTTATTAAAAATAATTGTTTGTTAAGTTATCAAACTGATTTCTGTAATTTTCTTATTTGCAACAACTAAATTTCTGTAAGACCAGATGACTAGCCACAAATTACATACATATTCAAATGCTTTTGAACTTGTATTTTCATGTATTATTGGGATCAAAAGTATTGAGTGTACAGACTAAAGGTATTCAAAATTAATGGGTTATGCTGAGAGAATCACACATGATTATAGTTTGTTCAATTTTAAGAGAGGAAAAGAAATAAAAGCATGTGTAAATTGGCAGTATTTTAAAAATGTTTTAGTTTAGTCAATGCCAGTTAAACATTGTTGGTTGCCAAAGCAATGATCTGTTAATGTAATTGTTATTTTGCTTAGTTAAATTTTAAGCATTAAATATTTGTTAACAAATTTATTTATTTATTTATTTTAAAAACAAATATGTATTCATTTATTTTTTGTAAAATATTCATGTAAGCGAAAAGAGCCCAAAACTAATAGGGTTGGAACCCCCCCTGGCATAAATTAGCAATTCTTATGTTTACTTAATTTTGAATGAACTTCAATTATAAATTTCAGTTACATTAAAGAGGTCATCTTCTGAAGTTTCTTTCCAGTTAATGAAGATCAGTATGAGTACCGTTAGTAGCTCTGCACAAATTTCCAAATTTGTATCCAATCTATTGTCATTTCGTAGAATTTAAGATCTTATTAAAATAACTGCTGCAAAGATATGTTTTCCAAATTACACACTTTTTGTTGATACATAATGATTTCAATGAGCTCCCAAACCAAAAAGTATTCGGAAGGCCAGACAGTGGGGCCTCCTCCACCAATCAAAGATCCAGATGAGTATATCTACAGACCACTAATGGTTCTCACATTGAATTTCACTAACATGTAAAAAAACTTGAAGAGTTGCCCTCTTTTTATGCAACTGGAATTTATAACTAATCATGTACTGTTATCTCAGTACAAGTTATTACATTTGGGTAACTTTTGCATGAACACCCTGTATAGACAAGCCTTATAATGTCAAATAACTCATATTTTGATCTCGTTTAAGCACACTCTACATTGTGTTGCACTAAAATGGGCTGTTTTTGTTTCCTAGAGAAAGGCATGTATGGGTTAATAAACCTACCACTCATGAGAGACTAAATATACAGTTTGCAGATAGGTGTTACCTTTTAGGTAGCTTTCAATACAAAAAAGTATAAAGCTACCTATTGCAGCCGTTCGGAGGAAAGCAGTTCCGGAAAATTTCGATATATTTCACCGATCATGACCCCCAGACCCCAAAACCACCCTCCGTTCAAATGTTGATTTTTATATATAGATACATATATATCTGACCTATGTCATACGATAACGCTCGTATTTATAAATCGATTTTGATGAAACTAATTGTGTGTATTAAGGTCACCAATGTCTCGACCGAGTTCGTTGGCCAGCTTGGTCTGCCATTTTGTTTCAAGATGGCGGCCATTTAAAAATTTTAAACTATAATAAATATACAAAAAATTAAAAATTCAAATTTATTTTTAATTACGTGTTAGGCCTTGATACAAGGATTCCAGAGTATTTTTTGGTTTACCTCTATCTCAAAAAATGGCTGAGATAGAGCAGTTTGAAATTCTAGGGTGGCTGACATTTTGAAACAAAACAGCACATTAACGTGATTACTCGCAAATTATTTTCTTTCATTGTTGTAATAATTTTCCCAATCATATGCATAAAACTATATATTCATATCCGTTAGCGCCAAAATTGGCAAAATTAGCGACATTTGGCGACCAAAATAAGTCTTCATAAATGAAGCCAATTTGGCTATTGCTCAATAATTTGGCGAATTTCTTATTCAAATTCAGTATTAACGAATCTTTTGTAAATGTTTCTTTGCATTTTAACTTGCTGTTTTCGTGTAACATTAGCTAAAATTTTAAAACGAAGATATAGGAAAGCTACCTTTTCCTCCCAATACAGGCCGGAAGGACTTTTTCTCTTAGAATGTGTTTTGATAAAGCAACATATGTTTCACTTAAGACTTTAAATTTTCTTGGACACTTTCTTTTCAAAACTTTTCTTAAACTAGAACTATCAGTAGTAAAGGTAGCAACCTTTGCATAAACTCCTGTGTACACTGCATTTGTTATACACCAGACCTGTCTATAATTTATCGCCTATTCCAAAAATTGTTTCAAAATATTAAATGTAAGATCCAAGATAAAATTTCAAATACAAATGTAATTGAATTATCAAAATTAAAAAAGACAGCTTTCTAGATTTTCATTATAAAAAGATGTTCTAATTATTAAATTAAATTTATATTGTATGTTTACTATATATTACTCAACATATGTAACATTAATTCTTCATTTCTTTTCTAGCCAAGTGAAGCCTCATTATTTTCGTAAAATTCTTAGGTATATATTTATTACTTCCATTTCTGTTTGGGTTTTAGCCGTATTTTACACATTCAAAGTATTTTCTGTACTTTGCTATGGGACATATCCTTTGGCAGCTGAGCAAGTCTTAAAACTCAGGTGGAAGGACACGTGGGATTTTATCATTCATGTTCATCAATAATTATATGATCAGCTGTTATCTTATGTGTGAAAATGTTGCATGACTATATACATTAGAATCTCATTAAGTATATCATCTTCATTAACTATATTTATCTTTATCATCCACATAGTTATTAAAATGAAGAATCCTCATTAGTAATGAGGGCTTGATTATTTAATATATATGTATACATATTGGAATTCGTATGTATCAAGTTTTGTTGAAACTCTGTTTTTATTATCTATTATTGCTGTTGCTGTTTATTGTACAACACATATCTTTTCACGTAGGTTAAAATTGAAAAAAAATCTACTAGAAGAAAAAAAATTTATACTTTATTTTAACTGTCTGTTGAAACTTGTATTTTACTTGACAGAAAGTTATTTTTTTATTCTATATTACAAATTATTAAATCAGTAAAAAAAAGAAAAAAAAATGATATTGAATTATGCATGTATAAATAAACAGGTCTGAGAAAAAAATGCTGAAAATACATAATTGCAATTTTGTATAGGGTACTTTTAAAATGATAATTCCAGTTTTCTTACAAAATTAATAATTTTACATTTATAAATTTAAATAAACTTTATGTTGTATTTTTAATCTATATTTATTTCTCCCTGCTTTTTTTTTTTTTTTTTTTGGAAGAGGAAGAGGTGACAGAAAGTTTCAGCTAATTTTACAAAGATACCTTATTTTATTTCAAAATATCTAGCTACCTTATTTTTAGTTTTCACTTATGTAAAGATAAGAACTATGGCTGTCCTTTTTTTTCTTCTGAGCCTTTGCTAATTTATGAACATACTTCATTTTTCTTCAAATTTTCTAGCTATCATCACACTTTACTATTCATTTGTGCATGTTAGAATTTGAACTTTTGTGACATTCCTTTTTTGTACTTTAGCTCACTTTGTATATTTCTAGTCCACAATATATGGGTGATATGTCACTTAAATGATATAATGTGTGGTATAAGATTATGTGTGATATTTAAGGACAATCAGTTCTTCTA
Organism: Maratus michaelseni; assembly: GCA_963931845.1. Lineage (NCBI taxonomy): Eukaryota > Metazoa > Arthropoda > Arachnida > Araneae > Salticidae > Maratus > Maratus michaelseni. The sequence goes on from OZ007590.1 coordinate 356,369,612, forward strand.
ATATTACTTTTAGGACAACACCTTTTTAACTGCCTGAAAAAGTATATAGGCTTGTATTTTTTTTTTTTTTTTATTTATTTTTTTTTGTGATTGAAATATCGTATTTTTAAAACTGAATTAAGTAGTATGTAGAAAAGATAAAATTTAATAAGCTGGAAGAAATAAATATCGCAATTATGTACTTAAATGAATAATTGTTCGATATGTGTCAGTTTTATAATACGTCAATTTTATTTGGCTGCTTTCATATAATATATTTTTTGAGCTTGCAATTAATGCTGGAATAAAATGATATCTTAATGAGATTCTGTTTATAGTTAGGTCATATTTTTTAATATGAAAATTGTATTTATTTATTTTTTAAATATTGTAATCTGAGAAAAGCTTATTATTTTGTAGGATAAATGAAGATCAACCATATACTTTTAACTCTATCTACTGGTGTCAAGTAACACCTTTTAAAATATTTCTATTTATGTTATTTTAGTTGTATTTTTTAGGTTAAAAATACATTAAAGACTTATTTTTAAGCTTTAAAAATTACAAGTAAAATAAATATAATTTAAAAATATGCTAATAGGGTTAAGGAATCATCCATAAAGTAGTTTTATATAAAGAGTAATTTTAAAGAAAATGAATTGCAAAAAAAAAAACTTTAAATTGCAGTTATTTCTAATCATTTTGATGTATTTTATTGTATTATTTAAATTTTGGACATTGTTTTCTTAAAACTCTTTGTAGTTTGTAACTTACATTATACTGTGAATTTGGATTAAAAATTAAAAATGCAATTTAACATTTGTATACATATTTATGTTTGCATTCCTTGACTAAATTCTAATGCTTGATTTAATTAATATAATAATAATAATAATGTGTTGTGCTGTATTTTTGTTTCTTTTTTACTGTGTAATATTATATATATATGTGTGTGTATATATATATATATATATAATAAGGATACTAATGTTTTTAACACAAAAGGAAAATCGATTGAATATAAAATTGTGAGTTAAGCTTTGAAGATTCTGAAAAAAATAAATCATGTTTTTGAAAAGATATGTTGTGAAATTTTCAAATGTTAAATTGTGCTTGTGAATGATTTTCTGTATCGCTCCAATTTATAACACTGGTACATTTTCAAAACTCTAGTTTTTAAAATATAATTATTTATAAAGTGTATTATATACAGTATGAAAAATTAAAGTTATGTAAATGTTAAATTAAAAATTAATAAAGTTAAAATTAAAGTTATGTAAAGTAACGAAATTACATTGATATTTTTCTATTCAGTATAAAGGTGGTATAAATTATATATTTTTTCCACCAAATGAGAACAATGCACATATTTAGAGTTCTTTTTTTTTCCTCATATGTTCTTATAATTGTTCAATATTGGTCACTATTGGATTTATAAATTAAAAATATTTCATTTTTCAGAATGGAAAATTAGTTAAATAATATAAGGCTTCCACTTTAAACTGATAAATAATAGCACCAAAAAAGAAAAGAAAAAAAAATCTTCCAAATCAAACTGATATTTTATATTACATTAAGTTTTGGGATTAGAATTAGTAATTTATTGTGTTTTTAATATTTCAAAAATGTAATTATTTGAATGAATTTCAAATGAAGAATCACAAACATTTCACATGTTTAAGAAAATTCTTTTTGGAGCATGAATGCATTTCTCAAACTTTGTATAAAAGATATTCTTTTAGCTCCGTCCATTGTGTATGTTATTGTGTTATGAGTCTGTCATTTTATATATAGTATATTTCATATTCTACTTCTGTTTTGTGTTTTGTAAAAATTTAGGTGCTACAATTTCAAATTTATATGCTTTGTTTGCTTAGATTTTGCCTTTAAACGCACATTAGAATGTGCTCAATGTGCTTAGAAAGAATCTTTAGATGAACCCATGGGTGTATGCAGGGGCTTTCAGGTGAGGGTTGCCTTTCCCCTTCTAAATCTTTGAAAATAGTAAGATATAATGTGAAATATTAAGATACACGAGCACCATCAGAAAGAAATCTAGGGAGGGACAAGATTTTGGAACAGATGTGTCTGCAGTTCATAGCCTATTCTACTTTTTTAAAATGCAGAATATAAGCATGAAATAAGCTAAACTAAGAATTTTTTATTGGAACTTTCATACAAGACAATTTTTAAGCATATCAACATAAAATGCAATGCAAAAATTTAGCAATTAAAAATTAATAAGTACTCAAAAAAAAAGTTTTTTACTGAAGTTTTTCAAAATGGAGAACTGAAACAATTCCTTTTTTTATTTTTTGTTTGTGAGGTTGACTCCCCCCCCCCCCCACTCCCACCCCCTTCTGGACACTCCATATACAGGGTTGTACTGAGGGTATAAGATGGTATACGTCATTTACCTTCTGGATTTTATTAAGAAATGTTTGTATACCCCTCTGTCATGCCCTCTGTGTATGCCCTCTGGTTTGTTTATGACTACAAATTTGACTATCAATTTGAAACAGATAAACATAAAAAAAATTAAAAATTGTCTTCCATGGGGGTTGAGGGGGGATATGTTAAAAAATTCTTAGTTGGTCTTTTTCAGAGTGTGTAATTATTCTAAAATCACTTGGGTATAATAAATTCAGTTATTTCAAAATCAAGGGTGGTTCAATGACCCTACTCTGTTCACCTTGCCATCACCTATTATGAGGGAATGTACCTAGGTACCAGAGCCCACCCCTCTCCTAATCAAAATCCTGTGTATGCCCATGGATGAACTAGTAGTAAAATGTAAACTTGTATTTTTGCATCAAGAAATTGATTTTTCTCGTCAATGAAATTTAATATTTTATAAATTTACCTTTTGAAAATATAAATTTAAATCTTATGTGTGCTTATTTTACACAAAAAATGTATGTGTACAATAGTTTAATTATATATATAATATTTACATATTGTACTGAAACATCAATGTTATAGTGTAGGCCAATCTCTTATTTTATTTTATTTTTTGTGAAGGTATTTTTGCTGTGTTTTCTTTTTCAATTTTTTTTTTCTAATTTTATTGATTAAATATCAAAAATTTTAAAATATGGAAATCTTTTTTAATGTAACTGGCATATATTTTAGGGCTCCCAGCAAGTGAAAAGCAATTATTTCCTGCTAAAATATTTTTTTGATAAAATGAACATAAGTTAAAAAAAAAAAATCTGGAACTGAAAAAATAAAATAAAAATATTTGGAGCAAAATTAAGATATAAGTTTGTGGATAAATGATATGTGTTCAGTAAAACATTTTACTCGGGTTATATCAGAGCCTGTTCTCTAATTTTTATTTTTCATTTATCATGTGCTGTAAGTTTTGCCAGGAAAATGTACTATATAATCAGCCTTTGGTATATTTATGTCAAACAAATCAATATAAGAGCCCAAGTGGTAGTTTTATTAAGATGAAAACCTGCAGAATCTGTTTTAGTAGACATCTGCTATTTAAAATGCCAATTTTTCAGACTATACTATTTAACAACCACTTTTTATTACTGTTTTTCTTGTTTGGGAGTCCCTCTTAAAATTTTATTAACTGAAGAAATGCTGATATTTATGTGTCAAATTTTATATTTTTCTAATGCTATAAATGTTTTACACAGTTTAAACTTTTTACTAGTAGATAAAATGCTCCATTTTTTTTTTTTTTTTTTTTTTTTTTTTTTTTCACACCATCTAATCAAAATATTTATGAATTAGAAATACATATTGTTTAAAATATGGCATTTTACATTTAAAAATGTGTTTATTTTTCTTGAAAACAAGTATATTTAAAAGGATGTAAGATACATTGTGGAATACTGTTGTTCCATTTGTGGTTTTTTAAAGTAACTTCTGACTTTTATGTTTACATGTATTATGGATACTTGTTAAGCAATGATGGCCTTGCTACTTTTAATGGGTGATATTTTCTGTACTCTACTTAATGTGATGTTTCTTTGTTTTAAATTAATGCTTAATATTTTTAAGTATTTTAAAATTTGGGTGTAGGTAATTATATTGCTCACTTTTTTTAACACTCAATCACTAATTTTATTTTATAGTTTTTATTTTATTATTTATCTATTTATTTTCATGCATTTTCACATACATGCTGTACTTATAATTTAAAAATAACATTATGAAGCTTGTAAATCAAAAGTACATTAAACTGTGCCAAATAATTCAGGAATAATCAAGGATCATTTCCAGTTATTTAAAATATCTTTATCAAAAACGTTTTATGTCATTAAAATTCAATGAGTGAATTGTTATAGCACTGTAATTCTCTGAAAAGTAAAATAAAAAATAAATATATATATGAGATTATTATATAAAAATCCGAATTCGATTTTTAAATTTTATTCCCATAATAATATTTTTTATCAAAATAAATAATCTGTTAGTATAAATATTGAAAAATTATAAAATAGAGAAAAAAAATTAAAGCGTGTAATTTTATTCAAGGATTATTTTGTGTGCATACATAAACTTTTCTAATAAAAAAGTGTTTTAAAATTTTAATAATTTATGAAGTCTTGCTATTAATCAAGCTTTATTTTTAAGATCATGCTAATGCAGAGAAAAAAATTGTTGATTTCCATCCTTTGTATCTTTAATACTTTTTGTTGGAAATCTGTTCCGAAGTAAGCAGCGACAGGTTTAGATGGGTACAAGGTCTAGTGGCTGCCTGAGTTGATAAAACTAGGGAGAGGGGGAGGTAAAAAGTGCATGAAATGTTTATATTTAATAGTTTTGTTATAATTCTTAAAAAATGCTAAAAGAAAGGTTGTCATGACTATTAAAGCTGTGATTACACATACCATCCTATCATAGGCAACATCAGATATTTCCTAATAAACAGATTTTTCAAGAAGAAAATGCACCATGTGGTATTTTGCATCCATCAGTGTTGAACTTATCTCTGTTTGTATCTCCTATGATATATACCAGATCGAATTCTACCAATCACAGCACTCTAAAAGCAGTTGTTCTCAGTTCTTGGGCTTTGCACCACTATTTAAAACATTTAACAGCAATTACTCACTAAATGTTCTGCAAACATTTGCGGGTTCTGTTCATTCGTGAAAATAACTGTACTTGAAGCCTAAAAGAACAGCTCCATGCAAGTAACAAGCAATAGCAGATATTTCAGATTACACAACAGTATGGGTGATTGAAACTTTAAGCTGTTTTTACAAGTCTATCATAGTTTTTTATAATTAATATTTACAAAGCTATACAAATGACTTGTATTCATTCAATGCACAAAACTTAAAATGTGTGATAAGATCATAAGAAATTGTTAGCTTTCTTTCAGTCAGAAATTTTACTTTTCTCAGTGGTATGAAATTACATTAATAAATTGAAAATTTTTGCTGTTCTGTTAATGAACATGCCTTGTTCATGCTGTTCTGTTAAGAGGCTACTTCACTCAGATGAAAACACACGCTCGCTAATGTTAATCCTATAGAGGAAATATTTTAAAATATCTCGTTCGCATTTCAATATATTAAAATGATTTTTTTTGCATTGGATAGCTGAGGTCATCTCTATGCACGCTCCTTTCTACTTTTTCGATTTTTGTTGCAGTTTTTTTTATTGAGGATACTTTCACTTTTGAAACCGGTACCAAAAATGAAAGTATCTTAATAAAAAAAAACTTGTAATCAAATTCGAAAAAATAAAAAGAAGCGGGCTCAGCTATCCAATGCAAAAAAAAAAAATCATTTAAAAATATTGAAATGAACGAGATATCTTAAAATATTTCCTCCATAGGATTAACATTAGCGAGTGGGTGTTTTCGTCTGAGTGAAGTAGCCTCTTAATGAACTATTGCTGTTGTGAATAGGGGTTATACACAGCATCGAAAATCCCTACTGGTTTATTGGTCTAAAACCACTGAAAAAAAAGATGTTGATGCCCAGAAAATCAGGTTAAAACAGTCACGTTATCGCTGACAGTGTCCTCTGACGCTATTTTAAGTTGATTTCCAGGATATCCAGTAACCTTTTCAGTGACTTCAGGCCAATGGGGTAATTGCAATTATAAATTTTGGTTGAATCACACCTACCAATACTCATGCTTTTAATCATTTTTTATAATCCCTTTCAATTAAAAAATTACAAGGTTTCCAATTTGCATTTATTTATCAAAAAAATTTTACGTTAAAAATGTGTGTTTTAGTTGATGAAAGTCTATTTGTAAGTCAATTGATATAATGTATATGAACTGAGATTAAAGGAATAATTTAAAATATTGACTTATTTAATAGAAGTCACTTGAATTTTCTAAATCTTCCATGTATGGGTATGCAAATTATAAAATTATCAAAGTTTTATTTGTCTTTTACAATTAAAAAAAGCCAATTAAAAACATAAAATTTTTATAAGTTAGTTGCAAAAGACATTAGGCTGTTTATTCTTTTTTATATCAAAATGAAAAATGGGAAATATCTAAGTGCTTTTAATACTTTTAAAAAACTTTTATATGCTATTATAATATATTATATGATTATGATCTTAGATTTTTCATAATAGCCTTTTTTCCCCCGATTACATAATTTAATTGAAGTGATTGTGACTCAATTAAATATTCCCCATATATTACATCTGATGTAGAAGTAAATGCTTCAGCTTATGTATGTTGAAAATGTATTATTTTATACTCTTTTTATAATTTTTGCATTCTTTTTCTGTTTTTACAACTCATTTATAATAAAGTTTTTAGTATATGTATTGTGTCTTTTTATTGTTATATATATCTCCCCTCTCATCCCCTTAAACTCCTCCCTGGTATTTTTTACATACTTGCCAATCTCCAACTTTTTTTTTTAAATCAAAAGAATATACTTTCAACCAGAAAATTCATTTAATTAAATGTGTTTTGTTTATGTGTAGTAGAGTCCTGCATCGGGTCAGGTTACCTGCACCTGACCCAACCTGCAGTTCGGGTCGGGTTGGCCCGCTTTTCCAAAAGAATCTACACAATATTTTTACAGGTTAAAAATATGTATACAATAAGACCACCATAACAGACACACTTAAAAATCGACCTTAAACGCTACTTGGAAAATCCCATTCTTCTAATCCCTTGATCATAACTCGCTTTTTTTTTTTACAAAACGTGTTCTGTGCAACAATTTGCGAATGTCAGTGACAAATCTCAGTTGCAGTGTCATAGATTTTTCCATTTACTCTTGCTGATAAAACAAAACAAATTGCTAACGCACAAATAGAATAAATTTTCTTGCGTTTAACCCTTTATCTAATAACACATTATTATATCTAATGTTTTAGTACCGGGTATCTTCTTTGTGGATTACTTTTTCATAATTGTATTGAAATATGGATTAATTTTCTATTCCGTCGGATTCGGGTATAAATATTTTGGAGTTCGGGTCAGTTTCGAGTTGATTTTAAGCAGAATTTTCAAGTTCGGGTCGGATACACAACCCAGCCCATGCAGAATTCTAATTCCTTGCCCTCAATTTCGAGTGTAGATGGAATCTTTCGATAAAATCTAAAAGTAGCAAAATAGTGACTACTTTTGAAAAGTAGTTTGTAGTTGCTACTTTTTACAATTTCCAACTGGTTCTTAGTTCTTATTTACCTAAATCTTCAGTTCGTTGTTATTTGGTATGCATTTTAGTATGAAGAAAAATGTTCCAGGCCTTCAACTTAGTAGTTTTTGTATAACTCACTTTAAGATTTTCTTTGTGATGATGAAGTATTTTGCTCCTATTTTTATTATATTTGTACAGTCATTAGCTTGTGTTCTAGAGCAGTCTAGGTTTAACACTGTTTCGGAATATGCAAATTTTAAATGACTAAAATTAATTTAGAAGATTGAAATATTTAAATTAATTATGAAGTTAAATCTGAGAGATGGTTTAAAATTTGCAAACCTAAAACAACGTCACAGCACGCGATCATATAGTGGAATTTAATCCGATAATTGACATGATAACAGCAAAGATACTGCAGAAATATTTAATAATATGGCCGGAAATATAATTAAATCATTAATATAAATTTCATGAAAACAATTTGGAAAAGAAAGTTAAATAATATTTCGATTATTAGATTAAGGATGCTAGAAATATAAAAGTAGGAAAATGACAACTCACCCCTGTGGTAAAATAAGACATTGAAAATATGAAGACACTAATATTTTTATTTTGCACTCACCAATTGATTATTTCAAAACAACAACTTTAATGGAGGTTGGCCAACCAAAATACTCACAAATATGTAATAATATAATTAAACATATATGAGACAGGGATTCATTTATTATTGTGGCTGAAGATTCTAAATATCATTAATTCTATGAATCAGTTCGTAGTAGTAATCATTATATTAAAGTTTCTATAAAATAAATGGTGTAGTTAGAATTTAGATGATATTCGTCTTTACTAAAATTTTGTTAGAAAACAATAAAGTTTATGTTGAATTACTATTGTTCGAAAATGGTGTATTACTGGGAAAATTAGGCCAAGCTTGAAAATGAATGAAATACTGTTCTAATATAAGGCTGAATTCGTGGGACAGTTAGGCAATGTTCACTAATAAAGAATGGCGTTGAATTTTCAAAGGAACGTTGTAGATCGTCAAGATTTAAAATTTGTGAAGCATACTTGATAAGTCTGGTGAATCTAGAAGACAACTGCTGGTAACAATTTTTCTTGAAATAGTTACGTTGAATTCGTTGGAGCTCAATGCTAATGAAAATTTGGTATAAAGATAAAGGTAGCTGAACTTCACATTCCTCTCTGTTGATATCCTGTAGATATATTATAACGTTGAACCATTGCATGGTATATTCAAAATGACATCTCAAAAGTTCTAGGAAACAGAATTAGTAGATGCAGGCAAAATCTCACACGAAAATTAACATTATTTTGAAAATAAACTGGGGATATTATGGAACTGGAAGCCAAAGATGCGGCAGAATTTCAACTTTGAATAAAAAAGTGCTGGGATCCAAAGGTCCACAGCATTTATAGAGCGTTCATGACTCTCTAATCCCTTAATGCTGGATGATGACAAACATGACATTCGAAAGGCAGTTAGGATTTGAAAAGAAAAGTTTCAGCCAATGAGTATCGAGAGTTTCGACAAGCGCCATCTAAGCCACACCCTCGTAAACACGAAGTCGTGCAACCTATGCAAGAGTTGAGATGTATTAAAATTAAAGTTGTTCCTGAATGGCAACGTTGTCGGCAAAGACCCGTATGGACGCTGGCTTGAGATTGTATCCCACCGAAGTGCAATGACCTTCTAACTATTTCCCAGCCAAAAATTTGGAGAAATTCTGTCTCGTGATCACAAACAACATGTTTTTTGAGGAAGAAAGCTTGTTCAAGATGTCTAAATACAAACACAACAAATAGCGCGATGTTTGAAAAGTAAGTTGAATAAATACTATTTCTTGCCATAACTTCTGAAGTAAATATCATATTTGAAAACCGTAAACGGATTCCGAATGTAAAAAATTAGATCTATAGATTGAATATGATTTTAAGATAGAATAGTTAATATTTAATAATTATGATTTCCGTTTTTGGGACTTAGAAATAATTTGTAGACGTTTGTTTTGATACGCGAAAAGCATATCTTTTATTGAGATTACTTATTACTGAAAATTTTAATAATGATTTTGTTGATGAAAGCTTTTAAAATATTAATAATTGTAAGTATTTAATAAGATAATAAAATTACTTTAACAGAAATTTTGAATTTTTTGGAAAAAAAAGATTATAAAATTAAGCTAAGTGGTTAGTTAAAATAAATTATTGAATTAATTTGCATAAATTAAAACGGAGACAATGTATGGTGGCGTAACATTTTCCTCCAAACTGCGGAAAAAATAAAGTCTAAACTGACGGGGTTTTCCAAAGATGGAAAAGTGTTATTACACAAAGGTAATAAAAAAATCCCTGACGGATTGGCCTACAGGCACAGGTAGATTTCGAAGACGCAGAACGTGGGGCGCCTGTTTGTTGGGAATTTTGGAAGAAATGACCTTTTTGCCATGATGCCGCAGTTGGGTTCCATAAGGGACCGCCCACTTCGAAATCTAACTTGTTCGCAGGCGGAGCCGGCAGGGATTTTTTTGTTTTCAATTTTTTTTTGCTATAAGGGTTGGTCCTATAAAAAACTTGTCAATATAAAACTTTTAGATAATAGTAAGAGGATTTATAATAAATTTAAACGGATTTGATATCTTGTAAATTGACGAAGTTATGAATTTTTTTCTTCTAAACCCCCCCTTTCCCCCCCGTTGGGGCCATTTTTAATAATATCAAAAATCTGTTATACATAAATTTTCGGCCCTTTTCCCAGAAGTAATAATAACTTTAAACGGATTCGATACGTATCGTAATTAAGACGTTATGGGTTTTTTTTTTTGTTTTCACAAAAAGCCCCCCCCCCTCCCAATTTGCACCCCCTTGGTTTAATTTTGCCCATTAACGAACTTGACCGAGATTTTATGCCCCTTGATTTTATGCATCAGTTTGGCAGAGATTTGTGAAGAATTATTCGAGTTATCGTGTCCATAAAAAAGTGACATAGATAGATAGATAAAGTTTTGAACTGAGGGTGGGTTTGGGTTCTGGGAGTCATGATCGGCGTAGATCTGCAAAAATTCCAACTTAGGGGAGAATGTAATAGGTAGTATTTCTTACGAAATCTACCTAAAAATGAAACATTGAAGTATCAAACTTCAACGATTGAATCCCTGTAAGACCTACTAGTGCATAACAGAATTCAATAAAAAAAATTTCCTGATGAAACAAGTTCATATATTAAAAGTCCAAAAGAACTTGAATAACTTTAGTTGAAGTTTGTACACATTATATGAAATATAAATAACATAAAATATGAATGTAAGTAGTTAACAACAATAGTGAATAAAATAAAATATATATGATGCAAACACAAAGTACGCTACAAATAAACACAATATATACACATACAAAGGGTGAGTGACAGATGATGAATTATCTGACCAAGACTACCAAATTATTCTGTTAACTGAATAGTGCCTTTAATTAATCCATAATTCTAAAAATTCATAAAACCTGAATTCCATGTGCGTACCATTACAGACTATTTCATTACTTAATAAAATCTATTAACACATATAACAAGAATAAATAGGAATCTGTTAGTACTGAATCAAAGTATAATTACATACAGGACAAATACTGAAGTGCAGATGTGAATTGAATGAGACAGATTTAACATCATAATATCATATATCGTTGCAAATAAACTACAAATAACTATAAGGGAAAAAACGTTAGTACATTCCTTATAAATTGTAGCAGTATCCAACATTTAAATAAAATTAAGAGCATAAACCAAATACTTGGTATATTGGACACTAAATATTCACAAAAACAAAAATTTTTAGATTCCATAAATTGTACAATGTCTATACCATGAAGGATTGTCGGAAGAGCAAATTTTGTGATAAGTAAACACCCTAAGCTAAGCCGAATGGACCTTTTGTGTGCGTAGAAGATTAATTTAGGAAAAGGTCTGAAAAATTAGAAAAACTTAGAGCAAATACTCCATCATATTCTATAAAACATTTCAAATGCATTTTTTATAAATCTCAACCAGTACCATATAGGCATGCGCATCTTTAGAGATTAAAAAATATTCAAAATGATCAATTATCAAATTTCTTTTTTTTATTTCTTTTTATCTTTCATAATTGTCTCATCTTTAATCATTTCTTTTATTGAAATGAATCATTTATTTAATTATTAGGATCCTAAGAGTTTTTTTAAAGAAAAATGATTATAAAATTAAGCTAAGTGGTTAATTAAAATAAATTATTGAATTAATTTGCATAAATTAAAACGGAGGCAATGTACGGTGGCGTAACACTAGGAAATAATTAAGAGTTCAAAAATGGAAAAATAATTTTAAAACATGTGTGAAAATAGAAATATTGTTGTTCTGATAACTGCACTTTTTTATTGAATAAAAGACAAATACTTAACTAGTTAAAATACAAAAATTAAATAATCAATAAATTATGTATATGTATATAGTTATAAAGTACTTAGAGGCTCTGTCCCAACTGAAATCTTATATATAACTAATAGTATATTTCTCTAATATATGAAAGTAGAATGTCGTTTTCTGATTTTTTTTTCCCACTTAATTTTAAAAAAATCATAAAACTTCTATTTAAAATGTCTGTTATTGCATTTGAATTTTCTATTAAGCGCTTTTCTCATTTACGGCATCATGTACTGAATTTCATTGGTGATATTGCTTATAACGTACTTCGGTTATAACGTACCACATTTATCTTTCCAATGATAGTCCGTTATAATCAGTGTCTACTGTATTATATATATATGACTCCATTGTTGATTTTTTTTTTCTTTTTTTTTTTTTAAATTGAGTTTTATTGATTTTTAGGGTGTATTTTAGAAGAATTATTTCTACTTATATATTATGCCCCAATATTTAAAACATTTGCTGGCACTTTGATATTGGAAATTTAATACAAAAGTGATTATCTCCACTAATGATTCCATCATATGAAACCAACGCATCTCCATGATCAATAAAAACATATAGTTAAGTCATCCCAATCATCTAGTTTGAAAATTTGCTTTTGCTTCAGAAAATACGTTAAACATAGCGTGTTCCATTTGTATGATATACACGTAACAGAAAACGAAATTAACCCAGTTTGGAGAGATCGGTACTTCAAACAAGAAAAAAAAATTCATTAGTGTATCAAGGAAAATTTCATACACATGTTTTTTTTTCTTAGGGGTCCTCTTCACGCACTTGAAAACACCCGCTCGAAGGGAAAGTATCTTCGTAAAAAAAAAAATCCGCAAAGAAAATCGAAAAAGTAATTAACGGCAGAAATAGAAATTGATCTCTGCTATCCAATGCAAAAAAAATCGTTTAAAAATATTGAAATGCAAACGAGATATTAGCAAAATAATGCCTCATAGGATTAACATTAGCAAGCGGGTGTTTTCAAGTGCGTGAAGAGGACCTTTAAGGGTACTCCAATGTCTGTCTTAAATTTTAGTTGGTTTAATACAATGCCAACAATAAAAGGATTTTTAATTAGAAAATCTTTAGTTGTAAATCTCCTTCATTTTCTAAATTGCTTCTTTATCTATCAAATGCCAAAAATATCAGATATTTTAGAAAAACTCTTGTGTTGCTAATTTCTCTTTTTCATAAAAATGAAATTTTTTTACCAAACTTTTTTTTTTTTCGAATTTACTACTTGTCACATTTGTTACACTCCCAGGCACCTCCAATCCCCTTCCTGGGCCAATCCTCACCTTATGGGACATTGTTTTTTTAATAACTTCATTAATTTAAATGGTTTTAGAGAAACTTTCATTTTGCGGAGTTAGAACCAATTTTTTTCTTAAGTTTCTCCAACGCCTGTCTTAAATTTTGGTTGGTTTAATACAATGCCAATAGTTAAAAGATATTTAATTAAACAATCTTATGTTGTAATCTCCTTCAATTCTGCAATTGCTTTTTTTACCTATCAAAAGCCAAAAATATCAGATATTTTATAAAGACTCTTGTGTTGCTGATTTCTACTATCCTAAAGATGCATTTTCTTTACCAAACTTTCTTGTTAATTTACTATTTGTCACATTTATTACACTCCCAGGCACCTCCAATCCCCTTCCTGGGCCGAACCTCACCTTAAGTGACATTAAAAAAATAATAATAACTTCATTAATTTAAATGGTTCAAAGAAACTTTCATTTTTCAGAATTAGCAACATTTTTTTTTCTTAAGTTTCTCCAATATCTGTCTTAAATTTTGTTTGGTTTAATACAATGCCAATAGTTAAAAGATATTTAATTGAAAAAAATCTTAGGTTGTAATCTCCTGCAGTTCTAAATTGATATTTTTACCTATCAAAAACCAAAAGTATCAGATATTTTATAAAACCTCTTGTGTTGCTGATTTCTACTCTTCCTGAAGATGCATTTTCTTTACCAAACTTTCCTGTTAATTTACTATTTGTCACATTTATTACACTCCCAGGCACCTCCAATCCCCTTCCTGGGCCACACCTCACCTTATGTGACATTAAAAAAAAAATAACTTCATTAATTTAAATGGTTCAGAGAAACTTTCATTTTTCAGAATTAGCAACATTTTTTTTCTTAAGTTTCTCCAATGTCTGTCTTAAATTTTGGTTGGTTTAATACAATGCCAATAGTTAAAAGATATTTAATTAAAAAAAATGTTAGGTTGTATTCTCCTTCAATTCCTAAATTGGTTTTTTTACCTATCAAAAGCCAAAAGTATCAGATATTTCTTAAAAACTCTTGTGTTACTGATTTCTACTCTTCCTAAAGATGCATTTTCTTTACCAAACTTTCTTGTTAATTTACTATTTGTCATATTTATTATACTCCCAGGCACCTCCAATCCCCTTCCTAGGCCGAACCTCATCTTATGTGACATTTTTTTTTTTAATAACTTCATTAATTTAAATGGTTCAGAGAAACTTTCATTTTTCAGAATTAGCAACATTTTTTTTTCTTAAGTTTCTCCAATGTCTATTTTAAATTTTAGTTGGTTTAATACATTGCCAACAATAAAAGGATTTTTAATTAGAAAATCTTTTGTTGTAAATCTCCTTCATTTTCTAAATTGCTTTTTTATCTATCAAATGCCAAAAATATGAGATATTTTAGTAAAACGCTTGTGTATCTAATTTCTCTTCTTCATAAAGATGAAATTTTTTTACCAAACATTTTTTTTTTTTCGAATTTACTATTTGTCACATTTGTTACACTCCCAGGCACCTCCAATCCCCTTCCTGGGCCAAACCTCACCTTATGACAAAAATTTCTTATATAACTCCATTCTTTTAAATACTTCAGAGAAATTTCCCTTTTACTGAATTTGTTAACATCCAATTTATTTTAATTTTTTTCAAATGTATCTGCCTTAAATTTTGGTCGGTTTAATACAATGGCAACAATTAAAAAGAGTATTTAATTAAAAAACCTTTTGTTGTAAATTTCCCGCATTTCTTAAACTGCTTTTTCACCTATCAACATGTTTCTATTACGTCAAACCTCGTTAACACGAACACTCTTAACGCGAATTACTTTTAGCACGAACTGTTTCCAATTGCCCCATCCAGTTGTATGTAATGTATTTGAGTTCGGATAACACGAACTACTTTTAACACGAACAAAAAAAGTTTCCCCTTGCGTGTTCGCGTTAACGAGGTTCAACTTAATACAGTAATCTCTCACTTATATGTCGCTCTTTTATGTGTCTGTCTCATTTATACGTCAATTTTCGATAGTCCCGGATAGAGATATGGCAATGTAATTTTTTTTTTTTTTTTTTTTTTTTGTTTATGCGTCGGAAAATTTTTAAGTTTTCTTTGCCATTTCTTCCCAGTCTACACATGTTCTTTCCAAGAAATTTCGCGTCAAATTCTAAACGGTAAGTCAATTTGTTGTCTTTTTTACATTTGTTTTCTGGACAGTATTATAAGCTGCAATCTCGGGTGACACCCCTAGAACCTGCTTACTTCTATGAGAATTGTTTTACAAAAACATGCTTCATTCTGGAGGAATTTGAAAATGATGCATATTGTGCCAAAGATCAACCAGTATTAGATGAAGAATGGAATACCGTTTCTTGAGAAATGATTAATTTTAACCATCTTGTAGATATTTATGAAAGTATAATAACAGCAGAAACATACTCGAAATAATCGCAAAAATTAAAGATGATGCCAATGAAAACGAATAAAATAACGAAGGAAACTTAGAAACACCATTGCCGCCATAGACCTTACAATAGATTATTCCTCTGAGATTGCCGCACTTTTGCAGAGGCAATAGATGCTCTGGAAACCCCCACTCACTAAAAACCAAATGAACTGATACATCTGGATCAACATATTAATGTTTCAATGAACTCAAAAAAGCTATTTTTAGGGACAGGCATCAAGCTTACAAAGAAACTTCAGTTATAGACTATTTTTTTTAAAAAAATAGGGCATGTAATTAAAATTTTGAGAAATATGTATTTTAAATTTGAATTAGTAAATCTTTAACAATCTAAAAAATTCTTATTTTTTATTATTCTGCATGTTATTAACCATTTAATGATGAATTTTGTTTTAATATTTATTTCAAATGTAATTTTTACCAGATTTCATTCATGCGTCTCTCTCGTTTATGTGTCGTTTTTGGTTAGTCCCTTGCACCGACGTATAAGTAAGAGATTACTGTATTTGTCAGCTTATTTATTTAAAATACTTTTTTTTTTTTTTTTTTTTACAAATCATTTCAAATTGAGAAATTTTTTTTAACTTTACAATAATTAATTTTTTTTCTTCCAGATTTTGTAATTTTTTATGCTTTGAAATTCATTAATGATCTTACTCTGTAATTCCAACTACATTTCTATTTTAATTAAAATATTTTCAAATTTGTGAATGGACAATTTAATAGGCTAGAGTATTTTAGTTAAATCTTTGTCACATTAAAATCAATATTAATTTTACAAAGTCATTTCGACCAGCTCTTAATACGTGATATTTCTTAGTGTGTATATTAAATATGGACAATGCATTTTTTTTAATGTACTGTTAGAATGTTAAATACATGGTAATAGCGTAAAATCTAAAGTTACTTTGGCATTAGAATTTGTTAACAATACATTAATAAAAAAGCTGTGACCTGTACACCAAACAGATGTAATGTGTTGTGATAGAAAAGAACAGACCACTTCCTTTGTAAAACCTTCATTTTATTTCAGCAAGAAAAGTTACACATGGATGTTAACATAATACAAAGAAACAATATAAATAACAAATAAAAGAAATAAGAAAACAAGACACATATGTTATTTTGTATTAAACTCTTTAAGTATTAAAGTAAAATATTTATTATTAAAATTGCTCGACAAAATGCATAAAATAACTGTGAAATGTTCTAAAGATTGTATTAATTTACTACTTGTCACATTATTACATTTCCAGGCACCTCCAATCCCTCTTCCTGGACCAAACCTCACCTTATGTAACAAAAATTTCTGATATAACTCGATTTTTTTAAATGATTCAGAGAAATTTACATTTTTACCTAATTTTATTAAAAGTTTCTCCAAATACTGTGTGGCTCTCATAAGAAAAACTCTGTAACTGATCTCTGCTTGATTCTGTTGCCAGGATAATTTGTCAGTCGATTTTATTTTACGGAAGTCCAGCATTTTCCTTTCTGGCTAAACTCTTACAATCTGCGAATAATCAGTCTTTTTTTTTTTTTACTTTCTACCGAGACTGGTTTTGTAATGCAGCTGCTAAATGTTGTAACCCCACTCCTACAAACTAACTTACCTCCCTACAAGTTTTGGAACCTTTGTAAGCAGCAACCCCAAGGTTTTTCTTATGAGAGCCACACAGTGTATCAGTCTTAAATTTTGGTTTCTTTAATACAATCCCAACGATAAAAGAATATTATTTAATTAGAAAATATTTTGTTGTAAATCTCCCTCACTTCCTAAATTACTTTTTTTAATCTATCAAAATATTTGTATTACTCTGTGTTTTGCTACTGCCTTATTTAAATTAAATAATTTTTTTCGAATCATTTCAAATTGAAATTTTTTTTTTAAATACAGTAATTAAAAATTTTAACTGTTATTTGAAGTCGTTATGACTAAGCTCTTTCTGTGTGATATTTCTCAATGTGTATATTAAATAAATACATTTTCTCATGTGTATTGTTTAGAGTGTTAAATGTATTTTAATAGTGTAAAATCTAAAATTATACCAAAGTAACTTTAGAATTTGCTAACTGTACATATTGTAATATGCAAAGCACACCGTAAATTGTATATCAAACAGATGTAATGTATTGTGAATGGTGGAAAAAGAACAGAAGACTTCCTTTGTAAAACTTTCATTTTATTTCACTAAGAAAAGTTACACATGGATGTTAACAGAATACAAAGAAACAATAATGCATAACAAATAAAGAAATGAGAAAACAAGACACATGTGTTATTTTGTATGGATGGTTTAAGGATTAAAGTAAAATAATAATTGTTGAAATTTCTCGACAAAATGTACGACATAACTGTGAAATGGTGTGAAGTGTGATTGTTCTCATTTTATTTTGAGAGACACCACTTGGAAATAAACCACATAGACAAACATTATTAATTAAAAATTTTATTATCTAAATATTACATCAACATTACATCAACAGTATGAACATAATCTTACATAACATATAATAGTACTAGTATGTCAAAATGACCGGGCAGTTGAAACCGCTACGCAAAACTGAACCAATTTCGTCGCAACATAACCATTATACTTTTCGCATAAAAATCCGCAATTGCTAGATAGCCCCCCCCCCCCTTAACATTTGATAAAAACGTTACTTTAGTCGCCAAACGTATTCGTTAAGTGAGAAGAAGAAGCTGATGGTAATAAGAGGAAGTTTCGCCAGAGCCATGCCTATAACCAAACCACATGCCATGCTATTTTTATTTTTTAATTAATATGTTACAAAATGCCTGCCAGTGAAGAAAGCCTTGGATGGTGGACAGAAGGTGAGGACAAAAATTAGCTGATTGTGTTTTATAGAGTGCCGAAAAAAAAGAGTTTAACTGTTAATTTATATAATTATTTTGGTGATCAGTAATTATTTATTAATATGTTACAAAATGCCTGCCAGTGAAGAAAGCCTTGGATGGTGGACAGAAGGTGAGGACAAAAATTAGCTGATTGTGTTTTATAGAGTGCCGAAAAAAAAGAGTTTAACTGTTAATTTATATAATTATTTTGGTGATCAGTAATTATTTATGAAACCATGATCTAAATTGCTATAAAAAAGTTATTTATCTGTTGTAGGTATGGTATTTATTGCTATTAAACTTTGTGGAAATTTAGAATTAAAAGCCAAAATGATATAAAATGTATTTTTAGTACTAGTAACTACTTAATTTAGAAGAATGTAAGCCAAAATGATACAAAATGCATTTTTTAATACTTATAACTACTTAATTTAGAAGAATGTAAGCCAAAAGTCCTATATGTATGATTTTTTTTAAACATAAATTATAACAATTTAGATATATACAAAAATAATAGTGCCGGATTGAATTTGTAATTACATAATATAAATAAATTAAATATACTTACTTTTTTACTCATAAAAAAAATCATTAAAAAAATAATAAGAATTAACAGAAAGTAGAGCTTGCCTGGGATCATTGAAAATCATTTCGAAACATATTTTTCAAAAAAGTATGTTAAAAATAAACACAATTGAATACCTTAAAAAAAAAAAAAAACATTATTAATGCATAAAGTTTAACAGACTTATACATGGTGTATCTGAAAAAGTGGGCAAAACTTTAAGGGGTGATAGGAAGCAGCTATACGAGCATATTTCGTCATAGAATGTATGGCCGCGCAAGTCGCTAGGTAGCATTGTAAATGATGGCACATTCCTACGAGAGGTGTTGCCGGAGCTACTGCGTCCGATTCCAACCCCCATCAGGTCGAGAATGTGGTTTCAACTTGACGGTGCGCCTGCACACTTCGCCTTGGATGTGCGGAACACTTTAGATGCAACGTTCCCAGGGCGATGGATTGGTCGGGGTGGCCCCATAGCTTCGCCGGATCTCTCGTGTTTGGACTTTTTCCTGTGAGGCCATATGAAAAGCTTAATCTACGAGCACTCCATTGAAACCGATATGGATCTACTCGCCAGGATTGCCGTTGTTGCCGGTAGTATTCGGGAAATGCCTGGTGTCTTCGTAAATGTGCGTCTGTCTCTATCCTGCAGGTGTGAAGCTTGCATTACAGCTGGCGGAATACCTTTTGAGCAATTTCTTTGAGCATGTACATTAATTACATTGCTGTTAATACATTTTTTTCTGAAGTAACTCCTTTCATTCTTGTGTTAAATCTTTAATTGTGACAGTGGAAAACTACCTTTTAACTTCTCATCGCTTGCGTTCCGACCATACATTCTATGACAAAATTTTCTTGTATAGCCGCGTTCTATCACCCCGTAAAGTTTTGCTCACTTTTTCACTATCTTTCAAGTCAACTGTACGCTTTAAGCATAGTTTTCAACAGCTTACTTCTTTTTAAAGTATTTGTAACTATATTTTTATATATACTGTTTCACTAAAAGAAAGAATTATTTACTTCACAATGAGAAAACATATTAATTAAATTTAAAATTAAACTAAACGCAAGGTATAATCCCCTCCCATATGATCTTCAAATCTAAAAATACTAGAAGCAAACGTTTTTGTTTAGTAAAATCTGTATAGGTTGCAGTATCAGGGTGAAAATAAGTTTAGAAAATTTCTATATTTTGAATTCTACAATCTTTGTGTATTTTGTAATGGAATAGGCTACTTTTGTATTAGCCGGTTGCAAATCTCGACAATAATATTTTTTCCTCGCCAATAACAGCTTCTATTTTTCGTGTGTGGAAATTAGAAACAATACTTTTATGTTGAAATAACGGGTTTTGGTTTATATTATTTCTCATAAAAAAAAAAAATAATAATAAATAAATACAATGTATGTAATTTAAATGTGTGTAATATATGTATGTTTAATGCATTTTAAATGAAAATTATTATTTTCAAATTAAATGAGTGAACGGTTTATATTTCAAATAAAATGAATGCATTTCAAATGATGGCGATGGGGAAAAAATTTGGCGATTTATCACTTGCACCCGGCTAACATAAAATTACCAATTACTTTGATCCCTTCGTAAGTGAAGCGTACGCTTAGTTTACATTGCTACTCTCTTTTAAAGCAAATGCAGCTATATTTTCATAACACTATTTCGCACAAAGAAAAAGTTCGTTGCTTCGCAATGAGAAAAGATATTAATCTTGCTTTAATCGTATGAAACTTTTAATATTTGAAACCCCGAGAGATATAACACATATGAAAAAAAAAAAAAAAAAAAAAAAGATTTACTGTAAGCTCATCGAAAAAATGGGGTTCAGTGAAAGCAATTAAAAAAAAAATATGTTTCGTTCAAATAAAAAAAAAAAAAGGCCTTCCCAGCCTAAACTTGCAATATAGTTTACATTTTTGCTGCATATAATTTTAAAGGGACAAAATATGAAATATTATTCATTAGTTCTAATTTTTGAAATGCCAGATTAATTTTAAATGAGCAACTCTACTTACTGTTAAAGATAAAAAAATTACACAAAGTAATACCTGTTAGGTGGCTTTATCCTGCCGAAAGAACAGAATGACAGGAGTCGTTGAGCCCGAAACTTTAATGTCTTCTTCCTCTTGAATAGGTAGTGGGTGTCACTCCGGATGTCCTTTTTCTTTGCAGGAGGTTCTTCCAAACTGAAGGTGGTCGAAGATGACCCGCATGACAGGGTGTCCACACTCTCATCGTCTTCTTCAGCTGCCGATGCTGCGACTTCAGATGTTAGAAGGAAGCCTGCTGAAGCTGAAAAAAGACGGGACCGGGGATACCACTTACCTTCTGGGGCATCCGCATACTCATCTTCATCCTCTCCTCCACTGTCATCTGCATCCTGCATCTGCATACTTTCTGCATCTTCCCACATCTCAAAGACCCAGGAAACTAGAAAAGAAAGTGCATTAGCAAAAATAAACAAAAAAACCCAATAAAAAAACGAAAACAATTCATAAAAATGCATAATTGAAATTCTTAGCCTGTTATTTCTCCGAAATCGATGCTACACAGATCAAAGTTTGGGCAAAGAATGACGTAATTCGTAAAAAGATTAGTTAACTAACTATATAGTGTTGCCATTTTAACAATGCTTTTAATAATAATAATTACATGAAACAATGACAATAAACTTGCAACAACCGATGTAACTTGCGATAATCGACGGAAATATTGCACGTGAAAGTGTAAACAAATGCAAAATATGCAATTAGTAGTACAAAAAATGTTTTTTATACAGTAAACAAATAATCGATTGCGAAAAAAATAAGATAAAAAATGAATATAGACATTGTGTATTTATTAATCTATAGTATAGTATAATCCCATGATTTGGATAACATCAAAAGGTTATCCCCGTCGCACAGTGGGGCATTTGCCGGATTCAGCCGGCCAAAAATATTTCTTCGTGAAAAAATGTTGGAACGCGTATATTTTATTAGTTTATCATATTTTTATACTTTTATAATAATTTTTCTTTGAAAAAAAATGTTTTTTGTATGTACAGGGTAAGTGAAAATCATTGTAACATGTAACACTAACTTTAATCATAATAAAATATTAATGATTAATTCTCTGGTTTCGATTGCATTTTATCTATCAAAATAAACGTAACTTTTTTATGCAGAATAACTCAAAATTAAAATATTTGAAATCACATTCTAATTCGTTTAAAATTTTTGGAGATATATATTTTTATATATAGATATACTAGATTATTCGATTTTTGCGTTTTTTCTTCATGCCTCTTTTAAAGTTCTGGAATCGATTTTAAATTACATTATATTGGAATAAAAAGTACTGTACCAACTTTAGTAAGCTCTCTTTTTAATTATATTTATGCCTTAATATTTTCTAAAATAGAAATCTTCCATTTACGCTTTTACAGAGCAAATCAATAATGTATTGAAATCAAGTATTTATTAATCACATATATTATTTATTTTATTTAAGAAAAATATTACAAATATCATATTTGATACACGTAAATTACTATATATATATATATATATACATATTTGATAATGAAATCGAAAGTTATTCATCTGATGAAGCAAAATTGTCATCGTAATAGTTTTCATTACTATGCGATTCTATTTGACTTTGCTAGAGTGTATAGTACTCAAATGTTCAACAGGAATAAGTGATGCTAAAGCCTTTAAAAATGATTCCGATTTTTTCACTTGGTATACGTTTCATACAAGATAAGAGTGGATCTTAACTCAGCAGTTACCAGTTTAGAATATCCACGTTACACGATTTCTCTTAAACTTCAACTCTCTATATATATCCCTTACAATCGCAATTCTTATGGATCGGCAGAATCTAGACGTGGAAGACGTTACATTTTGCCAAGCGATTTCTTCTTTCTTTGACTGAACAACAATTTGGAAAAGTACAAATAAATTCCAAAAAATGTTTCCATCAAAATTGACATCCTTTTTTTTGAGCTTTTTTTATTTCCCCTTTGTTTAATGCCGGCACATTCTCACTTTCAATTTTACACAGAGTTCGTCACCATTCATTGTCTCAGCAATTCCTTTGAGATAGTTATTTGGGTAATAGATATTTCCATTTGTAGCGAATTATAGGACGGATATGTTTTCTTATGTGAATGTCTGACTATTTTATAATGCATTTTATAGATATTTGCTTCAACAAACATTGATAAAGCCCCAACTGTCGAGAGATTCCAATAAATTGTTTCATGATAATTATATAACATTTGTTTATTTTTAGCTCCAAGATATAGACCCATGTCATTTCTTTAACTTCTGTAAAAGCATTTCTGTGTCCAGTAACATACTATTCTGATTGGGTAACTTCAGAAAGGATTTCAAGATTTCTTTGCTGTGTACTTCAGTTTTTTTATTTTTCTCTTTGACTTACAATTCACAGAAAAATTTCTGAACCAACTTGGACGTACTTACGGCTATTTGAATAATCGCTGCAATCAAGATTAACTTTTATCCCAGAAAAAAAAATGCTTATCTGATGCTTTTGCTTTTCTTAATAATTATCTTTGTTGACAAAGGAATCCTGGAGAAATTAAAATTTCTTATCTAAATTTTCCAAATTCTGGTTATTCATAAGGACGAAGAGGATTTATTTTAATATAATTTTCATTCCAGATATAAATTTATTCATCAGATATGCAAATTTGAACTATTTTATGTCTGCAGATGACAACTTGGGGTTACATTTGCAATTGAACCATCGTAGAATATATTTTATAAAAGGGAATAAATGAAAACCATCATATACAGGAACATACACATTTACGTTTAAAAGAAAGTCTTCTAAATTTGCGGTTATTATCGGCTATTGTTTTCAAAGTTATTAACTACATATCTTGAACTCTCAATTAATGTAAAAAATATCATCGGATCTCACCCTTAAGGTTAACTAATTCCTTTTGGAATATTTAAATTAAGAATAACAATTTCCAAACTATATACTGTACATTTCATGTCGCTTTTTCATATATTTTATTTAAACAAATATAAACATATTTATGTGAAATATAAACATACCTACTTGGTCTTTCCTAATCCGTAACTATTTCATACAAGTAAAAGTTTTCAACAAAAAAAAAATCACACTGAAATGAACAGTCACAAAATTGTAGTTGAGAGCACAGATAACCAACCTACTTCTTCAAGCAAGTTTGAACTTGCCTGGCACTAATTTGCTTGCACGTGAAAAAATTTTATAACTGTACTGAGACTCCTGAACTATTTACCTTCACAGTTGGCTACATATTTTTCTTCTCAACTGTATTTTGAAAAATTGACTTTTGGCCGGCTAAATCCGCCAAATGCCCCACTGTGCGTCGTCTTCCCCCCCCCCCCCCAAAAAAAAAAAAAAAAAAAAAAAAAAAAAAAAAAAAAAAAAAAAAAGCTTGTTTTGCTAAACCACATTTACTGAATTACGCCAGAACGGATCACTGAACCCTCTTCATTAACTCACTCATCCAAAATATTTGCAAAATCAGTACACTGTCCCAATTTGGTTCGAATTGGTTCAATATTTCTGATCTAAAAGTTACTTTATTTGATCAATACACATTTCCATTGAACTTTCCCGTTAAATCCGTAAGTTAGCTTATGGAGAGAGAGAGAGATAAATACTCTTAGGTCTCTAATGACTCTCTGATGATGGTTAGAGAGTCATTTTGGTGGATTTTTCTGAACCACAATCGAGTATGAAAGAGTGACATTATGTTATCGCGTCCATACCACGGGAAGTTGAAATGAAATGAACCAGTTCAATCATTTATGGGTGTTTTGAATCTGAATTTTTCTTTTTAACACTTTCCAACATGCAATTGAAAAGTGTTTATGAATTCGGTTTGCCTGTCTGTCCATCCGTCCGTGCTCTAACTCTCGTAAATATTCTCGGATTGTCATTGAATTTTTTATACATCATTGAATTTTACCATAGAAAATGTTCGGTATTGAAAATGAAGTGTGTAGCATTAATAGTTCATTTACAGGGACGCACAAAAGAATTCCATTACATTAGGGTCTATGACGAAAAATCGTTTGCGGCGCATTTTATTACTATGAAATGTTCGGTATATGGAAAATGAAGTGTGCAGTAGTTATAATTTGTTTACAGGGGCACATAAAAGAATTGCGTTACATTATATGGTCTATGGTTTTCAATGCATTTTATTAGTTTTACATTATTTCAAAATTTATATGTATCACTGTGGTGCTTTTTTTTATACTTCCTTTCAAGTCTACTCAAGAGCATTTTCAATTAAAAAATTACGAGGTTGAAAATTTGCATTTATTTATCAAAAAATGTTATGTTAAAAATGTGTGTTTTAGTTGATGAAAGTCTATTTGTAAGTCAATTGATAGAATGTATATGAATTTAAATAATTAAAGGAATAATTAAAAATGTTGGTTTATTACTATAGAAGGCACTTAAATTTTCTAAATCTTCCATGTATAGATATGCAAATTATTTGTGTTTTTTTTTTGTTTAGTTGTGTTTGTTTAAGTTTTATTTGTGTTTTACATTAGGCTCATAGATACATTAGGCTGTTTATTCTTTTTATATAAAAATGAAAAATGGAAAATATCAAAGTGCTTTTAATGCTTTTAAAAAACTGTTATATGCTATTATATTATATGACATGATTACGATCTTAGATTTTTCATAATAGCCTTTTTTCCCCGATTACATAATTTAATTGAAGTGATTGAGTCTCAATTAAATATTCCCCATATATTACATCTGATCTAGAAGTAAATGCTTCAGCTTATGTATGTGGAAAATGTATTATTTTATACTCTTTTTAACACTTTCCAACCTAGTTGAAAAGTGTTTATGACTTCGGTTTGTCTGCCGTTTGCCGTCTGTCCGTGCTCTAACTCCCGTAAATATGCTCGGATTGCCCTGCAATTTTTATATGTTATTGTCGTTATCTATAGCACGTTCCTTATTTCAGCTGAAGTGTGTAGCACTTATAGTTTTTTTACAGGGACACTCAAAAGAATTCCGTTACATTACGGTCTGTGGGGAAAAATCATTTGCGGTTTATTTTAATGATGTTACACAATAATTTCAAATACGATGTAATTGATATATATCACTAAGGTGCATTACAAGAAGCTTAATATGGAATAGGGTGTGCATAGCACTTATAGTTACTTTATAGGGACAGTCAAAAGAATTCCGTTACATTATGTCTATGGAGAAAAATCGTCTGCGGTTTAATTAAATAATGTTTCACTATTTTAAACGCATTGAAATTTATATATATCACTAAGGTGCGTAACAAGAGGCTTACTACAGAATACTGTGTGTATAGCAGTCATCGTTCATTTACAGGGACACACAAAAGAATTCTCTACTGCCTGTTAACAATAATTCCTGGAAGTGTGTTTTAAGTTGCTGAACGCGATTTTAAATTGAACTCACTTTTTGTCTATTACTGGGTGTGTATAAATTCTGTATTTCATATACAGGGCAGCACAAAAGTTCGCGAACACATTTCCGTTTATTGACAGAAACTCCAGAAGGAGAATTTTAAACTGTGCAACGCGTTTCCTAACTAAACTAAAATTTTTCATCCTATGTAATATATATACAAATCTATAGATCCTATACAGGCTTGAATAAAAGTATTCGGATATTTTTCCGAATATTGTATATGTTGGAAATTCCTGAAATTACGTTTTTAAATATGTTATGCGTTTTCCAAATTGTTTACTTAGATGTTATCTTTCAGCTTATTAAACGGTAATGATTTGTAAAATTATTTTGGAAGCGTTGGAAAGTGTTACATAATCTATGCTTGACGCATGATTTTCGTTTTTGTTATAATTTTTACATTCTTTTTTCTGTTTTTGCAACTCATTTATAATAAAGTTTTTAGTATATGTATTGTGTCTTTCTAATGTTATATCTCTGTCTCGTTCCTCCTCCACCCCTTAACCTGCTCCCTGATATTTCTTAGATACTTGCCAATCTCCCACTTTTCTTTTTTTTTTAATCAAAAGAACATACTTTCAACCAGAAAATTTATTTAATTAAATGTGTCTTGTTTATATGTGGTAATCATTTGAAATCTACTTGGTTTCGTTTATAAAATACAATTTCTGGTTCAAATTATGCTTTTTAGATTTTTAAAAAAAATAGGTGGGAGGTTGACAAGAATATCTTTATAGTATTTTAAAAAATATCTTGTTACATATAGTGGAACAAAAAATTTGTAATATTTGTATGCACTATTTTAGAAAA
This sequence comes from Maratus michaelseni, assembly GCA_963931845.1. Classification (NCBI taxonomy): domain Eukaryota; kingdom Metazoa; phylum Arthropoda; class Arachnida; order Araneae; family Salticidae; genus Maratus; species Maratus michaelseni. The sequence goes on from OZ007590.1 coordinate 356,397,138, forward strand.
AAAAAAAAAAAGAAAAGAGTGATGACCCTGAAAATTTAACTGTTGGATGCAGTAAGTTTGCAGTACTTTGAAAATCTTCTTGTTAAAATGTTATTAAAACAACTGCCATAGAGATACACTTTCAAATCATCCAAATTGCATACTTTTTACTGGTACACAATGATTTTAATGCAGCACCCCTGAGCAAAAAGGTATTGGGGAGGCTAAGCAATGAGACCTGATTCAACTTAGGATATCTGCAATAGATGTCAATTTAGCTAGATACCAGATATCTGGGAAAATTTGGACTGCAGCATGTTTCTCGTTCGTTTTTATATATTTTTTTAATACTTAAAAAATAGTTTTTTTTCTTTTAATAAAATTAGCTAGTTATTACTAAAAACGAAAAAAATCTGTTTTTAGTACTAAAAAATTCAAAGTATCATAACTTGGATAGTTTGGTCGTAGAAGAATTGGATTTTTACTGCTTTACTTATTAGAGCATGGAGAAGGTTTTGTTAAATATAACTTCTAGGACCCAAAGACCATATAAAAAAATTGAATTTCGTAACTTTTTAAAGACTAATTATTTCAATGTAAATAGAATTTCAAATAATGAAGAACAACATTTGAACATTTTTGCAATCGAAACTTTACCTCTAAAACTAATGTTTTACAAATTAGCTATTGGTCAATGATATTTAGAGAATATTCCGAATAAATATGAAGGTGAATCTGAATATTTCTCTATTTTAATGAGTAAGAATAGCCAAACTAAAAAATAAATAATGCACTATTTTCACCATATCTAGTAATCCATTTCTCTCTCTTTTTTTGAGTGAGAGTGAAAATTTTAATTTTGGGAAATTTATATCAATATTGAATTATTTATTTTTTTATTCCTATAAAGGAAAAAATATGACAATTATTTTTTACTATTTAAATAGTTCTAAAGATTTTATTTTGCGTGTGGGGTGAAGAGACAATGGGGAAATCAGCAATTTTGGTAGGGAGTTTGAATGGTTGATTATTTATTCATTGTTTCTACAAAGTAACAAACAGGGAAAATTAAAAAATAATAATAATAAGGATTTTTGACATTGAGTACCTGGGAAAACTAAAGTTTCGAAGGGGAAAAAAAAAAAAAAAAGATTTGCTTAAGGCTGTTCTCAAATCCAAAAGAACGACTTTCTGACACATTTTTTAATTCATTTTTGTTCGGAAACACATGAAATTGGCAGGTGTTCTTATTCAAAAACTATGAAATCGAAAGACGTTTTCAATTTTTGAGGTAAAGGCAGAAGATTTTTCAGAAAATACCATCAAAGTCGGCGTTTTGTTCCGAATTTCCGACGCCGCAGCACAAGAAAGGGGAAAAAACGTGTCATCACATGACACGAATCACTTATAACTCGATAAGTAATTTATTTATCAAAAAATGGAAAATCATTTCGATTCTAAATCACTTCAATAATCAAGTCTGCCAATTTTATGTCTTTGCATTTAACAACGAGTCAGAAAATGTGTCAGAAAATTTCATGTTATTGAACAGGTCATTTGAAAACAACCTTACGTTGATGATTCTGTCTCCATTAAAAGAGAAAACATTTTATGGCCTGACTCAATTTGCAGGTTAAAAAATTCAAAACAAAAAACAGCCATTATTAAAGGTGTTTTCTCAGGCGGAAAAAAAAAAGTTCCCCGCGGAGCTTTTTGACACATTTACGGACTCATTTTTAAACACAAAAGCAACACTTTCAGACATGACTATTAGAGTGGTTTAGAATCGAACAGGTTTTAATTTTTTGATAAATTACATTTTGAGTTATAAGAGATTGTTGTCTCATGACGACCTTTATCGCGCTTTCACGTTCGGAAATTCGGTTCGAAACGCCAACTTTAATTGTATTTTCTGAATTAATACTCTGTATTTATCGAAAAATGTAAAAAATATTCGGCTACATATTTTCCGAATAAGAGCACCAGTCAGTTGTATACATTTATACGGACAAAAATAATTTCAGAAATGTGTCAGAAAGTAGCGAGTTTGGATTTGAGAACAGCCTTAAAACCAAAATACCATTGTAATTGAAAATGGCTAAAAACTGATTTTTCGGGACCAACAGATGGGACCATTTAAATAGCCTGCAATTTATTTATTTCAACTTTTTTTTGCAGCGTATATCTGTAAATTGCATTTAAAACAAATGAATTTTTAAAACTCCCCAACATAGTTGTATAAAGTGTTTATGACTTTAGTATGGTCTGTTTAAATGTACTTGGTTTCTCATGTAATTGGTATATGTTGTTGAGGTTTATCATAAGACCTTTCCCTATTGAAAATGGAGCGTGCAGTATTCATAATTATTTTACAGGGAACACAAATAATTCCGTTACATCACAATTTATAGTAGGGAGTCTTAAGTTTTTCACGTTTGTGGAACACCAATAAATCGATAAATAGCTTAGAAAGAAATAATATACAATACATTGCCTAGGTTACAAAAGTTAGAAGCGGGTCGTATATAGGCACTGCGGAATTGGAGAATTCTCATATTCTTGTTGATTCATAAAAGATTCATTTACTTACTTTTGCACGTAATAGTAAATTTTAACACCACAAGTTCTCTCTCTATAGAGAGTTACTATACGTATATATATCTATATAATTATCTCATTTAGTAATTGATTTGATACATTCATATTGATACAGACAAAGCATAACATATAATATGCTATCGGGAACTAAGTAAAAATCGTCATTTGTGTTGATATGGTGAAAAATTGTGCATACCGAGTGGTTGTTACTAGTTTTCTTAGTCATTTTTAAAACTTTCCAACATACAAGTTGAAAAGTGTTTACGACTTCGGTTTGCCAAGCCGTCTGTCTGTCCGTGCTCTAACTCGCGTAAATATACTTCGATTACCTTGAGCTTGCAGTTACACTATTTCAAATATACTGAAATTCATGTACATTATTGAGGTGCAATACAGCACTCGTTGTATAGAATATGAAGTGCATGGCAGTTATCATTTATTTACAAAGACACACAAAAGAATTGTGTTACATTACGTCCTGTGGTGAAAAATCATTTGTCTTTTAAAATGTTACATTATTTTAAACATAATGAAATTGGTGTGCATTGATAAGGTGCACGACAAGATGCTTACTGTAGAATATATAGTACTTGGCATTTATTTGTTCATTTACAGGGACACAAAAAAGAATTCTGTTACAGTACTGTCTATAAGCGATAATCTCAGGAAGTACGTTTTCAGATGCAGTTAGTTGTGTTATATATTTCCTAACTGAATTAAATTTTAACTTAGTACGTGGTGTTCATAAAAATCTGTAGATCATATAAAGGACTGTACAAATTATTTCAAGTCACCATAATATGGGCAGTATATGCTGAATTTTTGTTTTCCAAATGTCATTTGCGTTTTATAGTCGAATTAAATTTTAGCAAATCAGGTGGAGTGTGACAAATCTTATTGATCTACTCGATTGCTCAATAGAATTCGGATATGTTATCGACTGTGGGCGTTAATTGCTGATATTGGGTGTTCTAGTGTATTACGTGATATTTATAAATTCTATAGATCATATACAGGGTTGTACAAAAGAATTCGAATACATTACAGTCATCAATTACATCACATTACATCAATTGCTGAAAGAGAGTTTTCAATTGCATCACGAGTTTGTCAGCTGAATTAAATTTTACCGCAATATGTAAAATAATATGAATGTATAATGTACAGGGCTAGACAAAAGAATTTGAATAACTTACTGACTATGGGCGGTTATTGCTGAAATTTGATTTTCAAGCATATTATGCATTTTCTTCTTTTACCGTAATATCAAAAGAGGAAGTTGCGTTAAAATTTTCTGGAAGTGTTGGAAAGTATTTCATAATTATACGTATTGTTTGATTTTTCTTTATATTTTAACACTTTTTAACATATGTAATCTACTAAAAAGTATGACTTTTTTTGTCTGCCGTCTGCCCGTGCTCTAACTCTCGTAACTATACTCGGATTATCATGTAATTTATATGTTATTGAGTTTTACTATGGTATGTTCCCTATTATAAATGGTGTGTGTAGCATTTATAATTCGTTTACAGGAACATTCAAAAGAAACCCGTCACATTATGATCTATAAGAGGAAAAAATTATTTGCGGTATATTTAATGATGTTTCACTAGTTCAAACATAATAAATTAATATGCATTTCTGATGTGCACTAAATCATGCTTTCTGTAGAATGTAAAGCGCAAAGCATTTATCATTCATTTACAGGGTCAGGGTAACAACAAAAAGTTAAGTTACATAATTGTCTACGGTGGAAAAATCGTTTGCAGCGTATTTTTATGGTGTTACACTATTTCAAACATAATGAAATTTATATGCATTACTGAGATGCATTACAAGATTCTTTACAATAGAATATAAAAGTACGTAGCAGCATTTATCGTTCCTGTGCAGGAATACACAGAAAAATTCAGTTACAGTATTGTCTATGAGCGTTCATTGCTGGAAGTGCGTTTTCAACTTTGGTTTGTGTTTTTAAATTTATTTTTGCATACTACATATATATATACTATATTTAGTACCGAATATAAATAAATTCATATACAGGGCTACGCAAAGGAACTGTATACATTGCCGTCTGTGGATGGTAAATTTCTGAAAGTACGTTTTTAATTGTGTTATGCGTTTTTTTCTCTTTTTTTTTTAATTAAATTAAATTTTAGTTTAATATGAGGCGTGTACAAAAATCTGTAGATTTATATACTAGATTGTACAAAATTATTCGAATGCATTTCCGTCTGATGGTGGAAATTGCTGAAGGTAAATTTTCGACTGTTTAGTGTTTATGCGTTTTGCAACAAAGCTAAGTTTTAGCACATGCATTGTATATATACAGATAGTATATATACAGATAGTATATATAACAGGTAGTGTATACATACAGATATATAGATCATGTACAGGGATGCACAGAATAATTCGAGTACCTTTCGGACTATGGACGGTAATTGCTGAAATCTGGTTTTCAAATGTGTTATGCTGCATTTTGTAAGTTGTTTACTCCGAAATCTTCTTTTACCTTTTTAAACGGCGGAGTTTAGTTGCAGTATTGCCCCACCTGTGGCTGAGAGGTTCTGCTCTCCAAGCTGGTGAACGAGAGGCGCTGGATTCAAACTCCTGTCGCCCTCGTCGATCTAACCGTTCGGAGTTTTCCGTGGTTTTCTTCAAACCTTGCTTAAATACGGTTAAGATTCCTTACAAAGACCCCCACGAGGGGCATTCCCCCCGCCCGCCTGCCTATATCCCTAGCACAGATTATCGGCCGTAACAAATAACCAACCAACTTTTACAATATTCTGGAAGTGTTGTAATTTGTTTCATTATTAATATTAGATGCATGATTTTTCTTTCTTGTTTATTTTATGTTAGGATTCTAACGCGAATAAACATTTATTTCAGAACGTTTGCCTGCTTATATCCTTCAAAACAGAAATTCCCATTGTCGTTGGTTTAGATATTTTAACGCACTGATTTCATAGGAAATTAGTCTGATATTCGATTAAGTTGATTACTTGAATGAATCTGAACCTTTCAGTATATAGGATTTCAATTTGGAGACCTCTCTTGCATTGGTAGTCGTAAATATTGGATATCTGCGTACAAGTACTCCTCGTAGAACTATTGCAACGATTTGTCTTCAGGTTAAAAATTGTTTTATTCCGTCAAAATTAGATATCGCCATTAAAAATTGAAAATAAAATCTTTTTGAGTATTTTTCAGTTTATAAATGCTATGATAAGACATGCTCCCTATGCTTATTTTATTCATACAAATTTTTAGAAAACGTGACTTCCTCCAATCATGAATGATTTTCAATTATGCCTGACTTTTTAGGCTACTAACATATTAAATTTTCATTTTTTTTCCTTTCTTTTTTTGTTAACACTATATTTTAATAGAAATCTTAGCCATATTTAATCGTAGAAATTCTGTAATTAAATAAGTTGATGATTTTTATTAAAAAAATACTGGTAAAAAATAAATAAAAAAAACCCCTTAAAAGTTGGAGTTTTGCATACAGCTCTAACACAGGCATGTCAAACACGTGGAGACAACGTTTCTGTGGCCCTCGAAGCCTTTGTCATTTTACCTGCGTTTAATTTAGTTAGAACGCGCATGCTGAAAATGCACTTTGCACGAACACACTTACACCACCCGTGGTCTCAGATATGGCAAACATCCGTAAGATATGGATATCAGTGTTACCAGTTTGGCAGGCATTTTTTCTATTCAAAATGTTACCACTATTTTTGAATAGTAATATTTATCTTTTTTATTCTGTCAATAAAGAAGGGTGATATTTTATTTCAGAATGTGGTATCTGAATTTAACAAATCCCACTCATATGGCAAGAGTGACGTATATAGATACGTATAATTCAATTTTACATTTTAGCTAAAAAAAAAATTACAAACATAACCAATCGCAACGTAGCGAAGAGCGGGATCGTATGTCTGAAAATATAAAGGTTTGTAAAATTTTTACAGTATTTTGTTTATAATTTTTATCTGTTTTATGTTCAAACTCATACTTTATTTTTCTGCTCTCGATTTTACACCACTTTAGAAAATAGTATACTGTATTTAATAAATACTAAGTAATTTATTGTAAAATTAATAAAATTTAGTGCTTAACTAGAAACAGTTATTTTTTTTTAAATTGTAAAATATAAAATTAAATAGCTTTCAATGAGTCGCTTTGAAAGTGGCACAAATTATCACTTTTGCGCTTGACACAAAAACCCTGAATCCGTCATTCAGGTTCTTCACTTAGGCTTTAGTCGAACATATGGATTTTAGATTTAAGTACTTTAATTATTTTCATTACTTAGGTTAGTAAATGTGCCATTGAATGAAGCCTGGGCGACCCTTCTTTCATCTCTTTCATTTTTATTGATATATATACACCTTTTATTGACATACTCTCATAGATTCCGGGGTTTATAAAAAATATATATATGTTAAAGCTCTTTACTACAATGAATAAATATGATAAACTGAAGATGTACATCGCAGATTTTTTTAAAGGGGCTTTACAATGCAATTATATTCAAAGGAAAGCTGAAATTTTATATGTGATTTGTAGACACTGTTGTAGTTTGGAAAGAATGTACCATTAAGAGGTGCTACAGCTCTCAACATGTAAAGAAAACTCCCGAAAATCTGATTAAACATCGGAAAGATAAACTGTCAGAATTGTTACTGATACTTCTTAAAAGAGAATCAAAGTGCTTTAGCCAAACCTAATTGAAGAATACATTTGCTTGGAAAAATTAAGTATTGTCTTTATTACAGTAAATATCCCGCGAGTCGAAATCCTTCTCTACGAAATTTTAGAAATAACGTCTAAAGAAGTTAAATAAATTTGAAAATAGTATAAATATAAGTATTATTGCTAGAAAGATTTGTATATAGTCGGATAGATTTATAAAAGCCAGATATGTACTTATATTTGTGCGCATATGCTTAATCATCGCCAAGCTTAGAAAATATCTTGGAAATATGGGTAGTGAAGATAAACAGATCTACCTTCTTATAAAGATATTTGAATATTTGACGACTTTCCATCAAAAAATTTTGTTAATTTCGAACTGTTAAAAAAGGTTACAATTTTCATTTTAAATCAACAAATTATGAATGTGTATTATTAAAAGACCACCAAAAGACAAAGTACTTGGAGTTTTCATTCGAAATTAAAATGCACCTGAGTAAACTTCAACATCAAAGAAAATTTCATCATACTATCTTGTTATTTGAAAGTATATTAGCGTTTTTAAATAGAATTAATTAGGTATTTCATTTTAAATGTTGCCAGGAATTACTACAAAAATCATCGGAGTGAAAATTTTAAAAAATATACTAAACAAGAACGAAAAATCATGCTTCAAGCATAGATTATGTAACACTTTCCACCGTTTCCAAAGTAATTTTACAAATCATTACCGTTTAATAAGCTGAAAGATAACATCTAAGTAAACAATTTGGAAAACGCATAACATATTTAAAAACGTAATTTCGGGAATTCCCAACATATACAATATTCGGAAAAATATACGAATACTTTTATTCAGCCCTGTATAGGATCTATAGATTTGTATAAATACTACATAGGATGATAAATTTTAGTTTAGTTAGGAAACGCGTAGCACAGTTTAAAATTCTCCTTCTGGAGTTTCTGTCAATAAACGGAAATGTCTTCGCGAACTTTTGTGCTGCCCTGTATATGAAATATAGAATTTATACACACCCAGTAATAGAGAAAAAGTGAGTTCAATTTAAAATCGCGTTCAGAAACTTAAAACGCACTTCCAGGAATTATTGTTAACAGACAGTAGAGAATTCTTTTGTGTGTCCCTGTAAATGAACGATGATTGCTATACACACAATATTCTGTAGTAAGCCTCTTGTAATGCACCTTAGTGATATATATAAATTTCAATGCGTTTAAAATAGTGAAACATTTTAAAACATTTACATTAACATTTTTTTTGTGACGATTTTTCTCCATAGACGTAATGTAACGGAATTCTTTTGACTGTCCCTGTAAAGTAACTATAAGTGCTATGCACACCGTATTCCATATTAAGCTTCTTCTAATGCACCTTAATGATATATATAAATTTCAATGCGTTTCAAATAGTGAAACATTATTTAAATAAACCGCAAATGATTTTTCCCCATAGACCGCAATGTAACGGAATTCTTTTGAGTGTCCCTGTAAAAAAACTATAAGTGCTACACACTTCCGTTGAAATAGGGAACATGGTATAGATAACGACAATAACATATCAAAATTGCAGAGCAATCCGAGCATATTTACGGGAGTTAGAGCACGGCCAGACGGCCAGACGGCCATGCGGCCAGACAAACCGAAGTCATAAACACTTTTCAACTAGGTTGGAAAGTGTTAAAAATGAATTCAAAAGAAGGTTTTTGAATTTCAAAAAGTATGAAAATCAGTTTAATCTGTTTACTTCACCTCCAATGGTTGATGATGGAATTATTGTTTAGAATTTAATACTGCAGTTAAGAGGCTACTTCACTCAGGCGAAAACACCCGCTCGTTAATGTTAATCCTATGGGGGAAATAATTTACGATATCTCGTTCGCATTTCAATATTTTTAAATGATTTTTCTTGCATTGGATAGTTGAGGTCAATCTCTGTGCACGCTCCTTTGTACTTTTTCAAATTTTTTTTTTTTTTTTTTTTTTTTTTTTTTAGGATACTTTCACTTTCGAAACTGGTTCCGAAAATGAAAGCATCTTAATAAATAAAAAAAGAACTTGTAATCAAAATCAAAAAGTACAAAAGAGCGTGCACAGAGATTGACCTCAGCTATCCAATGCGAAATAAAATCATTTAAAAATATTGAAATACGAACGAGATAACGTAAATTATTTCCCCCATAGGATTAACATTAACGAACGGGTGTTTTCGCCTGAGTGAAGTTGCCTCTTAATCAAAATTCAGTGCGATATTAGGGCGAAAACATATAGATATGAGGTTTCAAATTTCTGTAATTATTCATCAATCGACAAATATTTTAAAGTATGGGTGCAATTGTGTTAATTTGTATAGTGTGCAATTTTGTCAATTTTCAAGTCAAATTAACATAATTTGAACCAGAAAATTTATTTAATAAATGAAATGAAATGAAATAATTAGCGCACAGATGTAAGACACATTTTATTACATAGATTTTCTGATTTAAAATATGTTTTTTTATTTTTTATTTCACGAAAACATGGAAGATTGACAGCTATGCCTTTGCTAGATCAAGATTAACAGACCAGCTTGTACGACCAATTTTTAAAATATATGTAATTTAGAAATTCAATTAAATTTTATAAATTTGGTTATTGAAAAGTAATTTTCTGTATTTTTTCGAAACATAAGACAAAATAAACTACGTAGTATAATAATGACTTTGGAACTTTGCTTGAATATTTCTTTAAAATGGCTGTGTTTTGTAAGAACAAATTTTATTCTGTGCAATAGTAATAATATTTATGTGGCTCTCGAACTTGCTTATAATGCTTAATTTGGCCCGTGGGAGTTTGACATCCCTGCTCTAAAACGACAGTCACGAAATCATCACTGTTTCCAATCGAATGTTTTTTATAACTTTTCTCTCCAATACTTTGGTAACCAAATAATATGGAATTTTTTTTCGGTGAGGTGGGGGAGGTGTAACTGGACGGGGGTTCCACTTACTATGTGCAACTCGTAAGCCAATGTTTTAGGTCAAATTGTATTTGAATAATCCTTTGTTTCATAAAATTATCTATAATTTTAAATATTTATCTCTTGTGTCAACTTGTTTCAAATATTATTTAATTTTTATCTGAGTTGTTTTTCCTTTCTGCAATTTGGGAATAGCAGCAAATCAACGTATATAGCTATATAATATATCGATATTTAATATAACTTGAATATTTTGAATTTTATTACTTTTCATTGTTTGATAGCTCGAAATTTTCCTAGAACTTATAAAATTCATGTTCCAAATAATACGTAAAAATTATCGTTAATTCGAACCTTTATGTATGTTACTGAAAATCTGGAAGTTCAATTATTTAGAACTTATATTGTTAACTATAACGTAACAAGTATTAAAAAACTAGTGTACTGTGGCATTACAAAATATTTTTCTATACTGGTTTAATGTATTAATTTTAAATAGTATCAGCGAATATGATTATAAAGCATGATGCATTTCTTCGAATTTAACATGAAGTTAGGATGATTAATTAATTAAAAGAAGAACAGAACAACAGCGCCCCCCGTTCGGTATTAAAATTTAAAATTAGATCTACATATATACACATTTTTAATCCATAAACTCAAATATTAGATTTTGGTGCATTTCTACACAATAGAAAATAAGATACAGCTATAAAGTTTATCGCAAAAAAAGCATAGGGCTAATATTCCGTAATCAGGTCTACAGCCAAAAGTTGGGGTCAAAAGTAAGTGATTCTGGCAACAATGTTGTTTTATACACATTGTTTGATAAAGGTTGCAAGAAGGAGCTAATAAGTAAGGCTCCTATAAAGGGAGCTGACGCATATCCATCCTGTTGCCCAAAATAACCGCCATATTGTAACCCAGCTCAGCAATGGTCTACCGCCAGAGCTGGAGTTTTCCGTATTGTCACTGTCACTCGACGTCCACCACTGCGGTAATGCTAACCGGTTTTAGGTAGGTTTTTGGTCTCGGATTATTAAATGGCAGAGATGATTCACTCTGTACTTTAGGAGCTCTATTAATAAGGAAAGGGCAGCTGACGTTACTGTTGGTTAATTTACTGTTGGATAGCAAGAAAAACCTGTCCATTTTATATGACTTCTACTGTACACATGAGATGGGGTGATTTGATTGGGTCTACTTTAAACAGGTCTATGATATGATTGGCCTACGTCGCTATGACGATTCCTGCAATGATCGCTACGACAACAATGTAGTGGTAGATTGGTTGATGGAAATGTTTGTAAACATGCCCTTTCCTTATACTGCCAACTACGCTCGCTAAATTGCATAAGTTGATTGTGGACTCAACTATTAATCTCTCCCCAAGCACAGAATATAAGCGCCCTCTGTTGAGGGATCAAAGTCAAAATTGAATCATTATCCAATTTTGTTAAGATATAACGGAATATGCAGTTTGACGAAATTCCTTGCATTAGTTCTTGAGATACAGTTATCTGGGAAATCATGAAAAACACCATGTCAGTACCAGCTGTTGGGCTATATACACTCAAACCTAATCAGCACCAATTTATGTCATCTCATACAAGTTTCACATACACCAAAAACAAATCAGCACCAATTTATGTCAAAGTCTAACTGAATCTAAAGTTTTATTAAATTCCGTGCATTAGTTCTTGAGGTAGGACTATCGCTAAAATCGTGTAAATCCAGAAAAATGCAGCATAGCAGCGCCATCTGTTAGGAGATTTACACCGAAACCTAATTAACAACAACTTATGTCAACGTCTAACTGAATCTGAAGTTTGATGAAATTCTGTGCATTAGTTCTTGAGATATAGTTATCGTGAAAATCATGATAAAAGTAGCATAGCAACGTCACCTGTTGGGTTGTTTACACCAAAACGTAACCAGCATCTATTTATGTCAAGGTCTAACAGAATCTGCAGTTTGATGAAATTATGTGCGTTAGTTCTTGAGATATAGTTATCATGAAAATCTTGAAAAATGTAGCATAGCAGAGCCACCTGTTGGACGATTTACACCAAAAACTAATTAGCACCAATCTATATCACAGACTAACTGCATCTAAAGTTTTATTCAATTCTGTGCATTAGTTCTTGAGATAGAGCGCCCACAAAATTTTTGTTACAGACTCACAGACAGACATTTTCTAAAAACAGTCAAATCGTGTTCAGGACCCTCTAAAACGTATAAATCCGCAAAAAACCGGAAGTCGATTTTTTTCACGAATCCAATACTTTCTTCTTTTAAAGATAGAAGAAAGTAAAAGCAGTCAAATTCGATTCAAGACATCCCAAAACATGTAAATCCGTTAAAAAAAACGGAAGTCGAAAATATTCACGATTCTAATATTTTCTTTTAATGCATATAGAACAAAGTTTTAAGAAATAAATATAAAAATATAAGCATGAAAGGACAGCATAAAATAGAATTTTACTTTATTTCTTTAATTTGAATATAGCTTTAAAACTCGTTTATTTTTTCTTTATTTTTTTTCTTTTAACAAATATTGCTTTTTAAATAAATAGCCTTCATGATGATTCTAGAATACATTAATAACACATTCTCATAAGGGGGAGAGGGGACTAATACAAAAACACCACCATTTTATTAAAATAAAATAAAATATTTTAGAAGTTGTACCCTCCGTTAAATATTTCGCTCTTGTATATATTTAGTGAATAGCCAGTGAAAATAAATTGAAACAAAATACAATCTCATTTTTTAAAAAAATGTATAATGCATATTTTCTTTTGTTATAAAATTTTGCGGCCGAATTCCGTAAATATACTTAACTCGATAAAATTCCAGTCATGAAATATGCAACGACACTTTCCTTTTGTTCGTTGCTTTGAAATTTATTTTCGATGATACATTATATTTTTTTTTTTAAAAGCCTCATACTTATATAAATATTTATTGGTATATCATCGTCATTATTAATTATCATAATGTCAATACTGATATAAAAATAATACAATTTATCTTCTTTATTTTAGCAGTTTTATTATTTTATTGGCAGATTGATAATTTTTCGTTATCAAAGGATAAAAATGCCACAGAATTTCATGGAGAAATTTTCCGGTGGTCAAAGGAAATATATTAGAGGTATATAGTACTCATAAGTAATGTGGCCTTTTTTATATTCTTTTATTACACTCAACTTTTTTTTAACACTTTCCAACATAGTTGAAAAGTGTTTATGAATTCGGTTTGTCTGTTTGTCTGCCGTATGTCCGTGCTCTAACTCGCGTAAATATGCTTGGATGGCAATACAATTGATATATGTTATTGCTGTTTACTATGGCTTGTTCGTAATTGAAAATGAAGTATGTAGTATAATTCGACCAGCACGAGATGGCGGCTCAGAAAGTCGCTTGCGAGAAGAGTTCATTTTCTCACAGGTTCGGACGGTGGAAGAGCAAATATTTAGGGTTGTAACATATTTGAGCGTTCCTGCCTTTGGCGATATACATTTCCATCTCTGTTTCATTCTCGTCTGTCCTGGTCATTGAGATCCTTTCTTTTGTCCTAGACGGTTGTTATTCTCGCGCTCTTGATTATTATTATCATTATTCTCTATTTAAACTGTTCTTTTCAGAACAACACAAAATGTCTGATAAAGAGAAAACTTTGCGTTCTGAAGAACGTAACATTGTTAATAATGTGCTTATTTTTTTTATGTAGATTTCGTAAGAAATACTACCTATTACATTCTCCCCTAAGTTGGAATTTTTGAAAAAAATTTGCAGATCTACGCCAATCATGACTGCCAGAACCCAAAACCACCCCCAGTTCAAAACTTTATCTATCTATCTATCTATCTATCTATGTCACTTTTTTATGGACACGATAACTGCAACAATTCTGCACAAATCTCTTCCAAACTCATACATAAAATCAAGGGGCATAAAATCTCGGTCAAGTTCGTTAATTGGCAAAATCGAACCAGGGGAGGGGGAGTGGGGGGGGGGGCTTTTTGTGAAAACAGAAAAAAACCCATAATTTCTTAATTATGATACGTATCGAATCCGTTTAAAGTTATCATTACTTCTAGGAACAGGGCCGAAAATTTATGTATGACCGATTTTTGATATCATTAAAAATGGCCCCAAGGAGGGGGGGAAGGGGGGTTTCAGAAGAAAAAAATTCATAACTTCGTCGATTCCCAAGATTTCAAATCCGCTTAAATTTAGTATAAATCTTCTTAATATTATCTACAATTTTTATACTGACAAGTTTTTTATAGAACCAACTCTTAGGGTAAAAAAAAAAATAAAAACAAAAAATCCTTGGTGGCTCCGCCTACAGACAGAGGTATATTTCGAAGTGGGTGGTCCCAACTGCCACATCCTGGCAAATAGGTCTTTCTTATACAATTCCCTATAAATAGGTGCCCCACGGTCTGCGTCTTCGAAATCTACCTGTGCCTGTAGGCCGAGCCGTCAGGGATTTTTTTTTTTTTTTTTTTTTTGTAAATGAAGCAAAATCTTCACCTCTTTCCATTCCGATTCAGAGAGCACAGGACAATTAACATTCTACAACATTTAATTAACAAAATTCCATTTAATAAAACAGGCCCCCTTCACAAAATTCCGCTTGATAAAATAGGTACATTCACAAAATTCCATTTCCTTAAAACATATATTCTCCCGTAATTATTTTAATTTTGTTAAGTTTTAAAATGTGTAATTTGCAAAGAAAACAAATTCATCAGAAAAGAAAACTTTAGCAGAAGGACTTAAAAAAGTTATTATTATTAAATGCTTGGTTTGAATTAGAGTAGCTGGATTGCATATTTCGTAACAAAATGTTATTTTTCACAAAAATATAACAAATTTCACAAAAGATATCGGAAAAATAACTTTTACTTTTCACAAAATAAGCCCCAAGGGAAAAAGAAAAAGAAAAAGAAAAAAAAAAAAAAACCTACATCGACTCCTGAACTTATATGATTTATGTAAAATGGTTTTAAATTAGATTGAAATACAAGTTTTGAGAATTTTTTAGATTGATTGGTTGGTTATTTGTTACGGCCGATTATCTGCGCTAGGGATGTAGGCCGGTGACGAAAATGTCCTCAATGAAGGTCTTTCAAAGGGATCCTAACCCATATTTATGCAAGGTTCGAAGAAAATCACGGAAAACTCCAAACGGCTAGTCCGACGAGCGCGACAGGGGTTTGAACCCATCACCTCCCGTCTACCAGCTTTGAGAGCAGAACCTCTCAGCCACTGGTGGGGCAATGTTTCCAGGTATCGCATATTTGTATTTTAATATAAGTGTATATAGTTAAAATATTCTGAGAAAATAATTTATAAAAACAATTTTTTTAAAAATATGATTTAACCGAGAGATTTTACTGACCAAAATATCATGAATATTTTATATAACACCGAAACATTATACAAATATCTGCATCGCAACTTAATATTTAATAATACATAATATTCAATTGCCTTTAATGTTTCGGTGTGTGAAAAAGTTTTATTCGAATATATATATATATATATATATATATATAAGATATAACATTATGCGAAAAGTATCTTGAATAAGAAAGCACATTTGACTGAAAATTTTTATTTATTGCTTATGGATTAGCTTGTATATTTAATTCACATGGTCTCTCACTCTGTAAAAACTGTCCTTACCTAAAATACCCTAACAAAAATTTTTCTCAACAATGAATTCACCCAATAAAAATTCACTACTGCCTATTTTCCAAACATTTTTTGGCATATCACAATGATAAAGAATTTCGAATTTGTATTTTTGTATAACGCATATGCATGTAATCTTATTTTCATTCTACATCAAAAGGCGCTAACCAGCCAGATATGGTAATCCGAGATCAAATAACTTGGTCCTGAAGTTCCTCCTCTCAATCCTCCTTCTTTCGCTAAATCAGTCAAATAGACCCCTCTGGCACCACGTGACTTTTACGTCATACCCGCCTTCTGCTCGCGGTCGCTCAAGTATAGTTTATTTACAAGGACACTCAAAAGAATTCCGTTACCTTACGGTCCATGGGGAAAAATCATTTGCTGTGTCTTTTAATAATGTTAGACTTTTTGAAACATATTGAAATTGATATATATCACTGAGGCGTACTACAAGATGATTAGCACAGAATATGGTGGGCATATCATTTATCGTACATTTACAGGGACATTCAAAAGAAGTCCATTAAATGACGGTGTATTGGGAAAAATCGTTTGCCGTGTATTTTAATAATGTTACACTATTTCAAACATATTAAAATTGATATATATCACTGAGGTGCACTAAGAAGATGTTTACTATAGAATAAGGTGTGTATAGCATTCATCGTTCCTTTACAGAGACACACAAATAATTCGGTTAAAGTACTGTCTATTAATAATAATTGGATAATAATTGCTGGGAGTGCGTTTTCAGTTATGGTACGCGTTTTTAAATTTAAATAAATTTTTAGGGTTTCGTTCATCTCACGAAATCCTATTGTCCCGCTTCGTTGTCTGTCCGTCACAGTACCGGTTCTTAGAAACTATATAACTTACAGACATGAAATTTTGTGTACTTACAGCTGAATACCTACTACGAAGCTGAAAATCATAAAATTTAAAATAATACTAGTATTATTTTAAAAGCGTGCCGGTTCAGATATTCGAAAAGACGAGAAAAATAGACCGGAAAAATTTTATTTATAAAAACATGACTTTTTTTTTTTTTTTTTTTTTTTTTGAAAATGAAATTTATTTGGATTTATTAAAGAAAGGATAAAGTGTTTTGAAGGGAATATTAAACGAAACCCTTTGTGCGATCTTCAATCACACTTACCCACTTGTATTTTCTACTACTACTGCAAGACATTTTTAGAAAAAATTATATAATAATACACAATTTTTGAAGCAATTTTGTTTTAAAAATTCCACAGTCAAAGAGAAAAAATGCAAGTGATAAATTTACTACATATTTCTGATGTGTGATGATTTGAAATATGTAATAATGGAGGAGATACACTGGTCGATTAAAGATTGATCGAGAGGATTCTGAAAAACAAAAATTGAGCGGTCAGAGGGTCAGTAGTTTAATATTAATTAATTTACGATTATAGGTTGAGAAATCAATTTAGAAATCCTAAAGAGTTAGTTTAAATAATGTTTTTTTTTTTCCTGTTGCCCTATCTTAAGAAATAAACAGAACAAAAAATATAGATTTTTAACAAATTTACTTGCTTGCGCTTTCTACTAAGTGTAAGAAAAAAGAAGTGAGTTTTTTATAATCAAGTTCGGTGCCCACGCCAAGTTAATGTATTCCAAAAGAAATTTTTGGGGAAAAATAAGAATTGCAGTCATGAAAATTAATGCTCAAGATGAGTACAGAATGCCTATAAAAGACTGTTTTTTTTTTAAACTATTTTATATATATATATATATATATATATATATATATATATACCTTTATTTATTTTATTTTTTATCTTTTGCAAGATGGAAATTCAGTATATATATTTTTTAAAAATAGCATTTATTCAACTATATAGTCACCATTAGATTTTTGTGACCTTCCTTCATGTAATTATTAACTTTTCTATGCTAGTTTATTTATTTATTTATTTATATTTTAATCTGTGGTTTTGAACCAAAGTACTTAACCAATGCGTTTTTGACACCTTTATAAGAATTGAAAGAAATTTTCCAGCAAGAAATTGCAGCAAATATCTGAAAAGATGATAATCAGATGGGGCAAAATCAGGTGAGTATGGAGGATGGAGGAGAACTTCCCATCCGAGTTTCCTAATTTTTTGTTGAGTGATCCATGCAACATGCGCTCTCGCATTATTAAGGAGGATAACACATTGTCTGTTGATCAAAACAGAATGTTTTTCTGCAACGACTTCTTTTAATCGGTCAAGTTGACCACAATAAATTGTTCGATTACAAATCACTTCAATTATCAGGCTTTTATGTTTAAAAATAATATTGAAAATGTGTCAGGTAGTTTCCCGTTGTTGAGCGGTGAAAAATATTTTTTTGAGAACCGCCTTAAGGAACTCAAAGTGAACAACACCATGAATGCTCCATCAAACAACATTGAAGAACCTTGTTTTCATAGATACTTGACTTTGGAATTTTTCACGGTGATTCTCCAGTGGAAAGCCATTGTTTTTTCATATCAGTGCTATCATAGAGAACCGGAACACATTTCATTTCTCCTGTTATCATTACGATCAAAAAATGTTTACGCTTTATGATAGTTTAGGAGCAAGTTTCATGATGACCTCTGAAATTTGTTCTCATCATTGAGAATATGGGGTACCCATATTCAGCAATGCTGAAACTTCCTAATCGATTTCAAGTGGTGTTGAACTTTTGACTAAGGAAGGTCTTTCTGAAATTTCCACAATTGTTTGGCGAGGATCTCGTGAAACCTACAACAAAAAAGGAAAGGAAACATAACAGTAAATTTAGAAACAAAGAAACGGTTCGAAATAATAAATAACATTCGAAATTTTGGTGGAGACTCCAAAAATTGAAACACACATGAGACACAACGTGATCTCGATAAAATGGCGTATTGAGCAGCCAAAAACATTTTTAGGTGCCCTACACTTCGTTGATAAACTAGTCAGAACATGGTAACAGGAAGGAGAATGTATAGGGATGTGATGTCAAGAGTCACAGAAAAGCTATAACTTTAGGTACACCAGAGCCCAAACTTAACCATAAAAACTAAGAACTAAACAAAAGGAGGCCATATGGGACATTGTTTTTGAAGATGGTTGAAATGATTTTATTTGTAAGATCGTAAGTGGAAAATATCATTGTTATTATGTAAAAATCATACTCAATTTTTATGAATTAGAGAGGCAATAACCACTTAAATAAATTATTTAAGTTATTCTTTAACGGTCACTGAAAGGAGAAAAAAAGATCTCACCAAATTGAAGCATGTTGATGATGACACAGGAAGTACACTATGTTAAAATTAAAATAAAGTTCTTTATTTCACCAATTAAAAATGAAGAAAAGAAGTCTTTCCTCTTGGCCACTAATTTAATCCCTAAATATATCATATTTAAATTACTATATGAAGACATCGTAGCTCAGCGAGAATTCTGTACTTAAAATTTAAACTAAAATAAAAATGGCAAAGTTTAAAATGAAAAGAATCGGCACAACTTTTATCGACAGCTCTCATCAGAAAAACTGATTAAAAAAAGTAACGGTCAAAGTATATATATGGCGAATACGGGAAAGGCCAAAGTGAAAACACGGGTCTATCAACTTAATCCATGCCACATCGTATAGCTCACTAAATTAACAATTCTGGCGGACGTTGCCTAGTGCCTGCCCCCAGTTGCACTTTTCCAGGGTGCACGCAGACGGTTTTGATTAGCATAGAGTCAAAATCAAACCAGTTTTGCAAAGCTAAATAAACGATCTATTCAAAAATAAAATAAAATGGGTATACTATATTATTTGCTAAAATAAAATTAATCTTTGTCTTTTCTTTCTTTTTAAGTGTTTTTGAATATTTAAACGATATCGAAACCTTTTACATTTATCAAAATCCATTGTTTAACTCTGCTTACTTCTTTTACTAATTTTGACAGCTAGCAATCGCTTATGCACATACACGCGCGCTGTCGCTTTCCATCAGCATTAAAATGTTATGTCACGCGTTTATGAAAAATATGTCGTCAACATCGTATGGATTTTCTTTCATTTTAATTTTCTTTATTTTATCATTAATAATTATGTGCTGATATATTTTCGAGCACATATATTATGTATGAATCGTTTATATAGAACATTAGAGTCCTGTAGGGCTGTAGGGGTCGAGTTATACTACCCGAATATTTCATTTGAAGTTAACCCGAAATCTTATCCGAACCCGATCAAACAATATGTGTCGACCTGAATCCGTAAAAAATATTTTCGCCATTCTAAAACTCTTTAAATCGAAAGCGATCGTGCATTACATTTTGGATTACAAGCCATTCAGGCTAATTAATCCTATGCATCCTGTAAACAGGATAATCCTGTTTTTTATAACTTATCCAGTCAAATATCCTGCACTATGATCTTTCCCGGGCTAGAAAAAAAAAAGACATAATGAACCACTTTTGAAGTTCTAGTGATCAATCTAGATGAAAAACGTTTTGAATATACCTTAATTCCTTATCTTCATTTATTAATTTTGTCAAAACTCAAGTCTTAGTTTTTTAATTTAAAAGTACTTTTTAACGATTGAAAATGTGTCTCACTGTACCCCGCGTGTCTGGGGCACAATGGACCATACTTGGTGAAAGGTAAATTATAATAGCAATACTCATTTAAAAGCAAAGTACTTGATTTGAACGATCCATTTTTTTTCATACATTCAATAGCACAGAAAACAATAATTGGTTGGCTTCACGTACATAAAAACAAGCAAAAGAACTTTTGTGCACATTTATATTATATGCTTAAATGTACTTAACAAGATTTTACTTATAGATATGTAATTTTAAATGAAAATTATTTAGTTTGTTTTAAATAATGCGTAGATTGGACAATAACATTTTTTTTTTTTTCAAAATTCTAAAGATTTTAGTTACGGCACATTAAAAATATACACAATTAGGCATAGGTATTTATGCCTTAAGTGATATAATTATGTTGTTAAAAAAAGAAAACAAATAAACTTCTAAATAAAATTCTCCTGGTTTAAAATAGGAATTAGTAACCATATTCTTCAAGATATTAAAATTGCGTAGAACACAAAAGTAATTGATCTATTTTCCTGTTTTAAAAAAGAAGAAAAAAAATAACAAAATGTATTAGAACTTTTCCTTAACTGCAGTTTAAATTTGAAGTTTAAAAAAAAAGAAGAAAAAGAAAAGAAAAGAAAAGGTTATTTAAGTTTTTCTATTGAAGTGTGAATGACACAACAGCGTCAGATGTGTTGTTGTTTAAAAGGTGGTGGCGTGATAAGACAACATTGAAGGGATGCGAAGTTGAAAAACAAAAGAAAATCACAACATATTTTGTAAAGAAATTAAGTGCTGTATGTAATAAAGTACATATAAATGTACTTTATTAAAGTACATTTATATGTACTCTCTATGTAATAAAGTACATTTACGTAATGGTCTAAATAAGTAAGTTGTCATAAATAACATGCTTGTTTAATAATAAAACTTTTCATATTTATCTATATATAAAATGTTTTAAGGTATTTCGGCTAAGCCGATTTTTTAAGCCGGGGTATTCTACTGTATTGGTAAATTTAAATACAACTCTTTCTAGAAAAGATTCAACCTGTATTATGGAAGAGTAACTTATTGCTGTCGATTTATGGGATAATATGTATTCAATACCTTTGGCGTATTTTTTTCGTCGGTGTGATAAGAAGATTACAAGAGTGTATTTCCTGAAATGGTGGAAAGGTTAAAAGAAAAAGGATTATACATTTTAAAAATTAGAGTTTCTTGAACAAAATAATGTAAACTATGTTATAATAAATGTTTTTAACACTTTCCAACCTAGTTGAAAAGTGTTTATGACTTCGGTTTGTCTGGCCGTCAGCCGTCTGCCGTCTGGCCGTGCTCTAACTCCCGTAAATATGCTCCGATTGCCTTGCAATTTTTATATGTTATTGTCGTTATCTATTGCACGTTCCCTATTTCAACTGAAGTGTGTAGCACTTTTAGTTTTTTTACAGGGACACTCAAAAGAATTCCGTTACATTATGGTCTATGGGGAAAAATCATTTTCGGTTTATTTTAATGATGTTACACAATTGCAAACACATTGTAATTCATATATATCACTAAGGTGTATTACAAAAAGCTTAATATGGAATAGGGTGTGGATAGCACTTATAGTTAATTTACAGGGACAGTCAAAAGAATTCCGTTACATTACGTCTGTGGAGAAAAATCGTCTGCGGTTTAATTAAATAATGTTTCACTATTTTAAACGCATTGAAATTTATGTATATCACTAAGGTGCATTACAAGAGGCTTACTACAGAATAGTGTGTGTATAGCAGCCATCGTTCATTTACAGGGACACACAAAAGAATTCTCTACTGTCTGTTAACAATAATTCCTGGAAGTATGTTTTAAGTTACTGAACGCGATTTTAAATTTAACACACTTTTTGTTTATTACGTGGTGTGTATAAATTCTGTAGATCATATACAGGGAAATACAAAAGTTCGCGAACACGTTTCCGTTTATTGACAGAAACTCCAGAAGGAGAATTTTAAACTGTGCTACGCGTTTCTTAACTGAACTAAAATTTAGCATCCTATGTAGTATATATACAAATCTATAGATCATATACAGGGTTGAATAAAAGTATTCGGATATTTTTCCGAATATTGTATACGTTGGAAATTCCTGAAATTATGTTTTTAAATATGTTATGTGTTTTTCAAATTGTTTACTTAGATGTTATCTCTCAGCTTATTAAACGGTATGATTTGTAAAATTATTTTGGAAGCGTTGGAAAGTGTTACATAATCTATGTTTGACGCATGATTTTTCGTTCTTGTTTAATAAAGTTATGCATATTTATATGTTTGTCAATTTTTCTGCTCTATAAATGCTTCAACACGTTAACTGTAAATACATTTTAATTTTTTCATAACTAGGGGACACTATCCCATACGAGCTACGCTCGCCATTCCGTTCAGATACTGCAGACTCTAACACGCTAATTTGATCTACTTTAAAATGATTGCGGAAGAATGAATTATAATGAAACGACCAGTGGCGATCTACTGTAATCGGGTTTCCATTCATTTTCCGTTGACTAAAGGATTTTAAGGCCGAATCAACTGCTGTCGAGACAGCTAACGACTGTTTTCGTGATTTATTAAAGAAGATCAATTAAAGATTTGGAAATCAGCTCTTATAAAATGGCTAAATAAACGATATCGCTGTCTCACAGAATTTTATAACGACGCCATAAGAAAATTGTTTTAAATGAGACGATTTAAATGTATCGTTTCTAAAATGGATAAATGAATCTCTCGTATAAATATATTTTTAAATTGAAACTGTTCGAAAATATTATTTGAGCATTTTAAATGTGGCGTAATTTTTCCCATTTACTGTTTTCAAAGCGTAATAATTTAATTATTATTTTAAAGTTTTATTTCTCTTTTCTCACGTGCTCAAACTTTTATTCACGTACAAGTACATTTTTATGACGTAGTTTTCCCCATTTACTGCTTTTAACACGTGATTATTTAATTATTATTTTAAAGTTTTATTTCTGTTTTACTAGTCACGTGTAAATACATTTTTTTAATTGGAAGGGAATATTATTATGTGCACTATTTTACAAATCGGCATCAATATAAAAAAATGGCCTTTTCGAAATAAAAATTTATCGAAACAATTAAAATTTGAATAAAAATTTAGAGAAAAAAAAACCCTTAAAAAATTAGTGAATTGAAAAAAAATAATAATAATTGCACGCTGCCCACCGCAAGCTTGTCAACTAGTATGTCCTTTCAAAATATGGTTAAATTACTAACGTATAGTTTTTGCTCCTATAAAACCTTTTTAGCGGAACAATTTTGACCGACTGCAATATTAAATAGGTCTTAAAATAATTCTTCTGTTTAAAAACTGTCTGCTTCAGTGTGTTTATCGAACATATTTCTATAAAACTACCAATTGTAATATTTTTATATGCAATAGTTTTCTTAATATTAGCCTAGAAAGACCTTCAGTCACAAAAAAATAATTTACAGCGGCGACAACATTAGTTTTTTTTTTTTTTTTTTTTTTTTTTTTTGACTAGATAGATAAACATATAATCTGACGTATGAATATGCAGAAAAAAAAGAGTAAAAACTAGCAAAAAAAGAAAAAAAAAACATTTTTTTAAAATTAATTTATTATTATTTTTTTTTACTTTGAAAATTGGTTATTGCTAACCTTTCTTAAATTACTAAAACAATATACATATCAGAAGGAATATGCGTGTGCCTCTGCGCGCACATAAATTCTTTATCAGAAATTACCAAAAATATGTAAATATATTTAAAAATGGATCATCAAAATGCAGATGTTAAATAAATGCAGACGAGCAAATACTGACTCAAGGACGCCGGTGTATAGGTAAAATTTAGAAGGATTCTCATGCATTGTTTATTACTTATCTTAATGTTAGTAAAAGAATTAAAATACTTAATCCCTATGAAGTAGATAGAGTATAAAGAAAAAAAAAACAATAATAAAGATATTTCACGTTATTACATAATTAATATCTTTAGGATGGGGGGATAATTTGAAAAGTCGATGACCTGGCCATAATCCAATCGATACTGAAACAGATTATTGGGCCTGTACTTAAATTTAAAGCTGGACTTCTGGTCGCTTGGATGCGTCACTGGGTTTTTTCGACCGATTACACGATCGGATGTCACAAGATTCTTTGAAATAAATCTTTTCAGAAAGCCGTATATGTGCAAGTCGGTTAAATTCATCAAATAATTTAAACGCGGAAGAGTTTATAATGGGAGTTATTGTTTTTAAAATATTTATCAAACCGACTTTAAGTAACATTATTATTTTTAAAATTGCATCTTAATAGAGATTTCCTCAGACACTTGAACAATACGATTGTTTGGCATAGCGTCTCTTAATCGTTAGATATTTTTGCTAAACAGTTTAAAATTTTTAAGCAAATAATTGTAGACTTCAAATGATTCTACATTCGAATATTTGATGCATTCCAGTTAAAAAGAAATCTATGCTGTACATAAAAAAATGACAAAGAAAAAGAAATCTCATGGCGTATATTATCTAATTCGATTTATTTAAAAAATATAATACTTTGCATTCATTACATTTGGTAATGAAATACAGACGTTTCTGGAACGCAAGTAGTGGTGAAATGGAAGTTCTTGGCCAATGAATCTGTTGAATAAACTACATAAAGTGAACTGCACAGTTCTTCCATAATTTAAAACATTATTTTTTCAATAATCTATGGATGATTACTTCTCGAAACAAAAACAAAAACAAAAAAACGAAATGTGATCATTGTCATTTGGTCATACTTGTTCCCTCTCTGCGTCAGGTCGAGAAATTATCAAACTACCCTCGTATTATGTGGCTATCCCGTTTAAATTATACTTATATTATTATGAATTTCTAATGTAAATAATGTAAATTTATAGAAATCGATAGACAGGATAGTTAGATGTTCAATACTGAAAGATTTTGACTAATTTAGTACACTGTGTTATATCTAGTCAAGTGGTATTAAGTTCATGTCTTCATTTGGGGCGTGAACGTTCATAGTTAGTTCCAAATTCACATTAAACTTGTAGTACCGTTTTACTTACCTCGCGTTTGAAAAGAATAATCGAAGTCTCCCAAGCCAAACCAAAAAAAATATATAGTTAATAGTCAAATCAATCATCTTTATCATGCTATAAAGCTCAAAGGCATTTTACCAGAGTGAAAACCTGTATACTACGCTATTTTCTAACTATAATTATATTTTAACTAACTTTCTGTAGATTCTCATATTATTAGATAATTTATTAGGAATTTCTCTACTAGTTTTAGTTCGTATAAGGATAAAATATTAAAATACATTAATGTGATTGCAACAGAAAAGGATATGTAGAATGTTTAGAGATTTGTCTATATATAGTTACAAGTTCTTGTTTTAATTTAAATGTAGTTTCAGGCCTTAGTTTGATCTACATTAAACCTTAACCCGTTTAATCTAATACTTGACCTAATTTCTTGCTAACATATACTTTCAGTATTCGTACTCCTATTTTCAAAGAGTGATATTTGCCTTATTTAATGACAGAAATTGGAGATTAAATAAGATGAACATTACTATTTGAAAATGCTGCTATTAAAAAGTTAAAACTGTACGAATCCTGTTTTTTGTACTTATGTCAGATATATATAATGTAAAAGCTACACCAATTCATATTTTGCCACTTATTTGTAACTATCCACTATTACACTTTCTTTTTGTTTCTGCATGAAATCTAATTACTAGATTTGATGTTGTTCCACGTACTTCCACTCCATTTGACTGTGCTGTTTTTACAATGACATGCTTTAATGCCCGGCAAAAATCCCCAATAATTCAACAATAAATGTCAAATATAATGTGAGGTATTCATATCTGTTTACTGCATTATTGAGAGGTCATGCTGTTCCCAGCATCTCCCAAATTTATTTCCTTTAGACGAGAATCATCTGGTAACAAACATTTTATTCACAGACTCATAAACTGAACTTCTAGTACCCGAGGAAACTTAGATCTGACACTATAGAGATTGTAAGTCTTGGTCACTTCAAACTTTATGACATTACATTACATCTGACATTGGAATCCAATAATTTTCAGACTCCTTGAGAACCAGATACGCTAGAAAATCCACTCGAAAAGTGCCTACATATATAACTATCTACGATGAGGCCTTTGAGGGACTTGAACTTCAGAACTAATGGCTGTAAGCATCGTTGCAGTTTCGTTGCTTGGAAGCGAATACTGTCTGGACGTTAGACTATACGCGTGGGAGATATATTTTTACGGACAATTACGGTTATGTTAATTACGATTTAAGCCCCTGAGTGTGAACCCATGGATAGCTAGAAGCTATCAGTAGGCTAACTCCGTTAGTCTCTTTCATTGTGAAAGAGTGTCATGATGGTCCAAATTTCTATGTTTTGTGTACTGTAGTTGTGTTCGTATTAAAATAATTTAAAAGGCCATTATGAGTCCTGAAGTCTATTTGCGCGACGCTACAATCAGTGTTGAATTCAGACACTTTTCCCCAGGAGGGATTTTTGTGGCACCGGGGGGGGGGGGGACATTGTAGAGATCCGGGGTGGGAGATTGTACTTTTTAACCATTAAAAGCGTAAATTCTCAACCCCGGGCCACCCCCTGAATTCAACACTGGCTACAATATCCTCAGGCATTAATAATAAAAGAAAGAGTTGTATTTGTTTAAAATTCAAAGATTCTCAAAAAATAATTCTCGGAACAAAGCGTTAAGCTAAAAGAAGAAAGATTAGTAGTATTCATCGTGATCTGAAACGAAATAAATCTTTAAGACGTTGTATATTATACAGTGCGTTTCCTGAGATGAGTTAATCATAAAACAGCTGATTACTTCGATAACAATCTGATGATTAAAACTTTACTATACATCTACTGATTTACAAAAAAAAATTTAGAAACTTTACAAGTTTTCTTTCTTTGCTCCCATTTAAGAGCCTTACATAAGAGATTAAAAAATTATCTTTCTGCATTGTCTTCCGTTACTTTCAAACAACTGATAGATCGATGGGAGCGTCTGTTTCAGTCACTTTTATCGATTACCGAGTCGATTCTTGGAAGATTACACCCACGGACATGCCCCACTTGTGCCTTGATTTGTTACAACGTTAAAAGTCAAGTTTTTAAAGTTTTGAATAGCTGAATACCTGGAAATACATTTGGAAATGTTGAATTTTAGATTCTCTTGAAATAACTCCATCGTGTATTGGAGAGTCTTTTATGAAAGAGTACAAAGGAAGAGAGAGAATGTAAGACAAATCCGACTCCTGAAAAGAGGAAAAAAAGAAAATGTTGAAACAGAAGGAAAAGTTTCTGTTAAAATGTTCGGATATTTTTCATGGTTGGGGGATATTCTTTGTAAGTCTTTTTTTGCAGGAACATTCATCTCGAAGCATTGGCGCTCGAAAAAGCGGCAAGGGAGGGCAATCGCCCCTTCCTGGATTTTTACTTTCTTCTATCTTAAGAAGAAAGTATTGGATTCATGAAAATTTTCGACTTCCAATTTTCGACGGATTTATACTTTTTAGAAGGTCCTGAACACGATTTGACTGTTTTTAGAAAATGTCTGTCTGTGACTCTGTCTGTCTGTCCGTCTGTCTATCTGTCTGTCTGTCTGTCTGTATGTGACAAAAATTTTGTGGGCGGTCTATCTCAAGAACTAATGCACGAAATTTAATAAAACTTTATATTCAGTTAGTCCCTGATATAAATTGGTGCTGATTAGTTTTTAGTGAAAATTGCGCGACAGGTGGCGCTACTATGCTGTATTTTTCGTGATTTCCACAATAGCTCTATCTCAAGAACTAATGCACTCATTTTCATCAAATTTCAGATTCAGTTAGACCTTGACATAAATAGACGCTGATTACGTTTTGGAGTAGATATCCCAACAGGTGACGCTGCTATACCACTTTTTTCGTAATGTTTACGATAGCTATATTTCAAGAACTAATGCACGGAATTTCATAAAACTTCAGATTCTGTTAGACCATGACATAAATAGATGCTGCTTAAGTTTTAGTGTAAATAGCCCAACAGGTGGTGCTGCTATGCTACTTTTTTCATTATTAACACGATAATTATATCGGAAGAACTAATGCACGGATTTTCATCGAACTTCATACTCTGTTAGACCTTGACATAAATAGATGCTGCTTAAGTTTTGGTGTAAATAGCCCAACAGGTGGTGCTGCTATGCTACTTTTTTCATTATTAACACGATAATTATATCGGAAGAACTAATGCACGGATTTTCATCAAACTTCATACTCTGTTAGACCTTGACATAAATAGATGCTGTTTACGTTTTGGTGTAAATAGCCCAACAGGTGGCGCTGCTATGCTACTTTTTTATTATTAACACGATAACTATATCTCAAGAACTAATGCATGGATTTTCATCAAACTTCAGATTTAGTTAGACGTTGACATAAGTTGTTGTTGATGAGATTTTAGTCTAAATCTCCCAACATGTGGTGCTGCTATGCTATATTTTGCAGGATTTACATGATTTTAGCAATAGTCATGTCTCAAGAACACGGAATTTAATAAAACTTTAAATTCAGTTAGACCTTGATATAAATTGGTGCTGAATCGTCTTTAGTGTATGCGAAATCTGTGTGAGATAGAAGAAAGTTTTGGGATTGGCATATCCGACTAGTTAAATTTAATTAGCTAAATTTTCCTTTCTTGCTGTTTATTTTGAAAAAAAAAAAAAATCTTTGGTACTTTTATGTTAGCCGGGCGCAGGTGATAAATCGCTAAATATTGTTCGTAATTTTCATCATTCATATTGCATTAATTTCATTTAAAATACATAGATTATACATAGATTTTAAATACATTCCTTTCACTCATTTCCTTTATAATACATAATAATAATAATAATAATAATAATAATAATAATAATAATAATAATAATAATAATAATAATAATAATAATAATAATAATAATAATAATAATAAATAATCCCATAAACCAAAGCATTTTATTTCAACTTTAAAGCGTTATTTCTAATTTACATACACGAAAAAAATAAAAATTGCTATTGGCGGAAAAGAAAAACAAGTAATATAGTTTTTTTTTAAAGTCAATTCCTACTTTTTAATCATAAATATATAAAATAAACCCGCGCAGTATTAATGTCCCACGTTTTCTTTATTGAACATTATTTTATTATCATCGTTGCGGTATTTTATTTTTTGTTGGCATCACTCATTTGAGATAAATCTTTCATTTCATTTATGAAAACAATGGGAGAAATTTTTTTCTCCCATATAAAAATTAAAATTAATTAATTAAATTTAATTAATGAATTAATATTTGAAAAAATTGTATTAACATCAATTGTCATCCAGTACAAGTTTTAAAAAAATTATTTGAACTTGAATGGATGAATAGAAAATATTTTATTAACGATTGAAAATTCCAACAAGATTTATATAGAGAGAGTGTGAGCTAATAGTAGGAATTTAAAAAAAAAATGCTAGTGACGAGATTTACGCAAGTAGTAGGGAAACAAGAGTTCAAGATCAGCCGGAGGCACAGAGGCACCGTCCCCAATAGTAAGAAATATCGGCTTTTTATAAAAATCGTCGGTAAATGAACAGTAGTCGAATGGTGAGATTCACATAATATCATCCCGATAAAAACGTAGCAACTTCACTAGTTAATGTCAAAGAAAAACGTCGGCAGTAAATCAGAATAATGTTGGAAATCAGTTAATTGACATATTTTCGCAAGTATGAGAACGGCCGCTAATCCCGAATGGACTAAAATTGAACCCTTTTCCAGGGAGTGATTGTTTTGTTTTCTCGGTTTTATTTAAAACTATTTAACATATTTCTTTAACTTAGTTTTCGTTCTCTGTGACTTTTATTTAGTTTACTTTATAAAAAAATTTTGGTTCGAACAGAATGAAATAAATTATGGAGACGGGTCGATTAGACCGATTCAGGGTAGGAAGGTTAATCTCACCTTGTCTGGGCTAGTGTTTCGAGAAATAGTTATTTAACATGTACATGAAATTTCCCTCGATACACTAATGAAATTTTTTTTTTCTTGTTTGAAGTACCGATCTCTCCAAACTGGGTTAATTTCGTTTTCTGTTACGTGTATATCATACAAATGGAACACGCTACGTTTAACGTATTCTCTAAAGCAAAAGAAAATTTTCAGACTGGACGATTGGGATGACTTAACTACATGTTTTTATTGATCATGGAGATGCGTTGATTTCATATGCTGGAATCATCAGTGGAAATAATCACTGGTGTAGTAAATTTCCAATATCGAAGTGCCAGCAAATGTTTTAAATACTGGTGCATAATACACTATAACGGGAAATAATTCTTCTAAAATACACCATAAAAATCAGTAAAACTCAATAATAATTAAAAAAAAAATCAACAATGGAATCATATATATATATGAAAGGATATAAATAAACCCTTTTTAAAATGCAAAATTAAAATTTAAAATCCCAAAACATTTTTTCTAACTTATAAATCTAATGCTTAAATCTAATCTGCCCCTGTGATCTTTGTTTCTCAGCCTCACAAATATTACTTTCATCTATCAATTTCGACATCTCTTTAAGTTTTAAAAGTGATGAGTTAGCATTTCTTGCAGCAGTCTGTTGGGTGCGGCTCCCAGGCCCGGCCAAGCCTTGGTGTCGGCATAAGACCCCAGACATCAGTCAAAAGCTAATTGACCAATTAAAATAAATGATCCTCCCAATTTGACTCTTTCTCCCTCTGCTGGAAAATATCCTAAATTCTGATTAAAACCACATTCAAGGACGAAGAAGACAGATTTTTGGCACATTTGAGCGGTCAGCCAAACCCTCGGCCACGTAGATCTCACAACTTAACGTAAATGGCTAGCGGGACCTCCGACTGAACGCGCGAAGATGCCTGTACGAAGAATTGCTTCAATAAACTAGTTCGATCTGTCTAGAGGTACCGAGTCCAACTTATTCCTCTGTTTATGTCATTTAGTAGTCTCCCAAGTCGTCCCCGATTAATTCGTTACATTTTATAAAGTCGGCATGACAGTCGCCTGCTGTGAAAATCCCAGCCTGCATACCCGCGGCTACATTGGAGAAAATCCCGGACTTCGTACACTTTCCTGCCGCAAGGATATTCATCATGAAAAGGATAGTTTTCTGCCGCGGAAAATCCCAGCCTTTCCACGAAAAAAGAAATTGATAAGTGAAAAAATTCACTTTTGCAGATAAAAACTCTTTTCGTTGCCAATCCACTCTGTCCTCATGGATAAAGTAAACGTGATCGACCGTGACTATACCCGTCAAAGGAAATTCGGATAGTTTCAGAGTTGTATCGGCACAATTGGCCCACGAACAATCTCAGAATATTGCTTGTAATTAATGTGACATTCGATTGACCAGAAGAGAAAGAAAACATGTTTTTGAGGATAAAAACTCCATTTTCATCGTCTGCCTGGACTTTGATAAAATAATTATTTTTTCTCGTCGCCTAACGAATCGGACGTTTTCCAAATCGGACGTTTAATGGGACGATAATCGAATCATTAATCCGACTTTTCCAAACGCGATGTGCCGATTATTCGTATAAAAGAACAAAAATCGTTCTGATGTTTTAATGCGAACAGAAAAGACAACTTCAAACTGCAAGTGATTCTCTGAAGAAAAATCAACAGATTTTCTTTCTCCATCAACCACCGCCTGATAAAATCGTTAAAACTAAACAATATGACTGCAAAGCGATCTGCTGCATGTTTCTTCAAACTGAAACTTAATTTGACTTACTAACTATGATTAAATCAAGGGAACTAAAGTGACTTATCAGCAGTGCTAGAATGACTCATTCAACTAAGCAACCATGGAAATTTTCAGTGTTAATTTTGCTTGCGCTTTGAAAGACAGAAAATGTGGGTCAAAGATCGGTACTTTTTAATAAGTCACAGAAGGCTGATTGCTTTTTCAATGATGAGCAGCCAAAGTGCGGTTTTATTGATTCTCTTTTTGTGTGTATTTAGAAAAAAAAAAAAAAGAGAATTTTATAATTTTTTTTTGTGTGTGTGCTTTTAACACAATTTGGTAAATTGGATATTTTAATTCACAGGTAAGATTTATTTGTATTAAAATTTCTGTTTTAATGGTATTGAAGGAAAAAAGTTTAGCCCATATTAACAAAATTAAGTAGTAATATTTTTAAAGTTGTAAATATATTTTTAGTATTATTTCTAGATTTTGTGTGTGTTTAATTATTACCTATTGTACTTATTCATTATTACAGTTCGTTTCTTTTTATATGAAAATATATTTTTATTGAACTGTTGGAGATACCAATCAGATTGGCAGTATTTTTAAAACTATTTCATGTAAGTAAGTATGTATGTTGTGTTTCCAGTGCATTTATTCAATATTTTTATATTTTACATTATATTATTTTTACCATTTCCTTTTTTATTACTCATATCACCCCTTTATTACCCATAGCACTTTTTAATTCAAATATCGTGACCCATCATTCCCTGTGTTGGTTAAACCCCAACCAGTTTTTAAAGGTAAAATTTGAAGGCCCCGTCCTTACCATTTTAACTATTCAAAATAAATTCAATTCATTAACCAATCGGTTTAGGCATGACCTTGGTAAATCCCCTTTTACCGTGGTAAGTCCAATAGTGTCTAAATCCACCCATTCGATTTTTAAAGATGACCATGGTTCCATTCCATTAAATCTTTAAGTCCACAATTTTTTTAAGTTTTTCAGTTGGTTAAACTCCAACCAAACACACTCCTATGCAATCAAAGAGGATTCAGTTATGTACATGTGCAAATGTGGCGACTGCTGATATTTTTGTAAGAATAGATCCATTAGTAAACATAATTATCACCAGGTTGCCATGCACTTCTGAAACACTGTCCTTTTTTATTCATACCAGGTTTATTATTTTTTGTTTTATTAATTAATTTTTCCTTTGCCAGTAGCAAAACCCTTAAAAATAAAAAGATTTTTGCTATTTGCGTAAAAACTAGCAAGGAAAATTCGGAGCGTTCTGTCCTCAATCTTAAAGGAGAAATGTTCTGCGATTTATACTTGTCTAGAGCAGGAATTTATTATTTTTTTTTTCTTTGAGCTCACAGTGAGATGTAGTTGTAATTTATTATATTGCTGCTCAGATTTATTGATGCCACTGGGGAAAACAAATACACCTCAGTCTGCAAAACAGTAAATTCCATTGCTTACAATTAAATTGCATCTACATCTTCACCCAAAATAGAAACATCATGCTCAATTTTCTTTTTTTTTTTAATTTTTGCTAAAACCTCCCAGAGGTTTAGGATCTGCTAAAACCTCCAAAGGTTTAGGATACAAATAAAACTACTTACCTAACCAGTAGTCCCTGTAAATAAACTCTATATCATACACTTGTTATGTCCACACCTGTTTTGTCCATTTTTACAGTATATTCCATTATTTTTAAATATTTACATAATCTTTTAATTTTAACAATTTTATATGGCTGCAATTTTAATATTTTCACGTTTTGAAAAAATGTGAATAAATATTTTCAATTTTTTCCATAATTTCACATTTCTAACTAGTTGTCTAATGTGAATATTTTACATATAAAGAACATATAGTTTTCAAACCAATTTCTTACGTTTATTATTATTATTTTATTATATTGATACCATATGTTTATATATTTTTGCATAACTATTTTTTATATTTAATTTTTGCACTTTTCACCATAAAGTTATAATTTTCACAGAACTATATATTTTTTATAAAATATTTTGAAATTTTGTGCTGTGAGGACTTGAACAAAAATAGCACACAAATGGCCAAAAAACCTTTAATCCATACAATTATGGCCAAAAGACAAACAACAAATTTATGGCTATTATTTTAATCTTTATCTTATTAGTATTTTTTTACATATAGTTTTGTGGTAATATTACTGTATTATTCCGTATGTTTTGTGGTATAATTATTATATTTTTCAAGTTTTTAATGTAAAGTTTGGTCAGATTGTCCCGAGAGCCATACACAAAACTTAGAAATTTTTAGCATAAAAACATAAAATCTTTCATTTTTCCTTAATTTTTATGCGTCAAAATGTAAACTTTTAATATTTTTCCAGCAGCAAAATTCAGCCCTCACTTTTTAACAATCTTAGTTGTAAATTTAACTTTAACATTAACTTATTTTGAAGCCTTACTCAATTAAACACTTCTTTTTAACTCACTTTGGCATTCTCGGTCTTCCGGGTGAGTTCCCCCAGTTTTGCAGGCAAATCTGGTGGATCTCATCTTGGAGGGGAGGGGGATGTGAAAGGATATAAATAAACCCTTTTTAAAATGCAAAATTAAAATTTAAAATCCCAAAACATTTTTTCTAACTTATAAATCTAATGCTTAAATCTAATCTGCCCCTGTGATCTTTGTTTCTCAGCCTCACAAATATTACTTTCATCTATCAATTTCGACATCTCTTTAAGTTTTAAAAGTGATGAGTTAGCATTTGTTGCAGCAGTCTGTTGGGTGCGGCTCCCAGGCCCGGCCAAGCCTTGGTGTCGGCATAAGACACCAGACATCAGTCAAAAGCTAATTGACCAATTAAAATAAATGATCCTCCCAATTTGACTCTTTCTCCCTCTGCTGGAAAATATCCTAAATTCTGGTTAAAACCACATGCAAGGACGAAGAAGACACATTTGAGCGGTCAGCCTAACCCTCGGCCATGTAGATCTCACAACTTAACGTAAATGGCTCACGGGACCTCCGACTGAACGCGCGAAGATGTCTGTACGAAGAATTGCTTTAATAAACTAGTTCGATCTGTCTAGAGGTCCCGAGTCCAACTTATTCCTCTGTTTATGTCATTTAGTAGTCTCCCAGGTCTTCCCCGATTAATTCGTTACATATATATATATGTGAATGGGATAGATGTGGTTTTGCAGTTCCCATAACATGCCGACCGCAGCGAGTAGAGGTGCGGCCCGAGTTCTCACGGAAACTCATTAAGTCAGCAATAACGATACACAATAAAGATGATGACTAAGAGTTTCGCCTCTCTGGCCTGGGAACGGAATATTAAGATTACCGTCAGATTTACTTTGGCGATTGACTTGTCCGGTTGGCTTTGGGCAGACGGCCTAGCTCCGGTCTGATATCGGAAAGATGCGTTAAATGTCGGTAACTGCGGAAGAATCATCCCCTATTCCCCTTAACCCTGTATATAACCTGTATCTAGTCTGTATATATAAATGTGTTTTACTCCAGAGATTAAAATAGTATAGTTTTTTACAAAAGACTTCAATAATCTCACCAGCGTAATCATTATTATTATTACATGAGGGCATCGGTCGGTCCAGAATTCGCAACCAATTATTTAATATTTCCCTAGACAAACCACGGCCACTGAATATGTTTTAAAATGCCCTAGAATTTTTTCCGCTGATAGAAAAAAAAGACGAGAAGAAGAAATCTGTTTTCGGCCAGCCCAGCTCGATCACACAGAGTGTGAATCATTTCGCTTTTTCTTCAACATCATTAAAATAGAAGTAGATATATATTTTTTCTTTTTAACTCTCCAAGATACAAGTATTTATGTGTTTATTGCTGTGGATACTTATTTAGAAGTAAGTGGAATTTCTATTAATTTGAAATGGAACTTAACAACGTTCTGTCTATAAGACGTTTGCGAACTGTTTAAAAATCCGAGGAGCGGAAAGTGTGACCCATATTTTTCTTATCGGGCTGACGATAGAGATGAGTGCGAAGTTGATTCGGAATAGAATCGGGTTTTTTTTTCCCTTTGAATGAAACTAATTGCTTTAGTTAGCCTTTTTTTAGGCATCGTCTTGCACGATAAAACGAATAGAAGTACACCTTTGATTATTTTTAATTAAACATGCTTTTACAAGACATAAAGCCAGCTCTCGCTCAAATTAATTCAGCACGAGCTGAACGCATTAAATTGTTGC
The DNA here is from genome assembly GCA_963931845.1 of Maratus michaelseni. NCBI lineage: Eukaryota > Metazoa > Arthropoda > Arachnida > Araneae > Salticidae > Maratus > Maratus michaelseni. Next base: position 356,433,738 of record OZ007590.1, read on the forward strand.
ATAAGCTTGTATTTGATTCGGATCAGACTCGCAGTAATCGAAAAAATCTAAGAGCTTTTACTGGTTTCACTTTTGAAGTAGGTACTACAGAATTTGATGAAAAAGTTACTTCAACTTCTAGTGACTTCCCATTGGCCCAATTAATTTCAATAGCAAACTTATTATGTCTGGAGATCACAGGAAATGAAAACAAAATTTCAAAACGCATTATTGAAGCACTTTCAGATTTAGAAAAATTTCAGAGTTCACTGTTATCTCAAAGTGTTTCCGAAACTGAGAATCACGATGAAAATAACTCTCATAATGCCTTCTCATAATGCCATCGTCTAAGTTTTCAAGTGTCCCTTCACAAAACACACAATCCGTTGTCCCGATTACGCCAAGTGACATTCATTATGTACCACGTCAATCAATTTCTTTTACTGACTTCGAAAATTTAATTATACCTTTTTCCGTAAACCGGTAGAAAATATTTTACAATGGTTCGAAAGATTTGACGGATTGGCATTAACATTTCAACTTAACAATTTACAAAAATTTCTTTTCGTTGAAAGAGCTCTGAAAGGTACCGCGTTATTGTTCGTCCGAAGTGAACCTACTGTAACAATTTCATTAAATCTCTCACAGTCTGCTAATTAGGCAGAGTAATCAAAGATAGAAGTTCCCAAGAGTTGGAAAACTTTTCTCACGCTTAGCTGTGGTGTGACAAGAATGTCGTTTGCTACAATAGGAAAAGATGAGCTTCGATCAATCTTGTGAAACTGAAATTGCTAGACAGCAAATATTTCTCTGATCTGACCGTCTATATGTGGGGTCTCAGATCGTGGGAAAATTTCCGGCGAGAACATTTAAAAGTTCAGTAAGACCTCCCTAAAAAAGGCTTTATCCAATGATGTAAACTAAAACTTTTTTGATTGGTGATCGGAGAATCTTTTGTTCGAGCAAGCGGACCGGAGAAGAGAATCGAGGGGAAATTAGTTAGAGTTTCGGCAGGAGAACGAGTGTTGGTGGAAAACACTCTTCTCAGGACGGATTCCCTTCTTAGTAGGGAAGGACAGGTTTGCTGACAGATTTTTGAATGAGATAGTGCGATCTCTCTGAAGTCAACGCAACAGCCTTGGATTTGATCTTTCGGGGAGAGTGAAAAGTAGCTCTAGTTAAGACTTTAAGATTTTAAAACTACTGTAAAAGACTAGACTATTTGGTGATTTGCTATAAATTACAAGTCGAGCGAACTCAGCTAAAAAAAATTGTTGTAAATAATTTTTACCTCTAGAAATTTCAAGAACGCTTTTTAATAAAATTTGTTCTGAAATATTTAATGAAGGTGATCCATTGTGAAACGGTTCCACGCTACCCCATTTCAAAAACACACAACATCATGGAGTCTTTACAGCTGGTGGCAAGCGAGTCGGATATTTCGACAAAAATTTATTAGCATTAGTGAAGAGAGTCCAGACAGTAGCAGTGACGCCCGCCCGCATCTAAGCGCGCAAGATCTGACGCCAGTTCAGGAGAGGAAAACAGAGAACAAGCCCGAAGCAAGCCCTTGCATTGTCACGACAGACCGCAATTCCGTCCTGGAAGCAAGCCCGTGTTTACAGAGAACAAGCCCGAAGCAAGCCCTTGCATTGTCAGGACAGACCGCAGTTCCGTCCTGGAAGCAAGCCCGTGTTTACAGAGAACAAGTCCGAAGCAAGCCCTTTCTAGGAAACATCAGGAGCCGACAAACCGAGATAACCTGTGAAATCGACGACGTCTAGGCCAGACCCGAAACCGGCGACAGATGATGCAGACAAAGACTGTAGAAAAGGTAAGCTCAATTCATTTTTGAGTGGCTCTCATTTTGTTTATATATTCTTTAGTGAGGAAAATTCATTTCTGAGAAATTTTTTATGTGAATATGGATATATGATAAATTATGATACATTTTTAAATCTAATAACTTTTAACATATTTGGAAAAATATATGTATATTTGTTATCAGCATAAAATTTGATAGTGTGAATTTTCTTTTGGCAGTAAAATAATATAAGGATTGTCAGGCTAAATGTGTATATATATAATTTTTTTTCTCGAAAAAAAAAAGAGATAAAAAGTTTGATTTTTCAAATAAGTCGATTGTCTAGTTATTCATGATTGAAAGATTTCAAAGGTGTACTTTTTTATATTATTAGTGAAACAATAGATGTTGTTGATAATCAAATATTTTGCATATGTGATGTTAGGAAAATTTTTTAGCAGTTGCAAAAAGTGGTCATTTTGTTACCTGCGGGGTCAGAAATATCAAGTATTGGTTGAATTATGAGCACAAAATTTCAAATTTCTAAATTTGTTTTAAATTTGGATGACCTACACCAAAACGTGTCAGTGTATTGAAAATTTTACAATATTGAAAATTTATTTTTATATGTATACTATTTTTATTATTCCTCAAATTGAATTGTATTTAAAATTGTTAGTATTATGTGGGTAGTAGCAGAAAATTTTCCATAAAGTGTTAGAATCCCTGTTGCATAAGTTAGCGAGCGAAACTATCATTTTCATCTTTATATTGTATTTACATAAAATTTTAAAATGCAAAAAGTAACTGATCTGAAACAGTGCAGGAAAATTGATTTGCAGAATTTAGCGGAAGAATTGGGAGTGGAAATAGGGAAAAATGACAGGATACCGGTAATTATCCAAAAAATCGAAGCTGCCGATGATTACGATAAAGATTTTGCATTCACGCAAGCTGCGTATATCATAAAAGATCGAGAAGAGAAGATAGCCGCGGATAAAGAAAGGGAAAAAGAGAATAAAGAAAGGGAAAAGGCTGAAATACAAAGGGAATATGAGGAAAAACAAAGGGAATATGAGGAAAAACAAAGGGAATATGAGAGGGAGAAAGAAGAAAGAGAAAGAGAGGAAAAACAAAAAGAACGCGAATTTACGTTGGAACAACTTAGATTGACGCAAGATGCAAATAGACGTAGTTCAACTAACAGTGCCGGGTCGGAACGCCCACCCAAATTGCCGCTCCGAACAATCATGCATCGATTTGATCCGGAACGCTCGGATATAACTTTGTTTTTAAATTTGTTCGAACGACAGGCGACCAAAGCGGAAATAGAGACAGGTGACTTAGTGACGCATTTATTAGCTTTAGTGCCGGTCGAAATTGCAGAGTTAATTTTAAGGGAACCGCAAGATCAGACGGATAACTTTGAATACGTCAAAAAGTTTTTGCTTGAACGATTCCGTATGAGTCCAGAAGCGTATCGTCAAAAATTAATGAAACATCCACGCAATCCAGATGCCCCATGGAAGGACATTATTTTCGAGATCAACAGTTATTTAGAGGGTTGGTTAAATGGGTTAGATGTTACGGATTTCAGTAGTCTGAAAAATTTATTGATAACTGACCAGATCAAGCTCCGTGCTTCTAGTGAAATGAAAGAGCATTTCATTGATTCGTGGGCAAACTACAAAGACCCGTTAGTTTTGGCAAAATGTCTGGACGAATACGAAGCAGTGAAAGGGATTTCAGATAAAAAAGAGAATGCGAGATCTTTTTATGATAGGAAATCTGAAGAAACGAAACTCGAGGGAAATTCTGGAGAAGAAAAAAATTCCGACAAAAAAATAAATTGGCGAGACAAGGAAATTAAAGACAGGGAACGTATCTTTGAACGAAAGAGGCGTTGCCATACGTGTGGAAGCGAATTTCACCTAATGGCACGTTGTCCGAAAAGACAAAGGGATATTACGGAAGTAAAATCTTTCGAGAGCATAAATCACTTAGGCGATATAAGCGAAGACAAAAGCTTGTTCCGACCTTTTTTGAGTGAAAACAAAATAAATGGGAAGAAGGCGTGTGTACTTAGAGATTCAGGTAGCTCGTATTGTGTTTGCCCATGGAATTTGGTAAATAAGAGCAAATTAGGCAATGAATATGTTTGGCTTAAACAGACATTTGATAAATATCCAAAACGATTTAGAGTGGCACGTATAAAAATGGAAATAAAAGGTCTCGGATATGTAAATACGAAAGCGGCAATCCTGCCTAGACACTCTAAAATTAAACACTATATCTTAGGTAATAAGACGCAGGCTTTAATAAATGAAAAGATAAAGCGAAAGCAAAAATCGCAAACTAATTCCAGTTTTGAGAACCCGGGGATTGAGATAAACCCTTTAACAGATCCACAAGGGCAGGAAGAAATTCTTTCGTCATTCCCCCCCGAAATGAAGAACCACCGTTCTCAGTGTATTGGGGAAAAAGAAACCCTTTTGAAAAGGTCAAGGAAAGTAGATGAGTTGGTTTTCGACCGGCAGGGTAATTCGAAAAATAAACGCGAAAATATGGAAGTGAGTGTTGACAGGAAGGGTTATCATTCGAAAGTTAATCTGGAGGAAGTGAGCGGATTCACAAAGAGTTTTCTAAAATCCTTCGAAATTCTGTTGAAAGAGAGTAGGGACAGTGGAAATTCACGCCTTTGTGACACTCTTGTTAAAGAAATTGAACGGTTGTGTAAAACGTATTGTTCGGCAAACACAAGTAAAGAAATTCAGTAGTAAGTTTTTGAGTAAAATCCAATCTTTTGTACATATTTGATTATTTTTAGTTTTATTGTTATTTTGGCATGTGTAGTAAAAAAGTATCTTTCAAAAAAAAAAAAAGTCTCTAAAGCTAGATGTTCAAGCAATGGTAAACAGTATATAAGACTGGATCACTTATGTATATTGTGAGGTTAAATTGTAATGTTATTTGAGCCACTCAGATATGTTGAGCTAACCCTTTTTTTTTGCAGATTTTCCGCGTTTTAACCCGGAAAATGTTTTGATGGTGGGGGTGTTGTAACAATTTCATTAAATCTCTCACAGTCTGCTAATTAGGCAGAGTAATCAAAGATAGAAGTTCCCAAGAGTTGGAAAACTTTTCTCACGCTTAGCTGTGGTGTGACAAGAATGTCGTTTGCTACAATAGGAAAAGATGAGCTTCGATCAATCTTGTGAAACTGAAATTGCTAGACAGCAAATATTTCTCTGATCTGACCGTCTATATGTGGGGTCTCAGATCGTGGGAAAATTTCCGGCGAGAACATTTAAAAGTTCAGTAAGACCTCCCTAAAAAAGGCTTTATCCAATGATGTAAACTAAAACTTTTTTGATTGGTGATCGGAGAATCTTTTGTTCGAGCAAGCGGACCGGAGAAGAGAATCGAGGGGAAATTAGTTAGAGTTTCGGCAGGAGAACGAGTGTTGGTGGAAAACACTCTTCTCAGGACGGATTCCCTTCTTAGTAGGGAAGGACAGGTTTGCTGACAGATTTTTGAATGAGAGAGTGCGATCTCTCTGAAGTCAACGCAACAGCCTTGGATTTGATCTTTCGGGGAGAGTGAAAAGTAGCTCTAGTTAAGACTTTAAGATTTTAAAACTACTGTAAAAGACTAGACTAATTGGTGATTTGCTATAAATTACAAGTCGAGCGAACTCAGCTAAAAAAAATTGTTGTAAATAATTTTTACCTCTAGAAATTTCAAGAACGCTTTTTAATAAAATTTGTTCTGAAATATTTAATGAAGGTGATCCATTGTGAAACGGTTCCACGCTACCCCATTTCAAAAACACACAACATCATGGAGTCTTTACACTACATTAACATCCTATGCAGCATTAAAACAAGCTTTGATACACGAATTCGCACACATATGCTCTCCCGTGCAAATTCATGAAATGTTAGCTGCACGTACTTGTAAACCCAATGAAAGAATGAGCGAATATTTTCTTGTTATGAAAGAAATTACGCAAAGAGCTAACATAGACGATGCATCGCTCATGCATTATATTATCACAGGTATCAGAGATTCTCCTACTAATAAAGCAATTCTTTTTGGCTGCCACACCCTCACTGAATTCAAATATAAACTGCAAACCTATCAACAAATTTGCGATCAAAGTCCCCACTATCCCCAGTCACAGCCACCGCCTACCCATGTTGTTACTAAACCTTTACACGCCGAAAGAGCGCCGAAAAAGACCTGCTACGATTGTGGAAAAATCGGGCACCTTGCAAAACACTGTGTGCATAAAAACGAAAGAAATAAGTGCTTTGCATGCAACACCTTCGGACATAAGAGTACCCAATGCACTCAGACACCCGTCGTAAAGTGACAAACTCAGGCACCCCTCCACTTCAAAATTTTGCGACAAGACGTGATAGAAAAATCCACGTCGTGGAATTGGATAGTACGCACCAAAACATGAAAAAATTAGTACACATCGCAGGCCTAACAGTGGAGGCATTAATTGATACAGGCAGCCCAATTACCGCTTGAAGGGAAGACTTTTACCGCTTACTTGGTTCCCCCCCTCTGACACAAGTCACCGTTCAACTTGGAGCGTTCGGCGGCAGCAACGTGACACCAATGGGATCTTATTGCACGGACATCCAGATAGACGAAGATACATTTCCTACTACTGCTTATATCATAGAATTTTCCCGCATGAGTATCCCCCTTATTATTGGAAGGGATATAATTTCTCAGGGTTCTCTTACATGCAATCAAAACGGCATCTCACTCCAAAAAACACCTCTAACACCATTATTTATTAGTTGCATCGGCATCTGTGAAAACGCACACGAAGTGGATCTAAACCACATTGTTGACAGAAATATTCGCAAAAATGTTACCACCCTAATTTCAATCCTACAAACCCAATAAAATAAAATCTACGGATTTAAAGATGTCAATAGTATTGACTGACGACGAAACAGTCTATCAACGGCCACGACGGATGTCCCTCAACAAGAAAGAACTGATTCGCAACCAAATTGACCAATGGCTGCAGGACGGTATCATACAACCGTCATGTAGCGACTACGCCAGTCCCGTAGTTTTAGTAAGGAAAAAGGACAATTCTATGCGTCTCTGTATTGCTTTCCGGAAACTTAATAAAAAAATCGTTAAAGACCGTTTTCCCCTACCTCTCATCGATGAAATCCTAGACCAACTGAAACAAGCTGTGGTCTTTACAACCCTTGACCTCAAAAATGGATTCTTCCATGTGGATGTGGACCCGTAAAGCGTTAAGTACACCGCTTTTATCACATATGATGGACAATTCGAGTTCCTTAAAGTCCCTTTCGGGCTATGCTGCAGTCCAGCTGTGTTCGCCAGGTACCTAGCCTGTGTTTTCCGCGAACTACTCATAGAAGGAGTAGTAATTTTGTATAGGGATGACCTCATCATCCCCGCCAAAACGGAATCCGAAGGCCTCGAAAAACTAAAACGAGTATTAGACACTGCTGCTGACTACGGATTAGATTTAAACTTTAAAAAATGTCAATTTCTGCAGCGGAAAATAGAATTTTTGGGCCACGTCATCGAAAATAACACCATAGCACCCTCCCCAACAAAAGTTAAAGCAGTGCAACACTTTCCGGAACCCAAAAACGTCAAACAGTTGCAATCGCTTTTAGGATTAACAGGGTATTTTCGAAAATTTATTCCAAAATATGCCTCTATCGCACGACCCCTGAGCGATCTTTTAAGAAAAACATCAACTTTCAAGTTTGGACCAGAGCAGAAGCAAGCGCTGAACACGTTACGTAATCTGCTCACTAGCGCCCCAGTTTTACACATTTTTATACCGGGTTCGGACCTCGAAGTGCACACCGACGCTAGTAAATATAGTTTTGGCACAACACTTATGCAAAAGTCCTCTGACGGCCACTTCCATCCGGTTCAATATATGAGCAAAAAAACATCACCTCAGGAAGAAAAGTTAAGTAGCTATGAATTAGAGGTCCTAGCGGTTATCGAAGCACTCAAAAAATTCCACGTCTACCTCCATGGCACCAGATTCCGTATCATTACAGATTGTCAGGCATTCCAAAAAACGGTGGACAAAAAAGATCTTACACCGAAAATTGCGCGTTGGGCCTTATTCCTACAAGATTTTGATTTCGAAATAAAACACCGCCCAGCTTCCAAAATGCAGCACGTAAACTCCCTTAGCAGATACCCCATCATGCAGGTTACATTTGATGAGCTCACGCTCAAGATCATACAGGCACAAGAGAAGGACCCATTTGTATCCAGTATTAAAACTGCAGCGGCCGAAACCCTTGTAGCCGACTTCGTGGTTCGCAACAACGTGCTGTATAAAGTTTTACGTGGCAGAGACTTATTAGTGATTCCCGAAGCAATGCAACTTAACATAGTCCAGGATATACACAATCAAGGGCATTTTTCTGCTAGAAAAACAGAGGAAATTGTGTCCCAAAACTTTTTTATCCCTAAGCTACCCGACCTCGCAAATACGATTGTGACAAACTGTATCCCGTGCATTTTAGCTTCCCGAAAAAAAGGAAAAAAAGAAGGGTTTTTGCACCCGATTCCGAAAGGTGACATGCCCCTCGATACATATCACTGCGATTTTCTAGGTCCGTTAGCCTCGACAAACAAAAATTACAACCACCTGTTTACAGTGGTCGACGCATTCACAAAATTTTTCTGGTTATACCCAGTAAAGTCTATATCAGCGCAAGACGCGCTAGATAAACTCAAACTTCAGCAAACCACATTTGGCAACCCTAACCGTATCATCACAGACAAAAGCCCCGCGTTTACATCTTCTGTTTTTACAAATTTTTGTGAACAAGAAAATATAGAACACCATCCAATTACGACAGGCGTCCCACGCTTAAACGCCCAGATCGAAAGACAACACGCCACACTCATCTCCATTTTAACGAAATTATCTTTAGCCGACCCCACAAAGTGATATAAACATGTAGCATCAGTGCAAAGAATAATAAATAGTACGACATCTTCCGCGACAAAATTCTCCCCATTCGAACTCCTCACAGGTGTGAAAATGAAAAATAAGGAAGACCTAGTCATTAAGCAGTTACTGGAAGCCGAGCATATTGAGTTAACGATAGATCATAAACAACAACTACGAGAGGCAGCGAAAACCAACATTTTAAAACAGCAAGAAATCAATCGCACCCAGTACGATAAAAAAAGAAAACCGCCTACACATTATAACATCGGTGACCTAGTTGCGATCCAACGAACACAATTCGGCTCCGGATTAAAAATTCGACCCAAGTATTTTGGGCCATATAGAATTATCGCAGTACAACCCAACGACAGATATCAAGTCCAAAAAGTCGGTCAGCATCCTGGTCCTATCTTTGCATCCACAGCCATAGATTATATGAAAAGCTGGACGACACGTTAGCATATTTTCAAAATGCAACTTTTCATTCGCGAGTGATATTTTTTTTTCCTGTGGGCTCAAGTGCTTTTTTTTCTGAGCCATATTTATTACGAAATGCAGTTTATCGGACTGCGAAACTGTGATTTTTTTTTGTTTCGCCTTATTTTTAAGTGCTACGATTTATTATTTTTCTTTTCTCAAACCAATATGGTGTCAACGCTTGAGTGGTTTTTTTTGTCAAGCTATTAATTTTTTTTTAGTTCTACGTGCATTGTGAATAAAATAAAGAATACTGGCAGACAGAAATAATACAATTTATTTTTGCTAATGCAGCCCTGGTGATTTTTTTTAGGGCAGATTGCATTAATTTTTTTAAAAGAAATAATTTGATGGAATCCAAGTGTTTTTTTTCTTGTTGGAGATCCTCTCACGACTGCATCTTCAATATTTTTATTTATCTATGTTCAGTGATTCATTACTCGTACGACTGTTTCTTTATCAATGAACCAATACTTCACTGACGTAAACGAGAATTACAACCTTTTTTGTTGTTTTCATCTTATTCACATTTGCGTGGAACTGAATGGACCAAACTATATATATTTTTTATTATTACTTCTTCTTCTTAGTGTGAATTGGCAGATGCGATTTCAAGCAGTATTTCTTTTTCTCTTTTTCCCAGTGAGTCAAGAACGTCACTTATCGCATTTTTTTTTTAAACAGTGGACAGCAATTAAAACTCTGATGGAGTAACTTTTATATATTTTTTTCATCAACACGTTTGTGAATAAATTGTGTCAGTGGCGCAGCCAAGGGGGGGATTTGGGGGTTAAAACACCCCCCAGAGCTAAAAAAATTACTATAATTACCGCTTATATGAATCAAAATTCCGCCTTAGCGGAATCCGCCGCTTTGTTAAATCAAATTCTATCCAACAATGTGATTCAATTAAACGGCGAGAATTCTACTTAAAACTGTGAAGCGTGTTATGATTTAAAAATTTGATTCTTAATTTATTCAGTATTTTTACATTTAACTTTAATTTATTCATCAATTTAATTAAATTCATTAAATTCATTTAAATTAAGCTAAATTTCATTTTTGCATTTTAAATCAAACATTCTTTTTAAATTGTTTACTTTTGGTGAGAATATAAATTAATTTCAGAATCTTTCCATTACATATGTTTTAGGATATTATTCATTCAATTTAATTTACATTTTATTCACTTTGCAATATTAATTAAACTTCATTTCAAATTATCTAAAATAAAAATATTTCTGATATACTTTTTCTAACTTTTAAATAATGTCCATTTTTCTTAAATAATATACAGTCTAAAATAAATTATTCCAAAATATAGTGTATTTCCTTTTTAATAATATTGATTAAAAAATTGGTTAATTGTTAATTTATTCTTTTCAGAAAGTTCAAATTCATTTATTTTAATTCAGGCAAATTCTTTCAGAATCGCGAACTTTTCCATATTTCATTTCAAAATTTCTAAGTCCAATAATCATTTTTCAAAATTTCTTAATTTAAATATTTTACTTTCAAAAACATATCTGGTGGAAAGAAATTTTAATTTTATTTAGATTGCTAAAATTTCATTTGTTTTCATCCATTAGTTTGGCAGTTATAGATTTTTAATTACTTTCGTTTTTTCTGTTTTGAATTTCGTCGAGATTTGCGATCAGACGCCATTGATGTGTATTTGGATGTTTCGGGTAAACAAGCAGGCATTATTTCTTAGTTCCCGCGCATTTGTATCTGGGTCAGTGACTCACGAGAGGCAAGGTCATTATCAGTCCGATTCAAGGTGACAGATAGAAGCTCATAGAACATTCGCAATGACGTGTCGTCAACAGTTAATATTTGACTTTGACCGCGTGGGTAAGCTTCTTCAAAAAATCCATCAGGTGGTGTCACGAGCGCGACAGTTAGATTCGGAACCGTTAGGAGATGCTCTTTTTTGATTGGCGGAGATTTCAAATCTCAGAGAGAGATCGTACTTTGAGTATTGAAGGAGAATCACTTCGCCAAAATTCGTTTGATCGACTAACAACGTTTTTTTTAGGCTGTCGGGCCTCTGGCCTGGCGGCAGTTGAGTTTGTTCCAGCACTGGATGAAGTTATTCACTTAGTGGGTGGAAATGTGTTGTGATTTTCTCGAGAGATAGAGATACAAAGGCTGGGATTACGGTGCCTCGCTCTACCGTATCTTACGCTCGATCGTAGGATAGGCGTTCCTGCGATCAGTCGTAACTTCGTATTACGGTGCCTCAGCGTAAGTCCTCGTGCTTCGGTGTAAGTCCTCCTGCAGTCAGCCAATCAGAGGCCGCAGTTACATTTGTTTCGGTTGCGCGCGCATCCACTTGCGTCTTAACTTACGGCTGCTTCGAAGCTGTCGTAAGATCGCGAGGCACTGTAATGCCGTTTACGTTTTGTTTATATCGTAAATCTCTAAGTTGATCTTAAGCGAGGCACCGCAATCCCAGCCTAAGATTTTTAGATGCTACGGAGCAGTGTTACCATCTCTTTTCGACATCTTGAGCTATTTATTAGCTATCGCTAATTTATTGAAGAGTATTTACGATGTATTAAATTGAACCAGCAGAATTAGATGCTAGCCAATCTACTTTGACATCTAGACCCACCTACATTCTTCAGCGTGTTCGGAGAGCCAGTCCGTGAATTTTCGTACATCCCTGAGTGATTTCTCATTAGATAGATGCAAGCGTGATAGAAGAAAAACGTTCATATTCTTTATTTTCCTATTCCAACAATGAACTCCATTTCTTGAATTCATCCATATAACAATAGCATTTCACTTCAAGTATAAAAAATTATGTTCATCGACAACTGAGAGCACCTTGTAAAAGAATCTGCCATTTTTCTGAGAGACTTTTTTTTAATCTTCAAGTACATCCTTAATGACGAACATTAAATTTTGAAACAATAAACTTATTTAAACGAATAACATTTTAAATTAATCTAAAAGGACTGAACATCATACATTTTGAATGTATTCTCATGATTTAAAATTATTTAAAATTATCTGGTAAGAATTATTGTGAAAGAAGAAAGAATGTGAATTAATATAATCAAATGAAGTTCTTTGCATATTAATATTTTGTGAGTGCTCTTTCTGCTTCAAATAAATCTATGTGTGTCATCTATTTGGTGAGTTATTTATTTTCTTAATTTACATTTCACCTATTTCAGATGGATCAACTTTGGTGAAAATGTTTATCATTCTTAAATTTTACAATTAAGCTTTCAACTTAAATTCTAATATTCCAACATTAAATTTTAACCTTTTTTATTTAACTTATTTCACAAAGCAATGTTACTGTCACTTGAGATTACGCCATATAGAGAGATTTTGGGATAGTTAACTTGTACTATTTTCAAAATTGAATTTTCAGGTTTGGATTCAATCGGAGTATTATTCGTGAGAATCATCACTTCATTAATTTTTCCCGGTATAAGTTCTCCGATCCCTAAATCTCGCTATATTTAATTGGTGCCGTCGACACAGTCTTTTTCTTGGGTTATTAATATTTAATTGGCGACGTGTACCAGTTAGGATTGTGGTTATGATACTATTTATTATTATTTATGACTCTTTTTGTGCTGTATTTTAGTGACTCAAGTAATTATTTAAGTTAATTTTTTTTACCGTAGTTGGAAACGGTACTCCAACAACTAAATTGCCAAAATTTTTTTTTACTCTCAGTTTATTTAGTGTGAAAATAATAGTCAATAACTTATAAAGTGTTATTTTTTTTTCAAAATTAATTTAATAATCTTATTATTCAGGTGATCCAGTGGTAGATATGATGTTATTTTATAAATAATTTTGAGTTTATATTATATTTGAGATATTGATAGTACTTTGCAGATAATTTTTTTTTCAAATGTTGAAGAGAATCTTAAATTTAATAATGCAATTTGATGATCGATTTCTAAGATTAGGAAGTGTACATATGTCTTAAATTATTTATCATTTTTATTTTATCTGGATATCCATGTGCTATATTTATTTTTTATCATTTCTCCAGTGTTTTTCTTAATTATTTATATGTGATTATGAATATATTTTGGTACTTTTATTATTGAAATTGATAAGGGATTTAATTTCTTTAAACATCTTTGAAAAATATTTCATATTTATTTATATTCTATTATCATTTAGTTTTAGTGCAAAAATTTTGGGATTGCTAGGGATAGATAGGCGAGAAAATTTTTGAGATTTGTTAAATAATAAATTTTTGGGGAGGTGTATAAATTTTTTTCTGGATAAACATGAACAACCATGATATCCAATTTCAGGCATTGCTTGCTTCTTTGCCAAAATTTCACGGGAAGGAGGATGAAAATGTATCTTTCTTCATTAGGCACATTGCTGATGTTTGTAACATTCAGCACTTGAATAATGAGAGTAGAGTACTTTTACTCAGATTGCACTGCCATTTATGCTTCGATCAAACATTTTCATGAATTTCTCTATGGTAGACAATTTAAAATCTTAACTGATGCAAAAGCTCTAACTTATCATCTTAATCTAGAGAAGCAGACTGAAATTATAACTAAATGGTGTATGTATCTACAAGGTTTTAACTACAGGGTTGAGCATATTCCAGGTTTCAAAAATCCAGCTGATTTTCTTTCACGTGTCATTGATAGATCTGATAATCCAAATGCTTATGTAAATTCATTAAATATTTTCATACCTACTAATAATTCCTTAACTACTGAAAATATTCTTAAAGAACAATTAAATGATACTAAACTTAAAGACATCAGAGATAAAATAATTGCTAAAGAAAAAACTAATCCTAACTATTCTATTAACCCAGATAATGATTTAATAATGTTTGCTAAGAAAAAACCAGGCAATGTAAATAGAAGTAAGAAAATAGTTATTCCCAAAACTTTAGTCAACAGTTGTATTGCTTTAGCTCATCAAGCACATTTTGGAATTGCTAAGACTATAGATATGGTGCAAAAGAATTATTTTTGGAATGGGATGGTGCAAGATGTTCAGAATTTTGTCAATAGTTGTGATAAATGTTTACCGCATAAAAGTAAACAGACTAATACCAAACCCGCATTCATTCCTAAGAGTGATTTAGCCCCTGGTGAGATGATAGCGATTGACATAGTGGGAAAGCTTCCAAGATCTCATGATGGGAAATTTTTCATTCTTACTATTGTTGATCATTATTCACGCTTTCTAGAAGCAGTACCTTTAACCAATGTAACTTCTCCATCCTTCATTAAAGCTCTAAATTCTTATTTTTCTAGATATGGTATACCTAAATTTATTTTATCAGATAATGCGAAAAACTTCAAATCTGATTTGTTTGATCAATTCCTAAAAACTCTTAATATTAAGCAAAGAAATTCTTCAATTTATTTTCCGAGATCAAATGGTCTTTTGGAGAGGATTCATCGCTCTCTTAAAGAGTCGGTTGCCTCGCTCTCAGATAATGTTATAGAATGGTCAGACAGGCTAAAATTTTATGTTCTTCATTATAACAGCAGTAAACATGCAGTAACTAATTTCACTCCAGCTCAATTATTTTTAGGTAGAGATGTTAATTTACCTATGGATAGCTTTTTACCTCCACGGTCTGTACAGGATCCCCCTGTATATTTTCAACAACTGCAAGAGCATATCAAGACCACTAGAAATTTTGTCAAGCAAAATGAACAAAAATATTTTAGCTTGAATGAAAAATTTCTGAAAGGTCGCTCTCCTCCAAAACTATCCATTGGTGATACTGTATATCTTAAAAATTTAATACCTTCAACAACTTTTAAACCTAAAAACTCTGGTCCATATAGAATCATTGGAGCATTCAGGGGTGATAATTATTTGATAAAACATATCAATGATCAGACAGCCAAAGAAATTAAGGTGAATGTTACGAAACTCATTCACGCAGGGTATTAGTATATGTGTTAGTTTTTGGATAGATTTATTTCCTTTAGAATGGTACTTATTTGTATATATTTTTCTTTTGCAATATGTTATATCTACAACTATTTATATATATATATATTTTAATTTTACTGGTGCAATAGTGTGGTGACTTATATACTTTTTGTCATATATTTTGTTCAGATCTCCTGATACACCAGTGGCCAATGGTTGTGTTAGGTGTGTTCAATCTCATTTGACAACCTACATTTTATGAACTCTAGTTCTTCACGAACATTCATCAACTTATTTAACATTTACTTAGAAATATGGCTAACTACATCAAAGATTTACTATTGTTTGTTATATATTTAAATTTTATTATCACAAAATGTCACCACATTCAGTTCTTATATTTATTTTATCTTGCCATTCTTCAAGGGAAATTATTTTTGTTTGAATTCTATACATTTGCTTCAGAGATTAGCTGATTGGTGTGATGTAATTTTTTTTGTATTATTAATGGATCCAAAAAAATTTATTTTATTGCTACAAGTAACAACATGATAGTAGAGAGGAAGAAATAAAAAATAATATGAGGAAAATTTTGAGACAAATTTGTATATTTAAAGATAATTGATATATAAAGAAATATATCAAAATAAATTAAAAGAAATGAGAAAGTGGATAAAGTAAATTTTTTAAATCTCTATTAAATGCGCATACCTACATGGTTCAGTGAGAGATTGTTTTATAAGAATACGATGGAGCAATTGCTCTAAGTTTTTTCTTGTTTTTTTTTTTCCTATAGTTTACAGTGAGCACACACGGAAGGGAAATTCAGCTAGTTCGGGGTTAAAATTACACAAATTTGCCCTTCTGACAAATCCTTCAAGGTGCAACTGTTGCATAATTTATGGGAAAATTTTTATTTGTAAATTTGATGTGTCCTAGACTTCTTTTGAAGTTCTACTAATAAATAACTTTTAAGATTAATTAAATCTTTCGGACACTACTACTTTTTCAGTTGAGGTGTGCTCACGCTTTTCTCAATTTAGAATTTGTAGATTTTGCAAATATGATGATTGTATGAAGTTTGATGGTTATTTGTCTCAGCATCACATACCAGCAGCAATTTTTACATCCTGTTATTTTGAAACTGTTTTATTTTGTTAAAATCTGTGCAATATATTTTTACTTGCTTTTGAGAGGTTGCTTCATTTGAGGAATGTTATATTGTATATAAATTACATTTTTTTTTTGGGTTCGCACATTGGATATTTCAGATAATTTTTTTTCAATGTTTTCTTAAAATTATGTTTGGATAATAACTGCAATAGAAATACCTGCAATACAATTAAAATGTTTTGTGCAATAGTTTTCATACTCCTATGTATAAATTAGTATTCTTATTTATCCTTATGTTTCATGTTGTTAATGTATTTGAATCTGTGTTTATATAATCAATCATTTACTTTTGAATTTTGAATTTGTTGGCATTGTGTATATAATTTTTATCTCTCATATATATGTCTACTTATTGTTTTTTGAATGTAATCATACTGCTGATTCTATTTGTAACGACTCGGCAAACAAATCTCAGGGAGATGAATGGTTTAAAATTGTATTTATAAAATACATGTTGTAGGTTTTGATTTTGATTCACATTTTCGTTCATTTTGCTGTATTTTATTTTATGTATGTAGAGTTATATCTACAATTGATGCAATTACAATTTCTACTGATGAATCAATGTGATGCAGATTTTGTGTTGGTAAGATGTTCAGTTCATTTTTTTTTTCTCTCATCCCTTTGGCTTAAATTTTTTTTTTCCCTTTTTTTTCCATTTTCTGGAGGTAAAATGTTATGATTTAAAAATTTGATTCTTAATTTATTCAGTATTTTTACATTTAACTTTAATTTATTCATCAATTTAATTAAATTCATTAAATTCATTTAAATTAAGCTAAATTTCATTTTTGCATTTTAAATCAAACATTCTTTTTAAATTGTTTACTTTTGGTGAGAATATAAATTAATTTCAGAATCTTTCCATTACATATGTTTTAGGATATTTATTCATTCAATTTAATTTACATTTTATTCACTTTGCAATATTAATTAAACTTCATTTCAAATTATCTAAAATAAAAATATTTCTGACTTACTTTTTCTAACTTTTAAATAATGTCCATTTTTCTTAAATAATATACAGTCTAAAATAAATTATTCCAAAATATAGTGTATTTCCTTTTTAATAATATTTATTAAAAAATTGGTTAATTGTTAATTTATTCTTTTCAGAAAGTTCAAATTCATTTATTTTAATTCAGGCAAATTCTTTCAGAATCGCGAACTTTTCCATATTTCATTTCAAAATTTCTAAGTCCAATAATCATTTTTCAAAATTTCTTAATTTAAATATTTTACTTTCAAAAACATATCTGGTGGAAAGAAATTTTAATTTTATTTAGATTGCTAAAATTTCATTTGTTTTCATCCATTAGTTTGGCAGTTATAGATTTTTAATTACTTTCGTTTTTTCTGTTTTGAATTTCGTCGAGATTTGCGATCAGACGCCATTGATGTGTATTTGGATGTTTCGGGTAAACAAGCAGGCATTATTTCTTAGTTCCCGCGCATTTGTATCTGGGTCAGTGACTCACGAGAGGCAAGGTCATTATCAGTCCGATTCAAGGTGACAGATAGAAGCTCATAGAACATTCGCAATGACGTGTCGTGAACAGTTAATATTTGACTTTGACCGCGTGGGTAAGCTTCTTCAAAAAATCCATCAGGTGGTGTCACGAGCGCGACAGTTAGATTCGGAACCGTTAGGAGATGCTCTTTTTTGATTGGCGGAGATTTCAAATCTCAGAGAGAGATCGTACTTTGAGTATTGAAGGAGAATCACTTCGCCAAAATTCGTTTGATCGACTAACAACGTTTTTTTTAGGCTGTCGGGCCTCTGGCCTGGCGGCAGTTGAGTTTGTTCCAGCACTGGATGAAGTTATTCACTTAGTGGGTGGAAATGTGTTGTGATTTTCTCGAGAGATAGAGATACTAAGATTTTTAGATGCTACGGAGCAGTGTTACCATCTCTTTTCGACATCTTGAGCTATTTATTAGCTATCGCTAATTTATTGAAGAGTATTTACGATGTATTAAATTGAACCAGCAGAATTAGATGCTAGCCAATCTACTTTGACATCTAGACCCACCTACATTCTTCAGCGTGTTCGGAGAGCCAGTCCGTGAATTTTCGTACATCCCTGAGTGATTTCTCATTAGATAGATGCAAGCGTGATAGAAGAAAAACGTTCATATTCTTTATTTTCCTATTCCAACAATGAACTCCATTTCTTGAATTCATCCATATAACAATAGCATTTCACTTCAAGTATAAAAAATTATGTTCATCGACAACTGAGAGCACCTTGTAAAAGAATCTGCCATTTTTCTGAGAGACTTTTTTTTAATCTTCAAGTACATCCTTAATGACGAACATTAAATTTTGAAACAATAAACTTATTTAAACGAATAACATTTTAAATTAATCTAAAAGGACTGAACATCATACATTTTGAATGTATTCTCATGATTTAAAATTATTTAAAATTATCTGGTAAGAATTATTGTGAAAGAAGAAAGAATGTGAATTAATATAATCAAATGAAGTTCTTTGCATATTAATATTTTGTGAGTGCTCTTTCTGCTTCAAATAAATCTATGTGTGTCATCTATTTGGTGAGTTATTTATTTTCTTAATTTACATTTCACCTATTTCAGATGGATCAACTTTGGTGAAAATGTTTATCATTCTTAAATTTTACAATTAAGCTTTCAACTTAAATTCTAATATTCCAACATTAAATTTTAACCTTTTTTATTTAACTTATTTCACAACGCAATGTTACTGTCACTTGAGATTACGCCATATTTCAAGAGTAACAGCCGTGCCAAATTTCACATATCTGGCACAAACAATTCCTAATTAATTGTTTTTAAATCATTTTCAGACCGTTTTCGGCCCATTTCATCCTTTTAAATTTAGAATTTCTTTAGAAATCGTTCTTAGAGAGCATTTACATCCCAAAAGTTACCACCATGCCAAATTCCAAGCTTCTATACCAACTGTATCGCAATTTTAGAACATGTTTTTGCTCCTGCTAACTGTTCTGGGCTAGCATTTAAGTCTCTAAAGTAACAACTATGCCAAATTTCATGTTTCCAGCCTATGATATAGAATCATATATATTTTATGTTTTATTCTAAAATTTAATTTTTCTATCTTAAAGTGTCTCTATGTGAATTGATGTCTGCATTCAAAATCTTTTTATTCTTTAATCTCGAAAGTAATCATTTCTTCCTAGCTAAAAATTTTCCCAGATTTTTCATTGTAACAGTAAAAGTACGTTACTTCTCTGTGGTTTCAATTCGTTATTTTAATGTACTGCAGATGACTTTAACATATGCTGTTTTGTCTTTCTTCGTATCTCGTGTTAAATGCAGGCGCCGTTTTCATAAATTGATTCCTGCATGAGATATGCAATATCAACATTTTTGTGTTCGCTGCTAACACATGTCTGGCTTTCTCAAAAAAAAAAAAACACGAGTGCCTGGTGAGAAAATGTAGTGTTTGGCATATTTTCATTTATGTGTTGGTGAAAATGTATCTGAAAAATTAGATCAGATCTTCTTGTCTAACTGTTGAACAAGGAGGTCGATTTTTTAGAGGCGTAAGGAGGACCACCCTCGCCCTTTCCAGATGTGTCGATGTGTCCGAAAATAAAGAAAAGTTTTCACATGGTTATGCGTCTCTGATTGTACTGGTTTTTTTGTTTGCTGTGGACTGTTTCCTATCAGGAGGGGAACCTAGGGTTATTTCGATGAACGTAAATGCCCCAAAAATTACAATCACTTTCATCTCTGATTTTGACAGCGAAATTCTCCATACAGCCCTAACTGCACAAATAAATGGTAATTTAGAACGTTTACTGCTCCTTTCCCCTTTTTAAATTTCGAACTTTTTAGAAACCATTTTTAGTGAGCATTTACATCTTTTTAAAGTAACCGCGAGATTAAATTTCAAATTGCTAGAATCAACAATATCGTAGAAACCGCAATTTTACAATGTTTTTTGTTCTTACACCCCTTTGAAAATTGTTGTACCAAAACATTGTTTGGAAATTGTTGTATAAAATATAGCCAATATTAGAGAGGAGATGGTTACCAGAATTTTAACACCATTATTAAGGTTCCATACTTAAAAAGTAAAAACTGAACTATTATAAGATCACTCATGTGTCTTATTTTTCTGGTGCTCAGCGGTGAGTTGAGGGTTATCGACGCAGAATCATCTAAGGATTGTTGGTAATAATTTTCAATGTGTCTGTAATTATCTGAGATATTAATTAAAAACCCATCTAGAAAACAACGGCATGGATCAACACAGTGTTGCTACTTTGTGACCTCCTTTTGAAGCGCGTTTGGCACAATGCTAAGATTAAACTTTGTATAAGATCTTTGCTTTAGGTAAGACGAATCATAGTGAGAGTCAACATTTTTCATTTCCAACTGAATTCAATTATTGAAGGCAAACATTGAAAAATAATTCGTAAAATAATTCCAAGACATTAAGAGTCAGTAATTTTGAGACAACAATAGCTTATAATTCAATATGTAATTCATTTATAATGAAAAACTGTTCGATAACAAATCACTTGAATTATCATGCCTGCATATGTTTTCATTTTTGAAAATGAATCGGAAAGTTTCGCGTTGTTCAGAATACTTTATTTTAATGCTTTAAAATTGTCTACTATTACGTCAAATATGATTGACAAGTAACTTTTCGTGTGAAACTCAGCGACTGTACTGTATATAAAATTATTTGCTGTACTGTACTCTTCCATCTTAAAGTTTGCCCCTCATCATTTTTAAACACTTTATAAATCTAATCTAGTTTTGTGTTATTTCATTGGTGCATTTTATAGTTTGTAACTCTAATGTTGTTTAAATGAATCATAACCAACTTAATTGCGGAGAAAAGCATTATGATTTCATTCATTTAAAAGACTGATTCCATTAACCAGTGATTCATATAACCGGCGATCACCTTTATCAGAAACTCAAAACCCCCCCTAGAACCAAATTCTGGCCGCGCCACTGAATTGTGTGTGACCAAGACTCACTAAAACTCTCTAACTGAGATATTTTTTTTTCTGCTGATAAAAGACATTCTATTTACACATCTTTCTTGTTAATGTTTTCAACTTCAGCTATTATGTAGTGTTTTGTTAATGCATCTGTATTTTATGTATTTGACAATTTTATTTTATATTTTTTTAAATGCTTGATTCAATTGATATTTAAAATATTTGTTGTGTAACCCCCCCCCCCCCCATCTTCCCTGATAACCGAAAGTTATTTTTTTTTTAATTTAGTTGACTGCTGCACTATTTAAGACGAATCTTTTTTTTTCTTTTTTTTTGCGTAAACTTATCTACTTTCTACTTAAGACGAATAAATGGAACGTATGTTACATTTTAAAGACGAAAAGACGATTTAAAGACGACATCTTAAAACACGATTACAAAAGACGAAATATGTTTTGCATGTTAGATATGAACGACGTTTTCTATTTTATTTTTTTTTTCTTTCTTCTTAAGACGTGTTTATCTTTTTATAGTGTAGTGCAGTCCAGGCTAAGCATCCATAACGGAAAAGTCTAAATTTAATTTTTTTCCCGTTTCTCTTTTATAGAAAAATTTTCTTTTTGGCTTTCAGATTTATGAAAAATTTCGTTTTTTTTGTTGTTAAATTTTCTTTTACCCTCTCGTTGTAATATTGGTAGGACGTGTGCGTGGGCACACACATGTCGGATAGCCGAGTGTGAATGGGATGGATGTGGTTTTGCAGTTCCCATAACATGCCAACCGCAGCGAGTAGAGGTGCGGCCCGAGTTCTCACGGAAACTCATTAGGTCAGCAATAACGATACACAATAAAGATGATGACTAAGAGTTTCGCCTCTCTGGCCTGGGAACGGAATATTAAGATTATCGTCAGATTTACTTTGGCGATTGACTTGTCCGGTTGGCTTTGGGCAGACGGCCTAGCTCCGGTCTGATATCGGAAGGATGCGTTAAATGCCGGAAACTGCGGCAGAATCAGCCCCTATTTCCCTTAACCCTGTATATAACCTGTATTTAGTCTGTATATATAACTGTGTTTTACTTCAGAGATTAAAATAGTATAGTTTTTTACAAAAGACTCTTTAATAATCTCACCAGCCTAATCATTATTATTATTACATATATATACAGTAGACACTGATTATAACGGATTATGATTGGAAATGTAAATGTGGTACGTTATAACCGAAGTACGTTATAAGCAATATTACCAATAAAATTCAGTACATGATGACGAAGTGAGAAAGGCGCATAATAGAAAATTCAAATGCAATAACAGACATTTTAAATAGAAATTTTATGAATTTCTTAAAATTAAGTAGTAAAAAAAAACCGAAAACGATATTCTACTTCCATATAAAGTAAAAAGTACCAAAAAAAAAGAAGGAAAGAATTTGTGCATCATAAAAAAAAATCGGGAATTTTAGCGTCTCGCGAAGTGGTTTTGCTGGACGGCTCTTGTAAGCCCTGAAATTCGATACATCCCGCGTAAATCGGGACATGTGGTAACACTATAGCCCTAAATAACCACAAGATAAAATTTAACTAATATTGCTTCATAATCAGACCACATTTTAAAAAAAATTCAGCTTTAAATATTTTACAAATTTATACGTATTTTCGCTTTAATTTTTTATAAACACTTTCCAACATAGTTAAAAAGTGTTTATGCTTTCGGTTTGTTTGTCTGTCCGTGCTCTGA
The DNA here is from genome assembly GCA_963931845.1 of Maratus michaelseni. Classification (NCBI taxonomy): domain Eukaryota; kingdom Metazoa; phylum Arthropoda; class Arachnida; order Araneae; family Salticidae; genus Maratus; species Maratus michaelseni. The sequence goes on from OZ007590.1 coordinate 356,456,779, forward strand.
CCAGTGATGTAAATTACACGGGTACTTATTTATTTATTTATTGGTACAATACCCAATTTGGTTATTTACCTATTTATTTTTCCGTTAAATATAACCGTGAAAAATACTCATATTGCTATTAGTTATGATGGGTAAGTGTAAAAGAAAAAAGGTTTAGTACTTTAGACTTCTTACAACTGTAAAATTTAAAAGAAACTATGTATTACATTTAAATATTTAATTTAAATGCCTTTTTTAATTATAATGAAGAAAGTGAAAAAGTTAATTTATTTATTCAGATGCATTTTATAAAAAAAATCATTTGTTTTTAATTTAAAAGAGAAAATATCCATATATATAGGTAGAATTTAAATGTATATAATATACAAAATGAAAAAAATATAATTTTATTAACTCAGCAATTTTGTGTTGAAAACAACATTTCAATATTATTTAAAAAACATTTTCAGAATCTGAATTATCCTAGTCATCATTTCTAAGTTATTGCCACTTGAATGTACAGATGCCCCTCCCCCTTTCCAGAAAAAAGAAAAATACACTCCATCAGAGCTCGTATGGTCCATGAAAATCCTTAAGTATATCAAAAGTAATTTTAGTTCCTTAAATATCCTTATTTTATGGAAAATCTGCAAAAAGTCTTTACTTTTTTCTTTCTATTATTTCTTAATAAGGGGTGGAACTCTTCTGTGTTTCAATTAATTTTTCATTTAAAAAAAATCATCTAAATTTGCCTTCTCCCGAAATTTTGAATCCGCCTTTTGCTCACCCAACAGGACCTAACTTCTTTAAAACTCTATTTTTTAAAACTTTTTCTGCTCTATTTCTTAATTTATTGTAACCTTAAACAATCTATCATATAATTTTATTAAAATTTAATCTAAATTCTCCCTTCCGAAAATTTCGCTTCCTACTTTTATTCTCTCCCACCGTCACGGTACCCGAAGTTAAAAAATTTTGAACTTTAATTTTTAAAAAACTTTTCTAATCTATTTATTACTTTATTGTAACAATAAATAATGACCATATAAATTTCGTTTAAATTTATCTAGATTTCCCCTTCTCGAAATTTCGCCTCCCACTTTTGCTCTCTCCCACTGTACTCAAAGTATAAAATCTTTAAAACTCTTTAATTTTGTAAAACTTTTTCTGCTGTATTTGTTACTTTATTGTAACAATTAATAATTAATTATAAAAGTTTCTCACCCACCTGAAATTGGTGTTTTTCCTGTGCCTCCGCCCTTTTCCAAGCACACAGAATTAAAAATCTTTAAAACTCCTTAGTTTAATATTTTCCCTATCACCAAATCTAAATCTTTAGTAAAGTAAATAAATAATAAGTCATCTAATAAAGTCCCTCCTCTACCGCCCCCCCCAAAAAAAAATCTGCTTCTCCCCCTTTGCTTTCATTCACTAAAATCTCTAAATGTCTTTCCTTTTTTTAACCTATTACTTTATTGTAACAATAATCGATCATAAAATTTCCCCCCTTCCAACTATTTTTGATCCCCTCTCCTTTCCCCAGCCTTCTGTACACTAAGTTTCCAATCTTAAATCCCGCCCCCCCCCCCCCTGCTATATTTGTTATTTTGAAGTAACTTAGTCTTTTTTCTAAATTTCTACTGGAACATGCCGAAATTCCTCTCCTGCCATTTGACTGTTTAAAGTTGTATTTGCAAAACTGAAACCGTATATTAAAAAAATGCACACTGTAAAAAATTTTGGTCAAAAGTTACGATACATATACTGGCAACATTGTGACCAGTATATATACCGTAATTTAACTGGACGGTATATATACCGTGAAATATTTAAAGTATATGTACCGGCTGCACCCCCCTCTCCTCAGGCCTGCACGCATTACGTAACAAGAGCAAGAGCATCACTTCAGGCGTTGCCGTACACCGAGGCGGGGCTACCAGCATTTTCCTTACTGAAAAATAATTATTTTACGGTATAAATAGCGATTTTTTACTGAAAAACAATCATTTTACGATCGAAATGGCACATATACTGTTTGTTTACGCTTAATATACCTTAGAAGTACGGTACTCATACCGTAAAGAGTGAAAACGGTACAAGTATCGTAAAATTTACGGTACATCTACTGAAATTTTACGAAAAATTTTTACAGTGCGTATTATTATTCACGTTATAATAATTAAAAAACTATCATTAGTTTATTCAATTTGTAGGTCCTTAATTTTTCTAAATAAGCAATTTAAAAAATACATAACTCATTAAAAATCCATTTTCAGCAATGGCTGTCCATATTCGAAGTCTTTCGTGGAGCCCTGTACATAATCTGCAAAATTTGTAAACAACACTTAATACACTAAAAATTACATAACATTTCATATTACAGCGGAAATAGCACGTCTTAGCAATTGCCGATCATTAGTCAGTCCTTTAACCGAATTATCTTGTACGTCTATGCACATGAACAATAAATTCTGCACACTCCATAATCTATAGAAAATAACTTGTATTGAACCTTAGTGATTTTTTTTTAAATTTTTCATTATGTTTCAAGTATCATAAAATGTTCAAAATGCACTACACAAACAAATTTTCCCCATAGATCATAATAGTAAAGGAATTATTTTGTACGTCCCCGTAATTGAACTATACGTGCTACTAATTGTATACTCCAGTTAAAGGATGCTGCAGTCCACCTCAGTAATGCATATTAATTTCATAAGGTTTGAAATATCGTAACATTAATAAAATGCACGCCGCAAATGATTTTTCCCTATAGACCATAATGTAATGGAATTCTTTTGTGTGCCCCTGTAAATGACCTATTAATGCTACACACTTCATTTTCGATATCGAACATTCTATGGTAAAATTCAATAATGTATAAAAAAAACTCCATGACAATCCGAGAATATTTACGAGAGTTAGAGCACGGACGGATGGACAGACAGGCAAACGGGAAGATGCTGCGAAAACACCCCTTATCTTCCTTCTGTTTATTGGTCCTAGATCTATGGGCAAACTGAATTCATAAACACTTTTCAACTGCATGTTGGAAAGTGTTAAAAAGAAAAATCCAGATTCTAAATACACTGAAAAAAAAAATGTTGATTTTACAGTATAATACTGCCACCCCAGCTGCCAACAACAATTTTTTTCTTCTTTTTTTTTAGGGTTTCGTTCATCTCACGAAACCCTATTACCCTCGCTACTTTGTCTGTCCGTCACAGAGCCATTCTCAAAAAGTATGTAACTTACAGAGTTGAAACTTAGTGTATAAATCTGAATAGCAGCTGTGAAGAGCTCAAAATATTAAAATTTGAAAAATTCATATTATTTTAATAAATAGAGATAAAAAACCAAAATTCTAACAGCCTTTTCCTATTAAATTGAAACATTTTTCGTTATAGCAGATGCCAAAGATTTAAAGTCCACAATGAAATTCTTTCTACAATAATTAATTTTCGATCAGACGATTTTCACGTGAAAAATGAAAATGAAATAAAAAGTTTCACCAATTGAAAAAAAGATAAATATGAAATAAAATTGATTGACGCCATAGTCGTAATAAAATGGAAAATGTCTAAGATTTCTCAATAATACAAGGAGTATGAGTATGTGTAAGTGGACAAAGCAGATTAATATCACGTCATTAGAGAATTAAAAAGAAAATCTGACGTCATATAGGAAGTTTAACAAATTTTTCAAATGTTTGAGAATAATACAAAGCGAGTATCAATATAAATAATAGAGAATAGTAAATATATGAGTTTGAGAAACATATTGAATCGTTATAAAAATCCGATTATGGAAATATTCGCATATTTTAACATTTTGAAGGTGTACAATTTGTTTAATTTTGAAATTATTTTTTTAAATATTGCATTTAGTCCATATGACGGATATTATTATGACAGAATATAATAGCGGGCTTGGACCGCTATCCGGCTGGTTTAGATATTCGAAAAAAGGAAAAAATAGACCGGTAAATTTTTACTTTATAAAAAACATGACTATTTTTTTTTATGTTGTTGCTAACTGAAATTTGTTTGAATTTATTAAAGAAAGGATAAAGTGTTTTGAAGGAATATTAAACGAAACCCTTTGAGCGATCTTCGATCACACTTACCCATTTTTTTTTTTTTTCAGTGCACCCATAGTTGATTGAACTGGTTCATTTCATTTCAACTTCTCGTGGTACGGACGCTATAGCATATATTTCATATCATAGCAGCTCTTTCATACTCGATTGTGGTTCAGAAAAACCCGCCAAAATGAAACCATCATTAGAGAGTCATTAGAGACCTAAGAGTATTTCTCTCTCCATAAGATAACTTACAGATTTAACGGGAAAGTTCATGGAAATGTATATTGATCAAATAAAGTAACTTTTAGATTAGAAATATTGAGCCAATTCGAACCAAATTGGGACTGTGTATTGATTTTGCAAATATTTTGGTTCAGAAATCCGTTCTAAAATAACGCCTTTTAAAAATTCGACTAACTGAAATAAATACCGATTACTTTGCGTCAAACAAGTAATTTTCAAGAAAAAAATAAAATAAAACAGATTTCAATTCTTATTCTTTATATTATCATACTTATATACACTTACGGCACGCCAGTTGGCGTAATTCAGTAAATGTGGTTTTATCCAAATCATAGCGTACTTTTACTAAGATTAATAAATACACCATGTCTATATTCATTTTTAATCTTATTTTTTTTTCACAATCGATTATTTGTTTACCGTATAAAAAAAAACATTTTTTGTACTATTAACTGCATATTTTGTATTTGTTTACACTTTCACGTGCAAGGTTCTCGTCGATTATTGCAAGTAACATCGGTTGTTGTAAGTTTATTGTCATTGTTTCATGCAATTATTATTATTAAAAGCATTGTTAAAATGGCAACACCATATAGCTAGTTAACTAATCTTTTTACGAATTGCGTCATTCTTTGCCAAAATTTGATCTGTGTAGCACTGATTTTGGATAAATAACAGGCTAAGAATTTCAATTATGCATTTTTATGAATTGTTTTCGTTTTTTTATTGGGTTTTTTTGTTTATTTTTGCTAATGCACTTTCTTTTCTAGTTTCCTGGGTCTTTGAGATGTGGGAAGATGAAGAAAGTGTGAAGATGCAGGATGCAGATGACAGCAAAGAAGAGGGAGATGAAGAGTATGAGGATGCACCAGAAGGTAAGTGGTATCCCCGGTCCCGTCTTTTTTCAGCTTCAGCAGGCTTCCTTCTAACATCTGAAGTCGCAGCATCGGCAGCTGAAGAAGACGATGAGAGTGTGGACACCCTGTCATGCGGGTCATCTTCGACTACCTTCAGTTTGGAAGAACCTCCTGCAAAGAAAAAGGACATCAGGAGTGACACCCACTACCTATTCAAGAGGAAGAAGACATTAAAGTTTAGGGCTCAACGGCTCCTGTCATTCTGTTCTTTCGGCAAGATAAAGCCACCTAACAGGTATTACTTTGTGTAATTTTTTATCTTTAACAGTAAAGTAGACTTGCTTAAGGGTGTATTCAAATCCAAACTGCTTATTTTGAGACACATTTGTAAATTCATTTTTGCTCTAAAATGCATAAACTTGCCAGGTTCTCTTATTCAAAAACTTTATAATGTCCGTATTGTCTCGATTTTTTTGATACAGGCAGAATATATTTCAAAAAAGGCTGTCAAAGTGGACATTTTGAACCGAATTTCCCAAAGCGATAGCGCTGGTAACAAGAAAAAAATGATCGTACTGTGAAAATAATTGTCTGTAAATCAATTTCTAATTAATTGAACGAAAAATAAAAACATGTGGCTTTTATAAATGTCTTTATAAATCACGCCGCCAAGTTTCCTGTTGTTACTTTTAAAAATGAGTCTGAGAATGTGTCTCAAAATTTTGAGTTGTTGAGCGTGGAAAAATATTTTTTTTTTGAATACCGCCTTAATTAAAATTAATCTGGCATTTCAAAAATTAGAACTAACGAATAATATTTCATATTTTGTCTCTTTAAAAATATATGCTGCAAAAATGTAAACTATATTGCAAGTTTAGGCTGGGAATGCCTTTTTTTTATTTGAACGAAACATATTTTTTAAAAAAGTGCTTTCACTGAACCCCATTTTTTCAAGATGGGTGAAGTCCAACATCTTTTTTTTTTTATATGTGTTATATCTCTCGGGGATTCAAATATTAAAAGTTTCATACAATTAAAGCAAGAGGCAATTATTATATCATACGGGAGGGGTTACAAATTTTGTCTACTTTAATTTTAAACTTAACTTACATCTTTTCTCATTGTGAAGCAACTAACTTTTTCTTTGTGCGAAATAGTGTTATGAAAATATAGCTGCATTTGCTTTAAAAGAGAGTAGTAATGTAAACTAAGCGTACGCTTCACTTACGAAGGGATCAAAGTAATTGGTACTTTTGTTTGCCGGGTGCAAGTGGCAAATCGCCAAATATTTTCCCATCGCCGTCATCTGAAATGCATCCATTTTATTTGAAATATAAACCTTTTTACTCATTAAATTTAAAATTAATAATTTTCATTTAAAATGCATTAAAAAAAATATATATTACGCACATTTGAATTACATGCCTTTTATTGATTTATTTATTTATATTAAATGAGAAGTAATATAAACCAAATCTCATTTTTTCAACATCAAATTATTGTTTCTAATTTACACACACGAAAAATAGAAGCTGCTATTGGCGAAATTTGCGCCCGGCTAATGTAAAAGTACCCTATTCCATTACAAAATATACAAAGATTGTAGAATTCAAAATATAGAAATTTTCTAACCCTACTATCACCCTGATACTGCAAATTATACAGATTTTACTAAATAAAAAAGTTTGCTTCTAGTATTTTTAGATTTGAAGATCATATGGGAGGGGCTTATACCTTACGTTTACTTTAATTTTAAATTTAATTAATGCGTTTTCTCATTGTGAGCCAACTAATTCTTTCGTTTAGTGAAGCAGTGTATATAAAAATATAGCTACAAATACTTTAAAAGGAAGTAGCTGTTGAAAAAACTATGCTTAAATCGTATAGTTGACTTACAAAGGCCTCTATACAGGGTGTATCTGAAAAAGTGGGCAAAACTTTATGGAGTGATAGAACGCAGCTATGCGAGCAAATTTCGTGATAGAATGTATGGTCGGAACGCAAGCGGTGAGAAGTTTAAAAAGTAGTTTTCCACTGTCGCAGTTAAAGAATTAACACAAGAATGAGAGGAGTTACTTAAGAAAAAATTTATTAACAGCAATGTAATTAATGTACATGCTCAAAGAAATTGCTCAAAAGATCTTCCGCAGCTGTAATGCACGCTTTACACCTGCGGGATGGAGACAGACGCACATTTGCGAAGACACCAGGCATTTCCAGAATATCCCCGGCAACAACGGCAATCCTGGCGACTAGATCCATATCGGTTTCAATGGGGCACTCGTAGATTAGACTTTTCATATGGTCCCACAGGAAAAGCTCCAAACACGAGAGAAACGGCGATCTTGGTGGCTAAGCTATGGAACCACCTCCATCAATCCATCGCCCTGGGAACGTTGCATCTAAAGTGTTCCGCTCCGCATATCCAAGGCAAAGCGTGCAGGCAGACCGTCGTGTTGAAACCACATTCTCGACCTGATGGGGGTTGGAATCGGACGCAGCAGCTCCGGCAACACCTCTCATAGAATGTGTCATACCATTTACAATGCCACCTAGCGATTCGCGCGCCCATACATTCTATGACGAAATATGCTCGTATAGCTACGTTCTATCACCCCGTAAAGTTTTGCCCTCTTTTTCAGATACACCCTGTATCAATCTGTTAAACTTTAGGCATTAGTAATGTTTTTTTTTTTTTTTTTTTTTTTTTTAAGGAACTCAATTGTGTTTATTTTTAACATACTTCTTTGAAAAATATGTTTCGAAATGATTTTCAATGATCCCAGGCAAGCTCTACTTTCTGTTTTCTTCTTATTTTTTTTAATGATATTTTTTTGTCTGAGTCAAAAAGTAAGTATATTTAATTTATCTATATTATGTAATTACAAATTCAATCCGGCACTATTATTTTTGTATATATCTAAATTGTTATAATTTATGTTTGTAAAAAAAGAAAAAAAAATTATACATATACATTTGACTTTTGGCTTACATTCTTCTAAATTAAGTAGTTATAAGTATTAAAAAATACATTTTGTATCATTTTGGCTTACATTCTTCTAAATTAAGTAGTTACTAGTACTAAAAATACATTTTATATCATTTTGGCTTTTAATTCTAAATTTCCACAAAGTTTAATAGCAATAAATACCATACCTACAACACATATAAATAACTTTTTTATAGCAATTTAGATCATGGTTTCATAAATAATTACTGATCACCAAAATAATTATATATATAAACAGTTAAACTCTTTTTTTTTTTTGCCACTCTATAAAACACAATCAGCTATTTTTTATCCTCACCTTCTGTCCACCATCCAAGGCTTTCTTCACTGGCAGGCATTTTGTAACATATTAATTGAAAAATTAATCCTCACCTTCATCTTAATCCTCATCTTCAATATTATTCACCTTCAACATTAATCACTTATATTAATCACCTAATATTCAATATTATTAATCACCTTCAATATTAATCCTCACCTTCATCTTTTTTTTCGGCACTCTATAAAACACAATCAGCTATTTTTTGTCCTCATCTTCTGTGCACCATCCAAGGCTTTCTTCACTGGCAGGCATTTTGTAACATATTAATTGAAAAATAAAAATGGCATGGCATGTGGTTTGGTTATTGGCATGGCTCTGGCGAAATTTCCTCTTATTAGTTCCATCAGCTTCTTCTTCTCACTTCACGAATACTTGTGGCGACTAAAGTAACGTTTTTATCAAATGTTAAGGGGGGGGGGGCTATCTAGCAATTGCGGATTTTTATGCGAAAAGTATAATGGTTATGTTGCGACGAAATTGGTTCGGTTTTGCGTAGCGGTTTCAACTGCCCGGTCATTTTGACATACTAGAACGATTATATGTTATGTAAGATTATGTTCATACTGTTGATGTAATGTTGATGTAATATTTAGATAATAAAATTTTTAAGTAATAATGTTTGTCTATGTGGTTTATTTCCAAGTGGCGTCTCTCAAAATAAAATGAGAACAATCACACTTCACACCATTTCACAGTTATCTCGTACATTTTGTCGAGAAATTTCAACAATTATTATTTTACTTTAATCCTTAAACCATCCGATACAAAATAATACATGTGTCTTGTTTTCCCATTTCTTTATTTGTTATGCATTATTGTTTCTTTGTATTCTGTTAACATCCATGTGTAACTTTTCTTAGTGAAATAAAATGAAAGTTTTACAAAGGAAGTCTTCTGTTCTTTTTCCACCATTCACAATACATTACATATGTTTGATATACAATTTACGGTGTGCTTTGCATATTACAATATGTACAGTTAGCAAATTCTAAAGTTACTTTGGTATAAATTTAGATTTTAGACTATTAAAATACGTTCAACACTCTAAACAGTAGACATGAGAAAATGTATTTATTTAATGTACACATTGAGAAATATGACATAGAAAGAGTTGGTCATAACGACTTTAAATAACTGCTAAATTTTTTAATTATTGTAGAGTTAAAAAAAATTTCAATTTGAAATGATTCGAAAAAAAAAAGTGTTTAATATTAATAAGGCAGTAGACAAGACACAGAGATTGGTGATATTTTGATAGGTTAAAAAAAGCAATTGAGGAATAGACATGGAAAAGACAGTAAGTCAAGAAAAATCGATTTTGAGAATTTTAATAGAAGTAGTAAAAAGTTGTGTCAATGGCATGAAAAGAGCAGTAAGTCAGTGTAAAGCTGAGATATCCATACATGGATCGCATATGCTTATTTTTTTGTGAATAAAACTTTATAATTTAGCAGTGTAAAACTGTTTTTTGCTTCCCCTGTAAAATTAGGTTTTCTTGACTTACTACCTTTTCCGTGTCAATGCCTCAATTTAGGAAATGAGGCTGATTTACAACAAAATATTTTCTAATTAAATAATATTCTTTTATTGTTGGATTGTATTAAAGAAACCAAAATTTAAGATAGATACACTGTGTGGTTCTCATAAGAAAAACCTTGGGTAGGGTTGCTGCTTACAAAGGTTCCAAAACCTGTAGGGAGGGAAGTTAGTTTGTAGTAGTGGGGTTACCACATTTGGCTTACAAAAGCGGTCGCGCTGGAAAGTAAAAAATGACTGATTATTCACAGCTTGGCTGATTGAACGGCAGGAGATTGGCGAGAAAAGAAAATGCTGGACTTCCACAAAATCGACTGACAAATTATCCTGGCAACAGAATCAAGCAGAAACCAGATCCGGAGTTTATCTTATGAGAGCCACACAGTATTTGAAGAAACTTTTTAAAAATTTAGATAAAAGTGTAAATTTCCCTGAATCATTTAAAAAAATAGAGTTATATCAGAAAATTTTGTTATATAAGGTGAGGTTTGGTCCAGGAAGGGGTATTGGAGGTGCCTGGAAATATAATAATGTGACATATAGTAAATTAATAAAATCGTTAGAACATTTTACAGTTATTTCATGGATTTTGTCGAGCAATTTTAATAATAAATATTTTACTTTAATAGTTAAAGACTTTGATACAAAATAACACATGTGTCTTGTTTTCTTATTTTATTTATTTGTTATTTATATTGTTTCTTTGTACTATGTTAACATGCATGTGTAAGTTTTCTTACTGAAATAAAATGAAGTTTTACAAAGGAAGTGGTCTGTTCTTTTCTATCACAACACATTACATCTGTTTGGTGTACAGGTCACAGTGCGCTTTGCTTATTAATGTATTGTTAACAAATTCTAATGCCAAAGTAACTTTAGATTTTACGCTATTGTCATGTATTTAACATTCTAACAGTAGATAAAAAAAATGCATTGTTATTATTTAATATATACACTAAAAAATATCACGTAGCTGGTCTAAATGACTTTGTAAAATTAACATCTATTTTAATGTGATAAATATTTAAATAAAATACTCTAGCCTACTAAATTGTTCATTCACAAATTTGAAAATATTTTTAAAATAGAAATCTAGTTAATATTACAGAGTAAGATTATTAATGAATTTCGAGGCATAAAAAATTATAAAATCTGAAAAAAAAAATTAATTATTGTAAAGTAAAAAAAAAAAAAAAAAAAAAAAAATCTCAATTTTAAATGATTTGTATAAAGAAAAGTATTTCATATAAATAAGGTGACAAATAGTAATAAAAACATTTTGATAGGTGAAAAAGCAGTTTAAGAAATGAGGGAGATTTACAACAAAAGATTTATTTAATTAAATATTCTTTAAAATTGTTGGCATTGTATTAAATCAACCAAAATTTAAGGCAGATATATTTGGAGAAAATTAAAATAAATTGGATGCTAACAAATTCAGTAAAATGCAAATTTCTCTGAACTATTCAAAAGAATGGAGTTATATAATTTTTTTTTGTCACATAAGGTGAGGTTTGGCCCAGGAAGGGGATTGGAGGTGCCTGGGAGTGTAACAAATGTGACAAATAGTAAATTCGAGAAAATAAGTTTGGTAAAAATTTTCATTTTTCTGAAAAAAAGAAATTAACTACAAAAAAGTTTTTCTAAAATATCTGATATTTTTGGCATTTAATAGATAAAAAAGCAATTTATAAAATATGGGAGATTTACCACAAAAGATTTTCTAATTAAAAATTCTTTTATTATTGACATTGTATTAAACCAACCAAAATTTAAAACAAATATTGGAGAAACTTAATAAAAAAAATAGTGGTAAATCAGCAAAATGCAAGTTTCTCTGACCTTTTAAAGGAATGAAGTTACATAATAAAATTTTGTCATATAAGGTGAGGTTTGGCCCAGGAAGGGGATTGGAGGTGCCTGGGAATGTAATAAATATGACAAATAGTAAATTAGCCGGAAAGTTTGTTTAAGAAAATGCATCTTTAGGAAGAGTAGAAATCAGCAGCACAAGAGTATTTATAAAATATGTGATACTTTTGGCTTTTAATAGGTAAAAAAAGCCATTTAGGAATTGAAGGAGATTACAACATAAGATTTTTTTAATTAAATATATTTTAACTATTGGCATTGTATTAAACCAAACAAAATTTAAGACAGACATTGGAAAAATTAAGATAAAAAATGGTGCTAATTCCGCAAAGGGAAAGTTTCTCTGAACCATTTAAATTAATGAAGTTATTAAAAAAAATTTCACATAAGGTGAGGTTTGGCCCAGGAAGGGGATTGGAGGTGCCTGGGAATGTAATAAATATGACAAATAGTAAATTAGCCGGAAAGTTTGTTTAAGAAAATGCATCTTTATGAAGAGTAAATTTCAGCAACAGAAGAGTTTTTACTAAATATGCGATACTTTTGGCTTTTGATAGGTAAAAAAAGCAATTTAGGAATTGATGGAGATTACAACATAAGATTTTTTAATTAAATATATTTTAACTATTGGCATTGTATTAAACCAAACAAAATTTAAGACAGACATTGGAAAAATTAAGATAAAAAATGGTGCTAATTCCGCAAAGGGAAAGTTTCTCTGAATCACTTAAATTAATGAAGTTATTAAAAAAATGTCACATAAGGTGAGGTTTGGCCCAGGAAGGGGATTGGAGGTGCCTGGGAATGTAATAAATATGACAAATAGTAAATTAGCCGGAAAGTTTGTAAGAGAAAATGCATCTTTAAGAAGAGTAGAAATCAGCAACACAAGAATTTTTATAAAATATGTGATACTTTTGGCTTTTGATAGGTAAAAAAAGCAATTTAGGAATTGAAGGAGATTACAACATAAGATTGTTAAATTAAATGTATTTTAACTATTGGCATTGTATTAAACCAACCAAAATTTAACCTATTCCCTGCTACTGGTGCGTTTTCGCAACATTCAAAATAAAAGGTTATGAAAAAAATCCTGATAATCTACCACCATTTTAATATGTTAAAACATACTTTATTTAGTGACAAAAACTTTATGTAATAAATATACCCAATATTATTTTTCAGAATATTTGGTGGCAAATGAATTTCAGTAAAAACATTGAAGAGTCCACCCGTATAGTTTTGGCAGTTAATGGGTTAAGACGGATATTTGAGAAACTTAAGAAAAAAAAATGGCACTAATTCCGCAAAATGAAAGTTTCTCTGAACCATTTAAATTAATGAAGTTATTTTTAAAAAATGTCACATAAGGTGAGGTTTGGCCCAGGAAGGGGATTGGAGGTGCCTGGAAGTGCAATAAATGTGACAAATTGTAAACTAACTACTAACAGGGAAGTTTGGTAACGAAAATTACTCTTTATGTAGAAGAGAACTTAGCAACACAAGAGTTTTTCTAAAATATTTTATATTTTTGGCATTTCACAGGTAAAAAAGCAATTTAGAAAATGGGGGAGATTTACAACAAAAGATTTTCTAATTAAAAATCCTTTTATTGTTGCTATTGTATTAAACCAACTAAAATTTCAGGCAGACATTGGATAACCTTACGAAAAAAAATCCCTGACGGATCGGCCTACAAGCACAGGTAGATTTCGAAGACGCAGACCGTGGGGCGCCTGTTTGTTGCGAATTGCGGAAGAAATTACCTTTTCGCCATGATGCCACAGCTGGGTTCCATAAGGGACCGCAAACTTCGAAATCTAACTTGATCCCAGGCGAAGCCGGCAGGGATTTTTTTGTGTTTAATTTTTTTTTTGCTATAAGAGTTGGTCCTATAAAAAACTTGTCAATACAAAAGTTTTAGATAATAGTAAGAGGATTTATAATAAATTTAAGTGAATTTGATATCTTATAAATTGACGGAGCTATGGATTTTTTTCTTCTAAAATCCCCCTTCCCCCCCCCTCCTTGGGGCCATTTTTAGTGATATCAAAAATCTGTTATACATAAATGTTCGGCCCTTTTCCTAGAAGTAATAATAACTTTAAACGGATTCGATACGTATCATAATTAAGACGTTATGGGTTTTTTTCTATTTTCACAAAAAGCCCCCCATTTCCCCCCCCCCCCCTTGGTTCGATTTTGCCTATTAACGAACTTGGCCGAGATTTTATGCCACTTGATTTTATGTATCAGTTTCGAAAAGATTTGTTAATAATTATTCGAGTTATCATGTCCATAAAAAAGTGACATAGATAGATAGATAGATAGATATGTAAAGTTTTGAACTGAGGGTGGTTTTGGGTTCTGGGAGTCATGATCGGCGTAGATCTGCAAAAATTTTTCAAAAATTCCGACTTAGGGGAGAATGTAATAGGTAGTATTTCTTACGAAATCTACCTAAAAAACATGTACTTGAAAATTCCCTTGAAACACTAATGTATTTTTTTTTCTTGTTCGAAGTACCGATCTCTCCAAACTGGCTAAATTTCGCTTTCTGTTACGTGTATATCATACAAATAGAACACGCTACGTTTAACGTATTCTCTAAAGCAAAAGAAAATTTTCAGACTGGACGATTGGGATAACTTAACTACATGTTTTTATTGATCATGGAGATGGCTTGGTTTCATTTGTTGGAATCAGTGGAGATAATCACTGTTGTATTAAATTTCCAATATCGAAGTACCAGCAAATGTTTTAAGTATTGGTGCATAATACACTATAACGGGAAATAATTCTTCTAAAATACACCATCAAAATCAGTAAAACTCAATAAAAAAAAAAAGAAATTAACAATGGAATCATATATATATATATATATATATATATATATATATATATATATATATATATATATATATATACAGTAGACACTGATTAAAACGAACTATCATTGGAAAGGTAAATGTGGTATGTTATAACCGAAGTACGTTATAAGTAATATCACCAATAAAATTCGGTGCATGATGACGTAATTGAGAAAGTCGCATAATAGAAAATTCAAATGCAACAAAAGACATTTTAAAGATGAATTTTATGAATATTTTATGAATTAATTTTATGAATTTCTTAAAATTATATGAATTTTAAGAATTTTATGAATTTCTTGAGAAATTTTATGAATTTCTTAGAAATTTTATGAATTTTATGAATTTCTTAATAGAAATTTTATGAATTTCTTAAAATTAAGTAAGAAAAAAAAGGCTGAAAACCACATTCTACTTTCATATATTAGAGAAATATACTATTACTTATATAAGATTTCAGTCGGGACAGAGCCTCTAAGTACGCTATAACTATATATATATATATACATATATATAATTTATTGATTATTTAATTTTTGTATTTTAACTGGTTAAGTATAAAAAAGTGCAGTTATCAGAACAACAATTTTTCAATTTTCCCACATGTTTTAAAATTATTTTTCCATTTTTGAACTCTCGATTATTTCCTAGACTGTTCTAAAACACTAGGTAATGACTATACAAATATCATAAAAATCGGAGCAAAACATATTCTTCATCACAAAGAATATCTGAAAGTGAGTTATACAAAAACTACAAGGTTGAAGGCTTGGAACCTTTTTCTTCATACTGAAGCACATACCAAATAACAACGAACTGAAAATTTTGGTAAATAAGAACTAAGAACAAGTTGGAAATTGTTAGTCAAACGTGACAAATGAAGTGCATTCATACTGTAACTAGTTTTATAAGTATTCAAATCTTGGTGCAATAGCTGTTGCACTCTTATGCAAAAATGCATGAATACAAAATTTATTTTATGTGCAGATTTTCATACTATATATATTAATTTTATTTTATGATATTAAGTTTCAATGCATTTTTACAAACAATTAACAATTCTGTTACATTAAAATTATACTATGTGCAAATATCCAATACAAGACAACATGAAAAAAAATCATCGTTATTATTTCACTGAAAAAAATGAATTATATCGTCTGTTAATATGATATGATTCATTTCCGTAATAAAATAAATACATTTTAAGTTGGCAACATTTTATCTTTTGTTGACATTTAGTGAAAATTCCAATGGGAAACTGAAGTCTAACTTTAAAAATTTCAGAACTTGAAATCTATATTTAGACTCATTTTCCATTTTATATCTATTTCTCCGGAAACATCCATCCAAAAAACTGTCGGTAGATTATAGGATTACTATAATTAAATAACTTTAGTATGCAAATTCGGTTTTAAATTCAGTAATACTAAAATAATAGGACTCCATCTTAAATGGGACATAATAACCAGGCCAACCTAGAATCATTACCTAACACGGGATATAGTTGAATTAATTACGTATGATAGGTATTAATATAATGAAAAAAAACTTTTATTAATATATTTTTAAGTTTTGATTCGGTTTTCATAAAATTGGAAATGACTCGACAAAATTCTTCAATTGAACTTCAATTGAAATTAGGTTAACAGCCTAAAATCTCAATCCAGTAAAGTAATAAACACAAGAGATTCGTTAATCATGATTCGCAGAAATATTAAACCATGGAGGTAATAAATCGCAAAGCATAAAAAAAAGCCTTTAAGGCAATAAAATAAAGCGTTCCGGCCAGGACCGTGCGAAGAGAAAACTGCGCCCGGACAAAGTTTCAATTTGGCGCCCCTCCCAACCCCTTCTTTTTGTGACAGGTAACACAAAACTGATAAAGTACAAAAACAGAAATTCATTCTATTGAATAAACATTTCGAGTTTATGTTGGAACTTTAAAAGGTTTAATTTTAATTCAGAAATTGCAAACAACTAAATAGCGTAAGAGAAAATTGCACTTATTTTTTGGAGAGATCATGATACTTTGAGACAGAAAAAAAAGAATGATGAAAAGAGAAAAAGAAATTCCCCAGAAAATGATCGATGACCAAAAAAGGAATAAACAAATAAATTAAACCATGGTTGGTAGTATAAATTTGGCGCCCCCTTAATTTCCGCGACCGGGGCGAAGGCCCCCCTCTTCACACGGCCCTGCTTCCGGCTTTTTTTTTATTGCCTTAAAGGAGCTTTTGAGTTTGACAGATTAAAATTTTGAACATTCTGAATATTACATTTAATATTATCAGATGATTGAACCCGGACTTCCCAGGTTACAGAACATACTACCCGTTGTACAGAACATAGTTGAAAATCATTTTCTTATTAAAAAATCAACTAGTTTTTGGAATTATCATGTTTGTCTTGTAAAACCTGCATTAGATATGTCTATTTGTGGCTTACGAGTAAATGATATCATTGTTACAACATTCCTTACCCTGACTGTGAATCTCGTTTTTCCTTTCTAAGAATGTTAAAGCGGTGAAGTGAGCTTCCAGTTTATTCCATGTTCTTGTTCGCAAGAATTCTCGGAGTAATTCGCGTAGCTCGTAAACTGTCCAGAAGTTATCCTGGTGTACTTTATGGAAGAACTTAAGAGCCTACACTAGTCACGGGATGAAACGCTCAAGCTAATGTTAAGACTATGGGAAGGTTCTAGCTGGACTTATCGCTATTTTAATATTTTTAAATGATTCTTTTTGCCTAGGATACCTGAGGTCAATCTCCAACGTTGTTAGTTTTTACTTTTTCGATTTTTGTTGCAAGTTTTTTTTTTTATAAACGGGTATTTTTAATTTTGGAAACGGTTGGAACAGGATCTTAAAGTGAAAGTACCCATACATAAAATAACTGGAACCAAAATTGAAAAAGTAAAAACTAACAACGTTGGAAATTGACCTCAGCTATATCTTATGCAAAAAAAAAAAAAAAAAAAAAAAAAAAAGCATTTAAAAATATTAAAATGCGAGCGAGAAATGGCGCTAGAACCTTCCCATAGACTTAACATTAGCTCGAGTGTTTTTTCGCATGACTGATGTAGGCTCTTAAACAGATTAATCTAATCAGATTCATAGACTTAAAATACAGTAGATTTCAGTTAACTGGAATACAACAATTTTAGTGTGATTTATCCCAGGAAAGCGACTATCCCAATTACGAGATAGAGAGAGAAAGAAAAAAAAAACCTAAAAACGTATTCTAATGAAAGTTAAAGAATTATTATTATTATTATTATTATTATTATTATTATTATTGTTATTCAATAAGTGTGATGGCATTAAACACTTTTTCTTTTTTTACTGCTTAATTTTTGTGACATTCGACAGGTAATACACTATATTGCCAAAGGTCATTGGTCACTTGTGATTTTAGACGTTTTGTTAACTATCTAGAAAAATACGTGAGGAATTAACCTGAAACTGAAGGTGTGTAAAAAGTATGGTATAGGTTATATATTTCCGCAAAGATTTTTTCCCGAAACCCCATAGGGGACTGTCAACAAATTGAAAAAGAACGAATATCTTTTGGATTACCCTGTAAAAACTAATGTAGCAAAAGCTTTCAAACTCGAGATTATTAATAAGTGGCTTATTGTAATATACTGTGTTCATTTTTATGAGGATAGCAGGTATACTTGTAGAGAAATTAAGGTTTAAAAAAAAATAGTCCCAAATTTCGCCAAGTTTTTTGCTTAAATTTTGCAGAGTTCTTAATATAAAAAAAAGTTACTTTGAGAAAATATGTCAAACAACATTGTATATAACACTATACAATCAGAATTAAAAAAGAATAAAAATTGGATGAAAAATGAGCAGGTTTACTAAAAAAGATTTCACTGCGCATGCGCGAACGCAATCAAAATATAATATGCATAATGTATTAGCTAAGCATATAGAGCAACTTTTGTGAAAGTCTCAAAATCATAGCTTGAAAATTCTGAAAATTATCGTCGATAGAATAAGCTCGAAATCCGTTGTTCCCAAAAGGAAGCAAAAATATGAGGGGTTGTGTCCAAATATAGTAGTACGTGCAATATTGTGTACGCTATCTTGACACTAATCAACACATATTTTATACAACCCCTCATCTTTTTGCTTCTTTTTGGGAACAACGGATTTCGAGCTTATTCTATCGACGATACTTTTCACAATTTTCAAGCTATGATTTTGAGACTTTCATAAAAGTTGCTCTATATACTTAACTAATACATTATGCATATTATATTTTGATTGCGTTCGCGCATGCGCAGTGAAACCTTTTTTAGTAAACCTGCTCATTTTTCATCCAATTTTTATTCTTTTTTAATTCTGATTGCAGAGTATTATGTACAATGTTGTTTGACATATTTTCTCAAAGTAACTTTTTTTTATATTAAGAACTCTGCAAATTATAAGCAAAAAACTTGGCGAAATTTGGGACTGCTTTTATAAAAACCTTAATTTCTCTACAAGTATACATGCTATCCTCATAAAAATGAACACAGTATATTACAATAAGCCACTTATTAATAATCTTGAGTTTGAACGCTTTTGCTACATTAGTTTTTACAGGGTAATCCAAAAGATATTCGTTCTTTTTCAATTTGTTGACAGTCCCCTATGGGGTTTCGGGAAAAAATCTTCGCGGAAATATATAACCTATACTATACTGTTTACACACCTTCAGTTTCAGGTTAATTCCTCATATATTTTTCTAGATAGTTAACAAAACGTCTAAAATCGCAAGTGCCCAATCACCTTTGGCAATATAGTGTATGTAACACGTACATCAGCATTTTAAAATGATCTGAAATCTAAAATTTACTGAATTGATTGATTTAGTGAGTTGATTTTTATTTTTTATTAGAGTTTCGTTCATCTCACGAAACTCTCTATTCGTCCCGCTTCTCTGTTAGGGTTTTGTTCTTCTCACGAAACCCTATTCTTGCCGCTTGCAAATTCACAATCACTCAACGTCCTACGCACTTGACGCCAAACGGTTTGGCGAGAAAATGAACTGGCACGCATTCGCCTGAAAGTACTTCGACATTTCGACCGCGCATTTCTTGTTTATGTAAGAAGTAATTCTGACTAATTATAATACATATGTATGCATATATATTGTGAACATGTACATTATTTTATGTTTTAGATCCGCTTTATAACTTTACCTTTCTTAAAATGATCACAATAAATAGATGAAAGTTTATATACCTTAATTACTTGTTGAAGAAATGTTGACATAAGTGTCTTGTTGCTGATTGATAATAGGGTAAATGTGACATAACAGTAATGGACCCCTCCCCCTCAAAGTTTTTGCTTTATAAAAAAATATCCAATATAAATTAATATTTTATTATTTTTTTTTTCAGAACTCTTCCTTGGATGTTTTATAATGTGGTATCGCAGACGGCGATTCGATAAACAAAAAATTACCCGATCTTATATTATCGCCATTCAGAACACGTGAAAATAATATATTTCCATAAGATAAGTGAAAATCATATAAAACTCAACAACCTTTTATTCATTTTGCTTTTGTGACATTAAAAAAACCATTCGACACACACACACCTCAAAGTTACAGCCGCTCAAAATACATTTCCGTAAGAAGGAGGAAAATCGTATCACTTTTCATTTAATCAGTGTATGGTGCTGCCATCTCGTATTACATTCGATAAACCAATTCGAGACTCAAACCCAGGCATAGAGAACAATATTCAATATATCTTATTGAATATACAATACATATGATCTCAATATCTGATATTCAATATATCTTATTGAATTACTCAAAATATTGCTTCACAGTTCCACCGTCTTTTAGTGAAATTTTTACTGAACAAGCTAAGAGATGGTTTTACTTAATTCATTTATATCTTCTTTGTTTTCTTACAAAAATTGCATGCTTTTTTTTTTTTTTTAGTAATAGAAAACTGGATTTTTTTATACTAATGGTCATTTATAAAATTTCATTTATTTTTAAGATTTAGTATCCATTACCGGAATGCTCAATTAGGTTTCTTCTCTAATCTACTAACAAATTTATTTAAATATATATATATATACTTAATTAAGATGAATTTAAAAAGTAAAAACCTAACGATCCTAATTATTTTATTGAATTTGGTGTTATTGCAGTGCTGTATTATCCCTTTAGAATGTATCTAATTATATCAATGCTTAACAAACTGTATAAGATTTTTTTTTTTTTTGGAGGGGGGGGGGGATAATTTAAGAGTGAAAAAGCGTTTAACTAAATATAATAAAGAAATATCCGTGTTTATTCGAGATTAAATAAAGTAGTATAAAAGGTAAAAAATGTAAGTAACAACATGTATTATAAATTGTATTTTTACTTCTTTCTAAGCTTATTTTATAAAAACAATTATTGTTTATTTAATGTAACTGTTTACAAAACAGGAAATGATTCATTTTCATGAGCTTGGTTGCCTAAGCTACCAAGTAGTTACTTCAGTAGCTACTGAATCTTTGTAATATCTTTAAAAAAGGAAAGCTTTCATTTATTTTTAAAGCATTTTAATGCTGGCGATAAAATTCGAGGTAAAAAGGTAGGAGGAATGCTGTAGGATGATGTACAATTGTAATAAAACATTTATCTATTCAATGGTACTTGTACGATTTTGAGTTTGCCGTCCAAATTCCACGCATGGGCGAAGTTCATTTTCTCGCCAAAGCGCTTGGCGATAGAGGTTGGCGTCAAGTGCGTAGGACGTTGAGTGATTGTGAATTTGCATCCGCTTCTCTGTCTGTCCGGCACAGAGCCTGTTCTCAGAAACTCTATTACTTACAGACTTGAAATTTTGTGTACTTACAGCTGAATATCTACTGTCACGCTGAAAATCATAAAATTTTGAACAAAAAAATTGTATTATTTTAATATAGAGAGATAAAACACCAAAATCTTAACAGCCTTTTCCTATTAAATTTAAACATTTTTCGTAATAGCATTTGCCAACAATTAAAAATACACAATAAACTTCTTTGTACAATAATTAGTTTTCTATTGAAAGATTTCCACGTGAAAAATGAAAATGAAATAAAAAGTTTCACCAACTGAAAAAGAGATTAATATGAGTCCTATTGGTAATAAAACGGAAATTTTCAAACATTTCTCAATAATACAAGGAGTATGAGTATGTGTAAATACAGAAAGCAGCTTAATATGTCGTCATAAGAGAATTCAAAAGAAAATTATTTTTGGACGTCATATTGGAAGTTTAACGGACTTTTTCAAATGTTTGAGAATAATACAAACAGAGTATTAATATGAGTAATAGAGAAAGGAAGTAGACAGGACGTCAGCAATTGATTATAACGTCATATGAGTTTGAGGAATATATTGAATCATGATAAAAACCCGATTATGTAAATATTGGCATATTGTAACATTTTGAAAGTCTCTATACAACATGTTTAATTTTTAAATTGATTTTTTTTAATA
Organism: Maratus michaelseni; assembly: GCA_963931845.1. Lineage (NCBI taxonomy): Eukaryota > Metazoa > Arthropoda > Arachnida > Araneae > Salticidae > Maratus > Maratus michaelseni. The sequence goes on from OZ007590.1 coordinate 356,479,040, forward strand.
TCGCATTTAGTCCACATGACAGATATTATTATGACAGAAGCGGGCTTCGTCCGCTTTTAACCGCATGCTTATTAACCGCATGCCGGTTCAGATATTCGAAAAACGAGAAAAATAGACCGGTAAATTTTTATTTTATAAAAAACACGATATCTTTTTTTTTTTTTTTTTTTTTGAAAATGAAATTTATTTGGATTTATTAAAGAAAAGATAAAGTGTTTTGAAAGGAATGTTATAAACGGAACCCTTTGTCCGATCTTCGATCACACTTACCCACTTGTTTTACTTTACAAATCACAAGAAGCTCTCATTTTTTTTATAACTAGGGGATCCAATTTAGGCATCCCGGTATTCCAGAATACAGGTAAAAACCTATTTAACACTTTCCAACATAGTTGAAAAGTGTTTATGAATTTGGTTTGGCTGTCTGTCTGTCCGTACTCCAACTTGCGTAGGTATATTCCGATTGTCATGCAAGTGATATATGTTATTGAGGTTTACTATGGCCTGTTCGGTATTGAAAATTAAATGTGTAGCACTTATAGTTTTTTTTACAAGGGCTCTCAAAAGAATTCCATTACATTACAGTCTATGGGGAAAAATCATTTGCTGTTTATTTTAATGTTGTTATAGAATTTCAAATGTATTGAAATTGATATATATCATTGAGGTGCACTACAACAGATTTACTATAGAATAGGGTGTGCATAAGCACTTATACTTTATGTACAGGGACATTCAACAGAATTCCGTTACATTACGGTATATAGAGAAAAAAAACGTTTGGGGTTTATTTTAATAACGTTTCATTATTTCAAACATATTGAAATTGATATATATCACTAAGGTGCGTTACAAGAGGCTTACTATAAAATATTGTGTGTATAGCTATCATCGTTCATTTACAGGGACACACAAAATAATTCGATACTGTCTGTTAACAATAATTCCTGGAAGTGCGTTTTCAGTTGTTGTACGCGTTTTTAAATTTAATTCATTTCTTTCTCTATTACTTGGCGTGTATAAATACTATAAATCATATACAGGGCAGCACAAGATATCTCTTACTGCGTTTCTGTTTATTGACGGAAATTCCAGAAGGGGAATTTCAAACCGGGCTACGCGTTTCATAACGGAAATAAAATTTAGCATTATCTGTATTATACATACAAATCTATACAGGGTTATAAGATCATATATAAGATCATATACAGGGCTTCACAAAAGAATTCGAATATTTTTCCGAATTTTGTTGGTAATTCCTGAAATTGGGTTCATAAATATGTTATGCGTTTTCCAAATTGTTTATTTAAATATTGGGCGGGGCTAGTTGAGCTAAAGCTGAAAGGTAGACCTCCCCACCCAGTTTGACTTTGACCGTGATTACTTAGATATCAGCCTTATTAAACGGTGAAGATTTGTAAAATCATTTTGGAAGTGTTGGAGAGTATTACATAACCTGTGCTTGACACATGATTTTTCGTTCTTGTTATTTTTTAAATTGAAAACTCTAATATAGTTTCTACAGTTAATACACTTTTTAGATTGTTCACTAACAACACAAAAAAGCATTTATGTATAGAAAAATATCAATTATGTATTCAAATAAAGTTTTAAAATTTATTAAAATGGTACTTTCTAATTAACCTCGTGCCAGGAGTTAATAGCCAAAAAGAAATCGACAACGATTTCACTATTTACAGCAAGCTTTTTTCTTTTCATAATTTTAGTGGTTTTAAACGCGTAGTTCGATTACACGTCTGTTAAATTTGTGTTTTATTTATATTATCTCTTATCTATTAAATTTTATTTATTTATTCACTGCAAAAAAATAAGTGTTGATTTTACAGTATAATACTAGTACTCCAGCTGCCAGTATCATACCGTAAAATTAACAGTGATAAACAGTAAAATAAGCAGTAATACGCTAGCGCGGTAGCGTATTGCTGCTTATTTTACTGTTTAATACTGTTAATTTTACGGTATAATACTGGCAGCTGGGTTGCCAGTATTATACTGTAAAATCATCACTTTTGGTTGCAGTGTTGATGAAGTTTTAATTTCGTTATGAAATATTGGCTGGAAACAACCACTGAGCTATTAATATTGTTTTAGGTGCAAACGAATTAATCTTTCGTAACTGATATATATCACACGCGATACAGATAGATTAAAAAAAAAAAAAATCATCTTTGAAAATTATTTTAAGAACCATACAAAATCTGCAAATTGAGATACAGTTTTCAAACAAATTGCATTGGAAAGAACATTGTTTTTCCTATTCGACGGTGTAAAAATAGAAATTGTGCAATGTCTATACCAGGCATGTCAAACTCGTTTACCGCCGCGGGCCAAATTAAGCATTATATAAAAAGCCGCGGGCCAGGTACAAAAATAGATAATATTATTATATAACCATATTTACCATTGAAAAGAGTAAAATTAGTACGTACAAATCACAGCCATGTTAAAGAAATATTCACGCAAAGTTCCAAGGTTATTATAATATATAATTTATTTCATCTTATTTTTCGAAAAAATACTCAATAACGTTTCATCAACCAAATCTATAAAATTTAATTGAGTTTTCTAAATTGTATTTATTTTAAAAATTGGTTGTACACGATAGTCTGTTAATCTTGCGATCTAGCAAAGGCATTAGCTGTCAAAACCCGCATTTTTTTTATGTATTAAATAAAAATAAACATACTCTGATTCAGAAAAATTATTTAATAAAACATGTCTTGTATCTATGCGTTACTTATTTGATTTAATACATTTCTGTATCACAATTATGTTTATTTGACTTGAAAAATAACAACAAGTCTGCAACTATGCAAAGAAGTCGTATAAAAGCGTGGTACTGAACATAGCTAAAATAGGCCTAATGGCACACTAATACTTTAAAAAAACCTATCGATGGATGAATAATTACAGAAATACAGAAATGTCATATATTTTTGCTCAAATATGAAATCGAACTGAATTTTGATTAATTGCAGTAATAAATTTTGAAGAATAATTTCAACATCAATCATTAGAGGTGAAGTAAATAGATTAACTGAATTTCATATTTCTTGAAATTCAAAAATCATCTACATTTCATTTTTTAATATATCTTTAGTATATTCTAAAAATTTCCACTCCGATGATTTTTGCAGTAATGCCTGGCAACATTTAAAATGAAATACATTTTATTTTTGAAAATTGTTTTTTCAAAATAATAAATTACATTTGAAAGCGCTAATACTATCAAATAATAAGATAACATTATGAAACTGGCCTTGAAGTTTGCATTGTAATTTCAAATGAAAACTCCAAGTACTTTGTCGATTGGGGTTGTTTTAATAAACCTCATTCATAATTTGTGGACTTAAAATGAAAATTGTTATCTTTTTTAACAGTTCGAAATTAACAGGGAAACTTTATGATGGAAATCTGTCAAATCTACCCTATATATATAAAATCCTAATGAAACGAATTTGTGAAACGAATTTGTGAAACGATTTTATGAAACGATTTTATGAAACGACTGATTAAACGACTGATTATGTTTCAGGGCTATTTTTAATAAAATATTAAACGCTTGATGGTGAAATTAATACCAATTGTCCATAAAAATCCGGGGATGTCAAAACTGGTAATAGAATTTTAAAATTGGAATTAGTTTTCGAGATATTAATTTTTTTCTAATTTTAATGACATTTCTGTAATGATGGCAACTAATTACTCAGTTTTTTTGTGACAAAAAAGGAAAAAAAAATTGAAAAGGATCCCGATAGGGATTATTGATTTCTTTTTATTCGTCATTTTCAAATTGAATTTATCTTTTATTTCAATCGATAATTAAGACAAGATTGTGATTAAATTATGTTTTTTAGGAAAATTTGAAAAAAAAAACCCTTTTCTACCGTCAGGATTCAATCGTCTGTCAGCATTTAATTTAATTTATAAACTGAAAATATTTTGAATAATGACGTCCAAATGACGTCATTTACGTGAACGCAAAAGAAAGGGGGGAAAGGAATTAATAGTAATTATTATTTATTGATATCATTTTATTATTTTTTTTGTAAAATTTAATTAAACGAATTTATAAAATCACTAATTCGGATATTTGAAACGAATATATAAAATATTAATTGCCCAACTGAGCGGAAGGAGAATAAAATAACCTGCTTGGTTTTCTTTCCAATTTTAATGAGAATATGCCATCAATTATGGTGCTCCTTTCTCTCTTTCATTGGCGGCAAGGAAAAAAATGCTCCTTATTTATTAGAGAAATGCTGTTAAAGTTTAAAACAAATGCATATTTCAGTAGCATTACTTTTTTAATAATGACTTATACGTTTACACATAAATAACAAAGAGAAGAAAAAACTACAAATAATTAAATTACTATACCCGAAACACACTTAAGGTGTAAATTACGTTATATATTAAAATGATTTCCGTTTCTTTTCCAATTTAGGGGCCTTCGCGAGATACAGATAGTGACCTTGGCGATGAATTGAAGTTCGGCAACGTGTTTTCTAACAATCTATTCGCTTTTTGATATACACAAGCAATTATTTCGATATTTATACAATTTATTTAATATAAAGAAGCAATTTATCTATTTTTATGTACAAAAAGAGGTAAATTGAAAGACAATTATAAATAAATTGTATATATACATATAAATACATGTATATACAAGCATAAAAGTTCGGTGCTTTTCCAGTATATGGGGCCTTGACGAAACAGAGAAAATAGCCTTGGCGAAAAGGAAATTTGGCAACATACTTTCTGTCAACCTATTTACTTTGTCATTTCGTATACAGAAGCATTTTTTCAATATTTATGCAATTTGTTTAGCGTAAAATGTCATTTATCCTATTTTATATATAATCAGAAGTAATTTGTATAGAAAAAACAATAATAATCTACCCTATATATATAAAATCCTAATGAAACGAATTTGTGAAACGATTTTATGAAACGATTTTATGAAACGATTTTATGAAACGACTGATTAAACGACTGATTATGTTTCAGGGCTATTTTTAATAAAATATTAAACGCTTGATGGTGAAATTAATACCAATTGTCCATAAAAATCCGGGGATGTCAAAACTGGTAATAGAATTTTAAAATTGGAATTAGTTTTCGAGATATTAATTTTTTTCTAATTTTAATGACATTTCTGTAATGATGGCAACTAATTACTCAGTTTTTTTGTGACAAAAAAGGAAAAAAAAATTGAAAAGGATCCCGACAGGGATTATTGATTTCTTTTTATTCGTCATTTTCAAATTGAATTTATCTTTTATTTCAATCGATAATTAAGACAAGATTGTGATTAAATTATGTTTTTTAGGAAAATTTGAAAAAAAAAAAAACCTTTTCTACCGTCAGGATTCAATCGTCTGTCAGCATTTAATTTAATTTATAAACTGAAAATATTTTGAATAATGACGTCCAAATGACGTCCAAATGACGTCATTTACGTGAACGCAAAAGAAAGGGGGGAAAGGAATTAATAGTAATTATTATTTATTGATATCATTTTATTATTTTTTTTGTAAAATTTAATTAAACGAATTTATAAAATCACTAATTCGGATATTTGAAACGAATATATAAAATATTAATTGCCCAACTGAGCGGAAGGAGAATAAAATAACCTGCTTGGTTTTCTTTCCAATTTTAATGAGAATATGCCATCAATTATGGTGCTCCTTTCTCTCTTTCATTGGCAGCAAGGAAAAAAATGCTCCTTATTTATTAGAGAAATGCTGTTAAAGTTTAAAACAAATGCATATTTCAGTAGCATTACTTTTTTAATAATGACTTATACGTTTACACATAAATAACAAAGAGAAGAAAAAACTACAAATAATTAAATTAATATACCCGAAACACACTTAAGGTGTAAATTACGTTATATATTAAAATGATTTCCGTTTCTTTTCCAATTTAGGGGCCTTCGCGAGATACAGATAGTGACCTTGGCGATGAATTGAAGTTCGGCAACATGTTTTCTAACAATCTATTCGCTTTTTGATATACACAAGCAATTATTTCGATATTTATACAATTTATTTAATATAAAGAAGCAATTTATCTATTTTTATGTACAAAAAGAGGTAAATTGAAAGACAATTATAAATAAATTGTATATATACATATAAATACATGTATATACAAGCATAAAAGTTCGGTGCTTTTCCAGTATATGGGGCCTTGACGAAACAGAGAAAATAGCCTTGGCGAAAAGGAAATTTGGCAACATACTTTCTGTCAACCTATTTACTTTGTCATTTCGTATACAGAAGCATTTTTTCAATATTTATGCAATTTGTTTAGCGTAAAATGTCATTTATCCTATTTTATATATAATCAGAAGTAATTTGTATAGAAAAAACAATAATAATGTACGTATAATTAAAATATGCATATAAACAAAAAAATCATCGAATTTGTTTCCATGGCTGTTTATGTCATTTGGCACTAAATCTCACTTTTTGAAGCACGACTTGCACGAATTGAACCAAGCTTTTTAAAAAAGCGTCAAGATCCCTATAATAGAAAAGCACCAAAAGTTCATTGGGTTTGTGACGGAGAAACCTTTTTTATGCAGTGAATAATCTCCACGTGCAGCGAACGATTGAAATAAGAACATGTTAAAAACCAGACCCCAATTACCAATAAGTACTTCAAGTGCCGCAGCTGAAAAACATAGTGAACAAAAGCAGAGACTGTCGAAACTAACTAATTGGAGAAACTCTGCAGACCTCCCTCCTTCAAACTACAGCTGTCTTATCCCGCGCGTGTGCACAGAACTTAAAAACATTCCCTTCAGTTTCCAAAATGTTTCTGAGCAGTTAAGACGCTCTTGTACATATATGATGTAAATATATTTAATATAATGTAAAATTGGAGCACTTATACGCAGCCTCCAAACGCGACTTAAAACATGTACATCTAGCCAAGAATTATATTATATTCAAAGGAAAATGAATCTTCTGTTTATTTTACACAATTGTCATTTTCTACAAATACTATTTATTATTCTTCCAATATAAGTGAATCAATGGATCAGATAAATATCGCTACAACACTTTGGATTACTACTGTGGGTATATTCAGCGCAAAAAGGAAAATTTCAGGTAAGCTGAACAAACTTCTTTAACATATCAAAAGATGAAAATGTATATTAAATTTGAAGACTGATTTAACTATTTATAAAAATAAGAAAATTTATTACGCTACCGACGGTTCCCCTAACAAAGATTATGAAAGACTGATTCTGAAAAAAGAATATTATCCCAGTATCAAAAACGATAATTTAACAAATTTCTAAAAATATAATAATAAATAAAAGAACACTAAAAAAAGAAAAAAATGAATGCGATAAAAGAAAATACTCAATTTATTGAAAAACTCAATTCTACAAATTATAGTACATGGAAGTTCAAGATGCAGATGTTCCTGATTAAAGAGGAACTCGACGATATTATAGTACAAGATCCACCAGCTCCACCCGATCCCGCATGGCACAAAAAAGACCGCAAGACTAGAGCTTTAATTAACCTAAGCATCGATGATTCTCAAATCGTAAATGTAAAAAACTTAGAAACTGCAAAATTAACATGGGAAGCTCTGAAAAATATACATGAGAGAAGCAATTTATCTAGTAAGCTTTACATGTTACGAAAATTATACAGTACTAAATTAGCGGAGGGCGGAAACATGATCTCACATATCACTAATATCTTGCAAATTATAGATAAACTTAATGCCATTGGAGAAAATATTAGCGATTCACATATTTCCGCGCTATTTCTGTGTTCTCTTCCCCCCAGTTACAATACTTTGATAACTGCGTTGGAGGCGAGACCGGAAAATGAGCTCACCCCTGATTTTATCAAAAACAAATTAACTGATGAATATAATCGTAGACATGAAATGTCAGAACAATCACATAGCGGATATAACAACGAGAGAGCATTTAAAACAAATAGGAGATATACACACACTGAAAATAGAAGAGAACAAAAATATTGTAACAACTGCAAAATGAAAAATCATTCGACTTACGAATGCTGGCACTACAAGAGCAGAAACACGGTACAATCCGGAAATCCTCGTAACAATCAATTCAAAAATAAAAAGAATTTCTCATCTTCATTATGTTATGAAAAAAACGAAACTCATAGGGAAAACAAAGTTCCAAACGAAAGAAAATACGCAAATGATCAGACGCAAAATAAAGCATTAATCACTCAAAAAGTAGGAAAAAATAACTGGATTCTCGATTCAGGATCTACCTCGCACATTTGTAATGATAAAAGCCTATTTAGTAAATTTATTGATTATAATAAAACTTCAGTAACGATCGCGAATGGTAATAAACTGACAGCGTTAGGTTCAGGAGAAGTTTTTATAAAAACATTAACCCCCGAAGGAAAAGAAAAACTAACGAAATTACGCGAAGTGCTTTATGTCCCAGACTTAGAGTCGAACCTATAATTTCGGTTAGTAAAGCCGCTAAAAACGGGTGTAAACTAATCTTCGACGATAATAAATGCGATTTGATCTTTGATGAAGAAATATATATTAGGGCGAAAAATGAGAAAAACTTATACATTATTGAGGAAATAGACGATGTGGAAGAACCACAAAATTATGTAAACATAACGTATAACTGTGACAGCAAACAATGCATAGATCTCTGGCATCGCAGACTAGGTCACAGAGATTATGACGCGATTAAATCAATGATAACAAATCAAATTGCGGACGGAATAAAGATAGGAAAATGTAAACATCAAAATAAAACATGCGTAACTTGTATCGAAACTAAATTAACTAACATGCCGTATCCTAAATCAGCAACAAATCGAGCTACTAATATTGCGGATTTGATCCACAGTGACGTGTGTGGACCTCTAGATACACCGACTTTAGGCGGAAAAATTTATTTTATGACTCTTATTGATGACTATTCCCGATATACTACGATATATTTATTATCTAAAAAGAGCGAAGTTGCTGAAAAGATAAAAGAGTACGTAACGATGATATACAATCAGTTCGGTAAAAAACCTAAGGAAATTAGATCGGATAACGGTCGTGAGTATGTAAATCAAGAGATCGATGAATACCTAAAACAGAACGGAATTTTACACCAATTGACTGTCCCGCATAATCCGAGCCAGAATGGAGTTGCGGAGAGAAAAAATAAAAGTTTATTAGATATGACTAGAAGTATGCTATCACAAGCAAAATTAAGCAAACATTTTTGGGGTGAAGCCATAAACACCGCAACATACTTACAAAACCGACTCCCAACTAAAGCAAACAACAACAGAACACCTTACGAATTATGGAAAGGAATTAAACCGAATTTAAAACACTTAAGAACATTCGGTTGTAAAGCGCTATTTTACGTCGATAAAGTAAATAGAGGAAAACTCGATAACAGGGCTCAAACCGGAACGTTTGTAGGTTATGATACACGATCGACTGGTTATAGAATTCACACACAAGGAAAACAAATTATAATAGCGAGAACGGTGAAATTTCTTGAGAATGAAAATGTACACTCAGATAACATTGAGGAGATACAAATCACCACAAAAACATCCGATGACAATACACAATTACCGGATAGACATGAAAATCACTTAGAAATAAAACTTGACAGCGAAGAGACACCATCCGTGCCCAAACAGCAACCAATTGAACCAAGAAGGTCTAATAGGACAAATAGAGGCGTTCCTCCTGACAGATATGTTTGTCTCATAAATAGTTCATCTGAAAACATTCCCGAAAATTGGGAAGATATCGAAAAAATGAAAAATCCTAATTATAAACAAAATTGGATAAAAGCAACACAAAATGAAATCCAATGCCTAAGAAAAAATAACACTTGGACTTTAACAGATCCACCACCCGGAACAAAAATTATCGGCTCAAAATGGACTTTTAAACTAAAAAAGGACAATTTAGGAAATATTCAAAGCTATAAAGCGCGTCTAGTAGCACAAGGATATAGTCAAAGATTCGGGATTGACTATGATCAAACCTTCGCACCTGTAGTTTCGCACGCTACAATACGTGCATTTCTCATCTCTGCATTGCACAAAAGTTTGAACGTTAAACATGTTGACGTTACCACAGCATTCTTGCACGGTGAATTAACTGAAACTGTTTATATGAGTCAACCAGACGGGTATATTAAACCCGGCGATGAAAGAAAAGTTTGTAAACTTCAAAAAGCCATCTACGGTCTTAAGCAAGCCGCAAAGGCCTGGTACACCAAAATATCGGAAACACTCACAAACAATAATTTCATACAGAGCAAAAATGATCCATGTCTGTACTTTAAATCAAATCAAGAAAATCCGATATACATCATCATTTATGTAGATGATATCCTGATAGCAGGAAAGGACAGTGACATCGAAGAAACAATAAACCAACTTAAGAAAGAATATGAACTAAAAAACTTAGGAGAAGTGAATAATTACCTAGGAATAAACATTAATAAAATCAATGATACATATTACCTAAATCAAAACAATAAAATACAGGAACTAGTGAAAAAACTGAATTTAAACGACATGAAACCTCATTACACACCAATGATTGCTGGATTCAACAGACTTGAAGACGATGATAATCTTTTACCTAATAACACGAAATATCGACAAGCCACAGGCACATTACTTTACATATCAACAATCACGCGTCCTGACATATCCGCAGCAGTCAACATATTATGTCGTAGAAATGAAACACCACGCCAAAAGGACTGGACAGCAGTGAAAAGAATCATTTCATACCTTAAAACTACAGAAAATTTGAACTTAACTCTTAGCGCAAACAGCAAGCCCATCCTAACAGCATACGCCGATGCAGACTGGGCAGGTGACTTGAAAACACGTAAATCAACGTCAGGAAATCTATTCATGCTAGGAAAATCGCCGATTTACTGGATTACAAAAAGGCAAAATTGCATTGCACTTTCGTCAGCCGAAGCTGAATACGTTTCAGCTAGCAACGCAGCACAAGAATTAACTTGGATAACAAACTTGCTTAACGATCTCAACATTCCACAAAAATTACCCATCACGATTTTTGAGGATAATATGTCCTGTATAAAAATGACTGAAAACGATAAAGATACTAAGCGATTCAAACACATCGACATACGTTTCCACAACATCAAACTTATGAAAGAAGAAGGAAAAATTGATTTACAATACTGCCCCACTGAAGAAATGACAGCCGACACTCTCACGAAGCCCACTCCCAAACCTGTGTACGAGAAACACCGTAAGAAACTGAATCTTCAACCATTCCCCACACAGGAGATTACGGGGGAGTGACGGAGAAACCTTTTTTATGCAGTGAATAATCTCCACGTGCAGCGAACGATTGAAATAAGAACATGTTAAAAACCAGACCCCAATTACCAATAAGTACTTCAAGTGCCGCAGCTGAAAAACATAGTGAACAAAACCAGAGACTGTCGAAACTAACTAATTGGAGAAACTCTGCAGACCTCCCTCCTTCAAACTACAGCTGTCTTATCCCGCGCGTGTGCACAGAACTTAAAAACATTCCCTTCAGTTTCCAAAATGTTTCTGAGCAGTTAAGACGCTCTTGTACATATATGATGTAAATATATTTAATATAATGTAAAATTGGAGCACTTATACGCAGCCTCCAAACGCGACTTAAAACATGTACATCTAGCCAAGAATTATATTATATTCAAAGGAAAATGAATCTTCTGTTTATTTTACACAATTGTCATTTTCTACTAATACTATTTATTATTCTTCCAATATAAGTGAATCAATGGATCAGATAAATATCGCTACAACACTTTGGATTACTACTGTGGGTATATTCAGCGCAAAAAGGAAAATTTCAGGTAAGCTGAACAAACTTCTTTAACATATCAAAAGATGAAAATGTATATTAAATTTGAAGACTGATTTAACTATTTATAAAAATAAGAAAATTTATTACGCTACCGACGGTTCCCCTAACAGTTTTCATAACTTTTGGCGACAAATCTATGTATATTAACGAATCTATCCCTTTTTGAAGCTCGAATTACGCCAAACCTAAAAGCAAAGGATAACTATACTGGAAAAGTACCCGATTTTCTTATGGACAATATTCAAGTGACATAACATGGTGTAAAATTATCGCGGATAGCAAATTTGTTTAAATATCCCATCAATTGATGCCGAATAAATGCAGGCATGCATGCACAAAATATTTAATTAATTTTGTATGATAAACAATTATTAGAAAATTCGTATATACATTATTATTAAAATAAATAATTTACATATTTAAAATAACATGAAAATATGCATGATGGTGCACTAAAATAGAGAGAAAATTAAAACCTGTTACTGAAAATGTCTATAACGTAGTAATTTTCAATGCCGTCATTCACAAGCAGATGGAATTTTTCTCATTCCTAAAACGTAAAGGAAGAAAAGAATACAGATCGTTGTTATAAAAGTCCGACAGTCCGAGAGGTAGCCACAATTTAAACCTAACCATGTTATACAAGCTGTTTTCAAGTTGCAATTGATTTTACTTATCAATCCCGAAAACAGTTCAGTTATCGCAACAGCTGTGTATGAGGCCATGATAATCAAAAAATGCCCCATTAAAACGTTAAAAGCATGGCACCCAATTACAGATTTACCAATATTTTTAAAACAAAGCACGCTGTCATGTTTTTAGAGGCCTCGAAGTTTGAGCGGGGGTTGGCGAGCGTAGCTCGTAGGGAGTAGGCCCCCTAGTATCTGTATAAGAAGGTAGATCTGTTTATCTTCGCTTTCCATATTTCCAAGATATTTTCTAGAATAACGGTGATTAACCATGTGCGTACGAATATAATGTAAGTTTATAAGAACTATAAGTTTTTAAGCACATATCCGGCTTTTATAAATCTATCCGCTGTATATAAATATTTCTATCAATGGTACTTACTCTTATAGTATTTTCAAAGAATTTTAAGTACTCTAGACATCATTTCTTCAATTTCGTAGTGACTGATTTCGATTCTTGGGAATTTAATGTAATAAAGACAATAATTAGTTTTTTAAAGCAAATGCATTTTTTTTCAATAGGCTTGGTGAAAGCACTTTGATTCTCTTTTAAGAAGTACAGTTTCAATTTTGACAGTTTATCTTTCCGATGTTTAACCAGATTTTGTGAGTTTTCTTCATACTTTGTGCTGTAGCACCTCTTAATATTACATTCTTTCCAAACTCTAACAGTGTCTACATAACAAACATAAAATTTCATTTATCCTTTGAATATAATTGTATTATAAATTACCTTTAAAAAATCTACGACATTCTGCTTCAGTTTATCATATTTATTCATAGTGGTAAAGAGCTATAACATATTTGTTTATAAAACCTCGGATGTATGAGAGTAGTCAATGAAATGTGTGTATATCAATGCATAATGAAATAAAGCAAAGAAAGATCACGCAGGATTCATCAAAAATGACACAATTGCTATCATAAATAATGAAAACAATTAAAGAGCTTAAATTAAAAATCCATATGTACGGTTAAAGCCCAAGTGAAAAACCTGGATGGCATACTTGGGGTTTATGTGTCAAGCACAAAAGTGTTAATCTGTGTTAATTTCAAAGCGACTCATTTAAAGCTATTTAATTTTATATTTTGATTAAAAAAAATAACTGTTCTTAATTGAATTGTATTAATTTTATTAAATATAATTCTTAGTATTTAATAAACACAGCATATTATTTTGTGAAGTGTTCTAAAATCGAAGGAAGTAGTAACATTTTCGCATATTATTTTTGACATTAAACAAATAAAAATTATAAGTAAAATTACTATAAAAAAATGTTAGGAATCATTAAATTCAATCGTTATTCAACATCTTGTTCTTTGCTACGTTCTGGTTGGTTTCGCATAAACACATTTTCTTGTGCTAAAATGTAAAATTGAGTTAAGTTTGTCTATATCTCTATATACACCACTCTTGCAAGATAAGCGGGATTTTTTAAAATTCAGAATGCTACCACATTCTGAAGATTTTGTGAGTTTTCTTCATACTTTGTGCTGTAGTACCTCTTAATATTGTATTATTTTCAAACTCTGCCCTTATCTCCCCCTCTTTTTGCCCTTATTTAATGACAGAATAAGTAATAAAAATATTACTATTCAAAAATAATGGTAGCATTCTGAATTAAAAAAAATCCCGTAAACCAAAATGGTAACACTGAAACACATATCTTTCTGATGTTTGCCATGATTGGTGCAAGTGTGTTCGTGCATTTTCAGTATTTTCAGCCCGCGTGTTCTAACAACTAAATTAAATATAGGTAAAATGCCAAAGGCTTCGCGCGCCACAGGTAAGTTGTCGATGGGCCCGCGGGCCACGTGTTTGACATACCTGATCTAAAAATTTAAAAAAATTGCAGTAAAGATAAAGTTTATCTGTCAGGTGTGTTGCCATCGTCAATAGGACGCCAGCGTTGCTCACAAACATTGTTTTGTTTCATAATGTAGATTAAAAAAAATATGAACTTGAAATTGAAATTTGCATTAGCTTGTGGCAGTATGAAAGATTTTTCTTTTCAACGCCTTTCGAATAACCTCTTCTAAAGGAGCTATCAAGTATATTAACTAACTAGATTAATTTTGACACAATTATTCAAATCGGTAAAGAAATCATATGAGATGTAATTTTCCCAAATGGGCGAAAAAGTCCGGGCCAGGATTCGAACAAGGGATCTTTTGGCTGAAGCTGCCATTGCTCTACTAACTGAGCCATCCTGGTCGAATTTGGATGACCTAATTCATCCAGTTAACCTTATATATCATATGATTTCTTTACCAATTTGAATAATTTTGTCAAAATTAATCTAGTGTAATCACGTATCCAGTGTTTACTGGAGTTCCAAATTACCTTACGATTTATTCTGTTGAGCTGATTCAGATATCAGACCAAATGCTATGATCTATAAGGTTAACTGGGTGAAATAGATCCGTCAGATTTGTACGGGATTGCCTAGTTGGTAGAGCATTGACAGCTTCAGACAAGAGCTCCCTGGTTCGAATCCTGGCACGGACTTTTTCGTCCAGTTGGGAAAATTACATCGCATATTAATTAACTATTTTATGTATGTTGAACCTCTTAATACTAGAGAGTGGATTTGATTGGAATACCCCATTTTTAGTCCACCCTTTTCCTTCACTCTAAAGCTGTCTTCTCTAAAAATGTCTCCCTTTGACAGACATTTAATTAGCGAGGTTACAAGTTCTTGGTTCGATTCCCAAGCAAATTTCTATTTTAATCAGTAAAATATTGATGAGTTATTTTCTTAATTCTTTCTTTTTTCTAGCATTTTCTAAAGATTACAAAAAAAAAAAAAAACCCAGACAGATTTGTAAACTGCAGACTTGCTGATTAAAAAGATATTTACATAACGGTACATCAATGTAAAAATAAAAGAGTGAACCCTGGGATTATGAAGTGTTCAAAGTTTGAATTAAATTGTATATTAGATATTACTTTTACATTTTGCTTGAAATAAAAATATATTGAAAATACTCTAATCAAATCCACATTCTAGTATAATTCTCCATGCACATTAAATACACAGAAAGAAAAGAAATCATTTCCCGTCAGAATTCAAAAAATTTTTTGCTGAGACAGAATCATCGAGAACTTTTAATAATGGTAAAAAAGTGAACAAAATTGGATTTATGTGACCTTGCAGTAGAAAGTCAAGAAAAGAAAAAAGCATTAGGAAAGTATTGCGATTAAAAAAAAAAAAGTTTTGGTCCTACATCTTATGCTATATTGCAGTCGAAATCCTCTACTGAAAACCCATTACCGATTGTAGTTAATTATAATTAAAATTTAGAAAAATTACACTGGTATATATATTATATATCTATATACACGTAAGCGAGATAATTTTCAGGCTTCCTATTCAGCAGGTGAAAGAACGTGACTTATCTGAGAAAATCACCTTCTTGTGAAATGTTGCTGACGTTGTAGGAAAAGTGTTCATCTTCTCCTTTCATTCGCCGTTCTTCTTGACCGTGGCGATATTGGGTGGAGATATAACTTGTGCACTCCATGTTAGCACTTTTCCCGAAAAGAGCAATCGAATGTAGCAAGGTTATTTTTCTTTATTGAATGCGCCTCGTGTTATTGGGGGAGCTTCCATAAAGTGATACGGATAACTTCATTTAACTTATAGAACTTGGAAGAAGTTCTGTTAGTACTTAGAAATTGTTTTTATTATAGTATTGAAAAAGTACGTCTGCATTCACGGATTAGGTAAAAGAAAAAAAAAATCTTCCAAAATATATAGGGGGGGGGGGGAAGTAGGGTAACACTGGGTATCTAACTGTTTTCCTTTGTATTATAATCCGGTATTATAATTGTCTAGAAGGGCGGAAAAATCGGAACACCCCACGAAAGTGTTTGGGGACATTTGGGCAATTGAAAAGCCATACATGTTGGCACAGGAAAATGCTTCTCTACTTGGAAAAAGGCGTTTTCAATGATCATCTGAAACAGCTCCAAATTTTGGCGGTAGCATAAAACCGGATACTAATCACAAATTAAGTTTTTATACTTCCAGTAACAAAAAGTTTTATTGTAATAAATTTAGAGTCAAACTTTAAAACATATATACATTTTTTAAGGTCAGTAACCTTTTTTAAAGGTTTTTCAAGCAATTTTTAATGTTGTCATGTAATGGCTTTCTCAGTTTTTACTTCTCGTATCTGCTGCACTGCTCATGTGCCTACTCTTAGAAAACTGAACATTGTATCCATCCTTCCCCACCTGTTGAGCAAAGAAACAATTCATTGTGGAATTAAATGCAAAACCTTCGGTACCTTTCAAAACCTTCGGTATATACCGGTGTAATTTTTCTAAATTTTAATTATAATTAACTACAATCGGTATTGGATTTTCAGTAGAGGATTTCGACCCAACACATGACCAAAAATCAACATGGTCGTTTTCCTGGATAGCTGGACGTTCACACTTTTACTCGTCATTAAAATATCGTGTGAAAACTATAGAAAACAGTGGTTTACTTACGTAAATCGATCCATCAGGCTGAATGTATTTGAAGAGCAGAAAAGACGGCGAAAAATTAAAACTGTTTAGGTGAATTTTTTTCAAATAGTATTGTATGGTCACAGAGATTAACTCACTTCAAAAACCATACCGATAGGGGAACGCTAAGAGATGTAGTTAAGATGGGTGCTTTTCCACACGGTAGCCCATCAGCGAGAAAACAGGGTACCCAGTTTTACCCTACTTTCCCCTATATAGTCCGGCAGGTAGCGTCACATTTTTGCAGTCGATTTTAGCGTCGATGATTTTGATGTATATGATAGATATGGTGCTGACAACAACGTATGATAGTACCCCCTGCTCTCTCCTTCTTTTTAAATAAATTCTGGTAAAGCCCAGAAGCTATAAACTTCATATAGCTTTATTCGGCCAGACTCTGACTCTCGTTTAAAATTGTTATTACATATAAGATGTGTTCAGTGCTCAATTCACTAATCAAATCATCTCTACGGATTAGATAGCTATCCACTTAAATTATAAAAAGCTAGCATTCCTTCTCTAGAAGTTGAATCGTTACTCATCTTCTGAAAAATAAATATTGTGCCAACGGAATTTAATACTTATTCCTAAAAGTAACCGGTATTATAATTAAATATTTGTTCCAGATAAACTTCCAGTGTTTCTTTAGTGGAAAAAAAATCTTAAATTGTCACTATTTATTATTTATAGCACTAAATATTCAATCTTATTAAGCTACTTAAATTCTATATTAGCATTAGGAACGCAAAAAACTTGTGATAGATTAGTATCATATAAGTTCAAAATTCTTCATAATATCTTCCACTCGACTTATTTATACAGAGTGTATTCGCACATTTTTTAGACGATTTTCATGGTACTTACAGAACTATTTTAAAGAAAACATTTGTGTTTCAAATGTTCAATTTGGTAACCCTTATTCTAAACTACCTTTTTACACCGTAATCTGCATGACAATAATGCCTTTTGTAGTTTTGAATGAGGAATTGTTGGCCCATCTCTCTTGAACAGCTTTCCAAAGTCCATGAAGGTTTGTAAGGTCGACGTTTGGATAACGTGCTTTTTAAAAGTTCAAAAGTACAAAAATCCATGGGTGATACATCAGGAGATTTAGCAGGTATATCAGTGAATGGTATAGCTCTAATATCCGTTTCCCGTTCCATTTTTTCCAGGAAATTCACAGTGCATTGTGATGTGTGGCTGCTTGCTTTATCTTGATGCAGTTCAACAGATTGGTGGCACTGGGAGAAGGATGGTATTTCATGTTTGAAGATTGGGAGTAAGGTTTCTGATAGTATGTGGAGTTGATCTTAACATTTTTATCCACCCATTTTATTTTGAATTTGCCGTTATATGAAAGCCAGCAACAATCACAAATCCTTTGCTAAAACTTTCTTTAGATACATTGAACCATGTGTTAATATTTTTTCTCATCTTTGATGAAAATAAATGAATCCCTTTTATTATAATGATTTAAATAGACCCAAGCTTCATCTATTGTAACAATATTTTACCATTTTTCTCCAGATAAAGAATTCTGCATAGTGTTCTACGTTCGGCGATATGTTGCGGAGAAAGACGATGGACATTGTTTTTTTTGGCCTTCTAAAAATTCAAATCGATGTTAATGATTTTGTTAACAGTTGACATTGAGTATTTTAACGATTTAGCAACAACCCTTTGAATTGGGGGAATTTTCTTTTACCATAAAAGATCTTACTTTTGCAATATTCGAAGAATTCCTTTTTGTTCTTGGATACATATTTGGAACATTTTTTCCGCTTTAAGCCTGACATTCACTTTTTCCCCTTTCTTATTGACAATACTACTTACTGTGGCTTTAGATGTAGAAAAACCCAGCCTTTCACCGCATTTTTTAATAACCAAATACGAATAATTATCTTCGGAAAGTGCAGAAATGTAGCCTTCCATCTACCGGTTCTTTAAAAGCGCCATTTTGCATGTAAACAAAAATTTCAGCTGTCAGAAAAGAATTTATACTTTCAAAAACATATTAGCTGTGAAAATAATTTCTCTATGCAGACGATTTTTTTTTCTATACCAAAATAAACTCGTCTAAAAAAAAATGTGCGAAGAGCCTCTGCACACGTTTCTTAGCTTATTTATGCAACGACTGATATAAATAACTGAACACATTATGGTATCTGTAGAATTTTGATAATTATAGATGTTTATTCTTCCCTGCAATCTTCTTACAATATCAGAGAGTGCTCATTTACATAAAATAATTAACTTTGAGTGCAGCTCTTGTTTTATCTGATTTGTATTCCAATGCTGAACGGTGTTTTCGGATATATCTGTGGGAAAACATCTCGGCCAAAAAACCTGTTGCCAATTCATTCATAAAACTGGCGGGTACTCGCACTGGTGGTTTGCCAAAATGTGTGTAAATATCGAGTAAAAGCCCTTGGTTTACGTTTCGTTAAAAAAAAAAAAAAAAAAAAAAAAAAACACGCTTGTTTTATTGTCGCTTTTTTTTTCTTTCAACCTTGAAAGTGTGCCAGACGACACCACATGTTGCTTCAGCTGCAATAGTTTACTCCATATGTCAGTGCAGTAGAGCCCGTATAATACGAGCCCGGTTAAGGTATCCCATTCTACTTTTAAAGAGCCAATTTTCGAAATATATCACAGACCTTTTTTAACACTTTCCAACATAGCAGAAAAGTGTTTATGAATTCGGTTTGTCTGTCTGTCTATCCTTGCTCGTGGATTGCCCTGCAATTGATATATGTTATTCAGGTTTACTATGGCTTGTTTAGTATTGAAAATAAACTGTGTAGTATTTGTAATTTATTTACAGGGACATTCAAAAGTATGCCGTTACATTACGGTCTGCGGGGGGAAAATCGATTGCGGTGTGTTTTAATAATGTTACACTATTCCAAACATATTGAAATTGATATATATCACTGAGGTGCAACTACAAAATGCTTACTATAGAATAGGATGTGCATAGCATTCATCATTCATTTACAGGGACACACAAAATAGTTCGATTACAGTACTGTCTATTCATAATAATAAAAGAAAGTTTCGGTCTGCGCGTCTATGAGTGTCGGCGATGACACCGAAAGCGGCTACAAATATAAGTATGAAAATTTCTGCGAGGTTAGTCGAAGGCAAGTCCTGATGCACCTGAGGCTCAGATTTTCAATTTTCATCGAAAATGCATTCCTTTTTTCTGAAATTCGGCAAGCATTAGTCGATTTTATAACTTTTTATACATAACCCGGACCACCCAATGCCTCCATTAAGGGGAGGCTAATCCAAATTCCTCTAGGAATTTGGATTTTTCAGAATGTATTGAGTCATCACAGGTTAAACTTAAATATTTCTTTTCAGAAATTGTACAAAAGCTAAAATAAATTGTCAGATTTGACTAGAATCGAAATATTATCATTAAATAAATACTTTAAGCATAGAAATTAATATTTTTTAATAATATTTGCCAAAATTATACTATTGCAACATTCTTAGAATGAGTAATCATTATAATGAGTATCATTAATGAGTAGTTTGGCTAATTAAAAAAATATATATGCGTGAATAAAACTGTGTATGAATTACTTCTTAGATGTGCACAATAAGATAAAGAATGAAAACATGCCTCCCCCCCCTCTGAAAGAAAAATTGCTCCCCCACCAAAAAAAAAAAAAGTTTCGAAATTACGCCACTGGAATCATCTTAATATACAGAAGAGTGATTCATATACCAGTAACTAAATAATCGATCGAGTAAAATATGAAAATCAAGTTGATTCAAATGATGATGAATAAATTACTGAAGACAAAAAATTTAGAATTATGGAACGATTGAAAGCTTGGATAAATTTAAAAGATTATTTCTTAGATAGAGAAATAGTTCACCGACAGCCTTAACTGATATTGAAGAATTAGTTGAAGCTGACATAAAACTAAATCTAACAACCAAATTTATTCGGAGTCCAAAAATTATACGATGAATTGCAATAATTAAGATTTCCGGATAGATTTATCCCACTGAAAAATTATTAATTCTAATATTTTTGTATTATAGCCTGAACTATCTTTCCAATTACATTTGAATGGAATATTTTATCCGCTTTATTAAAAATAATCGATTTGTATCATTATTTAGTTAGAAAATAAAAGAAAATAGCGTAATACCAGCTATTGTTTACGAAATTGATAAAAAAGTGAGTTCATTTATCGTTGACTAATAAGTTAAAAGAAAGCTAAAATATTTCACTACAATTCATAATATTTTTGGTTTTTAAATGATTCATGAAGACATTTATTTTTAGTCAAGTAAAATCTCCCTCTTTCTCTCTTTATTTTTATCAGAATAATATATTTTTTGGAAGCTTTTGAAATTTATTTTTGAACATTTCTTGAGGAATAAATTGTGTTTTGGCTGCATAATGGTAAATAAATGAAATTATTAAGTGATGCACTAGAGTCATTAAATAAATAAATAAATAAATTTATATTTATATATTAGAGGTCTGCACGGGCCGGAATTTCTATGCCCGGGCCCGGCCCGGCTCGATGCAGAAATTTAAAGTTCGGCCTGGGCCCAGCCCGTTTGCAATTTCGAGGTTCACGGCCCGGTCCGGCCCGTGCAAAAATAAGTGAAGACAGGCCCGGCTCTCCCGGTCCGACCTGTACAAAAATCAATGAAATTCAGGTCCAACTCAATTTCCACAAAACATTCCGATTTTTCTTATCATTACAATTAAGATTCTTTTCTAGAATACTTAATACCTATTTCTGGAAAGATTTCACAGTATATTTTAAATTGCTATATGTTCAGAAGCCAAATCATACAGAATAATAATAATAATAATCGCTTACACTCGTTAGACTCTTACAATAAATCTCTTCAAATAAAAATTCATTCAAAACAATAATAGCATTCAAAATTAAACAAAAAGGTGTTAAAAACCTAGCTTTTGAAATATATGAAAAAAAAAAAAAAAAAAAAAAAAAGATTTTTGAAATTATTTTTCTGTAATTTGTTAAGTTATATTTCCAAAGCTATTCTTACCAAACGTTCATTATCACTATTATTAATTTTACAAAACAAATTGCCTACCCGATACCTCCCTGGGAACAATTAAGTCCAGTACCGGCCGTCATGTAGGCCCGGAATATAGAAAAAAATATAAATCTGATCCCGGCCCAGCCCGAGTCTCGCGAAAGTCATATTAGTAGTTGAAAATGGTTCGTATTTTATTGGCTTCGTTTAAATTTTTATATCGGATCGTTTAAATGTAAAATTAATTTTGAAATTGGTATGTGATACTGACAGCGATGAATTAATTTTGTTTCAAAGACGGATAAAATATGTTAAACTTCCAAATATTCTGATTCTGACGATGCAATGAAAAAGTTTCAACAAGTAAAAATCTAGAGGTCTGTACTGGTCCACGGCCCGTTAATTATTTTTTTGTCGGCCCGGCCGCAAATTCACAATCACTCAACGTCCTACGCACTTGACGCCAACCTCTATCGCCAAGCGCTTTGGCGAGAAAATGAACTTCGCCCATGCGTGGAATTTGGACGGCAAACTCAAAATCGTACAAGTACCATTGAATAGATAAATGTTTTATTACAATTGTACATCATCCTACAGCATTCCTCCTACCTTTTTACCTCGAATTTTATCGCCAGCATTAAAATGCTTTAAAAATAAATGAAAGCTTTCCTTTTTTAAAGATATTACAAAGATTCAGTAGCTACTGAAGTAACTACTTGGTAGCTTAGGCAACCAAGCTCATGAAAATGAATCATTTCCTGTTTTGTAAACAGTTACATTAAATAAACAATAATTGTTTTTATAAAATAAGCTTAGAAAGAAGTAAAAATACAATTTATAATACATGTTGTTACTTACATTTTTTACCTTTTATACTACTTTATTTAATCTCGAATAAACACGGATATTTCTTTATTATATTTAGTTAAACGCTTTTTCACTCTTAAATTATCCCCCCCCCCCCCTCCAAAAAAAAAAAAAATCTTATACAGTTTGTTAAGCATTGATATAATTAGATACATTCTAAAGGGATAATACAGCACTGCAATAACACCAAATTCAATAAAATAATTAGGATCGTTAGGTTTTTACTTTTTAAATTCATCTTAATTAAGTATATATATATATATTTAAATAAATTTGTTAGTAGATTAGAGAAGAAACCTAATTGAGCATTCCGGTAATGGATACTAAATCTTAAAAATAAATGAAATTTTATAAATGACCATTAGTATAAAAAAATCCAGTTTTCTATTACTAAAAAAAAAAAAAAAAGCATGCAATTTTTGTAAGAAAACAAAGAAGATATAAATGAATTAAGTAAAACCATCTCTTAGCTTGTTCAGTAAAAATTTCACTAAAAGACGGTGGAACTGTGAAGCAATATTTTGAGTAATTCAATAAGATATATTGAATATCAGATATTGAGATCATATGTATTGTATATTCAATAAGATATATTGAATATTGTTCTCTATGCCTGGGTTTGAGTCTCGAATTGGTTTATCGAATGTAATACGAGATGGCAGCACCATACACTGATTAAATGAAAAGTGATACGATTTTCCTCCTTCTTACGGAAATGTATTTTGAGCGGCTGTAACTTTGAGGTGTGTGTGTGTCGAATGGTTTTTTTAATGTCACAAAAGCAAAATGAATAAAAGGTTGTTGAGTTTTATATGATTTTCACTTATCTTATGGAAATATATTATTTTCACGTGTTCTGAATGGCGATAATATAAGATCGGGTAATTTTTTGTTTATCGAATCGCCGTCTGCGATACCACATTATAAAACATCCAAGGAAGAGTTCTGAAAAAAAAAATAATAAAATATTAATTTATATTGGATATTTTTTTATAAAGCAAAAACTTTGAGGGGGAGGGGTCCATTACTGTTATGTCACATTTACCCTATTATCAATCAGCAACAAGACACTTATGTCAACATTTCTTCAACAAGTAATTAAGGTAAATAAACTTTCATCTATTTATTGTGATCATTTTAAGAAAGGTAAAGTTATAAAGCGGATCTAAAACATAAAATAATGTACATGTTCACAATATATATGCATACATATGTATTATAATTAGTCAGAATTACTTCTTACATAAACAAGAAATGCGCGGTCGAAATGTCGAAGTACTTTCAGGCGAATGCGTGCCAGTTCATTTTCTCGCCAAACCGTTTGGCGTCAAGTGCGTAGGACGTTGAGTGATTGTGAATTTGCGGCCCGGCCCGTTTGTTTTGTCCATCGGCCCGGCCGTTAAAATTTTTCTAGTACTTCTGCCGGGCTGGGTACGGGCCACGGGCTAAGCACGGGCCCTTGCAGATCTCTAATATACACATATATATATATAATATACAACTTTTTGTAAATAAATATCTGTTACATCATAAGAAAAAATTGACCAATTATTAGAAAACTAAAAAATTACTCCAATTGTGCTATACATGTTTGAATTTGATAGTTATTTTTTAACTTAAAGTTATTCTATAACTAAATACGTGCCGTGCCATCTTTAAATTAGAGATTTGGTCAGATTTTATTGACGTATTTTGATTTCAAAGATATTAGGTATATACATAATATGCACTGTTAAAAATTTGCAGCAAACTGTCCAGTCATTTGACAGTTTTTATAGAAAATGGTCACATAACCGTAATAACTCTATTCTGACCATAATATAGGCAATAATACGGTCAGAATAGAGTTAAATTACGGTTATGGAACCATTTTCTGTAAAAACGGTCAAATGACCGGACAGTTTGCTGCAAATTTTTAGCAGTGTGTAGAGACTCATATTACTAATATAAAATAAATAAAGTAAGAAAAATGTCTACGGAAATAAAAACTCAACTGTCCTTGTAAGATTAAACTAATATAGTTTAGTTTTTCTTGATTATATAATGAATGATCAACGGTTTTTTGAAGGCTTCTCTCCTCAGAAACGAGAAACCTGTTTAGCTTATGAGGAATGAAAAGGGTTGATTGAAAACGAGTGGCGTAATATGGCTATTGCTTAAAAGCTTTTTTTTTTTTTTTTTTTTTTTTAAAGGACTCATGTTTTTACTACTAAATATGCATATTTTTTCGCAAACTTTTAAAGAGAGCTTGGGTACAGTTATACTTATAGCCGATTGAAATGTCAGAGAGTTCGGAAGAAGGGAACTATTTTTTTATTCAATGTTAAAGGAGCCGAAGTGAAAACAAACAAACAAACAAGCAAGCGAGAAGAAAACATTTCTTTTACAGCTAGATAACAATATTTTTTTTTTCACGAAATTTTTACACGGGCTGTAAAACAGTTTAATTTAAAACCAATAAAGATTTCAAAGAGTTCGGACAAAAAGAACTTTTTATTTTAAAACAATGAAACGACCCTACGTGAAAAAACAAGAAAATGAGCGCTTTTATCAAAGAAAAAAAAATCCAATAATAATAAAGAAAAATGATTGTACTCACGGCCTTTCAAACATTGTTAGAAGCACAATCTTTATCTACACATCATTATTATAACACATCAATGAATCCAACACTTTCACCGCACTTTACATATAAGAAACGAAACGGGCAGAAAAGTTGTTTAACTACTATGATTACAATTGAGATCCAAACAGTTAAGTTGTTTATGAATTAAAAAAATCCCTGACGGCTCGGCCTACAGGCACAGACAGATTCCATACTTTTATTTAGACGCAGACCATGGGGAGCCTGTTTATAGGGAATTTAAGAAGAAGGACCCTTTTGCTATGATGTGGCAGTTGGGACCGCCCACTTCTAAATCCACCTGTGCTTGTAGGCGGAACCGGCAGGATTTTTTTGTTTTTACTTTTTTATTTCTTTTTCTTTTTCTTTTTCTTATTTTGCTGTAAGAGTTGGTCCTATAAAAAAAAAACTTGTCGATATAGAAGTTGTAGATAATATTAAGAGGATTTATAATAAATTTAAGCGGATTTGATATCTTGTGACTTGACGAAGTTATGAATTTTTTTCTTCTTAAATCTTTATCCCCCCCCCCCCTCCTCCCTTGAGGCCATTTGTAATTATATCAAAAATCTGTCATACATAACTTTTTGGCCCTCTTTCTAGAAGTATTAATAACTTTATACGGATTCGATATGTATCATAATTAAGAACTTATGGGTTTTTTCTGTTTTCAAAAAAGCCCTCCCCCCCCCCCTCCCTCCCTGGTCCGTTTTCTTCGAGCCGTGGATTTATCCATGCGTAAATACGGGTTAGGTTCCCTTAGAAAGACCCCCACGAAGGGCACTCCCTCCGGGCCTATATCCCAAGTGTAGATAATTGGCCGTCAATAATCAACCCAACCCAACCCTCCCCTGGTCCGACTTTTTTCATTAACGAACTTGACCGACATTTTATGCCCCTTGATTTTATGTATGAGTTTGGAAGAGATTTGTGCAGAATTAAGGAAGTTATCGTGTCCATAAAAAAGTGTATAAATAGATAAATAGATGAAGTTTTGAACTGGGGATGGTTTTGGGTTCTAGGAGTCATGATCGATGTAGATCTGCAAATTTTTTTCACTGCGAATAGCAGTGAAATTCCAACATAGGGGAGAATGTAATGTGCAGTATTTTATTACGAAATCTATCTAAAATTGTCACCAGTAAATTATTACTTACTAAAATTAAATAAAATGCAAAAAGAAAAACTAAATATAATTATCTATATTTAATTTTTTATTCTATTAGCCTTTTGAAAAGTATTATATTTTAAAGTTTTAAGACTCTTGGACAGTTGCAGAAATATGCATTTATAAAAATATTACGTTAAACAATTTAGTGCTATTATCGAACTTATTAATTATGAGTTACTTACACTATAACTTTCAAACATTAATAATAAATTTCATTTGTATTATTTAGAGTCAATGTTAAACCAAATTAATTAACCAATTTAGTTTTAGTTATTAATACTTGTAACTGCCATGTGTGATTTATATACAAATAACAATAAATATCTTTCATCATTAATTTACATTCATTTGTTCCAAATAATTAAACAATTTATCTATATTATAATTATAATTAAATTATATAATTTTTAGCTTACAAGAGCTAGAATTTGTAGCTTAGAGAGTTTTTTGTTACGAGAAACATTAAAAAAATTATTAAAAAAAAAAAATATTTTATGTAACTAATTTAAATGTTTTCATGTGTTTTTCAAAAGTGACTGCAGCAATTTTATGGCCATTAAATTTCAAACTATTTCAATTCTTTCCCACTTAAAATGTCATTTCAAGTGAAAATAGCTATTATTATTAGAAATATTGGAGTGTGGTGCGTTTTTGTTTCCGAAATCAATGAAAACAGCGTCTTTTTTCGCGGAATTTCGTTTCTAACTGACAAGCGGAAAAGAATTAAATATCGTCGCTGACATACCGTAGCCAACTTGAGTTTTGAAAGGTCGTTAAATCGGAAAGGATTTTTTTTTTCTCCTTCGATCGCTTTTCGCGACATAAACGGCATATATTTATCAGATCACGAACTTTTTATGGCTTCCTAAATTCAATTACGGCAGAGTTTTTCAACATTTTTCTTTTCATCACACGGCACACTTGAACATGCAGTTAAACTTTCGCAGCACCTAACATTAAGATTTTTTTTAAAAACTAAGATAAAAGCAAAAAATTTTTATTTTTCAACAGTTTTTCTTAATTTTATGGCACACTTGAACATGTAGTTAAACTTTCGTGGCACACTAACATAAGATTAAAAAAGTAAAATGAATGTAAAAATATTTTATTTTTCAACTGTTTTTTTATCCCATGGGCACTTGAAGATGCAGTTAAACTTTCGCGACACACTAACATTAAAATTTAAAAATAAAAATAAAAATATTTTATTTTTCAACCGTTTTTTCTTATCCCATGGCACATTTCAACATGCAGTTAAACTTTCGCGGCACACTAACATTAAGATTTAAAAACAAAAAGTAAAATAAAAGTAAAAACATTTTAATTTTCAACTGTTTTTTTTTTTATCCCATGGAACACTTGAACATGCAGTTAAACTTTCGCGGCATACTAACATTAAGATTTAAAAGCAAAAAGTCAAATAAAAGTAAAAGTATTTTATTTTTCAACCTTTTTTTTATCCCCCGGCACACTTGAACATGCAGTTAAACTTTCGCGGCACAGTAACATTAAGATTTAAAAACAAAAAGTCAAATAAAAGTAAAAATATTTTATTTTTCAACCTTTTTTTTTTATCCCCCGGCACACTTGAACATGCAATTAAACTTTCGCGGCACACTAACATTAAGATTTAAAAACAAAAAGTCAAATAAAAGTAAAAATATTTTATTTTTCAACCTTTTTTTATCCCACGGAACACTTGAACACGCAGTTAAACTTTCGCGGCACACTAACATTAAGATCAAAAAAGTTAAAAAAAAAAAAAGTTTTAAAAAAAAGTAATAAAAGTTTTTAATTTAAAAAAAAAAAACCTTTTTTATAAGCATCTAATGTTTATCTTAAAAGTCACGCTTCTTTTTATGATTGCAATTCATATTTTTTTTACAACAAAATGCCGTTATAGTTTAATTTAGTCTGTGCCAGATTATGGAAAATTCACCGCTTTGATCGCTTAGTAAAAAGCGCAAACTAGTAAATTTATTAAAATTATATTTAATTTTTTTTTCTGTTTCTTTTTTTAAATATGGCAACAGAATAAGAACGAAAAATCATGCGTCAAGCATAGATTATGAAACACTTTCCAACACATTCAGAATACTGTAACAAAATTCACAGTTGACTAAGTAAACAATTTAGAAAACACATAACACATTTGAAAATCCGATTTCAGCAATTACTACCAATAGTCAAAGAAAATATCGAATTACTTTGTGCAGATCTGTATATGATCTATAGATTTGTATGTATACTACACAGTATGCTAAAGTGTACTCCAGTTAGAAAATGTATAACACAATTCAAAATTCCCCTTCAGTAGTTTCCGTGAATAACCGAAAATGTACGTGAGATTTTTTGAGCAGCCATGTATAGCATCTACAGAATTTATATGTAGGGGAGATGGGGAATGAATGGGGCAAGGGATGGATGGGACGTTCTCAATATTTCAGGTAATAAACTTTTTTTTTTTAGTTGCTTCCTATCCTCATAGATTTCACTACCATAGTGTGCTTCAGAACCAAACGCAAGAGCACATGGCTGTTTTCAGTTTTCTTCAAATTTGCATTTCCTGAAAACTCTGCTTAAAAGTAATTTTTTTTTTTTACATTTGAAATTACTTAAATATCTTATGCAATATAAACAATTCAGATATGTTTTAGTTTTTTATTTCAAGGCTCAGTATTGGTAATTAAAATTAATGCATATTAACCATTTTGACAAAATAATTTTTGAGACAAAACGGCTGACAATTGAATATATGCATCATGGGGATGATTTTGACATTTCAAATGGGATGAATGGAACTGTCTCATTCATCTCTAAAGGATGCTGAAAAATATATTTATTAACTAAATAATATTATATAGGTTGATAAATTAATACTTTATGGTAATTATTCTTTTAACATTTCATCCTCATTGTAGCCATCGTCTTCAGCCATTGAATGCTTCCGTTTATGGGCCTTTTAAGGCAAAGCTGAGATGAGTCCAAGATGATTGGCTAACAAATAATCCTGGAGATCATATTACAATTTATAACCTCTCAGATTTTGCCAAGGAGGCATTTTTGTCAGCTTTTTGTCCTTAACATTGAATACGGGGAGGAAAATGTTTGTGTCCCATTCATCCCTGCTGTGAGGATGATTGGGACATAGAAGAAAGTTTTTAAAAATTTCATTTATATTTCTGTATAATAATAATCTTGAACAAATATTGTGCATAAGATGTAGTCAAACACTTAATGTATGACATGTGATATATAATATTGATAATAACTTAAATAAAATACTTAAAATAAATATTTTTGTGAAAATGTCCCATTCATCCCCCATCTCCCCTACCAATTAATGAGTGAAAAGGTAGTTACATTTAAAAACGCGTAACCACAAATGAAAACGAGCTATACCAGCAATTATTGTTCATAGACACTACTGTAACCAAATTCTTTTGAGTGTCCCTGTAAATGAATGATACATGCTCTGCATACCCTATTCTACAGTAGGCGCTTTGTAGTCCACCTCAGTGAAATGTATCAATTGCAACATGTTTAAAATAGCAACATCATTACAACATGTAAGTTAAGGTAATTCCATTGTTATAGCAGTTTCCGAGGATTAATCGTCAAGCGACCGAGATGTATCGCCAAGTTATCTGACATGTATGACGTTATAGTCATATATGATGTATATGTCATTTTATAACCTCTATGACCAAGTTATAGTCACATTCTTCATACTTTTAAATCCTATCACACGTGACGTAATTAATTCAATGATATCCCATGATAGGCAATGATTCTAGGTTGCCATGGTGATTACATCTTATTTATGATGGAGTCCTATTATTTCCTTATTACTGAATTAAAAAACCAAATTTGTATACTAAAATTGTTCAATTATGGCAATCCTATAATCTATCGACAGTGTTTTGGATAGATGTTTCCAGAAAAATAGATATTAAATGGTAAAAGAGTTTAAATATGAATTTCGAGTTCTGAAATTTTCAAAGCTTGGCTTAATTTTCAGTAAATTTCAACAAAAGATAAAATGTTGCCAGCTTAAAATGTACTTATTTTATTAATCCTTTCATAATAATATTAATATCATAATAATTAATTAATCATATCATAATAACAACAGACTATATAATTCATTTCACTGAAACGATTTCATTATTGTACGAATGCACCTCATTTGTCACGTTTGACGTACAATTTCCAACTTGTTTATAAATGTAATAAAAATAAAATTGGTTATCCTCGTGTTACCGCTACAGTAAATAAAAATCCTTTTTTTTTTTTTTTTTTTTTTTTTTTTTTTTATCGTGCAGAATATTTTCCAAAAGAAAGAATACGTATTCTTTATCACATAATATCATATTATTAATTAATTAATATCGTATTATTTATCACACAATATCAAAAACATAAGTGACACATGATATAAAATATTACGTGATATTCTTTGAATGAATGAATATCACATAATATTTGAATTAGATTAGCATTTAAATATTGTTCAATTATTATATGATATCGCATAGTTATTCATCATTCAAATATTATATGATATCACATATTATTTGAATTAAATTAATATTTGATATTCATAGAATTAAACTTTGATACCATAATATTATGAATATCACATAATATTTAAATTCTATGAATATCAAATATTATGTTATATTCTTTGCCACATAATTTAAAATATTATGTGATATTTTTATCACAGAATATCATTAATATCGTATTCTTTATCACATAATATTTTGAATATCATATAATATTTGAATTCTGATGAATATCAAATATTATGTGATATTCTTTACCACATAATATCAAATATTATGTGATATTTTTTATCACATAATATCAAATATTATGTGATATTCTTTATGATATAATATAATTAATATCGTATTCTTTATCACATAATATAAAAAACATATGCGACGCATAATATAAAATATTATGTGATATTCTTTGACTGAATGAATATCACATAATAATATTTGATGTCATATATAATATTTGAATTAAATTAGCATTTAAATATTGTTCACATATTATATGATATCACACAGTCATTCATCATTCAAATATTATATGATATCACATAATATTTCAATTAAATTAATATTTGATATCCATAGAATTAAACTGTGATATCATAATATTATGAATATCACATAATATTTGAATTCTGATGAATATCAAATATTATGTGATATTCTTTACCACATAATATCAAATATCATGTGATATTTTTTATCGCATAATGTCAAATATTATGTGAAATTCTTTATCACATAATATCCTTAATATCGTATCCTTTATCACATAATATCAAATATTTATTATTAATTTCGAATATTATATGAGTACTTTTACCAATAAAATGTTTCTGAAACAAGATTGGCACTTCAGAGATTATGTTATGTATAAATATAATAAAAATAAAATTGGATACTCTCGCGTTATCGCTACACTAAATAATATATATTTTTTCCACTTGCAGAAAATTTTCCAGAAGAAAGAATACGTATTCTTTATCACATAACTAAAGAATTATACGGTGAAGTATAATAATTAAGATTTTTCCATCGATTTATCATTCTGGAAAAAATTATTTGTTCTAGCCCTTTTGTATTATTTCCTGAACACTTATTGTTATATATTTCCACTTATATTTGAATGGCACATTTCTCCCTTATATTAAAAAAATCGATTTGCATCAGTAATTAGATAAGAAATGAAAGAGAAAAAAAAAGCGCAATTTGCGCTCGAATGTGATTTTTAAAAAATCTCTTTTCGTGATTCAATTATAGTTGACAAATAATAAAAAAAAAAAATCGAAATTATTTCTGAACAATTCATAATCTTTATGATTTTTAAATGATTTTTGAAGGAGTTCCTTTTTTCATGCTAATTAAGTAACCTCTCTCTTTTTTATACTCTTTTAGTTAACTTAACTTGGTTCATATATTCTACAGATGAAATTCTGTGATCGATTTTCCTCCCACTTCTCGGTATGCTACTATTATAAAAAAAAATAAAGTACACACGTGAATTTCCTGTGACTTAATATTTTAGAACTTAATTATAAATTAATAAATAAATTTTAAGGCATTTTTCCGTTAACCGTGCATATGTGATAAAGCGACAAATATCTGTACATATATTACGCTATCGTACGTGGCACAGAAATCGCGATTATTTGTTAATTGGTTAATGGCAACACCCGAATGAAACCGATCTCATTGGTTAGGTGCTGCCATCTACAGGAATAAAAGCGAAACAAACAATGATTTCAAATTGTAATTATAATTTGTTAACATTAATTATTAAATAGATATATTTTTATGCATTTTCATTTGAAATATTGATTTTTGTAAGCATTTAATATTTATAATTTATAAAATACAATTAACAATATAAAGTTTAAAATGTAAGCAAAGCAATGATTTTTAGTATAAATAAATATTATTCAGTCTTTTTTTATGAAGTCCACTCCACTGTTATATTCTTCAATGACAGTCTGCCAGGGCAACGCCGGGCGGGTCAGCTAGTTCTTTATGGTTACATATATACGGGTTACTACAACAATGGCATGAAATATGCGCTAAACTACGCTCGCTGAAATAGGGCAACTGTGCTATGAAACTGCAACAAGGAAGTATTTTAAACAATAAAATGTAGATAATAAAATATAAGTAAAAAGTAAAGAGTATAATATATATATTTTTAATGAACTTTTATCAATTAATAGCTTAATATTAATTAAATTACGATTATACGTTGAGCAATCAATATAAATTCCAATAGAATTATAGAAATATTATAGAATTATAGAATTATAGAAATAGAATTCCAAAAAGATAGGTTAAATAATATTACACTTTTTCATTCCTGTTGCCATATCTTCAAATACAAACAAAGGAAAAATTAAAGTATTGAATAAACTGGTGGGATACTATAAACGCATAAAATACTTCTTAACAACACCATAAAATAAGAAATGCGCAAGACCTTTCGAAAGAACTTTGCCTTTCCTAGTCAGGCACAAAGACGTTCAACCACTTTGAAGGCAGGAGCAAGACATTAGGAGTCTTACAGGAGTTCGTTGTAAAGGCAGGAGTCTTGTTCCTGCCACCCGAAATTAAAACTTCATTAAGCAATAAATAAAATAGTATAAATAAATCACAAATTTAACAGACATGTAATCGAAATAAGCGCTTAAAACCGCTGAAATTATCAGAATTAAAAAGAAAAACTGTTGTAGGTAACGAAACTTTAGCAATTTCTCCGGTTATTAACTTCTGGCACAAGGCCAATACAAAATGACTGCTTTTAATAAATTTCAAAATTTTATTTCAATATTATAACTGTCATATTTCAAATAAAAATGCTCTTTGATTTTATTAGGGGGCAATCTAATATATATATATATATATATTAAATGTGAAAAATCTATTAGAATTTTCAATAAAAAATAAATGGTTCTTACATATATTCTCTATCCCGAAAAGCCCGGGTTGGATGCCTTAGTTTTATTAAAAGCAGATGAAAAAATTTGGGGCAATACGGTCTCTATATATGAATAACGCAAGTAGCATTTCATAACTCTCATCTTTATCAATAGTTGCTATCAGATTCAATAATTTTTCAAGCAACGAATTTTTGAGCCGTGAGGGTAAACTCTCGCAGTATCTTAGAAAAGCTACATTTCTTAATTCGTCATTTATTATTTACATAACTAGAGCCTGATAGGAATGCACAGAACTCGATTTCAGGAAGTCTGTTTAGGATGAATTTTAATCTTCCGATAAAATAAAAATAAAAGGGGGGGGGAGGGCAAAAACTGCCGCATCTCTATGCTCTAGAAGCTGCTTAAAAATTCAGTAAATGTAAAAATAAGAAGAACTCAGAAAGTGTACAGCATAAATTGAAATATGCTTCAACCTCTCTGAAGGGTGTGTCCTTTCGGGACTAAATCTAACCAGTTTTTCTCTCGTTTAGCTCTCAAAAAAGTTATTTAGCTCCCCATCCCCAAATCTAGCCCATTTGAATATTGCGTATATTTAGCACATAGCATTAGTTGAATATTTAGCACATTTCAAAAACATTGCTTAAAAATGAGCTAAAAAGGGGTGAAAATGTGCTTGAAAGGGTTTATAAAATTTTAGAAAGGGCTACAAAGAGGCTAGAAAAGAGCTAATAAGGAGTTAAAATACCCAGAGGTCTGTACGGACCAAAATATCCAGGCCCGGGACAGGCCCAAATTGTACAAAATTTGTTTTGGCTCGACCTAGCATAAATGTTAAAAGTTCGACCTGCGAGCGGTCCCAAGTCCCTTGGTTCGACCCAAAGTCAGCTCGGTAGGTACAAAAATCTTTTTGACCCGGCCCGGTATAAAAGTTAAACCCTCGGTCCAAGCCCGGCCTGGTATAAAAGATAAAAGTTCGGCTAGAGCCCGGCCCGGCCGGGTCTTGTGAATGAAAATTGCTTCGGGCCAGGCCCGGGCCCGGGCTCGTGCAGATCTCTAAAAGCACCCCCTTTTCTTCCGCAATCAATTGTAAACACTGCGTGTACTATTAGAAGTTAAATGATTTAACATTTAATTCACCGTCAGTGTTCCGCATTATACACCAATACAAATACACATTACACATTACAAATACACATTACACATTACAAATACAAATACACATTGGATATTTTTTTAATTCAATATAAATAATGACTTGCTTAGAAAAAATAAAATAGAAGAGAAAAATAAAATTATGAGACTTGCGATTTCATAGAAAAACGGAAATGATTTATGCACTTGAGATGCTTTGAAAATGTGCAAATTCAATTTAAGAAGCCCCTAAAAGTCGATCATTCGATAAATTTTTCATCTCTATTCTTTTTTTAAACTAACTGTTAGATGAAAAGGAAAAACATATTTTCGCTTTAACGATTCTTTAAAAATCATGTCAGATTGTAAGGACATTTAGCTGCGACTATAAATTCAGCTACGCTTGTCATTCAGAAATCAAATTCGCGAAAAATACATTATTTTCACCGCCTTTCTAAGGGCCAGAAGTGGAAAATTTGCCGCTATGCTCCTTTGTATTCTTTACGATAACTGTTATTGATTGAAAGAAATTTGGAAATTCTTTGAATAACTAATGGTGTTGAATAACTTTTAATCTAACTAACTAAGTAAATAAATAAATAAATAAATAATTAAAAAAATAAAAAACTTAAAAAATCAAAACTAAGTTAAATGGAAAAGAAAATGCAAGAGGCAATTTTAGAAATTGGGTAAAGGCGTTGGGATCTGCGATTAGTTCAATTTTAATGTGATAAATCAGCCGAAAAGCCGTGAAGATTAAACTTTTGCGAAATTTTAAGTGCTGAATATTTCGGTAACCAATCATGAAAACTTCATAAAAAATTATGTAATTCAAAGCTTTAAAGATTAGTATTACGTGTTAAAATAAGGTGTTTTGAATTTTTTTTAATTTGTTAGTCTTTCAGTATGGAGACGGCCTTCTGTTTTTTTAGTTGATATCAACATATAATATAGGAACATATAATATGTATATAGGAATATAATATACATACTTACGTATGTATATTATATTCACAGATAGATTATTTGTATAGAATATATATATTACATTCATTCCAGCGGACATAACATTCCGTCGAGAATAAAATACCATCGCTAAAAGACGTCAGGCTGATTATTTGTATGTATACTAAATTATTGTTTTGCATTATTTCAGTTTGCTTTCATATTATTTGCCATGTTATGTTTTACTAAATGGAAATTAAGTTACTGTGCTGAACGCAATTTGCCACTGACAACCATTTTTGGCTATCTATCTTCCAGGCACGGAGAATACATTTATTTTTGTAATGCAAATTTAAAGAAAACATAGTAATCAATCGAATTGCAGTTTTCATTTTTTGTTTTCGTGGGCAAATTTGGTAATTAAATTACTTTTACTTAAAATATTAAAACTTTTTTAATTTTTGACAGATTGTACAATGCTGCCATTATTTTCTGACATAATTAGCAAGTTTATGTGTCATTCATCGTACTACGGCACGAATTTCTATGTGACAGTTTAACAATTAAAATATATGTGGTGTCCCTTTTTCTTTGTTTTTGACAGATTGTACAACACTGCCGTTATTTTCCGACATAATTAGAAAGTTTCTGTATATATTCATCACAGTATGGCACGAGTTTGTAATGCAATTTTTAATCAAACAACGTGTTTTATCGCAATGTGAGTTTACTATGTTAAAAGCCTGTTTAAAAACCTCCAGAATGATACTTCATATTGTCGTTGTGCGTTTAGAAAAAGTAATGTTGGGATCAGAAATAATATACAATGATTACAAATCCTGGTAAAAATTTATTCCCCTGCACAGCCCTCTCTAGACAGGCCGGCGCGCTGATTTTAAGGAAGAGCGTCACGTGACCTGCTGGAGGCGGCCAAAGTGCACCGAAAGATTGATCTCCGGCCAGTGTACGGATAATAGCAGGTTTTATATTCTTCGCATTAGTTTAATTAACTAAGAAATGATTGATGTTATATTATGTTAGTTTCACACGATTTCAGTTTATTTTAATCTATAAGTAGAGGCAAGATTAAAAGAAAAAATCCTGAAATAGTAAGTAGATATTTGCTTGTTATTGTTTATTTGCTTAAGTACATTAGAATATCTTTTTAATTGTGTATAATTTTCGCGCGCTTAAAATTCTTTAGAACACTTACTATTGTGAATTTCTTTGTATTTTAAGTAGATAAATAATGTTTGTAAGTAAAATATGTTTTAGTAGACTAATTATTTTGGTGTTTTAAAAATCAAAACTATTTATAAAGTAAACACGCATAAGTAACATTTTCGTTGAACTTCAAAATTTTTAGTTTTGGTTTTATCGTGTTTATCATGTTTAAAATTCTATTAGCTAGAACAGTTTTAAATGCTACATTAGAAATAATTATAGTGTTATATATTCAAATTTTAACAATGCATTCTTTCTATTGATATTTCTCATTGTTTGATTGATGATTACATACACCAGATTAAAAATTTAAACAAGTATGTTTGTCTTGCATTTAGAATTTGTTAGAACTCTTACTTTTGTGATATATATGTTACGGTCAATATGATTAATTCGGTCATTATTAATAATAACCGGTTATTATTAATAACGACCATGGTTATTAATAATAATAACCGGATGTTATTCATAGTGACCGGATTAATCATATTGACCGTAACACACACACACACACACACACACACACACATATATATATATATATATATATATATATGTATGTATTAATTGATATATATTGTACTGTCCTCTAAAAAAAACCCAGAGTGAAATGTTTTCTAAAAAAACCTCAGTAGTACTTCATCAAATATTTCACTAAAGTCAGTTTTTTTGTTTTGTTTTATTTTTATACACCATTTAGAATAATAAAAATAGTTAAAAACACCTAAGGAGTGCTAATTTAGTTTTAAAATAATTTAAACTAACAATTGCAGAATTCTGGCAAGACATGAGTTTCATTTTTACAGATTTTCTTGTTATAATAGAATTTTAGAATGATCTACATAAATTTTTAATTGTTGTTATGCTAAACCATTAAAATGTAATAAAATGCTTCATTTTCAGCTGATTGTTAGTTGTGGGTTTTTTTTTTTCAGGTAAAATGGGTTATTTTTTGGAAAAGTGGGTTTTTTTAAAAATTCTTGCTTGATTGGCTGCCACTTTGTAATAAAGTGATAAAATGAAAAATGCTCACCATTAAAATCTTAGTCAGAACAAGCTGTAATTATTTAGTAATGTTTATTATTTTTTGCATTCTTTATTAGACTAGGTATAGAGAAAATTTCAAAAAGTGGGTTTTTTTTTAGAGGACAGCACAATAATGTCTGTAAAATATGATTTATTAGGCTAATTATTTCTATATTTTAAAATCAAAATTATAAGCACGTACAAAAAATATCATTTTCATAGAAATTTGAAATATTTTGTTTTGTTTTTATCGTGTTTAACATGTTTTAAATTACAGTTTTAAAAGATATATTACAAATAATTATAATTTATGTGATTAAGTTCTAACAGTGCATTTTTTCAATTGATTGCTTTCTTTTAATGAGAAATTCAAAAGCACATTTTTAGAACCAGAAAATAAATGCAATTCTTCATATATTTTTGTATCATTTTAAGATTTTGAAATTGATTTAGTTCCATCAATTGATAAAGAGAAAATGCCAATCATACTTTTTATTGCAGGTTATGCAGCCTTTAAAATTCATAACAAAATAAATTGTAATCATTGTATTGAATATTTTGTATCTAATGACACATTTGAATACGAATTTGCTGAAGAATGTACTTTAAGAGATGCTTTAGATAGGGGTTCCTTAAAAAGACCTACTGTTTATGCTGTAAAAGCAACTTGTATTTCTGTTCAGATACTCGCAAACACTTTGGAATTTTTTTATGATACATTCATTACAAATGAAAATCAATTAAATTTATTAATATCAATAAGTGAATCCTATTTAAAAAATATTGTGAATGAAATTGATAATGACTCTCATAAAGTTTGTTCTCATGCTATTCTTAATTATTTTAAAACCTTTATTACTACAATATTTAAAATCCTTTTAAACAATTATTCAAAAATGATTAATGACAAATTTAACAAAGAAAAAGCTGACAAAAGAAAGATTAAAAAAATTACTCTTTAAATATTCTATTATAAAATATATTTAAGAATTTAATTAATATGTTAATAATCAAGAGTTATAAGAGTTTATACGTAAAATTTTACTAAAATCAATTTTATTAAAAACATTATGCAAATCACAATAGTGATTTGTATAGTATTAAAGGAATTCTATACATATCATCATTGTCATAAATAATATTATTGATGTATTTTAAATATATACTATTTAATATTACATTCAGTAAGTAAAAATACATTTAAAATAGCGATATCATTTTTAAATGATTAGTTAGATTTCATAAGCATATTTATTACATGTGTTTTTAAGAATTTTCAAAGTATTTTTATGTTATACATACCCTGCTCTATTACAATTTACTATATTAGAATAGCAAGAATAATTAAGATATTTATTTTATAAGTGAAGTTTTTGTGTTAAGCTTGTTTCTGTTAACATGAAAATAAATTCATTGATTAAATTAATAACTGCAATGCATGATAAAGAAAAAAATGTTAATACATGTCAGGAATAAACTTAAAATTTATTGCAATATGTGCGAATTTGTTATTACATAATATTCTTTGATTTTTTTACGTGTTTATACATATAACGTCTTTTTGTGCTCTAAGTTGTGTAATGTCTATAATTAACTAATA
This sequence comes from Maratus michaelseni, assembly GCA_963931845.1. Classification (NCBI taxonomy): domain Eukaryota; kingdom Metazoa; phylum Arthropoda; class Arachnida; order Araneae; family Salticidae; genus Maratus; species Maratus michaelseni. The sequence goes on from OZ007590.1 coordinate 356,519,298, forward strand.
AATGTATATCGGTGAAAATTATTTTAATACTTTTTTACAACTGACAAACTTTTAAAAGTAAATATATGAGAATAATTTTTCTGTATCATCTTTTCAAGTTTTATTTTCTGTGCCTTAGTAATGTAATAGTTATACATTTTTGTTTACTGTAATAATTGTTTTATGGAAACAATTTGTGAGTGGGGACGATTTAAATCGTAGAACTGCATACTAAGTAAACTAGATACTGTGTAAAAAAGTCCACCTTCGGCTGCCGCCATTTTGAATGAGAGTTCAGGCCTAGTATTTAGACAGCTGTGTCCCCTGGGTGACTGACGTAGTATCTTAGAAAAGTTACATTTTTAAATTCACCCATTTATTACCTACATAACTACAGCCTGATAGCAATGCAGAACCCGATTTGATGAATTCTGTTTTGAATTAATTTTAGTCTTCCAATAAAAAAAAGAGAAAAAAAAAGAAAAAGAAAGAAAAAAGACTAAAACAGCCATATTTATTCTAGAAACTGCTTAAAAATTCAATGTCTAAAAATAAGAAGAACCCTGAAAGTGTACAAAATAAATTGAAATATTTAGCAACCTTTCTGAAAGGTGTGTATTACATAATGTTGCTCATTTAGATCTTTCGGGACTAAATCTAGCCCATTTTTCTCTCGTTTAACCCGCATAAAAGTTGTTTTAATCCCGATCCCGAATCTAGACCATCTGGATATTGCGTATTTTAACGCATTTCCAAAATGTTGCTGAAAAGGAGGACTAAAAAAGAGTGCTAGAAAAAACTAAGTAAATGCTACAAAAGCTCTAATAAAGAGTTAAACTACCCCCCCCTCCCCCTTTTAGTCCTTTTTTTCCTTGATCAGCTAGAAAAACTGTGTGTATGGTTCCAAGATGAATGATTTTATGTTTAATTCAACGTTAGTGTACCGCATTATACGCCAATACAAATACTAATTACTACCAGACTTGGGCAAAATACATCGAAAAAACATTCTCGATACAAAATACAAAATACTTTTTCAAATTAAAAATTTTTCAAATACAAAATACATGTAAAACACAAAATACATTATTATTATTTTTTTAATTATTATGTATTAAGTTGCACTACGCAAAATATATTCTGATTTGATACGGATAAATAAAACGTGAAGTACTTTTGTAAAACTGATTAAACTCTTTGAAAATACAAATTTCCAAAATAAAGAAGCCAAACTCATAATATATATATATATATCAATTTATGGGAAAACACACTTTATATACTATAGTAAACAAAGAATGCTTACAGATAAAATTAAAGAAAGTGTACGAAAATCTGAACATTTCATGGATGTAATTCAGTTTCAGTTTTAAAGCATACAAATAAAGTGTTATAAAAACACTTTAGCAAAGTTAAGAATTATAAAACTTTTTTAATAAAACATTTCATCAAAAATGCTTCTGCAGAAGCTAAACATCCTATTCATTAAATTCAATATCATAACAGACTTGAAAAAATTTGTATAAATTAACGTCCAGAAACAAATTCAAAGACTACACAAAACAGACAGGCATGTACTTTCTTGCTGTGAATTGTTAATTTGCGTTTTAAACACAATAGTTTGAAAAATATAGAAATGTATTTTGAGTATTTTGAAAATACAAAATTCTTGGAAAAACATTTCAAAATACATTATCAAAATACTTTAGTTTTATCCGTTAAAAAAAAATACAAATGTGTTTTGAAAATGTATTTCAAATACATGCATTTTCGATACTGAAAACACAAATGAATTTTGAATGGCGGAAATACAAATGTACATACCGATGGTGAAAATACAAATGTATTTTGAAAATGTATTTCAAATACATATATTTTCGATACTGCCCAACTCTGATTACTACAGATATATATTTTTTTTATTAAGTAAAATTACTGATTTGCTGCGAAAAATAAAGTTATGAGGCATGCGATTTCATAGATAAACGGAAATGATTTACGCACTTGAGATGCTTTGGAAATGTGCAAATTCAATTTAAGAAGCCCCTAAAAGTCGATCATTCGATAAATTTTTCGTCTCTCTCTTTTATTTAAAACCGACTGTTGGATGAAAAGGAAAAGCATATTTTCGCTTTAAAGACTCTTTAAAAATCATGCCAGATTGTAAGGACATTAGCTGCGATTTTAAATTCAGCTATGCTTGTCATTAAAAAATAAAATTCGGGAAAAATACATTATTTTCACCACTTTTCTAAGGGCCAAAAATGGAAAATGCGCCGCTTACTCCTTCGTAATTCTTTATGATAACTGTTATTGATTGAAAGAATTTGAAAAATTCTTTCAATACATAAATAAATAAATTAAGAAAAATCAAAACTAATTTGAATGGAAAAGAAAATGCACAAGGCAATTTTGGATATTGGGTGAAAGCGTTGGGATTTGTTTAGTTAAATTTTAATGAGATAAATCAGCCGAAAAGCCTTGAAGTGTCAACTTTTGCGAAATAAGTGCTGAATATTTCGGTAACTAATCATAAAAACTTGATAAAAATTTATCTAATTCGGAAGTCTACTAAATTCATATAACGTGTCGAAATAAGGTGTTAGTATTTAAAATTTTAAAGTTTGTTAGTTTTTCAATGTGGAAACGGCCTTTTATTTTATTTTATTTTATTTATTTACTTATTTTTGTCCTATATATATTATAGTCACATCTATATTATTTGTCATCATCATCATCCCAAAACATGGTTTCAGGCTATAAGCCTATTCCGGCCTCAATCCATCTTTTTCGTGGCCTTCCTCTGTCTCTTTTCCCCCTTGGCTTATAATTAAAGGCTGCTTTTGGTATACGATCAGTATCCATCCTTTCGATGTGGTCCCTCCATTTCCTTCTGTTATTTCCTATTTTATTTAATATTGGTACACCCTCAAGCTCTCCTCTGATGTAATCATTCTTTATTTTATCCATTATTGAACATACCTTCACACTCCTCAAAAATTTCATCTTATATTATTTGTATAGGATATATATACTATATTCATTCCGGTTGACATAACTTTCCGTTGCGAATAAAGTACCACCGTAAATATCTTTTATCGCTAAAAGACGTCAGTCTCATGATACGTTTTTAATAAATGTATACTAAATTATTATTACTTTCTTCTATCTTTACAAGAAAAAAGTATTGCATTCATGAAAATTTTCGGCTTCCAGTTTTCGACGGATTTATACGTTTTAGAAGGTCCTGAACAAGATTTGACTGTTTTTAGAAAATGTATGTCTGTGACTCTGTCTGTCTGTATGTGACACAAATTTTGTGGTCACTCTATCTCAAGAACTAATGCACGGAATTTGATAAAACTTTAGAATCAGTCAGTCCCTGATATAAGTTAGTGCTGATTAGTTTTTGGTGTAAATCGCCCAACAGATGGCGCTGCTATCCTACATTACTAGCGATTTCCTCAATAGCTCTATCTCAAGAACTAATGCACTGACTTTCATAAAACTTCAGATTTAGTTAGACCTTGACATAAATAGACGCCGATTGCGTTTGAACATAAAGTTAATATCAATTTCAGCTAAATTAGTAAAAGAGATACATGACACCTGAATAGGGCAGTTGTAATTGACGTCATGCTAGAGGTCACATACTGCAAATAGGCAGTTCTGATTGGTGCAACTGCAACTACCCTGATCTACAGTTGAAGTACAATAGTTGATCAGCTGATTGTAACTTCCCTATATGTTCATAATTATATATATTTTTTTTTTAAAGGGAGATTAAAATCTAATTGCTTTTCCCAGAGTTATTCTATTTAGAAGTGGTTTTTTTTGGTATAATTACACGGTGATAAAATTTTATGATTGATTTATATTGCAGTTACTGAAAAAATATATTTCTAACTATACTTCTTACCCAAAATCCTTGGTTTACAAAGAAAATGAAAAATCCCTATAAAATTTCTATGGCTGCTTTCCGTGGGCGTTTATTATTGCTTGAAAATAATGCAGTGAATTTCCTTTGATATCACATCGATCTCATTGATGTTTTATGAGGCAGTTCACAAAAGACATGTTTATGATAGTTCACTATAAAAGAAAAAAAAAAGTTGTAAGGTTTCTCTGATGATGTTCGGAGCAATCCATAACATGCCGTAAAAGAGATGTTTTCAGATGGACATAATTTGTAAACAGATTTTTTGCTGCATGGAGAGTTTTCTTTAAAGCTCACACAATACAACACGGTGTTAGGATATTTACTGGATTCTCTATTCAACTCCATTGGAATAAAAGCTATACAGAATATGAAGGTAAATTGGAAAAATGAAAATAAAATAAGATTACTCTAACAAGGAAAGCTCGCATCTACCATTGTGTCCTGGTGCATTTTTTAAATCTATGGGGTAAAGTTAGACAACCGATAAAATATGTCGGCTAAAATCGTCTTATATATTTTTTTTGTCTACGTTTAATTTTAAAATAATGAATTGTTAATTGTTAATTTGACGGCAAAAGCGAGTTACGTTGCCAAATAGGGTGCTACGAATCCAAACCACTACGGCTGTGCCACTACTCACACATAGCAGACGACTATGACATTTGGCTAGGGTTGCCGGGAAAAATTCTATGGTAAGGAATAAATCCAATTTCACGCGGCCAAAAATGAAATTATAATGTTATTTTTTCAAAATGAAATTTGTAAGTTTCTAAAGGTATTTTTAAACTTTTTTTTCAATATTTTATTCTTATTATTTAGGTCGTCTTAATATTTGCATTTACAGAAATTAGTGTTCCTGTAAAATCAATAAATACAATTTTTGCAGACAAATTTAATCGGTTCTCTAACTTTGGACAACTATAAGGCTATAAAATGCACCAGGTCTCAATGCTAGGTGCGAGCTTCAACAAAAGTAGTAGTTTTTCTTGTAGGATATATTTTATAACTAGGGAACTGCATGCGGAACCTGCACAAAAATTGAGCTGAGAGAGAAAATATTCATATGTCATCAAGCAGACATTGATACTCTCTAATTTAGAAATCAACATTGATGTACACTGTAAACAAAAAAAAAAAAATCCTGAAAAAACGGAAACTGTACTGGCAATCGAGACGCCGGTACTATTTCCATATTTTAACGGAAAAAAATTTCGTAAATTCCAGGAAATTTTCCATGATTTCTGAAATATCCGTTATTGTGGTTATTTTATGTGGTACCACTATATCTTTTCCTCCTCATCTGAAGCAACTTCTTCGCCTGCCGTCTGTTGCACTCCTAGGTGAGCATCTTGCAGCTCTCCAGTGGTGAGTTCATCACTATGTTCATCCACAAACTCTCCCACAACCTTACCAATCACCTCCAAACCCATGGACTTCTCGAAATCAACAATTGACTCAATCACATGTGTAGAGTCATCAGGGGAATGTTCCAACCCTTTGAAATCTCTCTCATGCAAAAATCCTGGCCATAATTTCTTCCGGACAGAGTTTATCGTCCTGGATGTCATTCCCTGCTAAGCCTTATCTATGAGGCTAATGCAGTTGAGAATGTTGAAATGTTTTTTACAGAAGTCTCTTAAGGGCAATTCTGATGAGATCCTCAAAGCACCTTTGAAACATTGCTTTTGTGCGCATTTTCTTGAAATTTGAAATGACATTCTGGTCCATGGGCTGGATGAGTGGTGTGATATTAGGGGGTAAGAACGTCACTGTGATAAACTCCTTTAACAATGTGCCTTCTAAATCTGGAGGATGTCCAGGAGCATTGTCCATTACCAGGAGGCACTTAAGGGACAACTGATTATCCTGGAGGAATTTTTTCACATTCTGGTCGAACACTTCTTTCATCCACTCATCGAAAAATGGCCTCGTGACCCATGCTTTCTTGTTTGCTCTCCACATCACACACAATTTACTTTTAATCACACTGTTTCTGCTAAAAACTTTATGAATTTCTGAATGGTACACCACTAAGAGCTTCACTTCACAATCACCACAAGCATTACCACACAACAAAAGAGTTATCTTTCATAGGCTTATGTCCTGGCAGTGCCTTTTCATCTCGTGTAATGAATGTCCTCTTTGGCATTTTCTCCCAACAGAGGCCAGCCTCATCACAGTCGAAGATTTGACTTGTTGGGGATGAATCTTTCAGCCTCCACGTAATCTTTGCATTCGTACGGAGACTTTCTTTGGACTCATGATGTAGCACTCGCAATCAATAAAAAACAAGAAAGAAAAATTATGCATCCGGCATAGATTATGACACATTTTCCAACACTAACAGATTATTATTAAGAAAAATAATTTTTTCCTAGAATGAAACGAGATATATAAATAAGCAATTTAAAAAATACCTAACTCAGTAAAAATCCATTTTCAGCAAAGTCTATTAAGTTAAGTTTATTCAAACGTCTTTCGTGCAGCTCTGTATAGGATCTATAGAATTTGTAAACAACACGTAATGCCTAAAAATTACATAAAAATGCATACCACAACAGATAAGGCAATTCCAGCAATTATAGATCATAGCCAGTCCTTTAACCGAATTCTTTCGTGCGTCTCTGTAAAAGAATGATAAATCTTACGCACTCCATAATTTATAGAAAATAAAAGTTGAACCTTAGTTTTCTTTTAAATATCATTATGTTTGAAGTATCATAACATGCTCAAAATTCATCGCAAACGATTTTTCCACATAAATCATAATGTAAAAGAATTATTTTGTACGTCCCTGTAATTGAATTATGCTACCAACTGTATACTCCGGTGAAAGCATACTGTAATCCACCTCAGTAATGCACAATAATTTCATAACAATTAACATTCTATAGAAAAATTCAATAATTTGTAAAAAATTTGTCATGGCAATACGAATATATTTACGAGAGTTAGAGCCCGGCCAGACGGACAGAAAGACATACAGACAAACCGAATTCATAAACACTTTTCAACTATGTTGGAAAGTGTTAAAAAGCACAAAAATATGCTGGAAATAAACAAAATTGTTTGCCTAGATGCGCGGGATGATGTACACACGACGAGAAACAACGCCACACTGAGCAGGAGAACGCGTGGGTCGTTTTCTTTGTTTATGGAAAATGCAGCGGGGCCACGTGGGTACGCCGACGAAATCTGGGACAATTTTTTTCGCGGAAAAAATAGACGAAAACTGAAATTGACGATAACCGAAGTCAACGAAATCCGAGGTATTACTGCACTTCGTTTAGAAGGGCACTGAAAAGAGTTCTGTTAAATTACGGTCTATGCGAAAAAATCGTTTACAGTTTATTTTAATGATAATTACAATATTTCAAACATATTGAAATTGATATATATATCACTAAAGTAAGTGCACAACGAGTTGCTCACTATAGATATGGTATGCATAGCATTCATCGTTCATTTACATTTACAGGCATCACACGCAATAGAATTCGGTTCCAGTTACTGTCTATGAGAGATGATTGCTGGAAGTGCGTTTTCAGTTGTGGTATGCGTTTTTAAATTTAACTATTTTTTTGTATATTACTTGGTGTGTATATATTTTATAGATCCTATACAGGGTTGCACAAAAGAATTTGAGTTCATTTCTTTTTATTGACGAAAATTGGTTAAGGGGAATTGTCATCGTGTTAAGCGTTTTCTAACTGAACAAAATTTTTGCATACTACGTTAGTATATATAGAAATTTATAGGTCATATACAGGTATGCACAAAAGAATTCAGAAATTTTTCCAACTATAGACGTTAATTGCTGAAAGTGGTTTTTCAAATTTGTTATGCGTTACCCAGATTGTTTACTTACACTCCAGAAAAAAAAAAAATGTTGCGCGGCATCGTATTACTGCTTATTTTACTGTTTATTACTATTAATTTTACAGTATAATCCTGGCAGCTGAGATGCCAGTATTATACCGTAAAATCAGTATTTTTTTTTTCCAGTGTTGTGTGTTGTTCCTTTGTTATAGTTTTCTGATTGTGATGGAAAGTGTTTCATAATATATGCTTGACGCGTGATCTTTCGTCCTTGTTTACAATGTATTTTAAGCCATGCACGGATTTTTATAAAAAAGAAAATTAAATACTGTTTAGAATAAACAAATACTTAAAAAAAAAAAAACATAGAAATTTTTATTTCCGAATTCTAAAACTAAAATTTATTTCGAAAGCTATCATCCCATTCGAATATAACTGAAATGATGCCATCACACATTATAATCCTTCAATAAAACTAATTATGAGGGAATTATTCTGGGTTTCCGAGAGTCACTTGAAAGGGCAAAAGAGCAATCAATAAGTTTTACACGTGGATTCCCTGAATTGCATTTAGAAAAGAAAAATCAAATTTTCACGTAATATCTCGACTGTTTATTTCACGTGTGAACATATATGCATAATAATATACACACTCATATGTATGCATATACAGCTTCTTTTTAGGTGCGTTCGTAATTATATCAATACGTAGCACCTATAGTCGTCGTCTAGGCTGTCCGTCTGTCCTCATATAACAGCGCAAAAACTACCCAACCGAATGGTTTGAAATTTCATATGTATAATCGTTGCAAAGTTTAGTCGAGTCATTTAAAATTTTATGAAAATCGAATCAAAACTTAGAAAGATATTAATAAAAGGTTTCTTCATTCTATTAAATCATACCATACGTAATTAATTCAATGATATCCCATGATAGGTAATGATTCTAGGTTGTCATGGTGATTACGTCCTATTTAAGATGGAGTCTTATTGTTTCTGTATTACTGAATTTAAAAACCGATTTTGTATACTAAAATTGTTTAATTATAGCAATTCTATAATCTACCGACAGTTTTTTGGATAGATAGATTTTTTCGGAGAAATAGTTATTAAATGGAAAAAGAGTCTAAATATGGATTTCAAGGTCTGAAATTTTCAAAGCTAAGCTTAAGTTTCCCATTGGAATTTTCAATAAATGTCAACAAAAGATAAAATGTTACTAACTTAAAATGTATACTTATTTTAATACGGAAATTAATCATATCATAGTAACAGACGATATAATTCATTTCACTGAAATAATAACGTGATTTTTTTACATTGTCTTATATTGGATATTCGCGCATGTGTAATTTTAATGTAACTGAATTGTAATTAATTGTTTGGAAAAGTGTATTATTGAAACTTAATTTCATAAAATAAAATTAATATCTATAATATGAAAATCTGCGTATAAAATAAATTTTGTATTCATGCATTTTTGCATAGGAGTGCAACAGCTATTGCACCAAGATCTGAATATTTATAAAACTTAGTAATAGTACAAACGCACCTCATTTGTCACGTTTGACGTACAATTTCCTCCTTGTCTTTTGAGTGATCAGCGCGCTTTAAAATGAGCAAAATTCAACCAAAAATGTGAAATTTCATTTTTGTGCTATTAACGTTAAAAGTTAAAAAATAACAAGAACGAAAAATCATGCGTCCAGCATAGATTATGAGACACTTTCCGACACATTCAGAATATTGTAGCAATACTTCTCAATTTAATTAGGTGAAAGAAGGTGACTAAATAAATAATTTCAAAAAAGCATAGCTAATTTGAAAACCTCAATTCCTCAATTACCATAAATAGTCGAAAAATTATCCGAATTTTTTTGTTCAGCTCTGTATATGATCTATAGATTTGTATGTATACTAAATAATATGTTAAAAGTTAATTCATTTAAAGGCATATCACAGTTCAAAATTCCCCTTTAGCAATTTCCGTCAATAAACAGAAATGTACTTGAAAACTTCTGTGCAACCCTCTATTAATCTATAGAATTTTTACACACGAAGTAATATGAAAAAATAAATCGATCAAGTGCGAGTAAAACTCGCGCTCAAAGGGTTCCGTACACATTAAACTTATTAATTACTATTTATTAATTAACAAACTCCTAATACCCGTAATTTTTTCATAATTTTAGTTTCAGTTACACTCTCAAAATAAATTTCGTCAAAAACCGTAAAAAATACAGTTGCCGGAACCCCCCTGTGATTGGAAGAGATTTTTGTATTATTTCAAGAAATTTCTGTCATGTGACTGGGGAATTTCAGGAAAATTTGTCCTTCGTTTCTTGAATTTTCCGTGTTTTGAAGGAGAAAAACATACGTAAAAATTCCGTTTCTAATACGGAAAAGTAACACGCAGCACAGTTGCCCGTACACCCCCGTGGTTTGAAGAAATTGCATACTTAGATTGGAGAATTTCAGGTATATTTTGTTAGATTGGTGAGTTTTCCGTATTTTGCGGGAAGCGAAGCAAGTCAAAGTGGGAATTTTTGTGTTTTAACGACAAAAGGCAACGTAAAAATTTGTTCAATATCCTGACTTTTTTTAGAGAGTAGATTCAGTTGAGGGGTGACATATTTTTTCAGTAGACTTTCGGCGATATCTCTGAAAATATAATATGAAAATTAAACCAAATATTTTTTTTGAATTTGGTGTTGCGAGATCTTTTGAACAATATCATGAACGATACATAAAAATATTTTTTTTTCAAGTAACTTAATTAATATCTCGGCTAATTACCGATAATTTTTGTCGAAAATAATTATCTCCTATCCTTGGATGATTTTGTGTCGATAGATGTCTCGAACGTCCGTCAACCCCACCGCTGACCGCCCGTAAAGTAACGTTTGTGTGTAACGGAAAAATGCGTTTGTCTCAAAAACTATGTGACCTAGAAAAATCGCTAAAGTTTTCCTGCAAGGTTTAATTAGACTCCTACTACCTCTAATTTTTTTATAATTTTAGTTTCAGTAGATTCGAAAACTGACGGTGGGAGGGGGGCATACTTCTGCAGTGTATTTTTGACGATATCTCTGAAAATACAAAGCCTAAAATTACAACAAATGCGTATTTTTGAGTTCGGAATAACGAGTTCTTTCGTATGATACCCCACACGATATACATAAAGAAAATTTGTTTTTTCAAGTAACTTAATTGCCCTTCCTCCCACCCTAAATATTTCCTAAACATATTTGTGAATGCTTAATAATCTGAAAATATGTGAGTCAATAGGCTTTATAACTTTCCCAAGTTTGAACTTTCCACGTCCCATAGTTTACGAGTAAAAAGGCTCTGACAGACAGACGGACACAGGAGTGATCTTAAAATGGCTCCTTTTTAACACTTTCCAACCTAGTTGAAAAGTGTTTATGACTTCGGTTTGTCTGCCGTCTGCCGTCTGGCCGTCTGGCCGTCTGCCGTCTGTCCGTGCTCTAACTCCCGTAAATATGCTCGGATTGCCTTGCAATTTTTATATGTTATTGTCGCTGTCTATAGGACGTTCCGTATTTCAACTGAAGTGTATAGCACTTATAGTTTTTTTTACAGGGACACTCAAAAGAATTCCGTTACATTACGGTCTATGGGAAAAATCATTTGTGGTTTATTTTAATGATGTTACACAATTGCAAACACATGGTAATTGATATATATCACTAAGGTGTATTACAAGAAGCTTAATATGGAATAGGGTGTGCATATCACTTTTAGTTAATTTACAGGAACAGTCAAAAGAATTCCGTTACATTACGTCTATGGAGAAAAATCGTCTGCGGTTTATTTAAATAGTGTTTCACTATTTTAAACGAATTGAAATTTATATATATCACTAAGGTGCATTACAAGAGGCTTACTACAGAATATAGTGTGTGTAGCAGTCATCGTTCATTTACAGGGACACACAAAAGAATTCTCTATTGTCTGTTAACAATAATTCCTGGAAGTGCGTTTTAAGTTACTGAACGCAATTTTTAATTTAACTCACTTTTTGTTTATTACGTGGTGTGTATACATTCTGTAGATCATATACAGGGAAGCACAAAAGTTCGCGAAATCATTTCCGTTTATTGACAGAAACTCCAGAAGGAGAATTTTAAACTCTGCTACGCGTTTCTTTAATGAACTAAAATTTAGCATCCTATGTAGTATATATACAAATCTATAGATCATATACAGGTCTCAATAAAAGTATTCGGATATTTTTCCGAATATTGTATACGTTGGAAATTCCTGAAATTATGTTTTTAAATATGTTATGCGTTTTCCAAATTGTTTACGTAGATGTTATCTTTCAGCTTATTAAACGGTATGATTTGTAAAATTATTTTGGAAGCGTTGAAAAGTGTTACATAATCTATGCTTGGCGCATGATTTTTCTTTCTTGTTTACTTTTTAAGTAGGGAACCCTAACAATAATTACATTTAAAAACTCGTACCACAACATAAAACACAGTAATAGCAATTATTGTCCATGAACAGTACTGTAGTTAATTTATTTTGTGTGTTCCTGTAAATGAACGATAAATTCTATGCACACCGTATTCTACAGTAAGCAACTTGTAGTGCACCTCAATGTTATATAGATAAATTTCAATATGTTTAAAATAGTGTAATATCATTAAAATACGCCTCAAACGACATTTCCCCATTGACTGTGATGTATCGGAATTATTTTGAGTGAAATTTTCTTTTCAGGGTCATTACAAGTGAACCGTAAATGCTATACGACGGTGATTTGATAAGTTCGAGGCCTTACAGTGAAACCACAAGATTTTTGACATAATTTCATATTATTTTTCAATGTAGTCCCCTTGAAACTTAATGCATTTAAGACACACTCTTGTGAGCGAATTCTTGAGTGCAGCCCTGCACGAGGGTGGTTCGAAAAGTTCTCGGCCTGACAAAGAAAATACAAGATTTTTGACAATATTTCATTTTACTTTTCAACTTGCAACACAATACATTTCAGAGGACTCTTGAGAAATGTTCATTCTTTGGCGTTTTTGGGCGACGTTCAACAAACGTGGCACGCATCGAGTGGAAAACTTTTTCATGCCCAAAGTATCGTGTAAAATGCAGGGGACACGGTCTATCAAGATGTTTGCAATTTCAGCAAGTTCGCGTATCTTCAATCGGTGATCATTCAATACGGCCGGCACTGTGAATTTTTGAGACGATTTCGTCGGTCGTAGCGGTTTTTGGACGTCCTGGGCATTCATCATCGTGAGTGGATTTCCTACCATGTTTAAAATCAGCAACCCACTTTTTAGGTTCGTTCGTAATTATATAAATACGTAGCACCTATTGTCGTCGCTTGGTCCGTCCATCTGTCCGTCCGTCTGTCTGTCCGTCTGTCTGTCCGTCCGTCCGTATATAACAACGCAAAAAATACCCGACCGAATGGTTTGGAGTTTAAGATATATTATCTTTGCAGAATTTTGTCGAGACATTTCAATTTTTTTTAAAAATCGAATCAAAACTTTAAGAGATATTAATAAAAATATTTATTAAGAAATTTGAATTAAAAGAAAAAAAAATCGGTGCTTTCTTGTAAGAGGAACTTCCGAGGTTGAATCGTCAAGCGACCGAGATACTTATTTTATGACAGAAATGAATCTGCAGACGATATAATTCATTTCACAGAATTAAAAATCATCAAGATCTGAATATTTATAGAACTAGCTATAGTACGAACGCACCTCATTTGTCACGTGTGACGTACAATTTCCAACTTTTTTTTTATCGTCGAATATGAAGGACAAGAATCCCTTAATGTGGAATGTAACTCTTTTTGTATGTCCGTGGGGGTTAAATCTTTTTTAACAAAGTAACTTATGACAGCTCGAACTTCAATTCTTTCCATTTTTAGAAAATGTCAAAACTTGTTTAATTTACTTTATCGCCCAGCAATAACCAATAAACTCACGTATATGAAACTCGGCAGCATGTCATCTAAAGGATCATACTTTACAAACATCATTGTCATTTGGTCATACTTGTTCCATTTCAGTGTCACGCCTCGAACTTACCAACTCACCCTCGTACACTTCATTTTCAATACGAAACATGCCATAAAACCTCAATCGATTTTTTTAAATTGAAAATTCTAACAAATACTTTACGTTTAATGTATTTTTTTAGATTGCTACTAACAGCACAAAGAGCACTTTTTGTAAAAATACAGTGTATACAAAAATCATGATTTAAAAAATGGATTTTTTTTAAATTATTTAAATCGGATATTTTTTATTTAAAAAATATTATGAATAACAACTCCTCCTGTGAACTATTGAATGTTCAATATGTTGTTATTCATAATATTCTGAATTTACTACCTTTTAAATAAAAATTAGTAAGTATTTGTACTTCTGTATACCGGGTATCTTTTATCTTGGACATTCGGTAGTATAACGGGATTAAAACGCACTCCAAATATTTCTCACTCAAGGACCGTAATAAACATCTTTCATGTATCCTTGTTAAACAACTAATACATTTTAACTCACATTACTTTCAGTAAAGGACACGATTTATTGAACGTTAATGAGATATTAAAATTTCATTGCAATCCAAGCACACTTAAAAAGTTAGAGTTCAGACAGGTGACAATTTTTCAGCAATGTGGAAAGTGGTTAAATGACATAAAGGTTATAAAGTTACAAATTAAAAACAACATAAATGTCCAAAAAAACCTACACGTACCATTTCATAAAATATTTTACTGAAGGTGTTTGACTTCATATACAAAACTGTATTTTACATATTTTACATATTTTACATGTCTATGTAAAATACTGTTTTGTATATGAAATCAAACACCTTCAGTAAAATATTTTATGAAATGGTGCATACATGTTTTTTTGGACATTTATGATGTTTTTAATTTGTAGTTATAGTACAAGGTGAATATAGATTCAAAGAGTATGTTTTATCATACCTCAAGTTTTTAATTACTTTTACAAAGTTATTTTCTTTTTTTTAAATTAATCTTTCTAGACTGAAAAAAAAAATGTTTCTTAATCTATTGTAACAATTTCAGTAAATCTCTCACAGTCTGCTAATTAGGCAGAGTAATCAAAGATAGAAGTTCCCAAGAGTTGGAAAACTTTTCTCACGCTTAGCTGTGGGGGTGACAAGAATGCCGTTTACTACAATAGGAAAAGATGAGCTCCGATCAATCTTGTGAAACTGAAATTGCTAGACAGCAAATATTTCTCTGATCTGACCGTCTATATGTGGGGTCTCAGATCGTGGGAATTTCCTGCGTGAACATTTAAAAGTTCAGTAAGACCTCCCTAAAAAGGCTTTATCCAATGACGTAAACTAAAACCTTTTTGATTGGTGATCGGAGAATCTTTTGTTCGAGCAAACGGACCGGAGAAGAGGATCGAGAGGAAGGTAGTTAGAGTTTCGGCAGGAGAACGAGTGTTGGTGGAAAACACTCATCTCAGGACGGTTTCCCTTCTTAGTAGGGAAGGACAAGTTTGCTGACAGATTTTTGAATGAGAGAGTGCGATCTCTCTGAAGTCAAGGCAACAGCCTTGGATTTGACCTTTCGGGGAGAGTGAAAAGTAGCACTAGTTAAGACTTTAAGATTCTAAAACTACTGTAAAAGACTGGACTATTTGGTGATTTGCTATAAATTACAAGTCGAGCGAACTCAGCTAAAAAAAATTGTTGTAAATAATTTTTACCTCTAGAAATTTCAAGAACGCTTTTTAAATAAAATTTGTTCTGAAATATTAAATGAAGGTGATCAATTGTGAAACGGCTCCACGCTACCCCATTTCAAAAACACACAACATCGTGGATTCTTTACAGCTGGTGGCAAGCGAGTCGGATATTTCGACAAAAATTTATTAGCATTAGTGAAGAGAGTCCAGACAGTAGCAGTGACGCCCGCCCGCATCTAAGCGCGCAAGATCTGACGCCAGTTCAGGAGAGGAAAGCAGAGACCGAAGCAAGCCTTGCAGTGTCACGACAGACCACAGTTCCGTCCTGGAAGCAAGCCCGTGTTTACAGAGAACAAGCCCGAAGCAAGCCCTTGCATTGGCACGACAGACCGCAGTTCCGTCCTGGAAGCAAGCCCGTGTTTACAGAGAACAAGCCCGAAGCAAGCCCTTGCATTGTCACGACAGACCACAGTTCCGTCCTGGAAGCAAGCCCGTGCTTACAGGGAACAAGTCCGAAGCAAGCCCTTTCTAGGAAACATCAGGAGTCGACAAACCGAGATAACCTGTGAAATCGACGACGTCTAGGCCAGACCCGAAACCGGCGACAGATAATGCAGACAAAGACTGTAGAAAAGGTAAGCTCAATTCATTTTTGAGTGGCTCTCATTTTGTTTATATATTCTTTAGTGAGGAAAATTCATTTCTGAGAAATTTTTTATGTGAATATTGATATATGATAAATTATGATAAATTTTTAAATCTAATAACTTTTAACATATTTGGAAAAATTTTATGTATATTTGTTATCAGCATAAAATTTGATAGTGTGAACTTTCTTTTGGCAGTAAAATAATATAAGGATTGTCAGGCTAAATGTGTATATATATAATTTTTTTTTCCCGAAAAAAAAAAGAGATAAAAATTTTGATTTTTCAAATAAGTCGATTGTCTATTCATGATTGAAAGATTTCAAAGGTGTACTTTTTTATATTATTAGTGAAACAATAGATGTTGTTGATAATCAAATATTTTGAATATGTAATGTTAGGAAAATTTTTTAGCAGTTGCAAAAAGTGGTCATTTTGTTACCTGCGGGGTCAGAAATATCAAGTATTGGTTGAATTATTAGCACAGAATTTCAAATTTCTAAATTTGTTTTAAATTTGGATGACCTACACCAAAACGTGTCAGTGTATTGAAAATTTTACAATATTAAAAATTTATTTTTATATGTATACTATTTTTATTATTCCTCAAATTGAATTGTATTTAAAATTGTTAGTATTATGTGGGTAGTAGCAGAAAATTTTCCATAAAGTGTTAGAATCCCTGTTGCATAAGTTAGCGAGCGAAACTATCATTTTCATCTTTATATTGTATTTACATAAAATTTTAAAATGCAAGAAGTAACTGATCTGAAACAGTGCAGGAAAATTGATTTGCAGAATTTAGCGGAAGAATTGGGAGTGGAAATAGGGAAAAATGACAGGATACCGGTAATTATCCAAAAAATCGAAGCTGCCGATGATTACGATAAAGATTTTGCATTCACGCAAGCTGCGTATATCATAAAAGATCGAGAAGAGAAGATAGCCGCGGATAAAGAAAGGGAAAAAGAGAATAAAGAAAGGGAAAAAGAGAATAAAGAAAGGGAAAAGGCTGAAATACAAAGGGAATATGAGGAAAAACAAAGGGAATATGAGAGGGAGAAAGAAGAAAGAGAAAGAGAGGAAAAACAAAAAGAACGCGAATTTACGTTAGAACAACTTAGATTGACGCAAGATGCAAATAGACGTAGTTCAACTAACAGTACCGGGTCGGAACGCCCACCTAAATTGCCGCTTCGAACAATCATGCATCGATTTGATCCAGAACGCTCGGATATAACTTTGTTTTTAAATTTGTTCGAACGACAGGCGACCAAAGCGGAAATAGAGACAGGTGACTTAGTGACGCATTTATTAGCTTTAGTGCCGGTAGAAATTGCAGAGTTAATTTTAAGGGAACCGCAAGATCAGACGGATAACTTTGAATACGTCAAAAAGTTTTTGCTTGAACGATTCCGTATGAGTCCCGAAGCATATCGTCAAAAATTAATGAAACATCCACGCAATCCAGGTGCTCCGTGGAAGGATATTATTTTTGAACTCAATAGTTATTTAGAGGGTTGGTTAAATGGGTTAGATGTTACAGATTTCAATAGTCTGAAAAATTTATTGATAACGGACCAGATCAAGCGCCGTACTTCTAGCGAATTGAAAGAGCATTTCATTGATTCGTGGGCAAACTACAAAGACCCGTTAGTTTTGGCAAATTGTCTCGACGAATATGAAGCGATTAAAGGCCCTTCGAAAAAACTTTGGAATGTAAGGCCCCCTCCAGATAAAAGAACCGAAAAACCAAGGTTCGAAGAAAAAACGCGAAGTGAGAGAATTTCCGAAACCAAAACAAATTGGCGAGACAAAGATATTAACAAAGACAAAGAGCGCATATTTGAACAAAAGAGGTGGAACAAATGTTTCGTGTGTGGATCCTCCCAGCATTTGAAAGCAAATTGCCCAGAGTACAAAAAAAACGAAAGACCCATCTCTAAAATTAGTCACATCCGAAACAGCCCTGAATTGGAAGAAGGTTTTAGACCCTATTTAAGTCATGCGCTAATTAATGGAAAAGAAATTACCGTGTTGAGAGACACGGGTTCCTGTTCGGACGTGGTGTCTAGGAAATTCATTAATTCGGATCAATTAGACGGGGGAACCGTTTGGGTAAGACAACCATTGATAAATGATTTGCATTGTCTGCCTACGGCCGATGTAATTCTCGAAATTAAAGACGTTGGAAATGTGAGGACTAAAGCAATTGTGGCCGACAGCGAAGCAGATATGTCTTATTATATTTTGGGTAACGAAACGCAGAAGTTGATAGACGAGATTAAAAACGGAACAATTAAAACCCTACATGCGGTAATAACGCGTAGTCAGACTAAAACGAATCCGAAAGAAAAAGAAAACGAACCGAACAAGGAAGTTACTCTTTCTCCCCTAGCCGGGGAAAACGAAAAAGAGGCGGATGATGAGGTGACAGTTGAGACCTGGGAAAAAGATTTAATCCCCGAAGTTCTAAATGATCAATGCTTAGATCTGGCTAAAGTAGGTAGGGGTGAGTTTGGAATGGAACAAAGCAATGACCCTTCTTTAGACATTATCAGGAAAAAGGCAATGGAAAAAAAATCGCATTATGAAATAAAAGACTCGTTGATAATACGAAAAACTAAAGACCATCGGGGGTTTGAACGAATTCAACTAGTGGTTCCGGCAAAATATAGGATAGGCCTTCTGAATGCATGTCATGAGGGAATCGCGGCTCACATGGGCGAATTGAAAACAAAAGACAAAATTTTAAGATATTTCTTTTGGCCGAACATAATAAAAGAAACGGAAAATTTCGTAAAATCTTGTGACTCATGTCAAAAAGTGGGAAAGGCGGGGGAGCAGAAAAGGGCCCCGCTGAAGCTAGTACCTATAATTTCAGAGGTATTTTCAAAACTTTCGGTGGATCTTGTAGGCCCCTTACCAGTGTCTAACAAGGGAAATAGGTATTTATTAACTGCAATTTGTTGTTATTCGCGATACCCTGAGGCTATACCCATACCAAACATGCTTTCTGAAACGGTAGTCGAGGCCCTAACCTTAATTTTTAGTCGTTTAGGCTACCCCTTTGAAGTACAGACAGACCTTGGAAAATCTTTTACTTCAAGTTTAACCACCATTTTTCTGGAGAAATTTGGAGTGCAACTAAATCATTCGAGTGTATGCAGACCTTCGTCCAATTTGATAGAACGATGGCACCGCTCTGTCAAACGTTTATTAAAGGTATTGAGTGTGGAAAACGGTAGTGACTGGGAGAAAAATCTACCGCATGCACTGTTAGCCTTGAGGACGGTAACGCATGAGTCGACCGGTTTCAGCCCGGCCGAGTTAGTACATGGGAGAAATCTACGGACCCCGGAAACCTTATTGTTCGAACAATGGACAGGGGAAAGTCAAGAGCCAGAGTTGGTCACTGAATATGTTTTTAATCTTATGAATAGGTTAAAGCGCTGTCAGGAATTAGCAGTCCAGAATATGACGGTCGCTAGAGACAAAAGAAAAATCTGGTACGATAAAAATGCCGTCGAAAGGCACTTTGAGCCAGGGGAAGAAGTGTTAGTCTTAGCAACGAACAAAAAGAATAAAATGCCGGTAGGGTGGATAGGTCCCGGAAAGATCGAATCCAAAATTTCCGCGACAAATTATATAGTGAGTGTTCCGGGCAGACGGGAAAAATCACAGATCTATCATGTAAATCTCTTAAAACCGTATGTAAAAAGGGTGGGAAAAATAAATATTTTAACCCGCGAATTTCACGAGCCAGATGCATCCCAAGACTTAGAGATTGTGTACCCCTTAGCAGACTCCAGCAGTTACAAGTTTAGCGAAGTAGTGGAGGATAGTGGGTTAAGGGATCGGTGCAGTAACGAACAATTGCATATGTTGGAAAATTTATTGGACGAATACAGCGAAGTGTTCTCGAACGACCCAGGATTAACGGATCTCACGGAACACGATATAGAACTTATAGAAGAAAAACCGGTGAGAATAAGGCCATACCGTACATCGCCCAGACAAAATGAAATTTTAAAAAAGGAGATTAAGCGCATGTTAGAACTCAACATAATTAAGGAAGGGGAGTCTAATTTTAATTCTCCGATGATATTGGTGGAAGCCCCGGGAAAAGATCCGCGCCCCTGCATTGATTATAGAAAACTGAACGCAATTACGAAGGCAGAGTTTTTCCCACTCCCGAATATAGAGGAAAGGGTTGAAAAAGTGGCAGCCGCGAAGTATATTACGGTGCTTGATTTGACAAAAGGATATTGGCAGATACCCATGACACCCAGGGCGCAGAAATTGGCCGCATTTGTGACTAACTTTGGAAGTTTTTTACCTCTGTCAATGCCTTTTGGGCTCCTCAACGCGTCGTATAGGTTCTCTAAATTCATGGCAAAATTGTTATATGGTCTAGAAGAATTTTGTTTACCCTACCTAGACGATATGGCCATATTTTCAGACGATTGGGAGGAACATATCAAACATCTTGAAAAGGTATTAGTCAGAATAAGGGACGCTAAATTAAAAGTTAAAATAGCGAAGTGCAAATTCGCACAGAAGACGGTTAAATATCTAGGCCACATAGTGGGGGAAGGACAACGAAAACCCGCCGAAGCTAAAATCCACGCCATCACGGAATTGCCAGCGCCAAAAACCAAAACAGAAATTAGGAGATGCCTAGGTATGGCAGGGTATTACTCGCGTTACATAGAAAATTACGCCACTATAGTTGAACCTCTCACGCGAGCGCTGAAAGGAAAACACAAAAAAGAAAAAATAGCATGGAGTGACGAAATGAGTAAGGCGTTCGATCTACTAAAAGATAAACTCACCAGGGAACCGATTCTATACGCCCCAAATTATGATTTGGAATTCGTTGTGCAAACAGATGCGTCTGAAAAAGGGATCGGAGTAGTGTTGGCACAGAGGCAGGGCTCAGAAGAACATCCCATAATATACCTCAGCCGGAAGTTTACTGACCCAGAAAAAAGTTTTAGCGCAACGGAAAGGGAATGCGCGGCAATAATTTTTGCGATCAAGAAACTAAGACATTACATTGACGGTCAAGAATTTCGTATAGAAACAGACCACAACCCTTTGGTGTTTCTGAAAAATAATGCAGGTAACAATCCCAGATTACTTCGATGGGCGCTAGCCCTGCAACCCTTTCAATATGCCATCCGACACAAACCGGGTAAAGATATACCCCACGTTGACTACTTAAGTAGAGCAATTCAGTAGTAAGTTTTTGAGTAAAATCCAATCTGTTGTACATATTTGATTATTTTTAGTTTTATTTGTTATTTTGGCATGTGTAGTGAAAAAAAAAAAAAAAAAAAAAAAAAGTCTCTTTCAAAAAAAAAAAAAAAGTCTCTAAAGCTAGATGTTCAAGCAATGGTAAGCAGTATATAAGAAATCAGGTCACTGATGTATATAGTGAGGTTAAATTGAAATGTTATTTGAGCCACTCAAATATGTTGAGCTAATCCTTTTTTTGCAGATTTTCCGCGTTTTAACCCGGAAAATGTTTTGATGGTGGGGGTGTTGTAACAATTTCAGTAAATCTCTCACAGTCTGCTAATTAGGCAGAGTAATCAAAGATAGAAGTTCCCAAGAGTTGGAAAACTTTTCTCACGCTTAGCTGTGGGGGTGACAAGAATGCCGTTTACTACAATAGGAAAAGATGAGCTCCGATCAATCTTGTGAAACTGAAATTGCTAGACAGCAAATATTTCTCTGATCTGACCGTCTATATGTGGGGTCTCAGATCGTGGGAATTTCCTGCGTGAACATTTAAAAGTTCAGTAAGACCTCCCTAAAAAGGCTTTATCCAATGACGTAAACTAAAACCTTTTTGATTGGTGATCGGAGAATCTTTTGTTCGAGCAAACGGACCGGAGAAGAGGATCGAGAGGAAGGTAGTTAGAGTTTCGGCAGGAGAACGAGTGTTGGTGGAAAACACTCATCTCAGGACGGTTTCCCTTCTTAGTAGGGAAGGACAGGTTTGCTGACAGATTTTTGAATGAGAGAGTGCGATCTCTCTGAAGTCAAGGCAACAGCCTTGGATTTGACCTTTCGGGGAGAGTGAAAAGTAGCACTAGTTAAGACTTTAAGATTCTAAAACTACTGTAAAAGACTGGACTATTTGGTGATTTGCTATAAATTACAAGTCGAGCGAACTCAGCTAAAAAAAATTGTTGTAAATAATTTTTACCTCTAGAAATTTCAAGAACGCTTTTTAAATAAAATTTGTTCTGAAATATTAAATGAAGGTGATCAATTGTGAAACGGCTCCACGCTACCCCATTTCAAAAACACACAACATCGTGGATTCTTTACACTATGAAAGTATAATATAACCATCACATACGAAAATTTACAATAACCCCCTCTGAGTTGCTCACATTTTCGAACAGTGTTCTTTATCTTTAGAAACCTCAGAAACTAACATATATTTTCGAGAATTAAAGAAGCATTTATAAAAACAAAAAATCTTTTGGCGCTACTGAGTTTCGGAAACGTTTCTGAGTAGTTTTTAGAGCGTGTTCATCAGTTTTCTAAACCAAGAATATATGTTTTTAGGATTCTATTAGTTCTCAATTAAACATTTTCAACTCAGTAATTAAATTTATACACGCAAGAGTAACAAAACAATATTAATTTTGCTGTTAATTTTAATGCTGTTGATTTATTGCGTTTGGCTGTAAAGCATGTTTGTTGAACGTGAAAATGTTTTATTGAGAATGAATGACAAACGAAAATAACCTATATTCCGGGTTGAGAAAACTACTTAATACATTGTACACACACAAAAAAAAAAAAAAAGATACTCTTATTTCAAAGAATTTGAAATAAGCCCCTCGAAAAATAAAGAAATCGACAATATATTAAGGGAGGATCATACACCCCCCCCCCTTACAATGAACCAATGAACCCCCAAAACTAATCAGGGAAGCGCCTTATTGCAATGAAAATATATACATATATAAAAAAATTGAAGAAAATCGGATAATTCTGCATGAAAAACCCATTTATCTAAATTAAGGGTGGGATTAGCCCCCTTTCCTCTTTTATACTTAACCAATGAATCCCCAAAACTAATCAGGGAAGCGCTTTATCACAATGAACTTATAAAAAAATTTGAAGTAAAACGGTTATTTCTATCAAGAGTTATCGCGTTACGCACATATGTACGTACATACATACATACATGCTTACGTACATACAGAACCGACGGACACATTAGCTCTCAGGCTTTGATAGCCTATGAGCTAAAAACTACTCGGAAAGTTTCCAAAAATCAGTGGCAGCAAAAAGAAACTTCGCTTTTATAAATGTTTCTTTAAATCACGAAAATTTCTTGGTTTCTGATGTTTCTAAAACTATAGAACGCTTTTCGGAATCGTGGATAACTCAGAGGAAGTTATTGTATAATTTCATTCATGGTTGTAATTATATATTTTCCTATATTAAGAAACATTTGTCTGTTTTTACAGGGTAAGCAAAACGACTGTTACGAAATTTTTTTGAAGTATTCTAGTATAATATATATATATATATATATAACACATATATTGAACATGTGCAACTCGGAATAGTGTTAAAACATTAGTAATTATATAGGGTAAGAAGTAAAAAACTTTTTTTGTTTTATTATATTCCATTTAAAAACTTTTCTTGTTTTTCAATCTTGTTTTACAATCGATCGGGCAGAGAGAAACACAATTTTTAGCATAAAGCTAGTGTTTCTATCGAAATCGATTGTTCATTGCTTATATTTGTAAATCCTCTGCCCTTGATGAAGTGATTTACAATATAAGCTTTCATATGTGCTTATACTCTTGTTTTCATTTGAATTTATCATATTTCATTTCTTAGGACTACTTCATTTAATTTGTAATTTGACTATGCTATTTGGTATAGTGATTTCATTGTATTTGGTCAATATCTTATGTTTCAATGGATTAATTGTATAGAAAGCTTATACAGTGGTGGCCATAAGTTTTGACATTTTTTGAAAGTTTCATGTTTTTCAAATTTGTGTGCTTGTAGAATATATTAATTTTCACTTAAATACAAACGTTTATATATCAAATTGAAGGTAATTTAATGTAGAATTTAATAATAAAAACAGTATTAAAATATCTGTATTACAAAAAAAGTTATGCTCATTTTAGTAGAACAAACAAACACAAATCGTTTTGAATAAGGACGTGTTTTGTAATAAAAGCGTACTAGCCAATCACAAACACTGTTTTGAGAACCAATCAAATGTCTGTAACTATAGTTTAGGTTATTTGGATGGTAAAAGAGTTATTGTTGTGGAAATATTTTGCGGAATGATGCATACTAGTACAATTAAATAGAGTATTGCTGTTTTTGAATATTTAAAGTCCTTTTTTTAATTAAACTAATTTTAAACAATGTCATCAACAAGAAGAACTAATTGGACATCTATAAAAAGAAGCCGAATTGTCATATTGAGAGAAAATGGCCTCTCTTATGCTGAAATTGCAAGACAAGTTGGTGGTTCAGTGACTTGTTCTGCGGTACGAAAGTTCTGTTTACGTTATGAAAAAACGAAATCAGTGGAAAATAAGGCCAAATCAGGCCGAAAAAAAATGCACAAGTGCTACTGCCGATAGAAAAATTAAACGGCTATGCCTTCAAGATAGAAAAATTTCATCAGATGCCATTAGATGGGAAATGAATGCAGCGGGTATTGCAGTAAGTTCAAGAACAATAAGAAGAAGGTTATCAGGATTTGGACTACAAGCTAGAATTCCAAGGAAAAAACCATATTTAAATCAAAAGCAACGCGAAAAACGAGTTAAGTGGGCAAAAGAACACATTAAATGGTCAGAAAATCAATGGAAGCAAGTAATCTGGAGCGATGAGAGTAAAATATCGCTCTTTGGTAGTGATGGTAGAAAATACGTGAGACATAGAGTAGGAGAAGCACTTCATCCTGATTGCATGGAAGCAACTACAAAAAACCCAACAAATGTCATGATTTGGGCATGTATGTCTGCAGATGGTGTGGGCCGAATTCAAGTGATTGATGGCATCCTGAATGCCAAAAAATACATCGAAACTGTCCTGGTACCAAAATTGATACCTTCCATCAGGGATCTCTTCCCCAACAACGCACCATTTATTTTTCAGCAAGACTCAGCTCCATGCCACACAGCAAAAGTATGCAAAGCATGGTTTCAAAATAAAGGCATAGATATATTACCATGGCCAGGAAACAGCCCTGATCTCAATCCAATTGAGAATTTGTGGCGACGTTTGAAAATTCTTATACGAAAAAAAACGACCATCCAATAAAAGACAACTTATTGAAGCTATAATTGATTCTTGGCGCCATGTTATTACGAAAGATGAACTCCAAACACTCGTTCACTCGATGAAAAGATGCTGTGAAGCTGTCTTAAAAAATAAGGGTTATCCTACTTAGTATTAATTGTGTAAGTATCACTTTAAAAAAAATGCAAATCTAAGATAGATCTTACTTTTAGTTGCATAACTTTTTTTGTAATACAGATATTGTAATACTGTTTTTATTATTAAATTCTACATTAAATTACCTTCAAATTGATATATAAACGTTTGTATTTAAGTGAAAATTTCTACAAGCACACAAAATTGAAGAACATGAAACTTTCAAAAAATGTCCACACTTTTGGCCACCACTGTATATATAAAGAAATTTTTTTCGTCCTTCTTCTTAGACATGAACTATCCTTTTTAACTATTTTCTGCACAAAAAATCGTTTTACTTTCTCTTTAAGACTACACCCACTAAGCAAAAGAAAATTTAAAATTCATTAGAACTTTTTTTTACGCCAGAAAGTCTATTTCACCTTTGCGTAAGTGAACTCTCGCGTTAATTACATGAAAGTAAGACAGAGCAATTTCTTTCTGGACGACATTACAATTGTGCACTTGCGCTTTTAGTGCATTACAAAGCTTTTTCCAAATTAAAGTTTTATAACAATTTTGTTTTTCAAAGAGTACTCTCATTTTTACAACGGTTCTTAGCAGCAGCGGCGTTTCGACATTTCCTTTCGAGATTTATATGCATAAAAATTCACAAAAGGTCATAAATGCAATGTTTGAGTAATGAACGGGTCGGGGGTATTTAGATTAAATTCTTAAAACGTGACAGAGAATGGTAACAAGACACAATAAATACAACTAGACAAAGTGATTTATATGGATAATAATTCAGGGTGTATTTATGGACTGTCAAAAAAAGCCAGATGTTTCTTAATCAAGCTCTGGTCTTTTTTAAGGTTTACGAAAATACAATATAACCACTTCCGAGTTACCTGCGATTCTGAAAAACGTTACTTTATCTATAGAAGCCTCTGAATTCAATAGATTTCTGAGATTTAAATAAACACTTTTGAAACAAACATTTCTTTTGCTGCCCCATATAATTTTCGGAAATGTTTTCGAGTAGTTTTTACATTGTATTAATCGTTTTTCTCTACGCGGAGTATCGTTTTTTCGAATGTTATCAATTAAGCATTTGCAATTGTTTACCAGAATTGATACATGCAAGAGTAACAAACTAAAGTTAATTTTAATGTTAATGCTATGAATTTTAACGTTAATTTTATTGCTATTAATTTTAACGTTACTGTTAATGCTGTTAGTTTATGATGTTTGTTGAACATTAAAATGTTTCCTTGAGAATAGAAACGTTTTCGAAAATCAGTGTCTGCAAAAGAAACTTTGTTTTTATTGATGTTTCTTTAAATCTCGAATATGTATTGGATTCTGGGGTTCCTAAAGATAAAGGACGCTTTTAAGAATAGCGGGTGACTAGAAGAGATTATTGTAATTTTAGCTCTGCTAAAAAAAATAATTAGTATATAAAATGTTATTGTATATTTTCGTTTGTGGTTATATTATATTTGTATAGACCAAGAAACATTTGTCTTTTATTACAGTACATTTTCATTAAAAAACTACATGTCAATAGACTTTATTACAAATTTGTGAACCTTAAAAATCGGCATTCCAAAACGGATCCGCAGATTTCATGCGCTCAGAATCGCTTTCAAACGATTTGTTAAATGATATGCGAAAATATTCACCCATCACGAGCCGCGGTTTCGATATATTTACGGTGTTCTTATCATATCCAGCATAAATTTATCAAAATACAATCTTTAAAAATCTTTAAAAATGTATACAATTTTTTAAACGGTTGCTTTAATATTAATTGGAATATCATGTATTTAATTTTAATACAAATATTTGCATAGCAAACGCGAACTGATTTCTTTATTTTTGTGTTGTTCCTACCATTTTGCACCCAGCTGCATTGACTTGATACTGATTTGATTTAATAAATTTCACAGACAAGTCTTTGGTACTCTATTTCGTCGCAAAGGTCGACCTCTCTATGTCTGTAAAAAAAAAAAAAAAAAAAAAAAAAACTAAGTAGAACATTTAAATAAAAAGACAAAGAAAAATAAGTTTAAAAACTACTGATTTCAATAAATTTTTCAACAACTTAGATGTTAAAATCTCACGCAAAATGAGAAATAACTCGGAACTTGGCCTAAATGTTCTAATGTCTTTCAACTAATCTCACAAGGTAAAGCAAAAATAATGGGCAGATTTCCAAACGAAACTAGTCTCTAAATGACTGAGTGTGTCTCCTACCATTTCTCAAGTCCGAAGAATTTGTCTTTTGTTGGAAAAATTTACCCTTTTCTTCTCTTCAAAAACTTCCAAAAAAGTATAGTTTTTTTTTCTTTTTCTAGAAAGCAATAGAGACTTAATATTACTTACGACGACAGACTGAGAACTCTGCCTGGAGAAAAAAAAATCTAAAATCGTAAATTGAGATAATGTGAGAATATTCAATATCCAAATACGTTATCATAGTTAATTGTGAATCTACAGTCTGCTTGATAATTTAGCTTCTATAAGGCATACAGATTTGATTTCAGAAGTTTTTCAAACAAGTCTTTGGTACTGTATTTCGTCGCAAATAAGATGTACTCTTTATGTCGAATAAAGGTAAATAAAAAAATTAGTAGATCATCTAAATGAAAAGACAAAGAAAGATATGTTTAAGCATTTTTAAAAACTACTGATATCAATCAATTGTTCAACAACTTAGATGTAAAAATCTTCGTAAAATGAGAAATGACCCGCAACATTCTATTAAGATCCGCAACTTGGTCTAAATGTTCTAATGTCTTTCATATAATCTCACTAGGTTTATATATATATATATATATATAAAGACAGATTTCCAAACGAAAATTGTCTTTAAATGTCTGAGGGTGTCTCCGACTATTTCTCAAGCCCGAAGAATTATTCTTTTGTTGGAGAAATTTACCTTTTCTTCTCTTGAAAAACTTAAAAAAATATATATAGTTTTTTTTTCTCTATAAAGACTTAATCTTTGACGATAGACTAAGAATTCCACCAGATTTTTTTTTTCTCCATTGTAAAGTAAGAATTAAGATAGTGTAAGAATATTCAAATATGTCACCATAGTTTATCCCGAATCTAGAGCATTCTTGATCATTTAGCTTTTACAGGTATACAAGTTTGATTTCAGAAATTTTCCAAGCAAGTGTCTGCTACCCTATATCGTCGTACAGTGCATCGAAAAGGTCGACCCATCTTATTTAAAAGTTTGCCATTACAATTACACGAAATTGTAACTATAAGTTCATAATTACAGTTACAATTGTGTAATCATAGCGTTTATGATTACGATTGACATCAGTGATTTTTAAAAATGTTTTTTCTTAACTTCGATTTCTTTTAATGTTCTACTAATTCTTTTACTTACCTTCATTGGACATATGAGGGGGATTAGAATGACGGTGGAGTGTCAATATTTAGTAATTTGAGAAAGGAAGGGTTTTGTGAAACTTGTTGTATTGCCGTTGCATTAAGTGGTCCAACTTGTCTTGTCCTCTAGCGACTCCCTAAGTGAACTATGATTTATTTGACTGTCGCACTGAACAGAAATTAATATACTTTCAATGAAAATATGGTTATCTATATTTTTCAAATTTTTGACTTACTCCACTGTCATTCTAACCCCCTGATATGTCCAATGAGGGTAAGTAAAAGAATTAGTAGAACATTAAAAGAAATCGAAGTTAAGAAACAGCATTTTTAAAAATCACTGATGTCAATCGTAATCATAAACGCTATGATTACATAATTGTAACTGTAATTATGAACTTATAGTTACAATTACGTGTAATTGTAATGGCACACTTTTAAATAAGATGGGATTATAATTGTACTGCAGCAGGTTATGATTTTCATTACTGTACTGTAATGATAACTAAGAAATTTTTAGTTACAATTACGTGTAATGGAAACAGTAAGATTTTAAATTAGATTTTATTACAACTGTACTTGAGAAAGTTTTGATCATCATTATATTCTTGTAATGGGAATTAAGATTTTTTTTTAAAAACAATCACATCATAATGAGGATGATATTTGATTATCTCCATTACAATTATACTTTTTTAATGAGAACGGAGAATTTACAACCAAATATTTACATGAAACAGCTGTAAATTGATTAAGCACTTATGGTTAAAAGTTAAAAAGAAAAAGTAAAGTATTATATTTAAAATCCTCATTCATCGAATTTCAGTTTATATTTTTGTGCATTTTTTTGTTGAAAGTTTTCATACGGATATGTTTGAGTAATCTTTGTATATATACGTTTTATTTTCTATTATTCTGCAATTAATTAAAACCTTTTAAAGTAGAGTCCTGCATTGGGTCGGGTAACCCGATTTAACCGCGTTCCACGTGATTTATTTATTTATTTATTTTTGGTTCTTTTTGCAACTAAGAATGTTTTCCTAAACTTGATTCTGTATTTAACGTTGGAAAAAAAATAATAAAATTCGATACTTAAAATCCAAATTCACCGAATTTTGGTTTATATTTGTATCCATTCTTTTGATGAAAAATTAATTTTTCACATATTTGGGTAACATTTGAATATATATGTTTTATATTTATTATTCTGTAATTAATTAAAATATTTTTAAGTAGATTCATGCATCGAGTTAGGTATTCGATTTCGACACGTGGATGTATTTTTAGTGCATTTTTTATTTTGATGTTTTTGAAACATAGAATATTTTCCTGAAATTGACTCAGTACATATGGTTGAAAAAAAGTTTTTTGTTTAAAATCCAAATTTCTCGAATTTAAGTTTGTATTTGTATGCATTATTTTGATGAAAAATTAATTTTTATATGTTTGAGTAATATTTCTATATTTTAGTTTAAATTTATTATTATTTTGTAATTAATTAAGAATACTTTAAAATGTGTGTACGAAGTGTGTGTAGGTGGAAAGGGGGGGGGGGCGGATTAAAAAGATTTTTCCGCGGATCTGCAATTTTCCGGGTTTTTTTTTTTTTTTTTGTCAGTTTTTGATCATTAAAAATTATACATATTTTACTACTGATCTTACAGGGTGCCAACGGTCGCGAAAAAATTCTGAATTTCAGCATTTGGCTGCTTCGAAACTTATCCTTTCAAATCCTCTCCATCTATTATATGGATGTCACCATATATGTTAAACAAATTTTATTATAATCTAAAACCTAAAAGGAAATAAAACTTCACCATATTTCTTACACATCTTTTTTTTTTCTCTGATCATGGTATAAATGAATGGTTAAATTCGTTATTAAATTCATTGAATTTTCTTCTGTTTTACCTGAATAACTTTTTAATACTGTGTCAGTAGAAAAGTAGTTTATGTTGTTAATACCGGGGTGTCATTTAAGAGGGCTGGGGGAGAGCCTCCCACCCCCCTTTTTCCATTTTCTACATTTCATAATAGTTTAAACCTCATACATTTATTTTTATGTAGGTAACCCCCAGTTTAAGGTAGGGATATATATATATATATATATATATATATAGTGTTCCATTTTCAAAGGTATCTTTGTTTTTCAATTATGTTCCAATGATTGTTTGGGCTAGGAGTTGACACAATTTTTGGCATTAAGCTGGTGTCAATTACAGAAAACAATCATTCTTTGCTTATAATGTGGTTTCCCTGCCCTTGAAAAAGTAAATTACATTATAAGCCTACATTTGTGTTTTTTTACTTTTGTTTCACTTTTTGTATAAATACTTCATTTGTGT
The DNA here is from genome assembly GCA_963931845.1 of Maratus michaelseni. Lineage (NCBI taxonomy): Eukaryota > Metazoa > Arthropoda > Arachnida > Araneae > Salticidae > Maratus > Maratus michaelseni. The sequence continues at coordinate 356,550,589 of OZ007590.1, forward strand.
AATACTTCATTTGTTAGGACTATGTTTTATAATTTGTAATTTGACAGTGCTATATGGTGTAGTAATCTCATTGCATATGGTGAGTTCCTTCTGTTTCAATGGTTAATTTTTACAATAAGTTTATATATATATATATATATATATATATATATATATATATATAATATATATATTATGCTACATAATATATATATATATAAATTATATACCACTCTGATCAAAATAATTATGTGAAAACTAACACTTCAAATTCAGACAATAAAATGCTCAATAAAATCACGTTAAAAACATTAAAGAGCATGTAGACATTTTGGAGAAATACTAGTACCTCATCAGTACCATGGAAAACATTCAAGTTATGAAATATCTTTCAAAGAAGGTAAGAATGAAGGTGACAATGAGGAAAAGAGAAACAATTAGTTGAACATTAAAAGAGAAATAAGTTAAAAAAAGCCTTTTTAAAAAGCATTGATATCAATCAGTTTTTCAACAACTTAGTTGTAAAAATGACACGTAAAATGAGAAATGAACTATTAAGATCCGGCAATTTGATCTGTATGCTCTAATGGTTTTCAAATAATCTCACGAGGTAAAAAATGGGCAGATTTCCAAACGCAAATGGCCCCTAAATGGCTGGGTGTCTCTCATCATTTCTCAAAAATCCGAAGAGTTTCTCTTTTGTTGGAAATTGCGCTTTCTACTCTTGTAAAATCCCCCCCCCCTCCCCACCTCTCAAAAAAAAGTATGGTATTTTATTTCTTTATAAAGATAAAAACAAACTTTTATCATACTTTAGATCTATGAGTTGACCATGGGAGTCCGCAAGGAGAAAGGGACAGGAAAGGGCAATTTCCATTCCGTGGATTTTCAAATTTAATTAACCAAATTTTTGTATTCTGTCATGATTTGTGGAAAAACGTAAATCAAATTTCTTTTTCTCAAATGGTTTGAAAAATAAAATTAAACACTAACAGAAACAGGAATTAAGGGTTTTTCGTCTTTGGGAGGTTTGGGGTCTGTACCCTGAATCTCCCGTTGAAGACAGTTTTTAGTTTTGTTTTTCTTTTTATGTTCACGAGTTAAAAGCTATTTTAAACTGGAAGTTCAGGGGGATGACGCTCTCTTGATAAAAAAAATAATAAATTGTTTCAATTCTTCATTCGGTAAAAGTTATTTTTTGAATTTTTAAAATGTTTTATTTGTTACATTTTTGTATTGCTCCGTATGTTGGTATGTTTAAAAATTGTATTGCACGTGAGGTTCCAACAAAAAAAAAAATCTTAATTTAGTTTATTTCATGTTTTTATTCTCCATTTAAAAAGTAATAATTTTAAAAAATGCAGCTTTGACAGTGGACAACAGGCATTTCTGTTTCAAAATGTTACCATTCCCTGGATTTTGTTTTTCTGGCGCTCATGTCTCTAACGATAGAATAAGAACTCCACCTGAAAAAAAAATTAAGATTAAGATAACGAGAGAGTATTTAAATATGTTAAGCGGGGAGATTTTATTAATGTAGAATTTATTCTGAGTTTTAAAATGCATTTTTCACAAGAAAGAAGCAAGAGATAAATAAGATTTTACGACTTATTTAAATTAATGCATACATATTAATTAGATTATTATTGATTTAACATTGTCACTGTTTATTTATTTTATGTTGCTTTTTAACTGATATATAAATTTCATCGAAATAAACGTTAAAACTACATTGTTTTCTTTTAAATACTTTTATTGCGTTAAATTCCTTTGTCATGTTAAAATCGTACAAATGTTCTCTCTCTTTTTCAGTAAACAAACTTTTTTCAAAATATTGCACATATACTCTTCCATGATGAGAAATATAATTTTGTGTTTTATTTAAAAAACAGGACCACACGCGGACCCTTTAAAAAAGGCGGTACCCAGTAATTTGTAACAGCCCCAACCCCCCTCTCTGCGAGCCTGTAGGCATTCAAAAAATCCAATAAATATTAGTTACAAAATACCATTACAAAAATTTAAAAATACCTTTAAAATACCATTAAAATTTATACTAATAACGTAGGAAATTTAAAACTGACTTACAACGAGTTTCTGACGGTGTTGATTCAGTTTGAGGGAATGTTTTCCCTGAAAAAATTTCCAGGCCCAAGTCCAGCCCGGCCCGTACAAAAAATTTATTAGCACGGCCTGGTATAAAAGCTAAAAGTTCGGCACTAACCCAGTACGTACAGAACTTAATTGGTACGGCCCGACTGAATTTCTACATAACATGCCAATATTTATCGCTGTTAAATTATATCACTGTTAAAAATGATAAGGTATGTAATAAATGTATGTAATAGATGTAAGGTATGTAAATAGTAAGGTGTCCATAATAGATACCGTAAAAACAGAAGCTAAAAGTTTGTGATTGTGAAGCTAAAAATTTGTGTCGGGACTGCCCGAGTTAGAAAGAATGAAGACCAGGTCTCGTAAATGAAAATTGAACTCGGTCTTTGGGCACCAATAGACCGCTATGTTAAACTCTCCACCACTTGTTCCAGTATCGGCTGAGATAGATGGTCTAATTGTTTTGACCCCTTCCCATTTGTTAATTAGGCGGTCTATTACATCAATGGTCGAACCTGATTTAGTAAATATTGGTGAAAATTGGCTGGATAATTTAGCCAAAATTTTGCGGATAGTTTTGAAAAGATAGAGTTAGAATTATCTTAACAGTTTGAAGCAAAATAACAAGTGGAAATTAGAGAAATATAATGTAAAAGTGGGGAACTTAGTTGTAATCAAGGAGCATAACGTCTTCCCTGTCGATGGTCTTTAGTGAGAATATGTGAAATTTACTCAAAAGGCAAATACTCAAAAGTTATAGTAGTCAAGGTTAAAACTAGTCTGGGTTAATATAAAGGACTTGTGTCTCCTACCTATGAATAAAACATTTAATGATTTTTTTTTTTTTTTTTTTTTTTTTTTTTTTTTTTTGCATTTATATATTTTTAATATTGTAAAAGTGCATTTATAATTATTTTATTGTAATGCTATGTATTTTAGTATTTCTTGAATGTTAAAAAAAATTGCATGGCGTGGTGGTTTGTTAATACTTGGCATGTGGCCAGAATTAATAACACTACTGTTCGTGCGCCCCGACCCGTGACGATAATATCACAGAGAGAAGAAGCCTTTCAATTTCCGAGAGAAATAAACATTGTTACAACAATCCACAGAGTCGTAATTATTTGTGTGAAGTGGTGTTTATTTATAAAATATGTGTGTACGCCTCCTCATATCTATTTGCCAGCTCTTTCCCTCTCTCTATATTTTTTCAAGTTCGTTAAAATACTTGTTATAGGTTATGCTTGTGGACATGTTAGTGTAAGACGTTTAATAAAAATGACAGAAATAACCAAAATTATTTTTTTAAAGAATCACATCGAAATAAATTATAAGGTACCTGTACCAAATAAAGCCACTTTAAGATTTCAGATCACAATACATTGTGTTACATCAAAATTAACATTTTAAATATTGTTGGATGTAATGTTTATACATATATTTGCAGTATTAAATCATGCATATGTCATACAATGTTTGATTGTATAGCCATAGAGTTCAAAACAAAATACACTTTAAAGTGACTTTATTAGGAGTATGTGTTTTAAATAAGGCCATAATTTTCAAAATACATGATTTAATTTTAATTAACAGATATTTTGGGTGTACTACACAAAATAGAACAAAATGAAGAGTTGTCCTTGTAATACAATATCCTATGGCTGCTCTATTTATGGGCATGCCGCTTCGAGTAGCCAAAATGGCTGATTCCATTTGCCAATCACTCTATTAAGCTCTCTTTATCCTCGCTTTGACAGATTCCATAGTTTCTTTTTTACAAATATTAACACAGAAAATGTTTAATTAGCTTTGGTAATGATAATATACGATGAAAATGAAATGCCCTTAATAAGATCAGGTCTTATACGGCTTGCCATTATTAGACGATTTCTGTTATTCACATATTTTAATTTAAAAAACAAACAGAGTTAATAATACAGAATATTTCAATATATATATATATATTTTTAAATAGGTGGATTTAACTTTGTGCCGTTATATTAAAAATAAATGAACAACGTAAAATAGCACAAATAAAAAAAATATAAAATGGCAAACAGCTGTTTCAGAGCCCCTAAAGCTCCATCATCAGTGCCAAATTTAAAAGATTAATAACCGATTCAAAAGTTTAATCCATGTAAATATGCTTGCGTCTCCCGCACGCGCCTGCGTCACATGTGTTGCCTGACTCCACTGTTTTTTTTTAAAAACTCAGCGGCATTTAATCTTGGGCGCGTACCGGAGACGCAAGCATATTTACGTGGCTTAAACTTTTGAATCGGTTTTTAATCTTTTAAACTTGGTACTGCTGATAAACCTCCTTTAGGGGCTCCGAAACAGCTGTTTCCCATTCTATGTATTTTTATTTGTGCTATTTTACGTTGTTTATTTATCTTTAATATTTCAATATATAAAAGATTGTTAAATTGTCTCGATCATGCAAATATTGTACAATTCAATCAATAATTTACGATGATTTCATGTGAAAGTTTACTTACTGTTTTTAACAACGACGGTTCGAAAGATTTGGTGGTCGGAAAATGACGACGAAGCCGGTATCGGTTGCGGTCAAAACTATCTGCACATGTCAAGGAAACATAAATTGTTAGGTATATACTGCTATTTGTCGTCCCAAGAGCGTTCCCTATAAGATATAGGATAAAGGCCTTATTTGGTAGAAGTAATTTAGTATAATAATTGCTTTTTGGTAGTGTATTATTTTTAATTACAAATTTAATATTTAAGTAGATTTGAAATATTTCTTATAAAAATTCAATTTATCTTGGTACTCCATAAAAAATCTCGACACGAAGCAGATCACTTTAAAATGATTAAAGAACTAAAAAGTAATAAAATGAATAAAATTTAAAATGAATTTTTGAAAACCTTAACTTGCTTTTAATTAACCTTATTTATTATCTAAATTTATTATTTTTTTAATATAGTAGAATCCCATTTTTATCATCTCAACAATTACATTTCCTCGCAATATACGACGGAATATTGTATGGGCATTAATCATCATCGTCATGGTCATTTTTATTCGCATTTTTTTAATAACTTGATCCTACAGAAACGTAAAAATGAGATTATACATTTTTAAAGCCATCGTTAATGATAGTTTCACTTAACAAGTAAAATTTTAAGAAAATGAGACTGAAAAAAAATTAATCACCCACTTATTTTTTTTTAAACATTACTCATTTATTTCTCTTTCCTTTTTCCCCAGCATTAATTAACAACACGTATTAAAAAAGGACGATGAAAAATAATCTGAAGTTGCTGGGAATGGCTAATTGAGTTCCCTTTTTTAAGCAGTTATTCTTTCCTCTTTTTTAAAGAAAACATTCTTCACTTTTTAACACTTTCCAACATAGTTGAAAAGTGTTTATAAATTCGGCTTGCCTGACTGTCTGTCTGCCGTCTGTCCGTGCTCGAACTGGCGTAAATATAGTCGGATGGCTATGCAATTGATATATGTTATTGAAGTTTGCTATGGCTTGTTCGGTATTGAAAATATAGTGTGTAGCATTTTTAGTTCAGCTACAGGGATTCTCAAAAGAATTCCGCTACATTACGGTCTATGGGGAAAAATCGTTTGCGGTGTACTTTAAGAATGTTACACTATTTCAAACATATTCAAACTGTTATACAGGGTGGTTATAATATAAGTATCTCTAAATGAAGCTGTCTGTAGCTCGAAGGAGTAACCCGAATGAAACCAAAATCGGTACACTTATTATTCGAGAAAGGGAAGAAGAATGTAAAAATAAAAAGTAATAATTGCAATAATCACCGACAGATAGCGCTACTAAGTATGAAATGTAATGTATAAACATTGTTAAAACAATCCACAGAATTGTAATTATTTGTGTGAAATGGTGTTTATTTACAAAATATGTGTGTACGCCTTATCATATCTATATGCCAACTCTTTCCCTCTTTTAAGTTCTTTTAAGTTCGTTAAAATACTTTTTATATGTTATGGTTGTGGACATGTTAGTGTAAGACGTTTAATAAAATGGCAGCAATAACCAAACTTTTTTTTTTTTTTTTTTTTTTTTTTTTAAGAATAGCACCGAAATAAGTCATAGTATAAAAATGCCTTTTGATAGTGTAATGTTTTTAATTTTTAAGTAGATTCGAGCTATTTCCTACGAAAAATCGATTTTTCTTGATACTCAATAAATAATTTCGACATGAAGTAAATCAATTTAAAACGGTTAAAGAACGGAAAAGTAATAAAAACAATAAAATTCAAAACGAAATTTTTAAAACATTAATTTGCTTTTAATTAACCTTATTTATCATCTAAATTTATAATTGTTTTAATATAGTAGAATCCCACTTTTATCATCTCAGAATTTATCTTTCTTCGCAATATACGACGAAATATTGCCTGTGCATTAATCATCATCGTCATTATTATAAGCACTTTTTATATATTTTTTTTAATCACTTGATCCTACAAAAACGTAAAAATGAGATTATATTTTTTTAAAGCCATCGTTAATGATAGCTTCACTTAACAAGTAAAAGTTTAAGAAATTGAGACTGAAAAAAATTAATCATCCACTTACTTTTTAAAAAATTACTCATTTCTTTCTCCTTTTTTTCCAGTATTAATTAACAAAATGTATTAAAAAAAGGACGATGAAAAATAATCTGAAGTTGCTGGGAATGGCTAATTGAGTTCCCCTTTTAAGCAGTTTTTTTTTTCTTAAAAAAAAAGAAATTCATCTTTTTAACACTTTCTAACATAGTTGAAAAGTATTTATGAATTCGATTTGTCTGGCCGTCTATCTGACCGAGCTCTAACTCATATAAATATAGTTGGATTGCTATGTAACTAATATAATATGTTATTGAGATTTACTATGGCATGTTCGGTATTGAAAATGAAGTGTGTAACATTCATAGTTCATTTACAGGGACACTCAAAAGTATTAAGCAGAATAGAAATTCCATTCTTTTGCGACAAAAGAAAAACAAAGGTTATGGTACTTTGAATTTTGGACGTTTTGCGGTACTAAAAATGTAACATTCTGTTTTTAGCGCAAGAAAACGTTGATGGGAAACTGTCCCAAAATGGCATACTTGGGTAAAATGACATACCTTATGTTGCCTAATGTTGTCGCTGCGCTTAACGGTAAGCAATTATGTAGTGGAAACGATAAGCATTTAATGGCGAAGGTTACAAGTTTGTATTTCTCATTGTTTACAAAGAAACTGTTTACTCCTTTGCCAGAAATTTCTTGGGATTATTTTTTGGTGCTAATTCATGTCTGTTTCATTTCAATGATTACTATCTGAAGTATCAGGTGAGTACTTATTCCTTTTTAGATTATTTTCTGTATATTCGAAACTTTATAAATTCATCTGATCTCAAATACTGCCTCTGTATATACAATATGGTGATTGTAGGTAAAATTACATGCCGCCAGACATCTCTCCCGATCATGTTTTCTTTGCTTCAGTTGTGACAAAAAGTCCACCAGAAAATAAGGAAAACAACAACAGCAACGCACGTTCTACAGATAACAGCCTAACCAGACCTAATCCGTCAATTTTCACAGTTTTAATGTCACCTCCTCCAATTCCAGCACCGAAAACACCTGTTTCCGATACTCCGAAGATGTGTGTATCTTTTCAACCGGCAGTATCTTCAGGTTCATCATCTTCATTTATCTGACAAAGTGATGTGACTCCACTTCCTTGTGCGCCTTCTGTTAGATAAAAGAGGAAGAATGAAGGTTCAAAAGAGGAAGAATGGTTGTAAAAAGAGAAAGAGGAAGAATGAAGGTGCAAAAGTTCTGACTTGCAGTCCTTATATTCCCGAAGCGAAGGTAAAAGCTGCCCAGAAACATAATTCCCACTCAAGATGTGCAGTTCTACAGGCTATAAAAATTCGCTTTGTTACATCCAATGATGACGATAAAGACATGGGTCGTTCTGCCAATGATGATGATGATGATGGTGGTGTTTCTTGGTGTGCAAAAAAATTTATTTGTGATGTGTGCAAGCAAAATTAATGGCAACTTATGGGTGTGTCGTTTTAGGACAGCACTGTAGATAAAATGACATAGTGCAGCATTTTATATAAATCGTTATTATGACGTTGTGACTTCATTTGTTACTTTTTAAAAGGCACCATTCCTTTTTGTATACTTTGCAAAGTTAGTTTGTAAAACTTAAAGGTCATGAGAAAAAATTTGTATGAATAGAAACATTTTTGCCTTAGGGTATGTCATTTTAGGACAGTTTCCCCTAGAACGATATTTGAAACATATTCGCAATTGGAGAAGTATACTTCTAAAACCAACACCTACTGAATTTTATCAAGTTTTCAGAAAGCGTCGTTAAATTCGGTTGAAATCATTGTATGCTATAAACAAAAAACATGCAAAAATTTCTTGAAATTTTTAAAGACAACTTTTTATTTCCATGAATGTACGTGATATTCTTACACAAATGAACAGAGATGTTGTAAAATATTCATATAGTCATGTGCAACAGATACAGATCATTTCAAACATTTATTTTACAGGGTGATCGGATCGCAAATATTACTTTTATCTTCAATTTGTTGTTGGTCTCATAAATGCCCTCATGATCAAATCTTCACTGAAAAATAAGAAGTCAAACACTTTCTTTATATTGCTGAAGTTCCAAAAGAATTCGTCAAATATTTGTTTAGATATTCGACAAAACGTCTAAAATCGAAGTGTCCGGCGATTTTTGATCAATATATAGGAGTTCTTATTGTGTTTGTCAAAGTTCGTATAAAAATAATTGCATATACGATTCCTCAAGAAAATAACTATAACAGTGGTACAAAAAAATCATAAACAAGAAACTTTAGCGTAAGCGGCTTCCTCCTGTGACTTTCAGAAAGTAAGTTATGAATTACATTCGGATTTTTGTTTTTAATTGTCATATAAACTCTGAAAAAAAAATTCTATTATTAAAGCAACAATTTTTAGATAGTTATTTTTTACAACCTTTTATGCATTCATATCAAAAGTTTTACAAAATTCACCCCAACTTCAATGACTAAAGGCGTTTTCATAATTCCAAAAATAAGAGTGATCGATAATTATTTCCTGATAAAAACAATGGGAATCGTGACCGCGAATAATTCTTTCTATTCTGATAAAATTATATAAGGAATGTGAATTTTTCATGTCAGATAATCTAGTTATTAAAGTGTCAAAGATAATCCCATTCCTTTTATCTTATTTTCGCCTGGATAATCCAATGCTTATAAACCAGAGAATTCTTTAAGACTATACCACAATATTTTGGGTTATGTAAAAGGTGATCCAATTCAAGTTTCCTAACTTTTATATAAGAAAAAACACACACAAAATATAACCTTATCGTATTTTTTTTTTATTAATCGATTATTTGGTATTTTCATTAATTATAAAAAATGATGTCATGTCAAGCAGATAGAGAGTCGCCTCTGGACCTTCTGCAGCAGTTGATTCGTTCGAGATGATTTTCGATGACTTTTAAGTTTCGGGTGTTAACTCTGCTATAATTTTTGCAGATGTTAGTTTTTAAGTGCTTAACGTTGCAAGTTTGTTGGCGTAGACGTGATTCTTAAGTGTAATGGTTACCAACAGATTCTTGGGATGAAACAAAAAGCTAATTATTACAAGAAAAAAAATAAATTAAAAAGGTCTGCAAGCAGTGTTATCTTTAACCACGTTGCTTACGGCGAGCTACAGAACAGAATCACAACAGTCTAAAAAGGTAGAGTTGAGTTGTCACTTGTTTAACATAAGGGTTAAGTTGTTACTCACCACAACATTAAGAAAATCCCAACAAAAAAGTAAAAAAATCTAATGGCGTTAAATGGCATGATCTTGGCCGCCAGTTGACATCATCGCAACATGAAATAATGCGACCGCGAAACTTTTCACGTAAAACATCTAATGTTGCACGCGATGTGTGGCAAGTTGCACCGACTTGCTGAAACCACATGTCTTCCACATAAATATCTTTGATTTCGTGCCCAAAATGCGCCAAAGAGACCATAATAAAGGTGCAAACTTTACGAACGGTGACGAATACCTAATTCCGTATGTTCGGCCACACTATCACTCACAACAGCAATATTCTCGGCTGAACGTGCACCAAGATGATACACACGGCTTACCCTGTCTTCAATGCTTCCACTTTCCACAAATTTTGTCACTACGTTGCACCAAATTATAGCAGAGATAACCCCGAAACTTACGAAACAGTAATCGAAAATTACATTGAACGTATAATCTGCTGCAGAAGGTCATTTATTTGCCTGACTAAATTCAATGGGGTTGACGCATAAATTAGTCTCTCGTGCCAAACCACTCACGTCAAAATATGCCAGCTGGCGCTTAATAAGAAAATAAAGAAAATATGCAGTGTTAATAACATGAGTTTTTTGCACAATTGAAAGTGAGTCGTTTATTAGAAAATAGTAAATATACAAATGGCAGCAATATAGGTTAAATTGAATGTGGTTGTCACATAAATTACACTCTCGTGGCCAAACCACTCACGTCAAAATGCGCCAGCTTAATAAGTGAATAAAGAAAATATTCAGTGTTAATAACATGAGTTTTTTTCACAATTGCAAGCAAGTCGTTTATTAAGAAACACTCAAATAGCAACAACATAGATTAAATTGAATGTGATTGCCACATAAATTACTCTCTTGTGCCAAACCACTCACGTTAAAATACGCCAGCTGGCGCTCAATAAGTAAATAAAGAAAATATTTAATGTTAATAACATGAGTTTTTTGCACAATAGCAAGCAAGTTGTTTAATTAGAAACATTAAACATTCAAGAATGTTAATAACATGCTTGAATGATTCATGCTGGATTCATATTAGCATGATTCATATTAACGATTCATATTAACTCATGTTAATAACATGAAATTTTTTGCACAATTATGCAAGCAAATCGTTTAATAAGAAAGAGTCACTTAAAGCTGCATTGATTTCTTTGTTCCGAAATTACATGTGGCAGTAATTACCCATTTTTCAGAAGTCTGTTTTCTTTTCAAATAATTAATGATGTTTTTCTCTTTATTTTAGGGAAACATATTTTTACTGAATCTACTATATTTCATCACTCAATTATCAGGTTATCCATTCATTTCCATTTGTTTTTAGATAATAAAATATGTAAGTAGGTGTACATCAGTGTTCACCCCCTCTTTTGTATAGGCAGCCCAGAAACAAGTACCAAAGTAGTCTATTGCTGTTGTTCATTATTTTTATGTAATCAGCAAAAGTGCTGGAGATGACAGTTCGCTGAGTTATGGAAGGAAAACATACATATCACTATGAAACATGATCTAACACGGGTAGGATATGTGACATCTTCTACGTGTCAGTTGAAAACTTCTCCGACAAATTAAATATAACTTTCAAGAATATATTTTGCATTATACAAAATATGTTATCTTTAGTTAAATAAATTTTATGTACAAATAATTATTTAAGCAAGCATTCAAGTACCTTTGTCAGTCCTCAAATCTCCCTCTTCAATGTTAAACTTTTGGTCACGTAATTTTTCGAATTTCCAAAAAAAAAAAACTTTTTTTTTTCTGTGTACGCTTTTTAAAGGATTTACGTTTTATTGACAAAATACTTCTTAAATAATATATATTTAGTTTTATTTGAAGTGTATTAGCGAATCTGACGACCTATGAGTAGGATTTTAACACTTAGAATAACTTTAGACACATATTTAACAATTAACAAATATTTATATATTACTTTCAGAATATTTAAACTATTTTTTATTACTGTCTTACTAACTTAAATTATACTTTTTGTTTGTTACTATTTCAATATTTCAATATGGGGACGCTCTCTGAACTTTTTAAAAATATATAAATTTAAATGACAAAATATTAATATATAGATTAATTAATTATTAATTTATACATATTAAAATGCATGTTTTTTTCTTTCTCCTGTACATTTTCTGCAAAACAACAACACTCAAACAAACTTCAACAAATTTGAATCATATTGTAAAATGTCGATAACGTTAACAGCCCACATGTCAATCTTTCTAGCTCTCTTAAAATAGTTGAGCATAGATAAATCATTGGAGTTGGATAAATCCCAAAGATATGTTCGAAACTTTTCCAAAAGATATCCGCCAGGAGAAAGCTAACAGCACCATCCCCATGATTTTGACGAGCGATGCACTAAATATTTATTCCGTTTTTCATTTTAAAAATATATACTTGTTGATGTAGTACAGTTTGAGATGTTTTACATTTTCTTCTTACGAAAATAAATAGACCCTTTTGGTCTTTTTAGTCTGTCTACATATGACTTTTTAGAAATGAATTTTCTCAAAGGCAAGATTTTAGAACAGAGCGACTTGAGTTCCACAACCTAGGCTGCGTTTTTCAAAATGAAGAAAATAAAAATCAACTAAGCTGAAATAACTTTTAGTTATCAAATTCCCCGAGCAACGTAATTTTTAAACTTATCAATGCAAAAAACAATATAAAAATGCAACAATTAGAAATGAATAAAAATACAAAATTAACCTTGCGTGGACTTTTTTAATTGTTTCAGCGGCATACCCCCCCCCCTTCCCCCCTTGTAAAAGATTTTTTTTCCGCCTGACAAAAAAAATCTTAGTTAATTTTTGTCTTAGTGTGGGAAAAATAAATTTCACAGTTTTTTTTTCTTTAATAAAAAAATTACAAAAATAAGTTTCGCAGTTCTTTTTCTTTCTTTAATAAAACAATTACAAAAATAAATTTCACGGTTATTTTTTTTCTTTAATAAAACAATGACAAAAATAATTTTCACATTTATTTTTCTTTCTTTAATAAAGCAATTACAAAAATAAATTCCACAGTTCTTTTTCTTTCTTTAATAAAGCAATTACAAAAATAAATTCCACAGTTCTTTTTCTTTCTTTAATAAAGCAATTACAAAAATAAATTCCACCGTTCTTTTTCTTTCTTTAATAAAGCAATTACAAAAATAAATTCCACAGTTCTTTTTCTTTCTTTAATAAAGCAATTACAAAAATAAATTCCACAGTTCTTTTTCTTTCTTTAATAAAACAATGAAAAAATTAATTTCACAGTTCTTTTCCTTTCTTTAATAAAACAATTACAAAAATTAATTTCCCAGTTATTCTTCTTTCTTTAAAAAAACAATTACAAAAATAAATTTCACAGTTCTTTTTCTTATTTTAATAAAACAATTACAAAAATAAATTTCACGGTTCTTTTTCTTTCTTTAATAAAACAGTTACAAAAATAAATTTCACAGTTCTTTTTCTTTCTTTGATAAAGCAATTACAAAAATAAATGTCATAGTTCTTTTTCTTTCTTTAATAAAACAATTACAAAAATAAATTTCATATAGTTCTTTTTCTTTCTTTAATAAAACTATTACAAAAATAAATTTCACATTTATTTTTCTTTCTTTAATAAAAGAATTACAAAAATAAATTCCACAGTTCTTTTTCTTTCTTTAATAAAGCAATTACAAAAATAAATTTCACAGTTATTTTTCTTTCTTTAATAAAACAATTACAAAAATTAATTTCACAGTTCTTTTCCTTTCTTTAATAAAACAATTACAAAAATAAATTTCCCAGTTATTCTTCTTTCTTTAATAAAACAATTACAAAAATAAATTTCACAGTTATTCTTCTTTCTTTAATAAAACAATTACAAAAATAAATTGGTTCTTTTCTTTCTTTAATAAAACAGTTACAAAAATTAATTTCACAGTTATTTTTTTTCTTTAATAAAACAATTACAAAAATAAATTTCATACTTATTTTTCTTTCTTTAATAAAACAATTACAAAAATAAATTTCATAGTTCTTTTTTTTTCTTTAATAAAACAATTACAAAAATTAATTTCACACTTCTTTTTTTTTCTTTAATAAAACAATTACAAAAATAAATTACTTGATTAAATTTCAATATCCACGAAGGGGTAATGGCGCTCCCCTATCCTCCGTAAGGTAGATGATGAGAATAAGTTAAAGATTTTATAGATAAAGCATTCTGTCGACGTTCAAAAGTTTTATTTATTTGTATTTTTTAAATGTATTTTCTCTGAATGAATGTATCTTTCACTCAAACGTCAGATAAAATCAATAAAATATAAGAATATTCTTACTATTTTATTTATTTGAATTTTATGACCAGGTAATTTTGACGCATGATAAATTAAATATTTTACATCGGGTTATTTATTTATTGGCAATTCTACTTTAAATATAACAACACAATCGCATCGAAACAACATTTTCTCATCTTGATAACAAAACCTAAACTTATAATAGAAAATTACAGAATATTAAATCTTTACTAATGGTTTATAGAATAATTTAGATACCGGCTAATATTAGCTTATTCATTTTTATTTATAAAAGATTATACAATCTTTCTATTTATTAATTACCTCTATCTAAATGTGATTCTTTGCTATAAAGGATTACTTATATTATTACAGAATTCATGTACCTATGTAATTTTTATCAGGTAATGTTGATGTATTATTATGTAATTTGATGTATTATTGATGTAATTTTGTAATTTTGATGTATTATTATATTTATTTGTAAACTATTGTATTGTAAAGCACGCATGTGGAATTATTTTGTTGTTCTAATTTCAACTGAAATTGAACTCGCATTGTATGTAATTGTATTGTATTATAGATGCAATGTATTTAGTGAATAGGTGTCAGTTGTAACAAAATTTCACCCAGTTCACATCAAAATTTCATTTCTGGAAATTTTAATGTGGTAAGAAACCCCCCCCCTTTTTTTTTCTGAAAAAAAAATGGAAATTTTGGAAGATTAGCAAGTTTTCTCACAAACAAAAGCTGTTCTTGGAATCATATTTTTAGAAAACATAGAATGAACCTTTTTTATGCTTGTGCACAGTAAAAAACATATTTTCATTTTACATGAATATATTACAAACTAAATATTTATTCCGTCTTCTCATTTGAAAAAAATGACATTACATAATCTTTGGACTTGTTGATGTAGTTCAGTTTGAAATGTTTTACAGTTTCTTCTTCAGAAAATAAATAGACTCTTTTGGTCTTTTTATGCTGTCTAGATATAACATTTTTGAAGTGAAAATTTTCATGTATTGTCGTAAGCGCCGGCAGAACGAAATCCAGGGAGAGGCAAGATGTATGAACAGAAATGCCTGAGGTCCACAATCTAGGACATGTTTTTAAAAATGAATAATATTGTTGTGCGCTCGGGGTTCGAAAGGACTGATGCCAAAATATAAGAACAATAAAAAGGCTTTATTCACTATAAACAGTGCAATACGATCACAAATATCTTCTGAAAATTACAAGAATTCAGTAATCTTCAAATCCAATAAAAGCGCAGCAAAATTTCACACAGAAACAATGCGTTCAATACGACGTATCAACGACAAAATCGATCCGAGAAACACAGTTCTCAATGCAAAGCCTCTCGTATGAATTCAATCGCAGTTGACAGACAACTCACTAACTGAACTGATGGAGGTCCTTATATAGGTTTCAGAGATCTTTCTAGATTATTCCAGAGCATTCAGATGCTAGAAATTACCAGAAAGTGCTTTAACTTTCGATAGAGATCCCAAGCAAGAAAGGATCCCAATGTATAGGTATAAGGGGGGTGTGGTTGCACAAAAAGTCGCCAAATCCGTCGCCAACTTGGCGACATTTGGCGATATATCGCCAAATTTGGCGACAAAAATAAGTCGCCAAAACCATCGCCAACTTGGCGATAAACCCATTCCTTGGCGATATTTCAATAGACTTCCATTATAAAGATGAGGGTGTAAGGTTGTTTTCCTTGCAAACCACCTGAGGCCTTTAGCATTGAGTTACATGATGCTCAATAGGAATTACATTAATAATACTGCAATTTTCACAATAATAAAGTAAAATAAATTTAAACAAATGGAATATTTACAGATATATACAAAATTCATAACATTGCCCCCCTCTCAAGGACTGCACGTCCCGGGCAGTTCAACCTTTGATCGGAAAGCAAACCCTTTACCAACAAATGCTATACTATTCAAAACACATTAAAGCAAACATGCAAAATAACCATTAAACACATTCATAATGCTGAATTATACAAAATATACACTTATTTTTAAAAAAAAATTAAATTAAATTAAAGTATAGACATCATTACATACAAGTATTTAAATAATAATAACAATAATAATGATAATGCTAAGCAAAAAAAAATTTTACATTAACTTATATACAAGACCATGGTCATACTAATTTACATTATTTACATTACACTATTTACAATCAATGAACGAAGTACTATGGCCATAGTATGGAGCCAGCCTGTCGTAATGAACGACTCTAGGCTTCGAACTTGGTGACTTTCGGATCCGAATTACGACATCGTTCAGTCTGTTTAGGACTGTATAAGGACCGTCCCAGTGCGATTGCAGTTTGGGAGAAAGTCCTTTACGTCGAGTCGGATTATAAAACCAAACCTTGTCACCTTCTTTGAATTGATGTCCCGTGGCTTTCGTGTCGTACCTGGTCTTCATCTTCTCCGTCTGTATATTGATCCGCTCTCGAGCCAAGTTGTGGACGTCTTCAAATCGTGCCTGGAGATTCTGCACGTATCCCTCTGGCGATGAAGGCGCATCTGGAGGGCGACCAAAAATCAGATCACACGGTAGACGAAGATCACGACCGAAAAGCATCTGAGACGGGGAATAGCCGGTTGTTTCATGGACGGCGCTGCGATAGGCGAGAAGAAACAAGGGAAGTTTTTGGTCCCAGTCTTGTTGGTTTCTTGAGACTAGCAGTGAGAGATTGTTGAGGATGGTACGATTAAATCTCTCAACCATGCCATCCGATTGTGGATGTAAAGGCGTCGTCCTAGTTTTGTCCATTCCGAGAAGTTGACAGAGACCCTCAATCACAGCAGAGATGAAATTTCTCGCCTGGTCAGAATGCATTTGAAGGGGGACTCCATACCTTGATATCCACTGGTGTACCAAGGCATCCGCAACCGTAGAAGCTTCTTGATCAGGGATGGCATAAACTTCAGGCCATTTCGTGAAGTAGTCCATGACAACAAGGAGGTATTTGTTGCCATCAGCACTTCTTGGCAGAGGGCCTAGGATGTCAAGGGCGATGCGTTCGAAAGGTGCTCCTACATTGTAGAGATGTAGTCTTCCTCGGCTACGTTTCTTTGGTCCTTTTCGAGCTGCACATGCATCGCAAGATTTGCACCATCGTTCGACGTCAGCTCTCGCTTTTCCCCAGAAGAAGCGCTCTCGGACTCTGTGTAATGTTTTCATGACTCCAAAATGGCCACCAGTGGGACTGCCATGTAATTCTTCGAGGACCTCTGGGATTCGAGATCGAGGAAGTACCAACTGCCACCGTGATGTTTTCCCATCTTCCGATTCGAATTTTCGGAACAGGACACCATTCTTGACGTGGAGGGAGTTCCAAAGAGCCCAATATTGCTTCGTCGTAGGACTGTAAGTCGAGATGTCTTTCCAACTGGGCTTCGTGCTAGAAGATTCTAATAACTCCAAGATTGGTTTGATGTCAGAGTCTGCCATTTGATCTTCTCGAATCTTCTCATCACCCCAGGGATCTGGTGGCGTTGATAGTGAAGTCTTCGTCTGGCGTATGACATGTTCGGGATTATACTTGTTCTCCGCTCTGGAACAATAGCGACAACTTTCGGGACACGGTCTTCTTGATAAGGCATCAGCATTTCCATGCGATGAGCCTTTACGATGCCTGATGTCAAAGTCGTATTCCTGGAGTCGTTGTATCCATCTGGCTACTTGGCCCTCTGGGTTCTTAAAATTCATCAGCCATGTTAGGGATGCGTGATCAGTACGAAGGAGAAATTTCCTGCCATAGAGATAGTGATGGAAGTGTTCTATGGCTTTTACTATAGCTAATAACTCCTTACGAGTGACGCAATAATTCCGCTCTGGTTTCGACAAACATTTGCTCCAGTATGCTACGACTCGTTCTTGGCCATCTATTTCTTGGAAAAGTACAGCACCGACACTTTCATGACTAGCATCCGTGTCCACAATGAATTGTTTGTCGGGGTGTGGATAGGTTAGGACTGGAGAGGATGTGAGAGCTTCTTTCAGCTGCTGGAAGGAATTCTCGCATTCTTGTGTCCATAGAAACTTCTGCTTGCTTTCAGTGAGCCTATGCAAGGGTCTTGCGATGTTTGAGAACCCCTGTACAAACTTTCTGTAATAAGTGCATAGTCCCAGAAAGCTTCGCAACTGATGGACGTTTTCCGGACGCTTCCAGTTCTTTACTGCAGACACTTTTTCAGGATCTGTTCGAACACCTTCAGCTGAGATGATGTGTCCTAAATAATTTACTTCGCGTTGGAAGAACTTGCATTTCAGAGGGTTCAGCTTTAAATTAGCCGCTCTTAGCTTCGTTAACACTTTTCGAATATTTCCAAGATGTTCTTCAAACGTGCGGCCACCAATGATGACGTCATCTAGGTAGATGAGACAAGCTTCAAAAGTCAGGCCTTTTAACACTGTCTCCATGAGGCGCTCGAACGTTGCTGGAGCATTGCAGAGCCCGAACGGCATAACTTTGAATTGCCAAAGTCCTTGTCCAGTAGTAAATGCGGTCTTCTCTTTGTCATCAGGATGGATCTCTACTTGCCAATATCCACTCTTCAAATCCAGTGTGGAAAACTATTTATGTCCTGAAAGAGTATCTAGCGTGTCGTCTATTCTTGGTAGAGGATAGCTGTCCTTCTTCGTGATATCGTTAAGTTTACGATAATCCACACAAAATCTTGTGGAGCCATCTTTCTTTCGGACCAACACGATAGGAGAAGCCCACGGACTTGATGACGGTTCGATGATGTCACTATCCTGCATCTCTCGTAAGAGCTTAGAAACTTCTTCTTGTTTTGCAAACGGCAAGCGTCTTGGATGCTGTTTAATCGGTGGATGGTCGGCAGTATCAATTCTATGACGTGTCAGAGAAGTGCGACCTATATCATTCTCGTTTTGTGAAAACACATCCGTAAATTCCTGGAACAGTCTTTCTGCGGCATGTCTCTGCTCAGGAGATAAATTCTCATTTCGTCCAATTTCAGGTGTTAAACTTGTAGGCGGCTCCGACAAGGTCAAGCTCGGGTCTTTGCAAACACAGGTGACTGGAGCACAGGTAGCAAGCACTTCACCCTTCTGGATAGTTCTAGACTTTTCACTTACATTCGCCATCCTCACAGGGATCACATCTCTCGACAGATCTACCAGCGCTGATGCTATTAGCACTCCCTTTGGGCTCTTCTCAGGATATCCAGTCAAGCCATACTGGAAAATTCTTTCGTTTCCAGTTAATCCAGGTATCATCATTTCGGTCCGAGGAGGGATGATAACATCTGCCTTGGCTGTGATCCGTTGAATAGACCCGGACTCATTTCCAAGTTTGAAAATAGTGACATCTTCTTGAGCAGAGCGTAACTCATTATTCTTAAAGTCCAGTGTAAATCCATGCTCTTTTAAAAAGTCCAGTCCGAGTATGAAAGGGTCTGAAATATCGGCCACGTAGACTGTATGGCGATAAGCGGCGTTCCCAAACTTTATTTCCAGTGTCATTCTTCCAAATATATCGATCTTATCTCCTGTCACCGTTTGAAGGATTACACGTGGCGGGGTCCAGGAGAGTTTTTCTTTCAGCCGCTGAGCTAGATCTTTCCGAATGATGGTCACATTGGCTCCTGTATCGATGATCATATTACAGGGCAAATCATTCACACTTCCGACTAGAAAAACTCCGTTCTCGCCGCAACTTCTTGCAGAAATTTCACATACTTGAAAATGAGGCTTCTTAAGATCTGGAAACCTCCGCCCCGCAAGATGGTCAATAATCAGTTTTCTTGCTCCTCCGTTAGCGGGTGAGCTATTACCTTCGGTGCTGGGTCGTCTTGGGCAGTCGATTTGGATATGGCCTTCTCCACCGCATTTCCAGCATTTGATCTTCCTGTAAGGTTTGTTGGCCATTAAGGAGTTCATCTTTCTCATTATGTCATTCATCTGCTGCTGTAAGCACTCCACAGCTCTATCCGACGTCTCAGGCAGGTTGGCTGCTCGCACAAAGTGTCGATCTTTCCTAGTAGCTTGCTGGGCTGCCTCGAATTTCAAAGCGTAAACCAAAGCCCCTTTTAAATCGCTGAGATCTGCAATCCGGAGTGCTTTCTGGATCTCAGAGTCACGCACACCATCAATAAAATGCTGCAGAGCCAAGCTTTCTCTAATTCCAGTCGGACAGTCAGGATAAGCAAGATGGGAAAGTCTCTCGACATCCGTAGCAAGATCTTGCAGGGATTCAGTGGATTTCTGCTGTCGAGATTTGAGCTGGAGTCTGCTATATTCCTTCATGCATTTCTCGCCAAAGCGCAATTCTAAGGCACTGACGAGCGTTTCAAAATCCAGCGGTTCATTTGCAGGCAAAGTCTGTAGGACGTCGTCGGCAGCATCAGCTCGTAGAGAAGCAGCTAACTGGCAAGCCTTTGTCTGGGAATCCCATCCATTGGCGTCCGCTACGATCCCAAATTGTGTCTTAAAAACTAGCCATGAGGATTTTCCGTCATAGGTCGAGAGTTTAATAGAGGCCCGAGGAAGCATACCTTGATACTTGACATCTTCGGGATAGTTTTCGGCAGTTATCTTTTGTTTCTTCACATTTTCCAACTCCTTTTCTACACTCTCAATCCTTTCTTCTACGGTTTTGGAGATCTTTTGAACTTTTTCTTCTACTCTTTCTTCTACGGTATTGGCTGTCTTTTGAACTTTTTCTTCTATTTCCTGAAATCTTCCTTCAAATTTGTTTTCCACGCTGTCAATTCTTTCATTTAAAGATGTAATTTTATTATCTATTAATTCTTTCAACTCACCAAGGTTGGTTGACATATCTTTCTTCATTTCTTCCGACATCTCCTTCATTTCAGCCTGGTTTGTAGTCATTTTCTCATCTATCGCTGACATTTCCTTCTTCATTTCTTCCGACATTTCCTTCTTTATTTCTTCCGACATTTCCTTCATTTCAGCCTGATTCTCAGTCATTTCCTTCTTCATTTCTTCTTTCAACTCAGCAAGGTTGGTTGACATCTCAGCCTGATTCGCAGTCATTTTCTCATCCATCTCTGACATGTCCTTCTTCATTTCTTCTTTCAACTCGCCAAGGTTGGCAGTCATTTTCTCATCCATCTCCCCTAATTTCTCCAATAATTTAGTCAGCTGTGCCTCCATTGCTCTGGTAATCGGCATTCAACCCCACTCCTGACACCAATTGTTGTGCGCTCGGGGTTCGAAAGGACTGATGCCAAAATATAAGAACAATAAAAAGGCTTTATTCACTATAAACAGTGCAATACGATCACAAATATCTTCTGAAAATTACAAGAATTCAGTAATCTTCAAATCCAATAAAAGCGCAGCAAAATTTCACACAGAAACAATGCGTTCAATACGACGTATCAACGACAAAATCGATCCGAGAAACACAGTTCTCAATGCAAAGCCTCTCGTATGAATTCAATCGCAGTTGACAGACAACTCACTAACTGAACTGATGGAGGTCCTTATATAGGTTTCAGAGATCTTTCTAGATTATTCCAGAGCCTTCAGATGCTAGAAATTACCAGAAAGTGCTTTAACTTTCGATAGAGATCCCAAGCAAGAAAGGATCCCAATGTATAGGTATAAGGGGGGTGTGGTTGCACAAAAAGTCGCCAAATCCGTCGCCAACTTGGCGACATTTGGCGATATATCGCCAAATTTGGCGACAAAAATAAGTCGCCAAAACCATCGCCAACTTGGCGATAAACCCATTCCTTGGCGATATTTCAATAGACTTCCATTATAAAGATGAGGGTGTAAGGTTGTTTTCCTTGCAAACCACCTGAGGCCTTTAGCATTGAGTTACATGATGCTCAATAGGAATTACATTAATAATACTGCAATTTTCACAATAATAAAGTAAAATAAATTTAAACAAATGGAATATTTACAGATATATACAAAATTCATAACAATATAAATAAAAAATGATCTAAAATAAGTTTTTGTTATCAAATTCCCAGAGCAACATAATTTTTTAACTTATCAAGGGAAAAAAAAACAATATAAAAATGCAACAATGAGAAATAATTAAAAATAGAAAAGTAACCTCCAAATGAAGGGTTGAAAAAGGTATTTTATTTGTTTCAGTAGAACTAACCCTTTGAACACCCCTCCCCCACCCCCCTTCCCGGTGGAAAATAGTATTTAGTTCCCTTTTTTTTTACCCGCCTGACGAAAAATCCTTAGTTATTTTTTTCTCTTAGTGTTCAATTATTTTAAGTCATTTGGGTAAAATAAATTTCACAGTTTTTTTTCTTTAATAAAATAATTACGAAAAGAACATTTAGTTAATTAAATTAAAAAAAACAGGGAGTTGTAATGGCCCTCTACTGGCGCCCAAGTTCAAAGTAGATGATGAAAATAAGTTAAGGTTTTTATAAAGTGATTCTTAAAACATTCTGCCGGCGTTCAGAGTTTTTTTTTTTTTTTTTTTTTTGTATTATTTAAATATCCAATGACTGAATGGGTCTTTCACTCAAACGTCAGATAAATTCAATAAAATAATAGAATATTCTCAATATTTTATTTATTTTAATTTCAAGAGCAGGTAATTTTGACACATGAAATATTTAACACTTTACATCGGCTTGTTTAATGCCATTTCACTTTAAATATAACCAAACAATCGCAACAGAAATTTTTTTCTCATCTTAAAAAATAAAAATAAAAATTATAATAGAAAATTACAGAATATTAAGTCTTTACTATTCGTTTATAGAATAATTGAGATACCGGCTAATATTAGCTTATTCATTTTTATTTATGAAAATTAATGGAATATTTCTATTTATTACTTAATTTTATCTGAGTTGGATTGTTTGCTATAAAGAACTACTTACACTGTTACAGAATTCATGTACCTATGTAATTTTTATCTGGTAATCTATTCATTTGTAAATTATTGTATTGTAAAGCACTAATGTGGAATTATCTTGTCTTTCTAATTTCAACTGAAATTGAAATTACATTGTATGTAATTGTATTGTATTGTAGTTGTGTTGTATTTAGTGACTTCTGTTTGTTGTAACAAAATTCGTCCCGGACTAAAGATGTAAAATTTCCGGAAACTTTAAAAGTTGTGGAAAAAAACTGTTTTTTTTCTGGAAAATTGGAAATTTGGGAAAAAATGATTTTTTACAAATAAAAGCTGCTTTTGAAATTATTTTTCTTAGAAAACATAAAACAAACATTGTTTTAGACTTATGCACAAGTAAAAAAACGTTTTCACTTTACATGAATATGTTACAAAATAAAAAATATATATTATTTAAAATTTAGTCTTTCAGTCTCAGAGTTTCCACAGAAGTTTTTCTTGGTTAATCCAACACCCCCCCCCCTTTTTTTTGTATTCTATGATTAATTTCTGTTGCATTTTCTACTTTAACCTGCGATTAAAACTAATTTTAAAATTTAAAGGGAAGAAAAAACCCTTATAACTTTCTTCCATCTATTATGACTGCAGTTTAAAGAAAATTTTAACTGTGCAATCAGCACACACACAAAAAAGATATACATCTGCCTTTATTCGCAAACCATTTACGATAAAACCGCATCAAAGATGTCATTAGACTTGGAATATTGTCTTTCTTATATATAAAATGAAATTTTTTAAATGGAGGTCGTCTACATATTACAAATTGCAACAAATGGTAACATCCATTTTTGACACATTATTTGTGGTCGTATGGTCAAATCAATCCAAAAATGTATACAGTTTATGTATTTTATTTTTGCTAATCTTCATGGAGGTCTTGAGTATGCTAATATTAAATTCATTTGTAACAAACTCCAACTTACATTTTCCCAAAAAATCATCCAATTATCCAGGTCGTTTGATAAGTTCTCGGTTTGACAGTGAAAACAGAAGATTTTTGACATAATTTCATATTATTTTTCAATGTAGTCCCCTTGCAACTCAATACATTTAAGATACACTCTTGTGTGCGTATTCTTTAGTGAAGCCCTATACGAGGATGTTTCGAAAAGTTCCCGGCCTGAAAAAGAAAATACAAGATTTTTGACAATATTTCATTTTATTTTTCAACTTGCAACGCAATACATTTCAGAAGACTCCTGAGAAATGTTCATCCTTTGGCATTTTTGGTTGTTGCATCATTTGGTTGCGGTTGGTTCAATGCATCGAGCGGAAAGCTTTTTCATACCCAAAACATCGTGTAAAATTTGGTGGACACAGTCTATAGAGATGTTTGAAATCTCAGCAAGTTAGCTTACCTTCAATCGACGATCATTCAATACGGCATTGGGAAATTTTGAGACGATTTCGTCAGTCGTACCTGTTTTTGGGCGTTCTAAGCGTTCATCATCGTGATATGATTTTCTACCCATGTTTAAATTCAGCATCCCACATTTTTATCGTCGAATATGAAGGACAAGAATATTTTAAGATACACTGTAACTTTTTTTGTATGTTCGTAGGTATTAAAATTTTTTTTAACAAAGTATTTTTTGACAGCTCGAACTTCAATATGTTCCATTTTTAGAAAATGTCAAAACTTGTTTACTTTACTTTATCGCGAAGCAATAACCAATAAACGCATGCGTCTGAAACTTGGTGGCATGTCATCTAAAGGATCATACTTTACAAACAACACTGTCATTTGGTCATTCTTGTTCCATTTCTATGTTAGGCCGAGAACTCATCAAACTGCCCTCGTATTTGTTTTCAGTAAGATATATTGAATGGACTCAAACAGTCCTCAATCCTCGCTCGCAAAAGGTTTCCGAAACTTTAAAATAGCCATAAAAGAATTAATACTTATATAAAGATTTTTAATTGACCCTCCAAAAATTTGTATCCCCGTAAAATAAAACTTTAATGCTAATATTTAAAACTACATGATTACATTACTAAAATGGTACTTAAATTATCTTTTTTTATCAACATTCATACATGGCGTTGCGTAAGAACATTACGTTCTAAAATACGAATCCAAAATTTCAGCTCAATCCGATAAGTATTTTTTGAATTATGCTTAAATATCCATCAGTACAATAGTTTGGGGTAACATATAAGTGTAATGTGGACCATATAAGTGTTTAATACTTTTTTAAATATTTTTTTAAATAAATGATTTTTTTAGTGTTTTTCTAACATAAATAATACATTCCATTGAAAAGTAATTATAAATTTTATATTAAATCTTAATCTTAAAATAACGATTTTTCACTTCTGAGAAGATGTCCCCAAATTAGCCTCATTTTTAATATTGATTATCTCTGGAGCTAATCATAGAAACTTCGTACATGCGTTTGAAGATCTGAATTCGGATTATGTTATCAAAATTACGTGTTCCTATTGGAAAATTTAAAGTTTATTACAACTTATATATGTAAACCGCTTTACATATTTAAACTTTATTCACTAAGATTTTTAAATATATATATGTGAATGTGGCTAAGCTTTCCCACCAGGTTCACATAGCAACTAGCGGTTCTCATGATCAGACTAGTGACGTCGACAGACCGCAGACCACAAGAATGCTGAAATACATTTTTGGCTTCGCTGGCCTGGGAACAGAAAAAGTTCAGATTTAAATTGGACGCGCAAGAGATCAGATGTAAGCCTTGCAGTGCTCTCGGGACGAGAGAGCAAATATAATCGAGTCGGGCCGAAACCGGCCAAACGTTACTGAATTTCCCGCAGTAAATAACTGCAAATCCTCCCCTGCCCCTTTTTTAGGTGCGTTCGTAATTATATAAATACGTAAGCACCTGTTGTCGCCGCTTGGTCCGTCCGTCCGTCCGCCTCTCTGTCCGTCCGCCCGCATATAACAACGCAAAAACTACACAACCGAATGGTTTGAAATTTAAGATATATTACGTTTGCAGAATTTTGTCGAGACATTTCAAATTTTATAAGAATCGAATCAAAATTTTAGGAGATATTAATAAAAATATTTATTAAGAAATTTGAATGTTTCTTAAAAATTGGTGCTTTCTTGTTATAGGAGCTTCCGAGGTTGAATCGTCAAGCGACCGAGATACTTATTTTATGACAGAAATTAATCTGCAGACGATATAATTCATTTCACAGAATAAAAAATCATCAAGATCTGAATATTTATATAACTAGCTATAGTACGAACGTACCTCATTTGTCACGTTTGACGTACAATTTCCAACTTGTTTTAGTCTGTATAAATAATAGTGTATTATATTTAACATTTAGTCAAGATCCATTAAACTCATGTTATACTTTAATTAAAGCTTCTGTTTATCTTAATGCCAACCATCACATATATAAATTAAAAGAAGAAGAAATTCCCAATCGAATGTCCATTTTTGGGTTTCTCAGTAAAAATTTGGCGATTAAAATATATGCTTCTTTTTTAATACCTCTTCTACAAAACATCAACACTCAATCAAGTTTAAATATATGCGACTCATATTGTAAAAGGTTGATAACGTTAACAGTTCACTCTTTCCCAGCTCTCTTATAAAATAGTGGCGCTTAGATAAATCATAGAGTTGGATAAATCCCAAAATGTGTTCAAAAACCTGTCCAAAAGATATCCGCTAGTAGAAAGCCAACAGCACCATCCCAATGGTTTTGACTAGCGATGCGATAAATATTTATTCTGTCTTACCATTTGAAAAAAAAAAATGGTATTACACAATCTTTCGACTTGTTGATGTAGTTCAGTTCGAGATGTTTTACATTTTCTTCTTCAGAAAATAAACATGCCCCCCCCCCTTATTTTTTTAAGGGAAAATTTTCATGTTAATGTCATAAGCGCCGGCAGAATAAATCCAGATGAGGGGAGGGGGGGGGGCAAGATTTTGGAACAGAAATGCCTGAGGTCTACAACCTAGGCCGTGTTTTTCAAAATGAAAAATAAATATGAAATAATCTAAAATAATTTTTTGTTATCGAAATCTCCTATCATCACAATTTTTAAACTTATCAATGCAAAAAGCAATATAAAAATACAACAATGAAAAATAATTCAAAATACAAAAGTAATCTTTTATCGACTTTTTTCAAAATGGAGAGTTGAAACAGTTATTTTATTTGTTTCAGCAGGCTACTCCCTCCCCCTCATCTCTGTGAAAGATAATATTTATTTATTTATTTATTTATTTTTATTTTTTACCCACCTGACGAAAAACCCTTAGTTATTTTCTTTGTTAGTGTTTAATTATTTTATATCATTTGGGAAAAACAAATTTCACGATTCTTTTTTTTTTCTTTAATGAAATAATTACCAAAAAATAAAAATTTAGTTAATTAAACTTTAACATCCAGGAAGGGGTAATGGCGCTCCCCTTCCTTCCCATGCTACAGCACATGTGTAAGATAATAAATTAAGGTTTTTATAAAGTGATTCTTAAAACATTCTGCCAACGTTCAGAGGTTTTATTTATTTGTATTTTTTTTTAATATTCACTGAATGAATGCGTCTTTCAATCAAACGTCAGATAATTTCGATAAAATAATCGAATATTCTCAATATTTTATTTATTTGAATTGTATGAGTAGGTAATTTCGACGCATGAAATATTTAACACTTTATATCGGCTGATATAATGCCATTATACTTTAAATATAATCACACAATCGCAACGGAACAATATTTCTCATCTTGATAACAAAAACAAAACTTATAATAGAAAATTAAAGAATATTATATAGCGGCAGATAATTGTTTATTCATTTTTATTTAGAAAAGTTAATAGAATCCTTCTACTTATTAATTAATTTTATTTGAATTGGATTGTTTGCTAAAGAATAACTTATATTGCTACAAAATTCATGTACCTATGTAATTTTTATCTGATAATCTATTCATTTGTAAACTATTGTATTGTAAAGAACGAATGTGGAAATATCTTGTCGTTCTAATTTCAATTGTAATTACAATTGTATAGTATGTATATAATTGTATTGTATTGTATTGTAATTATATATGTTGTATTTAGTAAATTGGTGTCTGTTTTAACAAAATTTCTCCAAAAAAAAAAAAGATATTTTGCAAATAAAAGCTGTTCTTAGGTTTTGCATAGAATTTTTTTTTCCCTTTACATGAATATCTTTAAAAATAAATAATTTTTACTATTAAAAATTTAGTCTTTCTGTCTCAGAGTTTCCACTGAAGTTTTCGTTGCTTAATTTAACACCATTTTTCTTAATCTATGATTCATTTCTGTTGCATGTTCTAGTTCAAATTGGGACTAAAATAATTTTAAAATTTAAAGTGGAGTAAAAACACTTATAACTTTCATCTGCTATGACTGCAATTTGAAAGAAAGTGTTAACTGTATTGTACAGTCTGCATTAAAAAAGAAGATGACTGCCTTTATTCGCAAACCGTTTACGATAAAATCACACCAAAGATGTCATTAGACTCGCACAAATTATCTTCTTAAGAAAAAAAATTAATTTTTTTAAATAGAGGTCATCCATGTGTTATAAATTGCACCAAATGGTAACATCTACTTTTGACACTTTATTTGTACTCCTTGGATAAAATCAACATGGAAAAGTATATAGTTAATGTATTTTATAAAAATCTTCATAGAGTTAGAAGAGGTCAAAATATTAAATTCACGTGACAAAATTTAATTTATATCTTCCTAAAAAATCCCGATCAAATGCCTATTTTTGTATGCCTCTGCGAAAATGTGCGATTATTATAATTATTATAATTACATTATAATTTTATTATAATTTAATTATTATAATTTAATTATATGCATTATTAATTATGTTAACAGCATAATTAATATGCATAATTAATTATATAATAATTAATTTAATTATTATAATTTAATTATAATTTAATTATAATTTAATTGTTATAATTAAATTATATAATAATTAATTTAATTATTATATTTGTATTATAATTTTATACAATTTTGTACCTCTTTTACAAAACATCAACACTCAATCAAACTAAAGCAAATGCGAATCATATTGTAAAATATCAATAACGTTAACAGCCCACATTTCAGTCTTTCCAGTTCTCTTAAAACTGTAGCGCATAGCTAAATCATGGAGTTGGATAAATCCCATAAGATGTGTTAAAAAAACTTTCCAAAAGATATCCGCAAGGAGAAAGCAAACAGCACCATCCCCATGATTTTGAAGAGCGATGCACTAATTATTTATTTCATCTTACAATTTGAAAAAAAAATACTATTACAAAATCTTTCGAGTTGTTAATGTAGTTCAGTTTGAGATGTTTTACATTTTCTTCTTCAGAAAATAAATAGATTCTTTTGGTCTTTTTACGCTGTGTAAATATGACTTTTCTGAAGTAAAAATTTTCATGTTAATGTCATAAGCGCCGGCAGAACAAAATCCAGGGAGAGGCAAGATTTTCGAAAAGAAATGCCCCAGATCCATAACATAGGCCGTGTTTTTCAAAATAAATAATATAAATATGAAATAATCTAAATAATTTTTGTTATCGAATTCTGCGATCAACATAATTTTTAAACTATTAATTCAAAAAGCAATATAAAAATACAACAATGAAATATAATTAAAAATTCGAAAGTAATCTTCTATCGACTTTTTTCAAAATGGAGAGTTGACACAGTTATTCTATTTGTTTCAGCAAGCCTACACCCCCCCCCCCCCTCTCTCTCTCTCTCTCTTCTCTGTGAAAAATAATATTTCTTTCTTTTTTTTTTCCCCACCTGACGAAAA
Source organism: Maratus michaelseni (assembly GCA_963931845.1). Taxonomy (NCBI): domain Eukaryota; kingdom Metazoa; phylum Arthropoda; class Arachnida; order Araneae; family Salticidae; genus Maratus; species Maratus michaelseni. Next base: position 356,580,546 of record OZ007590.1, read on the forward strand.
ATCTTTTGTTGTTTTCTCTTTTAGTGTTTAATTATTTTAAAGCATTTGGGAAAAACTAATTCCACAGTTCTTTGTTTTTCTTTAACTAAATAATTACAAAAAAGATAAAAATAAAAATGTTGTTAATTAAACTTTACTATTTAGAAAGGGGTATCCTCTTCCTTCCCATGCTAGCGCCCATGTTAAAGTAATAGATTAAGATTTTTATAAAGAGATCCTTAAAACATTCTGCCGACGTTCAGAGGTTTTATTTATTTTAATTTTTTAATTATTCACCGAATGAATGTATGTTTCACTCAAACGTCAGATAAATACAATAAAATAAACGAATATCCTCAATATTTTATTTATTTGCATTTTATGACAGCTTATTTAATGCCATTCCACTTTAAATATAACCACATACAATCGCAGCGAAACAAAATTTTCTTATCTTGATAACAAAAACAAAACTTATAATAGAAAATTACAGAATATTAAATCATTACTATTCGTTTATAGAATAATTGAGATACCGGCTAATATTAGCTTATTCATTTTTATTTATGGAAATTAATGGAATATTTCTATTTATTAAGTAATTTTATCTGAATTGGATTGTTTTCTATACGGAATCACTTATATTGTTACAGAATTCATGTACTATGTAACTTTTATCTGATAATCTATCCATTTGTAAACTATTATATTTTAAAGACAGAATGTGGAAATATCTTGTCGCTCTAATTTCAATTGAAATTAGAATTGTATAAATATGTATATAATTGTATTTAGTAAATTGGTGTCTGTTTTAACAAAATTTCTCCCAGACTAAAAAATATTAAATTAAAAAAAAAAAAAAAAAAAAAAAAAAAAAAAAAAAAACGATATTTTGCAAATAAAAGTTGTTTTTGGGTTTATGCATAGAATTTTTTTTCCCCACTTTACATGAATATCTTACAAAATAAATGATTTTTACTATTAAAAATTTAGTCTTTCTGTCTCAGAGTTTCCACAGAAGTTTTCGTTGCTTAATTTAACACAATATTCGTAATATATGATTAATTTTTGTTGCATTTTAGAGTTTAATTTGGGATTAAAATTAATTTTAAAATTTAAAGGGGAGAAAGAACCCTTATAACTTTCATCTGCTATGACTGCAGTTTGAAAATAAATGTTAACTGTATTGTACAATCAGTATTAAAAAAAAAAGATACACCTGCCTTTATTCGCAAACCGTTTACGATAAAATCACACCAGAGATGTCATTAGACTCGGAATAATTATGTTCTAAAAAAATAAAAATGAAATTTTCTAAATAGAGGTAATTTATATGTTACAAAATGCAGCAAATGGTAACATCTACTTTTGACACTTTATTTGTGGTCGTTGGAAAAAATCAACACGGAAAAGTACATAGTAATGTATATTTTATGCATTTTTGAAGAATCTTCTTGGAGTTAGAAAAGGTCAAAATTATAGTATGCCAATATTAAATTCACGTGACAAACTTTAATTTATATCTTCCCCCAAAGATCCCAATAAAATGCCTATTTTTGTGCTTCTCTGAGAAAATTTGCGATTATTATTATTATTATTCTTTTGTACTTATTTTACAAAACATCAACACTCAATCAAACTAAAGCAAATGCGAATCATATTGTAAAATAGCTGGCTTTGCCCGCTAGCGGGCCCCTAATTTACACCGGTTATTCGAATCTATGAAAATCCATTAGTTCCACCTTCCACTGCCAGGGGCGCAATCTGTCCTATAAGGAAAGAACATGTAACAAACAGTTCCATCAACCAATCTACTACTGCATTTTTGTCGCAGCTATCATTGCAGGAATCGTCATGGCGACGCGACGTAGGCCAATCATATCGCAGATCAGTTTAACGTAGACCAGTCAAATCACTCCATCTCATATGTACGGTAGGAGTCGTAAAGAACGAACAGGTTTTTCTCCCAAACCAACAGTAATTTAACCAACAGTGACGTCAGTTGCCCTTTCCTTATACGAACCTCGGGCACGTGTCCCCGCTGACTGCGGCACCGTATAGCATGCATGCTGCGCAAGTGCTGAAAAATCCATTAGTACCACCTTCCGCCTCCAGGGGCGCAATTTGTCCTATATGAACATAACCGAAAGCTGTAAAGCTATCGAAATTCAGTCGAATGAGCCAAACTCCGTCATAATCGTTCCCGTAGAACCCGAGATAGAAAAGCACCCCCTGGTGGTGAAATTTGGAACTACAATTGATAAGTCCTGTCTATGTCGAGTCGAATGAATCAAACCGCATCGTGATGGGACCCATAGAACCTGAGTTAGCTGCAAAATCCGTTAGTTCTATCTTCCACCGACAGGGGGCGCAATCTGTTCTATACGAACATAACTGAAATCTGTGAGACTGTTGATTTCGAGTCGAATCAGCCATACCTCGTCGTGATCAGGCCCATATAACCATAGATAAGAAAGCGCCCCCTGGTGGTGAAACTCTGACCTAAAATCGGTAAGTTCTATCGATGTCGAGTCTAATGAGCCAGACCGCGTCGTGATGGGACCCGTACGACAGGAGATATTTGGAAAAGAAATAGCAGATTCCTTAGCTTTTTCTTATTTTTTTTTTCCCTATACAAAAATCGGAATTTTGCTAAAATGAAAAATTATCGTCCGAATTCGAAAATTTTTTTAATCATGTCAGCCCACTCTGATCAAGGATGCATATTGCATATATTTCAGATTCTTAAATCCGATATTTAAAAAAAAATTATATCGCCTATAAAAACAGTAATCCTTTTCAAATGCATCATTTTATCAATTTTATCTTTTCTTTTTTTTTTCAGAAAGCGTCACGATGTCTACTATTCTTCCACTGAAATCATCAAAACATGTGCCGTGAAAGACAGCTGTGGTGTTGACTTCCAAAAAATTCATTTTCTTTTTGAAAATTAATGATTTTTAATTGATATCTTCGGGATTATTATCCGATTTTTACGAAAATTACTTTTTTGGACTCGGCATTCCATATTACGTAGGGATACATAATTTTCATATCCTTAAATTCAATAATTTTAGTAATTTTATATAGCCTATAATAACCCCACTTAAACTGATTTCATATCTTTCATCCTTCTTGACATCTAGACTTCCCAATGTCTGGCTCTGAAACAACGCGTTAAAAGTAATAATTTTTATGCAATCAAATTAATGAAATAATAATTAATATATTTGGTTCTAATGGATGGATTTCCTTAATTTTTATAATCTTTTAATGCGGAGAGAGAGATGATTCACGCGGTGTTATTTTCAGAACTGTAGGTAAATTAGATCTTATAATTTGCAAGCCCATTTTAAAACCCTACTTCGTATTTTTATCGGCAGACACTTTGTCTCTTTCTTGCTCGGAAATAATTTTTATCGAACGCATGTTGGATAAAAATTGTTCTTTTCGCGCAATTTTTAATGAGTTTTTAATGTTTTTTATTAATATCTTTTCTAATTACCAGCGGATTTTTTTTCGAAACCTGAAAGAACAGAATTCTCGAATTTTCCTGCGTATTTTGATACCTTCAGCGTCTCTCTACTCCGTCCGTGAGAAAAGTTTTTAGAGGTACAGACATAAACAATAGACAGACAGAGAGGCGTCGTTTTCGAACATTAATAATTATAGATATCGATAACGTTAACAGCCCACATGTCAGTCTTTCCAGTTCTCTTAAAACAGTGGCGCGTAGATAAATCATGCAGTTTGATAAATTCCAATATGTGGTAAAAAAAAATTTCCAAAAGATATCCGCTAGGAGAAAGCAAACAGCACCATCCCCATGATTTTGAAGAGCGATGCACTAATTATTTATTTCATCTTACAATTTGAAAAAAAAATACTATTACAAAATCTTTCGAGTTGTTAATGTAGTTCAGTTTGAGATGTTTTACATTTTCTTCTTCAGAAAATAAATAGATTCTTTTGGACTTTTTAGGCTGTCTAGATATGACTTTTGTAAAGTAAAAATTTTCATGTTAATGTCATAAGCGGCGGCAGAACAAAAACCAGGGAGAGGCAAGATTTTCGAAAAGAAATGCCTCAGATCAACATCATAGGCCGCGTTTTTCAAAATAAATAATATAAATATGAAATAATCTAAAATATTTTTTTGTTATCGAATTCTGCGATCAACATAATTTTTAAACTTATCAATTCAAAAAGCAATATAAAAAGACAAAAATGAAAAATAATTAAAAATTCGAAAGTAATCTTTTATCGACTTTTTTTTAAATGGAGAGTTGAGATAGTTATTCTATTTGTTAGGTCAACACCCCCCCCCCCTCTCCCTCCTCTCTGTGAAAAATAATATTTCTTTCCTTCTTTTTCCCAGCTGACGAAAAATTTTTAGTTATTTTCTCTTTTAGTGCTTAATTATTTTAAATCAATTGAGAAAAACTACTTTAACAGTTCTTTGTTTTTTTTAAATAAATAATTACAAAAAAGATAAAAATAAAAAAATTAGTTTATTAAACTTTACCATCCAGAAAGGGGTAATGGCGCTCCTCTTCCTTCCCATGCTAGCGCCCATGTTAAAGTAATAAATTAAGATCTTTATAAAGAGATCCTTAAAACATCATGCCAAAGTTCAGAGGTTTTATTTATCTGAATTTTTTAATTATTCACCGAATGAATGTATCTTTCACTCAAACGTCAGATAAATTCGATAAAATAAGCGAATATTCTCAATATTTTATTTATTTGCATTTTATGGCAGCATATTTAATGCCATTCCACTTTAAATATAACCACACAATCGCAGCGAAACAAAATTTTCTTATCTTTATAACAAAAACAAAACTTATAATAGAAAATTACAGAATATTAAATCATTACTATTCGTTTATAGAATAATTGAGATTCCGGCTAAAATTAGCTTATTCGGTTTTATTTATAAACATTAATGGAATCCTTCTATTTATTAATTAATGTTATCTGAATTGGATTGTTTTCTATACGGAATCAGATATATTGTTACAGAATTCATGTACTATGTAACTTTTATCTGATAATCTATTCATTTGTAAACTATTGAATTTTAAAGAACAAATGTGGAAATATCTTGACGCTCTAATTTCAATTAAAATTACAATTGTATAATATGTATATAATTGTATTGTAATTATATATGTTGTATTTAGTAAATTGGTGTCTATTTTAACAAACTTTCTCCCAGACTAAGAAATATAAAATTTCCGAAAAAAAAAAAAAAAAAAAAAAAAAACGATATTTTGCAAATAAAAAGCTGTTTTTAGGTTTATGCAAATTTTAATTTTTTTTCACTTTATATGAATATCTTACAAAATAAATGATTTTTACTATTAAAAATTTAGTCTTTCTGTCTCAGAGTTTCCACAGAAGTTTTTGTTGCTTAATTTAACACCATTTTTCGTAATCTATGTTAATTTCTGTTGCATTTTCTAGTTTAACTTGGGATTACGATAAATTTTCAAAATTTAAAGGGGAGAAAGAACTTTTTCATCTGCTATGACTGCAGTTTGAAAGTAAATGTTAACTGTAATGTGCAGTCAGCATTAAAAAAGAAGATACACCTGCCTTTATTCACAAACCATTTACGATAAAATCACACCAAAGATGTGATTAGACTCGGAATAATTATCTTTTTACAAAGTAAAAATGAAATTTTTGAAATAGAGGTCATCTATATGTTACAAATTCCACGAAATGGTAACATCTACTTTTGACACTTTATTTGTGGTCGTTGGATAAAATAAATACGGAAAAGTATAGAGTAGTTAATGTATTTTTTATATATTTTTTTAAGAATCTTCATGTAGTTTTGAGTATACTAATAAATAATACTAATACTACTAAATATACTAAATTTGAGTATACTAATATTAAATTCACGTGACAAACTTTAATTCATATCTTCCCAAAAAATCCCAATCGAATGCCTATTTTTATATTTCTCTGCGAAAATTTGCGATTATTATTATTTTTTTTATATTTATTTTACAAAACATCAACACTCAATCAAACTAAAGCAAATGCGAATCATATTCTAAAATATCGATAACGTTAACAGCCCACATGTGCCCACATGTCAGTCTTTCCAGTTCTTTTAAAACAGTGGTGCGTAGATAAATCATGGAGTTGGATAAATCCCAAGATGTGTTCAAAAAACTTTCCAAAAGATATCCGTTAGGAAAAAGCCAACAGCACCATCCCCATGATTTTGACGAGCGATGCGCTAATTATTTATTCCGTCTTACCATTTGAAAAAAAAAAACAATACAAAATCTTTCGACTTGTTTATGTAGCTCAGTTTGAGATGATCTATATTTTTTTCCTTATAAAATAAATGCACCCTTTTGGTCATTTTAGGCTGTTTAGATATGACTTTTTTTATGTGAAAATTTTCGTGTAATTTCATAAGCGCCGAAAGAAATTCATAAGAACGAAATCCAGGGGGAGGCAAGATTTTCTAACAGAAATGCCTGAGGTCTATATCCTAGGCGGTGTTTTTCAAAATGAATAATATAAAAAAGGAAAAAAAAACATCTAAAATAATTTTTGTTATTAAATTCCTCAAGCAACATAATGTTTAAAATTTTGATGCAAAAATCAATATAAAAATGCAACAATAAGAAACGATTAAAAATACAAAAACAATCCTATATAAACTTTTTTCAAAATGTAGAGTTGAGTTGAAACTGTTATTTTATTTGCTTCAGCAGGGCTACATCCCTGAATCACTCCCCTTCTCCACTCCCGTGAAAGATAATACTTAGGTACTTTCTTTCTTGTTTTTTTTTTTTTTTTTTTTCACCTGATGAAAAATACTTAGTTAATTTTTTTCTTAGTGTTTAATTATTTTAAGTCATTTGGGAAAAATAAATTTCACAGTTGTTTTTTTCCCTTTATTAAAATAACTGCAAGAAAAAAGAAAATTTTGTATTAATTAACTTTCAACATCCAGGAAGGGAAAATGGCGCTCCCTTGCTGGCATCGATGTGTAAGGTAGAAGATGACAATAAGTTAAGATTTTTATAAAGTGATTCTTAAAACATTTTGCCGAATTCTAGAGGTTTTATTTAATTGTATTTTTTAAATATCCAATGAATGAATGTGTCTTTCACTCAAACGCCAGATAAATTCAATAAAATAAGCGAATATTCTCAATATTTTATTTATTTGAAATTTATGAGCAGGTAATATTGACGTATGGGATATTTAACACTTTATATCAGCTTATTTAATGCCATTACATTTTAAATATAACCAAACAATCGCAGCGGAACAACATTTTCTTATTCTTGATACGAAAAACAAAACTTGTCATAGAAAATAACAGAATATTAAATCCTTACTATAATACTAGATTATTCATTTTTATTTATAAAAATTAATGTAATAATTCTATTTATTAATTATTGTTATGGGATTGTTTGTTATTAGGAATTACCTATAACAGAATTTATGGAACTTTGTAGTTTTTATCTGATAATCTACTCATTTGTAAACAAGTTTCTACATTGTATTGTAGAGCATCAGTGTCGAATTATCTTGAAATTGAAATTGCATTGTATGTAATTGTATTGTATTGCAGATATGTTGTATTTTGTTAATTGGTGCCTGTTGCAACAAAATTCCATCGAACAAGAGATGAAAAATTGTCGAAGATTTTGAAGTGGTTTTTTCCATTTTTTTTCTGGAAAAAAAGATTTTTTACAAATAAAAACTGTTTTTGCAATTATTTTTCTTAAAAAACATAAAATAAACATTTTTTAGGCTTATGCATAGTAAAAAAAAATTGTTTTTACTTTACATGAATCCTTTTTCTTCTTCCTTTTAACATCCTCTCTTACCCGAAAAAAAAAAAAAAAAAAGATACACTAGAATTGAATGCTTTTTATTTAACATATTTTTTTTTCACAAACAAACGAACAAACAAAAAAAAAACACATTTTTAAAATTTATTAACATGTTGCTCAAATTTATTTATATTTAGAAATATTTTATTACAATTTAAGAAAATTTATTCCTGTTACAATTAAAATTTCTGACGCTGTTCGTCATTTAATGTAGATGAAAGAGGGCTGAAAATTCACAGTTGTCTTCTAAGAGAACTTTTTTCTTTCCGGATTTTCATTATTACACTTCTGGAAAACAAAACAGTTAAACTTAGTTTTTGAGAAAAAAAAGTCAAATGTCTTAAAATAAATCTATGTTGGAAAATAGAATTATGTAGATCCAATTAAATTAAAATATCTGCAATATAGTAAAGACGAATAAGACAGATGGCAAAATCTAATTATGAATCTAAACTCCTACTACTTTTATAATTTTATTTTTTTAAATTAAAAAAAAAAAATCAGATTTTGTTGATTTTTTTAAAAATTTTAAGAACACCACTTATTAATTAGCCATTTATTCCATTTATAAATATAAATAGAACTGAAATTATAATTCTTAAAATATATAAAAAGCTTTATAGCTCAAGCTATTACTACGCCATGAAATTATTTTATTGCGGTATACCTATATTTGTTTTTAACAAAAACTCATTATAAGATGATGATTTTTCAAACTTTAATACAATAGATTATGCATAGAGGATAGATCACGCATAGATTATGAAACCTTTTCCAACACTAACAGAATATTAACAGAATATTATTAAACGAACTATAAATGCTATTTATTCTGTACTCCTTAGAAAGATGTTTTAGTTTACCTCAGTGATGCACATCCATTTCATTATGTTTGAAGAATTGTTAACACCATTAAAACGCATCGGAAACGATTTTATCCCATAGACCATAATGTAAAGAAGTATTTTGTGTCTCCCTGTAAAAGAGCTATAAATGCTAAACACTTTATTTACAATACCTATAATTCTATAGTAAAGATCAATAAGATATAAAATATTCATGACAATCCGAGTATATCTATGAGAGTTGGAGTACAGAAAGACGGCAGACAGACAGACAAACTGAATTCATAAACACTTTTCAACTTACGTTGGAAAGTGTTAAAAAGAAAAAACAACTCTGTCGAATGTTGGTACTTAAGTATAGTAATAGAAAATAAACTTGTTAAATAATAATTTAAAAAACATATGCATATTTGCTTAAAATTTAAGCATCATTAAAATAACATGCTGAAAAAAAAGCGGAGGGGGGAAGGGGGTTCGTGGGCGAAAGACCTGAAGTGTCTATTTCAACATAAAAACAACTTAAAAACTTTCTTGCTCTTTAATGCCAAATAGAAAAATACTTAAAATGAAAATAAATAGAGAAAAAAAGCTTATATCAAATACATAAAAAAAGCATTCAAAACGCACATATTTGCTATACGTGCTTATGTAATAACAAGAGGTATTACTTTTTATCCTTTATATATCTGAAACATAGCTAAATGATATACTCAAGATTTTGATTAAATTTTTAATTTATACGATGTCCAATAAGTTAATCAGTTAAAAGAATTTAATTAATATATTTTTTAAATGAAAAGTAATAACCAAGTGGTAAAGAAAAATAAAATTAAAAAATGATCTATTAACGAGCAGAAAGGCAAGCTTATATATTTTTTTCTTTTTTTTTTTTTAATTTTTTTTAATACAGGGCCCTAGATGGGCCCTTTAAGAGACCAGCTCTTGAAATTTGGAATGGCCCTAACCCCTTTTTGTAGTTCTGCACCACAATTCAAAAACTATTTGTTAGATCAAGCTGAAATTTATTGTATGTATATTAGAAACTTCTAGAAATACATTTCTTAAAAAACAATTATAGGTTATAAATTATAGGTAATTATAGGTTATAGGACTTGCAACTCAATTTTTTTCAAATATTAATTGCATAATTCAGACATTTTTTTCTTTTTTCTAATGAATAACAATTACACAAATTATGTTTTGGATACTAAATTACTACAGGAAAAATCAGCATGAAAACAATTATTACAGGAGATAAAAATGAAAAAATTACACCTTTATCATTCAAAAACTTCATCACCAAATTGCTTTAAATTTAATACATACATTTAAAATTTACCCTAGAATCAAAATATGAAGCCAAATTTAAGTGTATGCATTGAGCAGTTTTCAAATTGTTTCTACTTCAATGTGAAGAAATACTTGAAAAAAAAATATATATTAATTTAAACAAGAACGAAAAACCATGCATTAAGCATAGATTATGAAAAACTTTCCAACACATTCAGAATGCTATATTAAAATTTCGCCGTTTAATAAGGTGGAACATGATGTCTAAGTAAACAATTTGTAAACGCATTTGAAAACCTAATTGCACCAATTAACACCAATAGTAGAAAAATATCCGAATTCTTTTGTGTAGCCCTGTATAGGATTTATAGAATTCAAACAAACCGAGTAACATGTAAAAAATCAAGTGGATAAGCGTGATCGACGATCGCACAAAGGATTTCGTTTAATATTCCTTTCAAAACACTTTATCCTTTCTTTAATAAATCAAAATAAATTTCATTTAGCAACTAAAAAAAAAAGGTCATGTTTTTTTTTAAGTAAAAGTTTACCGGTTTATTTTTTCGTTTTTTGAATATCTAAATTGGCCCGATAGCGGGCGATGCCCGCTATTATACTCTGTCATAATAATATCTGTCATGTGGAAAAAATGCGATATTAAAAAAAATAATAATAATAAAACAAACAAAAAAAAATCAAAATTAAACATGTTGTATCGAGACCTTCAAAATATTAAAATATTTCGCAAAGTGTTGCCAAGCTTGGCGAGCATTTGACACTAACGCATACGAATAGATAGTTTTATGCATATGATTGGGAAAATGATTACAACACTGAAATATAATAATTTGCGAGAAATCATGTTCACTAAAACTAAAAAAATAATCCCTAATTTTTCCCCGCTGCTGTCATGTTTCAAAATATCAATCACCCTAGAATTTCAAACTACTATATCTCAGTGTCTCAGCCATTTTTTAAGATAAAGGCAAAACAAAACATACTCCGTATTTCTTGTGTATCAAGGATTTTTTATATATTATACACGAATTTATATATTCTTTTTTTTTGTATATTCTTTTTAATTTTAAATGTTTTAGGGGCCGCCATTTTGAAACAAGATGGTGGACCAAGCTTGGCCAACGAGCTCGATCGTGATATTGGTGAGCCTAATACACACCCTTAGTTACATCCAAATCGGTTTATAAATACGACTGCTATCGTATGACATAGATCAGATACATATACGGAGTGACGAAATCAGAAAAATAGCCAATATTAATTGGATGAATAAAGAACTGGACAGGAAACAATGGAAAAATCTGGGGAGACATACATCCAGCAGTGGATTGAAAATAGTTGTTGTTGATGATGATGATATATAATTCATCATTTGAACGAAGAGTAATTTTGGGGTCTGGAGACCATGATCTGTGAAAATATACCGAAAATTTCTGGAAAATTGCTTTCCTCCGATTGGTTGCAATAGGTAGCTTTTTACGTTTTGTAATGAAAGCTATCTAATGCAATTCTTTTAAAAATATGCGTTTATTAGTTAATAGTTTAATACTTATTAACACATGATTATACGTTGAGAAAACAATTTAGAAATCTTGAATAGATAGTTGGTTTAAATAATGCTTTTTCTCCCCTATTTCCATATCTTAATAATAATAATAATAATAATAATAATAAACAAAAGAGCAAAAATTATATTTAAAAAAAATGAATTCACTAGCTTGCGCTTACTACGAAGCATAAGAAAAAGCGGTGAATTTTCCATAATCGGTTTCGGCGTTCACGGCAAAATAATGTATTGTAGCGGAGATTATTTGAAAAAAATCATGAATTACCGTCATGAAATGAAGCCTGATTTTCAAGATATACGTTGAATGCGAAAAATGAGTGTTTTTTTTATAAAAACTATTTTTACTTTTATTCTTATTTTAATTTTTGTTTTTAAATAATTACTGTAAATGTATTTAAAAGACATTTCTCAACATTGAAGAACATAAATAATTTCTGAAATCAGACTTCTTTAAAAGCTAATTATTTAAAGGGTTAAATTGAATAGTTAGCACTAAATAAAGCAAAAATAATACTCCTAAATATTTCTTAACTGCATATTATTCTTCGGCATTCACGAGAAAATCTAATTAAGAAAGCCTTCTACATTCAAACAATTATTAAATTAATTAAACAAGTAATCGCTATACTCAAGGGGACGAGTTTCAGAATCCTTCAAAGTACACAGTGAATTCGACAATCGTAATGAAATGAATTGTTTTATTTATGGAAGCACTCTAAAATAAGACAAATAAATCTTTATAAATGAATTCCGTTTTCTAATATCTTTATTCAATGCTTTCATTTGATTACCGGATGCACCCATGGAAATGTAACGCAATCAATTAGTAAAGATAATGGTTGCAATTTACAATTTATATTTATAACTGTCCAACTTAAAATAATTGCATATATTAACAATAAAAAAAATAAAAAGAAATGATGAATTAATTTGATTTGATTTGTTGAATTCAGTTTCTAAAAGATAAAGTACATTTGCATGAAATCTCAATTAATATTAAATTTTATTCCACACCGTTATTACACCATTTTTTTTTAAATATGGAAGTCCGATCGATAGTTTTTGATGGTTATTCAAGTCATATCAGCATCAGAAGAAATAAAAAACAACATATTTCTGCTACATGGTTCCCCACCTGCCTTATGTATATATGTGATACGGAATAAGATGACCCATTTATAATTATGAAATAACTTTTTTAAATCTTCAGGATTGTGAGAAAAAAAAAAAAAAAATCTGGTTTTTCTTTTGGTTGACCATGGCCCTTCCGGGGATCATTACCTAACAAGTCAGAGAGCGGTGTTAGTAGTGATAAATTATCCATTTTTGCAATCGTAAAAAAAAAAAAAAAAAAAAAAAAAAAAATCATTTGTTTTATTTCAGGAACTTGGTTCAAAAAATTGCAATTCTCCCACATTTGTAAGTGAAAAATATTTAAGTGCTTGGTATTTATAGCTCTGATCATTTTAATTTGCACATATTGAACTTTCCCTCTCTTTTTATAAGAATATATTCAGAAGCACTAAACATAAATCTAAAATCCCTTAACTATATCATTCTCACAGAAAATTCGGAAAGACTATACCGGGATACCATATTAGAGGTATAATCCCCTATTTATGCTTCTTTATTTATTTAAATAATATTCCTCTTATTTTTGGCAATTTGTCTCTCCCCCACCCCTTAATTTAAATTACATAAATTTAACCTTTACGTAAAATATATAAAATATTTTGAACTCATTCCTTATGAAACATAAAAATCTAACGCATTTAATTTGAGAATTTTAAATTTGATTCCCGAATTAGTTTTTAGAGTTTGTACATCGGATATAAGTAAGGGAAGAGGGTAATCCCTCTTAGTTTACACTAAACAAGTTTAGCATTCGCTAGAATTATCCGATTGACTTTAAATCTTGTATACCCATTTATTCGAAGAATTGGGAATAGCAGATATCCTTTGATGTGGGAGTGTAATGCAAGATTAGTATACAGAGCCTGTAAGCTCAAATTAAAAAAAAAAAATCATAAATTTGGCGTAAATAGGATATTAAGTCAAATTCAAATCTAGATTTTAAATTATAAATGGTATTTACCTATGATTTCTAGCCTTTTACGTATGAGACATCTATCCCGATCAAGTTGGGTATCTAACCCTGAGATCCGGGATATATGGCCAAAATCGTTGATTAAGTTTTTTGATAAAAATACTGTTTTATATGGTATTTATATTAAAGTAATACTTTTTATGATGTCCTACATAAAATTTGGAGTACATAGGTTACATATGCACTACAAAAGTCATTGCTATAAATAAGAAAAATGAAGGGGGGGGGGGGGGGGGGAGGGGGAGCTTAAGTAGAGCAACTATCTCGGACTTACCCTATCGAAATCTTATCCAATTAATCTAGAAAAATATCTAATTAGACATTAGCGTCTACTCTATCCTTCGTTAATCAAAATGTCCAATGTAAAAAAGAAAAAAAAATGTCAAGTTTATCAACTGATTTCAGTTTAACTAAAGATGCCCAGTTCAAAAAACATTTTTGCCAATCCAACATAAAACGCTGTTATAGACATATTTGCAAAAAAAAAAAAAAAAAAAAAAAAAAGAAAAAGAAAGAAAGAAAATTTATAAATGAGCCTTCAGAACATCTCGAATACATCTTCATAAAAGTTCATGATTTAAATTACAAAAGTACGCAAAATTCTGACAAAATAAAGTATGTTGAAGAGACTGGAAACAGTCGAAGTTGTTAAAGCAAGGAAAGAATGATTAGTTATACAAACAAACAAAACAAAACAAAAAAAGCAGAGGTTGTTAGTAAACAAGGGTTGGAAGGTTAGAGTTGAAAATCTATATCTTTATACACACTGCAAAAAATAATTGTTGATTTTACAGTATAAAACTGGCACCCCAGCTGCCATGCGCGGTAGCGTATTACTGCTTGCACGGCAGCGTATTACTGCTTATTTTACTGTTTAATACTGTTAATTTTACGGTATAATACTGGCAGCTGGGGTGCCAGTTTTATACTGTAAAATCAACAATTATTTTTTGCAGTGCAGGGAAAATAAATAGTGGTCGAAATTACCTTATTATTGATTGAATTACCACATTTTTTTTAAAAACGTTTTACTGCGATACTTTCGACTATTCTCTTACATACTTGAAAATTGAAGTTAACTTAATTTTTACTTTTTTATGTTATTGTCAATAAATCAAATTATTTTTAAAAAGAAAGAAACAATTCTCTATGTTTGTCTGAAATCCGGTATTTAATAATTAAAAACAAATTTTCTGAAACAGATCGGAATAACCCCTGCCTGGCACTACCTTTTTAAAGTATATATATATAGCGAGAGTAAAATGAAGTAGAGCGTAAAAATAATCCAATAATGTGAAAACATTAAAAAAAAAAAGTAGTACATTTACGATCTAATAAAAATTGCTCTTTTATGCTAAAGATAACTCTTTTGAAAATTTTGCCCGAATCAGCTTTTTTTAAAGAAGAAAAATAAAGAGACGTTTCTATGTACACGCAAGCACGCACATTTTTGAAGAATTCTTTACTTCACGTGTAAGAAAATGAAACTCGTAATACTGAAATAGATTTCTTCACATTATACAGAGTAATACTTAGACAAACACTTTTTCATGTTCCCATTTAAATACAATTTGATTCACTTAGATGCAGTTGCATCTTTTCAGTAGCAATAGAGTTAAAACTGCACATGTCCTGGAATAAAGCTGTCAGTTTCATATTTGAATAATCCTATGAATTTATAAGAGTTAACATTTAGCTTCAAATCAATAAACCCTGTCTCGAAGTTTCTTTTTAGAAGTCATACCCCGTATTTACTCATTCATAATGTGCACTTTTTTTGCAAAATTCTGGGGCTAAAAAGTATAATGCACACTATAACAAGGACTATTTTCGACAGATATATATACTGGTGTCCAGAAATTAAGGGGCAGTGACCAATTTCACACATTTCATCGTATATCTTACTGAAACTCGTGAGGAAATGCCCGGAATGCCCTTGAACTTTGAGGGTGTAAAGAACATGTTTGACTTTATGTTTTTCAGTGAAGATTCGGTGTAATCAAAAATCGCACAAAGTTGTTTCGTTTAATATTCCTTTCAAAACACTTTATCCTTTCTTTAATAAAACCAAATAAATTTCATTTTCAAAAAAAAAAAAAAAAAAAAAAAAAAAAAGTCATGATTTTTATAAAGTAAAAATTTACCGGTCTATTTTTCTCGTTTTTTCGAATATCTGAACCTGTCCGATAGCGGACGAAGCTCGCCATTATACTATGTCATAATAATATATGTCATGTGGACTAAATGCGATATTTAAAAAAAAATCAATTTCAAAATTAAACATGTTGTATAGAGACCTTCAAAATGTTAAAATATGCCAATATTTCCACAATCGGGTTTTTATCACGATTCAATACATTCCTCAAACTCATATATTTACTGTTCTCTATTACTCATATTGATACCTTCTTTGTATTATTCTCAAACATTTGAAAAATCTGTTAAACTTCCAATATGACGTCAGATTAATTTTCTTTTTAATTCTCTAATGACGTCATATTAAGCTGCTTTCTGTATTTACACATACTCATACTCCTTGTATTATTGAGAAATGTTTGAAAATTTCCGTTCTATTACCAATATAACGTCATATTAATCTTTTTTTTTTTTCAATTGATGAAACTTTTTATTTCATTTTAATTTTTCAGGTGGAAATCTTTCAATAGAAAATTAATTATTGTAGAAAGAATTTTATTGTGGAATTTTAATTGTTGGCAACTACTATAACGAAAAATGTTTAAATTTAATAGGAAAAGGCTGTTAGAATTTTGGTTTTTTATCTCTCTATATTAAAATAATACGATTTTTTCAAATTTTAATATTTTGAGCTTTATAGTAGGTATTTAGCTATAAGTACACAAATTTTCATGTCTGTAAGTTATATAGTTTCTGAGAACCGGCTCTGTAACAGACAGACAACGAAGCGGGAGTAATAGGGTTTCGTGAGATGAACGAAACCCTAAAAATGATCTGTCACTGTTGCAAATGACTGTGTAGGTCCTGTTCAACATTTGTGTGTATTTGTGTAAGCATAGCACGTATATTCGTAAAGATGTTAGCGTTTCTGTGAAAAATTAAAAAGGTTTTTTTTTATAGCATGCAGAGTTCTCAGCCGAATTTCCAAAAACTTGACAAAATATCGTAGAAATAGTATACTGTGATTATAATATTAATATATTGAATATTTGATGAGATATAGGTATTTTTATGAAATAAATTTTAACTGCCTGTTCAAAATACGTTTATTTAATTGAAAGAAAAAGGAATGTTGTCAGCTTAAGCCATTTTTGATTTCAGTTGTGATTTCTAAAACTTTGCTTATTACTGCAGATTATTTTTAAATGTTTAAATAGCTCTTCAGTGCGCCAAAAATATTTCTGCTGCTGGTTACACAACAGTGTATTTCATCATTTCAATGCGTTTCTGAATCGATATCAGTAGTTATAGTTTAAGACTTTTTTACAAGTGCACATTTTATCATCGTCTTATATATAGAACAACTCAGCTTTATCACATTTTTATAAATAATATGGCCTTCTTTTTCGGAAACTAAAATAGATTTTAAGTTTGATAAGTAATACTTGTAATCATTTTAGGTTTAATTGCAACCAATTTAATTTTAATTTTATTTTTAGATTTTGAATTTGTCTAATTTTTATTATTTTATCTGACATGAATTTTTTTTTCATTACTTAAGTAATTATGTGAAAGTAAAAGGTACTTTCTTGTTAGAGCAGCCCCCTGCAATTACAATTACACCAAGGTTGCATTTACGATTTCGCCAATGCCGTTGCCAAGTATATATATTATGTCATACATCACATGCCGAGGCTAACGATAAAGACAGGCTACTGCGGTGCATTCCACTTATCTTTTTTTACAAACCGCTAGAGTGGTGACGTAATGCTCTTTTGGTACACCTGCATTGGTGCATTCGAGCATCACGTGACTCCCGCGGTCTTTAAAAAGGATACGCGTAAAGCACCACGGTAGCCTTTCTTTTTCGTTAGCCTCGTCACATGCCATAAATTCATATATATATATACGCCATATACATGGTATATACATCATAAATATGTATCATATATGCGTATATATGTCATATATGCGTAACATATAACTTTCAAAACAGGTGTACACGACACAGGTGTACTCAGTGTACTCAAGTGTTCTATTGTTCTATATATGGAACAATTTCTTAAAAGGAAACCTATACAGTGGAGGGAAAAGAAAACATATCTTATGTGTCATATATATGTCATATGTACATCACATACGTTTTCATGTCATATATATACGCCGTGTATACGTCAGATATATGATATTATATCATGATCGCATACATCATTATCAAATATGAGTATACCGTGATCACTTAAATCATATATGACCATAAAGTTATATACGTCATATACTTGGGGAACGCTATAAACAAGAAGTACCAAACAGAATGGCCAAAATTCTCATCAAGTTTAATAATCACAAGTTATATATTAATAGTTGACCTGCCCGGTGTTGCCTGGGCACGTCATAAAACCATAAATGAAACTCAAATAAAAAATACTGATAAAGTGATAAAAGTGCTCCTAAGAAAACATAAAAAAAAAGCTTTTGATGTCCAAACCTATTGAAAATTTTAATGGTTATAAATATAAAGGTTTTACAGCCCGTGTAAAAATTACGTCAGAAATATTGTTATCTGGTTGTAAAATAAATTTGTTTTATTCCCCCCAAAACAACCCTATTTCAAACTCTATAGAAGGAGAGAACTCCCTCCCCCTTTCATTTTCCTTTCCAGCCTTCAAAAAAAGTCAGAGTGCATCCAACCTTTTCCTTTTTGTTCACCCCTCTCTCAAACAAAGCGGGTGGAAGAATGGATGCTCCCTCCAGGAAAGGGGAATAAAAATAGAATGAAGAAGAATGTAGAAGGCACATTTCCTAGCGGTAGGGTTGTGAGCAGTGAAAGCTAAACGACGGGCTATTATTTCCCCAACTCTCTTGATAACTTCTTAATTCTATTTCCTGCTGTATTCACCCTTCAAAAAAAGTTGAGGCGTGCGCAGTAAGGTCGAATTTGCACTGAAAAATTAAGACTTTTTGCTTTTTGCTTTAATATATATTACTACTGAATAATAGCAAGTATTGCTGAGTAATTGCAAAACAGATGTACACAATTTATAGAACTGGATCGTACCATTTTCCTACCTTTGGAATAATTTGTTAAAAGGAAACCTACAAAGTTTTGAATTTTATATTTTTCTTTGTTGCTTTATTAGTTATTAGTCGGTAATTGTAGATTTTTGCAAAAATATTCCTTTTTTTTTTAATATATGTGATTAAATATGTCTTAAACATTGCATTATTCATTAAATGAAAAGGGTATTTAAACATTTTAGGAATCCATATGAAAAATAACAACTTTAGGAATTAGACTTACAGGTTGACTTAAAACATTGCTCATTCTCAAAAGTAATTAATGAAAATCCATTTCAATTAACGTGAAAATTTGTGGAATTCCGAAAATTTCTGTATAATGTTGTAATTCTCTTAAACAAAGAAACCGTGAATAAGTAATTAAACGTTTTCTACGGTAAAATTTACTGACTGCGAAATAACCGAAAAATTAACATTTCAAAATGTTCTCAAAAAAGTAATTTTCCACAGAAAATTAACTAGCTAGATACAACTCTATTTCCATGACATAATTACCATCTTTTTAACAACACTATTATAAAATAAAACAAGTATGTTTAACTTTCTCCGAAACTTTAAAAACTGCATAAAATTTCATTCATTATATTCGCTTTTAAAACTTTCCATCATTTCCTATTCAGACACCTGTGCAATATATTACAATCATTTTTAGCTGTCAATAAAGGCGCACAATAAATTCGCAACAAACATTTTCTAAAAATGTCTTCTCCAGTCTGTTCCATAAAAAAAAAAAAAAAAAAAACTGCATTGCGTAAGCAAATCTTTTGTCGTTTCTCCTTCTTACATTTGTATTCTGCTTTCGTCAGTTCAATAAAAATGATGCATTTATTGATTAACTATCACAACGGGATATTATTCACGCTCAATCTGGAAGAAGCTGATGATGATGATCACCATTTTTTATTTTTTCCAGAATACTGTATCTATTTTTTTTTTAAGTCTGTACACCTAAAAAGAAAAAAAAAAACAAGCATAAGATTCAAAGTACACTGTAAAAAATGACCAATGTTTCTTATTTTATGAAAATATGCTATAACCACGAACAAAAAAATAATATAAATCTTCCAAGTTATCCGAAATTCCGAATAGCGTGTTCCATTGTCTTTTGAATCCCCAGAAACCAATACATTTCTAAAATTTAAAGAATTATTTATAAAAACAAAGTACTTTTCGCTGCCCGTATTTTTCAGAAACGTTTCCGAAGAGTTTTTTATAGTGTATTAATTAGTGTCCTCAGCCTGGAATACCAGATTTTCGAATGTCATTCATTCTCAAGTAAACGTTTTCAGCCGCATAAGTTAATTTATACATGAAATAGTAAAGAAATAATCCTAATTTTAATGTTATTGTTAACGCTGTTAATTTTGCATGTTTGTCTGTTAAACATATTTTTTGAGCATGAAAATGTTTACTTGAGAATTGATAGCATTCGAAAAACAGGTATTCCAGGCTGAGGACACTAATTAATACACTATGAAAACCCTTCGGAAACGTTTCTGAAAAATACGGGCAGCGAAAAATACTTTGTTTTTATAATTAATTCTTTACATTTTGGAAATGTATTGGTTTCTGGGGATTGAAAAGACAATGGAACATGCTATTCGGAATTTCGGATAGCTCAGAAGATTATATTATATTTTCGTTCGTGGTTATAGTATATTTTCATAAAATAAGAAACATTGGTCATTTTTTACAGTGAGAGTCCTGTGCGAATCGAGTTGTACCCGACCCAAACCCTAAAAATTTTGTTTAAAGTCAACCAGAAACACGACGAAAAAAAATTATCAACCCGAAGGGTAACCCAATTTTACCCGAACCCGACTTGACCCGACCCGTGGTTCGAGTTGACACTAATTTTTTGTTCGTTGCGGGTTGGATTGGCTTTAAATGTTTCGGTTTCGGGTTGACTCGATTTCTCAAAAAAAAAGGCCTAAACTATTTTTTTTCTAGATTCATTTTCATATATTCTAGAACAGCCATGCTCAACCTGCGGCCTACGGGCCGCATGTGGCCCGGCGACCTTTTATTTGCGGCCCGAGACACGCAATCATTAATCCATATTTATAAAAGAGAATAAAGGTATTTAAGATCTTTTATCTTTGTTTTATATATTTTAATGGGAAGACAAAATCTTCCCAGTCATTTATAATTTAAAAGTACGTCATTTGCTTAGTGAAAGCCATCTTACATAGTCCTATTTGTATGACAGAGGCGTATATATTTTTTAATGTTCACCACTAATCAAATATTACTTCAAATTAATTAAATTTCAACTATATATTTTCACATTTTAAAAATATATGAAAGTTTTGCATTGAGCAAAATCAAATTTATTAATTTTTTTTTTTTTTTTTTTTTTGTGTGTGTGTGTGTGTGTGTGTGTGTGTGTGTGTGTGTGTGTGTGTGTGTGTGTGTGTGTGTGTGTATGTGTGTGTGATCTTTAGAATCTTTAGATCTTTGTGAAATTTAGAAATTTAGCAGTATTTTATCATCTCGTTTTATACTTATTATATAGCTAAAGCTATGTAATATTTATATAGTTTAGTAAGCTCATTATATTTTGTTGCACTGCTTTGTTATGCTACTTTGCTATGTTTCTATTTTAATTACATTTTTGTTTACATCATTACATAAGTATAGGGTGCTGCGGCTCGCCTATAACAAAGCAAACTTATGTTTGTGGCCCGCGCGGAAAAAAAAAGGTTCAGTATGGCTGTTCTAGAATATGTATAACGTCCTGTGCTTTCAAAATATTATTTTGTAGATTGCAACTAATCACTGTGGATTTATAAGACGTTCTTTGCATTGAAAACTTAAAATCTTATTAATTCGAAACTCAAATAAAAAGTAAGTTGCGCACAATATTTATCAGTTCTGATAAAGATATTTTAAAACAAATTTAATGCTTGGAGGGATCTTTTTTAATAGAGATCAATCAAAAATTCAATTACTGTTGTAACAAGACAGCGTCATAAATAATAAAAGCAAATGTCAAACGAACCGAAATCATAACAATTTCTCAAATGTGCCATCAACAGACATTAAAAAGAAAAAAATGCTATACTGAAAGATAATTTATATTTTTATATAGTTTTGGGGAAAAATGTATATAAAAAATAATTATTCTAATTCATAACGTATGAAAAACAACATGAAGTAAATAATTTAAGCTCTTTTAAATTATAATGAAGGAGTATTTTATCCAGTGCAAAATAGCAAATTAAAAAAAAATCATGCGTGACTCATAGATTATGAAACACTTTCCAATAATACAAAAGTGTTGTTTTGAAACTTAACCTATTTCTACTGTATCTAAATAAACAATTTAGAAAACACATAATATAAACCTACTTTCAAAAATGAAGACCTACAGACGGTAATATAGTTGAAATTTTTTGCGACGCTCTCTATGTATTTCTATACACTTTTATTCACATCACATAGTATTTAAAAATTTGATCCAGCAGGAAAACGCACATTTGACAATCATCATCTATTGACTGCAATGTATTTTAATAATTTTAATCAGTCCTGAATGACAAATTATTTTTATTATGGACACATATTAAAAAATTGCACCAACTTTCATTTTTCAAATAATAACACCCACTTTTGACATTTTATTTGCGTTATTTGGATCTAATCAGCCCGAAAAAGGATATAATTTTTACAACTTTTCTTAAATCTTCACAGAGTTAGAATGGTTCAAACTTTGATGAAGCTAAATCCACATTACACGTTATAACTTATATTTTTCCTAAAACTAATCCGATTGAAATATTTATTTTTTAATGAGATACAATGAGTCGATCCAAATCTAATCCAGACACTTTTATAAAAATTCAAATGCATATTTTTAATTAGGAAAATTAATAATAAATTCATATTCAAAGAATTTGTGAATTAGGACATACATTATTTTTTACACAAAAATAATCAACGTCATTGAAAATATTTCTTTGTACTTTTACAGCTCTTTCCTACCATTAGTTTCTGAGTTATAGAACAATTTTACTTTTCGATGGTCGCGACTGGTCTCTATAGATGCGTTCACATTGCGGCGTTATTATCGTTCTAGACGTTGGCATTTCTGGCGTGAAATCATAAGATCTAACCAATCAGTTTGCTTCATTGGTTGTTTATGCGCCACTGATTGTTTGGGTCTTATGATTTAACTCCTGAAACGCCAACGCCTAGAATGATAACGCCATAATGTAAATGGACCTTTTAGGGGACCGTCTACGGGAAAAGGTCCCTTTAGACCAGTGGTTCTCAACCTGTGTGCCGCGGTACAGTGATGTGCCGTGAGAGGAGTTCCGGTGTGCCACAAAAAGTTTCAGTCAAGTGATATCAAGATTTTAAGAATTAACGAAACTAGTCGATAGTTTAACATTCATACTATTTGATTTATTTTGAAATGACGTTTAGTGTCATGAAATTGCATTATTTAGAAGTTTATTTGTCTATTTGCATATCAGAAAATTGTGATGAAAGATGGTTTAGCATCTTTAGATAAATTTAATTCCTCCTGAAATATTATGAATGATCGCATTGGATGATTTAAGATAATGCCTAACCCCGAATTCTATCTTATAAATAAAATATTTTAATTTAAAAAAGTCAAGCTGAGATATTTCTATAAATGTTAATGTACATTAAAGAGAAATACACACACACACACACATATATATATATATATATGTGTGTGTGTGTGTGTGTATATACAGAGGTGTCAAGCTCTCATTAATCTTCCGTAATATGTGGGTTAATTTGACCCAGGTTTAATACGTTTCGCACCAGAAATGATTTAAAAAATGAAATTAAATTCCACTTAGAAACCTGAAATTACATAAATAAAGATTCATCCAACAATTTCACTGATTCGAAGCGTTGTTAAACTGGGTCATATTAAACAACATATTACGGAAGATTAGCGGGAACTTGGCATCTCTGTATATATATATAAGAATTTTAACACTATTTTTATTACAATTTTTCATAAATTATTTTGCTCTTTTTCTTGTCCTAATGGAGGCACTTTGTTGATGTTTGTAAATAAAATTTAAATGATACACATTCCTTTGATATGTTTTTGTGATCATAAGTTTAGTGTGTCGTGGAAGTTTTAACGCGGGTTTAAGTGTGCCGTTGGGTAAAAAAGGTTGAGAACCACTGCTTTAGACCATAAACAATAACACACAACATTGATGCAGACAACAGCGGGAGTACCGTTTACGGAAGTCCCGTAAAAATCACTTTTTGAAGGCATTACTTCTTTCTTTTTCTCATGTGCAACAACGATCAGAGAAGAACTCAAAACAATGCTTTCTTGATCACTATATGTTTTTAGCCTGAAGAAAGTGGATTCATATTCTTCCGAAACATATAGCTTTTCCAGTGCTTTTAAAGAATTTAAATACAGTTCTTGGAAAAAAAGGAAAAAAAACGCACTACCCGATATTATTTAATCACCAAATTATCGTTGAGAGATGGTCTAATCATTGTATCCCATAAAAAAAATAAAAATACTTCGCATGAATTTTTGGGAATATATTTAAACCCTTTCTAACTATATGAATATTTAAGAAAAAGTATATAGTAGTATAATAACTATACCTTTTTCTGGGCTGTCTTGATACCGGGAACTCAAGTATGGTGTTAAAAGTCGGTGTTACCATTTGGAAATTCAAAGTTTGTACAATTTTTAATACACTGCTCAAAACAATTAAAGGATATTGCAGTTTTAGGTGGATTTTGTATCTGGGAAACTTTTTAGCTGATTGATACATGGTCGACAGACATAGTAGGTTATATGAGAATAAATTACACATGTTTGGCAGAAAAAATGCATTTTATTGCGCATTTGTGTACAAAAGGAAAAAAACACAATTTGTGCATATGAGAAAAAAAGAATAAGAAAAGGTGTTTTCTTCAAAGAAAATCATTTTCAGTAGGGGGTATGGTTTCCACGGGCGGCCAGCAACGTTGAACACCTTTGAGGCATGGACTCAATGAGGCTATTAATGACGAGTTGGGGTATTCTGCCCCACTCTTCCAGAAGAGCTCTTTCCAGTTCTTGGAGAGTTTGTGGGGGTTGTTGGCGGCCAGAAACTCGTCTTCCTAGAGCGTCCCAAACGTGCTCGATTGGATTCATGTCTGGAGAACACGCTGGCCATTCCATTCGAACGATTCCTTCCTCGAAAAGGAAATCCTCCACCAGGTTTGCACGATGTGGCCTGCAGTTATCGTCCATTAAAATGAAGTTATCTCCGATTGCTGCAGCGTAAGGGACTACAATAGGTCTGAGGATCTCATCCCTATATCGGCGACCAGTCAGAGCTCCATCTCGAATGATGTAGAGGTCAGTGCGCCCGTCAATGGAGATGCCACCATACACCAACACGCCTCCACCGCGAAATCTGACACTTTCGTGCACGAACGCAGGATTATTCCTACTGCCACGGTCCCTCCAGATGAAAATACGCCTATTATCCGGATGCACAGAAAAACGGGACTCGTCAGAAAACAGAATATTGCTCCATTCATTTCTCCTCCAGTTGACATGCTCGGTTGCCCACTCCCTGCGGTCGCGACGATGCCTTGATGTTAATCTAACACATACCATCGGTCGGCGAGCATACAGACCTACAGCATGGAGCCGGTTTCGGACAGTCTGAGTTGAAATCGTGGTGCCTGTAGCCGAGCGAAGGTGTTGTTGGAGAAGAGTAGCGTTCATGTTTCGGTGTCTCCGAGCTGTTAACGCTAAATACCGATCTTCATTGGGCGTTGTTGCCCGTCTACGACCTTGCCCTGGTCTTCGGCCTGCACATCCACTCTCCAAAAAACGGTTCCAGATCCTGGAAATGACACTTTGTGACACTCCAATGGCTTGCGCTACTTCGGCTTGAGTTTGGCCCCCTTCTAACCTACCAACAATTCTCCAAGCTTCTGAATCTGTCAAATGACTTCGCTGAGACATCGTACTCATCGAAACAAAGCAATCACTGAATGCCGATCATCCTTGTCTTCATTCTCTTTTATCCAGTCGAAAGTCAAATTTCATTCGCTGCCGCTGAAGCGACGTTTTTGACGTCGAACACAAAATTTGCATACTCCACAGTTTGAAAACCAGAAAAATTTGCATTTGTGATTCTCTTCTTCTATTTTCGGCAAAAAAAATTTCGTTTATATCTTTATTTTATATAAAACTTCAAATATCCTTTAATTGTTTTGAGCAGTGTATGTAGACGATCCGTATTTCAAAACTTGCATTCAAATTTAGAAAGTAGACACAATTTCCTTTTACTTCTTTTCGCCCCAATTTGGTGATAAATTAACATATGGAGTGGTGCGTTTTCTTTTTTCTTCAACCCCCCCCCCCCCTCCCCCCGAAAAAAACTTTACATTGATTTAATTATGCACCCGCTTTTACTTATACCATATACTTATACTTTAGCTTACTCAAATTATGCTATTCCTAAAGATATTTTACTTATCTTTCTAACTACATTTTACGCATAACTTGAGAAACAAACTGTAGTTGTAGTAGTACTCTGTTCATTTACTCCACATGTTCGAAACGTAACAGAGGTATTTTACCGAAACATATGTTTTATGAAAACACTGGCATTGGGCAAGATTCCAGGCCACTTGCATATGACGAAGGCATAATCTCAAATGACACAGAAAATCCGCATTTTCATTTCTTGAAATACAGAAATAGAAACTTCATTGGAAGATGCCCAATTCAATAAGTAAACAGGGAGTAAAAGCAGATTTTATGAAATTGTGAGCTAAGACCGGAATCATCAGAAAGGGTTCATTATCTATATTACACTGTAAAAAATGACAAATGTTTCTTAATTAACGAAAATATAATATAATCACGAATACATTTACAATATAAACACATCCTTGTTAACAATGGTTCTGAAAAGTGTTTCTTTATCTTTAGAAACCTCAGACATCAATAGCATTTCGAGATTTATAGAATTATTTATAAAAACAAAATTTCTCCAGCTGCCCGTAATTTTCGGAGACGTTTCTGAATAGATTTTATAGTGTATTATTCAGTTTTCTCAATCCAGAATATAGGTTTTTCGGATGCTATCAATTCTCAAGTAAACATTTTCATGTTCGACAAATATATTTAACAAACAAAATGCAAAATTAATAGTGTTAATATTTTCATTAAAATTAAGACTATTTCTTTACTCTTTCATGTATAAATTAGCTTATGCAGCTGAAAACGTTTACTTGAAAATGGATGACATTCGAAAAACAGGTATTCCAGGCTGGAGAAACTGATTAATAAACTATAAAAACTATTCGGAAAAGTTTCTGAAAAATACGGGCAGCAAAAAATACTTTGCTTTTATAAATAATTCTTTAAATTTTGGAAATGTATTGGTTTCTGGGGATTCAAAAGACAACGAAACACTCTTTTCGAAATTTCGGATAACTCAGAAGATTATATTATATTTTTGTTCGTGGTTATAGTATATTTTCATAAAATAAGAATCAATGGTCATTTTTTACAGAGTATAAAGCAAAAACATGTCTGTGAGTATAACGCTGACGTCATATTGACGGTGGCAACACGTGACCCATAAATCTACTGCAATTTTTAGGTGTGTTCGTAATTATATAAATACGTATAGCACCTATTAAGTCGTAGTCTGTCCGTCCGTCCGTCCGCGTATGGCGTATAGCAGCGCAAAAACTACCCAACCTAAAAAACAGACAAAAAAATATTATTATTATTATTATTACTATTATTGCTATTTACAAATAATAATCAGAAATATAATATGAGATATTTTTATCAATTTTGAATTATTATATATATATTTTTTTGTACAATTTTTGTTGTTGTTGTTTCAGGTAATAATCGAGAGACAATGTAATAAGCAGTATACAGAAGAAATGACGACTCAAAAGTATGGAACCGAATCTTCCCAATCGTGGCAAAACTACTTTTGCAAAATTTAGTTTTGTTGTAGTATAATATTAAAACTTTAGTTATTGTTTTCTACAATTTAACAAATATTTTCCATTTCTATAAAACATAAATAAATAACTTAAAAAGTAAGTAGTAGTCTAAGTTTCATTCACGATCAAACTTCAGTCCATTTTCGATACTTTAAATATTTCTGGTCCCCTTAAAATTTTGTCCAATCTTTTATGAGTTATCCTGAATGTATTATTATTATTATTATTCTTATTATTATTATTATTTTATCCATATTATGATAAATCTTATTTTTAACTTGCTTTGTATGTCCGTTCGGCTCAAATCTTGCAATCCAATTATTTAACTTGCTTTGTATGTCCGTTCGGCTCAAATCTTGCAATCCAATTATTTAACTTGCTTTGTATGTCCGTTCGGCTCAAATCTTGCAATCCAATTTTAACACACTTCCTGTCCCACAATTGACCTAATTTTTGGTAGTGTGGCATATTTTCGATGACAATACAATATTCTGTGAAAAAAAAAAAAAAAAAAAAAAAAAAAAAAAAAATGAAATTTACCTCCGCCATCCCACAGGGGATAAAAACATTTGTCCAATAAGGGTTTGTAAATGTCATGACATATTAGATCACGTTATTTTCATTTATTGCTTCAGAAATAAGCTGATGTGCTTCGATTGTTCTCAAATTCGCCATCTTTCAGTTCTTCGCAGGGACTGAATAGATGTAGGTTCGGTCCTCAAGAAAATGTTTTTCTTTTTTTTTTCTTGCCACGAAGCTGGATTTAAATTTGTATATCTACTTTATGTATTTATTTTTTAAGACAAAAAGATAAAAAAATCGATCGCATTTTAATTTATTTCTTTTAACACATTGACGGACAGTAGGAACAAGTGAAGTTCGAAAATTGACACGATATGTTTTTGTAATTTTTAGAATATTAGAAGTCTAGTTTTACTCTTTCTGCTTAAATAAACTTACTTTTGATTAATTCAGCACCTTTAATTAGGTTGCACTACTCCAAATTAAACTCCCTTCACAACCACGTCAGAGTGGCTAGTGGTCAGGGAAAAACACAGTCAAAAAAGTGATGAACACTAGTATATTCTTATAGAAAAATTTATGTTGATTATTTGATCAAATAATCAATTTGAATTTTTCTATAAGAATATACTGGTAATTATCATTTTTTTTTTTTTTTTACTGTATTTTTCCCTGACCATTAGCCAAGCTGCAACTCGTATAGCAGGTGGAAAACGAACTTCAACCTAAAAAATTGTTTCCAAAACATGACACTGGGCTTCTGCTTGTGCGCCGATAAATGCTGCTATAGCCGTAGTGTCTAAAAACGACCGTTTCGTTTTGGACGGTTTTGCCGTCATGCCACATAGTGAACTTCGCTTTGACGGCTATAGACGCAAGTGTCCGTCAACGTGTTAAAAAATGTATTTATTTCAATCAATTGTCCTCCAACATTTTTTTTTCTTTTTAGCAACATTATAATAAAAGCTTGTGTTTTATTTTTTTATTTTTTTGTTTCATTTTTCAATTTATTCTTCCTAATGTCAACTTTCGAAAAAAAAAATAATACATAACGCAATTTTTCTAATTTCTTGTTTTAAAAAAAAATCTCTTAATAATAATAAAAAAATATAAACTAATAAAATAAATTGACGCGAGATATTTCTTTGGCCTCCATGCATGTTTTATGTCATGTTACAAGGTTAAAATGTAGTTCAATTAACGGTAAAGCTTGATCACTTTATTTCGAGATAATTAATGTCGTTAATTTATTCTCCGAGACAGATATAGGTTTATTACACTGTACGTCTTAATAAATCACAAATGATTCATTAGGTATCCCAATTAAAAAGGGATCATTAAAGACTGCAATTATCATTTATTGCCTAAAAATAACGGAAAGTATTTATAAAGACCTTGGAGAAAAAATTTGCTTCGAAGATTTTAAGTCAGTAAAGTTACAAGTAAATGTATATGTATATTAAATAAACAACAAGTATAACACTTGATTAATTTTAAAACAATTATTCTAATTGGTAAATAAATCATATAAACATGTGAATGCGTTTCCAACTGGCTGAATAAGGATAGCTGGAAGAATTGTGTCCGCCAGATTCGTCAGCTCAGTTGGCAGAGCATTGTCAGCTTAAGCCAAAAGGTTCCTGGTTCGAATCCTGGCCTGGACATGTTTTCACTCAGTTGGAAAATTATGACACAAAAATCCAGTAATTTTTAAAGAAAAAATATAACCGTCTTTAAGGGATTGTTTATGATCTTTGTGTTTTGTGGCAACACTTTATTATAATCCTGACTAGAATCATGCACGCTTCTGATTATATCCTACTGGGGCCCACAAATTCTATTTGAATTCAACTCGAAACGCGACCCAAACCGGGTCGATTTCGGGAAAAATTTCATTACTCGCTTCTAATCTACACTGTTAAAAATTTGCAGCAATCTGTCCAGTCATTTGACCGTTTTTATAGAAAACGGTTACAAAACTGTAATTTAACTCTCTTCTGACCATACAATTGCCCATATTATGGTCAAAATATTGTTAAATTACGGTTACGTAACCATTTTCTATAAAAACGGTCAAATGACTGGACAGTTTGCTGCAAATTTTTAACAGTGTACATTGATATTAAATTCCATTTTTGGCAATTACCTTCAGTTTGACGCAAATTAAACGATCATATATTAAAATGTTTCACGTGTCCTTCTAAACAAACAAAAATACATACGATAACCTATAAACTGTAATAGGTTCCCGTTACAACGAACTCCACAGGACCGCTAAAATATTTCGTTGTAACGACTTTTTGTTTAACGGAATTACTTCTAATTCATCTAATGCATTACATATACACGTAAATTTGATATGTAAGATAGATTTACGTGTCAGTGTCATTATAGAGGATTTTAATAGAAGACTAGTTAAATTAACATAGGAAAAGTTAGTGAAATAAAATTCAATATTAAAAATGCAAAATTAAGGACTAATCTTTATTTAGCATAGAGTACATTATTTCAGAAAATCTGTGATTTTTGTTTGTACAAGGGAACTTGTAGTTGACAATAACAAAAACGTGTGTAATGAATGAATATGAAAAAATAGCTCCTCTGGAACATTCTTTTGATGAGAAACAATGCTACAGTTTACTGGTACTTAAAACGGCCTATAGCGGCGCTGTTGGTATACAGGATAATTGTTCCTTTAACTAATGGTATGAACTATTGAAATCATTCTTTATTGTAAATGCGTTTGGTAGTTTTAGATATTCAAATTCGGATAATTTTTACTTTTTCATATAATACGGAACACAAATGTCACACGAAATATGAAATTGTGCAAAAAAATAATCATTCGGAACAAATTAAAAATAGATGGCTTGAACTGAAATTCAATGAGCTTGTATGGGATTTTCCTGAAGCGAGAAGTTATATCTTTTCTCCACCAGATGACGTATTCGAGCGCTTGAATCGCCAATCTTCTGCATTCTATTCAAATAATATTTCATTTCTTAAGCAATGGAAAAAAAAAATTCAGCTCGATGAAGATTTTTTGTCGTAACGGAATTCCTAATTAAATGTACTTCGTTAAATCGGAATTTTTAATACATTGGGGTTAACACAATTAGAAAAGGGGACTTGTCAAATTCCGTAGTAACAGGATTTTTCGTTGTAACGGAATTTGTTGTAACGAGAATCTACTGTATATAAACTTTTATACGACTTTTTAAAAAACGTAATGTAGAACCTTGTACCTTAACACCCTATTCGGAATTCATAGCGAAAGGCCAATTTTTAAAAAAGTTAAAGCCCATACAGAAGTTTTTAAAAAAATCTTAAGTGACTCTACTCGAGTTTCCGAACGCGTGTCCAGAAAACAAAAATAAAAAAAATAAAAAAGGAAATTTTTATAAATTTCAGACACAAAGGGATCGGCTGGATTCGAACGCTGGACCTACAGTTTTGAAACTGGAGGAGTTACCTCTGCGCTACTAATGCTTGATGACATCGCCACTGTATCTATAATTTCTACTTTGTAACATTTCCTTGGTGACTTTTCCTATAGAATCGGTCGCAAAAATGTCTGAAAATGGTTTAAAAATTGATTAAATATTTCATCCGTCGATTGATTTGTACGAAAATCTATAGAATTCTTGCGACAGTGGTGACTATAACATAGTCGCCAAGTGGGAGATTAATCGGAAGTAGCGTTTTGTGGTTATCTTGTTCTCTCACTCTCTTATCACACACATACACGCACAAAAAAAAAAAAAAAAAGTTTACAATCGAAACTGGACCACCAGCAGCACGAGACTTTTCCAACAAAATAAAAGTTTGAAAATCGGAGCATCCATGTTTAACCCTCACCATTCAAAATAACTATTCAAACCAGAATTTATGTCATAAAACAAGTTAAATATAAACCACAAAGAAATAAAGTAAATAAATAAGTTAAATAGTTTTAAATAAAAATTCTGGTGTGAAAAGTTTTTATCAAGGTTGAGTAAATTTTCCTGTAGTTCTAGGGGTCAGTGCCATCCTGAGCAAGTCGTCCTGAAATAGCCATAAACCAAATCTTTTTCCATTATTCTCGAATGTTTTTGTGGTCATCGACAAAAGAAAAGGGAGTTTCAACAAAAGAAATGGGTGTTTTTCGACCTGTCAACGGCTCCCGCTCTTGACCTCTGATCTTTAGATATGCTAAGAAAGCCATTAAAGTTCAAAGAGTCCGACATACCACATCATAGATAGCAACACTTAAGAACGCGGTCTGTTTGGTCCTTCAGAGTTATGCATGGACATATACATAATATATATATATATATCATGCAAACGAATTGTATAACCTCCTTCGTTCGAAGTCTGTTAACCTTTGACTGCAGTTAGCGGTCGTATAGACCATTGTTTGTTTTTGTCAATTTTCACAGTGTAACTGATAACTTTCACAGTTTCAGTTTAAATACAGACACTAGTGAAATTTTGCTCTGTTTGGATCCCTAGTGTACTATAGCTGGAGCCTTCTGAATAGGTCAATCTACTTAAAATCTGAAGGCAAGAAAGTGTCTGTAACCATTCCGGGCGCGACCACTCTGGTCTGCGAATCGACCGTGGTTAAATGCCATGTTAGGATTAATGAAAAACCTATGCTTACATATGACAGCTAAATGATAATATCTTCTACTTGAAATCATGTCTGTTCAGCATATTATTCAAATAAAAAAATCATATCCTATTATAATGTTTTAAGTTCTTAATTAAAAATCCAGATTAAACATCGGAATTCCAGATATAAACATCGGAATCCCAGATATAAACAAACGAACACTGATGCCATTCAGCTTTGGCGCCATCTACTGGCTTTAAAATGTGCTTTTCTACAATACAAACCTTTCAATAAGAAAATCTTCATGCTGTTTATTTGTATGAAGTCTTATGAAAATGGTACGCAGATCAATAGTCCGTCATTTTTGACAGGGGTTATGTACTATAATTTCATATAAAACATGTATTCTGTAAATAATTTTTTCTCTAAACACTTTTTTTCAGAAATAGCGGTGATTTCTTTCATAGGGAGGCTTTGCGGTGCTTGGCGCCATTTACCTGCTTTAAAATGCACTTTTCTACAATACAAACTTTTCAATAATAAAATCTTCATGCTGTTTGTTTGTATGAAGTCTTATGAAAATGAAATGCAATATTCCGTCATTTTTGACGAGGGTTATATACTAGTTTTTATTATAAAAATCCTGTGTATAAAGTTTAGTACAGAAACAGTTATCCTAAAGGTTAATCGAGTTTTTATTCATCTTTTTATCAAGCAGTCTCAGAGGCCGCTCACAGTAACTATATGCAATAACTGTGTAACAGTAGTTAAGGATTAATAAAAAAAGGAAACATTCTGTGGCATAGATTTTATGATATTACTAAAA
Organism: Maratus michaelseni; assembly: GCA_963931845.1. NCBI lineage: Eukaryota > Metazoa > Arthropoda > Arachnida > Araneae > Salticidae > Maratus > Maratus michaelseni. The sequence continues at coordinate 356,614,382 of OZ007590.1, forward strand.
TAGTTTTATAAAAATGTAGTAGCATAATATTATGTAGTTCAGCTTTATAAACTAGGTTAAAAATGTATTTCGACATGTGATATAAGTGCACAGAATGAGAACAAAGTATGTAAAGTCAATTACGCAAGCATTAACTGCAGAATAGTTTATATTAGGGATGCACCGACTGCTTATTCTGCACTGAAACCGAATATTCGGTCAGGCCGAATACTTTAATATCCGATTGACGGATGGTGACTTTGTTTTCAATCGTATTTTTAACATTATATATACATGTAAGTAAAAGTTAGTGAAAAATTAATTTGCTCCTTACCAACAAGTTAGAACTTGTTGGTAAGGCAAAAACTAACAAGTTAGTGCAAAATTACTTGCTCCTTGTCCCATTAAAAACAATGTTAATAAAAAGAAATACTCATACATTTTCACAAATATGAAATTATAGGATTTATATATAAATGAAAATATAATCATATTTAAAATATTATAACTAATTATTTAAAATTAAATTTGTATTAAATGCAAGTTAGGATGTGGGAACATTAGGCGCTCAGCCTTTTCAGGCTTTAATATGTTACGTTTTTTATCACAAATATTTCCTTCTTCTGAGAATAAGCATTCACTCCTCTGGTGGTCTTTTTTCTGGTGTTTTTAATATTTGTAAAGTAAAACTAGTTTAATTAAATCTTTTGTTTATGGATGGAAGATCAGCTGTGGTAAAATAATTACTGATCATGAAAATAATTGTGTCACTTTCTTGAAGAGCTCTCTACAAAACAAAATACTTTCAATGAATATTAAAAATCTGTTAGAAAACATTTGTCATAGGAAAAGCAAGTAATGTGTATGTAGGAAAGAAAAGCCACTTCAATAGTATGTTTAGTAATTATAAATAACCCAGATTTATCATTGAGAAAAACAGAGAAATTACTTAAATGTTTATCTTTTTATCTATAATCAAACTGAATAAAAGAAAAAAGAAACTACTATGTGTATTAGAATATTTAATTACTACAAAGTTTTTGTTTTTAAATAACTTTAACTTAATAAATAAATTTAAATATATTAATAATATTTGAATGACATAAAATTATAATAATTTAAAGTTTTTCTTTTTTAAGCAAGTATAAAAATAGAAACATGACTGTCGAAATTAAAAATGAGAAATTATCCGGCCGGATACCAAATATTCGTTAAGTTTTGTGAGGAACATTCGGTATCCGGTATCCGGCAAAAATCCACATCCCTACCTCGTATTACAAAAGATAATAAAACCTTGAAACCGACACAACCAATATTCGGGAACAACATCAACCTGGCTCATAGATTGTGGCTGAGTTTTTGACATTTTATTTACTGCACAGGGAAAATTATCAGTTGCATATTTTATTTATTCATTTACAACAGCTAATATCAGGGCTTACTTTTCAAATGTTCCTGCACATGCAGTACACCTATTTAAAAATATTTTGAATTAATAATGTAGATTTTATTAAATTTAGCAACTGAACACTATTCACTAATTCCTTACAATGTAAATTAGTCGTTGGGGACCACCGTAATACTTACCCATCATGGATATGCATAATATAAAATATGACGCCTCTAATTTCCAATTAAAATATACCTTTGAATTGAAATTTGAATGAAATACAGGGTCATAAAAAAACGAAGAGTGTGGAAAATAGGATTACAAATATCTCGGCAACTCATTATCCTATTCACTTCATTCTTTATGCAAAATTTATGTTTTTTTATTGTCTTTTATATTCACTCCTTAAAATAAACAATTTCGAAAATTTTTATATACCTTTTATAAGAACGAATATTTCGAGAGTCGAAAAAAATAGTTCCGGATAATCGAGGTTACTGAAATTCAATAAGCTTCTTTCCATTATTACATACTAAGTACATAACAAATTTTAAGTCTCTAATATCTCAATTTGTTTAGGAGATACAGCGTTTACAGACTCACAGATAGACGGACGGCAATTTCTTTTTCTAAAAATATGTTTTTCGGAATCGCCAGTGTCTGAAACGTGTAAATCCGTCATTTTTTTTTTCAAAACGATTGCAAGACTTGCCCTATACTACGTATGATAGGTAAAACGAACAAATGTTTTCGAAAATATTACAAAAATATAATATAACACCTTCGGAGTTACCCATGAAACCGAAAAGCTTTTCTTGATTTTCAAAAACCTCAGAAATCAATAGATTTCTAATATTTAAAGAAGCCTATTTCAAATAAAAATTTCTTTTGCTGTCCGTAATTTTCGAAACGTTTCCGAGTAGAGTTTATAGTGTATTAATCCGTTTTCTCAACACGAAATATCGGCTTTTGAGATGATATTAAATCTCAAGTAAACATTTTCAGCTGCGTAACAGAGTGTTTATGTGCAAAAGTAACAAACAAATGTTAATGTGGATGTTAATTTGACATATTTGTCTATCGAACATATTTATTGAATATAAACATGTTTACTTGAGTATGGCGTTGCTCATATATTCTTAAGATTATTTTATTCAAAATTTAATTTTTCCCTTCTTAAATATTAAAATATCATGGGCTAAATTATTTTCTAAATTAATTCTTCGTATGCGCATTAAATACTTTATTCGAAAAAGCTTTCCTTTCATCATAATGTTAATTTCATAACCGTTAAAGATATCTTACTCTATTATTCAGTTTATATGCTTCCAATCTTCTCTTTGGATTTTTACATCTGGAAGCAGATATTTCAACTATCATTTACCCTTTGTTCAGAATATAACGAATCTAAATTTCCATCTGCTGCTTTCGGACTTAATAATAATTGTATATACAGTTCTCTCCTATCAAAATCGCACTTCCCATGTATTTTTCAGATGGTCACTGGGTTGCCGTCCCATTTTACTTATTTTGACTAGCCTGCCAATTATGGAATCCCTTGGTATGTCTACTGTTCGAAATTAGCATTGCGCTCTCCCAAACGGTTGTGAATAACTCCGCGCCATTGGCTTGATTCCGCATTTTTATGTTGGCATTGTAACTTAATGAAAAACTTCAGATCATCTCTGACCTCCAAGCTAAGAGGTTCTAATTATTTCATTGCGATAAGGGAGGTCACCCCTTTTGCTTCTTCGTAAACCACGCTTAATAAAAATTTCCATGGATTTGCCTGTGTTTTAATGCTGTAAGTTTTAACATCTTTGGGATGAGAACTCTGTGTTCTTGCTGTTGACAACGCATCTTTTGTACTTCCACTGTTTTTTACCGCCCTTCATGTTTCTCTTTAACAAAAATCTAACAATTGCTGGATTCCATGTTATTACAACTACTACAACACAAAAAACTACTCCACACTTGAGAATGGATAGCATACGAAAAGCCGATATATTGTGTTCAGAAAACGAAAACTGACTACTACGCTGTAAAAACTATTCGGAAATCTTTTAGTTTCTAAAGTTTCGAAAGATAAAGGAACACTTTTCGGAATTGCGGGTAACTCGGAACAGATTATATGATGATTTATAAAACCTTAATAAATTTCTGGTTGCCGGTATCGTCGTATTATTTCCTGCAACACATGTATTTTTTTTTTTTTTTTTTTTTTACAGTGGTGTGAAAATGCACCATTTTGTTTAGTAATTTTTTCTCTTGTAAAAATAAATTATGGAATCAACAAAAATATTTTTGTTGAAACTATAATGTTTTAACCAATTAAGTTTTTGTGTTACCTGTCGCAATTTTTTATATTTTAAAAAATATACATGAAATTACAGTTTTTGGCTCTTTGCAAAAATGAAACGCGCTGTTTTGAAGTATATTTCATAAATAATTAAAATTTGAATTTCCATATTTTGTTTAATTTTAGAAAATTATGTAAGTTATACTTTTGTTTGTGTTTTTTGTTTTATCAATACAATCTGATTAAAGCTTTTCTTTATGCTGATGGTGTGTTGTTACACCATTTAATAATTCTTAAACTAATACAGCTATTTTTTTTTCAGTTCTGTCAACTGTATGATCTATTTATCATAAAATATTATTAGGCTGTGTTAAAAGAATTTTCGTTTTTTGAATGCTTATACCAAACCACGTAGTTAATGTTATTTAATGTGATGTATATATCCCTCTATACTCTATAATCATATAGGCTTCTTTCTTCCAGTTTTAGGTCACGTAAAAAGTGATACAAATGTTGAGATTTTATGCATATTAAGGCATGATTTTAAACTAGGCTTTAAAACTGATAAAGCTGTCCCCAAAACTCGTGCAGTTGGAGGTCAGGACAAGAGTAATCTCCGGACAGTTCAAAACAAATCCAAACGTTTTAAGGTAAGGGACCTCAGACTTAAAATCAAATTCAGAAGTGACAGGCCATCAGTTGTGAATTTTGACCAGTTGAAGAGAAAAAATAGGAGAATCCACTCCCTACAATTAATTTTGATGCTAAAAGTTAACAAAAATACACATTCAAAAATATTTCTAGTATACAGTATGCAACAAAAATTTTAATAAAAAGCTATTGAGTGTGACAGGGAATTGGTTAAAAAGTTTAAGACCAATAAAAATGACAATTTGCAGCTTTACATCCAACTTATAAACTTGTTTCTAAAAATAATATATATTAATTTCTAAGTATAATATTTTATATAATATATTTCATACAAAACGTTTTGTAAATAAACTAACCGGTTGGTTACGGGGAACGAATCCCTTACAAATCCTGACTATGTCTCTGTTACGCGACGGCGGTGTATTAATTCTATTTTAAAATTTAAATATCTTTAATTTAAATCTTTTGCAATTTAAATATTTTAAACTCAATATTTTATTAAGTCCTAATTTAAATCATTTTAAATTATTTATTTCTAATATTATTATTCAATTTTCACTTTAAAAGATAGTCCTTTATAAAATACTATTACATTCATAATATTTCTGCATCTTCCTTTTTCAATATCTTATCTAACGTTTCTGTTTAGTCTACAAAGGAAGAATCCCCCTTTTTGGCCTCTCAGTTAAAATTCCTTTCATCCTAGCGTGTCTGGGCGGCTGCTGAGGTCATTGACTTACGGTTCACTGCTTCAGCGACATCCACCCGTTCGGGGATTTTGAACACAGCATCGGTTAATTGCGATTAACCCGATCGCGTATACTTTTTTTTGATTGGTGGAAGTCTTCAGTTCCAGCGGTTGAGATATTTTAACTGGCCTTTTAACGGCTCGAGTTTCCCGCCGATACTTTGAATTCGGGATGATCTGTGCGTTATCTCTCTCTCTTCCTAAAAAATCTTCAAGACGATCGGACGTAGTTTTGTCCGCGTCTACGAAATTTTAGGCATATCGGGCGGGGACTAAACGGGTTCTCGTCCGATATAGCCATGTAAATAATAACTTATTAATTAAAATTATAAAGCATTATAAATATAAAAATCCCAAAGAATTCTGTATGATACGTGGTTTATTTGAGCCTTCACAAGTCTGCTTATCAACTATGTGATCCGGATGCCACAGTTCGTGATGATGCAGAGTGCCGTATATCGTGAAGATGCGGAATGCCGTGCCGTTATGTTACGATGACGCTAAGCTCCCGTGAATGAGCGTGGTTTGCTAATCTAAGTACGATGTTTGCGTAATAGGTTCTCATTGGAGTGTACTCTGGTATGTTGCTATTTTATTTCATATTCCAATATGAATACAGCACGGAGTGATATGTGCAAATATGTACCAGAGATAAGCGATTAATTAGCATATGTATTTATGCAACTCTGTGGACTTCCTTCAGCACAATTGAGATTTGAGTAGGACGTTCATTTTGGAACAATTCTATTCATTGGTGGATATGGTTTAAGACGTTCATTTGAACAATTCTGAATTATTGGAGAATATTGTTTGAAGAAAATCCTTTTTTCATTGTAGCGATGCAACGATTTAGTTTGATGTTAGCCTGACTTGTGAAAGTATTTTCAGAAAATATGATTGTCATACTATTTAAATATTGTATTAATTAAGTTCTTGATAGGGGTCTGCGCAGATTTCTTTATTATGATTATTAATAATATCATGTAATAAACATAATTATGTTGAAATATTTATTTGTTTTATTTATTTTAGTTGTGTGATTTATATACACTAATTTCAATATATATTTTTATGTGCCTTAAATTTAAAGTAAAGATATGATTAAGAATTCAATGATTAAATGATAATTAAAAATAATTAAATTGATAATTAAATTAATTAAATGATAATTTAATAAATGGAATCTTTTTAGGACTCGTTGGTTGGATATTTATAACAAATAATATGAATACATTATAATACCAACTCTAATTAAGATTTATCTACAATAACATAAATAAAATACATATTAAATATTATCAGGCACATCTTTGTTATAATTTAAGTGTGTATTTCAGCATAGGAGATACGTACATTTGATGTATGTATTATTTTAAATCAGGTAAGACATATTTTATGTTATTTCGCCATGAGCTTTCTTTTAATCTATATTTTCCATGTATTACCACTATACTTATAATAATTATTTAGATCACTGGCTCTTCAAAAATCTCAAATTCTTCTCCTTTTTGATATTCCAAATTTTAAACATTCCCCCCTCTCTTTTACTTTCCCCCCACTTTCAAGTAATTCTCTAAATTTTAATGTAATTTTAATTCACCCCCGGTACCATTTCTTTTTGTCGTTACATTTATGGTGCCTTCCAAACCAAAGAACTTCCCCACTTTTTGAATTTAACGTACTTTCGTTTCTCGTCCCCCCCCCCCCCCTCCGACGGATTTCTTTCTGGTTTATTCGGTCACAGCAGTTTTCTAATATCTTTTAGACATTCCAAGACTTCAAATCTTTTTTGGTTTTCTAGTGTTGATTGTTATTATTTAGAATATTACTTACAATCTATAAACAAAGATTTATTTATTATTATGTTATTAATTAAATATGACACTTAGTCATATAAAAAATATATATATTTTTGCAATATGATATTAATTTTTACAAACTTTGAGTTTCCTGATTTATTTATTAAATAAATATTTTGTGTGGCTATTTATTTTTAGAGCAACCAATTGATTAGTTTTAATACCTAACTTTTGTGGTTTCTGAAAATCTGAATACATCCGCAATTTTTTTTGATTTACATCATTCAGGAATGAAATTGTTTTGTTTATTGGTATCTATTTATTATTTTTACAAAATGCAATATATTTCTTAGAACACATAATCTGGCCAATTATGTTTCTTATTTACTATGTTTCATAACTATGCATATTCTATACTTTATCACAGATTATATATATTTAAGTATCAAATACTTCTATATTGGGTTGACAACTATCATTTTACTGATAAGAACTTTATCTAATTTCATGTTAATTCATAATGCATTTTATGCTCTTGGTAACTTGGTATTGATGATTCATTTAATGATTAAGAATGTTATCAAATTTATTTACATTCTCATATTTTAAATATGAAGTTATATTCTTTACAAATTTCTATTATCAAGATTTATACAATAATTACAATATAATTTAATTATTACAACAACCTTGATTATTGACTCTCTTTGATAAAGATAACTCTCTATATATTCATCAACAATTTTATATTAAATTTGACAAATTACTTTTTAAAATATTTACATTTTATGAATGCTTTTGATTCTCTTATTAAATATTTATACTTCTTCAAATTACTCTGTTTTAAATAAACAAATTTATTATCTGCAGCATTTACTATAAATTGATTAATAAAAATATTTACAATAACTTATAAAAATCATTATTTTATTTTATTTACTGATTCTTTTCACTGACTACATATTTTATCAATTGGAACTTCTGAATGTATGAATCGATGTCACTGATTGAGTAGGATTTTTCGTTTCTGATATTATTTTTAGTTTGTGTTTTGAGACAGTTTTATAAAATTTTTAGTTTCTGTTTTTACTTTTGGTTTGCGAGTAATGAGTTAATTCCTAAATTTATATTTATGCACATTTTATTTTAAAATTTTGCAATAGTAAGTAGCAACTACTTATACAACGGGTTTGACATAAAAAAATTGCATTTGATATCAATGTAAATGCCCTTGTAGTGTGTGTGTGACTAGCTATCACACATTACCTCAGGAGCTATTCATCATGTTGTATATTCACATTCATAATTAATTTATTTTGATTTTATCCATTAAATGTCTTAATTTATCAACTTCAATTGATCTTTTTACGTTTATATTAATTCTGTTGCTACTAATCATTTTATTTTTTGATTAATACCCTTGATGGTATTATGAAATGATGCTAAGGCCTATCGACATAACAATTTCCTTATTGTTTTAGAATTTGAAATTTTACTATGCCTATTTTAACTCTGCTGCTTTGGAAATTTTTATCATTACTTTCTTAATACATTATAAAATTTTATATATTCAATTTTACAAATTCATATTGCTATTATTTATAAGAGTTATGAAATTGCTTCTACAAAAATGTCTTCTTATCAGCTCTTGTGACACCTTACCCTCTCCCTTAAATTTTATTTCACTATAGCAAAAATTTTATTTACCCTCCCAATTTAATTTAAACTTCATTTGAAAATTTTGTGTATCTATTTCTGCTTAAACGTCCAAAAAGTTTAGTAGGCTAGTGACTTTGAGTTTTACTCAGGCAGGAAGAAATTCTGGCAAAATTTTTGTACGCAATAATTTATTCTAAATTTACCTATTTTGTCATATATTAATTTTCCTAGGGGTTGTCGATAGCAATTTTTTTTTTTCGTATTAACCCGAAGCTTAAGAAATGAATCTTTCTGGCCGGAATCAATGAGATGTGTCACAATGAGCAAAATGCCTCATACACTCACCGGTATAGCTTACGCAGGATAATTGTATATTGGCATAATCTTATTTTTCAAAATTTTATTTATTTGCTATAGTCTAAATTTATTTTTTGTTTATTTTTAAAAATTTTATATCATTTTGCAGTGTTATGTTTTCCATTTGGTTGACATATTCTCTCTAGTTTTTATAGTCACATTAAAAGAGCATCAATCTGTCATAAATCTGTAAATTATGTGCTGGGGAATAACTTTAAATTATCAAAAACAAAACTTTTAAATGATCATGGGCCCATTTCACATCAAATGATCATATATTATTATAAATAATTATTGATTTGAGACAAAATAAAATTGAAAATGAAAAATAAAAATATATGAAATGAAATAATATGAAAAATAAAATTATGAAATGAAAAATGAAAAATAATACATTGAAATGAAATATCAAAGATATATGAAATGAAATTTGATTTTGATATTTAGAAAAGAGCATGATTTCTTATTTTTTTAAATTCACCACAGGCTCTCTCGCTCTCTCATGATGTCGCAGATGAGTATTTATCAAATTGTGGAAATTTCACCATTTTTTTTTGAAGGTTTTGCTTAAGCTTGACCAAATTTTTTTGGTGGATAAATCTCAATAGATGCGCAGGTCTCTATTATTTGTTTGCAGGAATTATGGGCAGTACACACAGAAGGTCAATCTCAGTCTATATGGGAATTTAAAAGAGGAATCCCAGATTCTTCTCCCTCTGTCAATCCTTCACGGTGCAGCCTTGTGATTTATGTGAGCTTTAATAATGGAAAGATTATAAGTGAGATTTATTTTTTTTAACATGGTCATTTTTTTTGTCTCGAATGCGCATGCCTATATGGTTTATGTGAGACTCTGAAGATGATGCACAGAATTGGTGGTTGTTGTATATAGAGGATAGTGTATATAGAAAGAAAGATTTGGATATGAAGTAGATAGGAAAATTTTTTTTGGAAATCATGTCATCTTTTGGCCATTGTTGTCAGTTCAATGTTATGAGGAAACTTCCTTACGCGTTTTGAACGACACAATGCTTAATAGTAATTTAATTATATAATTGTCTCAGTTTTGTTGATTTTTTTTCCTCAGCATCTCCTCACAGAAATTTTAGTTTAAAACAATGACTATAATCATTATATAATAAATTAAATATGTTTAAAGGACATGTACTATTTGAAAAAATATTTCCTGATGATATAACTTTAAATTTTATAAATATTTTCATTGAGAGCAATCTATATACATATATATATTTATTATCAAATACTTGATTTGTTTAAAAGATATGCAATTCAATCTGTTATGTTAATTTCAAGTCTATGCAATCTATATACTATTGTTGTTATATTCTCATATTTTATTTACTTTAACTAAACCAAATGTCACCTACCTTTTTATCTGTACTCTTGAAGTCTTGGATGTTCTCTTTACTCTTCATGGTGAAATTTTTTTTTCTTACCTGATAATCATTTGTTGTATAGTTTTATGTATTAAAAGTCAGACGTCTGCAATTGTTTCGTATATAGGTGTTGTTTGTGTTTATGTTTATAAATTTTATATACCAAGTAAAGTATGGTATACGATTTATCCTAAGATATATAATATCTTAGATGTTTATGTTTGGTGTTTCTTATTTTGTATATTGTGTTTTACACTGTGTTTACAACTTTATATATCCCGCACCAGAGGCAATGGTTATTCGCTAGGTTCTGGGAGACTTTTAGGATTTTTGTATAATTTTTCGCTAGCTGGACTCCATAGGCAAAAAAAATTTTTTTTCTTCCTTTTTTTTTCCATTCGGGGAAGGAAAATGTTACGCGACGGCGGTGTATTAATTCTATTTTAAAATTTAAATATCTTTAATTTAAATCTTTTGCAATTTAAATATTTTAAACTCAATATTTTATTAAGTCCTAATTTAAATCATTTTAAATTATTTATTTCTAATATTATTATTCAATTTTCACTTTAAAAGATAGTCCTTTATAAAATACTATTACATTCATAATATTTCTGCATCTTCCTTTTTCAATATCTTATCTAACGTTTCTGTTTAGTCTACAAAGGAAGAATCCCCCTTTTTGGCCTCTCAGTTAAAATTCCTTTCATCCTAGCGTGTCTGGGCGGCTGCTGAGGTCATTGACTTACGGTTCACACTCTTCAGCGACATCCACCCGTTCGGGGATTTTGAACACAGCATCGGTTAATTGCGATTAACTCGATCGCGTATACTTTTTTTTGATTGGTGGAAGTCTTCAGTTCCAGCGGTTGAGATATTTTAACTGGCCTTTTAACGGCTCGAGTTTCCCGCCGATACTTTGAATTCGGGATGATCTGTGCGTTATCTCTCTCTCTTCCTAAAAAATCTTCAAGACGATCGGACGTAGTTTTGTCCGCGTCTACGAAATTTTAGGCATATCGGGCGGGGACTAAACGGGTTCTCGTCCGATATAGCCATGTAAATAATAACTTATTAATTAAAATTATAAAGCATTATAAATATAAAAATCCCAAAGAATTCTGTATGATACGTGGTTTATTTGAGCCTTCACAAGTCTGCTTATCAACTATGTGATCCGGATGCCACAGTTCGTGATGATGCAGAGTGCCGTATATCGTGAAGATGCGGAATGCCGTGCCGTTATGTTACGATGACGCTAAGCTCCCGTGAATGAGCGTGGTTTGCTAATCTAAGTACGATGTTTGCGTAATAGGTTCTCATTGGAGTGTACTCTGGTATGTTGCTATTTTATTTTATATTCCAATATGAATACAGCACGGAGTGATATGTGCAAATATGTACCAGAGATAAGCGATTAATTAGCATGTGTATTTATGCAACTCTGTGGACTTCCTTCAGCACAATTGAGATTTGAGTAGGACGTTCATTTTGGAACAATTCTATTCATTGGTGGATATGGTTTAAGACGTTCATTTGAACAATTCTGAATTATTGGAGAATATTGTTTGAAGAAAATCCTTTTTTCATTGTAGCGATGCAACGATTTAGTTTGATGTTAGCCTGACTTGTGAAAGTATTTTCAGAAAATATGATTGTCATACTATTTAAATATTGTATTAATTAAGTTCTTGATAGGGGTCTGCGCAGATCTCTTTATTATGATTATTAATAATATCATGTAATAAACATAATTATGTTGAAATATTTATTTGTTTTATTTATTTTAGTTGTGTGATTTATATACACTAATTTCAATATATATTTTTATGTGCCTTAAATTTAAAGTAAAGATATGATTAAGAATTCAATGATTAAATGATAATTAAAAATAATTAAATTGATAATTAAATTAATTAAATGATAATTTAATAAATGGAATCTTTTTAGGACTCGTTGGTTGGATATTTATAACAAATAATATGAATACATTATAATACCAACTCTAATTAAGATTTATCTACAATAACATAAATAAAATACATATTAAATATTATCAGGCACATCTTTGTTATAATTTAAGTGTGTATTTCAGCATAGGAGATACGTACATTTGATGTATGTATTATTTTAAATCAGGTAAGACATATTTTATGTTATTTCGCCATGAGCTTTCTTTTAATCTATATTTTCCATGTATTACCACTATACTTATAATAATTATTTAGATCACTGGCTCTTCAAAAATCTCAAATTCTTCTCCTTTTTGATATTCCAAATTTTAAACATTCCCCCCTCTCTTTTACTTTCCCCCCACTTTCAAGTAATTCTCTAAATTTTAATGTAATTTTAATTCACCCCCGGTACCATTTCTTTTTGTCGTTACATTTATGGTGCCTTCCAAACCAAAGAACTTCCCCACTTTTTGAATTTAACGTACTTTCGTTTCTCGTCCCCCCCCCCCCCCTCCGACGGATTTCTTTCTGGTTTATTCGGTCACAGCAGTTTTCTAATATCTTTTAGACATTCCAAGACTTCAAATCTTTTTTGGTTTTCTAGTGTTGATTGTTATTATTTAGAATATTACTTACAATCTATAAACAAAGATTTATTTATTATTATGTTATTAATTAAATATGACACTTAGTCATATAAAAAATATATATATTTTTGCAATATGATATTAATTTTTACAAACTTTGAGTTTCCTGATTTATTTATTAAATAAATATTTTGTGTGGCTATTTATTTTTAGAGCAACCAATTGATTAGTTTTAATACCTAACTTTTGTGGTTTCTGAAAATCTGAATACATCCGCAATTTTTTTTGATTTACATCATTCAGGAATGAAATTGTTTTGTTTATTGGTATCTATTTATTATTTTTACAAAATGCAATATATTTCTTAGAACACATAATCTGGCCAATTATGTTTCTTATTTACTATGTTTCATAACTATGCATATTCTATACTTTATCACAGATTATATATATTTAAGTATCAAATACTTCTATATTGGGTTGACAACTATCATTTTACTGATAAGAACTTTATCTAATTTCATGTTAATTCATAATGCATTTTATGCTCTTGGTAACTTGGTATTGATGATTCATTTAATGATTAAGAATGTTATCAAATTTATTTACATTCTCATATTTTAAATATGAAGTTATATTCTTTACAAATTTCTATTATCAAGATTTATACAATAATTACAATATAATTTAATTATTACAACAACCTTGATTATTGACTCTCTTTGATAAAGATAACTCTCTATATATTCATCAACAATTTTATATTAAATTTGACAAATTACTTTTTAAAATATTTACATTTTATGAATGCTTTTGATTCTCTTATTAAATATTTATACTTCTTCAAATTACTCTGTTTTAAATAAACAAATTTATTATCTGCAGCATTTACTATAAATTGATTAATAAAAATATTTACAATAACTTATAAAAATCATTATTTTATTTTATTTACTGATTCTTTTCACTGACTACATATTTTATCAATTGGAACTTCTGAATGTATGAATCGATGTCACTGATTGAGTAGGATTTTTCGTTTCTGATATTATTTTTAGTTTGTGTTTTGAGACAGTTTTATAAAATTTTTAGTTTCTGTTTTTACTTTTGGTTTGCGAGTAATGAGTTAATTCCTAAATTTATATTTATGCACATTTTATTTTAAAATTTTGCAATAGTAAGTAGCAACTACTTATACAACGGGTTTGACATAAAAAAATTGCATTTGATATCAATGTAAATGCCCTTGTAGTGTGTGTGTGACTAGCTATCACACATTACCTCAGGAGCTATTCATCATGTTGTATATTCACATTCATAATTAATTTATTTTGATTTTATCCATTAAATGTCTTAATTTATCAACTTCAATTGATCTTTTTACGTTTATATTAATTCTGTTGCTACTAATCATTTTATTTTTTGATTAATACCCTTGATGGTATTATGAAATGATGCTAAGGCCTATCGACATAACAATTTCCTTATTGTTTTAGAATTTGAAATTTTACTATGCCTATTTTAACTCTGCTGCTTTGGAAATTTTTATCATTACTTTCTTAATACATTATAAAATTTTATATATTCAATTTTACAAATTCATATTGCTATTATTTATAAGAGTTATGAAATTGCTTCTACAAAAATGTCTTCTTATCAGCTCTTGTGACACCTTACCCTCTCCCTTAAATTTTATTTCACTATAGCAAAAATTTTATTTACCCTCCCAATTTAATTTAAACTTCATTTGAAAATTTTGTGTATCTATTTCTGCTTAAACGTCCAAAAAGTTTAGTAGGCTAGTGACTTTGAGTTTTACTCAGGCAGGAAGAAATTCTGGCAAAATTTTTGTACGCAATAATTTATTCTAAATTTACCTATTTTGTCATATATTAATTTTCCTAGGGGTTGTCGATAGCAATTTTTTTTTTTTTTCGTATTAACCCGAAGCTTAAGAAATGAATCTTTCTGGCCGGAATCAATGAGATGTGTCACAATGAGCAAAATGCCTCATACACTCACCGGTATAGCTTACGCAGGATAATTGTATATTGGCATAATCTTATTTTTCAAAATTTTATTTATTTGCTATAGTCTAAATTTATTTTTTGTTTATTTTTAAAAATTTTATATCATTTTGCAGTGTTATGTTTTCCATTTGGTTGACATATTCTCTCTAGTTTTTATAGTCACATTAAAAGAGCATCAATCTGTCATAAATCTGTAAATTATGTGCTGGGGAATAACTTTAAATTATCAAAAACAAAACTTTTAAATGATCATGGGCCCATTTCACATCAAATGATCATATATTATTATAAATAATTATTGATTTGAGACAAAATAAAATTGAAAATGAAAAATAAAAATATATGAAATGAAATAATATGAAAAATAAAATTATGAAATGAAAAATGAAAAATAATACATTGAAATGAAATATCAAAGATATATGAAATGAAATTTGATTTTGATATTTAGAAAAGAGCATGATTTCTTATTTTTTTAAATTCACCACAGGCTCTCTCGCTCTCTCATGATGTCGCAGATGAGTATTTATCAAATTGTGGAAATTTCACCATTTTTTTTTGAAGGTTTTGCTTAAGCTTGACCAAATTTTTTTGGTGGATAAATCTCAATAGATGCGCAGGTCTCTATTATTTGTTTGCAGGAATTATGGGCAGTACACACAGAAGGTCAATCTCAGTCTATATGGGAATTTAAAAGAGGAATCCCAGATTCTTCTCCCTCTGTCAATCCTTCACGGTGCAGCCTTGTGATTTATGTGAGCTTTAATAATGGAAAGATTATAAGTGAGATTTATTTTTTTTAACATGGTCATTTTTTTTGTCTCGAATGCGCATGCCTATATGGTTTATGTGAGACTCTGAAGATGATGCACAGAATTGGTGGTTGTTGTATATAGAGGATAGTGTATATAGAAAGAAAGATTTGGATATGAAGTAGATAGGAAAATTTTTTTTGGAAATCATGTCATCTTTTGGCCATTGTTGTCAGTTCAATGTTATGAGGAAACTTCCTTACGCGTTTTGAACGACACAATGCTTAATAGTAATTTAATTATATAATTGTCTCAGTTTTGTTGATTTTTTTCCCTCAGCATCTCCTCACAGAAATTTTAGTTTAAAACAATGACTATAATCATTATATAATAAATTAAATATGTTTAAAGGACATGTACTATTTGAAAAAATATTTCCTGATGATATAACTTTAAATTTTATAAATATTTTCATTGAGAGCAATCTATATACATATATATATTTATTATCAAATACTTGATTTGTTTAAAAGATATGCAATTCAATCTGTTATGTTAATTTCAAGTCTATGCAATCTATATACTATTGTTGTTATATTCTCATATTTTATTTACTTTAACTAAACCAAATGTCACCTACCTTTTTATCTGTACTCTTGAAGTCTTGGATGTTCTCTTTACTCTTCATGGTGAAATTTTTTTTTCTTACCTGATAATCATTTGTTGTATAGTTTTATGTATTAAAAGTCAGACGTCTGCAATTGTTTCGTATATAGGTGTTGTTTGTGTTTATGTTTATAAATTTTATATACCAAGTAAAGTATGGTATACGATTTATCCTAAGATATATAATATCTTAGATGTTTATGTTTGGTGTTTCTTATTTTGTATATTGTGTTTTACACTGTGTTTACAACTTTATATATCCCGCACCAGAGGCAATGGTTATTCGCTAGGTTCTGGGAGACTTTTAGGATTTTTGTATAATTTTTCGCTAGCTGGACTCCATAGGCAAAAAAAATTTTTTTTCTTCCTTTTTTTTTCCATTCGGGGAAGGAAAATGTTACGCGACGGCGGTGTATTAATTCTATTTTAAAATTTAAATATCTTTAATTTAAATCTTTTGCAATTTAAATATTTTAAACTCAATATTTTATTAAGTCCTAATTTAAATCATTTTAAATTATTTATTTCTAATATTATTATTCAATTTTCACTTTAAAAGATAGTCCTTTATAAAATACTATTACATTCATAATATTTCTGCATCTTCCTTTTTCAATATCTTATCTAACGTTTCTGTTTAGTCTACAAAGGAAGAATCCCCCTTTTTGGCCTCTCAGTTAAAATTCCTTTCATCCTAGCGTGTCTGGGCGGCTGCTGAGGTCATTGACTTACGGTTCACACTCTTCAGCGACATCCACCCGTTCGGGGATTTTGAACACAGCATCGGTTAATTGCGATTAACTCGATCGCGTATACTTTTTTTTGATTGGTGGAAGTCTTCAGTTCCAGCGGTTGAGATATTTTAACTGGCCTTTTAACGGCTCGAGTTTCCCGCCGATACTTTGAATTCGGGATGATCTGTGCGTTATCTCTCTCTCTTCCTAAAAAATCTTCAAGACGATCGGACGTAGTTTTGTCCGCGTCTACGAAATTTTAGGCATATCGGGCGGGGACTAAACGGGTTCTCGTCCGATATAGCCATGTAAATAATAACTTATTAATTAAAATTATAAAGCATTATAAATATAAAAATCCCAAAGAATTCTGTATGATACGTGGTTTATTTGAGCCTTCACAAGTCTGCTTATCAACTATGTGATCCGGATGCCACAGTTCGTGATGATGCAGAGTGCCGTATATCGTGAAGATGCGGAATGCCGTGCCGTTATGTTACGATGACGCTAAGCTCCCGTGAATGAGCGTGGTTTGCTAATCTAAGTACGATGTTTGCGTAATAGGTTCTCATTGGAGTGTACTCTGGTATGTTGCTATTTTATTTTATATTCCAATATGAATACAGCACGGAGTGATATGTGCAAATATGTACCAGAGATAAGCGATTAATTAGCATGTGTATTTATGCAACTCTGTGGACTTCCTTCAGCACAATTGAGATTTGAGTAGGACGTTCATTTTGGAACAATTCTATTCATTGGTGGATATGGTTTAAGACGTTCATTTGAACAATTCTGAATTACTGGAGAATATTGTTTGAAGAAAATCCTTTTTTCATTGTAGCGATGCAACGATTTAGTTTGATGTTAGCCTGACTTGTGAAAGTATTTTCAGAAAATATGATTGTCATACTATTTAAATATTGTATTAATTAAGTTCTTGATAGGGGTCTGCGCAGATCTCTTTATTATGATTATTAATAATATCATGTAATAAACATAATTATGTTGAAATATTTATTTGTTTTATTTATTTTAGTTGTGTGATTTATATACACTAATTTCAATATATATTTTTATGTGCCTTAAATTTAAAGTAAAGATATGATTAAGAATTCAATGATTAAATGATAATTAAAAATAATTAAATTGATAATTAAATTAATTAAATGATAATTTAATAAATGGAATCTTTTTAGGACTCGTTGGTTGGATATTTATAACAAATAATATGAATACATTATAATACCAACTCTAATTAAGATTTATCTACAATAACATAAATAAAATACATATTAAATATTATCAGGCACATCTTTGTTATAATTTAAGTGTGTATTTCAGCATAGGAGATACGTACATTTGATGTATGTATTATTTTAAATCAGGTAAGACATATTTTATGTTATTTCGCCATGAGCTTTCTTTTAATCTATATTTTCCATGTATTACCACTATACTTATAATAATTATTTAGATCACTGGCTCTTCAAAAATCTCAAATTCTTCTCCTTTTTGATATTCCAAATTTTAAACATTCCCCCCTCTCTTTTACTTTCCCCCCACTTTCAAGTAATTCTCTAAATTTTAATGTAATTTTAATTCACCCCCGGTACCATTTCTTTTTGTCGTTACATTTATGGTGCCTTCCAAACCAAAGAACTTCCCCACTTTTTGAATTTAACGTACTTTCGTTTCTCGTCCCCCCCCCCCCCCCCTCCGACGGATTTCTTTCTGGTTTATTCGGTCACAGCAGTTTTCTAATATCTTTTAGACATTCCAAGACTTCAAATCTTTTTTGGTTTTCTAGTGTTGATTGTTATTATTTAGAATATTACGTACAATCTATAAACAAAGATTTATTTATTATTATGTTATTAATTAAATATGACACTTAGTCATATAAAAAATATATATATTTTTGCAATATGATATTAATTTTTACAAACTTTGAGTTTCCTGATTTATTTATTAAATAAATATTTTGTGTGGCTATTTATTTTTAGAGCAACCAATTGATTAGTTTTAATACCTAACTTTTGTGGTTTCTGAAAATCTGAATACATCCGCAATTTTTTTTGATTTACATCATTCAGGAATGAAATTGTTTTGTTTATTGGTATCTATTTATTATTTTTACAAAATGCAATATATTTCTTAGAACACATAATCTGGCCAATTATGTTTCTTATTTACTATGTTTCATAACTATGCATATTCTATACTTTATCACAGATTATATATATTTAAGTATCAAATACTTCTATATTGGGTTGACAACTATCATTTTACTGATAAGAACTTTATCTAATTTCATGTTAATTCATAATGCATTTTATGCTCTTGGTAACTTGGTATTGATGATTCATTTAATGATTAAGAATGTTATCAAATTTATTTACATTCTCATATTTTAAATATGAAGTTATATTCTTTACAAATTTCTATTATCAAGATTTATACAATAATTACAATATAATTTAATTATTACAACAACCTTGATTATTGACTCTCTTTGATAAAGATAACTCTCTATATATTCATCAACAATTTTATATTAAATTTGACAAATTACTTTTTAAAATATTTACATTTTATGAATGCTTTTGATTCTCTTATTAAATATTTATACTTCTTCAAATTACTCTGTTTTAAATAAACAAATTTATTATCTGCAGCATTTACTATAAATTGATTAATAAAAATATTTACAATAACTTATAAAAATCATTATTTTATTTTATTTACTGATTCTTTTCACTGACTACATATTTTATCAATTGGAACTTCTGAATGTATGAATCGATGTCACTGATTGAGTAGGATTTTTCGTTTCTGATATTATTTTTAGTTTGTGTTTTGAGACAGTTTTATAAAATTTTTAGTTTCTGTTTTTACTTTTGGTTTGCGAGTAATGAGTTAATTCCTAAATTTATATTTATGCACATTTTATTTTAAAATTTTGCAATAGTAAGTAGCAACTACTTATACAACGGGTTTGACATAAAAAAATTGCATTTGATATCAATGTAAATGCCCTTGTAGTGTGTGTGTGACTAGCTATCACACATTACCTCAGGAGCTATTCATCATGTTGTATATTCACATTCATAATTAATTTATTTTGATTTTATCCATTAAATGTCTTAATTTATCAACTTCAATTGATCTTTTTACGTTTATATTAATTCTGTTGCTACTAATCATTTTATTTTTTGATTAATACCCTTGATGGTATTATGAAATGATGCTAAGGCCTATCGACATAACAATTTCCTTATTGTTTTAGAATTTGAAATTTTACTATGCCTATTTTAACTCTGCTGCTTTGGAAATTTTTATCATTACTTTCTTAATACATTATAAAATTTTATATATTCAATTTTACAAATTCATATTGCTATTATTTATAAGAGTTATGAAATTGCTTCTACAAAAATGTCTTCTTATCAGCTCTTGTGACACCTTACCCTCTCCCTTAAATTTTATTTCACTATAGCAAAAATTTTATTTACCCTCCCAATTTAATTTAAACTTCATTTGAAAATTTTGTGTATCTATTTCTGCTTAAACGTCCAAAAAGTTTAGTAGGCTAGTGACTTTGAGTTTTACTCAGGCAGGAAGAAATTCTGGCAAAATTTTTGTACGCAATAATTTATTCTAAATTTACCTATTTTGTCATATATTAATTTTCCTAGGGGTTGTCGATAGCAATTTTTTTTTTTTTTCGTATTAACCCGAAGCTTAAGAAATGAATCTTTCTGGCCGGAATCAATGAGATGTGTCACAATGAGCAAAATGCCTCATACACTCACCGGTATAGCTTACGCAGGATAATTGTATATTGGCATAATCTTATTTTTCAAAATTTTATTTATTTGCTATAGTCTAAATTTATTTTTTGTTTATTTTTAAAAATTTTATATCATTTTGCAGTGTTATGTTTTCCATTTGGTTGACATATTCTCTCTAGTTTTTATAGTCACATTAAAAGAGCATCAATCTGTCATAAATCTGTAAATTATGTGCTGGGGAATAACTTTAAATTATCAAAAACAAAACTTTTAAATGATCATGGGCCCATTTCACATCAAATGATCATATATTATTATAAATAATTATTGATTTGAGACAAAATAAAATTGAAAATGAAAAATAAAAATATATGAAATGAAATAATATGAAAAATAAAATTATGAAATGAAAAATGAAAAATAATACATTGAAATGAAATATCAAAGATATATGAAATGAAATTTGATTTTGATATTTAGAAAAGAGCATGATTTCTTATTTTTTTAAATTCACCACAGGCTCTCTCGCTCTCTCATGATGTCGCAGATGAGTATTTATCAAATTGTGGAAATTTCACCATTTTTTTTGAAGGTTTTGCTTAAGCTTGACCAAATTTTTTTGGTGGATAAATCTCAATAGATGCGCAGGTCTCTATTATTTGTTTGCAGGAATTATGGGCAGTACACACAGAAGGTCAATCTCAGTCTATATGGGAATTTAAAAGAGGAATCCCAGATTCTTCTCCCTCTGTCAATCCTTCACGGTGCAGCCTTGTGATTTATGTGAGCTTTAATAATGGAAAGATTATAAGTGAGATTTATTTTTTTTAACATGGTCATTTTTTTTTGTCTCGAATGCGCATGCCTATATGGTTTATGTGAGACTCTGAAGATGATGCACAGAATTGGTGGTTGTTGTATATAGAGGATAGTGTATATAGAAAGAAAGATTTGGATATGAAGTAGATAGGAAAATTTTTTTTGGAAATCATGTCATCTTTTGGCCATTGTTGTCAGTTCAATGTTATGAGGAAACTTCCTTACGCGTTTTGAACGACACAATGCTTAATAGTAATTTAATTATATAATTGTCTCAGTTTTGTTGATTTTTTTTCCTCAGCATCTCCTCACAGAAATTTTAGTTTAAAACAATGACTATAATCATTATATAATAAATTAAATATGTTTAAAGGACATGTACTATTTGAAAAAATATTTCCTGATGATATAACTTTAAATTTTATAAATATTTTCATTGAGAGCAATCTATATACATATATATATTTATTATCAAATACTTGATTTGTTTAAAAGATATGCAATTCAATCTGTTATGTTAATTTCAAGTCTATGCAATCTATATACTATTGTTGTTATATTCTCATATTTTATTTACTTTAACTAAACCAAATGTCACCTACGTTTTTATCTGTACTCTTGAAGTCTTGGATGTTCTCTTTACTCTTCATGGTGAAATTTTTTTTTCTTACCTGATAATCATTTGTTGTATAGTTTTATGTATTAAAAGTCAGACGTCTGCAATTGTTTCGTATATAGGTGTTGTTTGTGTTTATGTTTATAAATTTTATATACCAAGTAAAGTATGGTATACGATTTATCCTAAGATATATAATATCTTAGATGTTTATGTTTGGTGTTTCTTATTTTGTATATTGTGTTTTACACTGTGTTTACAACTTTATATATCCCGCACCAGAGGCAATGGTTATTCGCTTGGTTCTGGGAGACTTTTAGGATTTTTGTATAATTTTTCGCTAGCTGGACTCCATAGGCAAAAAAAATTTTTTTTCTTCCTTTTGTTTTCCATTCGGGGAAGGAAAATGTTACGCGACGGCGGTGTATTAATTCTATTTTAAAATTTAAATATCTTTAATTTAAATCTTTTGCAATTTAAATATTTTAAACTCAATATTTTATTAAGTCCTAATTTAAATCATTTTAAATTATTTATTTCTAATATTATTATTCAATTTTCACTTTAAAAGATAGTCCTTTATAAAATACTATTACATTCATAATATTTCTGCATCTTCCTTTTTCAATATCTTATCTAACGTTTCTGTTTAGTCTACAAAGGAAGAATCCCCCTTTTTGGCCTCTCAGTTAAAATTCCTTTCATCCTAGCGTGTCTGGGCGGCTGCTGAGGTCATTGACTTACGGTTCACTACTTCAGCGACATCCACCCGTTCGGGGATTTTGAACACAGCATCGGTTAATTGCGATTAACCCGATCGCGTATACTTTTTTTTGATTGGTGGAAGTCTTCAGTTCCAGCGGTTGAGATATTTTAACTGGCCTTTTAACGGCTCGAGTTTCCCGCCGATACTTTGAATTCGGGATGATCTGTGCGTTATCTCTCTCTCTTCCTAAAAAATCTTCAAGACGATCGGACGTAGTTTTGTCCGCGTCTACGAAATTTTAGGCATATCGGGCGGGGACTAAACGGGTTCTCGTCCGATATAGCCATGTAAATAATAACTTATTAATTAAAATTATAAAGCATTATAAATATAAAAATCCCAAAGAATTCTGTATGATACGTGGTTTATTTGAGCCTTCACAAGTCTGCTTATCAACTATGTGATCCGGATGCCACAGTTCGTGATGATGCAGAGTGCCGTATATCGTGAACTTGCGGAATGCCGTGCCGTTATGTTACGATGACGCTAAGCTCCCGTGAATGAGCGTGGTTTGCTAATCTAAGTACGATGTTTGCGTAATAGGTTCTCATTGGAGTGTACTCTGGTATGTTGCTATTTTATTTTATATTCCAATATGAATACAGCACGGAGTGATATGTGCAAATATGTACCAGAGATAAGCGATTAATTAGCATATGTATTTATGCAACTCTGTGGACTTCCTTCAGCACAATTGAGATTTGAGTAGGACGTTCATTTTGGAACAATTCTATTCATTGGTGGATATGGTTTAAGACGTTCATTTGAACAATTCTGAATTATTGGAGAATATTGTTTGAAGAAAATCCTTTTTTCATTGTAGCGATGCAACGATTTAGTTTGATGTTAGCCTGACTTGTGAAAGTATTTTCAGAAAATATGATTGTCATACTATTTAAATATTGTATTAATTAAGTTCTTGATAGGGGTCTGCGCAGATTTCTTTATTATGATTATTAATAATATCATGTAATAAACATAATTATGTTGAAATATTTATTTGTTTTATTTATTTTAGTTGTGTGATTTATATACACTAATTTCAATATATATTTTTATGTGCCTTAAATTTAAAGTAAAGATATGATTAAGAATTCAATGATTAAATGATAATTAAAAATAATTAAATTGATAATTAAATTAATTAAATGATAATTTAATAAATGGAATCTTTTTAGGACTCGTTGGTTGGATATTTATAACAAATAATATGAATACATTATAATACCAACTCTAATTAAGATTTATCTACAATAACATAAATAAAATACATATTAAATATTATCAGGCACATCTTTGTTATAATTTAAGTGTGTATTTCAGCATAGGAGATACGTACATTTGATGTATGTATTATTTTGAATCAGGTAAGACATATTTTATGTTATTTCGCCATGAGCTTTCTTTTAATCTATATTTTCCATGTATTACCACTATACTTATAATAATTATTTAGATCACTGGCTCTTCAAAAATCTCAAATTCTTCTCCTTTTTGATATTCCAAATTTTAAACATTCCCCCCTCTCTTTTACTTTCCCCCCACTTTCAAGTAATTCTCTAAATTTTAATGTAATTTTAATTCACCCCCGGTACCATTTCTTTTTGTCGTTACAGTCTCATAAAAAGAAAACATGCGAAATCATGAATCAGAACGATGGTTTCGTAAAACACTTGCTAGCGCCTCCGAGTGTTGCTTTCTCCGCCCATGTGACTCTACAGTCTACACCTGAAACAACAGTTGTTTTATTTGATTGTACGGTATATTTTAACAACATTACATATATATATATATATGTGTGTGTGCGTGTGTGTCTATATCCATATTTATTGATCAGCTTCTTGATGCTTTTTTTTTTTTTTTTTTTTTTTCTACGTGCGAGAGTCTTTTGGCTTGACAAATAATCAGGTTTTATGAACTTTCTAAATGTCTAGGAACTAAGATACAAATTCGTATGTTTTTGCATTAAAAAACACATATTTTTATCTATTAAAAAACACGTTTTTATTAATGTTTATCAAAAAACGTACCTTTTAGACTTGCTTTACTTCGATGTCCGCGACTCACGATTTTCTTGAGTGGTTTCATGTGAAATCAATAAACGAAAAGAACGTTAACATATATGTAACTGTTTAATCCTTGACCGATGTATTTTTGAAATTGTGTATTTTTAACAAAATGACCGAGTATCAAAATTAATTTATATCAGTGTTCAACAAAAAGTCTATTATTGTTTCGTTGTCAAAAGCGAAAAAAAAATTTAAAAAAAGCATCGACCAAGGAATTGGGAAACATATAAAGTTTCTCTTTATTCTAAAAAAGCTTTCACCGCCATCAGTATATATATATTGTGACCGGAAGTCTTTTTCTAATATTAAGAAAAATATTGAAGATAAAAATATGCTTTCTACCTATACCTGCTATATACTTTCTACCGATTGGCTAACTTTGTCGTTTTTTGTGACTGACTGGCAAAAATTCTGGATTTTTTTCCATGACTGACCGACGAATTTCTGATTTTTTCACACGTTAACACTGACTTATTTCGCGTTTATTTTCTCACAACTGATTGGGAAATTTTGCGAAATTTTTCTTGTACCAATAGACAAATTTTTGTAGCTTTTTCTTGAGATCAATTGAAGATCGTGAGTTTTTTCCTCTAATGTTCGATGAATTTCAGTTTCTTCCTAATTTCGCGAATTTTTAACTACGACCGAATGGCAAATTTTGCAATTTTTTCCTTGTACTGTAGCCAAATTTTGAGGCCTTTTCTTGAGACCGATTAAAGAAAATCGTGGGTTTTGTCTCAGTTTCTTCCGACAATGCGCTGGCAAATTTTTCAATGTTTTGTACCTGCAACCGATTGGCGATAACCGTGGATGTTTTTCTGTGACTGTTCATCAAATTTTGCCTGTTTTTGCACAACAGGCTGAAGAATTTCATGATTTGTTCTTCATGATTGACTATCGTACTGCGCAAGATTTTTTCACCACTCATTGATCAATTCCGCAATCTTTTTAAATGAATGATTAAAGAATTTTGATATTTTTTGCCCGGCCATTGAGTGACGAATTTCACGATTTTCCTTCGATTGATGGATATTTTTCTTGAAAATGTTCTTCAGGGAATGCCATTGTTCTGCGACGTACGTCGCACTTTTAAGCATATTCTGCTTTGGGGCACGTGACTGTTAAAAACATAAATAAAATCTTGTGCTGAAAAGTAGCAGCCTTGCCAACTTATAAGAGAGAGGAATAGCAGATGGGTTATCGTCCTGGCAGCTCAAAAGGTATAGCATTGGTGTGTTATGCCAAAAGTCCAGATTCGATTCCCAGTCTGGACATTTTTCACTCTGTTGATTTTACACTTCATAACAAATAAAAATTCACACCTTAATTGTATTCAGAAATAAAACTTTCAAATAATAATTAAATGATCACGTAATAAAATCAGTAAATGGGAAAAATTACATCATAAAAATTTTATTTACACGTGAATATTAAAAAGAGAATAATTAAATTGTTTCGCGTTAAAAGTACTAAATGGGAAAAACTACGTCATATTTAAAATGCTCAAATAATAATATTTTTAAACAGTTTCAAGTAAAAATATACTTACACAAGAGATTTATTTATTTAGAATAAGTATTTTTACATATTGTTGTGAATATTAAAATAACTTTAAATTTTAGATAAAATAAACGTACACATTAAACTAAATGTGCTAGCAGAAAAAACAGTAAAAGGTCGTACAATACCAGAATGGAAAAAAAAATCAATGGAAAAGAAGTCAGTTAAAATTTATTAAGTCACGTTAGAAAAGATAATAGAACTATATTCTCAACACGAAAAAGACGAAGAAAAAAAAATTCCTCTAACACATTGTTTAATGGGTCGATGGGGGAGGAAATATAAAATCCTTGAAAAGAAATCCAGTATTTTTATATATGGATAATCTTTATGTGCTGGGATGCTTCCCAGTATGTCATGTATTAAGTACGCCAGACATGTTCTTTTGGACAGGAATAAAAATGGCGTTAGTCTAAGAAAGCAGAAACTTTCGGCACTGAGGGAAATTTATCAGAAATAGAAGTTGAGTAATATGCTTTGTAAATCAAGTAAACTACCGGAATTCTCATATTATTAAGAACTTTAATTACAACAGATTAATGTGAAGATATTATTATTAAGAACTTTAAATAATTAAGATGTTATGCAGAGATTAAGGTATTATTATTATGAGCTTTAAATACGCCCGACATGTTCTTTTGGACAGAAATAAAAACAGGTTTAGTGTAAGAAAGCAGAAACTGTAAATGTCACCTGCAAATTGTCCACTGTAAATTGTCAACTTGTGCAAGGTGAGTAATATGCTATGTGAATCGGGGAAAATGTACCCGAATTCACATATTTTAAGAACTTTAATTACGCCAGATTAAGAGATTAAGATATTATTATTAAGAACGTTAAATAATTAAGTTATTATTATAGAGAACAAGATATTATTATTAAGAACTTTAAATAATTAAACTATTATTAAGATTATTATAGAGATTAAGATATTATTATTATGAAGTTTAAATGCGCCAGACATGTTCTTTTGGACAGGAATGAAAAAGGGTTTAATGTAAGAAATCTGAAACTTTAAGTTGGAAACTGTGAAACTTTAAGCTGTCAATTGTGAAACTGTAAGGTTGTCAACTATGAAACTGTAAGTTGTCACATTAGGGAAAGTTGAGTAGTGTACTATGTAAATCTAAATGAACTGGAATTCACATATTATTAAGAACTTTAATTACGCCAGATTTAGAGATTAAGATATTATTATTAAGAACTTTAACTTAAGAACTTTTTATGTTAGCAAGCAGTAAATTAGATACTAAAGAAGATGGAAGAATAAAATAAAATAAGGCCAAGAATAAAATTGGCACAGAAGACAATACCAAAGTTAAATAGGGTGAAACCCCCAGTAACTAACATTTTAAGGATTCTTTCTTTTTCAAATCACTATTACAAAAATTTAAATCTATTTTATAATTATCTTTGTTTTTGAAAGGATAGTGGAGATATATTAAAAAATATTACTGGCAGAATTAAAAAAAATTATGAATTTTTTTATTAAAAATTAATTTTATTCATAAATATGGTCAAAAACTCCATTAACTGACATAAAGTGAACCAGTGACTGACACTTTATTTTAAAGGATTAAGATGCTTTTAAAATCTCTATTCTTCATTATAAAAACAAAATATATTAATATATTTATTATAAAAAGTGGGAATTAGTAAGCTGTACTGCAATATTAGTAATGCACAGTATATAGGAAGAGTATATAGCAGTAATATATAGTACTTCGTTATTAGTAATGCACAGTATATAGTAAGAGTATATAGCAGTAATATATAGTACTGCATTATTAGTAATGCAGATATCCAATAATTGGCATTTATGAACCAGTAACTGACATCTGGTGTCAGACACAGGTAAAAGAACTTAGATTTAAATGGTGTTTACTACAAGATAAATTTAATTTATTATTATGCATTTTTAAACAGTTCAAATAATAGATTTCAACTTTGCTTAATATAACCAATAACTAACACCTCTGTCAGAGACTGGTGAAATGAAATTCTAGAAACCAATAACTACACCCTCCATTAAGCTAAATTAAATAACTATAAATCCTATATCATGGTCCTAATATATATCAAATGCATCTTCAAACTAATTTTTACAAATATAACTTTAAGCAAAAAAGTTTAGGATGGTTGCATTGCAAATAGATTAGAAAAACACTTCCTTAACTTTAGAAATAAGATGGTTGATTCAAAATGACACTTTTTGTATTCTCAAAAGTTTTTCCCTCATTGAATATGTTGTGTGCCCTATAGTGGTGAATAAATTGACAACAAAATAAAAAAGAGGTACTCATTTACCATTAGATGCGACATTACTTTGTAGAATTTTACAATAAAATGCTTATTTGAGTTAGATTTTTTTCTCAAGTGTCAGTTACTGGTTAGGTGTCAATAACTGGGGGTTTCACCCTATATATCTACAAAATTAAAGAATTACATATATAAGGAAAATATATACATTTATTTCAATTTTGTTGGATGTAACAGAAAAATCTTTCATTTATTAATTTTGTACCCCTAAAAGTGGCCAATGATATATATATATATTTTTTTTTAATTCACCTACTGATTCTAATAAATATATAAAATTAGTTAAAATTTTGCATTGTGTATTTTAAAGTCGTATTTAAGATTCGAACTTTGATCTTTAGATGAAATGAATGTACACATTAAAATAAATGTGCTGAAGGAAAAGATAGTAAAAGATCGTACAATACCAGAATGAAAAAAGGTCAATAGAAAAAAAGTGAGTTAAAATTTATTAAGTCACAGAAAATAGAAGTATTATTCTCAACACGAAAAAGACGAAGAGAATAAATTCCTCTTACACATTGTTTAATGGGTCGATGGGGAGGAAATATAAAATCATTGAAAAGAAATCCAGTCTTTTTTTATATGGATATTCTTTATGTGCTGGGATGCTTCCCAGTATGTCATATATTAAATACGCTAGACATGTTCTTTTGAACAGGAATAAAAGGGGGCTTAGTGTAAGAAAACAGAAACTTTCGGAAAAGGGGGAAATTTATAAGAAATATATTGAAATTGAGTAATATGCGATTTAAATCAAGTAAAATTACCGAAATTCACATATTATTAAGAACTTTAATTGCGCCAGATTAAGATTGAGATATTATTATTAAGAACTTTAAATAAATAAGATATTATTAAGATTATTATAGAGATTAAGATATTATTATTAAGAACTTTAAATAATTAAGATTATTATAAAGATATTATTATTAAGAACTTTAAATACGCCAGACATGTTCTTTTGGACAGGAATAAAAAGGGGCTTAGTGTAAGGAAACAGAAACTAAGTTGTCACATGTAACTTCTAAACTGTTAAACTATAAGTTTTCAATTTTGAAACTGTAAGTTGTTAACTCTGAAACTGTAAGTTGTCACATTACTGAACTTAGTGCAAGTTGAGTAATATGCTATGTAAATCGAGTAAAATAAACCCGAATTCACATATTATTAAGAACTTTAATATCGCCAGATTAAGATTAAGATATTATTATTAAGAACTTTAAATAATTAAGATATTATTAAGATTATTATAGAGATTAAGATATTGTTAGTAAGAACTTTAAATACGCCAGACATTTTCTTTTGGACAGGAATAAAAAGGGGCTTAGTGTAGGAAAGCAGAAACTGTAAGCTGTCACATTACTTAACTTAGTGCATTTGACTAATGTGCTATGTAAATCAGGTAAATGTACCAGAATTCATATTATTAAGAACTTTTATTACGCCGGATTCGGATTAAGATATTAAGAACTTTAAATAATTAAGATATTATTAAAATTATTATAGAAATTAAGATATTAAGAGCTTTAAACACTCCAGACATGTTCTTCTGGTCAGGAATAAAAAGGGATTTAGCGTAAGAAGCATAAAATTTCGGAGCTGAGGGAAATTTATAGAAGTTAAGTAATGTGCTATGTAAATCAAGTAAAACGTACCAGAATTCACATATTACGAACTTTAATTACTCCAGATTATTATTAAGAATTATTATTAAGAACTGTAAATAGTTAAAATATTATTAAAATTATTATAAATATTAAGATATTATTATTAAGAACTTTAAACAAATAAGATATTATTAAAATTATTATAGAGATTAAAATATTATTTTTAAGAACTTTAAATAATTAAGATATTATTAAAATTATTATAGAGATTAATATATTATTATTATTAATAACTTTTAATAATTAATATATTATTAAAATTATTATAACGATTAAGATATTATTATTAAGAACTTTAAATAATTAAGATATTACATAGAATAAGATATTATTACTAAGAACTTTAAATACACCAGACGTGTTCTTTTGGACAGGAATAAAAAGGGGCTAAGTGTAATTAAGCAGAGACTGCAAGTTGTCACCTGTAAGTTGTCAAATGGGAGACTGTAAGATGTCACATTACTCAACTTAGTGCAAATTGAGTAATGTACTATGCAAATCAAGTAAATGTACCGGAATGAATTCACATATTATTAAGAACTTTAAATACTCCAAATTAAGATTAAGATATTATTATTAAGAAGTTTAAATATTTAAGATATTCAGATTATAATAGAGATTAAGATATTATTATGAAGAAGTTTAAATAATTAAGATATTATTATTAAGAAGTTTAAATAA
Source organism: Maratus michaelseni (assembly GCA_963931845.1). Taxonomy (NCBI): domain Eukaryota; kingdom Metazoa; phylum Arthropoda; class Arachnida; order Araneae; family Salticidae; genus Maratus; species Maratus michaelseni. The sequence goes on from OZ007590.1 coordinate 356,645,679, forward strand.
TTAAGATATCGTCTTTGGACAGGAATAAAAAGGACCTTAGAATAAGAAAACAGAAACTAAGTTGTCACATGTATAACTTGTAAACTGTGAAACTATAAGTTGTCAATTGTAAAACTGTAACTTGTCATGTGTGAAACTGTATGTTGTCACATTACTTAAATTAGTGCAAGTTGAATAGTATGCTTTGTAAATCAAGTAAATGAACCCAAATTCACATATTATTAAGAACATTAATTATATCAGATTAAGATTAAGATATTATTATTAAGATCTTTAAATAATTAAGTAATTATTAAGATTAATTTAGAGAATAAGATATTATTATTAAGAACTTTAAATAATTAAGCTATTCTTAAGATTTTTATATAGAGATTAAGATATTATTATTTTTAACTATAAATAACACAGGACAGGAATAAAGTGGGGTTAGTGTAAGAAAGCAAAAACTGTAGGTTGCCATATTACTCAACTTATACTTAAAGCGTAGTTGAGTAAGTTGAGTAATGTGCTATATAAATCAAGTAAATGTACCGTAATTCACATATTACTACACTGTTAAAAATTTGCAGCAAACTGTCCAGTCATTCGACCGTTTAAAAAAAATGGCTCATAACCGTAAATTAATTCTCTTCTGATCATAATATGGGCCATAATATGGTCAGAATAGAGTTAAATTACGGTTAAGTAACCGTTTTCTATAAAAACGGTTGAATGACTGGACAGGTTGCTGCAAAATTTTAACAGTGTAAGAACTTTAATTACGTCATATTAAGATATCATTATTAAGAATTTCTTCATTACTAAGAATAGTCATTTTTTAATTCACTTTGTGATTCTTCTAATGTGGGTTAAAACGACTTTCAGTTGTGTACTTTTAAGTCGTATCTGAGTATCGAATCTTAATCTTTGGATAAAATGAACATGCACATTAAACTATTGTGTTAGTTGAACAAAATAGAAGACAATGCTTGTATTGCGCAATATTGCAAATACAGTACTTGTATTAAATTATTGTACAATACCAAAATCAAAATTTTTAAAAACGTGAGTTAAAACATCATCAAGTCATGTAAAGAAAAGAGAAGAAAATACAACTAAATTCTCAACATGAAAATGACGAAGAGAATAATATTCTTGTAACACTTAAAGCTGTTTTTAAATTCAAGTTAGCTACTTTCTGACACATTTCTGAATTCATTTTTGTTCGCAAATGCATCAAATTGGCAGGCGCTTTTTTTCAGAAACGATGTCATTGAAAAGTTTTTTCAACTTCTGGTAAAAGCAGAAGATTTCTCAAAAATTTTTGTCAAAGTTCTCGTTTTGAACCAAAATTTTAGACGTGACAGCGCGGAAAGAAAAGACAGAAAAAAAAAAAACCGCGTCATTATGCAACAATCGTTTATTTACACAAGATGTAATTCATTTATCGAAAAAAAAAAAAAGTTCGGTTCCAAATCACTTTGTTAGTTATGCCTGGAAGTGTCATGTATGGAAATATATAAGGTAAAGCTAGGAGAGTCTGCGCACAATTCAAAAGAATAGCAATAAAAAATCTAAATATTAATATTTTGCTAAACTATCCATGAATAATTTTTACTTCATTTGGCAAAGACATTTGACAGCGCGGAAAGAAAAGACAGAAAAAAAAAACTGCGTCATTATGCAACAATCGTTTATACACACAAGATGTAATTCATTTATCGAAAAAAAAAAAAAAGTTCGGTTCCGAATCACTTTGTTAGTTATGCCTGGAAGTGTCATGTATGGAAATATATAAGGTAAAGCTAGGAGAGTCTGCGCACAATTCAAAAGAATAGCAATAAAAAATCTAAATATTAATATTTTGCTAAACTATCCATGAATAATTTTTACTTCATTTGGCAAAGACATTTGACAGCGCGGAAAGAAAAGACAGAAAAAAAAAACCGCGTCATTTTGCAACAATCGTTTATACACACAAGATGTAATTCATTTATCGAAAAAAAAAAGTTCGGTTCCAAATCACTTTGTTAGTTATGCCTGGAAGTGGCATGTGTGGAAATATATAAGGTAAAGCTAGGAGAGTCTGCGCACAATTCAAAAGAATAGCAATAAAAAATCTAAATATTAATATTTTGCTAAACTATCCATGAATAATTTTTACTTCATTTGGCAAAGACATTTGACAGCGCGGAAAGAAAAGACAGAAAAAAAAAAAAACCGCGTCATTATGCAACAATCGTTTATACACACAAGATGTAATTCATTTATCGAAAAAAAAAAAAAGTTCGGTTCCAAATCACTTTGTTAGTTATGCCTGGAAGTGTCATGTATGGAAATATATAAGGTAAAGCTAGGAGAGTCTGCGCACAATTCAAAAGAATAGCAATAAAAAATCTAAATATTAATATTTTGCTAAACTATCCATGAATAATTTTTACTTCATTTGACAAAGACATTTGACAGCGCGGAAAGAAAAGACAGAAAAAAAAAACCGCGTCATTATGCAACAATCGTTTATACACACAAGATGTAATTCATTTATCGAAAAAAAAAAAAAGTTCGGTTCCAAATCACTTTGTTAGTTATGCCTGGAAGTGTCATGTATGGAAATATATAAGGTAAAGCTAGGAGAGTCTGCGCACAATTCAAAAGAATAGCAATAAAAAATCTAAATATTAATATTTTGCTAAACTATCCATGAATAATTTTTACTTCATTTGACAAAGACATTTGACAGCGCGGAAAGAAAAGACAGAAAAAAAAAAACCGCGTCAGTATGCAACAATCGTTTATACACACAAGATGTAATTCATTTATCGAAAAAAAAAAAGTTCGGTTCCAAATCACTTTGTTAGTTATGCCTGGAAGTGTCATGTATGGAAATATATAAGGTAAAGCTAGGAGAGTCTGCGCACAATTCAAAAGAATAGCAATAAAAAATCTAAATATTAATATTTTGCTAAACTATCCATGAATAATTTTTACTTCATTTGACAAAGACATTTGACAGCGCGGAAAGAAAAGACAGAAAAAAAAAAAACCGCGTCATTATGCAACAATCGTTTATACACACAAGATGTAATTCATTTATCGAAAAAAAAAAAAAGTTCGGTTCCAAATCACTTTGTTAGTTATGCCTGGAAGTGTCATGTATGGAAATATATAAGGTAAAGCTAGGAGAGTCTGCGCACAATTCAAAAGAATAGCAATAAAAAATCTAAATATTAATATTTTGCTAAACTATCCATGAATAATTTTTACTTCATTTGACAAAGACATTTGACAGCGCGGAAAGAAAAGACAGAAAAAAAAAAACCGCGTCATTATGCAACAATCGTTTATACACACAAGATGTAATTCATTTATCGAAAAAAAAAAAGTTCGGTTCCAAATCACTTTGTTAGTTATGCCTGGAAGTGTCATGTATGGAAATATATAAGGTAAAGCTAGGAGAGTCTGCGCACAATTCAAAAGAATAGCAATAAAAAATCTAAATATTAATATTTTGCTAAACTATCAATGAATAATTTTTACTTCATTTGGCAAAGACATTTGACAGCGCGGAAAGAAAAGACAGAAAAAAAAAAACCGCGTCATTATGCAACAATCGTTTATACACACAAGATGTAATTCATTTATCGAAAAAAAAAAAGTTCGGTTCCAAATCACTTTGTTAGTTATGCCTGGAAGTGTCATGTATGGAAATATATAAGGTAAAGCTAGGAGAGTCTGCGCACAATTCAAAAGAATAGCAATAAAAAATCTAAATATTAATATTTTGCTAAACTATCCATGAATAATTTTTACTTCATTTGACAAAGACATTTGACAGCGCGGAAAGAAAAGACAGAAAAAAAAAACCGCGTCATTATGCAACAATCGTTTATACACACAAGATGTAATTCATTTATCGAAAAAAAAAAAGTTCGGTTCCAAATCACTTTGTTAGTTATGCCTGGAAGTGTCATGTATGGAAATATATAAGGTAAAGCTAGGAGAGTCTGCGCACAATTCAAAAGAATAGCAATAAAAAATCTAAATATTAATATTTTGCTAAACTATCCATGAATAATTTGTACTTCATTTGACAAAGACATTTGACAGCGCGGAAAGAAAAGACAGAAAAAAAAACCCGCGTCATTATGCAACAATCGTTTATACACACAAGATGTAATTCATTTATCGAAAAAAAAAAAAAAGTTCGGTTCCAAATCACTTTGTTAGTTATGCCTGGAAGTGTCATGTATGGAAATATATAAGGTAAAGCTAGGAGAGTCTGCGCACAATTCAAAAGAATAGCAATAAAAAATCTAAATATTAATATTTTGCTAAACTATCCATGAATAATTTTTACTTCATTTGACAAAGACATTTGACAGCGCGGAAAGAAAAGACAGAAAAAAAAAACCGCGTCATTATGCAACAATCGTTTATACACACAAGATGTAATTCATTTATCGAAAAAAAAAAGTTCGGTTCCAAATCACTTTGTTAGTTATGCCTGGAAGTGTCATGTATGGAAATATATAACGTAAAGCTAGGAGAGTCTGCGCACAATTCAAAAGAATAGCAATAAAAAATCTAAATATTAATATTTTGCTAAACTATCCATGAATAATTTTTACTTCATTTGACAAAGACATTTGACAGCGCGGAAAGAAAAGACAGAAAAAAAAAAACCGCGTCATTATGCAACAATCGTTTATACACACAAGATGTAATTCATTTATCGAAAAAAAAAAAAAGTTCGGTTCCAAATCACTTTGTTAGTTATGCCTGGAAGTGTCATGTATGGAAATATATAAGGTAAAGCTAGTAGAGTCTGCGCACAATTCAAAAGAATAGCAATAAAAAATCTAAATATTAATATTTTGCTAAACTATCCATGAATAATTTTTACTTCATTTGACAAAGACATTTGACAGCGCGGAAAGAAAAGACAGAAAAAAAAACCGCGTCATTATGCAACAATCGTTTATACACACAAGATGTAATTCATTTATCGAAAAAAAAAAAAAGTTCGGTTCCAAATCACTTTGTTAGTTATGCCTGGAAGTGTCATGTATGGAAATATATAAGGTAAAGCTAGGAGAGTCTGCGCACAATTCAAAAGAATAGCAATAAAAAATCTAAATATTAATATTTTGCTAAACTATCCATGAATAATTTTTACTTCATTTGACAAAGACATTTGACAGCGCGGAAAGAAAAGACAGAAAAAAAAACCGCGTCATTATGCAACAATCGTTTATACACACAAGATGTAATTCATTTATCGAAAAAAAAAAAAGTTCGGTTCCAAATCACTTTGTTAGTTATGCCTGGAAGTGTCATGTATGGAAATATATAAGGTAAAGCTAGGAGAGTCTGCGCACAATTCAAAAGAATAGCAATAAAAAATCTAAATATTAATATTTTGCTAAACTATCCATGAATAATTTTTACTTCATTTGACAAAGACATTTGACAGCGCGGAAAGAAAAGACAGAAAAAAAAACCGCGTCATTATGCAACAATCGTTTATACACACAAGATGTAATTCATTTATCGAAAAAAAAAAAGTTCGGTTCCAAATCACTTTGTTAGTTATGCCTGGAAGTGTCATGTATGGAAATATATAAGGTAAAGCTAGGAGAGTCTGTGCACAATTCAAAAGAATAGCAATAAAAAATCTAAATATTAATATTTTGCTAAACTATCCATGAATAATTTTTACTTCATTTGACAAAGACATTTGACAGCGCGGAAAGAAAAGACAGAAAAAAAAAACCGCGTCATTATGCAACAATCGTTTATACACACAAGATGTAATTCATTTATCGAAAAAAAAAAAAGTTCGGTTCCAAATCACTTTGTTAGTTATGCCTGGAAGTGTCATGTATGGAAATATATAAGGTAAAGCTAGGAGAGTCTGCGCACAATTCAAAAGAATAGCAATAAAAAATCTAAATATTAATTTTTTGCTAAACTATCCATGAATAATTTTTACTTCATTTGTTTTTTATGCATTTCCATTGCTATTTTGTTGTTATGTTGCAATTTAATAGAACAGTTGTAATAAAACCAAGAAAGTTATTTTGCGCAATCTCTCCTTACAGGGTTGGTGTGATTGCGCACATGGGTAGGAGAGATTGTTACTAATAATAACTACAATTAAATTGTTAACAATAATAATTACACTTAAATGACATTGCTGTAAGGTTTTTGTGAACAAATTTTATTGTATTGGAAGTGAATATTTCAACCTAATGCTTAAAGAATCAGAAACGGAAATAATTTTAAAAACGAGTAAAAAATTTTAATTAAAGGGGAAAAAAATAAAGAATCAGAAAAAGCAAGTCCAGGTAAGATTACAAAATAAAATTATGTAACTTAATAACACGTTTAACTTAAAATTAGTCCATTTTCATTTTTCATTTTTTATGCAAATTTACCAATAAGCTGCGTAATCTCTCCTAGCATGGAAACTAATGGGAACAATGCGCCATCTCTCCTAAGTAGCAGATGCGCAAACTCTTCAATTTCGGTAGGAGAGATTGCGTGGCCTTTTATTTAAACATGGCCGCTACTAAAACGAACCGTTGATGTTCACATTGTTAGTCTAGATTAGTAGCTTATGAGAAATCCTTTAAGTTTAAAATATTTTGTACTATTGACATTGTATAGAAATTCTGATGAATAGCTATGAAAATTCAAGCACTTACTTTGGGAAAACAAAGCAAAATAGCAATACTTTATCTTAGACGCTCAAAGCAATCAACGGGCACTTTCAAGTAGTCAGTCCACTACTGTTGTTGTACAACTACCTGGAGTCGCTGCGCTCTCCCTCTACTCCTTCCCCCCGAACCTCTATGTGCGCAATCTCTCCTGGCTTTACCTTAATGGTGGAATGGATAATGGAAATGGTTTAATAAAGAATATCCATATAAAAAAAGAGGGTATATTTCCAAAAATATAGAACCTGGATTTCAAAATCGTGAAAAACTAGTTTTACGAAATTTATTTTGTCGTGAAATGTTAAAACTTTTATTATTATTATTTATGTATTAAAGTGAAAAGCGCATTCTACCAAATTCACACTCTCTTTTCCACACGAAAATCGTCTCTTTGCGTATGCTTCAACTTTTTTTTTTTTTTTTTTTTTTTTTTTTTTTTTTTTTTTTTTTTTTTTTAAGGCTTTTACCAAGGCCACTGCTTCTACCCTCAGAAACGGGAAATGTGTTTAGCCTAGGGGGATTGAAAAAGGTTGATTGAAAACGGATGGCGTAATATGGGCATTGCGTTGAAAGCTTTTTTTTTTTTTTTTTTTTTTAAAGAACTCATGTTTTTACTACTAAGTATGCATATTTTTTACGTATATAAAGAGCGCTTGGATACAGTTATATTTATAACCGATAGAAATTTCAAAGCGTTCGAAAGATGAGAACTATTTTTTTATTGCTATGTTAAAGGAGCCGACGCGAAACCAAACAAACAAACAAAAAAGCGAGAAGAAAACATTTCTTTTACAAGTGGATAACACTATTTTTTCACGAAATGTTTACACGGGCTGTAAAACCGTTTTATTTATAACCAATAAAATTTTAAAGAGTTCGGACAAAAGAACCCCAAGAAATTGAGCGCTTTTATCACTAAACATCAATATTTTTTCGCGAATTTTTCATTTAAAAATATAATTTCATACAAAATCAGGTTAAAGATATAAAATAATAAAAAAACTTGATTTTTTTTTTTAATTTATTATCACGGGTCCAGGCAACGCCGGGCGGATCAGCTAGTTATTATTATTTACAAATATTGTTTTATTTCTATAAAATATAAGTAAATAAATGCAAAAAGAAGCAATATTCTAAGTTAATTACATGCTTCCTAATCCACTATACGTTTAAAAATGAATCCAAAAATTTGTCAGAAAGTTTCGCATCATAGAGCGGGAGATGGGTGGAGGGATTCTTTTGAGACCCGCTTTAAGGGGTCTGAAACGACGGAAAAGTTTATTTATTTATTTTTCTTCTTTTATAATGTTTGAACCTTTAAGAGTGTCGTATAGTTGGCCCGATAGGAATGTTTCTAAAATTACGGTTTCACGAGCCGTATCCTGAGAAGGGCAAAACTTTAAACTCAATTGTATCGAAACACTATTTTTCATTGGCTTTGCCCGCCGATAACTTTTGAACAAGTTATCGGATTTAAATTTTTTTTTCTCTTTAAACACAGAAAATTAAATTCTCTTCAAACTATACCTAAAAAATAAACATTTAAAAAAAAAAAAATCTATAACAAAAATATGATTATTTATGGATTTTTAATTTATTATTATATATATTTTTAATGTTTTTACAAATTTGTTTTCGTTTCAGGCATACTCAAGAAACAAGCTAATACGCAAGATAAAGAAAAATAAAGAAGATAAAGAAGATGGGATGAAGAAGAATTTATAAGAATTTGAAATTTATTAATATATTGTATATAAAAGTAAGTAAAATGTATCGGAATTCACATTAATAAAAACTTTAAAATGTGCCTCGAAAATAAATATAAGTTGGCGCTCTATTAATGTGACACTCAAAAATATGAATTTCAAAATCGTGGCAAAAAAAAAAAAAAAAACTAGTTTTACAAAATTTATTTTGTCGTAAAATGTTAAAACTTTTGTTATTATTATTATTATTATTATTATTATTATTATTATTATTTTGACAATTTAACAAATATATATATATATTTTTTAATTTCTGTAAAACATAAGTAAATAAATTCAAAAACAAGTAATAGTCTAACTGAATGAAGGAACTTCATAATCCACAAGCAAACTTCAGTCAATATTTGTCATTTTAAAACTTTCTGGTCCTATTTTGCTCATTAAAATTTCTAAGGTTAAATTTATTAGGTTGTTTTTTCACAATAATTTTTTTCCATAAGACATAATTAAACAAGTGCAAAATAATAATAATAATAATAATAATAATAATGGTACATTAATTACAGGCTTCTTAATTCACTATCAAACTTAGTCAATTTCTATCATTTCAATCTTTTCTTAGTTCCTTTTAATAGATCGATGAAGGGGAAAAAAAGAAAGAAAATAACTGAAAAGAAATCCACTCTTTTTTAAAAAAAAAAAAATATATGGATATTCCTTAAGTGCTTGGATGCTTCGCAGCTATATATTAATACGCCAGACTTGTTCTTTTGGCAGAAATAAAAAAAAAGATTTACTCTATAAGAAAGCAGTAACTTGGAACTGACGGAAATTTATAAGAAATAGAAGTTTAGTAATATATTGTATGTAAAAGTCAGTAAAATATATCGGAATTCACATTATTAAAAATTTTTAAATGTGCCTCGAAAATAAATATAAGTTGCGCTATATTAATGTGACAATAAAGTGTCACGAAAGTATAATAAGGAAGGAACAATTTTTTTTTAACATTCAAGAAGTGCCTAAAATAGGTCTAGACAACATTGTTTTTATAAATCTTTATTTTCTTAATTAATAAGGACTTTACGTTGCACATATAAATATTCATCAAACACTTGCTTTCAACGTAAATTTGATTTAATAAATATGAGTTACTTTAACTACATATATAGAAAACAAACCTCGACGTTTCGGTTAATCTTTATAATGTAACACACTTTAATTTTTGCTGTTCATATTTATGAAGGTTTTTTCTCCTGATGATGGTTATAAAGATTAACCGAAACGTCGAGGTTTGTTTTCTATATATGTAGTTAAAGTAACTCATATTTATTAAATCAAATTTACGTTGAAAGCAAGTGTTTGATGAATATCTTTATTTTCTTTTGATAAATATACAAGAGCGGGTTATATATATTAATCTATACTAATAAAATAAAGTTTGGCTCTATTTGTGTGCTCCTGGCGGACTTTGGCCTTTTCAAAGCCACTTTTGGTTTTAAAAAATACAAAAATTAACCCTTCGAAAAAGTATATTTTCTGTATGCCGTTTCTCGATTTTTGTGATTTCGGTGATTTTTAAAAATTCGCATCGGCGGTTCAGAGCAAGGTACTAAAAACTAAAAATACCAAACAATATCACATTTATTCCCTTTTCAACATCTGTATTTGTTTTTGAAAAATTAGAATATTAATCTTTCGAAAAAAATTCGCGCGCAGTACTCACTTTTGCGAATTACGATTTTCAGCGGTATATAAAATCTGGCATAGGCTCTCTAAAAAGAAAGAAAAAAAAAAACCAAACACACCAAAAGACATCTACGTTCTATCTGGTTCAGGGAGAAACATTTAGTTTAAAAAAAAAAAAAATACGTTAACCCTTTCGAAAACGTTTTTTACCGTAAGACAATTTTGCATTTTTAACGATTTTTCATATCTTTAAAAATTCGAATCGACGTTTATAAACAAGATAAGAAAAACTAAAAATACCACGCACTAACCTACATCTCTTTGCTTTTTAAAATCTGGTATCCGTTTTGAAAAATTTTTAATTTTAACCCTCCGAAAGAAAATCATTTCCAAAACTCACTCACGCATTTTCATTTTCCGGCCCAGGTTTAAAAATTGGCTTTGACTCGGGTAATACGAATGCAGACAAACAGTAGACTCCAGATCATAGACACGTTCCTTTTCTTTAAAACGCATCGTTGGATGTTTAAAAATATCTACATTAACCCTTTCGAAACCCATCGTTTACTTAACCCACTTTCGCGATTTCCAGCTTTTTTGGCAATGTTTACCCGTGGTTAAATTAATTTAAATTCTACTAGGAAATTTGGTTGAGTCGAGAGTTCTGAAAATACCTCTTTCAGAACATATTGCGCCCCTGGCGGTGGAAGGTGGAACTACAGGAGTGTCTCTGGTTCTATGGGCCCGATTATGACGGGGCTCATTCGACTTAATATCTATAGCCTTAAATATTTTAGTTGCACTTTCGACAGCCAGGGTGCGCTTTCCGATCTCGAATTCTACGAGCCCGATTACGACGGTGTTGGCCTCATTCGACTTGATTTCCATAGCCTTACAGATTCCAGTGATATTCGTATAGAACAGATTGTTATTATCTGGGGCCCGGGCAACGCCAGGTGTGTTAGCTAGTTTATTCATATAAGAAATATCCCATAAAAATACAAGGTGATTCAAAAATACTGGAGAAAAATGAAAAGGCGATTAATGCACATGGAAATTAAAGAAAAGCATTAGAAACATAGCATTTGAATTGTTTAGTCCAAAATGCCGTATGTTTTATTGAAATCTGAACCCGATTTATCATTCAGAACCAGAGCTATTATTTAGAAGCTTGCGACAGGTTCGATCTCACAGGGCTTCGCGCCCGAAAATTTTTTTGATATATAAAATCTATTTAGCTTTTATTTATTTCATGATAACATTTGTAAGTGTCGCCATATTTATACACTTTTTTTCTTGTTTCTTAACACTTACCAACATAGTTCGAAATTGTTTATGAATTCGGTTTGGTTATCTATCTGTCTGTTCGTATTCTAACTCACGTAAATATACTCGGAGTGCCATGCAATTGTTATATTTTGTTGAGGTTCACTATGGCTTGTTCGTATTGAAAATGAAGTGTGTAGCATTTATAATTCATTTACAGAGACACTCAAAAGAATTTGTTACATTACACTGAAAGAAAACTTATACCGCCTTCACCTAGAACGAATAAGTAGTCGTTTCTTAAATATCTAAACTAGAAATATAGATTTCCTGTGTTATGCGAATAACGTTAAGAAATGAACTGAATAGTCGAAATGATTGAGATAGGTGATGAAACAATACATTATATTATCAATCGGTTGAATAGCGAGAAATTATCACTTCGTTTCTAGAATAAATTCATAAATTAGAATTATAGTTACTAAAACTAACCTCTTGTTTTCACATTTATGTTCAAAGATTTTTAAATAAGTTTGAACACGATAATATAGGAAAACGCTCTTGAATTTCAATAAAGAAGTTTAGAACTCTCCAGCAAAGGGAACTAGAATTTATATGGATGACATGGAACTACTTTTTTATAGAGCCACAATTTAGTTTCTAGATGCCAGTGGCAGAATTTTTTCTCAGTGTACGGTCGATGTAGGAAAAATCATTTTCGGTGTATTTTAATCATATATTACTCTATTTCAAACATATTGAAATTGGTATATACATCGCTGAGGTGAACTACAAGAGGCTTACTATTATAGAATACGGTGTGCATAGCATTCATTACAACAGTACTGTCTAATAAAAATAATTGCTGAAAGTGCATATTAAATTGTTGTACGCGTTTTTAAATCAAACTCATATTTTGCCTATTTACTTGGTGTGTATTAATTCTATAGATGATATACAAGGCTGCACAAAAGAATTCGGATACTTTTCCGACGTTAGATGGCAATTGTTGAAAGAGAGTTTTCAAATGTGGTATGATGCGTTTTCCAAATTGTTCACTTAGATATAATCTTTCCCATTGTTAAACGGTGAAGTTTTGTCAAAGTATTCTAAAAGTACTGGAAAGTCTTACTTAATCTATTATTGATGCATGATTTTTTGTTCTTGTGTTTTTATCGATCCATATGAACCCCATTACCTCTTGCTCATTGCAAAAACAAAAAAAAAAAAAAAAAAAAAAGAAGACAAATGTTTCTTGTTTAAGTGTACCGAACAGTTTTTATTTCACAACTCCCGGATTTTTTAAGACTTCTGCTACGAATATGTCACTCAACCCGATATTTGACAAGGGTAAAATTTTACCAGCCATACCTAGATGTCTACTTGCCATTCTGCAAGTGGTGATTGTCATTCACTAAGCCTGATTTATACGCTACGAAAAAAAAGGCAAAAAAAACACATTTTTTTCAGTGGCATTAAATTTTTCTTTCATTTCCAGGTAAGGATGCAGAAAACTAGGATCGATAAGGGTATAAAAATGACCCTTGTGACTTTCATGCAAATTTTATAGTACACCGTAAAACATTTATATAATAACACTACTCAATCAAAAATTATTTAAAATTTCTAAGTAAAGATTATGTAAAGGGTATTAAAAATGACTTAACATAAATTGATACTACTGCAAAATAATTTAGCTACTGACATCACAGAAACAAAATTTATGTATTGGTATTAAAGAAATATAATTTTATAAGATTTTTTTCAACTATGAGCGAATTGCAGTACAAAATGTATTTTAATAGTTCTTTCCCTATCTCTCTCTCTCTCTTATATATATATATATATATATATATATATATATACGTATATATATAAAACTTTAAGTAAAATTTAACCATTGAAACATAAGTATATATATGTAGCATTTTGACGAGGTTGAGATATTACGATGAATAATATTCGAGGAAAAAATGGCAGTCCTTCAACGATATAGCAAGTTGCAGTCGATATTAGCGAGTATGGCGAAGTAGAAGGCAATGAAATGAGTCCACCAAAGTTTTCCAATAAATCCAACAAATCTCCAGACAAATAATTTTATTAGAAGACGAACAACACAGAAACAATTTCCAGAGGTCTAAAACTTATAGCCCTCGGGCTCACCTTGCTTCACTTCATTGAATTAAGATGTTACTGGGCCAGTTGAATATTCTACGGACATAAAAACACAGATACATATTTGTTTATGCTTCCGAAAACGTCAAAAAATCTAGTGCTCCAACCGATGCGACCTGGTTTTGTTCCTTCAGCGGAGACATACAGTAATTTACGTCACGAGCGTACAAACCAATGAGTGAGAGGCTAGCTCCAGCCCAGCAAATGAGGTGCGAAGGAGGAGCTAAGACGGTAAAGAATTTTGGAGTGAAACTACCTCAGCGCGTGAAAAATTTAGCATAATAATAATAATAAAAAGAAAATGGCTTTTAAAAAACATTCGAAATGAGAACGCGTCTCAGAATTTTATAGATTGGGGAACTGATAAAAGCTACGAATGACCTTAAATTTTAGATTAAGATTTGGAATAAAATAATTATTAATATACGGATCTTTACTTTTAAAGGACTTTAAATAGGAATAGATATTATTAAGAATTAAGGAAATGCTGATGATGTCAGAAGTTAGATTAATTTTAAAAGATTAATGCGAATAAAATGGAAGGATACGAAGGAAATAAATTTTTTATTTGAGTTCTTTTTTTTTTTTGGCACTGCTTATTTGTTTTGTACATTTTGTATATACTTTCATTTATTCAAGAATTTTTAATATTTCTAATTTATTAAATTAATCAAGATTCCTAAATTTCATACATAAATTTTATTTATTTATATTTTCATTTTCTTTTTGAAATTGCATTTTCATTGTATCAAAAAAAAAAAATTTAATGGCAGTTCTAAGTAAAATTCTCGTGCTTGGCAAAATACACCTTGCATCAATGCAGTGTAGAGCCCAGTACAGGGGCAATAAATGGGTTGTTCCTGGATCGTCATCCAGTGACCATTTTTACTCTCCTCCTCCTCCATTATTTTTTAGATTGTGTAATGATGCTAGATGCAAGACTTGTCCATTTGCTTCTCAGAAACAAATTGTATCAGATCCTAATTTATCAACTTTTTGTAAAGCATTTAATGTTATTTATAGTATTAAATGTAACTTATGTGGTTTAAAATATGTAGGTGAAACATCAGGTCCATTACATAAACGTATTAATCAACATCGTTCAGACACTAACAAGAACAAAGCAAAAAATTTACAGTCTACAGAAGAAATACAACATTTTCATAAACATAAATTTATCAATACTACAATTGAAATTATACAAATAATAAAAACTAAATCAGAACGTTTGTTTATGGAGTCTTCATATATGAAATATTATAACACTATTTATCCTTATGGACTTAATAGTGAATTATTTAACAGACCAGTTAAAGTTTTTTCAACAAATAATACTACATATTATTCTCCTATTTATCCTACTCTAAATCATAATTTAAATCATAAAACAACACGTAACAAGCGAGGAAAGTGTACTGCTACAGTTGTTATTTCCAAAAAATTTATTGTTAAACAAATCAATACTCTCCATCATAACTATATTAAGAATTACAACTGGTTTTTAATATGAAAATACATTTTTGCTATTAAAAAGAAACAGATAGTACAATATTTAAATGTATTTCTTAGTAAATCTTACTCAAATCATTTCTTTGATATTTTTTATGATCTAATTATGACAAGAGCTAATCTTTTCAACATTAATTTACATAAAAAACAAAAAATTCAAAACACTAATACTCAAATGATTATAACTTTTTCAAATCAAATCTTTAATAAAATTAATGTTAATTCTATAATTAATGATAAAAACTGTTATTTTCCTATTAATAATCTTCAAATTTCAAAAACATTTAAATATCCTAATACAATCGGAAGAAAGATTTTTAACTATAATGCATTTTCAAAAAATACATCTGATGCTAGTACTTTTCCGTGTAAATGCAATGACCCCACTCTAAAAAAATTCATTAATGATGATCATGGACATATAATCACTGGTAATTTTAATATTGTGAATGATTATAAACTACAAAAACTAATGGGTTATGGTACTAAATATAGACTTCCTTCTAAATTTAACGTAAATTCTATTATAAAATAGTTTACATACGATATAGATATTTTTATTTATAAAATTTCAATCTCAGATAGTAAACCTATTGAATATTTTAATCAATGGAAAATACTTGTTATTGAAAAATTAAGTTCGTCTTTAAAACATAATTTATCGCATATGGTTAAAATTAACACAAAACATTTGTTCCAGCAAATTACTAAATTACAAAAAAACTATGTAATAACATATATTGACAAATCTTCTAATAATTATGCAATCATATGTAAAGCTTATTATCACCAACTACTTACATTCTGTATTTCTACTAACAATTCTTTTTACAAAAACTAATGAAAATGTAATTGTAAACAATCGTAAAATTCACAGTTATTATAAATTATTAAATATTTCTTCTACTAACTTTAATTATCCTTATTTGGTTGTTATACCCAAATTTCATAAAAATCCAATTAAATTTAGGACTGTAACTATAGGATGCAATACATATAATAATATAGCCAATAAACATCTATTAAAAATTCTCAATCAAATTTATACACTGACAACATCCACTGATAATACACATTGTATAAAAAATAGCTATCAACTCGTCAATATTTTGAAAAATCTTAAATGTGTTAACAATATAATGACATATGATTTCAAAGATCTATTTAATAATATAGATTTATTAGATCTACATAATATTATAAATGCATTATTTAATAAGTATCATCATTCACTTAATTTACCAATTCATATAGATACAGCTTATTTTAAAACTTTAACAAATTTCATTATATATAATAATTATATAATGCATGATAACACGTTATATTTACAGAAAATCGGTATACTACAAGGGGGATGTACATCTAGTATACTTTCAGACTTATACTTGTATCATTATGAACGTACTTTTATTAACAGTAATATACATTTATATCGTTATATTGATGACATAATTTTAATTGCCACTGATCACACTAATATTTCTATATTTCCAGTTGATTATCCTACTAATTCAGAATTAACGGAAAACCTCCTTTCTAACAATACTATTAACTTTTTAGATCTTAAAATTACACTTAAAACAAAACAATAATTGATCTATTTGATAAACGTAAAGAATTTAAATTTAAAGTTAATTCATTTACTAATTTTAAATCATGTCTTCATAATTCTGTATATCGTAATATACTCCTTAATCATATTTATAGAATAAAAAGTTTATGTTCTTCTCAACTAATTAACAACAATATTAAAAAAACTTATCTATGATGCATTACAACATGGTTTTCCAAAAACATTCATATATTATTCCTTAATATATAGTTAGTTCTTATATGATCTTTGCAACCAAATTAACACATGCGTTAAAAAATGTATAAAAAAATCATATAATCTTAGAAAATAGTAAAAAAAAAAAAAATTATAACAGGACGGTTTGGTGGGTAGATGTTGGATTGAGGAGGTGTGTGGCGGAGTTGTATGGAAAAAATGCATGGTTAATTTATATTAATTTTAAAAAAGGGGGCATTTTGATTTTGATTTACACAAATGTGTAAATATAAATGTGTGATTTATATTACACATTTTATAATGGACTGTGATGTGATAGTTTTATATGTATATTAATTTAGTTATATTTACATATTCATTATTTAATTAATTTAAATGAATTTATATTCATTAATATTAAGAATGTTTTTGATCTAATGATTTGGATTAACACCTACTGTGGACAATATCATATTAACTTGTAATATAATGTATACTTTTCTAAAGTGTTAATATAATATGTTTTTATTTTTATTAAATGTTCTACCCTTACCACTTATATTAAGGGTTTATAATTTTTTAACTTTGTATGAAGAAACATTATATGTTACTAATTCATTTCAATATTTAATTAATATTAATTTTAAATCCTTTGTATCTTAATTCAAATATTTAGTATTTTATTTTAATTTAATTTATGTGATGTTGCATTTTTGGCACAGCTATTTAATAGTTGATGTCATTTCATGGTACATATACTTTTATGTTGCTTTAATTATTAATTTTTCCATCTTCCATCTTATTTTTAACATAGAATTATTCATTAATACATCCATTACTTTAATGTAATTAGATTTTCTATTTATTAATTCATTTCATTTATTTATTATTTAACTAATTGCTATCATTTCAGATAGTAATTTGGTTTAATTATTAAACATTATTTTTCATCCAATACTCTTTTTATTCAGAGTATATTCACTTTTTACCATTATAGATGGCAGCACTAATGTTCCTGGTGCTTTACAATATTTATATTATTCTAAAATCTTTTCTGGTAACATAGTAAATCATTTTCTATTTCTAAATTTGGCAACATGTAATGATTTTTTCCAATTCATTCCCTAGTTTTGGTTGTGTTCATGTGTGGTTCATGTGGTGCACAGGTATATTTTTTAATCAAAATGGATTATATACTTTCTGACTCTATTTCATGTTTTCTCTGTATATTATAGGTATGGCTTCTTTCCTTTTTAATATTGTATTTATTTTTTATTTTTTCACAGGTTTGATTCAATGTTTATGAGCAGGTAGTCCCAAAATCATATTCTTTAGCAATGTTATGGCTAATATGATGATGAAACCTCTCATTTCATTTTATTTGTGGTATTTAGGCATTTGGGACTTGATAAGTCTGTCTAAATTCCACAAATTTCATTTTATTTCATTCATTTAATTCCATTTATTCAATTTTTAATTTAATTTCTTATTCCTTTAATATGTTTTTGTATCCAGATTCAGTGTGTTGGGGAATCTGTTATTGACAACTAATTATTACATACTTAATCATTATTTCATTGTTTAAGTTGGTGTTATGGTAATGTTTCATTTATGGTTATATATATATATATATATATATATATATATATATATATATATATATATATATATAGAGAGAGAGAGAGAGAGAGAGAGAGAGAGAGATGTGTGTGTGTGTGTGTGTCCCTATATTTCACTTTGAAGCCCTGTTTTGAGTTTCCCATCGTGGCTCTCTAGCGGTTGCATGTCTGTAGCTGTGGGGGAGATATGGTTGGTTGAAAGGGGTCGACCTATAAGGCATTTTCATATTTCGACCAAAGTGTTATAAAAAATGATTGGAATATTCTTCAACGGGAACTGGTTCATTCAACTTAACATGAACTAATTAAGATACAAAAGATAACTAAGTAAGATGATTTCATGCCGCTAGCGGTAGAAATTGAAACTAAACTAAAGTTGTAATATGTTTGCGTTTTTATTTTTTGAGTGAGAGCGAATTGGTGTGAAAATTTTATTTTAATGTTATATACCTAAATCCTTATATCCTTAGCATAAACATATATTAAAATCAAAATAGTACATTTTTTCACTGGGGGCGGAATATCTATTATATATATATATATATATATATATATATATATTATAATTGACAAACGTGTCCTGACGTCATTATGAGGTTGTCAACACCTGGCGATTAAATTTCGTTTTTGCTACTGCAATTTTTAAAACTTTTAAACATCGCACATTTTCAATTTTTACACCGTCAAAATTATTGCGTTGAAGTTTACATAAGTTTTGCTGGTTTTTCAAACGTATTAGTAATAAAATTACTCAAACAGTGATGAATATTTGGTTTATTTAATTATTTATATTATTATTTATATTATTATTATTTATATTATTATTATTATTTACATTATTATTATTTTTATTATTTTTATTTTATATTATGATATTGTATTGTCATTGAAACTACAAATGTATTCAAAGTTTCAGCTCAATCGGATAATTAAAAGTAATATAAAATTGACTTGCAAGATTTGAACTAAACATTCATACATATACTGCAAATTAATATAACTCAATGATTTGTAAATTTTAGCCGGAATTTTCTTAAGTTTTCAATACTTTATGAATGGCACTTTGATTTAAAAAAAAATAAATAATGCTTAATACTGTGTTAAAAGTCAAGATAAAGTTTGCAAACAAAATGGCGCTTATTTCCAAACAACAGGTTAAATCTTGTGACAAACATGTGACAACGAGTAAACTCGTGCATTCAAATAAAGCAGAATAGTCACGACGTGCAAATCAATGAAACTCCCTCAAACCAACTGATGCCTTCGTTACGGTTGTAGTTTATCGACACCTCTTATTTTTTCGACAAAACTCGTTCGGATCTCGACAAAAGAGATGTTCAGCTATCAGTATATGCGGTCTTGTTAAATTCCGAGATAATCGGAAAAATGAATTTTGTCCACCTAGATCATAAAATCGTCCCACTGTGCATGCAATTTGCTTGAAAACTGTTTGAAAACAATTTAATCATTTATTGTAGTTTTTAAAATAATTTTCAAGCATGAATTTTGTAAATATATCTCCCTCGCGTGTAGGTTTTATTACAGAATAATATTAACCCATTTACACTTAAAACTCTATAAATAGTTCAGCATTTGTCTCCGGCTGATTTTCCCTAACCAAATTAAAACTTCATCAATAAATAAAAAATTAAATAATATAAAAATAAATTAAACTGCAAATGTAACACATATGTAATCGAACAATTTCAATTTCTACACCACCAAATAGGAAAAAGAAATTACTTTCAAATATAATTTGTTGGAAAACTGTATCTCAGTTTAGTGATTGTTTATGGTTTTTAAAATAATTTTCAAGCATGAATTATTTTTAAATCTACATCTATCGCGTGCAGCCCGATGACGAAAGATGAATCCGTTAGCACTTAAAGCAATGTAAATAGTTAAGTATTTATTTCCGGATTTTATTCCGGAACAAAATTAAATAGACACGAAAAAAATAAAAAGTAGTAATATAATATAAATAAAACACAAATTTAACAGACATGTAATCGAACTACGGTCTTAAACCGCTGAAATTATCAGTATCCAAAAAGTTGCAGTAAGTAACGAAATATTTCGCGATTTCTTTCAGTATTAACTCCAGTCAAGCAGCTAATTCGAAAGTATCGTTTTTAATAAAATTGAAATATTTATTAGAATACATTAATGATATTTTTGATAGGGATTTTCACTATAACCCGGGAAATCCCGTTTGGACCCCTTAGTATGGTTAAAATGTGAAAACTAATTAAAAAAAAATAGCCAAGTTTAGCCAAGAAAGACCTCGCTGTTTAACTGTTGCAAATAATCTAAATGTTGCATCATACTGAATAAACATATTAAGGGGTCTTGTACCTTTTAAACTCGCCGAAAATCAACAAAAATTTTCAAACTTTGAATTAGTGTATCTTCAAAACTTTTTTGTGTATAAGCATGAAATTTTGACAATTGATTAAGCAGATTGTGCTTTTTGATATAATACCATTCGAAACTGACTAGTCTTTTACAGAATTTGAGCATTGGGGAAAATAAAGCTGCTCTTTTTTTTTACTCCGTAAGTCATTGCGCGCATGATATCTTTATAACATATGACTGGATTGTTATGAAATTCGATGTAGATAATAAGCACATGTGTATTTTAAAAATGACCTACTCTTAGGTCAAAATTATTTCATTAACCCTGTAAAAAAAATATTTTAATAAAAAATTTCAAATTTTTACATTTTTAATGAATAAAAATAGTCATAATTAAAAATCTTATCATTGTAAATATTTATAAGTAGATCATTTTAAACACACATATGCGTTTATTATCTAAATCAAATTTCATAACAATCCATGCATACGTTCTCAAGGTATCATGCGCCCAATGATTTTCGGAGTAAAACAAAGAGCTATTTTAATTTCAACAAGGCACAAATTCAGTAAAATGTTATTCAATTTCTAATAGTATTATATTAAAAAGAACAATCTATTTAATTAATAGTCAAAATTTTATGTTTATACGTATAAAAGTTTTGAAAATACACTAATTCAAACTTTGATTGTTTTTCTCGATTTTCGTCGCACTTAAAAGGTACAAGACCCCTTAAACACTGAAAAAATATATATAATAATTTTTTTAGAAGAAAGTTGTATTGAAATGGGCCACTTTCATAATCTAGTCCTTTTACACGTATAAGGCAATCAAATTAGCACTTCATTTTTTTCTGGTACTGAAATGAACTCATCGAACTTTTCAATAGAAAACCTCACGTCATATTTTGTAAAATGGTGAAGCATGCGAGTTCAAAAAGACGATGCTACGATGGAGGAGATTTTGGGAGAAGATAAAAGATTTCGAGAGCAAAACAAGAGCACTTATGAGGCCACAAGAACCATCGATACATAAGAGGCAGAAGCACTGACACTGATTCGCATTGACAATGTTGTTAGAATGTGGATAGGGCTGATTCTATCAACGAATAATATGTCCCTTATAGAAAACAAGAAAGAAAAATCATGCGTCGAGCATAGATTATGAATCAATTTCTAACATATTCAGAATATACTTTGCTAAAACTTCACCGCTTAATGAGGTGAATGATGATAATTAAGTAATCAATTTGGAAAACGCTGATATGATCTATCGATTTGTACATGTAGAACATATGCAAGGACCAATTTACAAATTTGGGGGCCCTGGGCACAAATGCTTATGGGGGGGGGGGGGGGCTTGCACCGATGCTTACAGCGGTCTTGAGTAAAAAAATATATATATATATATATATAATTGAAACCGGTAATTATTAAGATAACCACTACTGACTTTAATAATTTTGTGATATTTAATGTTTTTTTTTAATAAATTTTCTTCTCGATTTTTTAGCAGTAAAAGGTTTTGTAATATTCCCATAATAAATCTTTAGTGCTTTTCTAAATCGGTTACGAAAATAAAAGAGTATCCTAATAAAAAAAACCTATAAACAAAATCGAAAAAGTAAAAAACAGCCTTTGTAGAGATTGACCTCAACTATCCAATGAAAAAAAATCTGTTAAAAATATTGAAGTTCAAACGAGATATTTTTAAAAAAAATTCTCCCATAGAATTAGTATTAGCGAGAGGGTGTTTTCGCGTGAGTAAAGTAGCATAATTCATTCACCATACTGTCTACATTGGTATCATAATTTCGCGTAAATTAGTTATTTTTTAAATGAAAAAAATTTTAAACAGATTTTTCCATATTTTTTGTTTTTTAATAGTTAAAACTTCATCAGATTTTGGCGAATAATTGAAAAATTTTCAGTAACATTTGGCGGCCCTTGAAAATCGTGGCGCTGGGCCCATGCCCCGAATGCCCTGCCGTAAATCAGGCACTGAACATATGCTAAAATTTAGTTCAGTTAGGAAATGCTTAACAAAGTTGAAAACTCCCTTTTAGCAATTTCCGTCAAAAAACAGAAATGTATTCGAATTATTTTGTATAGCCCTGTATATAATATATATATAATTTATACACACCAATTAATATGCAAAATTTTTTTATAATTAAAAACACATACCACATCTGAAAACTCATTTCCAGCAGTTATCGCTCATAGACAGTACTGTACTCTTTTGTGTATCCCTGTAAATGAACGATAAACACTATGCACACTATATTCTAATAGTAAGCCTTTTGTAGTACACCTCCGTGATATATATAAATTTCAAAATGTTTGAAATAGTGAAACGTTATTAAAATATACCACAAACAGGTTTTCCCATAGACCATAACGTAACGGAATACTTTTGAGTGTCCGTGTAAAAGAACCATGAACGCTACTCACACTTTATTTTCACTACCGAACATGACATAGTAAATCTCGATAACAATACACTAGCTGAGCCGCCCGGCGTTGCCCGGGCCCATGATAATAAATTAAAAAAAAATTAAAGTTTTTATTATTTTATATCTTTAGCCCGATTTTGTATGAAATTATATTTTAAAATGGAAAATTCGCGAATAAAATATTGATATTTAGTGATAAAAGCGCTCCTTTTCTTGTTCTTTTTTGTCCGAACTCTATGAAATCTTTATTGGTTATAAATAAAACGATTTTACAGCCCGTGTAAAAATTTCATGAAAAAATATTGTTATCGAGTTGTAAAAGAAATGGTTTCTTCTCGCTTTTTTGTTTGTTTGTTTATTTTCGCGTCGGCTCCTTTAACATTACAATAAAAAAATAATTTTTCATCTTCCGAACTCTTTGAAATTTCAATCGGTTATAAATATAACTGTATCCAAGATCTCTTTAAAATTTTACGAAAAAATATGCATATTTAGTAGTGAAAACATGAGTTCTTAAAAAGAAAAAAAAAAGCTTTCAGCACAATGGCCATATTACGCCATCCGTTTTCAATCAACCCTTTTCAATCCCCCCAGCTCTAGGCTAAACAGGTGAGGGCTAGACATGTTTCCCGTTTCTGAGGGTAGAAACCTTAAAAAGAACGTTTAAGCATGCGCAAAGAGACGATTTTCGCGTGGAAAAGAGAGCGTAAATTTGACAGAATGCGCCTTTCGCTTTAAATATACAGATTATCAATCTATATAAATTACATTGCAATCTGACTATATTTACACGAGTTATACCTCGGATAGACAGACAGATGGCCAGACGGACAAACGGCAGACAAACTGAATTCATAAACATTTTTCAACCATGTTGGTGGGAAAGTGATAATAAGTAAATACTGAAAAACATTATAATTATTTTTTTTTTTCAGAAGAAAGTTTTATGAAAATGAAACCTTGTTACCATTGAAATGACCACTTTCATAGTTTTATCTACCTTAGTCTTTTTACACCTATAAAGCATTTAAAGTAGCACTTCATTTTTTTCTCTGTCACTGATATGAATGTACCGAACTTTTCAATAGAAAACCTGACGTCATATTTTGTAAAATGGTGAATGAAGCACGCGAGTCCAAAAGAGGCTGTTACGATGGAGGAGTTTCTGGGAGAAGATAAACGATGTCGAGAGCAAAACAAGAGCACTTATGAGACCACAAGAACCATCCATACATAAGAGCTAACAACACTGATACTGACGCATTGACAACGTTGTCATAATGCGGATAGGACTGGTAACAAATAATATGTCTCTTATAGAAGTTGGAAATTGTACGTTAAACGTGACAAATGAGGTGCGTTCGTTGCGTGCTATAACTAGTTTTACAATCTAAAAAAATCATCGTTATTATTTCAGGGAAATAAATTATATTGTCTGCTATGAGCGAAATGAGGATGTAAAACATATGCAATTTTTACAGTTGAGAATTTTTTTTTCGACACCAGGCAGCGCTGTAAAATTCAACATGGAGATCTTGCTTTGCGGATGATTACCTCCGTGGTTTAATATTTCTATGACCCATGATGAATGAATCTTTTGTTTATTTAATGGATTGAGATATTCAGCTGTTAATTTTTACTGAAGCTATCTCAGAATCTATATATTTTTTAATGTAACTCATCTCTCAAGCAAACAATTTTTTTGAAAGATCTTTCTAAAAATGTAACTTTTATTCAATTTTATTAGAAAAAATAATTTTGAATAAAAATGGCCGCTGGGCATATGGAAAAAAATGTGGTTAGCCCGTATTTGTTTTCCTCAGTCACACGACTTGCGCTTTTACTATATAGATTACGTATGATACGATTTAATAGAATAAAGAAAACTTTTATTAATATCTTTTTAAGTTTTGATTCGATTTTCATGAAATTTGAAATGACTGGACAAAATTCTACAACGATATTAAATTTCAAACCATTGTGTGGGGTAGTTTTTGTGCTGTTATATGCGGACAGACGGACTGACAGACGGACGGACTAGACGATGACTATAGGTGCTACGTATTTATATAATTGTGAACACACCTAAAAAGGACTAAGAGGTTTTTTTTATTTCTTAAATGTACATAAAAACAGATAGACAATTTTTTTTTTTTAGCTCCGAGAAGCTACGAAATTTCATAAAATTCAAAGTATTATAACTCATTCACTCGAGTTTTCATAATTTTAGAATACAGACAGTGTTTTAATAGTTCTGTCATTATTATTTAATTTGCAAATATTAAAAATTTAAAAATCTATAGTAAATAAGAAAGTTAAGAAATACTGATTTTAATTATTAGATATTTAAAGGTTTGTTAGGATTTTAAACGCAAGCATTTTCATCATTTTTCACTGCCACATGTCGCAAACCTGATAACTGTTTAATGCTAAAAATATTTCTTTAAGAGTTTTCTTTTTTTTTCATTAATCATATGGCTTTTTTTCAATGTTGTATAAATAAAGTATATTCGTATTCAACAAATTCAATTATAAAATAATATTTAATATTTCTACAAAAATTACTTTATAAAAGCTATTAATTCAGATTTTAAATATGTCAAGTTTAGGGAAATTTTAAGCTTTCTGGCACTGAAAACAGACAGATTTTTTTTTAGTGCCGGAAAGCTACGAAATTTCATAAAGTTCAAGGTATCATAACTCTGTGAATTTTGATCTTAGAAGAATGTAATTCTAACTGTTATACTTGTCAGAGCGTAGATAATATTTTTTTACATATAACTTACGGGACACAAGGGCCGTACAAAAATTTATAAAGTGTAACATTTTGAAAATTAATGCCAGGACTGTTTGATTAACAGTCACTTAGAAGATCTTGAAAAAAATAATGTATGAATTTTCCCTTCAAAGTCTAGAGTAGTGCTGCTTAACCTTTTGTTTCTTTATTTCTTTAATCTCATGGCACACTTTGAAGATCTTGAGAAAATAATGTATGAATTTTCCCTTCAAATTCTAGAGCAGTGTTGATTAACCTTTTTTTTTCTTTAATCTTATCGCACACTCGAAAAAAAAAGCAACACAATCTAGACACTTAGAAGATTTTGAAAAAATGATGCATGAATTTTCCCTTCAAGGTCTAGAGCAGTGTTGTTTAACCCCCTTTTTTTCTTTAATCTTATGGCACACTTAGAAGATCTTGAAAAAGTAATGTATGAATTTTCCCTTCAAAGTATAGAGTAGTGTTGCTTAATTTTTTGTTTGTTTATTTCTTTAATCTCATGGCACACTTGGAAGATCTTGAAAAAATAATGTATGAATTTTCCCTTCAAGGTCTAGAGCAGTGTTGTTTAACCCCCCCCCCCCTTTTTTTTTTCTTTAATTTTATGGCACACTCAGAAGATCTTGAAAAAGTAATGTATGAATTTTCCCTTCAAAGTATAGAGTAGTGTTGCTTAATCTTTTGTTTGTTTATTTCTTTAATCTCATGGCACACTTGGAAGATCTTGAAAAAATAATGTATGAATTTTCCCTTCAAGATCTAGAGCAGTGTTGTTTAACCCCCTTTTTTTTTCTTTAATTTTATGGCACACTCAGAAGATCTAGAAAAAGTAATGTATGAATTTTCCCTTCAAAGTATAGAGTAGTGTTGCTTAATCTTTTGTTTGTTTATTTCTTTAATCTCATGGCACACTTGGAATATCTTGAAAAAATAATGTATGAATTTTCCCTTCAAGGTCTAGAGCAATGCTGCTTAACATTTTTTTTTTCTTTAATCTCAGGGCATACTTGGAAGATCTTGAAAAAATAATGTATGAATTTTCTCTTCAAAAATCTAGAACAATGCTGCTCAACCTTTTTTTCCTCTTTAATTTCACGGTACACTTGATCCCATGGTTACACTTCCGCAGCACACTTACAATGAGGATGATTAGAAAACACTAAAAAGGAGTACAAACAAAAAAACTTTGCAATTGAAAAAAAAAGATTGTAGGCATCCTTATTATTATTATTATTATTATTATTAGTTCTTTTTATTTCTTATTTCTGTTAACTTTTCCTCATCGGAAAATAAATATTTGCTGACACGCATGCACATCGCGCGTAAAACAGGCATTTCTCTTCTTATACAGAGATATTTTGTCATTTGTATATTTTTCAAAAATTGTTTGCAAAAATATTAAGTTTGTAAATTTTTTCAGTGAGATTTTTATCCAATTTATACGCTTTATCACTATTTCAAACATTCCTACTGCATTTTCTAATATAACCTTTCATTTTATTATATTTTTCCTGATAAAGACTTATCTTTATCGGAATATGCGAGTCCAATTTCCTAATTTCTTAAGAGTATTCAAGCACTAAACCTCATTACATAGTAAACTGCAGAATTTCGAATGTTGTTTTTTGAAGTAATGATATTTTTTGTAAATTGGTAACATTCTTATAGAACTTTATTGAAAATTTTTGGGGCACGCTTGAGATCCTCTCACGGCGCACAAGTGTGCCGCGGCACACCGATTGAGAATCACTGGTTTACACAGTGTAAATTTTCAGAAGGTGGAATTGCATAGGCAGGGGAAAAAATAGACTATTTTCTGAAGATTTCGGAGAAAACTTAAACATTTACAAAAACCAAAGTGCAAACAAAAGTAAAAGATAGAGGTGAGGGGGAGAGTGGCAGTGACTACTAAATTTTGATATAAAATTATTCAATTTTTAGAAGTTAAAGCACGAAAGTTGATGCAGTTTTACGTCGCTTCTCGAAGGAACAATTTAATCGATATCTGTAGATTCTACTCTTATGATCAAAATGTGATCACATTTAAAGTTTGTAAAAATGACAGCTATCTTAATATACCCTTTTATTTTCATTCTTTTTGATCTATTCTTATGATCAAAATGTGATTACATTTAAAGTTTGTAAAAATGACGGCTGTCTTAATATAACCTTTTATTTTCCTTCTTTTTGATCCATTCTTATGATCAAAATGTGATTACATTTAAAGTTTGTAAAAATGACGGCTATACAATTTTCAGCGATTGATCCACCCTCTGCAGTTCTGAGTGACATAATAAATTATTATTATTAACATATCTGTGCTATGAATGTGTGTATATGCATATATATAACTTCGAAATGTTTGAACCGATTATCACATTTCTTTTTTGCTTGAAAAGTCATGTTTGCCAAAGAATTTGTATGCATTATGCATGGATTTCTAAAATTCATAAATAACCAATTTCTTAAAAAAAAAAAAATGTCTGCGAACGAAAAAAATAAAAAAATCTGAGATGTAGCATGTTTTTGGCTACCGAGATATTTCTGTATATAATTTTATACATTAGGTTTTAGAGAATAAAACTGCAATTTAAACAATAAAAACTATAAGTAGTAGAAACGTGTAAAACACTTGTTTAAATTACACATTATAAGCAAAAAAAAAAAAAAAAAAAAGATAGAGAGAAAAGATGACTATATATAGGAGTAGTGACGCGCAAGTGTACAGATGTACTGTGTTACATTATTGTCATTTCGTTTAAATGTCTCGTTATTTTAATACTACACAATTATGTATTTCCGAGTTCTTTAAATGGCTAAGAATTTCCATGACTCAACTAATGTTTCGTGAATTCTTGTCATTCATCATTTCAACTGTCACAACTAATTCTTACTGAGTGAAATACTCCTTGGTCTAGTTCGCTTCAGTCTTTATCGATTTCCTAAATCTTGTCCTTCGAGAACTTATTTGTACAAATTGAAAAGAATGGCTCACGTTTAACTTGTATATTTTTAGAAATAAAAAAAAATAACCACAATAAAAAACGAAAAAATGTCAGGCAGCTCATTTTTAAAACCATCACATCATGTGCTATTAATTTTGAAACGAGAAAGAATTTGGATAAAGATTCCTTTGCTTGTAATTATGAATGTGCGTTTGATTATGAATGTTTTTAGAAAGTAAATTGCAATTTAGTCTAAGAAAAATTTTGTTATAAAAGATTAACTGAGAAATTATATTTGTAAATAAACATGCAAGATGTCTCTTAACGCACAGGATATTTTATTCAACAAATATTCCGATTACCGACACACTAAGTCATAATTCTATTAGTCAGAAAGATAACGTAATGCAAAGAGCCCTTAGGCGTGTGTTATATGTTATACTAGCTGAGTCCGCGTTGCACAGGCACGGGATGTGTACAGTAACTTAAATGTACACATCCCAGGACTTACATGTACAATCGTGGACTTAAATGTACAGTCGTAGTAATGGACTTAAATGTACAGTCGTGGAAAAAAAAAGTGAACACCCCTACTAACTCTACAACAAATTTTTGTAGAAGAAAGTTACCAGTACCAAACGATTGGAAATAAAGTCCACTTTTAAATGATGTATATAAAATTTTCTTAGAGGCCATCTACATAGAAAAACAAACCCAAACTTTGTCTTTTCAATGGCAAGACCCAATTTTGACAAGATATTTTAAATCTTCAGTTCAAACTATGCCTAGATACCAATGAATTTTATGAAATTCCTACGATTTTTTTCAGATAAATTAATTATTTTAAAATGAGCATATTTTAGAGGCTGTATCTAAATCGAAGTTCGGTAATCGATTGTTGAAATGCTATCAAATTTTCTTAGGGGCCATCTACATATAAAAACAAACCCAAACTTTGTCTTTTCAATGGCAAAACCCAATTTTGATAAGATATTTTAAATCTTCAGTTCAAACTATGCCTAGATACCAAGTTTTATGAAATTCCTACGATTATTTTCAGATAAATTAATTATTTTAAAATGAGCATATTTTAGGGGCTGTATCTAAATCGAAGTTCGGTAATCGATTGTTGAAATGCTATAGACTATGTCACTTCTGTTAATGTATTATTTCCTTCCAATATGACCATTTTACTCACTTAATATGTTTCGGCTATTGTTATATAACGGTAAAATTCTTTTTCAATATTCATTTTATAATGTTTACAAGAGTTGAATTATCCGATTAAGAAATATATGAGGTTATATGTGATTAAAATAG
Organism: Maratus michaelseni; assembly: GCA_963931845.1. Classification (NCBI taxonomy): domain Eukaryota; kingdom Metazoa; phylum Arthropoda; class Arachnida; order Araneae; family Salticidae; genus Maratus; species Maratus michaelseni. Next base: position 356,675,967 of record OZ007590.1, read on the forward strand.
TTTTAGAATATGTGAACGTGATTGAAATTTTATAAGTGTTTTTTATAATGCTTTCTCAGATTTTGAATTTATTTTACTTGCTCTTTTCTAAATTTATATGCAAAAAATATCGGCGAATACAAAATTTAGAATAAAAAATAGTATGAAGTAGTATAAGGAAACAATGTAGAAAAAACCCCAGACAAATTGCTTTTCAGTCTGAATATAAATCTGAACTCGATTGCTATTGGCATATTTTTAAAGCTTTTTCAACAAATACACAGCACATATGCATTCATAAGAAACACTACTTCAAACACATATACCGGAGAAAAAATAAAATAGGTTCATTAGGTTGGAGAAGAAGCTAGAATTTCAATTAAAGGTAACAAAAATAATGAGTAAGAATTTTTGCCTAAGGTAGGACTGTTCATTTTTTAAAAATTAGCTTTGTTAATTTAAAAATAAAAGCGAAACTAATTTACGTAACTGACGTAAAATTATATCTCATGCAAATACGGTTTACGTAACTATGATAAAAAAATTTAAAGTTAAAAAAAAATCTTATTCCAATCAACAATAAAATAAGTAAAATATTTTTTCAAATTATGCTTATCTGCTCATCATAGACGGCCTCTTAAACCAGCATCGTGCCGCTTTTAAAGCATGATTTAAAAACTACTTGGAAGAAAATTTTGAAATTTTGAATGCGCATAAAGCAGAACGTAATAATTATAAACCCATTAAAAAAATTGTAGGTTGCAATTCATAATTTTTTTAAATATTATTTCAAAATTCATATTATAAAATTATAAAAATTGCAAATTCAACGCATTTATTGAGAGTTTTAGTATTATGACCAAACAAAAAATTAACACATTAGGATTAAAATTTCAGCACATCTTAATAAAAATACGAAAAGGTAATTTAACATTAGAAGCTTTCTATCTAAATTTTGAATGTTTACAATTCAAAAACTTATCATCCAAATGACTTGAAATTTGGTATTTAGGCATAGTTTGAACCGAATACTTAAAATATCGTGTTTTTGTTCGGAACTAATCTATATTATAAAGTAAAAACATGTCCGTGAGTACCGCTGACGTCATATTGACGGTGGCAACACCTTACCAATAAATTACACTTTTATTACAATTTTTTTTTAATTTAAACATCGTACAATTTAAATTTATGCATAGTAGAATATGGGGAAAATGTTCTTTCAAATGCAATTTGTTTGAAAACTCTATCTCACTTAACTGATATTTTATGGTTCTTAAAATAAATTTCAAGCATGGACTTTTAAAAAAAAATTATCTCTATCGTGTGCAGCCCGATGACGAAAGATTAACCCGTTTGCACTTAAAATAATATTAATTGTTCAGCATTTGCGCCCAGCTAATATTCCGTACCAAAATGAGCACTTTATCAATAAGCAAATAAAAAAATAAAACAATATAAATTAAACACAAATTTAACAGATATGTAATCGAACTGCGCGCTTAAACCACTGAAATGACCAGAATCAAAAATAGTCCAGTCAAATTAGCCCATTTTTGAGCAGTTTGCCATAATAATTGCTAAAGAGATAAAATTTGGTACAGTTGTTCATTGATGGCTACTGATGACTATGTAAAAAGTCCTGATGGATAGGAGGTGAGTAGGGGGAGGGCAAAATAAAGTACTTTTTTTAGTTTTTTACAAATATCTCAGAAACTGCTGGTTTTCATGAAAAAATTACTCCGACTACTTGAAATGTCTGCCATTCAACATGGTCAACCAGATTTACGAGGACTGTTCTGTCAGTTTGTTTACGACAACGCTGATTTTAATACTTCCACGCTCGATGGACTCAATGCGTTTCACTCTTTTTGGGTAGCATAACGTGTGTAACACCAGCACCTGTTGAAAGCGGATCGGCAATCATGAAATTGACTGAAATGCCTACTGCTAAGGCTGTTGGGCAGTTAGGGGTTATTCCATGGAAGTATTTTGAATTCACAGGCCCAGCATTTAAAAATGTGATAATGGATTACCTGATAGTATTAACAGAGAATATACCCCTGCCCAATACCTGTGACACTTTGTGGATGTATGCAAAGTGGCTGAATCTACCTGGAGTGCCTGAATAGAAATGATAGATGCAATCAATAACAAACATGAAAATTTTGAAAAAATAAAGATTATTCCACTTCCTTTCATTAATGCACCACCATCTAATTTTGACACTGTTTACACAGCATTATATAGTATGCAGCAGATGTGTGTGTCAAAACGGATCAGAGGCTGCTGGTCATAACATTTGACCAGCCACTATATCTAAAATGTAAAGAAATACTTGCAGCATTTCCAACAGATACCATGTCCCCTCACTCACCTCCTATCCATCAGGACTTTTTACACAGTCATTAGTAGCCGTCAATGAACAACTGTAAAAATTTTTATCTCTGTAGCATTTATTATGGCGACATTAAGTAAATAAATGTGAAATTAAAGTGATTTTTTTGCGGAAAATTCGTCAAAGCTCCTGACTGAGGGAAAATCGAGGTTCCACTGTATATACCTGTTATTTGTAGAGCATTTTATGTTCTTTAATTTAAGTCGGAGTAATTTTTTCATGAAAACCAACAGTTTCAGAGATATTTGTAAAAAACTAAAAAAATACTTTGGTTCCCCACCCTCCCCTCCCCTCACTCACCTCCTATCCATCAGGAGTTTTTACATAATCATCAGTAGCCATCAATGAACAACTGTACCAATTTTTATCTCTTTAGCATTTATTATGGCAAACTTTCCTAATTTGACTGGATTAAAAGGCTGATATAAGTAGCAAAATATTTGGCAATTTCTTCGGTTATTAGGTTCTGATATGCAGCTAATACGAATGTACCGCTAATAGTAAATTTCAAAACTTTATTTGAATACATTATGCTATTTTTCAGATAAAAATGCTTTTTGATGTTTATCTAAATATATATATATTAAATGTAAAAAAATCTATTAGAATTTTCAATTAAAAAAATATGGTTTTCTCTTATGTACTGTAATCCGGGAAGCTCGAGTTGGAATCGAGTTCCTAGTTTTATTGAATATTTGAAATTCTTAGCACTTACATTTTCATGTATTTCATATTAGTACCATACTAAGTAATTTCAACTACAATAACTTTTTAAAATTTCATCTCGAAATACGAATATGCACTTATACTTCAGGGCTTTTTTCCTCTGCCCCCCCCCCCCCCACACTTCCCCGTTGTCTAAGTAATTTGATAATGGTAATGCCCAAGAATTCAATATATTAAATCTTTATCTAAAATAATTAAGATATTGATTCCGTGATAATGGTATTAATAATAAGTTTGGGCGATTAAATATTTTATTAATTATCGATTATGCTGTTTGTTCTGTAAAGAATTGAGTCTTTTTACCCAGGTGCAGTGTGTGTCATCCTAAACTTTCTCGTGAGAACGCTAGAAGGAACTTTTCCCTGCATACCTTCGCACGGTAGCGTAGCTTTGAAGAAAGGCAAAACGCCGAATGTCTTTTGTGCTGCGGGTGAAACGCTCGGACATTGATGTATCGGAAAAGGGTCACCCAAGCCATGTACTTTGATCTATGCCGAAGCCGTGGCAGAGATAGCATCTGAAAGGGGAGACGAACTCTGCACCCGAATTTATGTCTGCACACGATTCTATGCCCTTTGTCATAGAACATCCAATAACGGACTTGCTATAAATAGGAATGACGTATTACAAAGTTGCTGAGAGGCTGAAGGGTTTCTAGATGCTCCGCCTCGACAAAATCCCCGCCCCTAGTGAAAAATCCCCTGTGAGAGATTGAAGGTTAGAAAGATCAGTTTTTGAAAAGATCTCAACGAGAGAGGTTACTCTCAGGAAAGAGAGTTAGAAACATCTGTTTCGGACTTAGCGTAGTTGAAACGCTAGAGAGGTTATACCTCTAACGGATTGATACGTCCCGTATCAAGAAAAGCCCCAACGAAGAGAAAGCACGACAAGTGCTAGGGAAGGAGTTCTCAACTCTGATTTATCGCAGATCGAAGATATTCCGAGGAACGGAACGGGTACATCTAGGCCCGAGTGAACTGTACTTAGAAACTACGACAGACTGCGCTTTGCAGAGACCATTGTTGATAGAGTTAGACTCTGAGTCAAGAGACAATTAATTAAAAGCTGATGATACACGAAAAATAATTAAATGATGTAACTTCACCTTGTATATATTAATTTAAGAATCGATATCGTTTTACAATTATAAAAATTGTAATAATTGTAATAATTGTAAGGTTCTATTTTCTAATTTATACAAGATTTCTCTTTGCCTTTTGATTCGATTCGCTACCACTTACCAACATTATCGGGTCGGCATAGAGGAGGCGTTACAGTTCAATATTTTTGAAAATCACGACTTGAACCCCGCACATAACTGTTAAATTGTTATGCCGCTGTTGTCGGAAGATTGCTAAGTATACAAGATGTCTCTCAGTCCATTCTCTCATTAAAAAAAAAAAATCATTAAGCAAATTTAACAAATTGTTGTATCAGAACTCAGTTTGAAACATAAGATTTGTCAAAATGTCGGATTTTTATGACAATAGAAAATAAAAACAGTTCAAAACCTTTTGAACTACACTGCACAAAAAAAAAAAAAAGAAAAAAAAGCGTATTACTGCTTATTTTACTGTTTATTACTGTCAATTTTACGGTATAATACTGGCAGCTGGAGTGACAGTATTATACTGTAAAATCAATAATATTTTTTGCAGTGTATTTTCTCTTAAATAATTTCGTCCATTTCCGAAGCCTTACTATTGAAACCGTATTCCGATACGACAATTTGTTTTTGTTTTTTATGTTTTCGAAATACAGATGGATTTATGGGATTCCCTGTATTTTATGAAAGGTGTGATAAACTTATTCCTTACTGCAACGATATCGAACCAATTGTACACGTGCCATAAGTAACACGAGACAGAATATTTTCTGTACGATCTTGACTGTACTAAATCAAGGTATTATTAAAAAATTTCTCGAATTTGAATAAGTTGAGATTGTCTAAAATCGATTGATTGGAAATTGGCGAATTTTTATTGCAGCCGAACTTCAACATGTGTTCAAAAATTTAACAGAAAAGATTTGGAAATTAACGCATTACAATTAAAAATTCCGATGACAAAAGGATGGCAATTTAGAATTTAATTCCAGAGCTAAGGAACTCCAGTTAATTTAATTCTAGAGCTGTTTAAGTAAGACGGCATTTGCTCATTTTAACTACTTTTGCCGTCTGTCTATGTCTGTGAGTCATTGTTTTAGCAAATAAATAACATTAAAATTAATAAATAAATCGAATCCTTTGACTCCAGTTCCTCTTGATAAAAATAACAAAGACCTGATTTTAATTAGTTCACATCCAAGATGCAGTAGTAGAAATTAATAATTATTACAGCATAATACAATTGTTTTCGCAAATAAATAACAACAACAAAAAAAATCTAAAATCGATTCTTTTGACTTTAGTTTCACTTGTTGAAATAACTAAATATGAACCTGATTTTAATTAATTCACATCGAAGATGGAGCAAAGAAATCACATTTCATCACATTGTTTTTTCATTACTTCCTAAAACTAGTCGTTGGGGGCCACCGTAATACTTACCCACCATGGATAGGCATACTATAAAATATGAAAATAAAAGATGTGTAAACTATTTATAAAATATATTGCAATCCGAATAAAATCCTGGCTTGATGACGTCATAAACATTAAATCGAGGCTAACGAAAAAGACAGGCTACCGCGGTGCATCCCACTTATCTTTTTTTACAGACCGCTAGAGTGACGTGATGCTCTTTTAGTACACCTGCATTGGTGCATTCGAGCATCACGTGACTCCCGCGGTCTGTAAAAAAAGATACGAGTAAAGCACCGCGGTAGCCTTTATTTTTCGTTAGCCTCGCATTAAATGCTCTATTACTGAATTGCGTAAGAGAAACATCCTTATAACTTTAAAAATGATAATCATATTAACTAACGGTTTACTGCGTCGGATTAAGCGTCTCTTTTCCAATTAAAATGTATCTTTGAATTGAAATTTGGATGAAATACAGGGTCATGAAAAATCGAAGAGTGTGGTAAATGTGATTACAAATATCTCGGCAACTCATTATCCGATCGACTTCATTCTTTATGCAAAATTTGTTTTTTTATTGTCTTTTATATTTACTCCTTAAAATAAACAATTTCGAAAAATTTTATATACCTTTTATCAGAACGAATATTTCGAGAGTCCGAAAAAAATTGTTCCGGATAATCGAAGTTACTGAAATTCAGTAAGCTTCTTCCCATTATTATATACTAAGTACATACCAAATTTTAAGTCTCTATCTCAATTTGTTCGGGAGATAGAGCATTTACAGACAGACACACCCACAGACGCACGGCAATTTTTTTTTTTTTCTAGAAATATGTTTTTTTGGAATCTCCAATGTCTAAAACGTGTAAATCCGTCAATTTTTTTTTTCGATTTTCAAAACAATTACAAGACTTACCCTATACTACGTATGATGGGTAAGTAAAAAGAAAAAAAAATCTAAAATCAATTCTTTTGACTTCAGTTCCTCTTGTTAAAATAACTAAATATGAACCTGATTTTAATTAATTCACATCGAAGATGCAGCAATAGAAATCACATTTCATCACAGTATTTTTTCATTACTTCTTAAAATATAATTGTAACTGAATGTAATACCTACATACATGTTACTCACATTTTTTAAATCTTAAAGAAAATTTCAGTTAACATTCACTCCTCATTTTTTGAACCACTAAATTTGTCTTTTAGTTGCCACGTCATGGTCATCAAATAAAATATATTTTGAAAGAATTTGGGCACGCTGGTGTGAAAAAGTTCGCCACTCCTGCCGTATACGGTGCATGAACTATTACTCTTTCGGAGCCAGTGAGCGTGCGTTGGAGTGAATGTCATTGACACGGTCCGGAACAAGGGCATTGCATCAGCGAAAAAAATAAAAATAAATAAATAAATCGTTAAATTCAAGACAATTTATAAACATATATAAAAGTAAAAAGCGATGCAGAAATGCAACAAATTAAGAAATATTAATTTTATTTTACATCTACTTTTTATTTTTATTTATTTATTATTTTTTTAACCCTATAGGCGGCTGGCCCATTAACAGAAATCTTATGAGGGTGTAGGGGCAAGAGAGTGAACTTCTGAGATATTTCAATATGAAAATTTGATCAAATACACAAATCATGATAATAACAAAGTTTTTTCGCCAATGTCTTAGTAACATTTCAGATATTCTGAATAACAATATGGCATTACTTTTAGGATATTACAATTACGTTTTTTGTAAATTAGCTATCTTCAATGGGGGCATAAACAACTGGGGCAAAAACGAAACCTGTCACATAGGCTGCCACCAAGTGACATTAGAAACAAATTATATGTAGGATATTATAATTTGCAATAATAAGCAACAGATTACAGTGTTAGATTTATTTCACCAAAAATGTGGCTTGGCACTTTCTTGCGCGACCCCCCTCATATTAAAATGGTTGTAGACAAAACTATTTTTAACGGAATGATGTTTTGAAAAGTAAATTTAATGAACTGATATGAAATATATTATATATATATATATATATACAACTAATTATTACATACTTAATCATTATTTCATAGTTTAAGTTGGTGTTATGGTAATGTTTCATTTATGGTTATATATATATATATATATATATATATATATATATATATATAGTTCCTGAGATTTACAAATATCCTTATGAAATTACAGAAAAAATTCTCAGACGCTCATACATCTACATTTTCGACGCATGAACGTACAAAGAAAACAGAACTAAAAGCTATTTTCTACGGGGGAGAAGGGGGATGAAAATTAGAACTTAGTTTCTATCTTTCTTAGTGTCCAATTACTTTAAATCAAATACGAAAATAAAATGTACTATTTTTTCAAAATTATCAGAGATAAAGAAAATGCAGATAATTAAATTTCAAAATTCAAGGTGGGTGGGGCATACGAAAGGTGCGATAAACTTGTACTTCACGGCGACCTGTAACTCTCATGAACTCTCATCACTCTTTCGGAGCGGGTGAGTGCGCGTTGGATGTCATTGGCGCGGTCCGGAACAAGGGCGTTGGGTCAGCGGTGGGAACTGAAAATCGTTAAAGCGCAGGACGGCGAGACGGCTCCTTACTCCGGGAGGCGCCCCGCTTGCTCTATCAGATTAGTTCCCGATGCATATCTAATAATTTGAAATAGCGTAGAACAAATATGAAAAGAGCTTTTAAAATGGAAAGCTTAACTATCACAACAATAACCAGGAAACATTTTGCACTGTGATGATGAATAAGTGAAGCTTAGGAGTCGGGTTCACCGTTTTTATCCGATGTCGGGTCGTATTGAAGCTATTTTTTGTTCGGTGCGAGTGAGGTTCGGGGTTGGAATGACTTTTAACATGTCGGGTTCAGGTTGAGTTTTGATTCTTTTGGACCGGGTTCGGGTTCACCCGACATTTCAAAAGAAAGTCCCGAATATTTTTTTAATGAAAAAATCTACATATTGGAATATTAATGAGTGGATATGTGTTCATTTTTATACAAAAATGATAAAATTGATATTAGAGAGATATAATTGTAGACTACTTTTCTATAATTGTATTAAAATATGGATTAATTTCCTTTCACTTCGGGTTTAAGTGCGTGTTGAGGTCGGGTTCGGGTTGGATTGACTTTAAACATTTAGGGTTCAGGTTAGTTTCGGGTTGAGTTTTGATTCTTTTGGATCAGGTTCAGGTTAACCCAACATTTCAAAAGAAAACCCTGAATATTTTATAATGAAAAAATCTATATATTTTTATATTAATGAGTGGTATTTGTTCATTTTTATACAAATATTATAAAGTTGATATTAGAGATATAATTGTAGACTACTTTTCTATAATTGTATTAAAATATGGAATAATTTCCTTTCACTTCGAGTTTAAGTGTGTCAGGGTCGGGTTCGGGTTGGATTGTGCTGGTAAGTTCTGGGACTCCTAATTGGAGATGGTTACTTATGCCCAATTATATAAAACTCTCTACATTAGCTAAATGAAGAACGGGTTAATGCTTCTTCCGGAAACGTTGGGTGTTGAATTACCAGGTTAAAGGTGTGATCGTGGATTCTGGTCGTCGGTGAAAATTTATAATAATCCAATAAAAGTTACTCTTAGTATTGAATTTAATTAACTACTCTAATAAAAAAAAATATAAGATTATTACGTTGTGATTATTTACGCCGCCCTACGTCTTATGAAGCCTGACTAGACAAAGTATATAAATCCCTAACATACTTATAAACTAGTCCACCTGATACATCAACTAAAAATTAATAAACAATTAAATTAAAGAAAAAGAGGAAAAACACTACTCGATGACATATGGGTGTTATCCCATATAAATTAAATACAAAGAGTTAAAGGTAAACGAAAATATTTATTTACATATCTATTTACAAAACATAAAAATAAGAAAACAACATCCAAGACAGAAATTACGGAATTTAAGTATAAAAAGATAAAAAGAAACAATTGAATAAATCATTAAAGTGTTAAAGAGTCATTTCCGACTCTCACTACCGCACCTACGTGCATTAACTATATTTTAGAGAATGAACAATTTCTCTACATTTACTAAGTAATACTAACAGGAATTATACCTCGTTATATACACATCTAATATAAGGGAATAGTGGAACTTATACCTGTACTTCAGAGCGCTTCTGGTTTGCATTGTCAATTCTGGTCTAGGTCCAACGGGATAAGCAAAGATCCCCGGTTAGGTCCGCATTTCTGACTTTGGTCGCGAGCACAATCTTTTAGCGAACTCCCTTTGTTTTGTCAAATTCCGAGCACTCTACCTTTTTTTAGATCTTACTCCATCGGGCAGGACGTCAGGTACTTTTCTTCATTCTCTTCTTCCAGATCTGATCTCGGGGTTCACTTTTATTTTTCCCCATCACTGGGCCCTCTATTGACTCTTGTGTTTTGGAAAGAAGTCTCCGCCCTCACATCTTATTGGTCGTGCTAAATGCTATTCGGGACCACCTCGGAATAGGGTCCTAAATTGTAAATTTGCTATGCACTTAGCAACCAAACAGCTATAAATTTTTCAACTCGTAAATCTGTCCTCCGTAAAAGTTATCCTTGTTAGTGTCTCAGACCAGTGGCTCCGAAAGTAATAAAACTACTATATGGGTGGTCATTTCTATTTTTCCATACGAAAAAAAACTATGTACACTAATGAAATAGACTCAGCAAATACTCCACAGAAATTCCTGGTTATACATATGATATATACATGAAAATACATATTAAAAAAAATAAAAGTAAATTAATTTAGTTATAAATTGGGGGATGGCTCATATCTGACCACCAGATTGAATTTAAACACTTCGGGTTCAGGTTGGGTTCGGGTTCAGTTTTAATTTTATTCGAATCGGGTTCGGGTTAACCCAACATTTCAAAAGGAAACCCTGAATATTTTTTTAATGAAAAAAATCTATATATTTTTATATTAATGAGTGTATATGTGTTCATTTTTATACAAAGATTATAAAGTTGATATTAGAGATATAATTGTAGACTGCTTTTCCATAATTGTATTAAAATATGGATTAATTTTCTTTTATTTCGGGTTCGGGTTTGACTATTTCGGGTTGAAGTGTATTGCTGTTTTGAGGCTTCATAAATGAATGCCTTCCTTAAGGAAATTCGGAACACAAAATTTTACCTTTTTTATTTAAAAATGTGTTTTGTTTATTTATTTTTTCTTGAAATGTATATTTAATTAATATATTTCTTTTCAAATCTGAATATATATATATATATATATATATATATATATATATATATATATATATATATATATATATAATTAAAAAGAAAATGATGTGATGTTTAAAATTTCGTTACTTCTCTATTATCCAGTCGACCACTTTTCATAACAAATAACTATCCCAAACTGTAACACCCAATAAACGGGAGAATGTTGCCAATGGAATATCCAAATAAATAAATAAATAAAATATAAGAATTTAAGGACACAATTGTTATTGTAATGAAAAAACTAATAAATCAGTAAAACATAATGAAAAATTACACGCAAATGTCGAATTAAAAACCACTTGATGACATAACAAACATGTATAATGCTTCTGACATCAAGTAAATTGAACTGCATTTTTGACGTTTAATCTTACACTTTGGCGATAGTTTTTTGTTATGAAAAGTGGTCGACGGGATAATAGAGAAGTACCAAATTTTCCTATGTTTCCTGAAAGAGTAACTCTTTACTTTTTCTTGCATTTTTGAGTATACAGAAAAGGATATATATTAATTTATTTTTGGAATTTACAAAAATACTTATCTGAAATATTTTATAATAAAAAAATGCCTTTTTTATAACTTCTTTTTACTGCAATAATCATATTTTCAAAAATTTCCCTCAAAGCTAAAAATACTGAAGACAATTTAAAGAATACATAATTGAAAAACATTGTACAAAGTGTAATTTTATTTTTCATATTAATTTAAATATATCAATTTAAATATGACAAATGATACAAGATAAATATGATATTGAAAAAATACATTCAAATCCTGGAAGAAGGCACGCAAACTAATATAGAAAAAAAAAAACTTTATAGCTACTGAATTTATTATCGTATTTACATGCGGTTAGCGTTATTTTATTCTAAAAGTTTTAGAGTATTTTTGTAAATTAAAAAAAAGTAAAGAAATGGGATTTTTCGGGGAGTTTTATGTCCCATACTAACTTAATCCCTTGAGGTTTATATATATATACAATAAATTAGAAATATATGCAAAACACCACTTTTTCCGAGCTAAAATATTCTCCTTATTTAATCGAAAATTTTCTGTCGTTAAATAAAGTGAAGATTATAATTGAAAATTAGTGATATCCAAAAGCTTTGAGTAATGAAGCAAGCAAACTCATGCACGGTGAACGGCCAATTAAAAAAAAAAAAAAAAAAAAAAAAAAAAAACTGCTACACAGTTGAGGGCGAAGAGAGAAAGATAAAACAGAGAGTGTTAGAGAGAAGTAGCAGCAATCATAGTAATACTAGGACGAGAAAGCGCACTCTGGTTTCTGCTGTAAGCATATACAACTATAAAATAACAACTTTCCTCTACTACTGATGTCTGGAATATGTGCTGAAACATTCATTCTTGTAATTTTTCCTCTTTTTCTTATGCTGCATTTTATCTGCTTAAATTTTCAGCACCTACACATATCCTTCAAAATAAATAAATTAAAATTATAATAACGATTAGTATGTAATTAGAAATATTGGATCGACTGCATGGGTACTTTTGTCCCAAGCCGATTTGGAGTTGGAGTCGATTGCAGAGGACTGTAATCGATCACGATTACTTTCTATTAACGGGAACATATTACGATTATGACCCTTTAAATGAAAGTTAGATAACGATTACCTCTCTGATTACGTATTTTTTAGATTCTAGAATACGATTACGTTGATATGACAATTATAATTGAATTACGATTATTGAAGAAGTCAATTATGATTACGTTTCAATTACACTGATTTTGTAACCTACATGCTTCGAATTCCACTATTCCTCGTTTTATACCGTCTCCCTGAGGTAAAAACAGTTTTTTAGAGTGTCTAGCAGAAATGGCGTATACGTATTTGAATGTACTAAAGAAAGGGGGAAGGTAATGCAGAAATGTGCTGACAGAAACTACAACTAAATATAGCTTTTAAATACAAATTACCTGCGATAGGATTGCGATTAAATTACGATTATAATCTGAGTGAAAATTTTTGATTATGATTACTTTGAAATTAATCAGAAACGAAAGACATCACGATTGGGATTACAATGCAATTGCACAGTTTTTTAATCGATTGTAATCTATTACAAATACATGATTAAGATTATTATAAGTGCAGTTCCAATTACTCACAGAAATTTTTTTGTGAGTACCACACACGTGCACGCGCACACACACACCATATGTTAAATACTTGTTTAAAATTAACACTTCAAAGAATAAAACAGAATATGCCGTTTATTTAACGAGTATCTGAAAAAGTGTTATAGAACATCTCAATACAAAATTAATTTATCTAAAATTATTATTATTATTATTATTATTATTATTATAAAATTAATATTAAATTAACTTTTTGAAATATTTTTCTATTTAAAAAAAAAAAAAAAAAAAAAGTTCTTCTGGCCTGTACCAAGAGGAAAAGGTAGCTTTTCCATTCCTAGGTTTTAAAAATTCAGCTAATTATACTTAAAAACACGAAAGGTAAAATGCGTGGAACACGATTAAAGATCATTGCCGGTTTTCGACAAACTTAATTTTTCGAGAAAGTAGTTAGCTATCGCCAAATTGGATTCATTTGTGGTAACTTAATTTTGTCGCCAAACTTTGAGATAACTCGCCAAGTATCGCCAAGCTTGGCGAGAATTTAACGTTGATGCACGCCATTACGTATATACCTGCGTGCATGTGTGCGAATATAGTATGAACGTCAATTTTCCCTGTTAAATATGGCGTCATTAGATACGGTTATGTTGTTTTATGTGTATGAGAGTTACAACAGTAGTTACAACAATAAAATTAAATTTGCGATAAACCACTTTCGCTCAAACATAAATTAGCAGTGAACACGATTACGGAAGAATCCCTTATTTTCAATCAGTTTTTTGTTTCAAAATATCAGCCACTTTAGAGCTTCAAACTGCTTTATTTCAGCCATTTTTTTACGATAGACCCCAAACAAAAAATGCTCTGGAATCCTTGTTTCAAGGGGTAACAATTAAAGAGGGGGGCGGGGGTGCATTTATAATTTTTTGTCTATTTTTTTTAGCTTCAAATCTGTATGTAGACTCCATTTTTAAACAATACGGCGTACCGTGCTGGTTTAAAGAACTTGGTCGAAATTTTGGTAAGACCTCTACATATGCTCAATCACATTCAACTTACTTTATAATAGGAGTGCTATCGCATGCTAAAAATCATATTCATATATATATATATATATATATATATATCAACAATTGAATGGAGGGTGGTTTGGAGTCTGGGGGTCATAATCGCTTTAAATCTACCGAATTTTTTCGGAATTGCTTAGCTCCGAACGGCTGCAATTTGTAGCCTCTTAGTTTTTGTAATGAAAGCTACCTAAAAGAAATAATGAAGAAAGAAAAAAGAAGCAAAATGAGTTTTTTCATCTCTTAATAGTTTGAAATTTGTGCAAATCATGTAATTTTAGAAAAGTAACAAAAATATTGATTTTCATAAGCTATCCTTTACTATGAAAAGAAACAACACATATTTTATCAAGCGAAATTCAAATGTTCCATTTGGCTGTATCCAATCTACAGGAATATTCTAAAGTTTCGGATTGCTAAATGACATATCTAAAAAATAGATTAGAATAATTATTGTTTTGTAAACTAGTCGTTGGGGGCCACCGTAATACTTACCCATCATGGATATGTGCATAATATAAAATATGAAAATAAAACATGTGTAAACAATTTATAATATGCATCGCAATTCGAAGAAAATCGTGGCTTGACGACGTCCTAAACTTTAAATGATCTATTACTGAATTACGTAAAAGTAACATCCTTATAACTCCAAATGATAATCATATTAACTAACGGTTTACTGCGTCGGATTAAGAGTCACTTTTCCAATTATAAAAAAATATTTGAATTGAAATTTGAATAAAATACAGGGTCATAAAAATCGAAGAGTGTTGGAAATAGGACTACAAATATCTCGGCAACTCATTATCCAATCGACTTCATTCTTTATGCAAAATTTATGTTTTTTTTATTGTCTTTTCTATTCACTCCTTAAAATAAACGATTTCGAAAATTTTTATGTACCTTTTATCTGAACAAATATTTCGAGAGTCCGAAAAAAATAGTTCCGGATAATCGAGGTTACTGAAATTCAATAATCTTCTTCCCATTATTACATACTATTATTACATACTAAGTACATACCAAATTTCAAGTCTCTATCTCAATTAGTTCGGAAGTTGAGCGTTTACAGACACAGACAGGCGGACGGCAAATTTTTTTTTTTTTTAACAATATGTTTTTCGGAATCTTCAGTGCAAGCTATTTAAAAATTATTTTCTTAAGAAATTAAATTATTTACAAAAAGCCAATTTTAACTACGATAATGTGGAAAACATTACGAAAAACATCACATTTAAAATCCATCGATTACGTTTAAATTCCACTGATTTACGCAAAAATCACCGTAAAGTGCTATTACAGATTTACGTAAAATTCAATGTAAAAATATCACCAAATTTAGGTAAATTAAATTTCTTAAAGGCAAAATGTTACGAAAATACAATTTCTAATACTCTAATGTAGAAAAAATTACGAAAAATGGCTTGTTTGAAATTTATTACTTTACGCTAAAATCACCGTAAATTATTAATATTTAAAAATTACTGATTAAAAAATTTAAATTATTGAAATTATTGGAAATTTTACATTTGTATAAAGATAAATTACGGTAGATTGTTGAAAAAATGGGTAACAGGTTGTCTGTGAAAATTCTAATATATTTTTCGCCTTGTCAAAAAAAGCATGTTGCTTGCAACTTAGCACTTTGCTTGCAAATGTTGAACATTGTAAAAAAAATTATGAAAAACGGCATGTTTAAAATCCATCAATTTACGTAAAAATCAGCGTAAAGTGCAAGCTATTTAAAAATTAAATATTAAAAAAAAATAATTATTTACGAAAAATGAAACGTTTACATTCCATCGATTTACCCTAAAATCACCGTAAAGTGCTATTAAAATTTTATACAAAAATCAACGTAAATAGATCAACAAATTTACGCAACTGAATTTGTTTACAGGGAAAATGATACGAAAAGCCAGTTGCAACTTCGATAATGTAGAAAAAGTTATGAAAAACGGCACATTTAAAATACATCGATTACGTTTAAATTCAATCGATTTACGCAAAAATCCCCGTAAAGTGCTATTAAACATTTACGCAGAAGTCAACGTGAAAATATCAACAAACTTACGTAAATAGGTAATAGGTACATAATTGGTAACTGAATTTGTTTAAAGGGGAAATGTTACGAAACGCCAATTTCAACTACGATAATGTAAAAAAAAAATACGAAAAATGCCACGCTTATAATCTGTCGATTTACACGAAAATCAGAGTAAAAAGATCACCAAAATTAGGTAAATTAATTTTTTTAAAGGCAAAATGTTACGAAAACCCAATGTGAAATACTAAAATATAGAAAAAATTACGAAAAATGGCACGGCTTAAATTCATCGATTTACACAAAAAGGACCGTAAATTGTTAACATTTAAAAATTACTGATAAAAAAAAAATTATTGAAATTTTTGGAAATTTCACATTTGTATAAAGGTAAATTATTGTAGATTGTTGAAAAAAGGGGCTAACAGGTTTTCTCTGAAATTTGTTATGTATTTTTCGCCTTTTCAAAAAAGCAGGTATGCCACTTTGCTTGCAAATGTTGAATATTGTAAAATAATTATGAAAAACGGCACGTTTATAATCCATCAATTTACGTAAAAATCACCGTAAAGTGCAAGTTATTTAAAAAATATTTATTAAAAAAATTAATTATTTACCAAAATAAACTTTTTATCTGCGAAAATGCAGAAAATATTAAGAGAAATAAAACGTTTACATTCAATCGATTTACCCCAAAATCACCGTAAAGTGCTATTAAAATTTTACTCAAAAATCAACATAAATAGATCAACAAATTTACGTAAATGAATTTGTTTATAGGGAAAATGATACGAAAAGCCAGTTGCAACTACAATAAGGTAGGAAAAAATATATGAAAAAAAGCCCGTTTAAAATCCACCACTTTACGTAAAAATCACCGTAAAGTGCAAGTTATTTAAAAAATATTTATTAAAAAAATTAATTATTTACGAAAATAATTTTTTTATCTGCGAAAATGCAGAAAATATTAAGAGAAATAAAACGTTTACATTCAATCGATTTACCCCAAAATCACCGTAAAGGCTATTAAAATTTTACTCAAAAATCAACATAAATAGATCAACAAATTTACGTAAATGAATTTGTTTATAGGGAAAATGATACGAAAAGCCAGTTGCAACTACAATAAGGTAGGAAAAAATATATGAAAAAAATAAATATACTAATATTTTTAAATTACTGATTAAAAAATTTAAATTGTTGAACTTATTGCAATTTTTACATTTGTATAAAGGTAAAGTATAGTAGGTTGTTGAAAAATGGGGTGACAGGTTGTCTGTGAAATTTCTATATATTTTTCGCTTTTTTTTAATAAAAAAGCATGTCTGCAACTTTTTTGCGAATCGGTCAAAAATTGTAGATTTGTGTTACAAACATACATACAAACTTTGAAATTTATAGAAATATTGATTAACAAACTTAGGATACTGAATTTGTTTAAAAGTTTTTAAAAAAATTTACGAAAAATCATCGTAAATAGATCTACAAATTTAAGTAACTGAACTTGTTTAAAGGGAAAATATTACGAATAGCCAATTTCAAGTACGATAACGTAAAAAGAAATAAGAAAAATGATTTGCTTATAATCCGTCGATTTACGAAAAATTCACCATAAAGTGCTATTAAAGATTTTCGCAAAAAATCCACGTAAAAGGACCAACAAATTTAGGTAACGGAATTTGTTTATAGGGAAAATGATACGAAAAGCCAGTTGCAACTACAATAATGTAGAAAAATAAAATGCGAAAAACGGTCCGTTTAAAATCCACCAGATTACGTAAAAGTCACCGTAAAGTGCAAGCTATTTAAAAATTATTTTCTAAAAAAGTTAAATTATTTACAAAAAGTCAATTTTAACTACGATAATGTGGAAAACATTACAAAAAACAGCACATTTAAAATCCATCGATTACGTTTAAATTCCACCGATTTACGCAAAAATAACCGTAAAGTGTTATTACATACTTACGTAAAATTCAACGTAAAAAGATCACCAAATTTAGGCCAATTAAATTTCTCAAAGGCAAAATGTTACAAAAACCCAATTTCCAATACTGTTAATATTTAAAAATTACCGATTAAAAAAATAAATTATTGAAATTATTGGAAATTTGTATAAAGGTAATTTGTATAAAGGTAAATTTGTATAAAGGTAATGTATTGTAGATTGTTGAAAAAGGGGCTAACAGGTTGCCGCTGAAATTTGATATGTATTTTTCGCCTTGTTCAAAAAAGCATGTATGCCATACTTTGCATGCAAATGTTGAACATTGTAAAAAAATTATGAAAAACGGCACGTTTTCAATCCATCCATTTACGTAAAAATCACCGTAAAGTGCAAGTTATTTAAAAAATGTTTATTAATAATAAATTATTTACGAAAAGGCAATTTTATCTACTATAATGCAGAAAATATTACGAGAAATGAAACGTTTACATTCAATCGATTTACCCAAAAATCACCGTAAAGTGCTATTAAAATTTTACACAAAAATCAACATAAATAGATGAACAAATTTACGCAAATGAATTTGTTTATAGGGAAAATGATACGAAAAGCCAGTTGCAACTACGATAATGTAGAAAAAATTATGAAGAACGGAACATTTAAAATCAATAGATAGTGTTTAAATTCTATCGATTTACGCAAAAGTCACCGTAAAGTTTTTTTTTTCATTTTATGAAAAATCATCGTAAATAGATAAACAAATTTAGGTATCTGAACTTGTTTAAAGGGAAAATATTACGAAGAGCCAGTTTCAACTACGATAACGTAAAAAGAAATACCAAAAATCGTATACTTACAATCTATCGATTTACGCAAAAATCACCGTAAAGTGCTAGTAAATATTTTCGCAAAAAATAACGTATAAAGATCAACAAATTAGGTAAAGGAATTTGTTTACAGGGAAAATGATACGAAAAGCCAGTTGCAACTACGATAATGTAGGAAATATTATAAAAATCAGCACATTTAAAATCCAATGACTACGTTTAAATTCCACCATTTTACGCAACAATAACTATAAAGTGCTATTACTCATTTACGTAAAAATCAACGTAAAAATATCACCAAATTTATTTAAATTAAATTTCTTAAAGGCAAAATGTTCCGATAACCCAATTTCTAAAACTTTAAAGTAGAAAAAATTACGAAAAATGGCTTGTTTGAAATTAATTGATTTACGCCAAAATCACAATAAATTGTAAATATTTAAAAATTAATGATTAAAAAAATTAAATTATTGAAATTATTGAAAATTTTACACTTGTATCAAGATAAATTATGGAAGATTATTGAAAAAGGGGGTAATAGGTTTTCTGTGAAATTTGTATTTTTCGCCTTGCTCAAAAAAGCTTTATGCCACTTTGCTTGCAAATCGGTCAAATATTTTAGAATGGCGTAATGAGAACACACATAAACTTTGAAATTTATATAAATATAGATCAACAAATTGTAGGTAACAGAATTTGTTTATAGGGAAAATGATACAAAAAACCAGTTGCAACTTCGATAATGTAGAAAAAAATTGCGAAAAGCGGCACATTTAAAATCCATCGATTTACGCAAAAATCACCGTAAAGTGCTATTAAACATTTACGCAAAAAGATCAACAAATTTACGTTAATAGGTAATAGGTACGTAATAGGTAACTGATTTTGTTTAAAGGGAAAATGTTACGAAAAGCCAATTCCAACTACGATAATTTAAAAAAAATACGAAAAATGACATGTTTAATATCCATCGATTTGCGTAAATATGACTTTAAAATAAAAGACCTTTAAAAATTATTAATTAAAAAATATATTATTTACGAAAATCCAACTTTAACTGTGATAATGTAGAAAATATTACGAAAAATGAAACGTTTAAATTCCATTATTTTACCCCAAAATCACCTTAAAGTTAAAAAAAAAAAATTACGAGAAATCATCGTAAATAGATCAACAAATTTGGGTATCTGAACTTATTTAGAGGGAAAATATTACAAACAGCCAGTTTTAACTACATAACGTAAAAAGAAATAAGAAAAATGATTTGCTTAAAATCCATCGATTTACGCAAAATTCACCGTAAAGTGCTATTAAAGACTTTCGCAAAAAATCCAACGTAAAAAAAACCAACAAATTTAAGTAACGGAATTTGTTCATTGGGAAAATGAAACGAAATGACAGTAGATACTACAATAATGTAATAGAAGAACAAAATATGAAAAACGGCCCGTTTAAAATTCACCATTTACGTAAAAATTACCGTAAAATGCAAGCTATTTAAAAATTATTTTCTAAAAACGTTAAATTATTTACAAAAAGTCAATTTTAACACGATAATGTGGAAAACATTACGAAAAACAGCACATTTAAAATCCATCGATTACGCTTAAATTAACTTATTTAAATTAAACTTATTTAGAGGGAAAATATTACAAACAGCCAGTTTTAACTACATAACGTAAAAAGAAAT
Source organism: Maratus michaelseni (assembly GCA_963931845.1). Classification (NCBI taxonomy): domain Eukaryota; kingdom Metazoa; phylum Arthropoda; class Arachnida; order Araneae; family Salticidae; genus Maratus; species Maratus michaelseni. Next base: position 356,696,559 of record OZ007590.1, read on the forward strand.
AAGAAAAATGATTTGCTTAAAATCCATCGATTTACGCAAAATTCACCGTAAAGTGCTATTAAAGACTTTCGCAAAAAATCCAACGTAAAAAAAACCAACAAATTTAAGTAACGGAATTTGTTCATTGGGAAAATGAAACGAAATGACAGTAGATACTACAATAATGTAATAGAAGAACAAAATATGAAAAACGGCCCGTTTAAAATTCACCATTTACGTAAAAATTACCGTAAAATGCAAGCTATTTAAAAATTATTTTCTAAAAACGTTAAATTATTTACAAAAAGTCAATTTTAACACGATAATGTGGAAAACATTACGAAAAACAGCACATTTAAAATCCATCGATTACGCTTAAATTCCACCGATTTACGCAAAAATCCCAGTAAACTGCTATTACATATTTACGTAAAATTCAACGTAAAAAGATCACCATACTTAAGTAAATTAAATTTCTTAAAGGCAAAATGTTACAAAAACCCAATTTCCAATACTCTTATGTAGAAAATATTACGAAAATGACTTGTTTGAAATTCATTAATTTACGCAAAAATCACCGTAAATTGTTAACATTTAAAAATTACTGATAAAAAAAAAAAAAAAAAATTGAAATTTTTGGAAATTTCACATTTGTATAAAGGTAAATTATTGTAGATTGTTGAAAAAAGGGGCTAACAGGTTTTCTCTGAAATTTGTTATGTATTTTTCGCCTTTTCAAAAAAGCAGGTATGCCACTTTGCTTGCAAATGTTGAACATTGTAAAAAAATTATGAAAAACGGAACGTTTATAATCCATCAATTTACGTAAAAATCACCGTAAAGTGCAAGTTATTTAAAAAATATTTATTAAAAAAAATAATTATTTACGAAAATAAACTTTTTATCTGCGAAAATGCAGAAAATATTAAGAGAAATAAAACGTTTACATTCAATCGATTTACCCCAAAATCACCGTAAAGGCTATTAAAATTTTACTCAAAAATCAACATAAATAGATCAACAAATTTACGCAAATGAATTTGTTTATAGGGAAAATGATACGAAAAGCCAATTGCAACTACGATAATGTAGAAAAAATTATGAAGTACGGCACATTTCAAATCAATCGATTGCATATTACTTTTAAATGCTAAAGGTGTAAAATTAACAACTATAATATAAATTAAAATAACTTTTATTAGTTGTTTTACATGTTTCGACATAAGTTATTTTAATTTATATTATAGTTGTTAATTTTACACCTTTAGCATTTAAAAGTAATATACTATTACAAGGTGTTATATTTTATTATATTGTCAATCGATTGCGTTTAAATGCTATCGATTTAGGTAAAGTTTTTTTTTTTAAATTTTATGAAAACTCATCGTAAATAGATAAACAAATTTAGGTATCTGAACTTGTTTAAAGGGAAAATATTACGAAGAGCAAGTTTCAAATACGATAACGTAAAAAGAAATTTGCTTAAAATCCGTCGATTTACGCAAAATTCACCGTAAAGTGCTATTAAAGATTTTCGCAAAAAATCCACGTAAAAAGACCAACAAATTTAGGTAACGGAGTTTGTTTATAGGGAAAATGATACGAAAAGCCAGTTGCAACTAAAATAATGTAGAAAAAAAAGTATGAAAAACGACCGGTTTAAAATTCACCAGTTTACGTAAAAATCACCGTAAATTGCAAGCTATTTAAAAATTATTTTCTGAAAAAGTTAAATTATTTACAAAAAGTGAATTTTGATTACGATAATGTGGAAAACATTACGAAAAACAGCACATTTAAAATCAATCGATTACACTTAAATTCCACCGATTTACACAAAAATCACCGTAAAGTGCTATTACACATTTACGTAAAATTCAACGTAAAAAGATAACCAAATATAGGTAAATTAAATTTCTTAAAGGCAATATGTTACAAAAACCCAATTTCCAATACTCTTATGTAGAAAATATTACGAAAAATGACTTGTTTGAAATTTATTGATTTACGCAAAAATCACCGTAAATTGTTAATACTGAAAAATTACTGATAAAAAAAAATTATTGAAATTATTGGAAATTTTACACTTGTATGAAGATAAATTATGGGAGATTGTTGAAAAGGGGGGGGGGGGGGTAATAGATTGTCTGTGAAATTTCTAATCTATTTTTCAACTTGCTGAAAAAAGCATTTATGCCACTTTGCTTGCAAATCGGTCAAATATTTTAGAATTGCGTTATGATCATACACATAAACTTTGAAATTTATATATATATATAAATCAACAAATTTACGTAAATGTATTTGTTTATAGTGAAAATGATACGAAAAGCCAGTTGCAACTACGATAATGTAGGAAAAATTATGAAGAACGGCACATTTAAAATCAATCGATTGCGTTTAAATTCTATCGATTTGCGCAAAAGTCACCGTAATTTTTTTTTTAATTTTTGAAAAATCATCGTAAATATATCAACAAATTTAGGTATCTGAACTTGTTTATAAGGAAAATATTACGAATAGTCAGTTTTAACTAAGATAACGTAAAAAGAAATAACAAAAAAGATTTGCTTAAAATCCATGGATTTACGAAAAATTCCCCGTAAAGTGCTATTAAAAATTTTCGTAAAAAATCAACGTAAAAAGACAAACAAATTTAGGTAACGGAGTTTGTTTATAGGGAAAATGATAGGAAAAGCCAGTTGATACTACAATAATGTAGAAAAAAAATATGAAAAAAGGCCCGTTTAAAATCCACTAGTTTACGTAAAAATCACCGTAAAGTGCAAGCTATTTAAAAATTACTTTTTAAAAAAAGTTAAATTATTTACAAAAAGTCAATTTTAACTACAATAATGTGGAAAACATTACGAAAAACAGCACATTTAAAATCCATCGATTACGCTTAAATTCCACCGATTTACGCAAAAATCCCCGTAAAGTGCTATTACATATTTACGTAAAATTCAACGTAAAAAGATCACCATACTTAAGTAAATTAAATTTCTTAAAGGCAAAATGTTACAAAAAACCAATTTCCAATACTCTTATGTAGAAAATATTACGAAAAATGACTTGTTTGAAATTCATTGATTAACGCAAAAATCACCGTAAATTGTTAATACTGAAAAATTACTGATAAAAAAAAATTATTGAAATTATTGGAAATTTTACACTTGTATGAAGATAAATTATGGGAGATTGTTGAAAAGGGGGGGGGGGGGGGGGTAATAGATTGTCTGTGAAATTTCTAATCTATTTTTCAACTTGCTGAAAAAAGCATTTATGCCACTTTGCTTGCAAATCGGTCAAATATTTTAGAATTGCGTTATGATCATACACATAAACTTTGAAATTTATATATATATAAATCAACAAATTTACGTAAATGTATTTGTTTATAGTGAAAATGATACGAAAAGCCAGTTGCAACTACGATAATGTAGGGAAAATTATGAAGAACGGCACATTTAAAATCAATCGATTGCGTTTAAATTCTATCGATTTGCGCAAAAGTCACCGTAATTTTTTTTTTAATTTTTGAAAAATCATCGTAAATAGATCAACAAATTTAGGTATCTTAACTTGTTTATAGGGAAAATATTATGAATAGCCAGTTTTAACTAAGATAACGTAAAAAGAAATAAGAAAAATGATTTGCTTAAAATCCATGGATTTACGAAAAATTCCCCGTAAAGTGCTATTAAAGATTTTCGTAAAAAATCAACGTAAAAAGACAACCAAATTTAGGTAACGGACTTTGTTTATAGGGAAAATGATAGGAAAAGCCAGTTTATACTACAATAATGTAGAAAAAAATATGAAAAAAGGCCCGTTTAAAATCCACTAGTTTACGTAAAAATCACCGTAAAGTGCAAGCTATTTAAAAATTACTTTTTAAAAAAAGTTAAGATATTTACAAAAAGTCAATTTTAACTACAATAATGTGGAAAACATTACGAAAAACAGCACATTTAAAATCCATCGATTACGCTTAAATTCCACCGATTTACGCAAAAATCCCCGTAAAGTGCTATTACATATTTACGTAAAATTCAACGTAAAAAGATCACCATACTTAAGTAAATTAAATTTCTTAAAGGCAAAATGTTACAAAAACCCAATTTCCAATACTCTTATGTAGAAAATATTACGAAAAATGACTTGTTTGAAATTCATTGATTTACGCAAAAATCACCGTAAATTGTTAATATTTAAAAATTACTGATAAAAAAAAAATTATTGAAATTTTTGGAAATTTCACATTTGTATAAAGGTAAATTATTGTAGATTGTTGAAAAAAGGGGCTAACAGGTTTTCTCTGAAATTTGTTATGTATTTTTCGCCTTTTCAAAAAAGCAGGTATGCCACTTTGCTTGCAAATGTTGAACATTGTAAAATAATTATGAAAAACGGCACGTTTATAATCCATCAATTTACGTAAAAATCACCGTAAAGTGCAAGTTATTTAAAAAATATTTATTAAAAAAATTAATTATTTACCAAAATAAACTTTTTATCTGCGAAAATGCAGAAAATATTAAGAGAAATAAAACGTTTACATTCAATCGATTTACCCCAAAATCACCGTAAAGTGCTATTAAAATTTTACTCAAAAATCAACATAAATAGATCAACAAATTTACGTAAATGAATTTGTTTATAGGGAAAATGATACGAAAAGCCAGTTGCAACTACAATAAGGTAGGAAAAAATATATGAAAAAAAGCCCGTTTAAAATCCACCAGTTTACGTAAAAATCACCGTAAAGTGCAAGCTATTTAAAAATTACTTTTTTAAAAAAGTTTAATTATTTACAAAAAGTCAATTTTAACTACGATAATGTGGAAAACATTACGAAAAACGGCACATTTAAAATCCATCGATTACTTTTAAATTTCACCCATTTACGCAAAAGTCACCGTAAAGTTTTTTTTTTTTTTAATTTTATGAAAAATCATCTTAAATAGATCAACAAATTTAGGTACCTGAACTTTTTTAAAGGGAAAATATTACGAAGAACCAGTTTCAACTACGATAACGTAAAAAGAAATAACTAAAATCGTATACTTAAAATCCATCGCAAAAATTACCGTAAAGTACTAGTAAAGGTTTTCTCAAAAAATAACGTAAAAAGCTGAACAAATTTAGGTAACAAAATTTGTTCACAGGGAAAATGATACGAAAAGCCAGTTGCAACTACGATAATGTAGAAAAAATTATGAAGTACGGCACATTTCAAATCAATCGATTGCGTTTAAATTCTATCGATTTAAGCAAAAACCACCGTAAAGTGCTATTACACATTTACGTAAAATTCAACGTAAAAAGTTCACCAAATTTAGGTCAATAAAGTTTCTCAAAGGCAAAATGTTACCAAAACCAAATTTCCAATACTCTTATGTAAAAAATATTACGAAAAATGACTTGTTTGAAATTCATTGATTTACGCAAAAATCACCGTAAATTGTTAATATTTAAAAATTACTAATTGAAAAAAAAAGTATTGAAATTATTGAAAATTTCACATTTGTATAAAGGTAAATTATTGTAGATTGTTGAAAAAGGGGCTAACAGGTTGTCTTTGACATTTGATATGTATTTTTCGCTTTGTTCAAAAAAGCATGTATGCCACTTTGCTTGCAATTGCAAAAAAATTATGAAAAACGGCAAGTTTAAAATCCATCAAATTACGTAAAAATCACCGTAAAGTGTAAGTTATTTAAAAAATATTTATTAAAAATATAAATTATTTACGAAAAGCCAATTTTATCTTCAATAATGCAAAAAATATTACGAGACATGAAACGTTTACATTGAATCCATTTACCCCAAAATCACCGAAAAGTGCTATTAAAATTTTATACAAAATTCAACATAAATAGATCAACAAATTTACGTAAATGAATTTTTTTATAGGGAAAATAATACGAAAAGCCAGTTTACGATAATGTAGAAAAAATTATGAAGTACAGCACATTTAAAATCAGTCGATTGCGTTTAAATTCTATCGATTCACGTAAAAGTCACCGTAAAGTTTTTTTTTTTTTATTTTATGAAAAATCATCGTAAATAGATCAAAAAATTTAGGTATCTGAACTTGTTTAAAGGGAAAATATTACGAAGAGCCAGTTTCCACTACGATAACGTAAAAAGAAATAACAAAAACCGTATACTTAAAATCCACCGTTTTACGCAGCAATCACCGTAAAGTGCTATTACTCATTTGCGTAAAAATCAACGTAAAAAGTCCACCAAATTTATTTAAATTAAATTTAATAAAGGCAAAATGTTCCGAAAACCCAATTTCTAAAACTTTAATGTAGAAAAAATTACGAAAAATGGCTTGTTTGAAATTAATTGATTTACGCAAAAATTACCGTAAATTGTTAATATTTAAAAATTTCTTATTAACAAATTAAATTGCTTAAATTATTGGAAATTATTCATTTGTATAAAGATAAATTATAGCAGATTGTTGAAAAAGGTGGTAACAGGTTGTCTGTGAAATTTCTAATGCATTTTTCGCCTTGCTCAAAAAAGCGTGTATGCCACTTTGCATGCCAATGTTGAAAAGTGCAAAAAATTATGAAAAACGGCACGTTTAAAATCCATCAATTTACGTAAAAATCACCGTAAAGTGCAAGCTAATTAAAAATTATTTATTAAAAAAATAAATTATTTACGAAAATCCAATTTTAATTGCGATAATGTAGAAAATATTATGAAAAATGAAACGTTTACATTTAATCAATTTACCCCAAAATCACCGTCAAGTGCTATACACATTTACGTAAAAATCAAAGTGAAAAGATCACCAAATTTAGGTAAATTAAATTTCTTAAAGAAAACTGTTACGAAACCCAATTTCCAATACTCTAATGTAGAAAATATTACAAACAATGGCTTGTTTGAAATTCATTGATTTTCGCAAAAATCACCGTAAATTGTTAATATTTAAAAATTACTGATTAAAAAAAATTAAATTATTGAAATTATTGGAAATTTTACACCTGTGTCAAGATAAATTATGAGAGATTGTTGAAAATAGGTTGTCTGTGAAATTTCTAATTTATTTTTCGCCTTGCTCAAAAAAGCGTTTTTGCCACTTTGCTTGCAAATCGGTCAAATATTTTAGAATTGCGTTATGAGCATACACATAAACTTTTTTGTTTATAGGGAAAATGATACAAAAAACCAGTTGCAACTTCGATAATGTAGAAAAAAATTGCGAAAAACGGCACATTTAAAATCCATCGATTTATGCAAAAATCACCGTAAAGTGCTATTAAACATTTACGCAAAAAGATCAACAAATTTACGTTAATAGGTAATATGTACGTAATAGGTAACTGATTTTGTTTAAAGGGAAAATGTTACGAAAAGCCAATTTCAACTACGATAATGTAAAAATAATACGAAAATTGACATGTTTAATATCCATCGATTTATATAAATATGACCGTAAAATAAAAGACCTTTAAAAATTATTGATTAAAAAAATATTATTTACGAAAATCCTATTTTAACTGTGATAATGTAGAAAATATTACGAAAAATAAAACGTTTAAATTCCATTATTTTACCCCAAAATCACCATAAAGTTTTTAAAAAAATTTACGAAAAATCATCGTAAATAGATCTACAAATTTAGGTAACTGAACTTGTTTAAAGCGAAAATATTACGAATAGCCAGTTTCAACTACGATAACGTAAAAAGAAATAAGAAAAATGATTTGCTTAAAATCCATCGATTTACGCAAAATTCACCGTAAAGTACTATTAAAGATTTTCGCAAAAAATCTACGTAAAACGACCAACAAATTTAGGTAACGAAATTTGGTTATAGGGAAAATGATACGAAAATCCAGTTGCAACTACAATAATGTAGGAAAAAAATATGAAAAACGGCCCGTTTAAAATGCACCAGTTTACGTAAAAATCACCGTAAAGTGGAAGCTAGAGATCTGCACGGGCCTATTTTCCTTCACTGCACTCGGGCCGGGCCACCCCAGTCCATACTTTTTTCTGAAGGCTCTTATTATTCTTTTTTCTGAATGCCGGTCCTAGTGATTACTCTTTACGGACCGGGCGTTACTTTTTTCCTGGAGGATAAGGCCGTGCTTTCCTTTATTTTTTCCGTACAGAGCCGGGACTGGTTTCATTCTTCCTAATCTTCACGCCCGAAAATTTTCAGTCCTGGTTTTGACCCGTAGAAAAATCACTGTCTCGGCGTGGGGGCTCCATTCGAAGGTCAGTAAAATAAGACCTGGCACAAAAATCTTTGCAAAACATGCATACATTTTTAAATCGCCATTATTCTACAAATAAACATTAAAATTTATTCTTATTAAAGAATAGTAGATTTATACACTTATTAAAATATGGCTAAATTAAAATAAAGTAAAAGTGTGAAAAAGAACCTGCATATGACGAAAGCCTGTCTTAAACTGAAAAATGTGTTGATCCATGAAAAATGAATATACTAATACGTAAGAAAAGAATATATAATACATTTACACCTGCTAATAAGGCAAATTGTCTATAACTCTTTTTTTTTCTTCCCTATGCAATTCGATCTTAGAAGATTTTACTGTATAGCATTTTTCTGTTTTTTAACACTTCAATAAATGGAATATGGATTAACAATATTAATGATAACTTAAACACATACATACAACAAATAGAGATTTATTAAAAAAATAAATATTCCAGGTTGCGGCACCTCTATAAAAATGGAGATTATAAACATGAAAAAAAGGCTAAGATAGGAATTTTTGGTTAGATCTCGTTCTACGAGGTAAATTTTTAACCAAATCGACGTAAAAATCAATGTTTTGTAGAAGTTCACTCGAACCGGGCCGGGCTCGGGGCCGAGATTTTAACTTTTTTTCCGGGCCGGGTCGGGCTCGGGCCAAACTTTTAACTTTTAAATCGGGCCGGGCCGGGCCAATATTTTTTTTTGTTCGGGCTGGGCCGGGCTCGGCCGAACTTTTACTTTTTGTATCGGGCCGGACCGGGCCGAATTTTTTTTGTATGGGTCGGGCCGTACCCGGACCTGGATATTTCGGTCCATGCAGACCTCTACTTCAGTGTCTGAAACGTGTAAATCCATCAATATTTTTTTCGATTTTCAAAAGGATTAGAAGACTTACCCTATACTACGTATGATGTGTAAAGTAAAAGCAGCTTATTTGATTTTTTTTCTGAAATACCGTTTTTTCAAGGCCTTATCACTTTTGGGGAAAAGATGCTAAGAAAAGTAGTATTCAATCATAACAAGAACATTTTTTTTTCTTCCATATTGTGCTTATTTCAATAAATAACTAAACATGCATTTTTTTTAGTAAATCTTCTGACTGCGCATAGCTACGCTTATTTTTTTAAATGCCTTTCTTCCTAAGGGTAATTTAATTAAGGATGAAGAATCGACTCATTAGTTTCATCCATCGGAAAAAAAAATGTTTATAATTTAGGGGATATTTTTTCTGCGGTTCTTTTACTTTTTTGCTGTATTTTCTCCTAAAGCTGACAAATGGCACAATTTAGAATGGAGGAAAAAAAACCAGTAAGGTTCATTGTGCTTAAATGCGATGCGAATTCGCATATCTTAGTCACATTTCGGGTATATTTCGCTTTTTATTAAATATAAAATGACAAATATACTCAAAAAAGAATTGATTATATTAATACTTTTAAGTCAAAAGTAATCGGTTTTGAAGAAATTGAATTATTATATCATATCTGTAATCTAAGCAATTGAATTGGAACAGTATATCATTGTCACATTTAGGTCGTTTTTGTCATATTTACTGAAGTTAAATCATAAATGAGAAGTCAAAAGTACCAAATTGTGACAATGCATTTTATGCATGTCAGTTTATCTTAATTTTAATAATGTATTTGTTGTCAATCTTTTAAATACTCTCAATATTTCACACACATTATAATTAAATGATGAATCACTTAACGTCCATACTTTAAATACATTTAACTTTGATAATTAATAAACAAGAAGTAACAAATGAATGACGAATACAACATATTTTTTCTATAACAATGTTTATTATTGAATATGCTCTACACAACTGTTTCATAAACTAATTTTTTTATACTTAGGAATTCCTGGAACGCTGTAGCTGTTACTAGAATTTAACAGTTGTAGCTTATTGTTATTAATTAACTTATTTTATAAATTTCTGCTTTTTGTTGATTTAAATACGGACAGTTCGCAGGTATATCTATAATTTTATCGATTGCATTAATTTAATGTTTATTAATAATCACAGAGATAGGAAATATATAGGTAGTTTAAACATTAAAATTTAATTAAACATTAAAATTTTAATGTTTTTCCTAATTTTTTAATGTGGTTTCAGGGAAAGATAAGACATCGACTGTACCATAAGTCAACTGCAAAGATTTCATCTTCGCTATACACGAAATCTACCTTCAGCTCGATCATTAGATCACATCAATCCTTGGACACTATTACTTCTCGGTTTTCTTGATCTACATTATTTTTGAGTCAAACGTATTTATAGTTAGTAGTCTTTCTGATCCCGTGTTTAACGTCAACTAAAACGAAAGTTCTTTTTTAGGTGCGTTCGTAATTATATAAATACGTAGCACCTGTTGTCGTCTGGTCCGTCCGTCTGTCCGCCTGTCCACATATAACAGTGCAAAAACTACCCAACCAAATTATTTGAAATTTAATATATAGAATCGTTGCAGAATTTTGTCGAATCATTTCAAATTTTATGAAAATTGAATCAAAACTTAAAAAGATATTAATAAAAATTTTCTTTAGTCTATTAAATCCTATCGTATGTAATCTATATAATAAAAGCGGATGTCATGTGACTGAGGAAAACAAATACGAGCTAACTACATCTTTTTCCATACGCCAAACGGCCATTTTTATTCAAAATTATTTTTTCGAATAAAATTGCATAAAAGTTACATTTTTAGAAAGATCGTTTAAAAAAATTGTTTGCTTGAGAGATGAGTTACATTAAAAAATCTATACATTCTGAGATAACTTCATTGGAAATTAGGTTACCAGCCGAATATCTCAATCCATTAAAGTAAATAAACACAAGAGATTCGTTCATCGTGAGTCATAGAAATATTAAACCAAGGATGTAATCATTCGCAAAGCAAGATCTCCATGGTGAATTTACAGTGCTGTCTTGGGTCGAAAGAAAAAAATAGCATCTGTAAACATGGCATACGTTATAAGAAAGAAAAAGGCATCCCCATTTCGTTCATAGCAGACGATATAATTTATTTCACTGAAATATTAACGATGATTTTTTACATTGTAAAACTAGTTATAGCACGAAACGAACGTAAAAAAAAAATCGTTATAATTTCGGTGAAAGGAATTATATCGTTTGTTATGAGCGAAATGAACGTGCCCCCCATTTTTTTTCTTATTACGTTTGCCACGTTTACAGATGCGATTTTTTTTTCGACACCAGACAACGCTGCAAAATTCCCCATGGAGATCTAGCTTTGCGAAAGAATATATCCATGGTTTAATATTTCGTCGACTCACGATGAACGATCCTCTTGTGTTTATTTTCTTTAATGGATTGATATATTCAGCTGGTAACGTAATTTCCAATGAAGTTATCTCAGAATGTATACATTTTTTAATGTAACTCATCTCTCCAGCAAACAATTGTTTTTAAACGATCTTTCTAAAAAAGTAACTTTTATGCAATTTTATTCGAAAAAAAAAATTTTGAATAAAAATGACCGCTTAGCATATGAAAAAAGAAGTGGTTAGCCCGTATTTGTTTCCCTCACTCACATGATTTGCTCTTTTATTATACAGATTAGGTATGACAGGATTTAATAGAATAAAGAAAACTTTTATTAAGATCTTTTTAAGTTTTTATTCGATTTTCATAAAATTTGAAATGGCTCGACAAAATTCTGTATCGATTATATATATTAAATTTCAAACCATTCGGTTGGGTAGTTTTTGCGCTGTTATATGCGTATTTATATAATTATTACGTATTACATTATTACGTATTTATATAATTACGAACGCACCTAAAATTAAAAAAAAAACTTCTATTTTTACCTTCGAAAGGACTTTTAATTGCTTAACGATACCAGTCCTTTCAGATTCATTTAAAACTATGGCACCAGGAAAGAGAATACAGCCACTTTATACTCAATATATCAGTATAAAGAGGCAGTATAAAGTGGTCAGTATAAAGTGATCAATTACGTTAAAAGTAAAAATAAATGTTTCAAATAATCATAAAAATCAAAATAACTTATCAAATTGTGATTAAAATAATGTTTTTCTGTCAATCATGATGTCATTTTTGACAGCAAAACACTTCTCTGTAACGTAACTGATATTCATGCTCCATGAAGTATGATTAAAAATTATTTCAAATTTTTCATTTCAAATATGATGTTATATTTATCTGCTTTCCGTAACGTAATAATTTAATGCTTATAAACTTTTATTTCATTCTCCACGTGTAAATGTCTCAATTGAAAATTCAATTGTGTAAATATTATTATTTGAAGTTTTGAAGTGGATATAAAGAAATTATAACTAACAAACACAGATAAAACAGTAATTTTTTACAGAAAAAAAATCATTTAAATATTTTTTTCTGCAAATAATGAAATTCATAAATTTGTTGAATATATATTGCATAGTCTCTTTAGAAAAATCCTCGGCGAAATAATTAGTTCAAAGAGCAATATTCTCGTCTAATTTCCTCTACTTTTACAGTAACTTCGAATCTGCAGATCAGGGGCCTCAATGTCAGGCTTTGTGAATCGCATTTTTAACACTTTCCAACATAGTTGAAAAGTGTTTATGAATTCAGTTTGTCTGTCTCTCTGTCTGCCATTTGCCTGTGCTCTAGTTCGCGTAAATATACCCGGATTGACTTGAAATTCATACATATTATTGGGGTTTACTATGGCATGTTTGGTATTGAAAATGAAGTCTGTAGCATTTATAGTTCTTTTACAGGGACACTCAAAAGAATTCCGTTACATTACTGTCTATGGAGAAAAATCGTTTGCGGCGTATTTTAATGATGTTACACTATTTTAAACATATTCAAATCGACACATATCACTGAGGTGCACTACAAGGAGTTTACTATAGAATATGGTGTGCTTAGAATGTATCGTTCATTTATAGGGACACTCAAAAGAATTCAGTTACATTACGGTCTAAAAATCATTTGCAGCGTATTTTAATGATGTTTCACTATTTCAACATATTCAAATTGATACATATAACTGAAGTGCACTACAAAGCGCTCACTGTAGAATATGATAAGCACAGAATGTATCGTTCATTTACAGGGACACTCCAAAGAATTTAGTTACAATACTGCCCAGGAACATTAATTGCTGGTAGCTCGTTTTCAGTTTTAGTGCACGTTTTTAAGAGTAACTAATTTTTTGCATATTAATTCGTGTATGTAAATTCTAATGATCATATACAGGGCTGCTCCAAAGGTAGATTTCCGTTTATTGACGGAAATTGCGAAAGGGTATTTTCAATTGTGCTAATGTATTTCCTAACTGAAGAAAATTTTAGCATACTTTGTTGTATACATACAAATCTATAGATCATATACAGGGATGCACAAAAAGAATCAGATATTTTGTTTGACTAATGGTAGTAATTGCTTAGATTGGGTTTTAGAATGTGTTATACGTTTTATAAATTATTTACTTAGTAAACTGTGACGTTTTGTTACAGTATTCTGAATGTGTTGGAAAGTGTTTCATAATCTATGCTTGACGCATGATTTTTCGTTCTTGTTGTTTGATCTCATTTTACTTAATAACTAGGGGGCTCTGCCCCTGCGCTCTTCGTGCGGCAACCCCAGGACTTTTTTTGGTCTGTATGTCTCTGTCTGGCTCTCTCTGTATGTGTCTCTCTCTCTCTGTCTACTTCTTTATCTGGTATATGTCTACAATATGACGGCTGTCTGTACGCTGTCAGTCTGTCCTTTGTCTTCCATCTGTCTGTCTTTTGTCTTCTGTCTGTCTTCTATCTGCTGTCTGTCTGTATTCGCTATTTCCAGCTGTTGTTTGTCTGTCTGTATATCTATGCACATTTGCTGTCTGTTTTCTGTCTACCTGCTATCTGTCTGTTTGTATGCTATGTGTCTGTCTGCTGTATGTCATCAGCTATGTTTGCTGTTTGTCTGCCTGCTCTTATCTGCCTGTAATTCTCTGCTGTTTGTCTGTCTGCTGTCTGATTTCAAACTATCTGCAATCTGTTGCATGTCAGTCTACACTGCGTCGGCTATCTGTTTGCTGCCTCTCTGTCTGCTAGGTCTCCCTGCTCTTTGTCTACTAGGTCTCCCTGCTTTCTGTTCGACTGCTATCTGCTGCCTATCTGTCTGCCTGTTTGCTCTCAGTCTACACAGTGTCAATGGTCTGTCTGTATCTGCTGTATGCATGTTTGCTGTCTCTTTGCCGTTTGTTCCTCTGCTATCTCTCTGTTTGCTATCTGCTTAATTACATCATCATAGTACTAATTGTTCAATTAATTTGAGAATCACTATTTGAGCACCTCCCATAATTTTTGAACTGCTACGCCACCGGCATGTATCAGTACATAGAAAACGAAAATTATGAATACCTTATTTTAATTAATTTTTCTTTCTTTCCTTTTCCCATTTTCGGACACAAAAGAAGAGATATAATTCGCCACTTAATAACAAATCTTCTTTTCTTTTCTGGTGATAAACCTCTCGAGTCTAATATAATTAATTTTTACAGCTGTATTTATTGTATAGCCTATTTAAGAAAAATCCACGGCGAAATAATTTGTTTAAAAAGCAAGAGATTTTTCCTGTCTGACCTTTCCTACTTGTGCAGTAACTTCGAATTTGCAGACAAGGAACCTCAATGTCAAACTTTGGGAATCGCATTTTTATTTTGTTCTAATTTTATTTAATATTTTAAAGCTTACAAACTTCAGTTTCATTTATTTCATATTGGTATTATTGCACGTAAAATTTCAGAAATTTTCAGGAGAGTTAACTCTTATAAATGATAACAGAAAATACAATTGATCGCTCTAAAAATGTTTATTATCGGTGAAAACTTTTCTTTTATTATATTATCCTGCCTTCCTCAACTCGCCGTTATTTCATACTCTGATCATCGTAACTTCATAACACTCTAAAAATTTCAAAACATTACATTTTATACCTAATATAAATAAAATACTAATTTCCAGGTAATGGGAATAATAATTCGTTTAAACAGTTAATTATTCTCATAAATATTTTATCAAATATTGATAGTTCTGATTGTTAAATTTATTTGAAAACCACTATTTAAAACCTTCCCATAATTTTTGAATTGCTACACTATGAAATTATAAGTACCACATTTTAATTATTTTTTCTTTTGTTTCTTTTCCCATATCAGGCACAAAAGAAGAGATATAATTCGCCACTTTATAACAAATCTTCTTTTCTTTTCTGTAAATGTGATAAAACTCTCGAGTCTAATATAATTAATCTTTACAGCTGTATTTATTGCATAGCCTCTTTAAGAAAAATCCCCGGCGAAATAATTTGTTCAAAAAGCAAGAGATTTTTCTCGTCTGCCCTTTTCTACCTCTGCAGTAACTTCCAAGAACGTGAAGTTAGGAAAACGATATCGATTAATTTTCGAGGATATCCCTGCCGAAGTTTCACTTGATTTTTCCTTCGGCGTTCATATTTAAATATTCTGGGACACCGGACAGGTACTAAAAGGAATCATATGATTTTTTTTTCTATTTATATCTAGCCTTTGCAGATTTTTTTTTCTTTTTATTTATTTATATCTAGCCTTTGAAGATTTTTCTTTTTTGACGAATTGATTTTTATACCTTTTTTCAGACAGAAAAATATGGGAGAGAAAAATATCATAATTGTTTTACCACCCGCATGTCTTAGAAGAACAAATCAAACTTTACTAGGAATTTCGTAAAATTACAACATTTAAAACTGTATTTTCTAGTGGCCTTAGCTACAATGCTTTTTAAGTATTCCATTCCATTACATTTAAAAAAGCACATTTTTTCACAACATTATAATAAAGTTTTTTCATTAGACTATTTTCATTACAATTTTTATTTCATTTGCATTTTAAACTAGTGTATTCGCAGTTCCTCTCTGATAGTAAGATAAAAGGCAAAAATTTGTTTTAAAATTTTTAACACTTTACAATACAGTGTCCTGACTATTGTATTCCGGAAGTAATATGGATAATTGAGGCAATCGTAAAAAAAGGTTATGTTAGTAAACATAAATTTCTGTAAAATAGCTTTTGTTTAAAATTAAGGTAGACCTAAATGTAATGAACTTACAATATTAGGTCTACCTTTTAATAAAATCACTTTTAGTATACATAATAAATATAAAAAAAATCCATATAATCAAAACCCACTCTGTAAAAATAATGATTGATTCCTATAGAATTCAAATTACTAAATCTAAAGATGGTAATGAAATTAACTTCATTTTCTTCCTAACTATTCTGATTAATTGCATTTTAAATCGCTGTATGTTTCCTGACTGCTGGAAGAAGGCGCTGATTGTCCCGATTCCAAAACTGGAACAGAACAGGCACGCCCCTTCTAGCATCAGACCTATTTCCCTCTTATCCTGCTTGTCTAAGGTCCATGAATACATACTTGCAAACCGTCTGAAAGAGTTCGTTAGCTCCAATTCAATTATTATACCCGAGCAGTTTGGGTTCAGGCCCAAACATTCGACTCAGCACCAGCTTTGGAGAGTAACTGAACTCGTTCACGAGGGTTTCCTTCGTAGACAAAAACTGGTGTAGTATTCATAGATATTGCTATAGCCTTCGATCGGGTTTGGCATTATAGACTTATTTATATGTTAATTCTGTTCAAGGTTCCGTTTCATTATGTCCTAATTTGCTGGAAGTACCTTAACGTTAGGACCTTCTCTGCTAAAGTTAATAACTCTATTTCCTCTTCTCGCATTATCGAGGCAGGCGTCCCTTAGGGTAGTCTGTTAAGCACCTGGCTGCTCAACCTCTACATTCATGATATTCGTCACATTATTGCCGATGTCCTCTTAGCATTATATGCGGATGACACGGCTATCGTGACCAGCAGTATTTCATTAGACATTGTGATGACTAAATCCCAAGCCTACCTCTTGGCCCTTCAGATCTGGCTTAGAAATTGGCGCATTGCAAATGGCGTCAACGCAGCAAAAAGTGCCGCCGTGATTTTTTTTCTATAAATCTGTCTCCTCAATTGTTAATCTTTATCTCAATGGTGAAATCATACCCTGGGTCACCAATTACAATTATCTAGGTATCTATCTAGATTCAAAATTAACGTGGTTAGGCAGATTCAAGGCGTAATTGTCAAATCTACCAAAGCTCAAGGATCTCTTAAATCTTTACTGGCTTATCACAGCCGCCTGTCACTCTCGAATAAATTATTACTATATAATTCCTTCATCATATCAACCATGACCTGCAGGTCAGTTATCTGGAGTTCGGTCTATGAAATTCGGATGCAGAAAATTCAAAATTTTCAAAACTCTTTATTACGTAGGATTTGCAATGGTGACAACGTTTTTCCGGAATGACGTCATCCATACTGATCACAAAATTAGGCCTATCTCGCAAGTTATTAAAAAACTTGCACAAAATTTCCACAGAGATCGACTTTTAATACCCAACGAAGCGTTGTGGTCCATTCAACCTTACAGTGTACATAGCACTAGAGGGAAGAAGAGACCGCTTGCCATTTTGAGTAGAAATGACGGTTTTGCTCCGCCTTCCAAAAGAAGGAGAAGGGAGCCACACTAAACGTTTCGTTGTGCTATTCAAAATTCAAAATTTTATGGTACCTGCACTGGTATTCTCATTTGGCATTCCTACACTAAAATTTTCCTTTTGATGTCTTCCTGCCTAGCTTTTGGCATCGGGTTCTGTTAACTTTCCTACTTAGCTCTCTTGCGGTTCTGCGTCAATTCGTCGCGCACAATTCATCGCGGAACAATTCGTCGTGCACAATTCGTCGCAGTGTCAATTCGTCACGGCGACAACTCATCGCAGCGCCAATTCGTTGCAACGTCAATTCATCGCATCGTCAATTCGTCGTGGTGTCAATTCGTTGCGGCATCAATTCGTCGCAACGTCAATTCATCGCAGCGTCAATTCGTCGCGGTGTCAATTCGTCGGGGCGTCAATTCGTCGCAATGAAAATGTTTTTGAAGGCTATGTTGATAAAAGTGAAGATAATTTAATAAAATTATTATCTCCTATAAATTGTTAGTTATAATTCTCTATATCTAAAAAACAAATTATTATTAAATAATTTTGACTAAATTTTGTTTACTTTTATCATCATAGCCTTCAAAACCATTTTCGTTGCGACGAATTAACACTACGACGAATTGACGACGCGATGAATTGACGCTGCGACGAATTGACGCTGCGATGAATTGTGCGCGATGAATTGTTCCGTGATGAATTGTGCGCTACGAATTGACGCGACACCCTCTCTTGCTATTGTTAGGGGGTAAAATTATATATTTATGTTATTTTTTTAATCTTAATTGTAACTATACTGAATTTTCTTTGCATCTTACATAATTTAATTATATGCATCTTACATAAACTAATTGTTTGCATCTTATTTAAAGTAAATTGTTTGCATAATGTATTAAATTACAAAAATAATAATAATAATAATAAATGTATGACTCTGATAAGGCCTTTTTCCCCTTCCCCCTCCCGTATGCTTACCATTCTGACACCAATCAAAGCATCAAAGCGCACATCCAGATTGCTCCTACATCAGCATTTCTCCACCACAGCCTGCTGCGAGAGAACTTTTATATTTCTGAATCTTCTGATGCCATCTCCATAGACTGTTCTCATCTAGATGTGAAGTAAATATGGGCATTACGCCATACGTAGGCATTCTTCAATAATCGTCTTTGATCTTTGATGTACTTTTTAGCAATTACGCATCAAAAAGAATACCGTAGTACATTATATTTTATTCTACCTATCTATGTTGGGTTTTGAAAGAAAATGGCTGTGGATCTATTGAAATTTTCTCATTCAATGTAAGTTTCAATTAGTGATGTAATATCGCGGGATTAATTAAACTGCGCTACTCGAGAGAAACTTCTATTGTTCTTTCTTGTTTAAATTTTTTCTTGATTCCTAATATGTTCTAGGAACTGAATTTTCCCTGGAAAATGTCAATTCAAGCACCTTTCTTTATATGGGCGAATATGAAGAACAAGTCGTCTAATACTTTTCTAGAACATATCTGAAATCAAAAGTTTATCCGTATTGTACCAGTTAATTTGTAGGCTATTGTAAACTCCATTAAAAGGATTTCTGTAATATTTAGAGATATTTTACAATGAAACACAAACTTATCCAGTTCAATTCGGAGAATTATAGTCTACGTTTTAATGCTGTTTATTTTCTTTTCTTTTTTTTAAGTTAATGAGATATTACTTCTTTAAAAGGTGATTTAGTTTATCTACCCGTCATTTTGACTCGAACTAGTTTAAACATTTTTAAATTTAAGTAAAATTTATCATTTTATTTATTTTTACTTGCATTGCTTCTAAAAAAAGGACAAATTTGTTTCTCGAACATATAGGGATACAAGCATTAATTAACCCTTTGACTACGGTTCCAGACATATACGTCTCAGTGGACTATTTTTTATTCTGCTCGTATACCACTTTTTAAAAAATAATCTCTGCCTTTCTCTTGTGCTAGGATATTTTTCAAAAGAAATCTATCACAAATAAAAATTTATGTAAGTTATAGTACGATTGAACATAAAAATAGTTGCCAGTCCTGGTCCGTAATGAAAGTGTTAATGCAATAAATGTATTTCTAATTCAAACCATTTTATATTTTAACCTCAGACCAGTGTCGCCCGAACACAGTTCGGGAAACGATATCTGTTTCTCAAGTGAAGAATATTTGTGACAACTTCTATATGCAATTTAATTTGTGCATTATTTGATTATTTTATATGAAAGCCGATCTGAATTCATTTAACCCCTTCGCGACGAGCGTCCTTTACAGAATTTTTAATCCTTTGCCACCGGTTTTTCAAAACAGAAATTTTCGCCTAATTGAATCTCAGAAATGCTGTCTTTAAATAAGGCAAAGTTTACAATAAAAAATAACTGGTGGGAATAATCGAGGACTCTGAACATCTTATGCGTCACGTAAACGTGTCGCTCGTCCTCAAGGGGTTAACATTAAAATATACTTTTAAATAAAATCAGTATTTTCATTTTATTCTTATTATACTTCGGACAGAGTGGGGGGGTGGAACCTTGCTACACTTTTAAAGATATCTTATTTTAAACTATAGCTCATCGAATAAATTATGGCTATGTGTATAAACTTTTCTTCTTCATCTTTACTGTCTGCAATTTATGCAAGCTGCAGCAAAATTTATTAATCAGTTTTCAAAAATAAAAGTCAAACCACCAGTTTCAGTTTTTTTTATGCCATATAAATAAAGAGCAGGTAGAAAGATGTTCAGCAAATTAACTCTTACTTTTATTCTTTTTATGTAATTAAACTGTCAATATTATTAATATTCATTGGGATATTTTTCTAGACTCTCCTCCGAAAATCACCGATGAAACAATTTACCTAAAATGCATGATTAGAAACTACCTTCTCTTCTACTTCTACATGTAGGCGCCGCATAGTAGCGACTTTTTTTTTTTCGAAATCTTGGCGAAAACTCGAATAGCTTACTGTTTTTACGAGTTTTCTCCGAAAATAAAAAAAAAATATTCAGAAGAGATAATTGTGTTGCTAAATTGATATGGATCAATATTTTATGAAATGTAAGATCTTACAAGATACAGTCAGACAGAAAAAAAAAGAGGACACTCCATCAGGGCTCGTAAATATCATATTTTCGAAAATATCCAAAATTTTTATAAATATACGATATTTTTTATGTATATCCAATATTTTCAAAATAGTCAACTTACTGCTAATAATAGATATTTTGAAACATACCATAAATTAGGAATTAAAACATATTGCATATTTAACATGAAAATTTAATATAAAAACATATTCAAAATGTCTTTTTCTTTTTCTTTCTTTTTTTTTTTTTTTTTTTCCTTACAACAAAATTGAAGATCAAGTAATTGAAAACAGAAATAATTCGCTTTATACTCTCATAAAAAGAAAGTGAACTATAGGATTCAGTTTGAAGTTACAAGAAAACTTTTATGTTTTTTTTTTCAATAAAATTTTAAATACAAAAAAGTTTTTATTTAAAAAGATTTTAATTGAAAAATTTAAACGCAAATGGAAGCTTGTCTGTTTTTTTATTACCTAGCTAGTTCGTGGTCCTAGTTAGTTCCCTTGTTAGTTGTGCAGTTTAAATTCAAACCAAACCCAGAAAAGATTCTTTCTAATGAAGGTGTAAATAACTTATCTGAATTATTTTATCTTTCAATGACTGTTCTGAGTTAATAATGTCCCACATAAGTATTGGTTCTACATTTAGCGATTCGGCAGAAAACATAAAACTTAGAAAATATATTTGTTTATTTTTTTGGCTAAATAAGTCGCTGAAAAAGTTCTTTATCTACAGAACGATACCACCAATAAGAATTGAAAAATTCATTTACACTTGTTTTAAATGAAAATATCGAAAATATCATGCACAATGACATTTTAAAAATAAATATCAAATATCTTGATATTTTGAAAATAAATATCGGATGTATATCGCGATATATCGGGTGCGCCGTAAATTCGATAAAACTTGAAAAAATCATGAAAAAGGAACAAATGATGCTAAAAAATTGCGGTTTGCACGAATGAGATTAGAAGGAGATTGGATTTTTTTCATAACAAAAGAAGTTGTGGTACAAAAAAGTACCGATAGATGGCGCTGTCATGTATAATATGAAGCAGATTTACGCAAATCAGGATGTCAATAAAACCCGATGCACAAGATTATTTATTCGATGACAGTAGTATGTTATATTGTTACCAGATCAAGCGTTGTTGGTTAAGCTCTTTTGAAGAACGGGAACGGGATATCAGCAACCGGCGCATTGCGAAAATTCCGCACGCAAAAAGGACTCAAGACCAGAAAAGGGCCCGTTTCATCAGACGGGATACTCAAGTTTGTCAGACGCTTCGAAGAAACGGATCATTTGGTGGATCGTGCACGAAATGGAAGGCTCTTCTTGACATCTGCTTCATATTATGCATGACAGCACCATCTATAGATAATTTTTTGAACTACAACTTTTTTGTTATTAAAAAAAAATCCGATCTCCTTTTAATCTCATCCGTGCAAACCGCAATGATTTTTTAAAGTTTTAATGAATTTAAGCGCACCCGGTATATTTATTGATATACACCATCGATTACCCCTACATTTTAATCACCGTATTCTCCTAGAAAAAGACAGAGACATGGAGAGAGACCATTTGACTGGAAATTATCTCTTCTTTCAACTTATGTTTTTAAAAAAAAAAAAAAAAAAAGCTTAATGAGTCGGTCGTCTTCATGCTGAAATTGCATCAAACTCTGACATTTGTAATACGAACACACAATTCTGACATCATATTTAGCTTTTTCCGTAAATTTGGGGATACACTACGTGTACCAAACATGTAGTCATCGGGTCAAGTAGTTGAGAAATTATGAAGATTTAAAATTTGGAACTCCTGATGTTAAATTCATTTGTAATTGTTATAAAACAGATTGCAAAGAAGACTGTTGAAATTTTTTGAAATTTTCAATATTTTCGTCTGGTAAAGTCAACATCCTGCTCTATCCCGTAAAATCGTTGGTACATTCCTCTTCTGTATATAGGCATTTGATGAGCGAGAAACGCTGGGATTATCTGCATAAAGATGCAACTTTTACAGTTTGTGGTGTTTGATTAAATAAAAGTCCACGCCAAAAAAGAAAAAAAAGTAAAACATGTTTCTGCACTAACGTCATAAAAAAAAGAGATACCTTTTTGTTTAAAAATAACTAAAATTTGATTTTTTATTTATATAATGCGTAAAATTAACAAAAATATTGCGGTGATTGGGAATAATGAAGACTCGATAAACGTTGAAAATCGCTTTCTCAATGTCCGCAATAAAAAAGCCATTTTGTCAACGTGTACGTCATAAGGATCAGCCAAACACATTTTAAGGATTTATGCAAATACGCAATGTTGCGCATGGAAATTCTGAAACTTTTATTTTCGGATTTGGGCCAGTATTTTAAGGGGGAATTCGCCATCGTGCGCGGGCAGAAAGAAATCCAGGGAGGCTCAAGATTTCCAACCTGATGTGCCTGTAATCCATAGCCAAAGCCAGATTTTTTAAAATGGAGAACATGAACTTGTACCGATCTCATCTCACATGAACTGTATAAAGTGAGTTACTAGCTTAGAGAAACTAGCTTGGCCTTTTGCTCGACGCCAACGCTCTCGTTGACTGTTCATGAGATCTCTGGTTCAATCCCCTTCAGCGCCAATCTCCAAAAACTTAAAATAGGGTAAACTAAGAGTTTTGCCAGAATAAGGATCAGGTGTAAGACAATTTTAAAACACATCAATATAAAAAGCAATGCAGAAATGCAACAAATAAGAAATATTAAAAATCCAAAAATTAAGCTACAACTCGCTTTTCTCAAAAAGATGACTAGAAACAGATTTTTTTTTTTAAGTATATTTTTCGTCAGGGGACTCTGCCCTCTGAAACACTCGTTTAAGATAAATTTTCGACGTATGAACCAAAAAGAAAATTAAATTAAAAATTGCCTTCTACGGGAGGATAAGGCGGTGCAACGCCTCCGACGAAAAATCCTTCGTTACTATATATCTTATTTTTTTTATTATTTAAATCACTTGTGAAAAATAAATTTTACTATTTTTTCAAAATCATCCCAGACAAAGAAAATTTACTTAATCAAATTGCAAAATGTAGGGAGGGGCAATGGCCCTCCTCTTGCCCCCCTCCCTTCTCACTCTGTCTCTTACCGGCGCCTATTCTTCTGCAATTTCCAGGAGGACATGGGGCAATGAAAACGGCATCGATTTATTTTTCCGAGCGAGACTATCCTCGACAAAGTTATTTAACTTCATATTTCTCCCCACGTTTTGCTCTTCGATACTCCTGGCCGATATCCAAATACTAAAAGGAATCACGTGACTTTCTTTTTTGTATTATTATTTATTTATGTCTGACCTATTGAGAGACCTTTTCAGTTCCGACTTTTATGACGTCTTCTGAAATAAAAGTTCTGGCATTTAAAACATAAGCTTTAGTTTAAATACCATCTATTACTTCGTTTGATCGAAGTCGCACAGCTGTAAAAATCTCCCATAATTTGGAGATTTTTACTATTATGCAACGACACGCAGACGTAAAACTTCGAGAATGACGACAAGAAGGAAAATATTTTTACGTTCTTTCACTTGCATCATCTACAATCAAGTAAATGAAAATTTTTGCTAATTTGAGAGAATTTTGGAAAAGTTCCATCTAACTCTGAACTTTTAAAAGTTATGATGCTCCGCCAGAGAAATGGAAAAGTTTATTTACTTAGTAATAATTTCTAGTCTGTTTATTTTATTAGAGTTTGGTAAATGTTACACATAATTCTAAAGTAAATTAGATAATCCCTTTCAGCAGGAATTTTTTTTTCTGTAATAAATATACATTATACGATACGTAATGTATTACAAGTAAAAGAAGCACAAATAACACAGTAAATTTAGCATGCTGCAGTTAGGTCTCATAAATCAGCTCCTTTCTTCAATAAAAAAGCTGATAAAATAGTAACAAAAGCAACACACATACTACACACAGAAACCATAACCATGTGTATGTTGATACAGTAAAACATCTGAATAACGGACACTTTGTGAGCGCGGATTTTGTCCGCTATTCAGGGGTAAAAATGTATAAATATACATATGTTGGGGATAAAAAAAAGTGTCCGCTAAATAGAGGTGTTCGCTATTCAGGAGTGTTCGTTATGAGCTCTGTGATTATAGAAGTTTTATTGTACTAATGTTTCTCGTCTTCTCTGCTTCTTTTGTGTATGCTCTGACAAAGATAAGTTTTGAAACAGTTAAGTACTAAACACATTTTAGTAAACTATTTCAAACGTTTTTGTTTTCCTTTATATTAATTATTTAGCTGCTGTTAATTCAGTTAATTTAGCTTTAGGTTATTTTATCGATTATATCATAGGTTCCATACACGCGAGAACAGCAAGTAATAGGTTGTCCAAATTCGAAAGTGAAAAATCATACAATGGATTTTTTTCTTCTCAAAATTTAGCCTACACAAAGTTTAAGAAAAAACTGTTTTCTCATGAAGTTAATAATGTATATCAGTGGTTTCCAAAATTTATTGTTACGGAACCCACTTTAAAGTTTAAAATTTTTTTGTGACATACTGATATGTAGGAAAATACAATCTATTTGTATACTATAATATCTTAAACAAAAAGTGAGCTTTCGCAAAAATAGATACACACGACAACAATCATGGTAATACTAATCTGAAAGAGGAATAATCATAAAACAAAACTTCGATTTCCTATCTAATTAAAGATACATTTATTTCTTATTACTTTATGAAAAAAAATGTCAATGTAATTTATGATATTGTTTTTCTCAACAAGGGAATAATCAGGGTTTATAGTGCTTTTTTTTTTTTTTTTTTTTTTTTTTTAGCCTAAAGAAGTTATCAACACAAAATTGGTTAAAACATAATATTTTCACAAAGTTGTTTATCTATATTTTTCCACGATGTATTAAAGATGTGAAATAAAAAGTTTTTAAGTTGTAACATATTATTATTTTTAAATTTTCAGTAGATAAAATTAATTATATACCTTTGAAGACATAACTAGGCCGTTCTCCGATCTACCAAAACATCAATCACGATCCACCAGAGAGTCGCGATACTTGGATTGGAAACCGCTGATTAGAAATTTGCATTTATCGAAATTTCCAGGCCTGGACCCGGTCCGAACGAAAGCTATCTTGGGCCGGCCCAGTGTAAAAACTAAAAATTCGGCCCGGCCCGACTGAATTTTTACAAAAGAGTCTGATTTTTCCTAACATACAATTAAGATTATTTTAAAGAATATTGCAATACATTATATGCGAAAATTGCACAGTATATTTCAGATTTCAGACTATATATATCCGCATAGAATACAGAATAGCAATATTAATGATCACTTAGACTCTTAAACTAATTCAAATAACGACTCATTAAAACAATTAATGTAGTTTAGAATATAAGAAAAAAGATGGTTAAAAATATCATAACTTTTAAAGCTTTATAATAAAGAAAAAAATAGATTTTCGAAAATATTTTTCTGTAATGTATTAAAGTACTTTTCCAAAGATTCCGTTAAGAAAAATTCGTTATCACTATTATTTTTACAAAAAAAAAAAAAAAAAAAAAAGAAGAAGAAGAAAAATTGCCTGCAAATTCAATTTGTTTGAAAACAATATCTTAATTTATGGATTTTTGTATGTTTTTAAAAATAATTTTCAAGCATCATTTAAAAAAAAAATCTATTTTTATCGCTTGCAGCTCGATTACAGAAAATTACGAGTATAAACGATTAATATTTTTTGCTTATATTTTCAGTTCATTTTTTAAATTTCAGATTCTAGCACGGCTAAATGATGGTTTAAGTACATTTTTTGAATTGAATGTTGAGAAATATAAATTTTATAGTAAAAACACTTCTGTAAATGATGGTGGCAACAATTGGTGTAATCCGTTTAATTTTACTCAAATTTAATTATTTATAAACATCGCACAATTTAAATTTTTGCTACGTTGAATAGGGAGGAGGAATTTAAATTCAAATGCCATTTGTTTGAAAACAATATCTTAATTTATTGATTTTTGTATACTTTTAAAAATAACTTTCAAGCATGATTTAAATTTTTTTTTAAATCTCTATCGCTTGCAGCTCAATTACAAAAAAATACGAGAATAAAAACGATTACTAGTTTTTGCTTATGTTTTCAGTTCATTTTCTGGAATCAGTCTTTTAAATTTCAGATTCTAGATGATAGTGCACACACTATCATTCATCTCTTATAGTTTCTCCAATCTTTTTTGAACCACTCTGTATAGTTGATACCGAAATTGAACAGTGTCTTTAATCAATCTTATAGTTTCCCCAATCTTTTTTGAACCACCCTGTATAGTTGGATACCGCAGTCGAACAGTGTATTCAACCAATTTCCATATCTTCCTCCATTTATTCAACATCTCAGCTGTGATGGCACATTGGCTTCGTCTTGACATCACGTCTAGCGTTCAGATTAGAATAATTAGATGATTATGACATATTTTTATTTTCATTCCGTTACATAATTTTTATTTTAATTTCTTCTATCATATTTTTGGATGGTTATTTTTATTTCATTTATCGCATACATAGAGGAAGAAGCCGTTGAATAACTTCTATTTTTAATTTATGTTACATAGCAAAAACTATGATAAACTGTTAATATGAATCATTCTTTGGTATATTTTAGAGATAAGGTGGAACTTAAATCGAACTAATTTAATTTTATTAATCACTTTGTATTTAGGTCAGCTATTTATAGGTTTATAAAACATCCTGTACTAACAGTGATAAAGAATTTCTTTTAAATATTTATCAATCATTTTTTTCTTATTCAGGTCTGCTTTTTATAGGTAACATCCTGTACCAATAATGATTAAGTATTATTTTTTTTATTCCTTATGAATCATTTTAATTTATGCTGATGTTTGATATAATCATAACATCCTGTATTGACAATTCTTTTCAGATATTATCACCAACCTTTAATTTTTTTCTTCGCGTCCTTGTATTATTTTAATGCTGGCCGGGTTTTAAGCAGTGAAAATACGTATATTAATTTCGCAGAGTTCTTAAACATATAAATTTATTAAAACTGACTTTAGACACACAGAAAAAAATAAAACCCAATTTAGGTCGAAAGATTCTTAGGTATGTGTCCAAATTGGGTCATACCTGTTTTGGTTACAATTGTGTATCCATTTTGGGCACTGTTAAATACAATTTTTTTTTTAAATGGGTATTTAACAGTGCCCAAAATGGATACACAGTGGTAACCAAAACAGGCATGACCCAATTTGGGCACATACCTAAGAATTTTTCAACCCAAATTAGGTTTTATTTTTCTCTGTGCAGTGTCCAAAAGCTGCTGTTATGCAAATCTTTTGAGTGATCTTGTAAATCTACAATAAAGGCCTGCAATAATCGATTTCAATAGTTTCGGTCAATATCCGTAAAATGTTTAGTCCTTTTGGAGCATTTTATTAAAGTTGAAGCTTGAATTTTCCATAGGGGAAGTTCTGCACATCCATACGATCATTTTTACTGACAAAGGGAGTTAGGTAAATGGTACACTCCGATTTTTTTTTCATACTTTGCAGCTTTGAAGGTCCTCCCTAGGTGGAAAATCCCGTATGAAATTTGAGCTGATACACATAAGCAAAAAAGTTTTGTCTGATGGATTTTTTACTATTTTAGAGCGTTATAAGTATGATGAAAATTTGTTTCACTAAATTCATGTCCTTGCGTTTGTTATATAAGTGTCACATGACTTCATGTAGGTGTATCTTAATTAAATCTGTTTATAATTAATGATAGATATCATTAATTATAAACAGATTTAATTAAGCTACACCTAACATCTTTTACGCTATACAGGGCATCAACTCTTATCATTGTCAAACAGCGAATTCCTAAACCAGGGCTTGACAAATGCGGTCGCCAGGTCGCCACTGGCGACCAAATTTTTTTATCTGGCGACTAACTTTTTTAATCTGACTTTTTTTGTTTCATTTATTTATTTATTTTTTACAAAAATTGAACTAAAAAATGAGCACAAACGACATTTTCTCTAAAGCGAAGTTAAAAAGGCATTTTCCATTTCATGCACATAAAATGCCATTCTTTTCCGCTCTAGTCGGCTAGTCATGTGATTAGAATGTGAGGAGAGGGGGGAGGTTCAATAACAAATAGTCTTATGTGGCTTCTAAAAATTGGATGCAATGATAAAAAATGCTTACTTTTTTGTATGTTTCAAATCAGATTTTTGTGTTCAGAATTAAAACTTTTAATTTATTACATTCATTTTAAAAGAATAATAACATATAAGTGATTATAAGTAATTCATTCGAAGTAAATCTATAAAACTTAATTAAAATTTCAAAATAATTCATTTTAATAAAAATATGTATTATTTTTTTAAATATTTTTTCCCGGCTTAAAATATTTGGCGCCTTGCGTCTGTTTGCACCACACGCGTTGGACATTGCCGTCACTCTGTCTTAGCGACAAGTGTCTGGTTCAGAGTTGTTTCTCAATAGTATTTATAATTACATTGTTTGGATTATTATCTGCAGTAAATGGAAATAAAAAATCATTGATTGCACTTCAAAAAGTTTTAAATTCTTATCGTAGATTGTTGGATCGAAATTAACCTCAGCCGGCTGCTGATTTCGATTTAATCCAGCACGGGAAAATATATTTTTTTCTTTCTTTTTTAGCTACGAAAACAAACGTTTACGTAATAACTCGTAATATTACGCGTTAATAGCCCTCAAGTTTGCGAACATCACAACGTTTAATTAAATTTCTTGTAAGATATCTCATTATAGATGCTGCAAAGTTACAAAATATTAAGAAATAAATTTGAAATTATATTCACACACACACACACACACACACACACACAAACAAACAACAACAGAAAAAATTAACTTATTTTTAATTTGGCAAAACTATTGCAAATGTCATTAAATGCAAATTTTGAAATAATTAAATCAGAATTATTTGACTTTTTTTATTTTGATAGGCTAAATAGGCATAAAATCGTTTTCCGGCTTCACTATTTTATAGATGCCCTCTCATCCGATATAGATTTTGTAGCACTCAACTATTTGAACATTTGAAGCATACGGCAATCAGCATTTCCCGAACATGTTGGTTAATTCAGAGTTTACAATATTTCCTTTATTATTATTTTTTTCACAAATATATAACTT
The DNA here is from genome assembly GCA_963931845.1 of Maratus michaelseni. Taxonomy (NCBI): domain Eukaryota; kingdom Metazoa; phylum Arthropoda; class Arachnida; order Araneae; family Salticidae; genus Maratus; species Maratus michaelseni. The sequence goes on from OZ007590.1 coordinate 356,726,675, forward strand.
TGATAAGTTTCCTTAGAAAACTTAGTTATTATGCACTATAATAAACTATGTAACTAATAATTCTAAACTATGTTTGTTATTATTTTTTCTGACTTAATTCCTAAGCAAACGTTTGTACTTTTTAAAAATCAATAACGGGGAGGAGGGGGGAGGGTGTTAAATTTTTTTACTGGCGACTGGAATTTATACCTGGCTACCAGATTTTTTCAAATTTGTAAAGCCCTGTCCTAAACCATAAACAATTAATTTTAGAGATATAGTTCCAAGTTCCAATTCCAAAAATGTTTCAAATAGTGTTTTTCATTATATTAAAAGCCATTTATATAAAAAAAAAGTTGTTTTTGTAAAAGCTACTAAATTAAAAATTTTATACGGTGCTATGCGTTATTTTTGAAAAAACTTTCTCGATGTTCTTACAAGTAAAATAATAAAAGTTATACTTTTGTATGAATAAACTTACTGAATTTTGATATAGAATACCATGGTTATGGTTAAATTTATGTTGATGTGTTGACACTGTCAATATGACGTCAGCTGACTCATAGACATGTTTTTGCTTTATAATATAGATTTAGTTAGGAAGAGGTTTACTGGGTTATTCCCCCAAAAAATTTAGATTTCCGACTATGATGTAACAATCTCTCTCTCATTAAATAACGAAGAGAATAAAACGTGAAATATTTGAGGCGTCATGGAATCTTCTTACCATTATTTTCCCTATTTAATTTGTTAGCAGTCATCTTGCATCTTTACATTTTATTACATTACTAAATCATACTTATTAGCTGAAATTTCTCTCAAGTTTTTTTCTTCCTTTTTTCTCTTTCTGAGAAGTGATCTCTGAGAAATGAAACTGCTCTGCGAAATGTCATGGATTCGTGAGATTTCAGAAATTGTGATTTACATAAAAGTCCTGATGCAATTAGTAGTGATTTAATGGCAAAGAAAAAATACGACGATATTGTTTCGGATCGAAATACGGTCAAAGCACCTTATAATGAAATCTAAAATGTTCTGAAAGTTTTCTCGTTATATCATGTTTTCATTAAAACGGTTTAATGAATTTTTTCGTTATACAGGGAAGACTTCAAATATCCGAACTGTTTTTGAAATGTAACATTAAAATGCAGAAATCCAGATAATGTGAACAATCATAAGAAAAATTTCACTTTTTTAAATAGAAGTTTTCTTTTAACGTCACTTTCTTTAATAAAAATCGTAAACCTTATATATTGATGTTAGGTTAAGTCTAAATCAGATAACTTTTATTACCAACAATAAAAAAGTAAAAAAATTAAAAGTTGATTTAAAAAAAATCACTATAATGCGATTTCGCAAAAACTTTTTAACGGATATTTTCATTATAAAGTGAAAACTCCAATTATCCTGACTAATGTTTTTGGAATGTAGTCTTAGAATGCAGAAATCTAAGATAATGGGTACAATCAATTTATGAGGACAATTTGAATTTTCATAAATAAAAATTTATTTTAAAATCACTTTTCTATAATAAAAATGGTAAACCTTATGTATTGGTGTTATGTTAAGCCTTAATCGGATAACTTTTATTACAAACAGTAAAAAAAAAAAAAAAAAAGAAAAAGTTGATTAAAAAAAGGGGGCTCATTATATCGCGCTTTCCCCAAAACTTTTTAACGAATATTTTCGTTATAAAGTGAAAACTCCAATTATCCTGACTAAATGTTTTTGGAATGTAATCTTAGAATGCAGAAATGTAAGATAATGGGGACAATCAATTTATGAGGACAATTTAAATTTTCTTAAATAAAAATTTCTTTTAAAATCCCTTTTCTTTAATAAAAATGGTAAACCTTATGTATTGATGTTATGTTAAACCTTAATCGGATAACTTTTATTACAAACAGTAAAAAAAGAAAAGATAAAAAGTTCATTAAAAAAGGGGGGGGGCTCATTATATCGTGCTTTCGCAAAAACTTTTTAACGGATATTTTCGTTATAAAGTGAAAACTCGAATTATCCTGACTAATGTTTTTGGAATGTAGTCTTAGAATGCAGAAATCTAAGGTAATGGGGACAATCAATTTATGAGGACAATTTAAATTTTCTTAAATAAAAATTTCTTTTAAAATCCCTTTTCTTTAATAAAAATGGTAAACCTTATGTATTGATGTTATGTTAAGCCTTAATCGGATAACTTTTATTACAAACAGTAAAAAAAGAAAAGAGAAAAAGTTGATTAAAAACGGGGAGCTCATGATATCGCGCTTTCGCAAAAACTTTTTAACGGATATTTTCGTTATAAAGTGAAAACTCCAATTATCCTGACTAACTGTTTTTGGAATGTAATCTTAGAATGCAGAAATCTAAGATAATGGGGACAATCAATTTATGAGGACAATTTGAATTTTCTTAAATAAAAATTTCTTTTGAAATCACTTTTCTTTAATAAAAATGGTAAACCTTATGTATTGATGTTATGTTAAACCTTAATCGGATAACTTTTATTACAAACAGTAAAAAAAGAAAAGAGAAAAAGTTCATTAAAAAAAGGGGGGGGGGCTCATTATATCGCGCTTTCGCAAAAACTTTTTAACGGATATTTTCGTTATAAAGTGAAAACTCCAATTATCCTGACTAATGTTTTTGGAATGTAGTCTTAGAATGCAGAAATCTAAGATAATGGGGACAATCAATTTATGAGGACAATTTAAATTTTCTGAAATAAAAATTTCTTTTAAAATCCCTTTTCTTTAATAAAAATGGTAAACCTTATGTATTGATGTTATGTTAAGCCTTAATAGGATAACTTTTATTACAAACAGTAAAAAAAGAAAAGAGAAAAAGTTGATTAAAAAAGGGGAGCTCATGATATCGCGCTTTCGCAAAAACTTTTTAACGGATATTTTCGTTATAAAGTGAAAACTCCAATTATCCTGACTAACTGTTTTTGGAATGTAATCTTAGAATGCAGAAATCTAAGATAATGGGGACAACCAATTTATGAGGACAATGTGAATTTTCTTAAATAAAAATTTCTTTTGAAATCACTTTTCTTTAATAAAAATGGTAAACCTTATGTATTGATGTTATGTTAAACCTTAATCGGATAACTTTTATTACAAACAGTAAAAAAAGAAAATAGAAAAAGTTCATTAAAAAGGCGGGGCTCATTATATCGCGCTTTCGCAAAAACTTTTTAACGGATATTTTCGTTATAAAGTGAAAACTCCAATTATCCTGACTAACTGTTTTTGGAATGTAATCTTAGAATGCAGAAATCTAAGATAATGGGGACAATCAATTTATGAGGAAAATTTGAATTTTCTTAAATAAAAATTTCTTTTGAAATCACTTTTCTTTAATAAAAATGGTAAACCTTATGTATTGATGTTATGTTAAACCTTAATCGGATAACTTTTATTACATTACAGTAAAAAAAGAAAAGAGAAAAAGTTCATTAAAAAAAAGGGGGGGGGGGGCTCATTATATCGCGCTTTCGCAAAAACTTTTTAACGGATATTTTCGTTATAAAGTGAAAACTCCAATTATCCTGACTAATGTTTTTGGAATGTAGTCTTAGAATGCAGAAATCTAAGATAATGGGGACAATCAATTTATGAGGACAATTTAAATTTTCTTAAATAAAAATTTCTTTTAAATCCCTTTTCTTTAATAAAAATGGTAAACCTTATGTATTGATGTTATGTTAAACCTTAATCGGATAACTTTTATTACAAACAGTAAAAAAAGAAAAGATAAAAAGTTCATTAAAAAAGGGGGGGCTCATTATATCGCGCTTTCGCAAAAACTTTTTAACGGATATTTTCGTTATAAAGTGAAAACTCGAATTATCCTGACTAATGTTTTTGGAATGTAGTCTTAGAATGCAGAAATCTAAGGTAATGGGGACAATCAATTTATGAGGACAATTTAAATTTTCTTAAATAAAAATTTCTTTTAAAATCCCTTTTCTTTAATAAAAATGGTAAACCTTATGTATTGATGTTATGTTAAGCCTTAATCGGATAACTTTTATTACAAACAGTAAAAAAAGAAAAGAGAAAAAGTTGATTAAAAACGGGGAGCTCATGATATCGCGCTTTCGCAAAAACTTTTTAACGGATATTTTCGTTATAAAGTGAAAACTCCAATTATCCTGACTAACTGTTTTTGGAATGTAATCTTAGAATGCAGAAATCTAAGATAATGGGGACAATCAATTTATGAGGACAATTTGAATTTTCTTAAATAAAAATTTCTTTTGAAATCACTTTTCTTTAATAAAAATGGTAAACCTTATGTATTGATGTTATGTTAAACCTTAATCGGATAACTTTTATTACAAACAGTAAAAAAAGAAAAGAGAAAAAGTTGATTAAAAAAGGGGAGCTCATGATATCGCGCTTTCGCAAAAACTTTTTAACGGATATTTTCGTTATAAAGTGAAAACTCCAATTATCCTGACTAACTGTTTTTGGAATGTAATCTTAGAATGCAGAAATCTAAGATAATGGGGACAATCAATTTATGAGGACAATGTGAATTTTCTTAAATAAAAATTTCTTTTAAAATCACTTTTCTTTAATAAAAATGGTAAACCTTATGTATTGATGTTATGTTAAACCTTAATCGGATAACTTTTATTACAAACAGTAAAAAAAGAAAAGAGAAAAAGTTGATTAAAAAAGGGGATCTCATGATATCGCGCTTTCGCAAAAACTTTTTAACGGATATTTTCGTTATAAAGTGAAAACTCCAATTATCCTGACTAATGTTTTTGGAATGTAGTCTTAGAATGCAGAAATCTAAGATAATGGGGACAATCAATTTATGAGGACAATTTAAATTTTCTTAAATAAAAATTTCTTTTAAAATCCCTTTTCTTTAATAAAAATGGTAAACCTTATGTATTGATGTTATGTTAAGCCTTAATCGGATAACTTTTATTACAAACAGTAAAAAAAGAAAAGAGAAAAAGTTGATTAAAAAAGGGGAGCTCATGATATCGCGCTTTCGCAAAAACTTTTTAACGGATATTTTCGTTATAAAGTGAAAACTCCAATTGTCCTGACTAACTGTTTTTGGAATGTAATCTTAGAATGCAGAAATCTAAGATAATGGGGACAATCAATTTATGAGGACAATTTGAATTTTCTTAAATAAAAATTTCTTTTAAAATCACTTTTCTTTAATAAAAATGGTAAACCTTATGTATTGATGTTATGTTAAACCTTAATAGGATAACTTTTATTACAAACAGTAAAAAAAGAAAAGAGAAAAAGTTCATTAAAAAAAGGGGGCTCATTATATCGCGCTTTCGCAAAAACTTTTTAACGGATATTTTCGTTATACAGTGAAAACTCCAATTATCGGAACAAATGTGTTTGGAACGTAATCTTAGAATGCAGAAATCCAAATAATGGGGACAATCATTAAAATAAATTGAATTTTCTCAAATAAAAATTTCTCTTAAAATCACTTTTGTCTAATAAAAAAAAAAAAAAAAAAAAAGTACATTTAAAAAGGGAACTCCAAGGAAATTATTTTTTTACGAATAAATACGTACCATTCATAACATATTTTTTTCCTGCAATTTTTTATTTTGTAATATAGGTCTGAATGCTGGAATTCGGATAGTTAGTGATAAATTTATTATATTATTTTAACGGTATATAAAATATATACACAAAACAGCAGGGCAAATTTAAATGTAACAAATAAATAAATAATCGATTTAATTCCTTGACAGGACAGTTTTACATACTTATATAAATTTGAAGAATGAAGTTAACAAGCTCTGTTCTCTTTTCTTAACAGCGTTGTCTAATATTGTACAGCCTATTTTGTCAACATACATGTTAATTTCCTTCGTTAACAAGTCTTGTTTTTGTCTTTAATAAACAACTTTTTTGCAAATGTTCAATTGCATCAGATGGTGCAAATTTCTCGGCAGCGTCTATGATTTCTTCTCCCTGACTCACACTGCCATCACAAGACTCATCTTCTGCACTTTTAATGACGATAATCTTCTCATTGAACTCTTCATTTGCTATTACACTGAGTGTAAAAACTTTAAAAAAAAACAGAAAAAAAAATATTTATTTATTTATTTTTGATAAATTTGAAATGATATTAAAAAAAAAAAAAAAGTTTACTTGTGTAATCATAAAGTTGAAAAACTAATAAAAAAGTCAACAAAATTTATGGTAATTATTTTATTACGAAAATAAACTAATTACACAAAAAAGAAAAAAAAACACTATTTCTGCCTATGTAAAAACTTTAAGGACAGCAAAATAAAAACAATACAGTAATAAAGAAACAAATACTACTTAATATGATGTGCATCCAACATTGGTTTTAATGACCGCAAATATTCTATCTTTCATGGACATTATTAATTTTTGGCACAGTTCGGGACTGGTTTTGTACCATTCATATTTAATCGTAGATGTGAATCCTGAAGCTGAAGCAAAAATGCCTTCTATGTTTGTAAACTCCTCTTGCTAGATCTCCCTATAAGTTCTCGATATAGAGTTTAGATCAGAATGGGGCGGACTGCGGACATTGCAAAACTGAGATTGAACCAGAGTTTTGTTCTACAGCTTGTGTAGACTGTTGATAGGCAAATTATCGTTCTGATAAATCTATTTTCCTCCTGCCAGAAGTGTTTCAACTGGTGAAAGATGGCCAGAAAGAGTTGATATAAAAAAGATATGCCTTTGACTTAATTTTTCCTCAAAGAAATGCAAGCGAACCCGCGTCTTTAAACGAAAATCAACTCCATATCATAATGAATGCACCACCTAATTAACGTTTTGGGAAAATTTCTTTTTATTTTCTCAAATTATGCCAATAATACTATCAGCCATCAGGACCATCTAAGTTCCATTTTTTTTCATCAGAGAAAATATCCTGCAGCCATTTGTCGTCCCAAGTCATCACTTGTCTTGCAAACTGTAAACACTGTGTTTTGTGTCTAGTCAGTAAAAATAGGGTTTACACAATTTTGCTGTGTATTGGAAATTCCCAAATCGACTAATCGTATAGCATGTTGTTTTATTGCACACATTGAACCCAGTCGTTCGTAAAATTTCTTTACTTGAGTATTAGTTGATGCTAACTTTAAAACTTTCCTTTCATCGCTGGGTAACAAGGCTTTTGAATAAAATAAGTTGAAACTGGTGTGAAACACTGTGGTATAAATAATATTATTTGATGTAGATGAAGGTGTAGTTATATATTAAATAGTTATGAAGTTCTTTATTTAAAATATTGCGTTGTATTTGCTAGACCCCTTAGCGTTCTTTTTGGTCAAAGCAGTGGTATAAAATAAAAGGAAAAGAAACTTCTTACTTGAATGGTGTCTGCTGTACACAAAATGAAGAGGAGCCTTGTTAACGATATAAATCAAATATCTTTATTCATCTTTTGAAGAGAAGAAAGAGGCCTTCATCCGTTGGTCAACTTTTTATTTTAATAAAAACGTTGGCCGATAAAAATGATCTTTTCCACTCGAAGAAATGTCTTTAAAATTTAAAATGCAGCATTAATCCAGATTTTAAAGATGAGAATTTCAATTAAAACTTTTACGCGCCATCAGGCAATAAATTCAGACAAAGAGACATCGTCGTAGAATTTCGCCGGACCACGCATTGTCGGCCGCAGGCAGGCAGGGCCCGCGATCTTTTTGAAACGAAAACTACATCATGACAGTTCATCAACAAAACAGATTCTGATTTAAAATTAACGAAATTTTTAATTTATAGTAAGAAACGGGGACACCAAAAGTATCCGGACGACAAGATTTAAATCTATTAGAGAATTTAAAAAATTAGCCAATATCTTAATTAACAAATCCGAACAATTCATTTAAAAACATTTATTTTAATTTGCGCCAGCAATCGTCAAATAATCACGCCTCTGAGAGATGAGCCTCCTTTTTACAGCTACCTAATGCGTACGTCACAAGAGGGGGAAAGACGGCGCTTCGATGACGTCATCACAATACGAGTAGATGGCAGAGAGAAAGCACATCGGCTAAAGAGCGCAAGGAAACCGCCAAACAAAGCCCGATGCAAGACGCTCACGTAAAAAATAAATACGGAATTGAATCCAAATAATATCGATGTGAAAGGCCGAAAGAAATAAAAACATAACATGATTTAAACATTGTGAGATTTCATATCACAAACACTAAGAACTAAAATAACTTCTTAAAACACCATAAAAACTTTAAAATGCGCTAGGCCTTTCGAAAGATCTGAGTCTTTCTTCGACAGGCGCAAAAAGACGTGCGTCTACTATGAAAGCAGCAGCAAGACTGAAATGAGAGGTAAGGGAGATTTTTTCAAATTAAGTTTTATTTATTTATTTATTTATTATTTATTCATTTTATTTTATATATTTATTTATACTATTTTATTTTTATTTTTTTTTTTAATTATTATTTTTTTTTTCACTTTCTTATTCAACTTCTATTTTGTATTCTCCATTGTTTTGTTTTTACTCTTCTGTGATTGGCTGTTGTCTTCTGTTTTCCTATTGGCTGTTGTTTTCTACTTTCCTATTGGCTGTTGCATCACCTTGTTTCCTCTCCCTTACTTCTCATTTCAGTCTTGCTGCTGCTTTCATAGTAGACGCACGTCTTTTTGCGCCTGACGAAGAAAGACTCAGATCTTTCGAAAGGCCTAGCGCATTTTAAAGTTTTTATGGTGTTTTAAGAAGTTATTTTAGTTCTTAACAAGGCTTTTGGTCTGCCTCCATCGTTTTTTCCTCCATAGTCGTCTTTTAACCTTAAAAAATCGTTGATTACTGTTTTAGATATTCCTATATTTTTTGCAATTCCTGACAATGCAAAAGATTCAACAGCATCTTTTTCATATTCAGTCAGATTATTTGCTTTTGGCATTATTATAAAATTAACAAAACTCTTAATAGAAATCATCAGAAAAATAACACAAGAGTTTTTAACGTGCTAATCAATAATAAGTTATACGAAACATTTTATACGAAACACATATAAAAATATAAATAGTGGTGTCCTACACAGGCGAAAATAACGTTTGTTTGCATAATTTATTTTTTTTTCACAATAAAAAGCTCACAAATACATTTTCAGACTTTTATATTAGTATTTCAACTTTATGATCTACATTAAATTTCCATTTCAATTATCTAATTTTAAATTTATCAATTTTTTTACAATTTTTTGCTGTTTTAAAGTTTTTACACGCACTGTGTGTCTTTATCAACACCAACGTATTGATGAAAGTTAATGCCGGAAGTCAGAATTAAAGATGATACCGGTGCATTTTCTAATTCAGGTAATGAAGCAGTTACATTATTGTTAGAAAGTGGTGTGAAAATTACTGAAACTCAAAAAGCGTTAATAATGGTTTCTTCCGAAACATCGCACCAAAGATTTGGTAATTATAAGCTGATTCAATGCGTATATTTCTTTGCTCTATCATTTTTTTCTCACTTTTCATGTCCGAATTCTTTTTATTATATCGTGGTTTTCATTATAAATATTTCGTTATATTGTTTCGATTTCTGTTTTTTTTTTTTTTTTACCGTACAGACCAACTAAATGGAAATTCGTTGTAACTAGCAACTGTACGAAAACGGATCCTCTGTCAAATGCAAAAAGAGCTACACGTTGTTAGAAATCAACCACACAAGCGTGTGTGCTTATAATGTCGTCGTGTTTTAAAATATTTTTGGTGTCTTTATCAAGTTTTCTTGTTTGTTTTTTTTTACTTTATAGGCAGCGGTCTGTCTAGACTTTTCTCAAAGGGTCCTATTTTTGTGAAATTGCGAACTGCTTTTTATATTTGTGAAAAATCTAGTCATAATTTTGTAAATTTGAAATTGTCGTTATATTCCGGTTCTTGTTCATACATTTTTAGCAAGATCTTTTACTATCTATCTAAAAGATAGATAATAGGTTCTTTGGCAATTTCAGTGGCTTTGTGACAGAAATACACAGATACATTGTAACAGGTACATTGTAACAGGTACGATGTTAAAATGATTAGATTTGTGAAAGGTTCAGTTTGGAGATGGAAAAGTTTTGTGAAAGGTTTATTTTTAAGACAAAGAATTATATGAAGGGTCTTGTTTAGTATGGAAAGTTTTGTGAAGGGCCTGTTTTAGGATGGACAGTTTTGTGATGGACCTTTAAAGAACCAAATTTCATCCTAAAAAGATCCCTGTTTATAAGTACTACATACTAAAGTGACAGATGGCCAGAAATAAAGACATAACAACATTATTTTAAGCCAATGCAATCGTTGCGATTTTTAACACTGTCCAATATAGTTGAAAAGTGTTTATGATTTCAGTTTGTCTGGTTGTTTATCTGTCTGGCCGGCTCCAACTGGCGTAAATACACATGAAATTGATATATGTTATTGAGTTTACTAATGCATGTTCTCTATTGAAAATGAAGTGTGTAGCATTTACAGATTTGTTTACATGGATACTCAAAAGGATTCCGTTACATTATAATCCATGCGGAAAAATTATTTGCAGTGTATTTTAATGTTATTACACTATTTCAAACATACTGAAATTGATTTACATCACTTCGTAAAAAATGTCTACTAAATTCTTTAATAGACAAATTAAATAACAAATATTGTTTTTTAATAGATTTAGAATTTGTCTATTTAAATAATAAATAGACAAATTCTTTAATAAAACAAATTTAATGGGCATTTTCATACGCAAACCGTCTAAACGTCTAAAGGAAAATTCTTAGTTCCTCTTTCTCTTAGTGTTTAATTAATTTAAGCTACTTGTGAAGAATAAATTTTAATAATAGGTGTTTCGGTTAATAATGTCATTTTTTCGCAAAATTTGAGCGTTTATTTCCATAACAAAATAAACTACCTAAATAATGTCCATCTTTAGATATTACTTTTTCCAATCTTCCGTTAAGAGATGGATTCCGCGTCGATAAAACAACTCATCTTTTGAAGCAATCCATGAATGGTCCCAATCTTTGACTTATTCAAAAAATATTGAAGTATTGTTCTGAAAGTCCGTGCTGCATCGATCGAAATAAATGGTAATCCGGAGGGGCTAAGTCCGGTTAATACAGCGGGTAGGGTAGGACGTCCTATTTAACGTTTTCCAAATAGTTTTAAACACATTGAGAAACATGGGACAGAGCATTGTCATGTTGAAAAATTACTTTATCGTGTCTTTGGGGGTATTCTGGTCGTCTTCCCTTCAACGCACGGTTCGATTTTATCAGTTGTTCTCGGTAATGTTCGTCAGTAATTGTTTTACTGGGTTCTTTATCCAATAACGCTTGAAAATCTGCATCTTCAAGCTTTTTCGGCTGTCCTGAACACTCCTTGTGTTTTCAATCAAAATCACCATTTTTAAAGCGTTTAACCTATCTTTCAACCCATCGTCATCGATTGAAACCATAGACTTCAATCGTCTATTTATACCAACCAATGTATTAGTAACGCCATCTCTTAGGAAAATCGACATTAACCGAAACACCTATTATATTTTTTTAAATCCTCGGAGAAAAAATAAATATAGTTAATTAAATTTCAAGATGCAGATATGGCTCTGCCCTGTCTTTCCTTGTCGGCGCCTATGTTATTACTATAAGGATATATATTTATGCTGGGCATTATTCTCATACCGTATTAGGTCTATACTAAAATTTAACCTTGAAAATATAAAGAAATATATCAATCATAAATTTTTTTAGATCCATATCGTTTGATGTACCTTCTCAGACCGAGTCTTATTTGAAGTAGAGGCAGACTCATGTACCGTAAGTTATGTATCTGAAGGGATGCATCGATGCAAGAAAATCGAATTATTCTTCTTAGACTTTTCAGAGTTCTGGATTTTACTCGATTCATCGTACATGATTCCCCATTTTTCAAGGACGGTTAATTTCAAAAGAAGCGCAGTACCGTCACGTTTAAATTTAGAAAATCTTTCTATCGACATAAAAATTATCTTTGTTGATGATATTTCAGTTTATAATATCGATATCGTCAAATTAAAAAAAAGGCTTTTGACTTTATTTAATGAACATTTATATTGTATTTTTTATTATTTTACTGTTATAGACATATTTATTTTTTCTGTCTCAGTATATTTTTTTTATATCCTATTACTACTGTACCGAAATTTAATCTTGAAAATGAATGAGAAATACCGATCATAATAAGTTTAATAACCATATCGTTTGATGTCCTTTCTCAGGCCAAGTCTTATTTAAAGTAGAGGCAGACTCGTGTACCATAAGTTATGTATCTAAAGGGATGTATTGATGTAATAAAATCAAATAATTTTTCTTAGACTTTTCAGAGTTCTGAATCTTACTCGACCCATCGTGCATGATTTACACATTTTTCAAGGACGGTTAATTAAAATAAATAAATAAATGCGTACTAATGTCAAGTTTAAATTACCAACATCACGTTTAAATTTAAAAAAATCTTTCTATAGTCATAAAAAAGATCTTTGTTAGTGAGATTTCAGCTTATAATATCGATACTGACAAATAAACAAGAAAGAAAGATCATGCGTCAAACATAGATTATGAAACACTTTCCAACACATGCAGAATGTTTTTTTTTAAATTTTCGATTTTTAAAAAGCTAAAGAAAATACCTCCCTAAACAATTTAGAAAACGCATTACATAATTGAAAACCAGATTTACGCAATTATCGTCTCGCTGGAATTACTTTGTTCAGCCCTGTATATGATCTATAGATTTGTACATATTCTATATTCTATACATAGTACATTTAATTTAGTTGGAAAAAAGCACAACAGTCAATAACTAACTTTCATCAATTTCTGCCAATAGATGCAAATATACTCGAATTTTTTTATAAAGCGCTGTATAACATCTACAGATTTTTATACAAGCCTCATATTAAGCTAAAATGTAATTCATGAAAAAAAAAAACGCATAACACTACCAAAAACACACTTCCAGAAATTACCATACGTAGATAGCAATGTATCCAGTTCTTTGCGTAGTCGTGTACATGAATTTATTTATATTCCACAATCATTTCTTAGTATACTAAGTATAGTTGAGCTGGAAAATAAATACCTCAGCTAAAAATTACCTTTAATCAATTCATGCCTATACACAGTAATGCTTACCAATTTTTTGAGTAGGCCTATATATGATCTATAGCAGGGGTTCTCAAACTTTTAGACAGTCGTAACACTAAATCGAATTTCATACTTCCGCGTACCACCAGGTAGCAAACGTAAAACTAATATAGAAAATCCTGTAAAAAAGAGTCTGTCTAAAACGAAATATATCTCCGGTATTTTGTGTTTTCGTCTTAGCAAGTTTTATTGTATTTAAAAATGAATGACTACATTATTAAATTGGTACTTAGACTAACTGCTTTATAATAACATTCAAGTAAAAAGTAGTACCAACATTAATTTTTAATAATGCATACAATATCAAAATACAGTGTTTGGGATAGGAAAAAAGCTACAATAATTAATGGCATATTGGCGCATGCTGATGCATATACTGTTATAGTAGGCTGATTATAATAAATTGCTTCTACCGCTAATGAAAAGGGTGGGCTTATTGAGCACAACTTCCTCATGTCTGGCTGAATATTAGGTAGTTTTAGTTATAAGTCAGATTCGATTTTAGTTTTTTTTCCTGTATTTGTTTTTCATATAAAGAAGAGGGAAGAAGCACATTCACAGAGGAATGTTGAGCTAAACACAAGCAGAGTTTGACGATATCAGACGGTAAGCTGATATTCTCGCCAACGAAAATTCTGTTACATTCATCGTTTTGAATGTGGACTCCAGTAATCCATCACACGATAGCTGAATAAGTTAACTTCTTTCCCTCTCTTGTGAGATACAGTGGCAGGGTGTCTCAAATGAGAATTGAACTTCTTATCAAAAGCTTAGTTAACGCATTTAAAATAGACTCAATACAACTGTATTAATAATCTGCATACCTTTAAAGCAAAAATAATGTCGCAAAAACTTGCAAGTTTCTTCATACATTTATGTATGAAGAAACTTGCGTATAAATAAACTTACTCTGTTACAAACTGATTTCCATGAAATAGAAAGAAACTAATACACTTTTCGTACAAGAGAAGAAAAATATTTCTATAAGCAGAATGAATTAATTTATGAATTATGTTTGAAATGAAACTATTTCAACACCTGCTAGAAGCTCTTCTAGTACAAAGAGAACAATGGGTTATAAATTACACTTTGAATTTTATTTTGTTTTAACTCCTCCTACTCACACAAGTGCCTCCTACTTCCAAGCATCCAGATTTTACCTTCAGATAATTCAGTTTAAAAAGCATGTTTAAAAACAGTTCTTCCGCTAATTAAAAATACTTCATTCATTATTTTTAAAATTAGGTCTTTATTAAAAATTTCAATTTTTATCCATATAATTCTAATAATTATGTTTTTAATTCTGGAAAACTGATTGTATCATTAGCGGTGTGTGCGAATTTCAAAAAGCCTCCTATAACAAGCATTACTCGTAAAAAAAAAATAGAAAAAACGTTTACAAATCCTAAATCGCATTCGAAATTTTTTTGAAAATTTCAAAGTTAATAAAGACAAGCCGTTTTTGATTCCATAATAATATGATGCTTTCAGTCTTTTATTCCACGTGCCAATATCGGACTTCTGCTTACCAGTAGCCACAGCTTCACGTACCATTAATGGTACGCGTATCATAGTTTGGGAACCCCTGATCTATAGAATTAATACTCACCACACAGTGTGCAAAAATTTAGTTTAAACGTAAAAAACGCATACTATAACTGATAACTCAATTCCAGCAATTATCGCTAATATGTAACCGAAATCTTTTGCGTATCCCTATAATCGAACGATAAATAATATGCACATCATATTCTACAGCAAGCATCTTGTAGTGAACCTTAATAATGTACATCAATTTCATTATGATTGAAATGGTACAAAAATGTTAAAATACGCACCATTATATAACTTTTGTATGACCATATAAATGAATGATAAATCCTTTGCACACCCTATTCTACAAAAAGCATGTTTTAATGCATTTGAGAAATTCTTATCAATTTCATTATGTTTGTGATAGTGTAACATCACTAAAATACACTGCAAATCATTTTCCCCCATAGATCGTAATCTAAAGGAATTATTTTGAGTGTTCCTGTAAACGAACTCTACACACTTCATTTTCAACAGCGTATGTGCCACAGTAAACATATAAAGAACATACATCAATTACATATCAATCCGAGCGTATTTAAGAACAGACGACAGACAGACGGCAAATAGCTATTTTGGAAAGTGTTAAAAAGAAATATTTTGCCTCTATTTAATGAACAATTACATTGTATTTTTATTATTTTACTGTTATAGACATATTTACTTATTCTGTTTCAGCTTTAATTTTATATCTTATTACATCTATACTGAAATGCTATCTTGATGAAATGCTTCAAACTATCTTGAAAATGCACGAGAAATGCCGATCATAATTTTTATAGCCATGTCGTTTAATGAACAATTACATTGTATTTTTATTATTTTACTGTTATAGACATATTTACTTATTCTGTTTCAGCTTTAATTTTATATCTTATTACATCTATACTGAAATGCTATCTTGATGAAATGCTTCAAACTATCTTGAAAATGCACGAGAAATACCGATCATAATTTTTATATCCATGTCGTTTACTGTCCTTTCTCAGATTGAGTCTTATTCGAAGTAGAGCCAGACTCGTGTACCGTAAGTTTATGTATATCTAAAAGAAAGGCATCGATGCAATAAACTCGAATTATTTTTTCTTAGACTTTTCAGAGTTCTGTATCTATCCATAGTGCAGGATTCCACATTTTTCATGGACAGTTAATTTTTGTTTTTTTAAATAAAAGCTTATTAACATTAATTTTAAGCTAACAACGCCAAATTTAAACTCAGAAAATATTTCTACAGACATAAAATTTATCTTTGTTGTTCAGATGTCAGCTTATATAATATCGATGCCGACCAAATAAATACGAAAGCGTTTGCCTTTATTTAATGAATAGGTATGTTGCATTTTTATTATTTTATTGTTATAGACATGTTTATTTATTTTGTGTCAGCTTTATCTTTATATCGTATTACATCTATACCAAAATTTAATCTTGAAAATGCATGAGAAATACCGGTCATAAGAAATTTTATCCGTGTCGTTTAATGTCCTTTCTCAGACTGAGTTTTATTCGAAGTAGAGGCAGACCCGTATACCGTAAGTTATGTATGTAAAGAAATGCACCAATGTAATAAAACAGAATTGTTTTTTTAGGCTTTTCAGAGTTCTGGATTTTACTCGACTCCATCGGGCATGATTCCCCATTTTTCAAGAACGGTTATTTTCAAAAGAAGCTTATTGACGTCAATTTTAAATTATAAACGCCAGACTTATATTTATAATTTTTTTCTATAGACTTAAAACTTATGTTTGTCGGTGAGATTTCAGCTTATAATATCAATATATACAAATAAAAAATAAGACTTTTACTCTTATTTAATGAGCATTTACAATGTATTTTTTGTATGTAATTTGTATATGCATGTAATTTACTGTTATACGCATATTTATTTACTATGTTTCATATATATTTTTTTTATATCTTATTACACCTATACTGAAATTTAATCTTGAAAATGCAGCGAAATACTGATCATAATAAATTTTATATCCATGCCGTTTGATGCCCTTTCTCAGACTTGAGTCGTATCCGAAGTAGAAGCAGACTCGTGTACTGTAAATTGTGTATAAAAAGGGATGCACTAAAATTCAATTACTTTGCTTGGACCTTTTGAGAGTTTTGGATTTTACTTAACTCATCGTCAATATATTCGTAACCCATCAAATATAAAAATGTCAAAATAAAATGATTACATATAAAATAATAGTTCTGTGTTTTAAGAAATTATTTCCTTAACAATTACAATCTACGCTCAAAATAATTATTTTATACTATAAAGTATGCAAACTAAATGGACATTTCCATTACATTTTTACTATTATCGTATATTTATTTACTCTATTTTAGAATTATTCTCTTTATCGTGTGACATTTACACTAAAATTTAATCTTGAAAATGCATGAGAACTATCGATCACAATAAACTTTATATCCATGTCATTTGGTGTACATCCTCAGACTGAGTCTTATTTGAAATAGAAGGAGACTCGTGTACCGTAAGCTGTGTATCTAAAGGGATGCATCGATGTAATAAAATCGAATTAATTTTCTTAAACTTTTCAGAGTTCTGGATTTTACTCGATCCATAGTGCATGATTCCCCATTTTTCATGGACGGTTAAATTTTAAACAAAGCTTGTTAACATCAAGTATAAATTTTATCAATGCCAAGTTTAATTTTAGAAAATATTACTATAGATATAAAATTTATCTTGATGAGATAACGTTAATGATAACGTTAATGAGATAACGTCTTGATGAGATAAGTTGGTGAGATTTCAACTTATAATATTGATACCGACGAAAAAAAAAGAAAGCGCTTGCCTTTATTTAATGAATATTTACATTGTATTTTTATTATTTTGTTGTTATAGACATATTTATTATTTACTTTGCTTCAACTTTATTTTTTTATATTATATTACATCTTCTGAAGTTTAATCTTGAAAATGCATGAAAAGTACCGATCATAAGAAATTTTATATCCATGTCGTTTGATGTCCTTTCTCAGACTGAGTCTTACTCGAAGTAAAGGCAGACTCATGTACAGTGAGTTATGTATTTAAAGGGATGCATGAATGCAATAAAATTGATTTTTTTCTTAGACTTTTCAAAAATCTGGATTTTACTCGACCCATCGTGCATGATTCTCCATTTTTCAAGGACGGTTTTTTTTTTTTCGAAAGAAGCACATGAACAAGTTTAAATTATGAACGTCACGTTTAAATTTAGAAAATCTTTCTACAGACATAAAATTTATCTTTCTTGGTGAGATTTCAACTTTTGATATCGATATCGACAAATAAACAAGACGACTTTTGCTTTTATTTAATGAACATTTATATTGTCTTTTTATTATTTTAGTGTTATACACATATTTATTTACTGCGTTTCAGCTTTATTTTCTTATCTTATTACACCTATACTGAAATTTAATCTTGAAAATGCATGAGAAATACCGATCACAAAGAATTTCATATCCATGTCGTTTGATACCCTTTCTCAGACTTTAATCGTATCGGAAATAGAATCAGACTGTAAATCGTGTATAAAAAAAGGATGAATCAATGAACAAAAATATAATTACTTTACTTACACTTTTTAGAATTGTGGGTGTTACTCGATTCATCGTCAATATATTCGTAACCCGTTAAAGATTTTTTTAAAGAAACGTCAAAATAAAAGGACGAAATATATACAGGGTCATTCATAATTCCCTCCGGGGTTTCGAAACGTTATAGTAAAAAAACGAAGACGAATATGAAAAAAAGAAACATATGAAATTATTCCGAAACTATTCAAGTTTTACTTACATACATTACAGGTGTTCTATGTGTGAACACTTGGTCACACGGCATACATCCATGCGATAGTCCAGTTCCTGCCATACTCCGTTTCTTTAAATTTCCGGTACCACACATGAATTGTTTTGTCAGTTGGTCCCTGTTTTCGATATTTATTACGAAAGGCCCGTTGAACTGACACCACTGATTCAGATTTAAAGAAACGGAGTATGGCAGGAACTGGACTATCGCATGGATGTATGCCGTGTGACCAAGGGTTCACACATAGAACACCTGTAATGTATGTAAGTAAAACTTGAATAGTTTCGGAATAATTTCATATGTTTCTTTTTTTCATATTCGTCTTCGTTTTTTTACTATAACGTTTCGAAACCCCGGAGGGAATTATGAATGACCCTGTATTTAAAAAAATAAAAAATAAAATAACAATCGTTCTGTGTTTTAAGAAATTATTCCCATAACAATCACAATCTATAATTATTTATACTATAAACAATAAAAATTGAGTAGACATTTTCATTACATTTTTATTATTTTACTATTATAGATATATTTATTTAACTGTATTTTAGCATTATTCTCTTTTCGTGTTACATTTATACTAAAATTTATTCTTGAAAATGCATTAGAAATATCGATCACAATAAACTTTATATTTATGTCATTTGATGTACTTTTTCAGACTGAGTCATAGGAGACTCGTGTATTGTGAGCTGTGTATCATAAGGAAAGCAATAAAATAAAATAAAACTTTTCTTAGACTTTTCAGGGTTCTGGATTTTTCTTCATTCCTCATGCATGATTCCCAAATTTTCCAGGACGTTTAATTTTAAATGAAGCGTATTAACGTCACGTTTAAATTTAGAAAACCTTTCTATAGACATTGAATTTATCTTTTGTGGCGGGATTTCAGCCTATAATATCGAAATCGACAAATGAAAACGAAACCTTCTTCCTTTATTTTATGATGAAAGTGAAAGCTACCAATAAACAAAAGCGAACAAGTAATTCAATAACAAAAATATTTATTTGTAAGATTATAAATACACGATATTCAATAATAATAATAATATTTTGAATTATTATTATATTTTCTGTTAAGTATCTTTCCTATATTGTAGTGGGCACAATACTGCGTATGTGGCGTACGTGACTTTTATGCTTTGTTGTTGTTGTTGTTGTTTACAATGAACAAGGAGCGGGGACAGACAGATGTTCATTTTCTATATTGGAAACCACAGACGAATAAAAAATTAATGATTATGAAAGGAAACAATTAAATTACGTGTACACGAATAAAAGCATTTTAGCTGGAATTAAAGATTTGATTTTAAACTAGAATTAAATAGATTTTGATTTCAGACATCATAACCGAAATAAAGGACTATAATCTAGGTTAGGATATTAAATAATATTGAATATATTAAATTACAAATATGTGATCTTGTATCATATATTTCTCCCCGAGACAAGAAAAGAAAAAATAGCTAATAATTGCTCGATACCCATACACATGTAAAAAAAACAACATAAAAGTAAACAAACAGAACTTACACATTTGTCTTAGGTACTGCTACAATATTTACATTACCACATTGTTGGTGACGGATTTAAAAAGCTGAGATGTTGCTAATGATTATTTATAGACGACAACTCAAAACTTTTATAAATAATTCTATTATGTATATATTTAATCTGTACAATATTTAAAATCAAGTTCAAGTTTTCGTCTTATTTTTGATTCAGAATGAAACCATCCCCCAAAATGGTGTCTAGAAGTGGTACGACGACACTTTCACGAAATAATTATATTCTGCGGAAAGCTGGCTTAACTTATATTGATGATTTATTTTGATGGTTTATTTTGCAAGTTAACTGTAATATTGTGATAAATAGTGAAGACGTAATTTATTTTTACCTAAGTTCCTGTCAAGTTGGATCACCTTATGAAGTGAGTTTTTTATTTTCTTTTTATTCTTAAAATGATGTCGTTTCAACTCATTCAAATTCAGAAAAAGACAGAAAAATCATCTAAAATCAAAATTCTTCATCGATTAATTTTTGTTCATTTGAGATATCGGAAAAACCGACGAAGTTTTTGTGAATTTACTGGATTACCATTTGAAATCGATAGTACTGATTAAGCAGAATTTTTTTTAATGTTAAGGAAGATTTTTGTTTGAATGAACTAATTACGAATTACGATTTGTAATGTGCTATGCGTAGATAACTCCGGAACTATTGATGATATAGCTTCCAGAATAATTTCTTGTTTCTGTGATTTAAATTCATTAAAAGCAAATATAATTGATGAAGAAAAGGAAATTAGCGATAACGAAACCGAATTGTTAAATGAAACTGCCGAAAATAATTTTAATAGTAGTGCTGGTAATATTTATAGTAGCAAAATTAATGATGTTCAATTTATTTCTGAAAATAATAAAATAAATGATTCTGGTAGTGACAAAAACGAAATGGCGCAACTTCTGAATTCTGATTCTGTTTTGAAAGCTTCGATTACTATAACTGATGTTAAGAACATGACTGTTGCATTCGACGGTAGTCAATATCAAAATGAAGAAAAATGGATTAACAATTTTGAAGATGACACTGCATTATTTAATTTAAATGCTTTACATAAATTAATTCGGCGAAACGCTGTATGACAGCAAAAGCTAAATTGTTAATCCAAAGCGAAAGTAAATTGAACTCTTGGCAAAAATTAAAATCATTACTTATTTCTGAATTTGACCCAATATGTAATGCAGCAGAACTACATCAATTGTTATTTAAAAGAAAAACTGGATGAATATTGCTTAAATAAAGAAGCAGTTATATTCTCGTGGTAATATTAAAGATTCTGCATCAATTCAATATGTAATAAATGGCATAAAAGACCCAGTTTTCAAAAAGTCATTTTTGTACTATCGTTCTAATATTTATGAATTTAAACAAAAGTTTAAAATTGATGAGAAATTAAGGCTAGATTATGAAAATTTGAAACCAGAAACTGACGCTAGGTCTAAAGTGAAAGCCGAAGTAGAATTTAAGAACAGGTCTAAGGCTACGCTTAATATTCGCTGTTATAACTGTGTGGGGAAATAATCATAAAAGTATTAATTGTAGAAATAAAGAAAAGGGACCCCTTTGTTTTGTTCGTAATTTGTATGGCCACAAATCATTTGAATGTAGTAAAAGAAAAGATGTAAAATTGTCTAATGATCGTTCTCGAGTAAATATAGTAACGAGTTTCGAAAATTTAATTCTTAAAGAACTTAAACTGCAATGATTAAATTTCATTTCATTAATCGATACAGGCAGTCAAAAGATGCTTTTAAAAAAGAGTATTTATGATAATTTGAAGGACGTTGTAAAGTTAGAAGCTACAGATACGTGTTTGACCGGTTTAGGGAAACCATTAATTAAGCCAGCAAATGCAGATATTGAAATCTATAATTCAAAATTTAAAGTTCATATTTTTGTCGTTAATGGCAATTCAATTAGTTTCGATTTGTATGTTGGCACTGACATCATTCACCAAGGAACTTTAACAGTTTCTGGAAATGGAGTAAAAATGTGTAAAACGGAAATTGAGTCAAGCAACTTTTTAGTTAATATAGTAAATGTCCTAGATGAACCAAAATTGATTTAAATCATATTACTGATAAAGATTTGCATTCAGAATTATTCTCTTCAATTGAAAATTATGTGTCTATAAAATTAAAAACAGTTGAGTTAAAATGAAAATTAACCTGACTGACGAAATCCCAATTTGTTCTTTCCCTTGAAGATTACCATCGTGTGAAAAAAATGTAGAATCTAATTGAGGAGTGGCTAGCTCAAGGAATTATTCAAAAAAGTTCTTCTGATTTTTCATCGCCTGTAGCGTTGGTTAAGAAAAACAATAACACGATGAGACTTTGTATTGATTATAGGCGTCTTAACAAGACCAAACGCGAACTTTTTCTATTACCAGTCATAGACGACGTTATAGATGAACTGTTTTCAGCTGAAGCATTTACAACAATAGATTCAAAAATGTTTTTTTTTCATGTAGAGGTTGAAAAGGTCTTCCGGAAGCACACCTCTTTCGTCATTCACGATGGCCAGTACGAATTTTTAAAGTGTCCATTTGGACTAACCAATTCTCAAAGTGTATTTCAAAAATACATTTATAATGTAGTCTTTCTAAATTTGTTAAAAACAACACGGTAGTCATATATATGGATGACCTGATAATAACCGCCAAAAATGAAACTGAAGGTTTGCTTTGAAGGCAACTTTGTAAGTTCGAAAATCAACGAACATCCAGAAGACATGAATTACAAAATGGTCAATAAAAAATTATTCGCATCATAAGATGAATACTATTCCTAATAAAATAGATCTAGATAATATATGAAAATGACAATATCCTAAATTTATAAACTGGCTGTAAAAGGCAAAATTTCACCAAAATAAAATTTTGTTATAACAACGGGTCTTCTCAAATAAATCAAAAATGTAAATATAAATTGCCAAAATCTGAAATATTGTAAGAGAATAAAATTTAAATTATAGTAAGTATAAGATTGAGCAGTCCTAAGAATACCCCTTTCTTTGTCAAGAACAAATTCAAACATGGCGTATGTAATTCGTTAAAATCGTAAATATCATATCCATCATGAAAATATTGAGTGTGTGCGAAGAAAGTGTAAAGCCCTGTTGAATATGAGTCCATGACAAGAATGGATTAGAAGGAATGTTCAAATGCTAGCTGAACATTATTGTATCTATAAAATTGCTTGACACGAAAAAAGTGAAAATGGAAGGCAAAAATTATGCACCACTGAAAGTTAAATTAACTGCAAAACAAAAAGAAATTTTGAATATGACAAAAAGGTAAATATTGTTAACTTTAAATAACTGTGACATGCAAAATTTAAACGCAAAAATGTAAAAAAGATATTCCACATTTGACAAGAGTAAGTGGCCATCTTACTCAAATCAGATATGAAACAAAACATTCAGTAGATTAATTTTGAAAACAATTATTCAAATGGGTATAGAATTGGGTTACAACTTATATGTTTTCTTTACCAATTTGAATAATTGTGTCAAAATTAATTTAGTGTAATCACGTATCTAGCGTTAATTGGAGTTCCCTTATCTGCGATTTATTCTATTGAGCTGATTTCGATAACAGACCTGATGCTATAATCAATAAGGTTAACTGGGGGAATTAGATCCTCCAGATTTGTCCGGGATTGCTCTGTTGGTAGAGCATTGGTAGCTTCAGCCAAGAGATCCCTGGTTCGAATCCTAGCCTGGACTTTTTCGCCCAGTTGGGAAAACATTCAGTTTCTGGGCCATCTCTAGAAAATAGTCCCATGACAGAAATTGCCCATACTCACAAAAATTCAAAGAGTAACCGAAATATGATGTATAAATATTCAAATCTGTATAAAAAAATCGAAAGTAATATGTATTGACAAAGAATAACAAAAATGAGTGAAAGCTGTCTAAGAACATTCCATAAAAGAAATAAACACATTGACTTTATGTTAAAATGTAGGGAAATAGCTAATTTTTTTTTCTGCTTTGTTAAAAGAAACATGATTGAATTTTTATAAGATTAGTAAACATTTGTGAAAAAACAAAATATTCATAAGTCTTGTCTATTGTCTCAAACAATAAATAAATAAATAAATAAAATCCCTGAGTTGACCCATTTTTCTGACAATTATAAGTAAACGTGGCTTTATTTATTTATTTATTAAAATGTTATCTTCTTCTTATAGAAGGCCATTTCTCTTTTTATTCTAAGTTGACCTTTGAGAAAATTGAAACTACTAAAAAAAATCGCGAATTATTCTCATTTACTACTTGTAGTACCGAAGAATTTTTTTAAGAAATGCGTAAAATATTCCATTTTGATAATACTTCAAATCTAATTAATTTAAAAGAAATAATTTTCTTCCGTTTATGGAAGGACACGAAATAGAAAAGTCAACAATAAACGAATTCGTATGTAAAGACCTGTCCAAAATAATCAATCCCTTATTATTATTATTTCAAACCAAATGAAGAACGATTAAGGTAAAGCCAGGAGAGATGGCGCGGTCGGAGAGATTGCGCACATAGAGGTTTGGGTAGAAGGAGTAGAGTGAGAGTGCAGCGACTTCAGGTAGTTGTACAACAACAGTAGTGGAATGTCTACTTGAAAGTGCACGTTGATTGCTTTGAGCGTCTAAGATAAAGCATTGCTATTTTGTTTTGTTTTCCCAAAGTCAGTGCTTGAATTTTCATAGCTATTCATCAGAATTTCTATACAATGTCAATAGTACAAAATATTTTAAACTTAAACGATTTTTCATAAGCTACTAATCTAGACTAACAATGTGAACATCAACGGTTCGTTTTTAGTAACGACCATGTTTAAATAAAAGGCCGCGAAATATCTCCTACCGAAATTGGAGAGTTTGCGCATTTGCTACTTAGGAGAGATGGCGCATTGTTTCCATTAGTTTTCATGCTAGGAGAGATTACGCAGCTTATTGGTAAATTTGCATTAAAAAATGAAAAATGAAAATGGACTAATTTTAAGTTAAACGTGTTATTAAGTTACATAATTTTATTTTGTAATCTTATCTGGACTTGCTTTTTCTGATTTTTTAATTTTTTTTCTTTAATTAAAATGTTTTAATCGTTTTTAAAATTATTTCCTTTTTCTGCTTCTTTAAGCATTAGTTTGAAATATTCACTCCCAATACAATAAAATTTGTTCACAAAAACCTTACAGCAATGTCATTTAAGTGTAATTATTATTGTTAACAATTTAATTGCAGTTATTATTAGTAACAATCTCTCCTACCCATGTGCACAATCACACCAACCCTGTAAGGACAGATTGCGCAAAATAACTTTCTTGGTTTTATTACAACTGTTCTATTAAATTGCAACATAACAATAAAATAGCAATGGAAATGAATAAAAAACAAATGAAGTAAAAATTATTCATGGATAGTTTAGCAAAAAATTAATATTTAGATTTTTTATTGCTGTTTTTTTTAATTGTGCGCAGACTATCCTAGCTTTACCTTATGATTATATTCGAAAATTACTGAAATAAAGTCTAATGAAAATTTATTACTTTTATGCAAAATGAAAAAAAAAATGAAATTAAAGTAATAATGCATTCAAAGAATCAAAGAGCAGATAAGAACTTTTATTAATTTATTTTTTCCTTTCACCAGTCCTACAGCTTTTATTATATTATTTGCAGTGCATTTTCAACAATATCTCTGAAAATATAATACCTGAAATTAAAACAAATGTTTTTGAGTTCGGTATGACGAGATCTTTCATAAGATACCCACACGATAGACAAAAAGAAAACTTTTTTTTCTAGTAACTTAATTAGCCCCTTAAATTTTTTCTAAACATATTTGTGAATGGCTAATAATCTGAAAATATGTGGGTAACAAGGCTTTATAACTTTCCTAAGTTTGAACTTTCCACGTCTCACAGTTTACGAGAAAAAGGGCTCTGATGGACGGACAGACAGACACAGGAGTGATCGTATAATGGTTCCGTTTTTATTTATGAATGGCTAATAATCTGAAAATATGTGGGTAACAAGGCTTTATAACTTTCCTAAGTTTGAACTTTCCACGTCTCACAGTTTACGAGAAAAAGGGCTCTGATGGACGGACAGACAGACACAGGAGTGATCGTATAATGGTTCCGTTTTTATTTATGAATGGCTAATAATCTGAAAATATGTGGGTAACAAGGCTTTATAACTTTCCTAAGTTTGAACTTTCCACGTCTCAAAGTTTACGAGAAAAAGGGCTCTGATGGACGGACAGACAGACACAGGAGTGATCGTATAATGGTTCCGTTTTTATTTATGAATGGCTAATAATCTGAAAATATGTGGGTAACAAGGCTTTATAACTTTCCTAAGTTTGAACTTTCCACGTCTCAAAGTTTACGAGAAAAAGGGCTCTGATGGACGGACAGACAGACACAGGAGTGATCGTATAATGGTTCCGTTTTTATTTATGAATGGCTAATAATCTGAAAATATGTGGGTAACAAGGCTTTATAACTTTCCTAAGTTTGAACTTTCCACGTCTCACAGTTTACGAGAAAAAGGGCTCTGATGGACGGACAGACAGACACAGGAGTGATCGTATAATGGTTCCGTTTTTATTTATGAATGGCTAATAATCTGAAAATATGTGGGTAACAAGGCTTTATAACTTTCCTAAGTTTGAACTTTCCACGTCTCACAGAAAAAAGGGCTCTGATGGACGGACAGACAGACACAGGAGTGCTCGTATAATGGTTCCGTTTTTATTTATGAATGGCTAATAATCTGAAAATATGTGGGTAACAAGGCTTTATAACTTTCCTAAGTTTGAACTTTCCACGTCTCACAGTTTACGAGAAAAAGGGCTCTGATGGACGGACAGACAGACACAAGAGTGATCGTATAATGGTTCCGTTTTTATTTATGAATGGCTAATAATCTGAAAATATGTGGGTAACAAGGCTTTATAACTTTCCTAAGTTTGAACTTTCCACGTCTCAAAGTTTACGAGAAAAAGGGCTCTGATGGACGGACAGACAGACACAGGAGTGATCGTATAATGGTTCCGTTTTTATTTATGAATGGCTAATAATCTGAAAATATGTGGGTAACAAGGCTTTATAACTTTCCTAAGTTTGAACTTTCCACGTCTCAAAGTTTACGAGAAAAAGGGCTCTGATGGACGGACAGACAGACACAGGAGTGATCGTATAATGGTTCCGTTTTTATTTATGAATGGCTAATAATCTGAAAATATGTGGGTAACAAGGCTTTATAACTTTCCTAAGTTTGAACTTTCCACGTCTCAAAGTTTACGAGAAAAAGGGCTCTGATGGACGGACAGACAGACACAGGAGTGATCGTATAATGGTTCCGTTTTAATTTTTCACGTACGGAACCCTTAAAATACGAACGTTGGCAACTATGATTTTGCGCATGCCAGAATGATTCATTCGAATGAAGAAATCATTCATTATGCCCATCATTAGGGTTGATACATAGGGAAATGAGTTGAGTATGTGGCACGCCATGAGACTATTGGCAGTGCACCTAGAGGCGAAAGGCAGAATTTAACTAACCTATTTCAAAAACTAACTGAATATATAAAAGAAAAGTGCAATTAAAAAATATATTCAGCATCGTCTACTTATTTAGTAGAGAATGACACTCCGTGTACACGAATAGCTTAACTCGAAAACGGAAATTTAATTTAGTATTATCCGACCGAATTAGAGTTGAGTTCTAGTTCTTTTTTCGGTCGCCGGGCGCGCGATTACAAACCAGCAAAACTTTGGGACTTTGGCGCGATAAAACTGAAGAGTGCAGGAGTGCTAAAATTTTCACCCTCTTTCCTTACTCCAGCAACCCAATTGTTCACAAGGGGGCGGTGGGAAAAGTGCAGTCTCAATACGACCTATTGTTTGAAGAAGAGGGTACTGTGGAAGTGGATATTGGAGTAGAAGAGTAACCACAATTAACTATCAGGAAAATAATGTGCTGAAACAATTAGTGAATTTCTACGAGCAGCTTATGTATCGCGAATGTCATCATTAAAATATCTGTGAAAAATATTCCTTTAACATTTTAAAGTTATATTCATGATTTATGAAAATGACCTATAGTAGAGCAAAAAGATTGTATGTCACTAAATTTAACTGTATGTCATGTATACATAACTTTTATATGTCCTATATTACAGTTATATCTATTCAAGTTTTAAAAAATATCATGACACCGTAAAGAGGCATGATATGGTTGCTGTTTTATGTTTTCATGATTGTATGTTAATTAACGATTTGTTAAAAAATTACAAAAAATGTGTTGTGAATTTCGTTTAAATAAATTTTAAGAAAATGCTCGTTTATTAAAATAAAATGCAAGTTAAAAAAATTGCTAGAATATTTATGTTAACAATGGTGGATTTTCAAACTTATTTTTAAAAAAGAAATAATAATAGTTAGGCAGCAACCAAAAGTAGTGTTAAATTAAAAAAAAACAAACAAAAAAAAACTTATTATTATTCTTAACGTCGTTTATCACCATGTTGCTCAAGACAACACTATTTAGCTTATTGTTGAACGTTTTATTAGCTCTTTTTAATCATATTTATTATAAGACAATTCCCCTAATTCACCTTTATTTCTTGACTTTTATCTGAAACGAATTTTAAAAAAGCGTATGTGATCGATCATTGTGACCAGTCATTTTAAAAGTTAAACTATTTTAAGTAAGTCGAGTTCTGTTGCTATAAAAAGTTTATAAAACAAATATTTCAAAAACACAATGACAGCAGTGCTTCAATAACATTTTCTTTAAATATTAAACCTTCTACATCACGTAAGAATGAATGAATGGGTTTTAAATATAGTAATATTAAATATTTTCATTCATCAATCACATACAGTTTTAAAAAAATGATTTTTTTTCTGTCCCTTAACTTATCCAGTTTACAAATCTTATTTATAAAGAAAAAATAAAACATACAAGCTATATCTCCCCACCTCTTCCTCGCGAATGCAAGAATTATGTTTTCTAATTACTCAAACATAAATATTGGCCTTGCGCTGTCAAATTATCTCAAATGGTTTATTTTAATTTAGAAATACTATTTCACTAATAGCTTACAACATATTAATCATTATTGCTTAAATTAATTGACTATAAAATGCATTTTCTGAAAGAAAGCACTCTTTCTTAGGTCTTAATATATATAAAATATTGCTAATGTTTTATGCTTTATGCACCGGTTATATGCTTAATGGTTTAGCAATTTCCAATACGAATATAATAATACAAAATACTGAGTTTACTTTAGAATAAACTTTTAACAAATATCCAGGTATTCTTATTCAGATTCAAAATGAACTTTTGTATCTTGTTCACATATAATTTTGATACATTTTTCATTATAGTTGGCCGTTTATTGATGATTATATTTTGTGTGGGCCCGCTCACTAATGTTAATCCTATGGGGGAAATATTTTAAGCTATCTCGTACGCATTTCAATATTTTTAAATGATTTTTTTTTTTTTTTTTTTTTTTTTTTTTTTGGCATTGGACAGCTGAGGCCAATCTCTATGCAGGTTCTTTTGTACTTTTTCGATTTTGATTACAAGTTTTTTTTTTTATTAAGATGCTTTCACTTTCGGTACCGGTTTCGAAAGTGAAAGTACTTTTCGATCACCCTGTATAAGATTATTTATTAAGCATAAATGAAAACGTCTGTGCCATTTCTAAGATTTTTTGCATACTTTTCAAAAAAAAAAAATATTTTTTTCTATTTTGTATTTTTTCGTGAGATGTGTGTTATTTTATATTTCAGTGAAAATTACTTATAAAGAAAAAAATAGCATGAAAAAAATGTAAATTTCAAGAGCTGAAATGGAAGGTAACATTAGCAAACACACACTCATATCCTTCTTAAAATCTAGGAATATTAATGAATGGCTGTTTGGTTTTAATTCTACATTTTTAATTTCCAATAGTTTGTTATTATTTATGACTGGTCTTTGGAGGCGTATTAGAAATGCTACATGTGTACTCTTCCGTAAATTTGCCATGTCATTTCGATCGATCTACATTCCAGCTGGATGCTATTTTTAAGTTAGTAAATATCTTTTCGCATATTGAGTAAACAGAAAATCATTGATTTACAACAGAAGAATATCTCGATACGAAATTCGACTTGTATTAAACTTTTGAAGTTTTAACTGCTTGTGATAGTGAATAATAAATTAGCAGAATGCAGTATTGTGCAAGTTTTAAATAAGTATGAATGATTTTAAAATACGTAAATAAAAAGGAAATAAAAGCTTGTCTAGAAATAATACAAATATTAATTCAAATTATAGTTTTTTTTTTTTATTTTTTTTTTTTTTGTTCCTGAAATTTCAGTGTTTATTTGTTCTTGAAATAAAAAAATAGTTCTTTTAGATTTTAACCATGGATCTAAAGTTTGTTAGGTAAAAGTTAGATAAAGTTAGTAAATATCTAGATTTTCCTTTTTTGCACTTCTTTTTTTTCAGTAAGAATGTTGGTTCAGTACAGAGTCTTGCACGGCCGAAAATTCTATTTAAAGTCAACCCGAAATGTGACACGAATTCGACACACTTCAACCGTAACCCGAACCCGAAATGTACGAAACTTTTCCATATTTTAATGCATTTATGGCAAAATAGCTTAAAATTATGTCTTACAGTATTAATTTGATTTTTTATGCTGAAAATGGGCATAAGTATACTAATTAATGTTCAAATATATAGTTTTTCATCTGACAAATATTCTTTTTCGATCTACTAGTCTTTTTTGAAAAATCGGATCAGCCTGAACCTGACCCACGAGAGTCAAATCTCAACCCGAAACGGAAACAATTAAAATCAATTTGAACCTAACCGACTCACAGCGATACAAACTAGCGTCAACCCGAACCGATCCAATGCAGGGTTTTAATTCAATAACAACATATTTTCATAAACCATTTGAACTTTATAACCCCATTTAAAACCTGTCATCAGAAAAGAAAACTGATTTGATATACATTAGAACCTGTAAAAACGGTATTGCTACACTGTTTAAAAATTTGCAGCAAACTGTCCAGTCATTCGACCGTTTTTATAGAAAACGGTTATATAAACGTAATTGAACTCCATTCTGACCATAATATTGCCCATATTATGGTCAGAATAGAGTTAAATTATGGTTCCGTAACAATTTTCTATTAAAATGGTCATATGACTAGACAGTTTGATGTAAATGTTTAACGGTGTAAGGATCGGAAAAAATTTAAGCAGGTTTCCGCCTTAGGAGGTACGTTTGTATAATATTCCTTTGGTCGGGACGACGAGAATTTCGTTTTAAGCCAGTACTCAGTTACACACCGGTTCCGTTGTGACAGGTTTTACTGTAACTGTTTTAATGATCCCTTTCGAGAACATCTAAAATCCATCTGACTAGCAGAACTGAATTTTATTGTAATTAAAAAATTATAACTTTTTACTTTCTTCTATCTATACAAGAATAAAGTATTGGGTTCGTAAAAATTTTCAGTGGATTTATACGTTTCTGAAAGTCCTGAACATAATACGACTATTTTTAGAAAATGTCTGTCCGTAAGTCTGTGTGTCTGTCTATCTGTATGTGACACAATTTTTTTTTTTTTTTTTTTTTTTTTTTTTTTTTTTTTTTTGCGTTTTAACTTACGACTACTGCGTAGAATAGGATGACGTTTCATATGAAGTTCTATCCTTATGTGAACTGTTGCTGATTAATTTTTGGGGATGCCTGAATTTTGAATCCTTATGATAGGAATACACTTGTTATTCAATTTTGGTTGCGGTCATCTATGAGGAGGTGCCGAAATTTGATGATTTGTTCGAAATATGCGATGTTAATATCACCAGTTTAAATTCACATAATTCAGCGAAACTTCACGCTTAGCATCATGAATATGCAAATACGTTGTCATTCAATTTTAGTTGCAGACGTGGAGCTGATTGCTAATGTTACGAATGCATTATTATTTAAACTGTTTGAATATTATTTGTAAATAACGCATAAAATATATTATATCATCAAGTATTGAACGTCTCAAATACATTTATATAAAGTAAACGTATAAATAATGGTATATATTGTTACAGTATTACGTACATTGCGGTTGATCATGTACATGCGCATTCTATGAAACTGTATTTCTGAAGTAAATAAATTTCTTTTTCTTGCATTAAAAATCTTCATTGTCCACGGTTCCATAACTTTATTATGTGTTTATATACATTAAAAACATTTATTTGCCAATTTAATGTAGTATTTAAACCATTTAATTGATTTGATTTATAAAGAAACTTTTGTGAGGGCCACAACATATTAGTAAAGTAATTTCCTAAAAGAAATAAAAATCTTTTGGCACTTTAACTCTAAAACTTTAATTCTCGAGACTAGAATTAAAATCATTTTTAATATCAAAAACCTTTTCTGCAATAGACCTGTTAACTTCGATTTTGATTAAATAATGATAACTAGATAATTATTTCAAGTTATTTTACGTATATCTATTTCATTGTCAATCTTATAATTGGCACGCACTACCAGCGTCACACATATGTGACATTCCGATTTCCTGATCTCAACACAGCATTACAAATATGCGACACATCTTTTTTATCATTTTATTGTAACGGATGGTACGAAAACGTGCCCAAAACAAATTGTTTGAGTTATAAAACAGTAAAATAGATGGAGGACATTCTTGGTTTAAAGGTAATTCTTTGTTTTAGATTTAAAGCTGTACTCAATTGGTCAGTTTGATAGTGCAAGTATTCCAGAAATATAATTTTGTTTTGTATATAACGAGTTTTGTATAGAGTAATTTTAAAAATAGTTTAAATTTTCGTCAATAGATGGCACTGTTACAATGTGTAAGAATGCTCAAATTAACATAAAAACTACATGAAAGTTATCTTAATGTTTACTTTTACTTTTTATTGTGCATTAATGGTTAAATAACTATTAATGCATAAAAAAATGTTTGTTATTTGAAACTTTGAAGTTAATTCGAGCATTTTTACAGTTTGAGACAGTACAACGCCATCTACTAGCAAAAATTTTTTTTAATTATACAAAATCATACAAAATTTATGAGCTACCTCATAAGCATGCCACTTATTTCTTATATATACAGGGTGTCCACATATAACCTGACCGACCTTTATTTTCGCAACCGTTGGTCCTAGATGCATACTTCCAATTACAAAAATGGTTTAAATAAGGTAAAGAATTATTTTTAAAGCGATTTGGGTCAAGAAAAACATTTATTAAAAAATTACGAAATTTAAATTTTTATACGGTCTCCCGGTACTATAAGTGATATTTAGAAAATTTTACTGTGACACTAAGAAGTAAGACAAAAAAGTCTCATTCATCTAACATTAAAATTGACCGAGTTATGAAACTTTGAAATGCGTGACTTATACCACTTTTTTGCATCTCAAAACAGATGATTTCGGCCATGCTTTCAGGGGTCGTATATGAAGTACTTAAACTTATTTCAAGGTATCTGCGCTTTGAAAGAAATCGTACAACTATTACGATTAACTTTTATTAGTTAAGTTTCAGATTAATTAAAATAATTGTATTTTAACATATGTTTTATTTTGAAAGGATTTGAGGCTATGATTTCTTTTCACAAAAATTGCGTTATTTTCACAAGGTTTTATTAAACTTGCAACGATCGTCTTTCCAGTTTAAAATTTATACTCGAACTTTAACTCACTTTCAAATGTCCGTTAATGAAGTTAAATTTTTCATACTGACTTAAATCCGATGACAATGTAATATTATTATGATTTTACGCTTACTATCTTATACATACTTATATTAGAGGATAACACAAAAAAAAAATCGGATAGATTAAAGTCAATACGTTTAAGAAAGAGTTTTAGATTAAATAACATACACCTGCAGTGGTTGTGTTTTTTAACTTTTATAATTACGTTTTATGTATTTTTTAACGCTGAATAAAAAAATTACCTTCACTGTTAACCATCATGTCAGGATTTTTCGCAAATCGTAAATTTCAAGGTTAAAAAATAGCGAAATATCTGATACTATAAAATAGATGCCAGACTTTTTATTCAGTTTAATTTTACTTAATTGAATAATTTCTTCACATTTTTGGCTTATACTGGGTTTTTTACAGCTAAACAGCTTAGGGGTCCTATGAGGTTGGGCGGGGAGGGGGGATCAGTTTTAACTTTGAGCTTTTTAACTTTTAAATTTGCGATTTGAGAAAAATGCTGACGTGTTGGTTTAAAATGAAGCTCGTTTTCGGATTCAGTGCTAAAAAATACATAAGAATCAATTTTCAAAAGCTAAAAAACATGGCACAACCCAAAATTTGAAAGACAGTGTAATCTAACAGCATTTTAAAATCTGTATCATTTTGTAAAAAATTGAGGCTGTTGTTTTTCTTCCTTTTATTTAACAAAAATTCGTTATTTTTATCCTTTTCTATGTTCAGTACAAATTGTATATTTTGCATTAATATGTCAGAATTATTACAGATTTCACATTTATATTAGATTGGAATGTTAATTTTGCTCTCAACTATTTTTTTTTTTTTTTTTATATATCTGACGCTTATTTATATTTCTACTACATTTGTGAATGACCCCTATTTCGCAGCAAAAAATATACTCCAACTTTAAACAGCTATTACTCGGTCAATTTTAATGTTAGATGAATTAAACTTTTTTTGTCGTATTTGTTAGTGTCACAGTAAAATTTTACTAACCGGGGGACCGTATAAAAATTTAAATTTCGTAATTTTTTAATAAATGTTTTTCTTGGCCCAAATCGCTTTAAAAATAATTCTTTACCTTATTTAAATCATTTTTGTAACTGGAAGTATGTATCTAGGACCAACGGTTGCGAAAATAAAGGTCGGTCAGGTTATACGTGGACATCCTGTATAGTTAATATAGTTAATGAATTATTACATGCTTTTATTTAATTTAATTTGGTTCATGCCTGTAAAGATGGAATCTTTTAATCGATTTTTCGCTCACTTCCTGATTAAAAAAAAATGGTATGGAAATATTGGTGTAATTTACATTTTGAGGTGCCCTGAATCCGTTTTAGATCTTTTTACAATGGTTCCATGTATATGTGGAAGTGGATGTATGCGTGTATATTAAAATTTTCTCAGGTTTTCAGCTCTCCAGAACTCACCTTTGCAAAATTAGGATCTAAGTTGTTATTTATTGTTATATGTAATATTATTTTTTAACCCATCATAATCTGCAGAGTGTTTGGAAATTCGAGTAGAATTACTCCATTTTTAACACTTTCCAACCTAGTTGAAAAGTGTTTATGACTTCGGTTTGTCTGGCCGTCTGGCCGTGCTCTAATTCCCGTAAATATGCTCGGATTGCCCTGTAATTCTGAAATTTTACTGTCGTTATTTATAGCATGTTCTCTATTTCAACTGAAGTGTGTAGCACTTATAGTCTTTTTTACAGGGACACTCAAAAGAATTCAGTTACATTACGGTCTTTGGGGAAAAAATCATTTGCGGTTTATTTTAATGATGTTACACAATTTCAAACACACTGTAATTGATATATATATACCTAAGGTGCATTACAAGAAGTTTAATATGGAATATTGGTGTGCATAGCACTTATAGTTACTTTAAAGGGACAGTCAAAAGAATTCCGTTACATTACGTCTATGGAGAAAAATCGTTTGCGGTTTAATTAAATAATGTTTCACTATTTTAAGCGCATTGAAATTTATATATATCACTAAGGTGTATTACAAGAGGCTTACTACAGAATAGTGTGTGTATAGCAGCCATCGTTCATTTACAGGTACACAGAAAAGAATTCTCTACTGTCTGTTAACAATAATTCCAGGAGGTGCGTTTTAAGTTGCTGAACGCGATTTTAAATTCAACTCAATTTTTGTCTATTACTTGGTGTGTATAAATTCTGTAGATCATATACAGGGCAGCTCAAAAGTTCGCGAACACATTTCCGTTTATTGACAGAAACTCCAGAAGGAGAATTTTAAACTGTACTACGCGTTTCCTAACTAAACTAAAATTTAGCATCCTATGTAGTGTATATACAAATCTATAGATCATATACAGGGCTGAATAAAAGTATTCGGATATTTTTCCGAATATTGTATATGTTGGAAATTCCTGAAATTACGTTTTTAAATATTTTATGCATTTTCCAAATTGTTTACTTAGATGTTATCTTTCACCTTATTAAACGGTAATGATTTGTAAAATTATTTTGGAAGCGTTGGAAAGTCTTACATAATCTATGCTTGACGCATGATTTTTCGTTCTTGTTTTTAATATTGAAATATTGTATTATGTATCTCTCTTAATTTCGCTAAGAAATTTTTAATATGTGTGTAATTCAACACTTTGGAGACAAACACAAGACATTTTCTTGTATGTTATATTTCTTAATTTTGTAATACCCTTGGTTATATTGCATTATTTAATTGAGGGGGGTCGGAGCAAGAAAGTGCCAAGCCACATTTTTGGTGAAATGAATCTAACACTGCAATCTGTTGTTTAATATTGCAAATTATAATATCCTACATATAATTTGTTTCTAATGTGACTTCGTGGCAGCCTATGTCCCAGGTTTCGTTTTTGCCCCAAACGTGTATGCCCCCAATGAAGATAGTTAATTTACAAAGAACGTAATAGTAATATCATTAAAGTAATGCCATAATTTTACTCAGAAAATCTCAAATGTTACTAAGACATTAGCGAAAAAAGTTTAGGTTATGTATCTTGATTTGAGTATTGGATCAAATTTTCAAATTGAAATATCTCAGAACTTCAAAAATGTGACTAAGCACTCTCTTGCCCCGACCCCCTCAATTGTATCCCGGCAGACGCCATATAACGAGAGGTCACTGTATTATTTAATCCGCATCTTCAGTTTTGAGTGTAAGTTGAATCCTTTGACAAAATCGGAAAATAGGGAAGTAGTGACTACTTATGAAAAGTAGTTTGTAGTCACCACTTTTTAAAACACGTAGTTGTAGTTAACTACATTTTCGATAAAGTAGTTGTAGCTGTAGATCTCTAAATAAAAAAGTAGTTTTTTCGACTAAGATCACTAAATAAAAAGGTAGTTTTTTCATTTAAATAAATATATACATTGAAAAAAAAGGGTAGTATTTTGCCTAAAATTTGGTCGAATATTCGGCTATTCGGATAAATCACTATTCGTTACAACTTATATGACACACTTATATACAAAGTATGATTCTGATTGAAATGTAGTGAAACAAAAATACAAAAAGGCGCATGACGGTATCTGCAATCGTACACCTACGGCAGATTTACATTTATCAAAAGGCAAATGTAATTTAAAAGCGCTTTTGACTTTCTGAATGGATCCATCAACCACAGCGTCTCGGATCGATAATGAAGGACTTGAAATAAATGAAAACAAGTAACTTTTATTGTCAAAAGAAATTTAGAATGATGCTTTTGTTATCGATTACGGTGACGAGAAAAATTCGTGCAAAACAAATACGATCATTTGGATTTGAAATAAGAGTTGTCTCTTAAACGCCAAAACACAAATAACTAAAGTAGTCGTGAAGTAGTATTTTGTATCTGGGGATTCTAATATTTGGTCCGTTACAGACTAATCTAACTATGTATTTCATTCTCAATTTAGGGGGGAAGGGGGGATACCGGTGTAAATTATTTAAAAATAATTGTTCAGCCTAAAAAATCAAATGTTTCTTTCCGTTTCCAATGCCGCCTTGCTCAATGCTCAATTAAAAAAAAAAAAATCACTTTTATGTACTTTGAGTCGTCTGCAAAGATTGACTACATTTTACAAAACTTTTAAATATGTTTTTCACAAAACTGTATTTTTTGAGCTAGTGGGCATTGTGGGAAAGTTAATAATAAATTCAAATTTCGAGCGAAGCTATATGCGACATCTATATTTGCCTGGTGAAAAATTAAAATTTGTCCTTTTTCTCTCTTTTTCCTTTTCTTTTTCTCTCTCTCTCTTTTTTTTTTAGATAAATGTAACTTTTAAGAAAATCTTTAACTCTTTTTGTTTAATTTCATTTTAAAATTAAAGCATAACAGTGCCTTAATATAATAGTATATAATTAATAATAGTGCATTTTTTGTGAAAATGAATGTTTTTCCAGATTTCAGCTTTCAATTAAAACTTTTTAATTCCTTGTTCACTTGTTTAATCACCGATACTCAAGCTGCAATGCCCATCGGTCAGATAAGAGACTATGGATCATTTTCATGTGCTGAGCTTTCCGATGATCAGATTAATTATATTTTTATGGAATTTGTTAAAGTTATAGTCTAATCACGTGGTTATTTTTATTTGAAAATAAGTTGTCAATAATCCCCTACAATATCCTTAATTTGATAT
Source organism: Maratus michaelseni (assembly GCA_963931845.1). Classification (NCBI taxonomy): domain Eukaryota; kingdom Metazoa; phylum Arthropoda; class Arachnida; order Araneae; family Salticidae; genus Maratus; species Maratus michaelseni. The sequence continues at coordinate 356,765,243 of OZ007590.1, forward strand.
AAGGTGGGTGCCCCTGATATGGCCATGCTAAAGTTTAAAAGAATTTTTCTTGCCGTCATTTTGAAAAAAATCAAAACCGTTTTATTTTTTTTAACATTCTCAAGTTAATGGACTTTCATAAAAAAAATATATTGCACTCAGCATGAAAATAGTTTTACTAGTCCAAAAAAAACGGAATTCCAAAATTCTACCAAGTGGCTAATGTGCACATGATATGGTCAACCTTGTTCTATGTCTCACAAGTCGTGATTTTCTTCAACTTAAAAATGCTGTTCTGCTAAATTAAATAATATTGGTGTAAAATAAATAAACATGACACTCAATAATTCTTTTTGTTATTCAAAAGTGGATATAAAACAGGATTTTTTATCGAAAACGAAGTTGTTAACAAAATTGATTTTTTGTTTACAAAAGTTTTTATTTAGGAAAAATGTAAAATCCTTTTTGAGTTAAAAAAATTATTCAAACAAATTACCTATCGCAATTGGAACAAATAAAAATGTCTTTATCCTAGGCTTGCATGGTGCACTTGATATGGCCATCTGGATATCCATATCAGTAGCAGGTCAGCTTCCACGAAAATAGTTTGGTTTTGAACAACTCGTAAAATATACACCATCAACGACAGCACCAATTGATAGAGCCTTAAACACTAAACAGAGTATGATGGTATTCATAAAAAAAACTTGCATAATAATAAATGTGCATAAAAAGGGGGACTTATAAAATAAAAACAAGAAGCGATCACACCAAAAACCTAAAATAGGAAAATGGCGTCAAATTCCGCAACCTAGCTGAATGGCAAGTGATCACATGATACACTAGGAGGCTCCTTCACAATATGCCCATGCCATTTAGCGAATTTTTTGGTTAGCTAAAGTATAATAGGGGGATGGCCATATCAAGAGAATAGCTATAACAGGGGCACCTACCTTACTTTCAATGTAATATACTCAAAAAAACTCTAATTTCCTTCCAAGCTAAAATCTCCGGTTAATGTAATGCAGTAAAATCTGAAAAACGGAAATGCTAAGGAACTTGAAAATCATTCCATTTTAGACAAGTTTCTGCCTTGTCAAGTATAATTGCATGATATTCTTTTCACTGGTACCTTAAAAATTTCCCGTTTAAAGCACGATTTCATGATAAACCATATCCCTTTTCACACGTTTTACTGTATATGCACATTAAAAATCTGCAGCAACTTGTCCAGTCATTCAACCATAGAAAACGGTTACATAACAGTAATTTATTTCCATCTTGACCAATGAGAACGCTTCAAAAAATGGATAAGTAACCATTTTTTACAAAAACGGTTGTATGATTGGACAGTTTGCTACAGAGTTTTTTAACAGTGTATTTTGATAGAAGGTCGGTTTGATGAATAAATTTTAATTCTATAGTTGTGGAATTTTTTTACCATTTCTATCTTTCAATTTCAGTATTTCTTTGCTGAGCATTGTGAAAGTCATCTATGTTCAATTCTATAGAAAAGTTGTAATCGAAGGTCTATAACAGTGTCTGGGAAATAATATTACATATGATAATAATAATTTGTTAATATATTACATATGAAAATATTAATATGTTAATATATTATATATGAAAAGCGTATGGCCCTTAGCAGATGCCACCGAATTTTGTGATTTATAGCCGTTTTCATTTTATTTTGTTCTATGGTATGTTCAAATCGTAAGCAGGTTTTCCATTGAATATATTATTGAATTTCCTAAACTAATTCAATTTTGATAACAATTAGCCTTATTTAGATTTCTGTTTCAAATTTTTAGGACTTTTGCGATCTTTTTCTTTGTTTAGTTTTACATTCGTTTGCTAACTTTTGTTTAAAAAAAATCGGATCAAGATGAAATTTTTACATGTTGTGGGCATTATATAGTTATCTTTTAAAAGAAAAGTGGTAGCGAAAAAGGCAAAAGCCTTTTTCATCGCATTGCATTAAAAAATATATCATTAGCAACTAAGGCCTATTTATTTCACTATGGAATTTTTTACAGAAATTTGTAGCCCACTTTTGGACGTTTCTCAAAAATTGGTTGCTATTTTTGGAAATGTATAACGATGGTGAGAGCTGCCGGCAATATCACTTTTGTTTTTATCGCTCATACATCACTTGTAAATGTAGCTTAATTTCAATTTTTACATGATTAAATAGGGAAATATACTTTCGAATGAAATATATTTGAAAACTGTAGCTTAATTTATTGACTTTTTAAATATTTTTCAAACTTGATTTTTTGTAACTTTATCTCAAACATGAACATTTGCTTGCTACAATAATTCGAAGTAACTACTAGCAGAGTTACCACAATTGGCAAATTAAAAGAAAAAAAAGGCAAATTAATCAAACGGTCATATTAACCATAGTTACTAAACTTTGGTGCGAAATTCAAATCTGTCAACAAAAAGACAGATTTTTATTTTATATTGAACATAAAATTAATATCAAGTTAGGCTAAATTGCTTCTTCGTTGCATTAAAATAGGCTCGAAATTGTATTTTCATCTGTTTTTTAATTTTTTTTTTAGAAAACGTGTACTTATACTATAGTTGTTGTTTATTTGCAGTTAGTGTCGAAGAGATGTAGCAAACGTAAAAGTAGATATTTCGGCGTAAAAGTATGAATACCCAAAAGTTCATTGCGATATTTGAAGATAAACTTCTTTGAAATAATTATAACCTTCAGATACGTTTCCTGTGGGAGAAAAAAAAAACTAAAATTTCAAGATACATGGAAAACACATGCTGTCGAAATTTAATCATTTATATTTGAAGAGACCAGTAAATGTGGATATAATAATCCAATTAAATAAATGGCTGGCTCGCTCCATACTATGCAGCAGAGGAGAAAGTGGTGTTACATCAACAGCCGAGCAAAGAATAATGATCATAATATCGTTAAAATGTTCAGAGGTCAGTGAGCAGTTTCACCGCCAAATCTTACAGAAAAGTAATTGATGAGACTCATTAGCGGCAGGCAAAAACATCCGTTAATGATGAGAGATTAGTTAATTTAAATTTGGCGATAAAATAGGGGGTTGCAATTTCACCAAGTAAATCATAACCTTTCTGTGGTTTTAAGACCCTGAGAAACATCTGCCATCAGCGGAAATATACTGAGGCAGAAATAGCATTTTGTACAAACAAAAAATGCATATATATATAATTTTATGTATTTTGAAGTGAAGTAACTACAAGGTTAAATAATAAATGTATTTTGATAACTGGTGGATGCTCAAAATTCAGAATTAAATAAAGAAAGAAAATATATTTTGATTGAAAATATATTTGATTCTGGAACAAAGTCTGTTTCTCGCAAAACGTTAAACATTTTGGTAATTGTTCTAACTTCAGGTTGCGACGTACATGTAAAATTAAAATAAAAAGACGGGAAATGCGAGAATAAAATGCATCTGCATGTATAAAAATAAAAAAGCGTTAATCTATTAATAAACGAGATATGATTTTGGAATAAAAAGGAAAACGAAAAGATAATTTTAACAAATGAATTAAAATATTTGGTTTTTTCTTTATTAATATAAAATGCATATATATAGATCTATGCCATAATATTTAACATATATTTATTATAATGTATACTATAAAAAGAAGATACAATAATTAGCTGATCTATGATCTCAAATATTCCTTAAGAATTTAAAAAGAAAAAATTATTGCTGTCATTGTGAAAAAAAATTAATATTCAGAGTTTTTAATGAACTCTGACTCATGTTTTATACTTATACTTTGAAAATAAGTTTTTCATCCGATAAGTATTTTTTGGCGGAAAAAAAATTGTTCCGTATGGTAGTATTTCCTTGTCATCAGAATATCATTTATTTAAGAAATGCCAAATTACCAAAGGTATAACACCATAATTTCCACGTTCAAAGTTACTTTTCTCCAATTACATAACTACCAGAACACATATCGGACAGCGCATTTTCCAAATGTAAAGCAAATAATATTTACGAATGCGTGAAATTTTAATGATTTCCAAATCACTGGCAGCGTACTTCTATTATTGCTAAACAAATCTGCCGGGAAATCACAGTTAATGGGGAAAGCGTAAAGCAAGGATCAAGAAGAAATTAAGAATAATATTTTCTACTTTAAATAAATGTTGTATTTTACGAATTCTTTGTGGGGCATACGTACAAATAAGGAGGAAATGATTATTGCATTAAGATACAAATGTTGTAACAGGTAAAGTTATCTCCGATTTCTGTTTCTTACATGAATGTATATAAGGGTGGTTGTGGGTTTTGGAATTTCATGTTAAGATGATTCAGACTTTCGTGAAAGCTACAGGTATCTTAAGAAATTCATTACATTGAATCTAAAAACCATACATGCGTCCTTCTTAGTCAAACTGTTTGCTTTATTATACTTACATTGTAATTGCAATATAATTAGTAATTGCATTTACTCAGGGGCGCAGGGCGTTACAAATTCGATAAAATCTGGTAGCCAAGAAAAAAATACTAGTCGCCAGCAAAAATTATTTACCACCCAACCTCTTTCCCGTCATTGATTTAAAATAAAACACAAGAGTTTTTTATGAACTAATTGAGAAAAAAATAATAACAAGCATAGATTAAAATTATTAGTTACATAGTTTAAAATAGTACATAATTTGGAAAGTTAATATAATATATAAACTATATTTTCTAGTGAAACTTAAAAAACTTATAATCACTACCTATATAAACACAAAAATCAGATTTAAAACTCGCAAAAAAAAAAGCGTTTTTTAGCATTGTATCCACTTTTAGATGTCACAGAGGCTGGATCGACACACTATTTCTTTCTGTTTTATTGAAATAAACCTCTCTCCCCCCACATTCTAAAAATTCCTTTTAAATTGAATTATTCCATTAAAAGTGCGAGAGAAGAAGAAGATCACTGCTTACTTCGCACCAGTAGGGGTAAAGCACCATTTGTGATCATTTCTTATGTCAATATTTTACAGAAATCCCCCGAAAGATTAATTAACTTGGTCGACAAATCAAAAAACTTGGTAGCCAGTAGCGACCTGGCGACCGCATTTGTCAAGCCCTGATCAGGGGAGCCATTTGGGGGAGGCTAGGAGCGGAAAGAATCTGCCCCCCCCCCCCCCCAATAAATTTGATACTTCAGAATATATAGCCATCACAAGTCAGATTTAAAAAAAAAATAGAAATAGCCCAAAAGTAGCTTGTCGGATTTCTCAAAAATATTGATGTAGAAACATTATCATTAAATAAACACATTAAGAGGCTACTTCACTCACGGGACTACTTCTCTTCACCCGCTTGCTAATGTTAATCCTATGGAACAGTTATTTTACAATATCTCGTTTGCATCTAAATATTTTTAAATGATTTTTTTTAGCATTGAATAGCTGAGGTTGATCTCTATGCAGGCCGTTTTTTACTTTTTCAATTTTGTTTACAGATTTCTTTTTTTGTTATTTTTTTTATGAGGATACTTTTACTTTCGGAACCGGTTTCGAAAGTCACAGTATCCTCAGAAAGTCACAGTATCCTCATCATATGACAGAGGAAAACAAATACGGGCAAAGCATTTCTTTTTTCATATGATGCCAGGCGGCCATTTTTATTCAAAATTATTTTTTGGAATAAAATTGCATAAAAGTTACATTTTTAAAAAGAGCATTCAAAAAAATTGTTTGCTTGAGAGATGAGTTACATTAAAAAATGTACAAATTCTGAGGTAACTTCAGTGGAAATTACGTTAACAGCCGAATATCTCAATCTATTAGAGTAAATAAACACAGGAGATTCGTTCATTAAGAGTAATAAAAATATTAAACCATGGAGGTAATCATTCGCAAAGCAAGATCTCCATGATGAATTTTGCAGCGCTGTCTGGTGTAGAAAAAAAATTCGCATTTGTAAACACGACATACGTAATAAGAAAAAAAAACGGCATGCTAATTTCGCTCATAGCAGACGATATAATTCATTTCACTGAAATAATAAGGATGATTTTTTACATTGTGAAACTAGTTATAAACGAACGCTCTTCATATGTCACGTTTGAAGTACAATTTCCATCTTGTTTTTATATTGTAATAAATTTACCTTTGCCTATTACACATAAAAATTCATTTAATCCAAATTTGTCACTGTCTAAGATTTACCACATGGTGTTTAAACATTACCCCAAGGATTGTATAAGACCTATTCCATCATGAAACAATCCAACAATGTCTTTTTGAGAAGCATATACTCATCTCAGTCTATGAATCTTGGAATTTTCTGCTAATAGATTCAGAGAAGACAGTTCTTTCTTTAATATGCCATTTAAAATCCGAAACTAAAATAAATAAATATCTGCTATAAACAAATTTGAAAAAGTTGAAAGTCAAAGTTGGTGGGTATTTTTTCAGAGGCATTTTAATAGCAAAATAGAAAAAGTTGCAGGATACAGCTTAGGAATTTTTTATACGAGAAAAAGGAGTATATTCAAACACAAGAAGCGAATACAGTTAACAGTTTTTAAACATAAAGTGCGTCTAAGAATTACTCCGAAATTTTGTGTCTAAAAATTACTCCAGTCATTCCTATGATTTCAAATTCGTAAAAATGAGAAAGAAAAATATTTAAATTTTTTTGGACATACGCGCATAAAATTCCCCCTAAAGGTATTCAGACAATTGCAAATGTTTGGGAAATGATATTACAAAGTTTAAACTGATTTGTTAATTTAAGACTTTTATATCAAAGATTTATTTTACATAATGTAACATTTAAACCAGCTATTCAAATGCGCCAGTTTCCTTTTAGAGAAAGATATTAAAAAAAAAAGAAACTAGTATATTGTGGCCATCACAAAACTTTTTTTCTATATAAAGTCGTCTGCAACCAAAATTAAATGACAATCTATTCATTCTTGAGATAAAGCTGTCGCGGAAATCAGAGCATAGCAGAGACGCCTGTTGTGCGGTATACACCCAAACTCAATAAAAATCTTTTTATGTCAAGGTCTAACAGAATATGAAGTTTGGGGATATTCCGTGCATTAGAAGTCGAAATTTTTCATGAATCCGATACTGTGCTGTCTTCTAAAAAAAAACCCATTTTTTGAAATTTTCTCTATATGAAGTCTAATAAAGAATTTTAAAAAAATTAAACATGGCTAAATTTTCACAGCTTGTTCTGACTAAGATTTTAATGTTGAGCAATTTTCATTTTATCACTTTATTACAAAATGGCAGCCAAGTAAGCGAGAATTAAAAAAAAAAACCCACTTTTCCAAAAAATAACCCATGTTATCTGAAAAACACCCACACCTGACATAATCAGCTGAAAATGAAGCATTTTATTACATATTAATGGTTTAACATAAAAGAAATAAAAATTTATGTAGATCATTCTAAATTACTATTATAACAAGAAAATCTGTAAAAATGAAGCTCGCGTTTGCCAGAATTCTGCAATTGTTAGTTTAAATTATTTTTAAATTAAATAAGCACTCCTTAGATATTTTTAAATATTTATAATAGTCTAATTGATTCATAAAAGCAGAACAAAAAAAATGACTTCAGTGAAATATTTGATGTAGTACTAGAGAGGGTTTTTTTAGGAAACATTTCACTGTAGGTTTTTTTTAGAAGACAGGACAATAGTTTCTTGTAAAGATAAAAGAAAGTAAATATTGTTTGAATTCCCTTAGAAAAGGATTAGTAAGACAGGAAGAATATGTTTCATATTGTTTGGACGAACCACCCAAATTAAAACAAATCTATACAGCTAATTCCGAATACCTCGCTAATATATCGACACAATTTCAATATAATTGGCTACTTTTTGCCACAATTAACGCTGGACAAACATACATACAGACAGAACCAAAAAACTTCACGTCTCTCCACAGTAAGCCTTCACTTCACGTTTCTGCATTTACTTTAATTTCAGTTGTAGGCTAATGCAAATGAAGTGAAATGAAGTGATGTTCTTCGTTAAGTGGCTTCGTTTGTTTACTACGATTACCTCGTATGAAACCTTTTAAGTGGATTTTATCCATGTTCATTTTCTGTAGATGTCCGAGAAATGCTAAAGCTTTTTGCGTAAACAAAAAGAAGTTGCATATAAGGATGGATAAATGTGGGCTCTTTTTTCGGAGCCCGAACCCGGCGATTTAAAATTCGAGTCCGAGCCAGACACCGAAAGTATGCAATAGAAATTTGTTAATAACATTTTTAAATTATTTCAAGAAGAATTTTCTCATTCAAAAATATATTTTTACCTATAAATAAGTTTTAATTCTTAATGCTCCCTGATGACAACGTTTCGTGATTTCCATCTCCCTGAAAATATGTCTAAAATAGCAAATTTGTTATTTATACCCAACCACTGGCAGAAATCTGCAAAAGTCACAATTCTTATTCTTTTAAAATATGATTGTACAACCATGACAGAAAGGCGTGAGTTATGTTTGCTAATAAGAGAACTTCAAACAGAAAAAAAGGATAGACAAGGGATATTGCACTGCTTCTTTATTCACTCACAGTGCAAATGCTTCAGAATCCGATTTCTCCTTATATCCCATCTATAACACACATATTTCCTTTCAAAGTGATTTTTAAAGGATTGCAAAACACTTTAAGAAACTTAGACTACATCCTTGTTTTTGAAATAGCAAGAATTTTTTTTTTTTTTTTTCAATTTGTGCATAAATAAAGTTTTCACTTTGAACCCGAGCTGGAACCCGAAGACAGGTATACAAATCGAGGCCGAACCCGTTTTGGGATCAGGCTGAGTCCGTCTCTTTCTCTAATGGTCACACTTAAGGAATTTATTTTAAAATATTTTTTTTATTAATTGTTATAATTATTATATTCAATTATATTAATCTATCAGTTATATATTCCGTAAAGTATTTCTTTAAAAAATATTTTTTAATTAAATAATTATTATATTCCATTATATTAATCTAGCAACAATATTTAATAAATCTAATTATTAGTCATATTCCCCATTGTGAATCCAAATTTTAAATGTAACAACAGAAATGAATCAAAACATACAAAATTTCAGTAATGGAAACCCAACGCAAAGTAATAGATAACTTGTTTTTATGTTTGTATTTAGAAGAAAACTTGATGAAAGCATTAGTAATAACACAAAATAAAATTAATAAAATTTTTGTGAGAATGGATAAAATAATTGGTCAACTCAGTTATAATGCGGACGAAGGGACCGCAACATTTTCTCGTTATAGCAGAGTTCTTGCAATAATCAAGTTTAAGATTTCGTGCATAAGAAAATATTTAGTTAATTTATTAATAAATATACAGAATGATTAATCAGAAGACAGTTTTACAGAATGATAAATTCAAGTGGCCCGGAGGAAGACTCCCCCCCCCCCCCCCGAAGCTTTAAAATGTCCCCGCTAGAAAATTTGATAATTATTTTTTGGTTATGGTCTAAAAGTGCGAATTCCCCCCGGAACTCCATAATGTCCCCTTTCCTGAGGAAAATATCTGAATTCAAAATTATTTTACATTTGTGAGTTTGTAGGACTGAATTAAATTAGATTAAATTAATAATGATAACTTTACATTTAATTTTATAAGGTTTGGAATATTAATTTATAAATACGAAAAACTCTTTAGAAAAGTTAAAATTATTTGTAAAAAAAATTAGTCTATTCTAGATCTTTAATTTACAAACATCTCTTGATAATTTTTTAAGGACCTGACCCACTTTGATTGTGGACACCTCATTTCAGCGCAATTATCATTTAACTTTTTAATAAATCTTAAATTTAAAAGATTTCCTAGCATGTTTTTCGAGAGGAAAAAATAAATAAACCACGACGCTTGTATATTAAAATAAGAAATTTCTTTTAATAAAACATACTATACTGTAGGTAATTAGAATTATTATCTTTTATCTGTAAAGCCTCATTAAATTAATATTTTAAAGTAATCTTTAATTTCTTTTAAGAAAGAAACTAAATAATCGATTTAGATCATTAATGACAAAATATACAGAATATTAATATACAGAATCACAAAAAGAGAATAAAGTTGCCAGAAAATATGATCTAAAATGAGAAAAACGAACATAAATGACATACTAATATAGCATTCTCACAACTTAACATAATCTCCCATGTCAAAAACTGATTTCTAAGAAATGATTGATGACTTTTTTTTCTTGTGGCCGCGTTTTTATTTTTCTCTCAAGAAAATATCGTTGGTATTAATAATAGCAATTCCCAACTAAACAAGCCCATCTATCTATGTCACTTCGTAAATAGTAACCATTTTTATATAAGAAGGCGAAAAATATAATTAAAAAGCTAAATTAATTTTACTTATCGAACCAACAGTAGATAACAAAGTTTATCTGTAGGTGATTTATAATTTTGCAACTATTTATTACTTTCTTCTATCTTTACAAAAATAAATATTGGATTCATGAAAATTGTTTTGTCTTTCATAATATCCCATTAAAATTAATATTTTAAAATAATTTTTAATTTCTTCGAAGAAAAAAAAACTAATTAATCCATTTAGATCAGTTTAACTATACTATATAGAATCACAAAAAAAAAAAAAAAAAAGAATAAAGTTGCCAGAAAATATGATGTAAAATGAGAAAACGAACAGAAATGATATACTAATATAGCATTCTCACAACTTAACATAATATCCCATGTCAAAAACTGATTTCTAAGAAATGATGGAAGACTTTTTTCTTGAGGTCGAGTTTTTCTTCTTCTGCCAAGAAAATATCGTTGGTATCAATAGCAATTCTCAACTAAACAAGCCAATCTATCTGTGTCACTTCGTAAATATTATTCATTTTTATATAAGAAGGCGAAAAATATAATTAAAAAGGTAAATTAATTTTATTTATCGAATCAACAATAGATAACAATGTTTATCTATAGGTGATTATAATTATTATTTTGCAACTTTTTATTTTGTCTTCCATAATATCCCATTAAAATTAATATTTTAAAGTAATTTTTAATTTCTTCGAAGGAAAAAAACTAAATAATCCATTTAAATTAGTTTATCTATATCCAGAGTAGCAAAAAATTTAAAAAGTTGCCAGAAAAGATGACGTAAGAATTTAAAAAAAAAAGAAAGAAAAGAAAAAAGAAAAAAAAAGAATGAAAAATTCCAGAAATGACAGACTAATATCGCATTCAACTTAACATATTCTCCAGTGTTCAAAACTGATTTCTAAGAAATGATTGACGACTAATTTCTTGTTGCCAACTTTCTCTTTTTCAGCTAAGAAAATATATTTCGTGTTATACGATAGCAATTCCCAACTAAACAATCTCACCTGTGTCACTTCGTAAATATAGTTCATTTTTACATAAAAAGGCGAAAAATATAATTAAAAAGCTAAATTAATTTTACTTATCGAATCAACAATAGATAACAATCTTTATCTGTATACGTAATTATAATTTTTATTTTGTAACTTTTTATTTTGTCTTCCATAATATCCCATTAAAATTAATATTTTAAAATAATCTTTAATTTATTATAAGATAAGAAAATGTAAATAATCCATTTAGATTATTTGAACTGTATCCAGAATAGCAAAATAAATAAATAAAGTTATCGGAAATGTGACGTAAAATGCGACTAATATCGCATTCTCACAACTAATTAAAAAGTAATTTCTAAGAAATGGTTGAGAACTAATTTCTCGATACCTACTTTTTCTTTTTCCTCATCAAAGAAAACATCTTTGATGTTAATAATAGCAATCTCCAACTAAACAAGCCCATCTATCTGTGTCACTTCGTAAATATTAATCATTTTTATATAAGAAAGCGAAAAATATAGCTAAAAAGCTAAATTAATTTAATTATCGAATCAGATATATAGATAATAATGTTTATCTATAGGTCATTATAATTTTTTATTTTACAACTTTTTATTTAGTCTTTAATAAATTCCCATTAAAATTAATATTTTAAAATAATTTTTAATTTCTTATAAAAAACTTTAAATAATCTACTTAGATTATTTCAACTATATCGAGAATAGGAAAATAATTATAAAGTTATCGGAAAATGTGACGTAAAATAAGAAAAAACAAACGGAAATGACAGACTAGTGTCGCATTCTCACAACTTGACATACTCTCCAATGTCAAAAAGTTATTTCTAAGAAATGATTGAGAATTAATTTCTTGAGACCGACTTTTTCCTTTTCTTCTAAGAAAACATCTACAAGGTTAATAATAGCAATCTCCAACTAAACAAGCCCATCTATCTGTGTCACTTCGTAAATATTAATCATTTTTATATAAGAAAACAAAAAATATAGCTAAAAAGCCAAATTAATTTAATTATCGGATCAAATATATAGATAATAATGTTTATCTATAGGTAATAATAATTTTTTTTTACAACTTTTTATTTGGTCTTCAATAAATTCCCATTAAAATTAATATTTTAAAATAATTTTTAATTTCTTATAAAAAACTTTAAATAATCTACTTAGATTATTTCAACTATATCGAGAATAGGAAAATAATTATAAAGTTATTGGAAAATGTGACGTAAAAAAAAAAAAAAAAAAAAAAAAACGGAAATGACAGACTAGTATCGCATTCTCACAACTTGATATACTCTCCAATGTCAAAAAGTTATTTCTAAGAAATGATTGAGAATTAATTTCTTGAGACCGACTTTTTCCTTTTCTTCTAAGAAAACATCTACAAGGTTAATAATAGCAATCTCCAACTAAACAAGCCCATCTATCTGTGTCACTTCGTAAATATTAATAATTTTTATATAGGAAAGCGAAAAATATAGTGAAAAAGCTAAATTAATTTTACTTATCGAGTCCACGGTATAGATAACAATGTTTATCTATAGGTAATTGGAATTTTTATATTGAAATTTTATATTTTGTCGTCCATATAAATTTCCATTAAAATTAATATTTTAAAGTAAACTTTAATTTCTTCTACGAAAAAATTAAATAATTCATTTAGATTATTTCAACTATATACATAATCTCAGGAAAAAAAATGCACAAAGTTGCCAGAAAATATGACGTAAAATGAGAAAAATAAACAGAAATGACAAGCTAATACCGCATTCTCACAACTTAACATATTCTCCAAAAAATGCTAAGCAACGATTGATGACTATTTTCTTGAGGCCGTCTTTTTCTTTTTCTGCCAAAACAAATATGTTTAGTGTTATGTGAGAGCGGTATTCAACTAAACAGGCCAATCTATCTGTGTCACATCCTAAAAATTAATCAAATTAATTTTTTGCTACATAGCAAATCAAAGATAGATAAAAAAAATTTATCATTTAAGGGGACCTTGTAACCTTGACAAAAATTGACGAAAATATATATTTTCCAATTTTTTTTATTAAAATGAATATAGACTAGTTTATTCTGGCAAAGTTACGTAAAGATCAGATAATTAACAAGTTGGAAATTGTATGTTAAACGTGACAAATTAGGTGTGTTCGTACTATAATTAGTTTTACAATGTAAAAAAAAAATATATATATATAGTTGTTATTTCAGTGAAATGAATTATATAGTCTATGAAATGAGCAGGTCTTTCCTCTTATTTATTATGTATGCCTCGTTTACAGACGCGAATTTTTTTTCGACACCAAACAGAGCTGCAAAAACTCACCTGCAAAAATTGGAGATCTTGCTTTGCTAATGGTTTAATATTTTTAAGACTCATAATGAAAGAATCTCTTATGTTTACTTACATTAATGGATTGAGATTTTAGGCTATCAACCTAATTTCCACTGAAGTTATCTCAGAATCTATACATATTTGAAACATACACAACTATACATCTCTCAAACAAACAATTTTTTTGAACGATCTTACTAAACATGTAACTTTTATTCAATTTTATTAGAAAAAATAATTCTGAATAAAAATGGCCTCCTGGCATATGAAAAAAGAAATGGTCAGCCCGTATTTGTTTTCCTCAGTCAAACGACTTGTGTTTTCATTATATGGGGCAAAATCGCTTGCAATGTATTTTAATGATGTTATTCTATTTAAAATATATTGAAATTGATATGCATCATTGAGGTACAACTACAAGAAGCTTTCTGTACAATAGGGTGTGCATAGCATTTTATAGTTCACGAGCAGGGAAGACCGAGCTATGCTCGGTCAAAATTATATTTGAGTTCAAATATCATGACCCATGACCAAAATGACCCACTAATTGAATTTTCTCGAACATGTGACTTAGCCCAACAGTCTTCTCGTGCCCGAAAACCATAGGATGCAAAATTTAGTGCAAATTGAACCTATTTTTAGATCTATACCCACAATGACCCAGAAATGACCCACTAATCGAATTTTCTCGAACATGTGACTTAGCCTAATGATTTTCGCGTGCCCGAAACTCGTAGGATACAAAATTTAATCAAAATCGTAAAAGCCGTTTTTTAGATAAAATTAATTTGACCCGCTTTGACAAAAAAATGACCCACTAATCGAAAGTTCTCGAACATGTGACCCAGCCCAATAGTCTTCTCGTGCCCGAAAATAGTCGGATACAAAATTTCGTCAAAATCGTTTGAACCGTTTTTTAGATAAAATTAGCTTGACCATGACCCAAAATGCCCCACTAATTGAATTTTCTCGAACATGTGACCTAGCCCAACAGTCTTCTCGTGCCCGAAAACCATTGGATGCAAAATTTAGTGTAAATTGAGCCGCTTTCTAGATCTTGACCCAGAATGACCCAGAAATGACCCACTAATCGAATTTTCTCGGACATGCGACCTAGTCCATGTAGTCGACCTTTTATCGTGCTCGAAACTCGTAGGACACAAAATTTAATCAAAATCGGTAGAGCCGTTTTTTAGATAAAATTAATTTGACCCGCTTTGATCCAAAAATGACCCACTAATCGAAAGTTCTCGAACATGTGACCCAGCTCTCGTGCCCGAAAATAGTCGGATACAAAATTTCGTCAAAATCGTTTGAACCATTTTTTAGATACAATTAGCTTGACTATGACCCAAAATGACCCACTAATTGAATTTTCTCGAACATGTGACATAGCCTGTGAGAATGTTTCGAAGTCAATTGTGTCTTCTGGCAGTTTTTTTTGGAAGTAAATAATCATAATAACTTTGCGTCGTTTTTTTTAGCAGATAACCCATAGTTCTCCTCCCGTGTAAAGGATAATAAATAAACAGATGATTTCCATGGAATGTTTTTATTCTAAGAGAAAGAGAGTTGAAAGTTTGAGGTGGCCCCCTCGGCACTCAGAACATCATGAAAGTTTAGATCTTCTCCGTACTCGAGATAAAAAGGATCTGCCTTAATTTTTACAATACATTCGCCGATGCTTTGTTTTCCACACCAAATATACATGTGTATCGCACATTTTTCGCCAGAAAGAATTTCGGACAGTTAGGCATCTGGCATATTAATTTACAGGGGGGAATGAATCAAAGGAGTGCCATGCCTGGCTACTTATTGCTATTTTCGTAATTTTTGGAGCAGCAATCTAATGAATGTTATGAGAAAGAAGTCAGATGTGGCTTTCTGTATATGAATTATTTTGATGAGCATATAGAATTTTAGCAGTTGGGAATTAATTAAAGACAGCATTTACATTGAAACCAGGAAGTTAATATTCTGCATGGTCAAAAGCGTAAATGTAAAAACGTTTTGAATTTATCATTAAGTTTTCCAGACAGAAAGCAAAGTTTGAAAGGATAATAATGAAAATATCTAACGTACATATTAAACAATTTTGCAGCTGCATTTATGCAGAAAAGGAAGATCATTTTTGCGGTAAAAGCCAGACATAAAAATGACAGAAAAGAAACGCTAATGTATTTGATGAAATATAATTGCTTTTAATCTTTAAAATAGAAAGGGTTTAAATAAAAATTTAATTAATATTTAGGAAACATAAGGGAACTATAAATTTTGAATAATAATGAAAATATGTGTATGATCTTCATCATATACATATACTCCCCCTTCATAAGAAAAAAAATACTGACCTTGTTGCGATACACATGTGTACACACTGAAAACAAGCTGTAATATTCATAAAACAAACATTTCAAAGCCTAGGAGACCACCATACAAAAATAAGTATTAAACACATAAAAATCATATAAAAATATAAACACGTACTTGATTTTAAAAAAATTAGCACTTTGTTGTGCAAGGTATACCAAATTCAAATGTCTTGTCTGCTTATACAATATATACGTATAGCCATAACAGTTCCAAAATGCAGACACAATTAACATTTTCCTTTTATTTTAATAAATTCACGTCATAAACGACGGATAAAGGAAATGGCCAATATATAATAATGCTATATATTTTTAAGGTGTACACATAAATATATAGAATGCTAGCAATTGTTATTATACATGATCATGATAAAAAATTACCTGCAGGCTAATTTGATGAGGCAGTTGTTTAGCCTTCATATTAAAAAAAATTTAAATCATCAACACAAAATAATATCTTGACGTGCTGATAAAATCTTAAAGTCAGCATATGAATAAAATATATATTTTTAATATAACATATAAAAATGTAAAAGCAAAAAGAAAAAAAATATGCATCTGTACTAAAAACTGTGTACAGAAATAAAACATACACCAATATTTACATTCAACTAGAGAAAAATGGACACTGTATTTTGATATTGAAAAACTACACAATTTTTTACTGGATACTGCCAATTGCCATGAAATCTTTAAAATAAAAATACAAACTTTGATTGTGTTTGATAGAAATGCAAAGACTAACTCTCTTAATACTTTAAAAAATAAATAACAAGTCATAAATAATTAGATATTTAATTAGATATGTTAGGCTGAAATATCTTGAGGTATAAAATTGTATAGCCAATGAAATTGTTGTACATGTTGCAACTATATACCTAACCTTAAAAAAAATCCTATCAACGTGAGCAAAAGTGACAATTGTAAATATGGAAAAATAAATAAAGTTTATAATTTTTTTAACAATAAAATTTAAAAACTATTATTTAAATTTAAAAATAAAGCTATGTGAACAAATGCAATTTAAAATGCCAAACAGAAGTGAAAAGGTAAGCGCATTATTTTTTTTTGTGATACAATAAAGTACATGTGTAAAAGAAGAGAAAGAGATGTATGCAAGACTTATCGTCGACCATATGAAGGAATCTTGACAACCTTTGCATATGAAAAGCCTGCAAAAAGCATTTGTGTAAGTTGTTCTAAAATATGGAGTACTTCATGAAAATCACATATACCAAACAATTACTTACCAATCCAAATCAAAATCGGTAGAGCCGTTTTTTAGATAAAATTAATTTGACCCGCTTTGACCCAAAAATGACCCACTAATCGAAAGTTCTCGAACATGTGACCCAGCTCTCGTGCCCGAAAATAGTCGGATACAAAATTTCGTCAAAATCGTTTGAACCATTTTTTAGATACAATTAGCTTGACTATGACCCAAAATGACCCACTAATTGAATTTTCTCGAACATGTGACATAGCCCAACAGTCTTCTCGTGCCCGAAAACCTTTGGATGCAAAATTTAATGTAAATTGAGCCGCTTTTTAGATCTTGACCCACAATGACCCATAAATGACCCACTAATCGAATTTTCTCGGACATGCGACCTAGCCCAATGCTTTTATCGTACTCGAAACTCGTAGGACACAAAATTTAATCAAAATCGTTAGAGCCGTTTTTTAGATAAAATTAATTTGACCCGCGTTGACCCAAAAATGACCCACTAATCGAAAGTTCTCAAACATGTGACCCAGCCCAATAGACTTCTCGTGCCCGAAAATGATCGGATACAAAATTTCGTCAAAATCGTTTGAACCGTTTTTTATTTAGATACAATTAGCTAGACCATGACCCAAAATGACCCAAAATGACCCACCAATCGAATTTTCTCGAACATGTGACGTAGCCCAATGGTTTTCTGGTGTCCCAAAACGCTAGGATACGAAATTTCGTCAAAATCGTTAGAGCCGTTTTTAAGATAATTTTTGCATATATATATATAACCACCCACAAGATTTGCTCGTATTAGAATATATGATTTACAGGGACACACAAAATAATTCTATTACATTACTGTCTGTCAGCGATATTTGTTGGAAGTGCAATTTAACTAGTTTGTTGCATATTCTTGTTATATAATTCTTTATTATTTAGCTGCAATTTAGCTGCAAAAGGGCTGCACAAAATAATTCGAGTACAGCGAATTTCCGTTTATTGACGGAAATTCCTACACTGTAAAACAATTTCGTAAAATTTTAGTAGATGTACCGTAAATTAACGGCACTTGTACCGTTTTCACTCTTTACGGTATGAGTACCGTACTTCTAAGGTATATTAAGCGTAAAAAAAACCGTATATGTGCCATTTCGATTATAAGCGGTATTTATAGCGTAAAATGATTGTTTTTTCAGTAAAAAATCGCTATTTATACTGTAAAATAATTATTTTTCAGTAAGGAAAAAGCTGGCAGCCCCGCCTCGGTGTACGGCAACCCCTGAAGTGAAGCTCTTGCTCTTGTTACGTAATCCGTGCAGGCCTGGGGAGAGGGGGGAGTGCAGCCGATATTACACATACTTTAAATATTTTACGGTACATATACCGTCCAGTTAAATTACGATACATATACTGGTCACAAAGTTGCCAATATATGTACCGTAATTTTTGACCAAAATTTTTTACAGTGTAAAAGGGAATTTTCAACTGTGATTTTTGCGTTTTCTAACTGAACTAAATTTTAGCATGCTATTCAGTATAGATACAAATCTATAGATCATATACAGGGCTTTACAAAAGAATTTTAATATTTTTTTCTGACTATGGGCAGTCATTGCTAAAATTGGGTTTTCAAATGTATTACAATTTTAACAAATTCCTTTTTTAGATATCATTTTGCACGTTATTAAATGGGGAAGTTTTGTTACGGTGTTCTGAATATGTTGGAAAGTGTTTCATAATCTATGCTTGACGCATGATTTTTCGTTCTTGTTTGTATACGACGTGAAAAGAAAGCCTTTACTTTACAGATAATGAACATTAATTTCAGAAGTGGGATCTACTGATGATAAAACATTATTTTTAAATGGAAAAAATTTGTTTCAATCATAAAAAATTATGATTACATGATTACATGAAAATCACTTCATTTTCTTATTTCTGATCCCCTGTTTAATGAACAAAGATAAAAATGAGTCTAATTTTTAATAAATATCTCATTCGTTAAATTTGGTGAAATTCCATCCCATAGATGCCAAAGTATAGTTACGACAGAACGAGCGGAAAAAAGCACAGCAGCGCCACCTGTTGATTGAAATACACCCAAACCTAATCAGTTTTGATTTATGTCAATGTCTAACTGAATATGAACTTTGATGAAATTCCATGCCTTAGATGCCGAGATATAGCTATCACGAAAATCGTGAAAAAAAAGGCAGCATACTAGCGCCATTTGCTGGGCGATATATACCCAAACCTGCGCTTGGAAAAATATTGCTAATCGAGTCCACAATTGCTGCAATTTAGTGAACATAGTTTGCAATATTATTAGTCCATTCTTGTAATTCTCATAAACTCTTAACCTACATTGTTGGCTTCTTTTTACGCCAACTTTTGGCTGTGGACATGATTATCGAATATTAGCCTTATAGATTTTGCAATGAAAATTATAGCTGTATCTCATTTTCTATTGTGTAGAAATGCACTAAATTTAATACTTGAGCTTAAAGATTAACAATGTATAGGTTGACTTAACTTTAAATTTTAATACCCATCAGGGGGCGCTGTTGTTCTGCTCTTTTTTTAGTTCACTGCTCACTGTAACTCTGTGTTAAATTTCAAAAAATGCATCGCACTTTATATTCATAATCGTTGATGCTATTATAAATTAATATATTAGAATGTTATAGAAGAAGCTTTAATGATGGCCACATCATTCTAATGTATTTACTGTTATTACTTTCTTCTATATACACTTACTTTCTATAGTAATTTCTTCTGTGTGGGATAAATGAGAAGTAACAACAACAATAAAATAAACTCAGCGAATTAATAATATCCACAAGCTACGATAAAGGCGATGAGTTCACGCAATGCAAGAAGAAAAGCAAGTAATCACGAACAAGTGTTCTATAGATTTTAGCCATGATTGTTGGTTGAATTTTGATGCAATGCTCAGGGAAGCTTGATAATTTATGTTTATATATTGAAATACGAATGTTTGTATCGTTCACAAATAGTAATCCAGTTACATATTTGTAAACCTTTTTGTTTATATTACATTTGAAGAGTCTTCTGTTGTGTTGAAACTATTATTCATCATAATCCAGCATACATAACAAGACAAATTGCACAAGAAAATATTGAAATCACTAAAATTTTCAACCTTCCTCCTTTTTTTTTCTTTTTTTTAGGGATTTACTAGTGTTGGAAAGTTTTGAACACAATTGGACTATTTTTGGAAAAGTCTGTTTGTTAATCTGTGTGAGACAATCTTAATCTCTCTATCTCAATAACTAGTACACGGAAATTAATAAAACTTTGTAATCTGACTTTGCATGTGAATTCACAAAATAAGGCGTTGTTGAACTATGCCTAATTAATATATTAAAATAACATATACGAAAGTTTTGGGATGGCCACAATATACTAGTTTAAACATGTCAAGATTAAAAAAAAAAAGCAATTCAGAAATATAACAATTTAGAAATATGAAAAATTTAAAAGTAAACTTTTACAGATCTTTTTCAAAATGGAGAATTTAAACAAATTTTGATCAGGGACGCTCTGAACCCCTCCCGCTCCCCTTACACCCGTTTAATATAGAATTTGAACACATAATCGTAAAAATAGAACTAAAAATTGTCTTCCACAGGAGGGGGTGGGGAAAAGACAGGATTGCTCAGACCCCCTTTCCCGCTTTTCCCCTAGAAAAATTCTTGATGAAGGACACAAAAAGTTCTTATTTTCTTATAAAGCTGGTGTTTAATCATTTTAAGTCACTTGAGAAAATACACTTTTATTATATTTTAGTCAAAATCATCACAGATCACAATTAATTAAATTTGAAAGTCCAGGGAGGGGGAATTTCCCTCTCTTACGGCCTCCCGCGTTATGGTGTGTATATTTGGGTCCACATTGGAATATACATTTCATTCTTTCTGGACTTTTGGTTGAGCATGTGTGTTTTTCAATGATAGAAACACACCGCACGTTGCTGAAGAAGACTATTTTTTTCAACACCGCGAAATCATAGAAAACACCCCTTAAAAAGTGCCTAGATGCCACTATCCTATTGCAAAATGTTCAAACAATTGCTCTTAATTCCATCTGAAAAGTTGACGTTTAATCTAGGTAGATAGATAAAACCCTGTAGAAACCATTTTTTTATACAGAATAACGAACGGAGATTAAACTAAAATATAAGCAAGAAAAAAAAAACTGGTTTTTACATCTTATATTTCCGGCAATCTTATAAACATAATGACATCTTGCAAACATAGCATAACGACATAATGACATAAGCAAACATAATGACTTTTACAAACATAATGACATTATATTTTATCAAGACATGCATTAAATAAATGTATACAAGATAAACATTTGTACAAAACCTTTTTTAAATTAATCTTATATGTGGATCATTCTCTGAAAAGTGGTTGTATTTAAAAAAAAATGAACCCAAATGAAATTTCCTAAAAATAGATTTACCTTACATACTCTAATTAAAAATCTTTCGAGTTTTTTAAAATGTATTTTATTGCATTAGATTAAAAATCTTTCGAGTTTTTTAAAATGTATTTTATTGCATTAGATTAGTCTAATTTTATTATATGGTACATATATACGTAAGTGGATTCAGATCATTGCCTCATACATTAAAATTATAAGGGAATAATTATTAGGGAATGATGAAACACTTGTGAAAATCATTTTGTACAAAAATGATTAGGTTTAGGTATGTTTCAATTGCTAAAGATTTTTTGAAACACAATTCCAATAATATATTAAAAGAAAAAATATATTTGCTATTATTAAATTTATAATAGATGAGGGAATGAATGATAGGTAATAAAAATACTTTGATATAATACTTGAAAGCCGTGTGCTAGCTAAGAATGTTGTTGAACCAAGAAGGTTTTATTACTTTCCTTTACAAACTATCATACGCCTTTACAACGCATGTACTGCAATTATGACTGAGTTAATAGGGACAAATTTATAGTAATGTGAGGGGATGATGTCAATACTAGGAACCAGAGCTTTACAATTTTGATAAAATCTGGCAGCCAACAAAGAAAATCTGGTTGCCAGTAAAATATATTCCCCACCCCCACCCCCGTCATTGACTTTCACAAAACAATTTTTTTTTTTATGAATTAATTGCGAAATAATTATAACAAGCATAGTTTAGAATTATTAACTACATAATTTAGAATAATACATGACTTAGAAAGATAATATCTTCAGTTTCCTGATGAAACTTATCAAAATATATCTCTATAAAAAAGAAAGAAAGAAAGAAAAATGAAAGAAAAAAGATAAGAAATTCTGTAAAGGCTGTGTGAAAAATAACTCTTTAATTAGAACAATCAAAACCACAGGCTTATACCGCTACATTTTGCTCGAAAGACTTTTCTTCACACTCTCATTTTTGTGCTTTGATTTTGATGACTAATATAGTATGTTTTCTGCTCTTTGCAGAGATTACCAGTCGCGTCCATGAGACGATACGAGAAAGATGTAATTTTTATTTGTTCTGTTCATGTATTAAATGTCTTTGTGTGTTTCCTTAAATGACTTTGGATTTAATGTGGGAGTCTAATAAAGATGGATATAGCTGACTTATGATACACCGTGCATCCCAACGCGTACCCGCAGGTAAGAGATTTAATTTATTAGAATAATTTAAATAACATCGAAATCACTCTTACCTATATCAGATTGGTTAAGAAAAATTAACATGGCATCCCTGCCGGGATGTACGGTGCGAGTAAATATTTGTGAATTATGAAATAGTTTAGATATGTTCGAAATCTTTTTTTGAAATAAGAAATAATTTAGAAAAATTTGAAATATTATTATTTTGGAACTATTTAAAATTGAATTAGAAAAATATGAACTATATATTATTTCGACTCACACACTCACAAAAAAATATGTCTCAAGCTGAAACATTAGAAGTTCTTAAAAAAGAAGGATTATTTTAAGATCAGCAGTAACTAAAGTACTGAACAAAATTGAAAATTCGATTAAATTAGAAGATGTGTCTGCTGAAGAACTAGAAGAATATGTCGAATTGGCTTCAGACAAATTTAAGTCTTTAAAAATTACAGACAATAACATAGAATTACTGGTCAGTCCATATGATTTTAAAAAAGAATTGGAAGCAGCTGAAAACGTAATTTCTTGGAAATCGCGTGCGAATAAGAAAATAAGAGAAATAAAAGCAGGACTTTCAAATTTTAAGTCAAAACAGGAAATAAATTACGAAAATGCTTCGGATGTTGCATTTAATAATGAAGGAAATAATTATGTACGTATAAAACTTCTTAAATTAAGTATTTCAATATTTGATGGTAATATGAATGAATAGCTTACTTTTTGGAACAGTTTTGAATCTGCCATTCATAATAACAATACCTTAAATAAAATTGATAAATTTAACTACTCGCGCGCTCAATTACATGCTACGGCTTTAAGCACAATTGAAGGTTTTCCTATTTCTGAAAGTAATTACGATGTTGCTGTGTAACTATTGAAAAATAGATACGGAAATAAACAGCTGCTGATTCATACTCATATGAGTAACCTTTTGGCAACTAAGCCGTTAAGAAATTCAGCTGATATACATGTTTTTCGGAAATATTTCGACAAATTATCCGTTGAACTTAGAAGTTTAGAAAGTCTCGGAACAAATATTGAAGAAATATCTAGTGTACTGTGCACTACTATATTAAAAACAATTCCTCAAAACCTTCTCATTGAATTAAATAAATCGAAAAATGAGAAAGGTTATTACGAAATTAAAGAACTAATGAAATTTTTATCTGCTCGTTTACAAGCTAGAGAAAAAGCGATGTTAGTGTCGAACGCAATTAAGAAAGATAGCCGAAAAACTCACGCTTCTCCTGATAAGAGCATTCACAGTTTTCGAGCCAATAAGCAAAAAATATGTCCAACGGTAAATGATCTCATCGCACCAAATACGGAGGAAGATTTGACAGTATCGAAATGTGTTTTTTGTAATACTTCAAAGCATTGCTCGGTCGCCTGTCAGTTTGCAGCTGGATTATCTATTGAAGAAAGAAAAAATATTTTAATGAAGAAGGGAGCCTGCTTTAAATGTCTACAAATTAAGAAACATTTATCGCGTTTTTGTAAACAAAAAATAATCTGCGGTCATTGCGAAGGGAATCATAACATGTTATTTTGTTATAAAACAAAAGCGAATGAAAAAAACGAAAGAAAAACCCGAATTGTCGGATACTGCCCTTTTTCCGAACGAAAATTTGTCGAGCACAATTTATTTACAAACTCTGTATATTTATATAAGGAATAACGATTTTGAATATATAGTGCGTGCCATTTTAGATACTGCGTCTTCAAAATCTTATATCTCAAAATTCGTGGCCAATGAAATGGAATTAAAAGGTATAAGAAAAGTTAAAATCACGCATGGGCTTTTTGGAGGTACCAAAACAACGGTTGATCATAATTGCTATTCAATTGATTTAAGGGGTTTAAGGGGAGGAAAAAATGTCAAAATTGAGGTCATGGAACAAGGCAAAATTTGTGCTACTGTTCCTAAGATTAGAAATCTTAATTGTATTTCGGAATTAAAAGAAAAAATAATATTTTTGAGAGATATCTGTCCTGAAAGTAAAAATTGTTTATACGAACGGGATGTTAACGAAATACATGTTTTGTTCAGTGGCGCAGCCAGAATTCGGTTCTAGGAGGGGGGGGGCTTGAGTTTATAATAAAGATGGTCTCCGGTTATATGAATCATTGGTTAATGGAATCAGTCTTTTAAATGAATGAAATCATAATGCTTTTCTCCGCAATTACGTTGGTTATGATTCATTTAAACAGCGTTTGCAACATTAGAGCTACAAACTATAAAATGCACCAATGAAATAACACAAAACTATTTTTTATTTATACATTTTACCAATTTTTTTCTGACATTATTTATAAAGAAGCATGGTTAAAAATTTCCATTAAAAGCGTCCTTCATTTAAAAAAATTAAAAACAGTCTCTAATAAAAACTTCCACCACCTAACAAAAGCGCTTTCACCCCCCGCCAGAGCATCATCAGTTGTGATCTCTAACCAACTTCCTCTCCATTATATACATGACTGGTGGCTGAAGAGCTCCTCCTATCGGATTTCAATATTTTCTCTCTCTCGCTCTCTCTCTCTTCCAACATTTTTCTCCAGCGGCAATCAAGTAATGAGTGTACCATTGATTGACTGACATACAGTTACAGTCCCTGGCCAAATTATTAGACGCAGTTGTTTTTATTATAATTTATTAAATATCTGAAAAGATACATGAGGAATTATCCTGAAACTATCAAATATCAAATATAGAATGAGAGACACTTCATTCTTATTATGTCAACTTTCATAAGCTAGTATATTTGGATACAACCCCTCATCTTTTTGCTTCCTTTTGGGAACAGCGAAATTCGAGCTTATTCTATCGGCGATTACTATCAGAATTTTCAAGCTATGTTTTTGAGACTTTCATAAAAGTTGGTCTATACATTTAGCTAATATATTATGCACAGTGTATTTTGATTGAATTCGCGCATGCGCTGTGTAACAATATTTCGTAAACCTGCTCATTTTTCGTACAATTTTTATTATTTTTTAATTCTGATTGCAGGGTATTGTGTATAATTTTGTTTGTCATATTTTCTGAAAATAACTTGTTTTTATATTAAAAACTCTGCAAATTATAAGCAAAAAACGTGGTAAAATTTGGGACTGTTTTTATAAAAACGTGAATTTCTCTTCGAGTATACATGCTATCTTCATAAAAATGAACCCAAAGTATTACAATAAGCCACTTAATCATAATCTACAGTTTGAATGCTTTTTGCAATATTAGTTTTTACAGGGTTATCCAAAAGTTATTCGTTTTTCTTCAATATGTTGACGGCCCCTTATGGGGTTTCGGGAAAAAATCTTCGCGGAAATATATGACGTTTATCCTGTTGTTTACACTCCTGAAGTTTCAGGATAATTCCTCATGTATCTTTCCAGATATTTAATAAATTATAATAAAAACAACTGCGTCTAATAATTTGGCCAGGGACTGTATATTTACAATCGAATAAAATTTCAGAGAGTTCGGACAGTAACATTTTTGTGTTGTTATTTTAAAGGACACGTCGCAAAAAAAAAAAAAAAAAAAAAAAAAAAAAAAAAAAAAAAAAAAGACGCGAGAAGAAAGCATTTTTTTTTACAGCTAGATATCAATATTTTTCCACGGTCTGTAAAACCATTATATTTATAACCATGGCTTTACAAATTTGATAAAATCTGGTAGCCAGTAAAAAAATCTAGTTACCAGTAAAAAAATATAACCTGCTCCCCTCCGAAGACACTAATTTTCAAAAGCACAAAAGTTTTTATCAATTAATTGAGAAAAATAATAAGCCTATTGTAGGATTATTAGTTACATTGTTTTGAACAGTTACATTATTTAAAAATATGGTATAAACAAAGTTTTCTAATGAAATTTATCAAAATTATTTATCTATGAAAAAAAAAATGTAAAGGCTGCATTAACCAGTATGTTCAGGAAATGCTGATTGCCGAAGGTTTCAAATGTCTAGATAAGTGAGTGCTGAAAATCTATATCTGATGAGGGAGGCATGGATGAAACAGTGAAGCAGGAAAACAATTTCTGCCTATTTTCGTGTCGAAGTCAGTCAAATAATTATTTTTTATTAATTTAAAATTTGCATTTGTTAAACTTATTTTTACCTAATTAAAAATGCCGAAAATGAGAAAAAATGCCATTTATGGCCATTTCTTAGGTCAATCTTTGTACAAAAAATTATAATAATAATAAAAAAAATTGGGTTAAATAACTTGGTGGCTAGATAGAAAAACTAGGTCGCCAGTGGTGACCTGGCGACTGCATTTGTCAAGACCTGTTTATAACTGATGAAAAATTTATATAATTCAGACAACTGGGGTTATTTTTTTTTAAACTATGAAACGAGAGACCCTTACGAGGAAAAGAAACAAACAAACAAACAAAAAAAAAACCAAACAAGAAGGTGTCTTTTAAAAATGCTTTTCTGTCTAATAATCAATATTTTTTAGTGAACATTTTATTTAAAAATATAAAATTGATATAAGATATATAATCATACAAATTTGAGGTAATTATCATGAGCCCAGGCACCGCCGGACGGGTCAGCTAGTATCATTTTAATGACATGCAGATAGCATTCGTTAAAATGTAATAAGTGTAAATCAATGCATAACTAATATATTGCTGATCAATTTAAATTAATGCATGGTTAGCGTAAAATTGCGTGTAATTATAGATTGTATTTTTCTAAAAAAAAAATGCATTTAACGCACATTTAACGCCTTTTTTTTTTCAAAATCCATACTCACAGGCAGGGCTTAAATTCTAGGAAAAAAGAGTACCGGAGCTCATACATATACGCTATAAGCAAGAACCCGAAGGCTCTCATCCTGTGAAGAAACATATCGGAGACTTGAGACTTCCATGAAAAAAAATATTTTATTTGAAGAAAGATAATTTTAAAAATGAGGCGGTTCCCCAGTACTCAGAACGTCTATATCTTCACATCATGAAAACTGAAAATCGAATGCCTTTTATTGAAATGCCACAAATTTATCCACGTCGACCCATAGGGTACAGTAGAAAATTTGTTAGGGAGAAACACATTCTAATTTTTTTGAACGCAAACCACCAAACCAGATTACCATATCAGCATCTTTATAACAACAGAAAACTAACTGTCCGAACTTAACATCTGCAGGAATTTTAGCATGCAGATGTATCGAGAAATAGACTATGCATTTTATCTTTCTTTATTTATTCTGTGATCCAAAATGTATGCATTAGGAAGACACGCAGATGCCAAACTGAAAATGATTTCATTTCTCACATGAAAACCGCAAGCACATACGAAAGAAAGAATTTAGACATGTACATTAATTGAAAAATGATCACTTCGAGCTGCGATAAAAGAGTTATTGAATTATTGAATTTTAAATAGAACGGAAAGAGATTTTCTTTTCACAGAAGCGCGATAGAATTAAAAATAGCTAAAAGAGGAACCACAACTAATTTATAAAATTTTAACGATAAATATACGAATCTCCATCATAAGCAAGACGTCGTTGCTACATTACCAACAAATGAAATATAGTCTTTAAATTTATCTACAGACCCCCTACGAAACAAATGATTCGAAAGAAACACCGATTGCAAAAATCTGCTCATAATCGAAAAATAGCTTTTTATAACTTTAAGTACTTTTTTTAAATTCTTACTTTTGCAAAGATTTTTTTCCTGGGTACGCACATAACTTGGTCTTAGATATAACTGAGAGCAAAAAACGCAAAAAAAGCCGCTTGAAACTGAGATAGACTTACAATGTGTATGTTTTTTTTTTCTGGAATTCGATGATCTGTTATTGTTTCGAACGTGGAACAAAGACAGAAATGCAATTAAGAAACAGACCACTGTATGCTATATAACTCAAAGCGTCTCTGTGAGAGTATATGATCCATCTTTTACTATAAGACGTCTCGACAAAGTGACGCAGTCCAAAAATCAAGTTTTGACATAACCTATGCGTGTAATATGCGCTTTCACAGTTTTAAGTAGAATTTTCGTCGTTTAATTGAATCACATTGTTGAATAGAATTTGATTTAAGAAAGCGGTGGATTCTGCCAAGGCGGAAAGGCCAAAAAACTTAATTTTAACTTTAGTAGTTTTGATTCATATAAGCGGCAATTATAGTAATTTTTTTCAGCTCTGGGGGGGGGGGGGTTTAACCCCCAACCCCCTCTCCCCTTGGCTGCGCCACTGGTTTTGTTAGGAGCAAATGTTATGGGGAATTTGTTTACGGGCAAAATTGAAAATCTTTCTTCCAGTTTAGTTGCGAAGCAACCGACACTTTATTGGACTACTATGGGGAAAATTAATGATAAAGAAAGGGATAGTTCTCATTTGGTCCTTTCGTTATTCGTAAATGACGCAAAAATTACGGATTTGTGGAATTTAGATTCTTTAGGCATAGTAGCTACGGTGGAAACGCAATCTAAGGAAGAAGTTCAAAAATTGCTTATGAAACATTTTAAAGAAACCGTAAACCGCGAAAATGACGGCAGATATAAAGTTAGTCTCCCCTGAATAAATCAACATCCTCCTATTCCTAGTAATAAAGATTTAGCGGGAAAACGCCTTCAAAATAATATAAAAAATATTAATTCTTGCGGTTTATTGAAAGATTACGAAAAAGTTTTGAATGAATGGGGATCCGAAAAAGGGAATTGTGAGGTACAATTTAACACTAAGATCCATTATCTTCCTCATAGAGCGGTAATCAAGCCTAAGTCTACGACCAAAATTAGACCGGTATTCGATTGTATAGCACATGTTATGGGTTCCGTTTCCATAAATATATAGAGAATATATATTTATGGAGCTGTATAGAGAAGGGACCTAATTTAATTGAATTAATTCCTTCCGTCCTAAATCGATTTAGAGTAGGAGAGATAGGGGTTGTAGCAAATATTCGCAAAGTATTTTTGCTGATATCTCTTAATGAAAAATATAGGGATTATTTACGTTTTCTTTGGTGGAGAGATGGGAATTCCGAAAACCTTGAGATTTATCGACATTATAGGGTGGTCTTCGGGATTAGTTGTAGCCCTTTCCTTTTGGCTGCTACTCTTACACATAATTTAGATCAAGCACCTGAAAATCTTAAAGATGTTGCTCTAAAACTTAAAGAATCATTTTATGTAGATAGCCCGTGTAGAGTCGAGGGAAGAGTTAGGGTATTTTCGCAAATAAGCACGAAAACTTTTGGTATCAGCACAATTTGATCTCCGTGGTTGGTGTTATAATCAATGCGAGGAATTTGGATTAGGCAATAATGACAAGGGTTATTTGAATGATGGGAATGATATAAAAATTCGTTACTTGGTTTAATATGGGATACCGAAAAGGACACGTTGTCGTGTGATTTCCGGAATTTTAAAGTTGAGAATGAGCTCATCACAAAAAGAACGATTTTGTCCTTAACGCATAAATTATTCGATCCCATCGGTTTCACTTGTCCCGTGACCTTAATTCCAAAATTTCTTTTACAGAAATGTTGGAAAATAAAAGTTTCATGAAACTCCAAATTTCCCGATGAGATAGTTAAAGAATTTAAAAAATGGAGTAACCAAATTAAATGATTTAGAAAATCTTGAAATACTTCGAAAATTGTCTGACTTTTCAGTAAAAATGGGAAAATTATCTCTATACGCCTTTTGCGACGCAAGTAAATTTTCTTATGCTACATGCGTTTTTCTCAGAAATGAGCAATCGAATTTTGTCACCTGTCAACTTATTCAAGTTCGTTCTAGAGTAGCTCCTCTAAAAGACATTTCGATTCCGCATGTAGAAATACTAGTCTGTTGCATTGGAGCTAGATTGACTAATAGCAAGGCAACACTAGACGGGCTGGCTCATTCATTCTCGAAACGTCCCAAATAGTGCCTGGCCGCGGCCAGCGATTGGTGCAAAGCGACGCACCTATCGTTTTGTGCCAAACGCTGTATGTCTTTCGTCGCGGTCAGCCACCTTTTGTGACCGCATAATAATGAATGAGCAAGCCCGGTATCTAGTGTAGCCCTGCTAATAGCATTAAAAGAGATTTGAAATTATAAAATATTGATACGTTCTTTGGTCAGATTCTAAGGACGCGTTACATTGGATAAAACGGGAAGGACCTTGGGATACATTCGTAGAAAATAGAGTTATGCAAATTCGAAAACTTACGTCCACCGCTTCGTGGAATTTCGTACCTGGACATATGAATCCAGCAGATTTGCCGTCACGGGGTTGTTGTGCGAAATCCTTTATTAGGTCTCAGTGGTGGTTAGGACCGACATGGCTTTTGGATTCCGAAGAAAACTGGCTTTACTCTAACATTTTGCCTAACATGGACATAGTAAATACAGAAAAATGAAAAACAATTGTAACTGCCTCTAATTTAGAAAGTAATGACCCCCAATTTCATAATCGCTATTCTTCGTACAGTAAAATTTTGCGAATCACTGGTTGGATTCTGCGATTTAGTAAAAATTTGAAAAGGTACTGTAACGACAAAATATTCGGTCAATTAACTAACAGCGAACTCCAAAAGGCAGAAACAGTTATTTTAAAACTAGTACAAAAGGAATCATTTGAAAATATGCATGATAAAATATATAAATGCTTACACACTTTTACAGATTCGGAAGCTATCATCCGTGTAAAAACTAAAATTGTTCATCGAGAAGATGTATTTAACTTTAGGTTACCTGTTCTCTTACTTTCAAATCACCACGTTGTACAACAACTTATATTTTCGAAACACTTAGAATTCGGTCATTGTGGTGTACCATTTTTTATGACTGTGTTAAGGGAAAACTATCGGGTTCTAAGAAGTCGTAAGACTATGAAAAGCGTGTTTAGCAAATGTATCGTGTGCAAAAAACAATCATCGATACCACCTGAAGCAGAAGAGAGTGTTTTACCTGTAAACAGAGTGCGAGAGGCGGCTATTTTTGAAATAATAGGGGTGGATCTATGCGGTCCTCTTTATTTGAACGATCAATCCAAAGTCTGGATTTTGATAGTGACGTGTGCAGTTTTTCGAGCAGTCCATTTCGAACTCTTGAATAATATCTCAACCAACAGTTTTATCCTTGGACTTACAAGATTCATTGCGAGACGAGGCCGTCCTTCAGTAATATATGCTGATAATTGCACCAATTTTACTGGATGTCATTATTTATTACGAAAGATTGACTTTGAAAAACTAAAAACTGTTATTACTTTTTCACATATAGAATGGCATTTCTTCTGTGCCGTGGTAGGGTGGTTTCTGGGAAAGACTCGTCGAAATTCTGAAACGAATGTTAAGAAGAGTAGTAGGGAAAACATCGCTGAGTTATGAAGAATTATCTACAATACTTTGCGATTGTGAGAGAATAATAAATTCACGCCCTCTAACTTAAGTTTCTGATAATAATGAGGACCTTAGGTCAACAACTCCAGCTATGTTTTTACAAGAAATAACAGATATAAGAATTCCAGAATTAGACTGTATCAATCTTAAGAAAAATAAACAAACGTTACATCTATCGTAAAATTAAAAATGATTTAAGATCGAGATTCAGAAATGAATATCTCGGTTCGTTGAAGTGTTCCTTATTTAGTGATAAAAAGACTACGTCCTTATGTGTCGATGATGTTGTCCTCATCTGGACCGACAACAGTAACCGGATAAATTGGCCACTTGGTAGAATTTTGGAACTTTATCCTAGCCAAGACGGTGTTGTACGAGTTGCGAAAGTAAAAACAGCATCCGGAGTATTGATTCGACCTATTAAAAAACTCTGTCCTTCAGAAGTGCGTGGGGAACGAGAAAGTTGGGATGCTCCCGCTGTACAAGACTGTCTGACTACTCGTCGAGGGCGAATTGTACGTCCTCACGATAGACTTCAAGTGGGGTGATGTCTCAAGTTGAGTTCTGTCCCCTAGTGAACTCAAAAGGGGGAATGTGAAAAATAACTCTTTAGTTAGAACAATCAAAACCACAGATTTATACCGCTACATTTTGCTCGAAAGACTTTTCTTCCTTTTATGAACAATCTCATTTTTGGACTTTGATTTTGATGACTAATATAGTATGTTTTCTACTCTTTTGCAGAGAGTTTTACCAGTCGCGTCCATGAGACGATACGAGAAAGATGTAATTTTTATTTGTTCTGTTCATGTATTAAATGTCTTTGTGTGTTTTCTTAAATGACTTTGTATTTAATGTGCGAGTCTAATAATGACGGGTATAGATGACTTTGGATACACCGTGCATCCCAACACGTACCCTCAGGTAAGAGATTTAATTTATTAGAATGATTTAAATAACATTGAAATCCCTCTTACCTATATCAGATTGATTAAGAAATATTAACAGGCTGAATTAATTGGATTGTTTGGAAAATTCTGATTGTCGAATGCTCCAAATGTCCGGATAGTTAAATACTACAAAATCTACATCTGATGAGGGGTGCATTAATAAAATAGGGAAGCAGAAAAACAATTTTTTGCTTTTGTTTTCCTGTCGAAATCCGTCAAATTATTGTGATTTTATTATTTTAAAATTTCCAGTTGATGAACCTTTTTCTGCCAAATTAAAAATAAAAGTTGAAATATGTTTTGTTTGAATATCGTTTCTAAGTTTATATCTTAATATTGAGAGAAAGGGGAAAATGTCGTTTTTATTCATTTCTTAGGTAAATGTTTATACAAAAGAAATACCGTCAGATTAAATAACCTGGCGACCGAAATTGTAAAGCCCTGCTAGGGACAACAATAAAAAGTGCCCTAATTTCTTTCATTGCATATAAAACTAGTCGTTGGGGGCCACCGTAATACTTACCCATCATGGATATGCATAATGTAAAATATTAAAATAAAAATGTGTAAACTACTTATAAAATGCATTGCAATTCAAATAAAATCGTGGCTTGATGACGTCATAAACTTTAAAGGCTCGATTACTGAATTGCTTGAAAGAGGTTTTTCCTTATAACTCCAAAAATAATAATCCTATTAACTAGCGGTTTGTTGCATCTGATTAAGCGTCAAATTTCCAATTAAAATATATCTTTAAAGTGAAATTTGGATGAAATACAGGGTCATGAAAAATCGAAGAGTGTAGAAAATAGGAATCCAAATATCTCGGCAACTCATTATCCGATCGACTTCATGCTTTATGTAAAATTTATGTTTTTTTATTGTCTTTTATATTCATTTCTTAAAATAAACAATTTCGAAAATTTTTATATACCTTTTATCAGAACGAATATTTCGAGAGTCCGAAAAAAATAGTTCCGGTTAATCGAGGTTATTGAAATGAAATAGGCTTCTTCCCATTATTACATGCTAAGTACATACCAAATTGCAAGTCTCTATCTCAATTTTTTCGGGAGATAGAGCGTTTACAGACACACAGACACACACACAGACACACAGACGGACGGCAAAAAATTTTTTCTAAAAATATGTTTTTCGGAATCTCCAGTGTCTGAAACGTGTAAATCCGTCAAAAAAATTTTTTCGATTTTCAAAACGATTACAAGACTTACCATATACTACGTATGATGGGTAAGTAATAATATAATTAAGTAGCTAAATATTTATTTAAATATTTATTAATATTTAAGTATCTTTAATGGATTTTATATAAAAAAATAATTATAAATATATATGCCATAATGTCAGATAAATCATTTTCTTTCTTACATGTGTGAATGGGGAGACGTAGTGAGGAATAATATTCTCATTTTAAAAAACATTTTTAATATTATATTTCAATAAGAAAATAATCACAGTTGAAAGTAGTAACTGAATCACAGTAACTGATTAGTATTAATAGTTTAAATCACCTTTTCTTTTTGTAATTTTAAAAATATGTTCACAAAACCCCCCTGGAACACGAAATTGGCACTTTTCTGATAATTACTAATATTTTAGAGTTGAACAATTTTCATATTGCTAAATACAAATGTTTCCATTACTCCGCAACCAATTTATATATTATCTCAATCCAGAATGCGAGCAAATAGAAAACGATATACAACTGAGGAAAATATTTACATGCCTAAATGCACATATCATATGCATGCCATTATTTCCAGATATGATCGGAGAATAGGATAATCTATACACTAGATGATGAGTATTTATGGAACATGGTACGAAATCACACAGTTATAGAACAACACTGCAATTTCCCTCAAGGATATGAATAAAATTGGATACAATGTTGCATTACATAATTTATCGGGTAAAAACCTATGTAATTCGTCGAGAGTATATTATTAATGTCCAGTTCCGAATGAAATTTCATTCAATCCTTATGGATATCATAATTTTGATTATCAGAGCTCAAAATTTGTGACAGTAAATTTGAATTTAACGTATTAGGTTAAAAACAAAAGACGACTATCGGTAAACTTAAAAAATGACTTTCGCAATTATTATTATTATTATTATTATTATTATTATTATTTTGAAATGAACTAAGCTTATATATGTGGTTTTTGATACTTAAAATGTTACTGGTTAGGTATGTTTTACTGCTTTATTTCTCTTTTTGTTTAACAATTCTTTATTCAATACGTTTTTGTATTTAATAATATTCTATATGCATTGATTTTTGTACATATCATTTTCAATTATTCAATATTTGTCCATTTTTATTCAATTTTCTTTAAATTTGACTACGTAATTGATCGGGCAATTTGAATTGATAAATTCGGCTCAGACTTATTTACTCAAACAGAAATCAATTACATTTTACTTACATTAGTGGAATATTGCCCTTGAGAAAGTGTTTCACTATATAAGTTTCCAATTGCTTCTTGTAATTTTCACCTTCTGCACATTGGATTTTTCTTCCACATATCTTTAAGTATTTTTTCCGACTTATATTAATTTTGAGAATCTTACATTTTTGGATAGATATATATATGTATTGTATCATAATTATCGGTTTATCTATTGTCGATTATTTATGTGATTTAATGGTTATTATTAACAAAAGTTTTATTATATATATATATATATATATATATATATATACATACAAACAAGATAAAGAAGTTCTAGTTTTCACTCCATATAATGTATCTCAAAAAAATTCGAAAAGCCAAGTCAATTTATTTTTTTTAAGCAAAAATTAAATAAAAAAATTAACAAAAGATTCAGTGCATTTTTAGAATACCTTACTTTACAAATAGAATATATACATATATATAAATCAATTTTCAATCATATTTTTAACTGAATTGAAACTGTATTATTTATTGTATTGCGTCCTGCTTTGGATTACATTACTGATTAGATTGCAATACTTGCAGATTGTTAATGCACTTCTATCTTAATTTTTCCTACATGATTTCATAGTTGATTTCAGATATGATTTCTTTTCACATATGATTGGGCATTTTACTATTCAAAATAAAATTTCAAGATTTTATGATTCAATGCATTTTACACATTTTGGATTGATCTTATTTTAACGTGCTTAAAAGATAAACAATCAAGTTTTTATTTTGTTTTCAATTCCTATTATAATTTGATAAATATTTAATTACAAAAAGCTTTACTTTTGTATACAGTGACCTCTCACTTATGCGATTCTCATTTATTCAGTTCTCTCGGTTATACGCCGATTTCTTCAGCTCCCAACAGCTCCTTATTGGAAATAACGTAAAACATCTCCCAGCTACGCGGCGTTTTCTCCTTGCGGATATATCGTTTAAATTTATCTTAACTTTTATCAAATTAAACATTAATTTGGATTCTTAACCTCTTGAGATTTAAAGTTAAAATAACACTACAAATACACATTCTTCGGTTTTACACAAAAAAAATGACACTGTAGACAACAGAAAGATCCCCTTTTTTAAATGGATATTTTAGAGGACTGAGAATTTAGATTCACAGATATGAATCTAAAATTACTAGACCCTCTAAAATATCAATTTACAGTGGAACTCCAGATATACGTTACCTGAGTTGTACGTTTCCCTCACTTATACGTTTCAACTCAGCGGTCCCGACCACTTGCCATTAAAAATTAGCTGAGTTATACGTTTTGAATTATACATTTCCCTCAGTTATACGTTACGTTTTTGCGTCCCGGACGAATTTATTTTTCATTTATCCATTTTGAAACCGGAAACACTGACGACACGGCCGAGGAGTCTGATTTGAAAGATCTCACCCAAACTTCAGAGCTGATGTGATAGCTTTTGACGTAGTAAAGCGTTTCGTCAGTAGTAAAAGCAATAACCATAAGGCGGCTGCATTATTAACAGAAATGGAAAATTTCCTGTTCAGTGTCGGCTCTGCCGAAAAGAAACAAGCAAAGATTAGTGATTATTTCAACAAGATTCAGTAAACAACTAAAATGTCTTTTGATAAATGATTTATATGTCAAGGCGATTCCAACGATTTATTTTAAGTACTCTATGTGTATTAAAAATAATTTTAATAAAGCTTTTATGATAAAATAAGTTCATGCGTACTTCTCTTATGTACTTTTTTTCTTCTCATTTCCATTTCTAAAAATTTATGTCATGGGTGCAGTACTACTTAGGAAACTTCTGTTTTCAATATAAAAGGTAGCAAACACCTCAGCGGTCCCGACCACTTGCCATTAAGAATTAGCTGAGTTATACGTTTTGAATTATATATTTCCCTCAGTTATACGTTACTTTCTGCGTCCCGGACGAATTTATTTTTCATTTATCCATTTTGAAAGCGGAAACACTGACGACGCGGCCGAGGAGTCTGATTTGAAAGATCTCACTCAAACTTCAGAGCTGATGTGATAGCTTTTGACGTAGTAAAGCGTTTTGTCAGTAGTAAAAGCAATAACCATAAGGCGGCTGCATTATTAACAAAAATGGAAAATTTTCTGTTCAGTGTCGGCTCTGCCGAAAAGCAACAAGCAAAGATTAGTGATTATTTCAAAAAGATTCAGTAAACAACTAAAATATCTTTTGATAAATGATTTATATGTCAAGGCGATTCCAACGATTTATTTTAAGTACTCTATGTGTATTAAAAATAATTTTAATAAAGCTTTTATGATAAAATAAGTTCATGTGTACTTCTCTTATGTACTTTTTTTCTTCTCATTTCCATTTCTAAAAATTTACGTCATGGGTGCAGTACTACTTAGGAAACTTCTGTTTTCAATATAAAAGGTAGCAAACACCTCAGCGGTCCCGACCACTTGCCATTAAAAATTAGCTGAGTTATACGTTTTGAATTATACATTTCCCTCAGTTATACGTTACTTTTTGCGTCCCGGACGAATTTATTTTTCATTTATCCATTTTGAAACAGGAAACACTGACGACGCGGCCGAGGAGTTTGATTTGAAAGATCTCACTCAAACTTCAGAGCTGATGTGATAGCTTTTGACGTAGTAAAGCGTTTCGTCAGTAGTAAAAGAATAACCATAAGGCGGCTGCATTATTAACA
Organism: Maratus michaelseni; assembly: GCA_963931845.1. NCBI lineage: Eukaryota > Metazoa > Arthropoda > Arachnida > Araneae > Salticidae > Maratus > Maratus michaelseni. The sequence goes on from OZ007590.1 coordinate 356,803,620, forward strand.
AAAATGGAAAATTTTCTGTTCAGTGTCGGCTCTGCCGAAAAGAAACCTGCAAAGTTTAGTGATTATTTCAACAAGATTCAGTGAACAACTAAAATGTCTTTTGATAAATGATTTATATGTCAAGGCGATTCCAACGATTTATTTTAACCCCTTGAAGGGCACCGGTATATTATATATACCACTTAATTTTAATCCCAAAATGCTACAATGACACCAGAATTTTATAAAAAAAAATTGAATTTATAAGGTACATGAGGAAAAGCTTTTACTTATTTTAAAATATATTTGTTCGTAAAATCTGCTGTCAATCAATCATTTCAATATTTTAGCTACAAGAGTACTGTGCCCCTGAACGGGTTAAGTACTCTATGTGTATTAAAAATAATTTTAATAAAGCTTTTATGATAAAATAAGTTCATGTGTACTTCTCTTATGTACTTTTTTTCTTCTCATTTCCATTTCTAAAAATTTATGTCATGGGTGCAGTACTACTTAGGAAACTTCTGTTTTCAATATGAAAGGTAGCAAACACCTCAGCGGTCCCGACCACTTGCCATTAAAAATTAGCTGAGTTATACGTTTTGAATTATACATTTCCCTCAGTTATACGTTACTTTTTGCGTCCCGGACGAATTTATTTTTCATTTATCCATTTTGAAACCGGAAACACTGACGACGCGGCCGAGGAGTCTGATTTGAAAGATCTCACCCAAACTTCAGAGCTGATGTGATAGCTTTTGACGTAGTAAAGCGTTTCGTCAGTAGTAAAAGCAATAAACATAAGGCGGCTGCATTATTAACAGAAATGGAAAATTTTCTGTTCAGTGTCGGCTCTGCCGAAAAGAAACAAGCAAAGATTAGTGATTATTTCAACAAGATTCAGTAAACAACTAAAATATCTTTTGATGAATGATTTATATGTCAAGGCGATTCCAACGATTTATTTTAAGTACTCTATGTGTATTAAAAATAATTTTAATAAAGCTTTTATGATAAAATAAGTTGATGTGTACTTCTCTTATGTACTTTTTTTCTTCTCATTTCCATTTCTAAAAATTTATGTCATGGGTGCAGTACTACTTAGGAAACTTCTGTTTTCAATATAAAAGGTAGCAAACACCTCAGCGGTCCCGACCACTTGCCATTAAAAATTAGCTGAGTCATACGTTTTGAATTATACATTTCCCTCAGTTATACGTTACTTTTTGCGTCCCGGACGAATTTATTTTTCATTTATCCATTTTGAAACCGAAAACACTGACGACGCGGCCGAGGAGTTTGATTTGAAAGATCTCACTCAAACTTCAGAGCTGATGTGATAGCTTTTGACGTAGTAAAGCGTTTCGTCAGTAGTAAAAGCAATAACCATAAGGCGGCTGCATTATTAACAGAAATGGAAAATTTTCTGTTCAGTGTCGGCTCTGCCGAAAAGAAACAAGCAAAATTTAGTGATTATTTCAACAAGATTCAGTAAACAACTAAAATGTCTTTTGATAAATGATTTATATGTCAAGGCGATTCCAACGATTTATTTTAACCCCTTGAAGGGCACCGGTATATTATATATACCACTTAATTTTAATCCCAAAATGCTACAATGACACCAGAATTTTATAAAAAAATTTGAATTTATAAGGTACATGAGGAAAAGCTTTTACTTATTTTAAAATATATTTGTTCGTAAAATCTGCTGTCAATCAATCATTTCAATATTTTAGCTACAAGAGTACTGTGCCCCTGAAGGGGTTAAGTAGTCTATGTGTATTAAAAATAATTTTAATAAAGCTTTTATGATAAAATAAGTTCATGTGTACTTCTCTTATGTACTTTTTTTCTTCTCATTTCCATTTCTAAAAATTTATGTCATGGGTGCAGTACTACTTAGGAAACTTCTGTTTTCAATATAAAAGGTAGCAAACACCTCAGCGGTCCCGACCACTTGCCATTAAAAATTAGCTGAGTCATGCGTTTTGAATTATACATTTCCCTCAGTTATACGTTACTTTTTGCGTCCCGGACGAATTTATTTTTCATTTATCCATTTTGAAACCGGAAACACTGACGACGCGGCCGAGGAGTTTGATTTGAAAGATCTCACTCAAACTTCAGAGCTGATGTGATAGCTTTTGACGTAGTAAAGCGTTTCGTCAGTAGTAAAAGCAATAACCATAAGGCGGCTGCATTATTAACAGAAATGGAAAATTTTCTGTTCAGTGTCGGCTCTGCCGAAAAGAAACAAGCAAAGTTTAGTGATTATTTCAACAATATTCAGTAAACAACTAAAATGTCATTTGATAAATGATTTATATGTCAAGGCGATTCCAACGATTTATTTTAACCCCTTGAAGGGCACCGGTATATTATATATACCACTTAATTTTAATCCCAAAATGCTACAATGACACCAGAATTTTATAAAAAAATTTGAATTTATAAGGTACATGAGGAAAAGCTTTTACTTATTTTAAAATATATTTGTTCGTAAAATCTGCTGTCAATCAATCATTTCAATATTTTAGCTACAAGAGTACTGTGCCCCTGAAGGGGTTAAGTAGTCTATGTGTATTAAAAATAATTTTAATAAAGCTTTTATGATAAAATAAGTTCATGTGTACTTCTCTTATGTACTTTTTTTCTTCTCATTTCCATTTCTAAAAATTTATGTCATGGGTGCAGTACTACTTAGGAAACTTCTGTTTTCAATATAAAAGGTAGCAAACACCTCAGCGGTCCCGACCACTTGCCATTAAAAATTAGCTGAGTCATACGTTTTGAATTATACATTTCCCTCAGTTATACGTTACTTTTTGCGTCCCGGACGAATTTATTTTTCATTTATCCATTTTGAAACCGGAAACACTGACGACGCGGCCGAGGAGTTTGATTTGAAAGATCTCACTCAAACTTCAGAGCTGATGTGATAGCTTTTGACGTAGTAAAGCGTTTCGTCAGTAGTAAAAGCAATAACCATAAGGCGGCTGCATTATTAACAGAAATGGAAAATTTTCTGTTCAGTGTCGGCTCTGCCGAAAAGAAACAAGCAAAGATTAGTGATTATTTCAACAAGATTCAGTAAACAACTGAAATGTCTTTTGATAAATGATTTGTATGTCAAGGCGATTCCAACGATTTATTTTAAGTACTCTATGTATATTAAAAATAATTTTAATAAAGCTTTTATGATAAAATAAGTTCATGTGTACTTCTCTTATGTACTTTTTTTCTTCTCATTTCCATTTCCAAAAAATTATGTCATGGGTGCAGTACTACTTAGGAAACTTCTGTTTTCTATATAAAAGGTAGCAAACACCTCAGCGGATCAAAGTTTTCACGATACATTTTAAAAATTGTTCCGATAAACCATTAATTGAGTTGTACGTTTTACTGAGTTATACGTTTCATTTGTCCGGTCCCGGGCAAAATGTATAACTGGAGTTCCACTGATTATAAATAGCCTAAATTCACGTACTAACAGATTTAAGGTCTTTAAACAAGTAAATGATCTACAAATCCTTATTTTTTTAATTTATATATATATATATATATATATATATATATTGCAAACGGTTTCGTTAAACAATTACGGAATTTCTTACATTCTTGGCCATACTGTCTTGAAGGCATTTTGCAAACTCAGATGAAAATAACATTTATTTTATGAGGAAATAAGCATCAATGCTGCCATTTATTGGTTTTGTTCCAAAGCAAAAACATTCAGCTATCCTACATATTAAAGAGAAAAGGGATATGTGAAAGACTCACACAAAATTGACCTTACTGCGCATGCGTCAACTTTTTTTTGTCTGGTGCTCCCTGTTTCCATAGAATTAAGAAGAAACGAAAATCCTAATTAGCTGTGAAGCTGTCTGGGGAAAGAAAGACATGTGAACAGCTCGCGCTATTGGCTTGCACTGCACGCTACCCTACCGCTAGGAAAACACATCATACTCAAAGCGAAATCGAAACTAAACGTTCACGTGACCCAGATAGTCGAAGCAAATTTGCAGCATTTCTGTGGGATTTTTAACGTTGTTCCAAGTTTTGCAGCGATTTTCCGAAACCGGAGCTGGCCCCCAATTCTAAGTTCGTTTAATTCGAGGTCCGTTTGGGAAAAAAACCGACCAGTGAAGCGGGCGAAGCTCCGCTAATATTGAAGTAAAGTAAAAATGTAAATAAAAATCAAACAGTTTAGTTTTCATGAGGAAAAGAAGAGTGGTTCACAGTTGTGTACCTTTACTCATACTGTTCCTATTTCAGCTTACTGTTTGAACCATACAAAATGACTAGTTGTGTTATGATTAAGTATTCTTTTAACAAATTTTCGAATTAATTTCTTTTATACTTTATCTTATATCTTTTTTTTAATATTAAGAAATGCTGTGATCTGAACCTGTATTGTAAATAGTAACTTTGTACTAATTTTATTTTAATCTCTAATGTAATATTCAACATCTGTATTCTAAATTATGAATTTTCAATAAACATTTCCCCTCGTGGAAAAAAGTTCCTATGCTTAACGGCTGGATCTCCACGAGAGGGGCATTTCATTTCATTTCATTTCAGTTGTGTATCTCAGGTCCGAAGGAGTTAGTCTTGTTTCATTCTTTTATATGAGCCGTTGATTTTGAAAATGGGACAGGTCCATTTTATGTTATTGATATATATTTAATGGTTTGCATTTGAATGTGCTTAAAAATATTCGTCAGCTGTAATAGACTTATTTTTTATTTTTTTCTAGTCGTATTTTATGTAAATTTAATATGTAATAATAATTATCTGTTTCAGCTGGAAAATAATCATGCTTTGATACGCGCCAATGAACTTGCCTCACTTTCAAAAGCATGATTCAAAATAAGAAAAAACATTCAGTAATAAGTTGCATGCATATAATTATAGGGGAAGTGTGCCTAATAATACACCCTTTCTAATACCGCACCTCATGATTTCTAAGTGAAGTACCTACTGCATTCTGGTGCACTCTAAAAAAACTAAGCAAAAAATACTCAAATCTGAGTATGTCGCAATAGTCAAAATGGCTCCGAATCAAAATGACTCCAGTTTGAAACATGTATATACTCATTTCTGAAAACATGCACACTATCAAGATTAAAACATCATGTTCTCATATTTGAGTAGATCCATGTTTCAAAAATGAGTATAAGCTGACTTCTAAGGGCTCATTTTTGAGTATTGCCATGTTTCAAAAATGAGTTTGAACTGATTCTAATCATTTTTGAGTATGTCCATGTTTCTAAAATAAGTATAGATTGACCACTATGGGCTCAGTCTTGAGTATGTCCATGTTTCAATATTTTGAGTATTTCTGGGTATTTCATAATTGAAAGCATTGAGTCGTCCAATTTGAAACAAAAAGTTTCATAACAAAATGAAAACATCGATTTACTCAGATTTAAAAGTATCATTTTTCTCAGCGTAGTCGCTGTCTAAACTTGATCTTCCATTAGTAATTTTAGTCCATGAGTAATTTAGAATATGATTGAAGCAATTCAGGCAGTAATACGGTCCAAGGAAATTGGTTTGAGACGAGCTTCAAAACTTCATGAAGTTCCAAAACCGACACTGAAGGACTACGTATAGACAATTAATTTCTTTGCTGAACAAAAAGATTCTTCCTAAGTAACGTTACAACTCATACTTCTTACAAAAACTTTTTAAAATAGTAAATTGTGTTCCTAATATCATACGGGGTGTGCAATATTAGGAACCATTTTTGAAAGTCAGTATTAAGGCGTATTGTATATTTATTTGCAAATATATATATATATATATACAGTGGCGGCCAAAAGTGTGGACATTTTTTGAAAGTTTCATGTTTTTCAACTTTATGTGCTTGTAGAATATATTAATTTTCACTTAAATACAAACGTTTATATGTCAAATTGAAGGTAATTTAATGTAGAATTTAATAATAAAAACAGTATTACAATATCTGTATTACAAAAAAAGTTATGCAACTAATAGTAAGATCTATCTTAGATTTGCATTTTTTTAAAGTGATACTTACACAATCAATACTTAGTAGGATAACCCTTATTTCTTAAGACAGCTTCACAGCGTCTTTTCATCGAGTGAACGAGTGTTTGGAGTTCATCTTTCGTAATCACATGGTGCCAAAAATCAATTATAGCTTCAATAAGTTGTCTTTTATTGGATGGACGCTTTTTTTCGTACAAGAATTTTCAAACGTCGCCACAAATTTTCAATTGGATTGAGATCAGGGCTGTTTCCTGGGCATGGTAATATATCTATGCCTTTATTTTGAAACCATGCTTTGCATACTTTTGCTGTGTGGCATGGAGCTGAATCCTGCTGAAAAATAAATGGTGCGTTCTTGGGGAAGAGATCCCTGATGGAAGATATCAATTTTGGTTCCAGGACAGTTTCGATGTATTTTTTGAGATTAAGGATGCCATCAATCACTTGAATTCGGCCCACATCATCTGCAGACATACATGCCCAAATCATGACATTTGTTGGGATTTTTGTAGTTGTTTCAATGCAATCAGGATGAAGTGCTTCTCCTACTCTAAGTCTCACGTATTTTGTACCATCACTACCAAAGAGCGATATTTTACTCTCATCGCTCCAGATTACTTGCTTCCATTGATTTTCTGACCATTTAATGTGTTCTTTTGCGCACTTAACTCGTTTTTCGCGTTGCTTTTGATTTAAATATGGTTTTTTCCTTGGAATTCTAGCTTGTAGTACAAATCCTGATAACCTTCTTCTTATTGTTCTTGAACTTACTGCAATACCCGCTGCATTAATTTCACATCTAATGACATCTGATGAAATTTTTCTATCTTGAAGGCATAGCCGTTTAATTTTTCTATCGGCAGTAGCACTTGTGCATTTTTTTCGGCCTGATGTGGCCTTATTTTCCACTGATTTCGTTTTTTCATAACGTAAACAGAACTTTCGTACACCAGAACAAGTCACTGAACCACCAACTTGTCTTGCAATTTCAGCATAAGAGAGGCCATTTTCTCTCAATATGATAATTCGGCTTCTTTTTGTAGATGTCCAATTAGTCCTTCTTGTTGATGACATTGTTTAAAATTAGTTTAATAAAAAAAAAAGACTTTAAATATTCAAAAACAGCAATACTCTTCTTAATTGTACTAGTATGCATCATACCGCAAAATATTTCCACAACAATAACTCTTTTACCATCCAAATAACCTAAACTATAGTTACATACATTTGATTAGTCCTCAGAACAGTGTTTGTGATTGGCTAGTACGCTTTTATTACAAAACACGTCCTTATTCAAAACGATTTGTGTTTGTTTGTTCTACTAAAATGAGCATAACTTTTTTTGTAATACAGATATTGTAATACTGTTTTTATTATTAAATTCTACATTAAATTACCTTCAATTTGATATATAAACGTTTGTATTTAAGTGAAAATTAATATATTCTACAAGCACACAAACTTGAAAAACATGAAACTTTCAAAAAATGTCCAAACTTTTGGCCACCACTGTATATGTTTCTTTTATTGGAAACCATTAAAAGCGAAATATGTTTTTTTATTAGAATTTTTTATGAACCCATACCGTCAATCCGTTTCAATTTGTTGTGCAGTCAAGCGGAATTAGATCAAAATTTAAAATTGAATGCGATATTAGGCACATTTTTCCTACTTCTTAATTTAGATAATGAATATTTTTAAAGTATTCCTGATAAAGAATTCTGATTGAGTAAAGTTAATATTAGTATGAACATAAAAAAATAATTCCATTCAAAGTGGACTTGATTCACTTTCAAAATCAACGCATTTAAAATATCGTTCATCCAATATATCAGTAGTAACACATTTATAGTGATATTAAAAGAAATTAAATGGTGTCAAAAGGTTGCTCCTTTGGATTTGTGAAGAGCCTTAAATCGTTTCCTATTACCAAAAATAAGTTACAGTATCTCAAAAAGCCATCATTTAAAATCAAGAAAGTAAATTTAAATAGAACCAGCGGATCTTCCAATGTTGTTGATCACTAGGGATACAAACTCCTCACAATAAAATTTACTTGACTAAAGAGTATTTTCTCACTCTGAATTATCAGAGAGAGTACGTATTATCACTGATTTTGAGTGTAACAAAAGATAAAAGTTTCATTGGATAGTAAAAGTGTAGTACATTCTTTATATTTTAATGGAAATAACTTAACTTATCATTCTGACTTACAGAAAATCAATTTGATATATCTAAGAATAAAAGGATAAAATGCAATTTCTTAACTTTTTGTGCTAAAATAAATTTTCTAAATTTAAAAATATTTTTTAAAAAGTACATTTAAAAGTGGTAATGACTCTATAAGTTCCTATTTTAGATAAAATGTTTATGAATTACTTTGCTCTAGATAAAATTATACAAATATAATTTAGATGTAGTAAAAGTTGTTTTATTATTAAAGCATCAACGTGTTTGAAATAATGTAAGAAATACATCAAGCTATTGAAAATTTTAAACACATAAATAATAAAACATCACGCTGTGTCTAATTCTTTGTTCTTTATATATATAATAATCAAAAGTTATTTTCGTTAAAATTGGTATTCAGTCTAAAACTTGGTCGAATATTCAGTAGTTACCAAAATGTAATACATATATCAAATTATTTTTCGACATCCTGTAACATGCCTTAAATATAGAGAAAGTATTCACAAAAACTATAATAAATTACACCATACTAATATTTTGTTTTATCAATTCTGATAAACTGGTAAAATCTAAATCATATGTCAGTATTTGTAACTTGATTTGATTTTCTTTTCTTTCAGATGAAATAATATTAGAGTGATGCAGACTTGAACAGACCACCATCACCACTGCCTGACTTTTCTAAAGCCTTCATTAATTTAAAAGAATGAAAGCTCCAGGCGAGGCGCACCTGTTCCCAGGATAATGAACAAAAAACTCGAAAATGTGAAAACGTATACTAAGAAAAAAAATATATAACACGATAAAAAACAACACCTGAAAAGGAGAGAACTATTTTTTTTTCATATAAAGCTCGTCTTCTGAACAAGAAAAAAATACATTATTCACTTTTGTATAAAAATATTTTACTTATTATTTAATAAATCGAAATGAAAACTAACCTTAGAATGTAGTTTTGCAATGAAAAGAAACTGGATGTTTTCCTCAAGAATGTAAGAATGATAAAAAAAAAAAAAGTAAAAGTAACAACTTCTGTATAAAGTTAGAACATCTGAATAAAGCGTTCTTCAAACAAAAACATGTTCTGTAATCAGGTTACACACTCAGGATGATTATCATCCTGAAATAATTGTGCTAAAAGCGTCAAAATCAGAAAGAACACGTTGATACTATTTCAATAAATGAATTTTTTAAAAAATCGAATGAAAAAAAAAATACATTATGATATAAATGCAATTATAGATCATATACTGAAAAATAATATTTAGAAAAAAAAATCTCCACACAGAAAAAAACCTTAATAGTATTTTTCTGTATTATCTAGCTGACAAAATAAAAAAAATTCTTCCGGATTGTAGCGGGATAAAAGGGTAGCTTTCATATTCCTTGTTTTAAAAAATTCAGCTATTTTTACTCAAACACACGAAGTTAAAATGCGTTAATATATATGCGTGCTGTCGCATGACAAAAATCAAATTGTTTCAAAATGTCAGCTACCCTAGAATTTCAAACTGCGATATCTCAGCCATTTTTTAAAGTAAAGACGAAATAAAAAAAATACTCCGGAATCCTTGTATCAAGGTCGAACACTTAAAGAGAAAAAAAAATCCCATTTCTAATTTTTTGTACCTCTTTTTGAATTTGAATTTTTTGTTTAATTTTTAAATGACCGCCATTTTGAAACTCTTGAAGAGCACAGTTTTTGTAACTTAAATTCTTAATTGTACAGTGTTCGTTAAATAAAAGGTACTGGTAAAATAGGTAAGTAAACATGCTCTGCTTACCTTTTAAATATCTGTATTCAAAGGGAATTATCCAATAGTTGTGTCGATAGCACTAACTTGAAATTTATCCATTATATTTTTCTGTGAAAGAGACTGAATATTTTATTTCTTATGTGTAAAGATTAGTTTTAGATATATAACCACTCGTATTAGGATAATTAATTAAATTTAACCTAGATTTAAAGAACTTAACATTTACGATTATACATATATAGAACTTAGTAAAGCAGCTCTTTACTACAAGACTACATTGTGAAAAAGTGAGAAGAAAGAATCTAATATATTTTTAGTTTTTGAAAGAGAAATATTTCAAAGTCATAATTTTTTCTCGTGGCGTAAAACAGTTACACATATTATTGCATAAGTATTTTCCTGCGTGGTTTTCCAGTTGGCGAATTTTCCGTTGAAGCACTTGTGACGATGAGAAATATTCACTTTCTTTTACGTAATTAAATAATGTTTATGAGTTTTTACTCTAAAGGAGATTGCTTTGGGAGAAAATGCTTTGGGTTTTCCGGCAGATGAAGCTGACCAACGAACTCTGTCTAGGCCTTGGTAAGCCCTGTACACATGCTCAGTCGCATCTAAAGCGGTTAATAAATATGTGTGCTATTGCATGAAAAAAATAAAAATGTTTCAAAATGTCAGCCACCCTAGAATTTCAAATTGCTCTATCTCAGCCATTATTAACGATGAAGATGATAAGAAAATTGCTCCAGAATTCTTGTATCAAGGTCGAACACTTAAAGGAAATAAACTTTTTCAATTTCTAATTTTTTTGTATCTCTTTTCGAATTTAAAAAGTTTATTTTTTTTTTAAATGGCCGCCACTTCTAAACAAGATGACGAATGAAGCTGGCTAACGAACTCAGTCGAGACTTTGGTATGACCTGTGCCCTACTCAGTCACATCCAAATCGGTTCATAAATACGAGTGTTACGAAAGTTACAGGATGACAAAAATCAGATATTACATAAATCAATATTTGAACGAAAGGTGGATATGGAGTCTTGGGGTCATGATCAGTGAATATATACTGGAATTTTCCGGAATTGCTTTCCTCTGTACGGCTGCAATAGATAACTTTTTACTTTTTGTAATGAAACCTGCCTAAAATAATAATAGTGATAGTAAGGAAATTATAATAAGAATCGAAAAAGTTGTTACATCTTAGAAAGTATTTCTATTATCAAGCTTCGATAGTGAAATATCGAAAAGAAAAAATACGTATATATTTATTAAAAAATAACTAACAATTAAAAATGAAATCAGTTTCTACAAGAAATAGATGTAGTACAAAAGAAGTATGCTTCATAAATATCAAGCTCAAGAAAATTAATCCTAAATCAACTAAAAAATAAATAAATAAAACTAATCTTACAAGAAATATATCTACGTATTTCAATGTTAGTTACTTTGAGATAGTACAACTAGATAGATACAATAGATACAACAAGATATATTTACATATGCGCACATATTCGTTCAACATCAATTTAGTCGATATTCATACAGCTGCTTATGAAGGAAAGTTGCAGTTTTAAACGATACAGCACAGTATTAAAGAACACAAGATGAAAGAATATATTTTAAGTTATAACATTTTGAAATATCTGAGATTCAAAAGAGATAGCTACAACAGGATACAGTTCACCAGAATTAGACAAACATCACCGATAGAATTACAAAGAACGATGTTGCTATTAAATAATGAATGAAGGTAAATTTAAAATGAGTTTAGAATGGAATTTTAAAAATAATAAAGTATGGAAATTTATAATCAGATTTCCTTGATGTAGAAAATGATTTTAAATCCTTTTAAAAAGTAATAAAAAAAAGACGTTATTTTCATTAATTTCTATTTTACACCAAAAGAAATATATAAGTAGGTAATTCTATTTCTAAATATTTCTAAATCCTTAAAGAAGAAAAGAATATTTTTTTTAGCTTTATAATGTGTTTTTAAACTGAACACAAAATCAGGAATTAATTTTATTATTTGGAAAAGTTTGCTTTCAAAATTTTATAGGTTGCACTCAATTCAAAGTATTTTTTTTAAAAAAAGAGCGAACTCACTAAGGCAGAAAATAAAAATAAAAAAATATATATAATTTAACAAATTACAATAACCATTGGGAAAATGTTCCGAAAGCTTTAAAAAAAAAAATAATATCGTTCTTTCGTGTTACAGCGGCCCCCACAATTATGATTATGCCAAGGTTGCAGTTATGATTTCGCCAAGATCATCGCAAAGCTTATATATGCATCCTATATACGCATCTATATATATTACAAACACTCCAATATGTGCCATATACGTCATTATACACATATTATTTAAGTCTTATATGTCGTATATACATCACATACACATGTCATATATATATACATCATATAAGATGCATCATATATGACTATAGCTTGGCCGCATACGTCAAGAAATGTTATATATATATATCATATATTATTATAATGTCATACATGCTTTAATAAGCGATAAATCTTGGTCGCTTGGCGATGCATCCTTAGGGGCCGCTATAACACGAAAGTATCAAATTAAAAATATATTAAAGAAAACAGAAACAAACATATTTTATCGGATTCTTCCTACAATAACTTTAACTCTTGTTTGGATTGATGTCTGAGCTAAAGGTTTTTTTAGGAAATTAAAGTTGAAGACCGCGTTTTTTGCTTTATAAGACAATTTCTCATCAGACGTCAATTTTTGAATTTGGCTTTTTTTCATATCTGATAGTTTGGATCTATCCTTTTTGTAATTTTAACATTTTTGTAACGATTTTATGCATTTCTATTGCCTATTCAAAGAAACATTTTTCTAAAGTTACAGAATTTCGTTAAAAACGCTTACAATAATAAATTGCGAGCATCAAGAGGTCCATTTTCGACCGAAAACAACAACCATTTTCCCAATGGTTAATAAAAAACCCGAAAAAAAGTATTTTAATTTTATGAGCTTACTACAGTGATTTCAAAATCTTGTTAATTAATTTAGTATCGGAACAAGATTGAAAATACTCCGGTGCAAGTGTAATTGAAATATTGTATTTAGTGTAATTAGTTTTTGCCAATTAATTTTAAATTCTTAAATTACACTAGTACTTTTTGGGGTTAAATTTTCAGATTACTGGAGAGATTGACCGGGGACAGTATAAACATACATCAGCCTACACAAGTTTACTACATATGTTTTCTCAGAGTTCTACACTGGAGTTCCGCTAATTTTTGGAAATTGGTATTTAAAGAAGAAAAAAGAAACGTGTTTTTAAGAGCGAGAAAATATTTCAAGAATTTATGAAAAAAATTTGAATGTGTTTGAATTGTAATTTTGACTCAAACTCACGTATTTTTCAATTCCTGCTATTAATTCACACTCTCCCTATATACATTTATATATCTTGTTCAAATTTTCAATCGTTAATAAAATACTTTTTATTCATCCACTCAAGTTCAAATACATTTTTTCAAACTTGTAGTGGATGACACTTGATATTAATTCAGTTTTTTTTTTTCAAATATTAATTCATTAATTAAATTTAATTAATTAATTTTAGTTTTATATGAGAGAAAAAATATCAACACGCAGCCGACTTATTTCAGAGATTAGTTCCATTTAAAAGCATTCACTCACAAGTCTTGATAGCGCAGTCGGTTAAGCTCTGAACTCGTAACCACAAGGTCCCAGGATCGAGCCTCGCCTGGGACGGAAAGAAATTCGCCCGTACTTGAAAATAAATTTCTCTTATATATAAGATATTTAGCAAGATATAAATACCGTCAGTAGCGAAGCGTGTAGATCGCTGAAAAAAAAATTGACCTAAGTAGAAATTGACTTAATTTATATATATATTACTTGTTTTTCTATTAGTCTAATTTAACTCAATTCAACTCACACTCGGTTTTAAAAAAGAGTGAATCAAACTCAATTCAAAACTCACAGAAAGTTAGCCAAACTAATAATTTTCAACTCAATGAGTTCACTCCTGCACTATACTGTTCTGCATTGATCATATAAAAATATAATGTAAATAACAAAATAGACATTTTTTATGATTCATAAACATGACAATATTTTCTTAATACATGGTCTTTGCATCAAGATTTATCACACTTCACCATTCTGAGCGAATTTTAAAGGAAATTGTTGTTTCCAAAGAAGAAGTTTTATTATTATTATTATTATTGTAATCGGATCGAATAGATATAATAACAGTACAGTTTCATGTGTGTCCTTGGAAACTTTTGTTTAAAATAATTGCTAAGAAGAAACCTTTCATCAAAAAATAATAAATGTCGCTAGCATCAAGCAATATTGATTCTACTGATGTTTACTATTGTGCCAATGTTGCATTTATCGGAAATAGTTCCAATGAAATAGTAATACTGATTAAATAATGGCTTTGAATTTCAAATATTTGCAGTAAAATGTCATTAGTACAAAGACCAGAGGATCCAATTTTCTATTTAATCATTATTTAATAGCACCTTACTGTACCTTTCTACTTGTATCGATGTTGTTTGTCCAATTTTGAATTGTAAGATTCTGTTGTAGCGATCTCTTTTAAATCTCAGATTTCTTCATTACTTATTTAATTTAAAGAGATACTTACTTTCAAAATGTTATAACTTAAAATATACTCTTTCATCTTGTGTTCTTTAATACTGTGCTGTTATGTTTAAAACTGCAACTTTTCTTCACGAGCAGCTGTATGAATATCTTCTAAATTGACGTTGAACGAATACGTATGTACGTTACGTAAATATATCTGTTGTACAATTTCAAACAAAGTAATATACGTAGATACGTAGATATATTTCTTTAATATCTGGTTTATTTATTTATTTTTCAGTTTTCTTTTGTACTTATATATATTTCTTGTAGAAACTTATTTAATTTTTATTTTTTGGTTGATTTATACATACAATTGTTTTGCTTAGTAGTGATGGAGCAGTTTTCTGTTGTTCAAGCTTATACGGCATTTTTTTTTCTTCTCGATATTTCACTTATAGAAGCTTGATACAATATGAATACTTTCTAAAGGGTAACAACTTTCTCGATTCTTATTATGGTTTCTTTGCTATGAATATTACTATTCTTTTGTCAGTTAGATGATATAGGAAGACACTATTAAGGTTTTTTCTGTATGGAGATATTTCCTAAATATTAATTTCCAGATAATCCAATACGGGATTCCCGAGTTACTGAACATAGTTTAGAACCATTTTGTTATTGAAAACCCTAATAGATTTTTTACATTTAATATAATTTTTTTATTACCCACTAACACCAAAACGCATTTTAATACGAAAAATATTAATTATGTTTTGAAATTTATTTAAAGCAATACTTTCGTAGTAGCAACATGACAGGAGTTAATAGCCGATGAAATCACCAAAGATATTTCACTATTTACCGCAACATATGATTGTATAAGTGTTTAAGGACGTAGTTCGACATATCTGTTATTTACATTATATTATTTATTTATTGATGAAATCTTAATTCAGTTGTGGAATATTGGCCGGAAACAAACGCTGAATTAATTCTATAGTTTTAAGAGCAAACAGGTTAACAAATTTGTTAAAATCAAGCTTGAAAATTACAGAAAAATAGTAGAAAATGGTTAGTTAACATTTCTTCTAAGAGTCATCTATCTGATTTTGAAGTTTCATTTATAGTTTCTTAAATATGCGCAATTTTTTTAAGGGGGGGGGGGAGACAATTTCTTGGGGATTGGTACCCTTTGAACTACTAGTTTTCTTATTTGATAATTTTATAATATCTTTTGACATATTATTAAATAGTTTTATGAAGAAAAATTATTCAATCAAAAAAATTAAATATTATGGTAAAATTTGAAAATTTCATTTATGTTTTTAAATTAAGAAGATTTTAAAACGGCATTTCTCCTACAATTATGAATTTTTTGGAATTTTTTTTTATTATTTTTTTCCTATTATTTTGCTCTTTAACTGTAAGGATCACATTTCTAAAAAGTTAACTATAGTTTAAAAGAAAATAGATAAATGTCATGACACATGTAAAAATGATCATTTACTTAATATTTTTGTATTTAAACATATACCAAATGTTGATCAAATCGGATAATTTGGCATGGAAAACACATTTATCTAAATTAAGGGGGGGGATTAATCCCCCGTTCCCCTTTTATACTTAACCAATGAACCCCCAAAACTAATCAGGGAAGCGCCTTATAACAATGAATCTATAAACAAAATTTTAATCAAATCGGATAATTTGGCATGAAAAACACATTTATCTAAATTAAGGGGGATTAGCCCCCCGTCCCCTCCCCCTTTATATGTAACCAATGAACCCTCAAGATTAATTAATGAGGGAAGCGCCTTATCCCAATGTACCTATAAACAAAATTTGAATCAAATCGGATAATTCTGTATGAAAGACCCATTTATATAAATTAAGGGGGGGATTAGTCCCCCGTTTTCCCCTTTATAATTAACCAATGAACCCCCAAAACTAATCAGGGAAGCGCCTTATCACTATAAACCTATACCAAAATTTGAAGCAAAACGGATATCTGTGTCGAGTTATCGCGTTACGTACAAACGTACATACAGAGTGTCTCATTTATTTTGCAACCCCCAAAAAAAGAACAATGTACAAACATTAATTTTTATTTTACAGAAGTGCTTAAACGACTACAAAAGGTGTAGAAAGTGACCGCCGTCTTCATCTTTACATATCTGGGCCCGTTTGAGGAGGTTTCGAGACACATTCTGTACATGTGTTTGGTGTGATAGCGTTTATCTCTTAAGTAATGCGAGTTTTCAGTTGAGTAATCGAGGCTGTCGTTTCACGGAACACGCGATTTCTCAAATAGCCCTACAAGAAGAAATCAGGCGGTGACAGGTCTGGACTGCGTAGAGGCCATAGTCCTTTTGTAATTAGCCGATCACCAAAAAATTCTTGGAGAAATGACACAGTGTCGTTGGCCGTATACGCAGGAGCGCCATCCTGTTGAAACCAAACGAAACGTTCATCTGCTAATTTTCTTACTGACTTGGCCGGTTTCTCCTTGATTTTCGTCTCGATTTCCTTCATTTTGTGTTCGGTTAGGACAAACGAGAGACGGTTCTTTCTTTTCGTTCTGTTTGAAAATGGTCCACGATTCGCTTAATTGTGCTTTTATTCGGCACCACCAAGTCTGGAAACTTGTTTTCATATCGTTCCTTGACTGTTTTGTACGAAGACGTTCGAAAATAATGTTCAATAATAAACGCGTTTTTTCTGCACATAGCACCATGACGCAAAAACACGTTTCACTTCGTTCTTCTTAGCACTGAAGTGTCTCGTGGCAGTGTTGGCGGTGTTGCTCGCACGCTCCTCCACACCGTTACCTGCGTTAACGCTGTGCACGTGCACTCGTGTTGTTCATTTGCTTCGCGTTTACGCGGGTTGCAAAATAAATGAGACACTCTGTACATACGTGCATACAGAACCGGCGGGCACATTAGCTCTCAGGCTTTGATAAGCCTGTAAGCTAAAAAATCACGCTCGCCAAATTAAATCAATTTAATGTGGGCAAGATTAGAAATTTTTCCACAAACATAAGATGCAAGCGCCCCCTGTTGATTGATCAAAGTCAAAATTAAATCCGGAATCTATTTATGTCAAGGTCTAACAGAATATCAGTTTTGGTGAAATTCCGTGGCTGTATCACGATAAATAATTATTTATCGTGATACAGCCATCCGAGAAATCATGGAAAACAGGGGCGCAGCAATACCACGTGCTGGGTGGTATACACCCAAACTTTATAAGCATCTATTTATGTCAAGGTCTAACATAATATTAAGTTTTATGAAATTCCGTGCATTAGTTGTTGAGATATAGCTAGTTTGAAAATAGTGTAAAATGCAGCTCACCTGTTGAGCGATAAACACACAAACATTATAATTTATGTCAAGTTCTAACATAATAGATTAAATTCCGTGACTTAGTTTTTGAGATACAAACTTTTTTGGAAATCGTACAAAATGCAACATAGCAGTGCCACCTGTTGGCCTATATACACCCGAAATTAATCACCATGAATTTATATCAAGGTATAAATGTATCTGAATTTTTACTTAATTCCGTGTAGTAGTTCGTGGGTTAGAGCGCCCACAAAATTTGTGTTACATACAGACAGACATTTTCCAAAAATAGTCAAATCACAACAATATCAACAGTCAGTCATGGCCTTCCAAAATGTATAAATACGTCGAAAACCGGAAGTTGAAATTTTCATGAATAAAATACTTTTTTCTTGTAAGAATAGAAGAAAGTAACAAGGTAGAAATTGTACATCAAACGTGACAAATGAGGTGCATTCGTACTATAAATAGTTTTATAAATATTCAGATCTTGATGCAATATCTGTTGCACTCTTATGCAAAAATGCATGAATACAACATTTATTTTATGTGCAGATTTTCATATTATTGTTATTAATTTCATTTTATAAAATTAGGTTTCAATACAACTTTTACAGGCAATTAATTACAATTCTGTTACATTAAAATTATACTATGCGCAAATATCTAATACAAGACAATGTAAAAAAGTCATTGTTATTATTTCAGTGAAATCAAATATTATCCTCTGTTATTATGATATGATTAATTTCCGTAATAAAATAAGTACATTTTAAGTTGGGAACATTTTATCTTTTGTTGACACTTACTGAAAGTTTCAAAGGGAAACTAAAGCCTAGCTTTAAAAATATCAGAACTTAAAATCCATATTTAGACACTTTTTCCATTTAATATCTATTTCTCCGGAAACATCTATCCAAAAAACGGTCGGTAGATTATATGATTGCTATAATTACACAATTTTAGTATACAAATTCGATTTTTAAATTCAATAATACGAAAATAAAATGACTCGATCTTAAATAGGACGTAATCACCATGGCAACCTAGAATCATTACCTCTCATGGGATATCATTTAATTAATTACGTACGATAGGATTTAACAGAATGAAGAAAACTTTTATTAATATCTTTTTAAGTTTTGATTCGATTTACATAAAATTTTAAAAGACTCGACAAAATTCTGCAACGATTATATAAATTAAATTTCAAACCATTCGGTTGGGTAGTTTTTGTGCTATTATATGCGGACAGACGGACGGACCAGACGACGGCTATAGAGGTACTACGTATTTATATAATTACGAACGCTCCTAAAAATGAATTTAAATATTTATCAGAAACATTTAAAATGAAAAACTATGCAATAAAAAGCCTTTTTCACATATTTATAATGTCTTGATTTTTTTCGTAACTTCGCCAGAATATACTACATGCATTTTAAGCGAAACATGGGGGAAATGATATTTCCATCACTTTTTTGCCAAATGAATGGTCGCGAGTCTCCCTAAAGGCATTTCTGTGAGTGCTTATTTGGAGTGTTAATTACACTCGTTAAGTTGCTCCAAATTATCTCAAACAATAAACGTTCAATAAATAATACTTTCGATTACAGAACGTAATACGTTTATTCGTGGAAGTAAATTATAGCCGACAGTAAATGACTGTATATTTGAGATCAAACTTAAATTAGACTGCTCATGAAAGCCTTTAATTTTTTTTTATCTGATTTGCATAAGTTCCTATAAACTGACTAAAACCTTTGCTGTTTTATGAAATTAAAAAGATTGTTTAAATGTGAAAATATTTATAAAAACTATGACTATATTTATATGACTTTAAAATAAATTATCATTGTCAAAAGTAATAAATGTAGATTAATGAGCATTAAGTTTAAAATATAGACTTCAATATTCCAGAAGTTGCTGTACGTTTACACTCTTCGGTTTATTTTATTTGGTATTTTTATATAATACCTTTTCTTAATTTAGTATCTGAATTTATTTGTATCTTAATTCTTAATTAAAATTATTTGCATCATATGTTAGAAAAAAAATTTAAAAAATTGTATGGCCCTGTAAGACCTTCCCCCCCCCCCCTATGTGCTACTCCATCAATCGTCAAAGCACTGAAGATATGCTCCTACAAGGAACTCAACTCCACCACAGCCTGCTGCAAGAAAAATTTATATCGTCTCATCATCTGATGAATTCGACTTAGTTTCTACATAGATTCCAGGTAGACGGAGTCATTACGCACTCCGTAGGCACTGATTATTTATAATTGTATAGAAAAATTGTATGGCTCTGTAAGACCTTCCCCCTCCCCCTATATGCTACTCCATCAATCGTCAAAGCACTGAAGATATGCTCCTACAAGGAACTCAACTCCACCACAGCCTGCTGCAAGAAAAATTTATATCGTCTCATCATCTGATGAATTCGACTTAGTTTCTACATAGATTCCAGGTAGACGGAGTCATTACGCACTCCGTAGGCACTGATTATTTATAATTGTATAGAAAAATTGTATGGCTCTGTAAGACCTTCCCCCTCCCCCTATATGCTACTCCATCAATCGTCAAAGCACTGAAGATATGCTCCTACAAGGAACTCAACTCCACCACAGCCTGCTGCAAGAAAAATTTATATCGTCTCATCATCTGATGAATTCGACTTAGTTTCTACATAGATTCCAGGTAGACGGAGTCATTACGCACTCCGTAGGCACTGATTATTTATAATTGTATAGAAAAATTGTATGGCTCTGTAAGACCTTCCCCCTCCCCCCTATATGCTACTCCATCAATCGTCAAAGCACTGCAGGTATGCTCGTACAAGGAACTCAACTCCACCGCAGCCTGCTGCGAGAAAAAAAAATGTATATCTTGTCTCATCATCTGATGAATTCGACTTAGACAGTTTCTACATAGACTCCAGGTAGACGGAGTCATTACGCACTGGTAAGCACTGCTAGAAACATCTAACTTTGACCTTTGACCTAATCGGTGTTCAAAACAATTCTATGTAACCCCCACCACCACCACTTCTAAAAAACCCTAATGAATACTTACTTTTTGTTAGATTAAAAAAAAAGGAAAATGATGGCATGTTTTTACAAATGCCGACTTTGAGAGTATTTTCTGTAAGATTTTCTGCCTTTACCAAAAACTGGAAAACGTCTTTCGATTACATAGTTTCTGGATAAGAACACCTGCCAATTTTATGCGTTTCTGAACAAAAATAATTTCAAAAATGTCTCCGAAAGGAGCTGTTTTGGATCTGAGAACAGTTTTGAGGTATTCCATTATGTTTGACGTCTATTTTTACACTCTTTTGTTTAACTTAGTTTCTGTATGTAAGGATGGAATTTCTTAATCTTTTTTTCATTCTCTTTCTGGCATGCTAGAATTATAAAAATTATGTTTTATGTATGTCTTTCTGAGGACAATACTACATTTTAATATTTTTAGAACTTAAGAACCTATACACTAATCAAACGAAGAAACGCGCCAGCTAATGTGAAATCTATGGGAGCGTTCTTTACAAATATAATAGCTTGCATTTTAATATTTTTAAATGATTTTTTTACATATGATACCTGAGATCGATATCTAAATGTTGTGCGTTTTTTAAATTTTACGATTTTGGTTATAGTTTTTCTACATGCAGACACTTTCTCTTTTCTCACTGGTTGAAACTGGTTCTGAAAATGATTGTATCCTCATGTAAAAAAAAAAAAAACCTGCAGCCAAAATTGGAAAAGTAAAATCTAACAACGTTAGAGATTGATCTCAGCTATCCTAAGCAAAGAAATCATTTAAAAATATTAAAATGCGAGCGAGAAATCTGTCAAGAACCTTCCCATAGACTTAACATTAGTTTGAGTGTTTCTTCCCGTGACTAGTGTAGGCTCTTAATTTAATAAATTAGAAAATAGTAGAAAAGGGAGTGTTCTCAGGGGAATTTAACACCCCTATCAAATTAATAGCTTTCTTTTAGGTCATAAGAGTTATTAAAAAAAAAAAAAAAAAACAATTATTTTTTGTCTTCAATGTTTGATAATTCATCTCTGAAAAAATACTTTTGCAGATAAAACACTATAAATAGCATTACATTTCTAACTAGCACATGTAGATCAGAGGCTACAACGTCAGCTGTGCAAGCTTTTTTTTTTTTCATTATTAGTATTACTGCAAGCAAGATTATCAAGTAATAGAGTTTCAAGCGATTTAATTCTTATTAATTGTAACAAGAAACTAGATTACATGCACCGAAATTCCAAGAATATATTTTTTCTTGTGAAATTCTTTTATTATATTAAATACTTTTGAAAGCATGGAGACATAACCCCCCTCCTCCCCCCCCCGCTTCTCGCCCCGTGGATTCATTGATATGATAATCATAACTCTCGAAAATCGTAAATCTACTACCCGTCATTAAAATATTGAAATACTTATGGTGACATTAATAATTATCGGAACGATTAGTCATTCTAATAAATATATTCTTATCCATTATATATTCTTATCCATAATATAATATTTTACTGATTGTTGATAATCCTTCTTCTTCAAATCATTTGATAATAATTTTCTGAGCCCCCTCCCATAACTTTTGAATTGCCTGTCACGCAATCTTTGGAAACTTGAATAAACAACTTCTCCAAGCGTTCAACTTACTAAAATAATATCAAGGGAATAAGTTTCAAATCCGTTTAGAAATTTTTCTATTTGAGGAAATCCTCTTTTCTAATAAAGAATTTGTGTGCGGATATATTTGCCGCACGTAGATTCTGAATTCAGGTTCTAAATCAGCTGACAGCTTAACATTTTTACTGTAGAATGTTGACAAAAACGTCTTGAATATGAAAACTTTTTAAGGAGTAGTTCTGTATTTTCTCAAAGTGAGATTCTGAATATCTATTGGAAATACTGCGCTGCTTCAATTTTCCCAAACAGCAGAAATTTATAAGAAAGAAAGAACATGGGGAAATATTGCCTCTAAAGTTACAATGCAGAAAAATAATACGATTGTTGTAATTTCAAAGCAAAATTTTTCTGACAATTTTAAAGGGAAGAATAAAAATATTTATGTCAAATTTTAAACGCAAATAAATAATAAGACACATACAATAAGGATGTGATATGTCTGATAACTGAAGAAAAGGCTCTCTTTTGAAAGTTTAATTCATTTCAGCATATCTCTGAAAATAAATACCTGAGAGAAAAATTGAGTTCCTTTTATATATATATATATATTTCTATCATTTATGGCTTAGTGAAACAACAATATTTAGTTTCCCATGTTATTATTATTATTTATTTTTATTATATATATATATTTATTTAAAAATGAAAACGCATGTGATAAACGAAGATAAGACATTATAAAAAGCAATGGAATGGACACTGAAGGAATTATACTTAAAAGGATGAAAAAGCAAAAATTGGAAAACTATGAATATCTTATAGAATCTTCAGAAGGGCTTTATAAGAATAGTCATAGTAAGTATATGTTATTTCAACAAATATTGTCAACATTATTCCTAAAATCGACAATATTAAGCCCCTAATAACATATATAAATGAAACAAGAAAATTAGGGACCGATATGAGGTTCAAATGACAAAATAAAATGAAACAAGAAAATTAAAACCCGACATGAGGTTCAAATAGCAAAATAAATAAATAAATAAATGTGCAACTGAAATAGAAATTAGATAAATAAAAAATTATTCAACTTAAATAGTAAATAGAACATAAAATAATGTTCAAGACTCACCAAAAAAGACAAATTTGAAAGTAGATGTAAAAAGATTGTAGTTACTTGACATTTAGCTAGACACCTGCTCAAAATGGCTGCAAATCAAAGCCCAAAACTTTGCTGAGAATAGTGATAATATAAAATAAAATTATACAGTGCTGCCATCTATCCCAGAAAATTATAAGTAAAATCTAAAATTGTAGACAAGCTAAAAAAAATGCTAGTGCTGCCATCTGTTAGTGATGAAGATGAAATATAATAAAAAGAGAAACATATATTGACAAAACAAATAATATTTGAAATGTGAGGAAACTTAATGAAGTAAATAAAATTTGAACATAAAGATCATATGGGTACAATAATTAGCACAAGACAAGTACAATAATTAGCAATGTATAATAAGACATTGTGTGTATTTATGTTGTAGAAATGATGTTGTGATGTGAGTAAAATGATTAAATGCATAAAACCGCCTTTTTTTTTATAAATTTTTTTGTAACTTTTTTTATATTTAAAACTGAAAACACATGTGAAAAACGAAAGATAAGACATTATAAAAAGCAATGGAATGGACACTGAAGGAATTATACTTAACAGATGAAAAAGCAAAAATTGGAAAAGCAAAATTGGAAAACTATGAATATCTTATACAATCTTGAGAAGGGTTTATAAGAATATTCATAGTAAATATATGTTATTTCACCAAGTATTGTCAGCATTATGCCTAAAATACAGTAAGCCCCTAATAACATATATAAATGAAACAAGAAAATGAATAACCTACATGAGGTTCAAATAACAAAAAAAAAAAAAAAAAAAAAAAAAAAAAAAAGATATGCAACTTAAATAGAAATTAGATAAATATATAATATAGTATTGTATAATATAAATTGTAAAATTTTAGTTGTTACCGTAGAATTTCAGCATTTTAAAGGGAACATTCAAATAATCTTTCTTAAGCCTGATTCATATTATATTCAGCATAATTCGCAATTTTTTTATTCATGATTTTTTTAATTAAAAAATATATAATTATGCGTCGTTTAAGCTGCATGCTTTTCTTCGCTTCCTTCTCCCCGCCTGTCTTTTTTTCTGTCTCTGTCCCTCTTTCTAGTTTTTCTCTCACGTCCTTTTTTATAATTTGTATTTTCATGAGATGAAAAAAACTTAAAATTATCTGTAATTGAAAATTCAAATAACTAAAACTAAACACCACGGTGACGTTACAATACATTTGGGATTTTAACCTGCGGTACCCAATTTTGCTTTCGTGATTATCGGTCCTGGGATGCTATATACGGCATATGTGCTTATCAAGTGGTCAGCCTAACGCAGAACCTTCAATGTTTAGTTCCCATGAAAGTTTGATATTCATTTTAGGGACGAAATGCGGAGTGAATCTTGCCGATCGACGCTTAACCAGATATTTTTGTACTTTTTTTTTTCTTTTCTTTTTTTTTTTTTTTTTTTTTTTAATGAGAACACTTTCACTTTCGAAACCGGTTCCGATGCGATGCTGAAAGTGTCCTCAGAAGAAATAAAAAGAAAAAGAAAAAAGAAAAAAAAAAAGAAAAGAGAAAAACTGCAACCAAAATTAATAAAGAACGAAAGTACTGAGTTAAACATCGACATCGGGTACCACACGCAAAAACAAACTCATTTTAAAATATTAAAATGCAAGTCAGAAATTTGAAAAGAACGGCACCATTGTTTTAACATTATCTCGCTGGCACCTTCGCGTTCATAGCATAGTTAGTCTAGATCTAGATACTTCTGTTTTCTATGCGTCGGTTCTAATTTCACTAATTCCTTCAAACGGCGTCTAAATAAATTCTTTTCTCATAAATAGCATTTTTTCATTTAACATCTAATTTTGTTAATTTTACAAAACAGAAATTCTTCTTATCGATCCATTCATAATACTTGCAAAGAGGTCTTATCTCTTTATTTTGATTTACTTATGATTCGAACATTTCGTTTAATCAGCTAAAATCTCTCTCCAATTTGTATTTGGCTAAGGTCCAATATAAAGTTTTCGGTTCGCCTCAAACTTTAATTAACTAACTTTTCTGGAAGATTATCATACCTTAATGAAATAAATAAAGATAAAGTCAGCCTTTTATTAAAAAAGGAAGAAAAATATAAAGTTTAGTTTTTAAAATGAGCCATAATTAAAAATTATAAAATAATCTATCTGCCGTATGGCATACTATACATTCAGTGAAAAAAAAAGAAAAGAAAAAAGAAATGTTTAAAGAGATTGCATGTTTAAACATAAAATTTTTAACTTGCTAGTCAGAAAAACAAAAAGATGGAGTATCTGTGTTAAATATAATTGTCTCGATTTTATCTCGGGATAAATGCACTATGTTGCACCTGATCGTGTTTGTACAATGTTGTGAATAATGATAAGGACTTAACCAAACATATATAAACAAATCATTTATAAAAATCTCATTAAGTTAGGAATAAATAACTTTGCGATAATTAACACATAATTAAAACTATGCTGTTGCTGTGGAAAATGTAGTAAACAGTGAATCACATAATTTAAAAAAAACTATGCTCTAGAAAATGTTAGTGAACAATGAATAAAACACTAGTACGATTGCGAATTCAATGCATCCCACAGATGCCGGATAAAAACTATTCTAGTAATGAAAGTTGGAGTACATTTCCAATCGTAGAAGTTGTAGTTGATTGTGGTTCGAACCTTTTTTTTAAGGTTGATGTTGTAGTATTTGATGGAATATTACTACCAGCGTATCAAGGCGTTAGTCCTTGCATTAAGGAAGTACAACAATTTTAGCACTAGTCTTTTAAAAAGGAATTCTTAGTCTTGGCAGTTACAACTCTGCCGAGGTCAGCTTTATTAGGATGTATTTATACTAGATCCCGAGGGACCAAGAACCAGGTGTTTCATTATCTTCCAAAATTAACACCAGATCATTCTTTGGATTTAGGTGCGACGGTTTTCCACTTTGTCCTCTGTTGTCAAAAAAGTCTATCTTACCTCCTTTAAAAAAAACATTTCATATACTTTATAAGAACGTCCTACGATTTTTGATGCTCCTTGCAGGCAATAAAAAATCCTCAGGTACCGAGACCAAAACATCTCCTGTAAGAAAATGTGAGGGAGTAAGAACATTCATACAGTCAATATCATTATCATTTATACTCGTGAACGCGAACTCAGCAATGACTCTATTTGTGCAAGTAAGGGTGACAATTATTCAAAAGATAAGAGAGTCTCTACAATGAATCTTCTGAGATTATGTTTAGTTGAGCGTATTGCAGCTTTCCAAATTCCTCCAAAATGCGGGGAAGTGGAAATGATAAAGTGCCACTCCATAGAGGCTTGTGCCAAATGTTGCGACATGGCAACATTGTTTGGGAATGAGTGCCAAAACTGTTGTAAATCGTTATTTCTTCACAATGCTCTAAAGGAAATTTTAGTGTTGTCACTGTGAAAGTGACGTGGAGCACCCCGCCTTGAGCTGTATCGAAGAAGAGAAGCTCTGAACGCCTCAACTGTTAAATCATTAATTGTTTCAATATGCACTGGTTTGGCAGCGAGATAAATGAATCTATGTAATCGTTAGTTGTTTACGCACCTCGACATTTGCTTAATTTAATCGATATGAGACTTGCATAATCCATACCGCTGGAGAAAAGGGGTCGCTCAGGGTTACTTTACAGACTTAACAAATCAGACAAATCATTTAACTTGTCAGAAGAATGTGCAATTTCATTTACATACACAGATTTCAAATTATGAGGGAAAATATCAAATTCAGAAACCCAATCTCTCCTAAATAATAATGGAAAATTATCTTCTTTAATCAAATACAATTTAGCATTTTAAGTTTTATCTTCATAAGAAACATCTACCTTTACATTCCTAATACTAACAGATTTAAAAAATTCAGAAAAATTTTGTAATTTGGAAAAGTTCAGCGAAAACATTTAATAGGCATTTAAGAAATTCCCGAGCCGTTATCTAACTCCATTTCAGCTTTTACTTTATTTTCAATTAAAACAGACACTTTTATGGGAGTTGTACCTTTATCATAACGCACAGATAAAATATCAACTGTATTTTATACATTCGTTTGCTTC
The DNA here is from genome assembly GCA_963931845.1 of Maratus michaelseni. Lineage (NCBI taxonomy): Eukaryota > Metazoa > Arthropoda > Arachnida > Araneae > Salticidae > Maratus > Maratus michaelseni. Next base: position 356,831,393 of record OZ007590.1, read on the forward strand.
TGAGAATTATTATTTTTACTTTTACAAACTTTACTCAAATGAGCTCATTTTTTACATTGATTGCAAATTGTATTAATATATCTACATCCAGTAGCTAAATGTGACGAATTACCACATCTATAACATTTCAATTTACTCATGCTTACCTCCGAAATTACATAATTTGCATGATTGTTGAAATTCTGCTTTTGAGAACCGAATTTCTTTCGTTGTACAATTTTAGAAAATGCAATTTTATTAACATTCCTAGTTTTACGTTTCAATTCAGAAATATTAATTTCAGCATTTTGTAAAGCTACAGCTTTTTCAACATCTTTCTCAAAATTTAAATCCTCTACTTGAGTGATTGATGGTTTTACTCTGAATATTTTAAATATCTAAGAAATTGTTCTAAACGATTTTCGTTTAATGTCATCAGAAAATGCACAATAAGTCGTTATTTTTTTAAATCTACCAGAAAAATCTTGAATTGACTCATTTTCAAATTGCATAACATTTACGAAATATTATTCTCTCGCAAATGTTGTTTGGGGAGGGGCTTAAGTGTTTAAACAGAAGATCAACAATATCTTCATATTTCAATGATTCCGAAGCTGTAGAAAAAGATAAATCACATAAGTGTTTAAACAGAAAATCAACAATCTCTTCATATTTCAATGATTCCGAAGCTTTAGGAAAAGATAAATCACATAATGAGTTATCCAATTTTGGTCCCATACAAGAAATAATAGCAGGAACCTTCTTTTCCTCTTTTATATCATGTAGAGTAAAAGGCTGTTACAACCTTTTAACATAAGCTGCGAACGTTTCAATGGAATCATTGAAGTCTTTGAAGTTCGCGAACATTTTTTTGATTAAATTCAGAAAAGAAAGATATATTCACTTACCACCTTGTTGCAGAAACAGACAAAGTTGTTGCAGAAAAAGAAAATATTTTAGACCATCACTTTGTCGAAGAGATCAGAACGTAGTCTAATCGCAAACATAACAAACACCGTAGTGCCAGTTTGTCATTTCAAATCAATTTTTTAAAATATTTCTAGTGATACAAATATATTTTTTTTCATCGTCGAAATTAGAATGTTTTAAAGATATTACTTATCTAAAATAACGACATATTTCAATCAAGTAGAACGGGTAACGCAAAGTAATATAAAAGTTTATTTGCAGAACGAAACATAAACACACAATCAAAAAATTATGAGACTTTTAACTGTAGGAAAAATAGTTCTTTTCAAGTAGATGACATACGAAAATAAAAAATACTTATCTGCAAATTTTGGTGCTACCAGCTAGAGCTTTTAATCAAAACTAAAACTCTATACATTTAATGCCTAACGTTTTCATGCATGATTCTGAAATGAATGTGGATCAGCTACCACTATTACACATAATCCTTGTAATGAGCTTCTGACCCATACAATCATTAGCATGTACACAAGCTAATAGACAAAAGTGCGAAAGATGTTTTGCTGAATTTAATGAAGTTCTAATTTCCTTTTTACTATCCCTGGGAGTCAAATTGGTGCCTGAATAAGGTTTGTATTTCTCGTTTGATAATTCAAACGAGAAAAAAGCAAATATTGCTTAATTATGATTTTTTTTTCCTCATACAAGCTGGATTGCTGTTTGGATTAACAATAATGACAGCTGAGTGTTGAATTACATTGAGAATTATAATGTTTATTAATGTTCATACTGTCTGATAAACAATTAACATATATTTGAAGTAAACAAAAATATTACGTCTGAACATATTTATATTTATATTAAAATCATTAAAATTACAGACATTTACGTTACAATTACATAAAACATTAAAAACATATTAAAATTGGACGTTTCGGATTTACATAAAAATCCCTCATCAACAAACATTTTTCTTAACGTAAGTCACCAGTTCAAAAATATCAACAGATAGAAAATGCAGCGTATCAAAATGTCAAGGCCAAAATTCAGATTACATTAAATTCTGGCGTAGATATGTAGACGATGTTTTTATCGTTGCTGAGTATAATAAGCTTTCTATTATTTTAAACCATGCAAACTCAATATGTTCGTCAATACAATTTACTATAGAATATGAAACAGAAAACCGACTGCCATTCCTCGATATCCTTATCGAGAGATGCGAAGGATCAGAGTCCCAAACCATTGTTACTTCAGTATACAGAAAAACAACTTTCTCTGGTCAGTATTTCAATTTTAATTCCAAATCTCCTAAATCCAATAAGTTTGCAGTTATCAAGACCTTACTCACTAGAGCTTTGCGCTACTGTAGCACCGAAGAGCTTTTTAATATTGAAAAAAAGAGAATTCTGAAATTGAATGGCTACCCAGCAAGATTTTGTAAACGTGTAATCTCGGAACATATACAAGCACACCCTCCCCCTTTCCAACGTACTAAGATGAACCAGTTCGCAGCAATTCCATATTACAAATGTATTTCAGAAAAGATTTCGCATCTCTTGAAACCTCTCGGTATCCATACAGCTTTCATCTCACAGAAACCTTTAAATAGTTTTTTAAGCAACTTCAAACATAAATATCCCAGTTCTCAGTTTAAAGATGTAGTTTATGGTATTCCCTGCCAACAATGCAATGCGATCTATATAGGGGAGACAGGTCAAACGCTTAAGATAAGACTAAAGGAGCACAGCTCTGCATTTCAAAAAAAAAAAAAAAAAATTAATTCCAAAATAGTGGATCATGCAATAAAAACTGACCATTTTCCAGATTTTGCTAAATCTTTTATAATCAGATCGAGGTGCAGCGACTACAGAACTCGTACTTTCTTAGAAGTATGGTATACGAAAATTAAAGATTTACCGCTTAATGAAGCAGGTGCAATCCCGAATGAATACTCCGTGTTATTATAACTGTAACTTTGGCCTCGACATTTTGATACGTTGCATTTTCTATCTGTTGATATTTTTGAACTGGTGACTTACGTTAAGAAAAATGTTTGCTGATGAGGGATTTTCATGTAAATCCGAAACGTCCAATTTTTATGTTTTTAATGTTTTATGTAATTGTAACATAATGTCTGTAATTTTAATGGTTTTAATATAAATTAACATATAATTTATTTTTCTAATAAACTGTTTTCTATCTCTGAGCTTTTCTATGGCTTTATCTTCATCCGCAAGGGAGAAAATTGCAAGTTATAAATTAATTTGCATTGTTTCGCCATTCTAAATATAATCTCTCTTAAACCTCTATGCCAGTGTGAGAAAGAGCAATATTTTGCTCATATGAAAAGTTTATAGCAAAGTGTTAAACCAAGTATAACTTATCATGAAAATGTTTTGCAGTTTCATTCTCTCTAAATATCAATTCAAAATTGGAAAAGAGCATTGTTTTACTCATGTGGCAAATATCTTGGCAGAGTAAGGATTGAGCAAAAATTAAATTAACCTTGTTTCGCTAAACTAAAAATGATAACCTCCTAATCCCCTATACTACTTATAGAAGGAGCATTGATGTGCTCAAATGAAAAAAAAATTTGGCAAGGTTTTGCAAAAAGGAAAGAATCCACAGATAACAGAATGAGCCCTTTTCTAAAATGGATACTTTTTTGGGAGATTGCAATTTAGGTTCCCAAAAATATGTTTCTAAAATCACTAGCCCCCTTAAAATATCAATTTAATTATCAATAACCTAAATTCACACAGTAACAAATTGAAGGGCTTTAAACAAGTGAATGATCTACAAATCTTCAATTTTTTTTATTGTAAAGGATTTAAATTAAATAATTAGGAAAAAATTCTTCTTTTATTATCCACATTGTCTTGAAGGTATTTTGCAAACTTAAATGAAAATAACATTTACTTTATGAGGGAATAAGCATCAGTGTTGCCATTTATTGGTTTTGTTCCAAAGCAAAAAAATATTCAGCTATATACAAGTAAAGTAAAAATGTAGAAAAATAAAACAATTTAGTTTTTATGAGAAAAGAATAGAGGTCCACAATTGTGTACTGTTTTTTCATGTTTATTGACAGTTTCGTGAAGAAAGGAATTCAATCCGGGTACTACCCACGCATGTTTGGGGAGGGAGGAATTTAAAAGTTGAGTGTTGAAAGGCACTCATGACTTGGGATTTCCATGACTTGACAAATTTCAAAACTAGGACTTAGTTCCTTTCAACAATCACAGCTTCAATTGCAGAAAATTGTTCTTTGTTGGGATTGATTTTTTTTTTTAATCCTGCTTTAAAATTATTAAAAAGAAAAAAAATCAGTAAATTGAGTTGTAGTTTTGAAGCAAATTTCATTCAAAAGTACTTTATTTGATAATGTAAAAGCTCAAATTATGCGATATTCAGACCAGAATATATGTGCCATAAAACTAAAGTGATAGCTCAGATCATTTTCACCATCGTTATAACGTCGGCAGACACACATATTCGTGCTTTATAATGTAGATTTACACATACTTATTTTAAATTTACATCTATTTTTTTAATAATGAAATAATCAATTGTTGACATTTCTCTTCACAGTGTATTTCAGAATGTGCAATTATTTTTTAAAGAAATCACTTAACTCCAACAGATATTTAGATATATTAATGTTTTGTCTCTAAACAATAGAATTGATTGATGGAAAACCATGTAGAAATTCTACAATTATTATGAATTGTAGGGTGCAACAGTGCTTAAAGAAATTTTTAGACAGTTTAAGGTTTGATGAATTGCTTCGTAGAATAATCAAAGTCAGATATTATTTCGAATGGTTGAAATAGTGGTTAAACAACTAGTGCGGAAGTTGGAACTCATAATATTTCTTTTTGTATTGTTCATTTATTGGAAAGATGTATAAATAAATCTTAAAACAAAAAACAAACAAACAAACAAAAAACAAACAAGAAAACGCTGCATTGTTTGCATCTTAAGTATTTTTTAGTGAATAGTATTTATATCAATGCTATTTAAGGTGATCGAGGACACAAAATTTTATACATATAATTTTTTTACATTATTCTTAAATTACAAATTATCTGTTTTTTACGGCCATATTATTTGACTATTTTGGTTGTTGCTGGTGTTGTTTATTTGTTCCGGTTATGGCTTTTTTAACAATAATAATTATTATTATTAATGTTGCAATTAGAAATAATATTATTCCCTATTTCGCTTTTTTCTTAATTTGCATTTGTGGCTTTATGTATGCTGAGAGAGAAGTTTGAACTCGTGAAAATGTCTTAAGATTGTTCTTAAATCCAAAGGAGAAACTTTCTGACATATTTCGGTATTCATTTTTGTTCGGAAACGCATGAAATTGGCAGGTGTTCTTATTCAGAAACAATGTAATCGAATGGTGTTTTCCATGTTTTGGTAAAGGCAGAAAATCTTTCAGAAAATACTGTCAAAGTGGGCGTTTTGAACCGAATTTCCGGACGCGACAGCGCAGGAAAAGAGAAATTCCTGTCGTCACGTCAATTGTTTATAACTCGATAGGTAATTCATTTACGAAAAAATGGAAACCACCATTCAATTTCAATTCACCTTCAATAGTCAGCCCTGCAAGTGTAAAGCTTTTGTGTTTAAAAATGTGTAAGAAAGTGTCGCGTTATTGAGCGGGAAAAAATATTTTTTGAGAACTGCTTTAACCCCCACAGTGATGTCTTAAGTCATCACCAGTTTTTCAATACAAAGTCCTTTTTTATTTTCGATCTTTCACAGTTATTTATATTCATCTATTGACAAATAATATTCTGAATTATTTACACTTACACACACACACACACACACACACACACACATATATATATATATATATATATATATATTCCTTTTCAAATTCAAGTTATTAAAAGAAATTCAAAGTTAATTTTTAAAATGAAAAATTATCAATTTTACGCATATAAAAAAATTATATATCATCTAAAAGAATATCCAATTTACATATATATTAGAATCTTTTTACAGGAAAACATACATATTACAATATGAAAGCATACATATTAAAATCTTTTTACACACTTTTTTCATTTTTTAATAACATGAAAGAAGAAATATTAGTTTATCGTCAAGATTTACAAATATATTTTTTTCTAAAAAATGTAATAATTTTTTAAAGAAAATAAAATCTTTTTTTACGCTAACTTTTTACTACAAAAAAATCATATTTTCAATTGTTTTTCTGAAAACAAAAATTCCAAAGACAATGCGATCAATATGGAACTGAAAACAATTGTAACGAAGCCTCATGATTTCATCTTTCGTAGAAATTTACAGTTATCAGTTTCAATATGATGAAGAATCTTAAAAAAATACATTATGATATAAATGGATTTAAAGTTTTGTGAATTCCTTATACAACTACAGACAATACAACATAAAAAGATAGAGTATTTTGATTTGTTTTGAAACAATAAAAACTTTATTAGTTCCAAAATCTAAACCTGTATAATTTCTAAACTACTTGACCGGTTTTTTTCGGTTTTCCCGTTTGATGTCTGAAGATAAAATTTATTGAATAATCCAAATATGATGTCAAAATTAGGGATATATGTAGAAGTAGAGTTGCAAAATACCCGCAGTTTTTGAGGGACGGGAATAAACCCGGGAATTTTGGAAATTTTGAAGGAATTTTGAAAGTTAAAAAAAATAGTCATTTTCAATTTATTTTTTTAATTATTTTTAAGAAATTTCAAGCATTTTTCTGAAAACTTTAAAATAGGTTTTTCAGTATGAATTAACAAAACTTAGGATTTTGCGCTCCAAGTTTTTGTAATTTATTAAAAACTCATTTACTTTACAACAAATGGCGGCTGTGAATTGTTAAAGATTTGAATGTTTCTTTGAAAATTAATTTTGTTTAATTTCTGTTAGCTGGCATATTTACTATTCAGGAATACTGTAGATTAATTTTCTTGTGAGGTAGTGTATTTTTGTATTGATTTCTTTTAGTTTTGTCCGTTTTCATTTTTGTTTACATTTTTTGAATTGGAGAACAGGTGCGATGTTTAGATTCATGTCGGGCAAGATGAATATGTCATCTGTCTCTTGCACTTTTTACTTATCCACGATTAAAATATCAACTTATTTATGTTATTTTAATTTATCTTACTTAATATTTATATAGCTTAACCATGTATTTCGTTATTTTCATGTAAACTTTCGTGTATTTTTGTTATTAGTTTTATTTACATTTGTAAAAAAAAAAGTCTAAAACTTTCTGAAATTTCCCAGGAATTTTTAATATTTCCCTCCTAAAAAACCCGGTTTATTCCCGGGAATGAAACCGGGTTTTTTCACCCTTTGCAACTGTATCTAGAAGACGCTTTAAGAAAATAGTCTTATAATATTAATATTATAAGTTTTAAATAGTAGATGTTTTTATTAATCGATTGGTGCCCAGTGACGAAACTACGGAACTGGGTGGCAGTCTGGCTGCTGAACCGGGTGCTGGATTTGAAAGGGCGCAAAAATGAGAAATTGTATAAAAAAAACAGCTGTCAACTTTTATGCTTTTTTGTCAGCACTAAAATTTAACAGAAATTTCTGTCTTAATTAATCGCAAATGTTATTGATTAAATAAGGCAAAAATTTGTTAAATTTTAATGGTAAGAAAAAAGCGTAAAAGTCAGTTAAAATCTCTCGACTAAAAAATAATAAATTTTAGGTTGTGATACTTTTCTATCAGTAGAACAATGTGTATATTTTATTATTACTTCAGAATTAAGAACTTAAATATTTTATAGGGATTAAATAATTGCATGCTAAGCGAACATATGCATTAATTATCTAAGGATTAATTATTTATTATACTAAATCTCACATTATCACTATTTGGAAAGAATTACATTGGCCACGCCCCTTCCCAGGCGAAACTTTAAATATTTGGGATATTCTTCGGCTATTTTTTTTATGTCACCGATTAATTGGGCGGCCCCTATATTGTTTTTTCTTCTAATGCGGTGTAAAAATTGTTTTTTACAAGTTATACCTAAGAAGTAATCATGTCTAGAAACCTTTAGGTGTTAAATATCGAAAAAAGCAAAAGAAGGAAAAAACGACAGTCTAGGTATGAGTAAAGGGTATGTTTAGAAACAAACACTTCCTTCAAAAAATCTGCCTAGTAAATTTTTGTCTTAAAACTGTTGGTCATGGGTCAGTGAGATCTCAAATTCTCATCGCTACTGTTAAACCTATGGAAGTGGAATGCATTCGTATTTTTAAACTATCTCCTTAAAAAAATAATATTTTAATTCCTTTTTTCTGTGTACAATTCTTAAAATATGCTTTTTTTCCTCAGTTGTCAAAATATTTCTAAAATATAAACTTAATTTCATTTGAACTGTTAAAATCTTACTCAGTTTCGCTAAGATTTTAACACATAAAATTAAGCATCTATTATAGAAGTATTTTGACAACTAAAAAAAAGAGATAGAGAGATAGAAAAGAAGTTTATTTTAAAGATACGAATACATCACACGCCCATAGGTTTAACATTTGCGAGCGGAATTTGAGATCTCATTGACCAACAGCCTTAATAATCATTGCAGGAATCGTCATGGCTGCGTAGACCAATAATATCGCAAATGAATTATATTTAGACCGCTAAGATTGTATATGAGATATTTGTAGACCAATCGGGTTACCTGAGTACTTTTGAACAATAAGGAAGGCCAGTGAAAGAGACGACATTCTGCCAGTCGTGACGTCAGCTGCCCTTTCCTTAGAAGTAACTGAAGGAGGCAATGCTACAACAATGGCTTCAATATGGCTGGGAGGTATAAAAAAGTCGAATTCAAAATATTGCAAGTAATTGGTTAAGCATATTCTGTACCTTGTACATCTCACTTATTAAATCTTGTTTGTGTAAATGCTTCCAATATCTTAACAGAATCAGAGACTTATTTTAGTTTCCCATGTTGCATAGCTGCCAACTTTTACGCTTTTTCCTACCACTAAAGTTTTATAATAAATTTTAGCTTATTAAATCTCCGAAATCACATGATTCAATAAAGCAAAAATTTCTATTAATTGTTAGTGGTAACAAAAAAGCGTAAAAGTTGGCAGCTGTGCCAAATTGCCTTTGCAAATACTTCACTATCCCTACTTATAGATAAGAAGTCCTGATTAAAAAAAAAAAGTGCCTCTTGCATTGAAATTCCAAAGTTGGTCGTTAGTCAGAAAAAACGTGAAGATGTAACAGCAATTTATGAATAAACTAGCCGGTCGCTTCTGAGTGGGGTCCAAATACATTCTGCAGCGTACTGTCTTTTGTTTTGGATTTTATTATCCTGATTTCACGCTTTTTTCTAAAACTGATGATAAAATATGGTAAAAAGGCGAATTTTCGACCCTTCATTTAACCCCCCTTTGTAGTTGAATTTCTAAAATCACCTGAAATGCATGTGTAACTATTCTTTAGTAGGTTTGTTATCCCGAATTTCACGCTCCTAACTGTAACTTCTACTGAGATATGGCAAAATGGCGTAAAACATTCGACACCCATTTAACCCCCCTTAGTGTTTGAATTTCTAAAATCGCTGAAATACGCGTTTAACTATTTTTTTTAGTAGATTTGTTATCCTATCATGTTTCTACCTATATTTTTCTACTGAGATATGGCAAAATGACCTAAAATAGTTGACCTCCTATTTAACCCCCTTTAGTTGCTGAATTTCTAAAATTGCTAAAATACATGTTTATCTATATTTTTTGTAGATTTGTTATCCCGAATTCCAAGCTTTTAGCTAAAAATGCTGCTGAGATATGGCGAACAGACAAAATTACCTAAAGCTTTCACCCCCCCCCCTATTTAACCCCCTTAATGGATGAATTTTTAAAATCGCTGAAATATGTGTTTAACTAACTTTTTGTACATTTATTATCCAGAATTTCGCGCTCTTAACTAAAATCATTGTTGAGATATGGCGAAAAGGCAAAATGACCTAAAACTTTAGACCCCCCCCCACTTAATCCCCTTAGTGGTTGAATTTCTAAAATCGCTGAAATACGTGTTTAATTATTTTTTTAGTAGATTAGTTATCTTGAATTTCACGCTCTTACCTAATACTGCTGATGAGATATGGTGAAAATGTGAAATCACCGAAAATTTTTGACCCCACATTTAACCCACTTAGTGGTTGAATTTCTAAAATCGCCTGAAATACACGTTTAACAATTCTTCAGTAGAATTGTTATCCCGAATTTCACGTTCCTACTTAAAACTCCTTCTGAGATATGCCGAAAAGACGAAAATATCTAAAACTTTCGACACCCCATTTAACCCCTTTAGGGTGTAAATTTTCAAAAATCCTTTCTTAGTGAGTACTTACATTGTGTAAAGAACATGTCTTCCAAATTTCATTGTTCTAGGACAAACGGTTGAGGTTTGGCGTTGATTATGAGAAAATCAAGCTACTCTTTTATAAGTATAGATTGCAAATGCCACAAATGCATTAAATCAGTAGTTCTTAATCGGTGTGCCAAGCCAAGCTGGTGCGCCGTGAAAAGTCCTCAGGTGCCGCGAAAATTTTCAGTAAAGTTATTTCAATATTCTATAAACATACAAATGTTTTTTTTTATATAACATTCTAAGTTCCACAGTTAATTATGTAATGAGGTTGATGCTAGTTGAACGCAAACTGCATCCTTCTGCCCTCACATAGTCCATGGCCAAGTGTAACACCTCTTCTATCCAAGAGGCTCTTCATGTTGTTCTTGGTCTGTTTCTTGACATCTGTAAATAAAGAAATTTGTGAATGAAAAATAATCTTGAAGCGCTGAGGATAAATAAACTGATAACATATAATTATTTTCCAGCAAATTCGGTTGCAAAAATAATGGAATTTCTACTTGCCTAAATAGCTTTATTTTCATTAGAAATTCGCTAAGAATAAAATAAATATATATCTAAAAGAATTACTGTTACCTACAGAAGCTTCACAATAGATATAAATGAAAATAAGCAGTATCTATGTTGTATTCATTCATTAGATAAAAATTCTGATGTAGCAATATTTCTCTCGTCTTTGAACTATTTTATTTAGATACTGTAATGGATATTTTCGAACTACTATGAACTAGTTCAGGACATTGTGCGCCCATATAGTAGCATATCCTATATTAACATCACACTCTTTTCTTGTAACTCCCTGTTTGGGATGCTTTGTTTACCTACTTGTTAGTATCTTTTTTATTATTTTGTTATTTTTTTGTTTTTCGTTTAACAGGCTCATGTTGATTAATTATATTCAGGCTTAGTTATTATCTAGTTATATGTACTCGCTTTATGGTAGTTTAGTTAGGTTTATTTTATAATTACATTTATTTTTTATAGGTTAGTCAATTACAATTAAAATTGTCTTTAAAATCTGTCTATTGTCTGATTTGGTCTAGTTAGTTTCAACTGTGGTAGCGTGAACACATGTATATATAATTAATGAAATACATTTATCGTTTGAAACGGAAAAACTTTATTTTAAATTAACACATTAAAAAATAAATAAATAAAAATGAAAAAATATGGTAATCATATCCGTCGTGTAAAATTACGATGTCCGAAAAACTCAGATTCTGACCTCCGCTCAAAACAGGACCTTACTCCCATCTCGTTCAACCTCCAACTGCCGTCTGCAATTTCACTTCCTAGGGGCTTTCCTTGCATCCCAGGAATTTCTGCAGAAAGCATTCTTTCACTCCCACACCTGCTCCAGTCTCTTATCTCCAGGTGACAATGAAAGACCCCAATCTCTAGTTCTATTTTTCATTCTTAGGAGATTATCCCATTTCTCCAAGTAAGTGATTAGCCGATTCACGTCCACCTGTCACGCTTCTGTATAGTACTCTTACTTGAATAGTGACAATTCACAAAAGGCCTTTCATTCACAAGGGATTATCTTTATCTTCCGAGTCTGTGAGCACGTGAAATTTCCAACATGTCACAACTCCTCCCCCCTAAGGAAAAACTTCTGTAGGAAATTTGGCATATACATGAATACAATAAGCTCCTTCAATCAACTTCTAAAGAGGTCATCAAAGTATAAAGGAATTTATAATAACACATGAAATCCCTACAGAATATAAACACATTCCCATACTCAGTATTTGATAGACCACACTGTCAACAGGATTTACTATAATCCCATACCTACAATACCTAAGTATAATTCCAGGAATAATTTATACAATTGATGCCCTAAGAAACAATTTTAAAATATTTCACATAAATATAATACCAAATACAAATTACACTTTACATGGTTCTAACAAAAAAAAAAAAAATAATAATAATAAAAAGAAAGAATAAATCTATATATAACACAATGCCTAAAACAATTCTCTTAAAAACTTGCATAAAAGCCTAAATTTAGACGCTTCTACAAACAAAAAGAACGCATACTAAATTATGAAATTATTAAATTAATGAAGTTTTGCTACTACGAAAATATTAAGCATTAAATGATAAATAAACGCAATACAGATATCACAATAATGAGTACTCCCAAAATTTAGAACAGAACTTAATTTAGAGTATTCTTCCGAAAACCAACATCTCTATTACTTCTATCAGAAAATCTTTTCAACAATAATTTTTGACTCAACTTCATAATCATGATTTTTCATATCTAAATCTTGTTTGATTTTAATAAATCTTTCTTTGTGATCCGTTTTAAAAACAAAATGCTCCATTCTTTTTAACTTTGATTTTCCATATCCATTTTCTTGGCATTTAGCCCCCCAATTTACTGTATTATTATCTTTCATCCGAGAGTTAAATCTACTGACTACAGTCATAGGTGAACTCAATTTCTTTCTAATTCTATTTCTAACATGCTCAACTCCCATACTACCAACAAAATACCTGGTTATATTTACAGCATGCTCAGGATTCTTTTCCCGAAATTGACCTCCCTTACATGACCTTTTATCATTATTCGCATCATCTTTTATATCGATCAATTTAGACCTTTTTGCCAAATTCCTATCAGTCACGTCTCCCGATGAATTTACCTCTATCTCATTAACTGACTGATTATACCTTTCACAGATTTCATTTACAACCATTTTTCTAACAAATTTTTGCTCATGATCGCTAGACAATCTGAAGGTTCCCTGCCCATTTAATTCTCTCCGATTTTCCACCTGTTTACACACTGAATTTTGCTTATCCATATTTCCTAACTTTAATAATTCATAAACAGCTGGTATTATAAGTCGAGGAGAATTCAATTTTCTCACAACCGCAACCACCACATTCTTTTCAACATACTATTTTTCAGCTTCTATCAAAGAAACCGGCACGGACACCAAATCCGCCTTTTGTCTACTTGCGAGGGCCGGTATAAGAAAGACATTTCCCACTTTCTTCGCACTCCATGGAATGTCATTAGCATCAAAAACCGCAATTTGCGCCCCCGTGTCCTTAATCGCTTTTACTTTCTTACCATTCACGCATAAATCAACCATAGGCAATTCGGTTTCCACACCTTCCTTATTATTTACACCTTTCCCATCACTAGTAGTAATCCAAGCTATGCTTTTATCCTCATAATTGGATTTACTTTTTAACAATTCCGGACAATTTGGACGGATGTGGCCCACTGCCAAACAATTGTAACATTGGACTTGTCTTTGCTTTTCGAAAGCATTGTCCTTCTTAAATTGATCAAATTTCCCACTCTCTTTCGTATTCTCAAATTCCGATTTTGGTTTAATTTAATTTCTACTTTTAGAATTAAAGCTGTCTTTTTGCTTATCCTGAAAAGATTTATTTTCCCAAGGTTTTCTATCCGACCTCTTAAATTTTCTTCTTATACTCTCAAACTTATCCGATTTTTCCGAGAGTTTAGAAGCAATCTTTATTTCCTCCCAATCATCCATAAATTTTTCTTTTATCTCGAAAGGGACACGCTTTTTCAATTGTTCCGTGAGCATTAGTTCTTTTAAGGATTCAAAATCCCTCACTTCTAATGACTTTAACCAATTATCAAGATAACCCCTTAACTCATAAATCAGATCTACCCATAATTCACCAGATTTTCTTTGATGAGTTTCAAATTTTTGTTTTAAGGCGCCTGTACTTAGCCTAAACCTATCTAACAAAACTTTCTTTATATGTTGAAAATCATCACATTTGTCTGACGGTTGTTTTACTATAATTTCGGCAATATCAGAAGGTAATAAAGGAATTAATTGGCTAACCAAATCTTCCTGAGAAATTTTAGCTTTCTCGGCTTGCCTTTCAAAAATCATAAAGAAAAGAGTTATATCAATTAATTTAGAATCAAAGCGCGGAACTAAATCCTTTAAATTTACCTTAGGAGTTCTATGAAAATCTACATTTGATTCATTAGATGAAATGCTAACAATATCCGCAGAATTTTGAATACGCAATTTTTTTAATTCAAATTGCTGTTGTTTCTCAAGTTTTTGTAATTCAAGTTGTTGCTGTTTTTCAAATTTATCTGCCTCAAGTTGTTTTTCGAGTTTATCTGCCTCAAGTTGTTTTTCGAGTTTATCTGCCTCAAGTTGTATTTCAAGTTTATCTACCTCAAGTTGTTTTTCAAGTTTATCTGCCTCAAGTTGTTTTTCGAGTTTATCTGCCTCAAGTTGTTTTTCGAGTTTATCTAATTCAAATTTCCTAAGTTTATTTTTTTCCTCTTGCGCAATCCTATCTAATTCAATTTGCCCTCTCTCTTTCTTTACGATCTTTTTCGATTTGCTTTTCCTGCTCTTTCCGCTCCGCCTCCTGTTCAAGAAAATATTGCAATCGAATTTTAGCGAAACTTTTATCATAATCCTCTGCATCTACGATAGCCTGAATTATAGCTTTATTTTTACACGTTTTTGACACACTGGTCTCAAATTCCTCTGCTAATAACAGCAAGACACTTTTATTATATTTTCCTAAATATTCTGCCATATTCTCCCAAAATATAATAAATTTCAAAATATCAAATATATTCAATTTACAATAATACAATAAATACAGAAATAGATTTTTCTTCACTATACGTATAATAATGTATTCAAAAACGACACAATTTTAATATAGCAAATTCTCATGCAACAGTGACGTCTTTCAAACTGAGTATATCCCCCAAAATAAATTTTATACCCAACAGTACAGTATAACATCAATTTATTTTGAAACATTTATCATAATCATCCACAGTATACCCATAAAATTAAGCTATAACTTTATTACTGTAATAAATAAAATGTATATAAACAAAACTCTTATTTACAAAAGTTTTATACAAAATTATGATTAAAATATCCTGATTAATAATCTCAATTAATCAATAACAATTTACTATACCCCAAGTAAATTTTAACATATACATAAGTACATAATTTTCTTAACCCAATATTATACCTAACAGATACCAGAAAATCAACAAACACAAAAATCAAAATCCTAACTAAAAATTTAAATACCAAATTAATAGCTTCCCTAGAATTCTTAAATTTCTCGCAGAGTTTTGTTCCCCAAAATTAAAATTTATACACAAAATTTAATTTAAAACAGACCTCTATAGAAGATATCATAAAAGAGCTTACCTCCAGATGCAGATATTTCCTCCACACTGATACCAGGCTTCCAAGCACTTTTAAAGATGATATACACACAGATGTTTTAAGACTTGAAGACACTCACTTCACTGATGAGGCACTAATTTCACTTTAGATCCGTATGTAGACAACTGAGATGGTACGCCGCATATCTTCATTCCACTGTAGATTTTGAAGCACAAATACGTAGCACCAAGTCTATAGTTGACTGTTCATACACCACACAGCTTTAGTCGATAAAGTTCTTTTACCAGTTCTCTACTTGCTAGAACTCCGAGAAAAAAACCACGACTCCAATTAGACTTCAAGACTTCACATCTCTGCTTATCCGTTTTCCACTGGCTCTTCATCTGTTTAATCAGGTTAACACATAGATCCGTAATCTAATTTACTCTAGATTACATATCCAAGTTGCTGCCACCAATTAATTATATATACTATACTATAGCTGTGGTAGCGTGAACACATGTATATATAATTAATGAAATCCATTTATCGTTTGAAACGAAAAAAACTTTATTTTAAATTAACACATTAAAAAAAAAAAAAAAAAAAAAAAAAAAAGAAAAAATATGGTAATCATATCCGTCGTGTAAAATTACGATGTCCGAAAAACTCAGATTCTGACCTCCGCTCAAAACAGGACCTTACTCCCATCTCGTTCAACCTCCAACTGCCGTCTGCAATTTCACT
The DNA here is from genome assembly GCA_963931845.1 of Maratus michaelseni. Taxonomy (NCBI): domain Eukaryota; kingdom Metazoa; phylum Arthropoda; class Arachnida; order Araneae; family Salticidae; genus Maratus; species Maratus michaelseni. The sequence goes on from OZ007590.1 coordinate 356,847,623, forward strand.
TCCTAGGGGCTTTCCTTGCATCCCAGGAATTTCTGCAGAAAGCATTCTTTCACTCCCACACCTGCTCCAGTCTCTTATCTCCAGGTGACAATGAAAGACCCCAATCTCTAGTTCTATTTTTCATTCTTAGGAGATTATCCCATTTCTCCAAGTAAGTGATTAGCCGATTCACGTCCACCTGTCACCCTTCTGTATAGTACTCTTACTTGAATAGTGACAATTCACAAAAGGCCTTTCATTCACAAGGGATTATCTTTATCTTCCGAGTTTGTGAGCACGTGAAATTTCCAACATGTCACACAACGCTTACTATTCTGTTGGTTCGTCATTGTTTTTAAGTTAGTGTAGTTAATTGTTTTTGTAAATAGTTCTTAATCTATATTACTGTTATTGTTTCTCTTTTCTTTCTGCGTGAAGATTGTGGATGGATATTATCTTTAATTCTGTAAAATGGGATATTGTTCCCGATTTCTTTTGTTTTTAACTAACCCGCTGTCAGGGCTTGTCTTATCCCCTTGTCAGTGAGTTTGTTGGATGGTGTCGGGAAACTTATCACAAGAGCGTTATTGACGTAAACCTTCGGGATGGTTCTGCAGTCGGGTGTGTTTGTTTACTTAGAAAACATATTGCAAATTATTATGCGTGACGTTTTGTTACAATATTCTGAATGTGATGGAAAGTGTTTAAAATCTATGCTTGAAGCATAATTTTTCCTTATTGTTATAATATTTTCAATGATACTGCGTAAAACATAATTTGAAAATATAAAATGAAGAGAAATCAATTTCATGAAGGTAACACATCGGCTGATAAGTTCCCAGTCGGGCACACAGATGGCATTGCAATCGCCGAACCGATGCTTTTTTTAGTAAAAACTAGCCTTTAAAAGGTAGCAGAAAAAATGTCCTGACGATTCGCCGTGTGGATAAAACGTTAGAGTAGTTTTAGTTGAACGACTTTGTCGATAAACAAAAAAAATGGATAAACAAGAATTTCCAATTAATTGTTATTTGATGGGAAAAAACACCGTTCAAACAAAAGCTTCGCTTGATAAGCGTTATCCGGACACTGCACCAGGTTAATCAACCATTATTGTCTCGTTTACTGAATTTTTCGGGGTCGTACGGACACCAGTAAGTGATGCACAACGCAAAAAAAGGTGGTTACTCCGGAACATCACAAAAGTCCACAAAATCGTTTTGGGGAACCGTAAAGTGAAGTTGCTGGAGATAGCTCAGACTCTGAAGATATCCAAGGAACGTGTAGGTTTTATTTTGAATGAACATTTGTCTATGAAAAAGCTGTTGTCAAAGTGGGTGCCGCGCCTGTTGACTTTTGACCAAAAACAACGAGGAGTCGATGATTCTGAGCACTGTTTGGAGCTTTTTAATTATAAAGTTATGTTATTTATTATTAAATTATTATTATTATTATTATTTATGAAATTATTGTTAAATTATTATTATTAAATTATTATTATTATTTATTAAAGTTATTTATTAAAGTTATAAAGTTATGTTAAAAATTTGTGTTTTCTTTATTAGACCGGGAACTTATCAGCCCATGTGTTATCTCATGAAATATGAAACATAAATTACTGTAATAAAAGTTTTAAAAGCGCAATTCCTGTTATGATAATTAATAAGAAAGACACTTACATAGCGAAATTAAATGAAATAGCAAGAAGAGTTTTAAGAGTACGTGTTATATAATATATGCTTAAAACATGATTTTTCGTTCCTATTATAATATTTTTAATGATAACTGCTTGAAACATAATTACAAAATTTAAAATGAAGAGAAATCAATTTCATGAAGGTACCTCGTGAATTCTAAAAAAGAAATTGTTGCAATAAAAGTTTTAAAAGCGAAATTCTTGTTATGATAATTAAAGAAAAAGACACTTACATAGCGAAATCAAATGAAATAGCAGGAAGAGTTTACGAATACGTGTTTTGTAATCTATGCTTGAAGCATGATTTTTCGTTCTTGTTATAATATTTCAATCATAACTGCGTAAAACATAATTTCAAAATTTAAAATGAAGAGAAGGGAATTACATGAAGGTACCTCATGAAATCTGAAAAAAGAAATTACTGCAATAAAAGTTTTAAAAAGCGCAATTCCTGTTATGATAATTAACAAAGAGATACAACGAAATTAAATGAAATAGCAGGAAGAGTTTAAGAGTACGTGACATTTGGTGCTTTTTCCAAGTATCAGTGAGGAAAGGACTTCGACTTTCGAAATATCAAAACATGTTACCGAAAGAGTGTCGTTTTCTCATTGTTTGAAAAAGCTCAAAATGAAAATTGAATGCTGAGGACACAGCACTGAAAAGACCAGTCATATCTCTTAAAAAATCATATAATAAACAAAAAAAAAAAGACTAGAGATGAGCTTTTTAAACTTTTTTATTTCACGGCATGCTTGAAGATACAGTTGACCTTCCGTGGCGCACTTAAATTATAATATAAAACATAGAAATAAAGAAAGAGAGTATGCACCTTTCTGATTTGTTCATTAAAACAAACAAAATGTACCCTTACAATCAAAATAATAAGTAAATGATATACAATTTGTAATAATTAAAAAAATAATAATAACAATTAGTATTTTTTTAATTCTTTAATATTATTTAATAATAAGTACAAATTTATTAACTAAAAGCATTCAATGTTTATCTTTAAAAAGAATCAAGCCTAATTTTTTGTCTGCAGTTCATGTTTTTTTTTTCTTAAAATTTCCGTAATTGCTTTCATTGGTTTTCATTGCAAACTAAGATTTTATAAAACCAAAATTACATGCTAAAACTTTTTTTTTTTTTTTTTTTTTTTTTTTTTTTTTTTTTTTGCGAATTCTAGTGTATTTTCGGTGCAGATTTTCCAATAGAATAGATTGATAGAAAAAACATGACTTTTTAAATTTTTTATAAGGCGAGTTTTGAAACTGACGTCCTTATTTAAACTATCTTTCAAGGATTTTTCTAAATTGATTTCTCGCCGTATAATTATAACTTAATTAATATGAACTATTAATTGATTAAAGACTTTTTTTAAATATATATTACACTCTTTATTTTTATTTTTATTTTCAACTTTTTGGTGTTTATAAAAAATTTTTTGTTTCAGCTTGACAGACAGTTGACCTCTTTTCGCGACTATGGTTTAGCCCATAATCATATCCATTGTCGTTGTAACTCGAATACAATAGTAACCATAAAAAAATATCCGGAAATTTATCAACTGTGGCGGACTAACGAGAAAAAAAATTTAAATTAAGCAATTGATTTATAATTAAGTTCTAAAAATATTAAAATGCTGTATTGTCATCGGAAACACAACCTTTGTACTTAATTTTTATATAATTGTAATGAGTTAAAAATCGATCGGAAAAATCCAGTTCAGTTAAATAAAAGAGTGTAAAAATCGTTTAAATTTAAGATTCTTTAAAATTTTATTTATATACTTCTATTTATTACATACTAATAAATAAATGAGATTGAATTTTATATATTTTTTTAGGTTTTAATATATTCTTTGTGCTAGATTAAATTAGACATACTCTTAAAACGTATTCCCATCAGCCGTGATTTTTTTTAAATGTTTTTATAGCAGTTCAGTTGCAGACAGTAAGTTGAAGTTCAAACAAGTTTACTATATACAAATTTTATTTTGATAATGGAGAAATACTTATATATATACAGGGTAATCCAAAATTTGACCGACAAATTAATAGAAGGTAATAGAAGGCATCAAGAGGGTGAAAACTTATTATAGAACATGGGATCGCAAACCACGTTTAGTGGGAGAAAATCGCAAAAATAGTTATGAAGGGTGTGACGTCGTGTGAAACAAAAAAGGCCAATAAAAAAATAGAAAAAACATTTATTTGACGTAACGCATGATTACAACGCATTACTTAAACTGTAAACTGTAACGTCAGAAAGGAGACAACGAGACATTTTTATAGGAATATGTTTTAACGCGTCCGGCAATCCTTCGTCCGTCGGTGTCAGCTGTGCAATGACTTTCGTGGCCGCAACTTCGAACAATTTCTATAAAAATGTGTTGTCTTTTTTCTGACGTTGAACTGCAATGCATTGTAATCATGCTTGACGTCATATAAAGGTTTTTTCTATTTATTATTGGCCCTTTTTGTTGCACTCGACGTCACTTCCTTCATGACTATTTTTGCGATTTTCTCTCACTAAACGTGGTCTGCGACCCCCATGTTCTATAGTAAGTTTTCATCCTCTTGATGCCTTCTATCATCCCTCTCAATTTGACGGTGGAATTTTAGAACACTCTGTATATTTCAGTATTTTAAAACTTATCCCTGCAAAATAATCAAAAGTAAATATTTTAATAATCTTCAAAAACTTTCACGGCACATTAGTGTGCAGTAGCACAGCGGTTGAAAACCACTGGAGTAGAATAAAAAAAGTCAAATGACGGATAGAAAATGAATTATTATTATTATTATTATTATTAATAAATAATATAACAAATCCTAGACGTTCCAGATAAATGCGATTTCTATTATTTTGATTAAAGATAAAAATTTGTAAAGAACGTAATAGTTAGCACCAGGTGTGCGCCAAAAGTTCGTTAAAATTTTAAAAAAACAGTAAAAAGAAACAAATGGTGCTAAAAAATTGCGATTTGCAGGAATGGGATTAGAGGGAGATCGGATTTTCTTTTTAATAACAAAAAAGTTGTAGTTAAAAAATTACCAATAGATGGCGCTGCATGTATAATATGAAGCAGATTTATGCAAATCAGGCTGACCATAAATCCCCTCAATGCACACAGATTCTTCGTTCGATGCCAGTAGTATGCTATCATTACCAGATCAAGCGCTGTTGGTTAAACTCTCTTACAAGAACAGAGAATCAGAAACCGACGCTTTGCGGAAATTCCTCAGGGCAAAATGGACTGAAGACGAGAAAACGGTCTGTTTCATATGCTGGGACACTGAAGCTTGTCAGACGCCCGCCGAAATGGGACTTTTACTATAAGCCTAATTTGCATATATCTGCTTCATATTATGCATGCCAGCGCCATCTATGGGTAATTTTTTAACCACAATTTTTTTGCTATTAAAAAAAATCCGATCTCCATCTAATCCCATTCTTGCAAACCGCTATTTTTTAGCATCATTTGTTTATTTTTAATTATTTTTTAAAGTTTTAATGAACTTATGGCGCAACCGGTGCAAATCAAATGGATTTGATACTACATGGAAAGCGTAATTGCATATATGGGGAGCATTCATACAGCAAATGTCGGTATGGATGAGATTTAAATATATCAAAGCTTACAATCATCTTATACCTCTCTTAAACTGATAAATGAGAAATGCGCAATTGGCACTGTAACAAAATAATAATTACTCTAATCCAGTGGTTTTCAATCGCTGTGCCGCTGCACACTAATGTGCCATAAGAGATTCTTATGCGTACCGCGAAAGTTTTTGAATATTAGTAAATTATTTACTTTTGATTATTTTGCACGGATTAATTTTTAACATACTGAAAAATAAATAAATATGTAAGTATTTTTCTATCATCAAAATCAAATTTGTATATAATAAACTTATATGAACTTGGAATCCGTTACACCCCACCACCTTTCACAAGGATGTGGAGGTTTCAGAGACGTCAGCTTAAAAAAAAAAAAAAGACAGAGAGAGAGAAAATTCACGAAAGTTAAATTCATTTGTTAGATTTAATTAAAATAGAAACATTAGCAATAAATAGTCATTTTAAGCACAGACGAATAATTATCACTAATATTTGCTAAAAGCCTTGCTATTTCAATATTCTCAAAGTGATACACATTTATCATAATGAGTATTTTGGCTAACTTAAAAAAAAAAGGATAATAAAACTATCAATTATATCTCAGCTATGCACAAAATATTAAAAAAAAAATACCCCCCCCCCCTCCCTCCCTTCACGACTGACTGGATAGCCGCTCTTATTTCAAAGTAAAATTTGGGTAATTGTAAAGTTAAATAAATACAATTTGGTTCTTAGTGCTAATTTTTATCTTTAATTTTTTTAAATATATGAGCGATTTTCCCATAATTTCGACTTCTAAGTTCCTTAATAATAATTTTTATTTTAGTACATATTCTTGGTTTTCTTTTACTTCTTTTATTGAAACACATGCCATTGCATGATTGTAAAACAATATTAATGAGATAAATAAGTGCTGAACGATTGTGGGGTGCAAAATGTAGTCATAAATTCCTTACCGTCTCTTGTCCCTTGAAGTTTGGTTGTAGTTCTTTGACAGGAAATTTTCTGCAGAATTTAAATCAGCATTTAAATAACAATTTCAAGCATTGTGGCTTTATTGGTAGTCTTACCTTCCCCAAACTTTATTCCTGAACTTTCAGAGATAAATTAAAAACTTTTTTGATATATTTAGTTCAATGTAAGTAACTGTTGTTAAAAATCAGTAAACATTGTAGCTATCAATAAAAAGTTAAAATTTCAGTACAAATTCACCTTGTTTAATAACTAAAATTCCTAAAGATAGAAATAAATGTAAATACATTGCTTGAAGGTGCGTAAAACATAAATCAAAAACATTTAAAAACACATTAAAGTCCTTTTAAAATCAAAACGTTTTCAACCGAAACTCACTCGGCCTTCATTATTGAAAAACTCTGTTTTCACTGACTCTGTTATTCACTGGTTTTTAAATCTTTTAATAAATTCACTTGATAAACTTACCATTCATTTATTAAATTTTACTTTTTTAACAAACAAACAATTATAAAATTTATCAATGGATATGTAAGACGTTTGATCAATTCAGAATGAATTGTAATCGAATGAACACCTTCCTCATATATAGAAATTTTAGTTGAATTTTGGGAAGCATGCATACATGCAAATAATATTTATATAAAATCAGTGATTCAATTGAAATTAACTTACATACAGGGTTCGTAAATATGATATTTTCGAGAATACCAACAATATCCCTTATTTTGATATATATCCGACAGTTTCAAAATAGTCAACTATTCTAAATGTCTTTCTCTCTCTCTCTTTCTCTGTCTCTGTCTCTCTTCTTCTTCTTCTTCACTTACAACAAGATTGAAGATCAACTAACTGAAAACAGAAACAATTTGCTTTATACGCTCAGCAAAAAACAAACTACAGGAGTTAGTATTAAGTATCAAGAAAATTTTATGTTTTATAACATAACATTTTAAAAACAAAATCTTTTTTTTTTTTTTTCATGAAAAATTCAAACATAAATGTACGCAGGTCTGCTGTTTTATTCCCTAACGTGGTTGTGCAATTTACACTGAACTAAGCCAAAGGAAGAAAAGATTATTTTTTTTTAATGAACCTGTAAATAATGGATTATCTAAATTAGACAGCTTATCTTTCAATGACTGTTCTAAGTAAATCTTGTCCTGCATAATTATTGGTTCTACATTTAAAAATTCAGCTTCAAATGTAAAACTTAGAAAAGACATTTGTTTTCTTCTTTAGCTAAAACATTCACGACCAGAGACAAAGGTTCGTTGTCTACAGAGCGATACAGTCAATAACAGTTGAAAAAATCATTTACACTTGTTTTGATTTAAAATATAAAAAATATCATGCACAATGATATTTTGAAAATTAATATCAAATATATGAAAATATCTAAATTATCAAACATCTTTTTAAAAAAAAAATAAATATAGGATATATATTATGATATCAAGATATACAAGGTGTCCTCAAAATATTGACCTCGGCTTTTAATGCTTGAATATTGACCATAGACATATATTACAAATTACAAAGTTACGTAAAAATAAATAAATAAATAAATAAAAATAAAAAAATAAAATTACAGAATTTTATGAAATAGATTAAAATTTTCAGATGATTAAATTTGAAGAAATACAGAATTTTTATACCGTCCCCGTACAAAAAATTCCAATGAGTAAAATGTACTCATTGTACCATACACTAATAAGGTAAATGTACAAAATTTCAGCTTTTTATCATAAAAAATCTCAGAGATATGTTTAAACAAAGTTGGTGAGGGGTTAATCACAAATTAAAATGTAAATATTATTATTTCTACACAGTTTAGATACTTTTGGACACAATTATTTATTTATTTACTTATTCAATCATTAGGGGTTTTTTTCGTAATTTTTGTACGACCCCTGAAACGCGATCATCAGACAGGGTTTTTTCCCTTTGTGATCTCATATCCATGCATTGAAAAGTGGCTTAAGTCAGCATTTATGTATTTTCATACCTCTGCGACATTTATGATAAATGCTGAAATTTTGTACATGACCTTATTAGTGAATGGGGCACATTTTTCACATTGGGGGAATTTTTTTGTACGGGCTCGTATAAAAATTTTAATTTTGTATTTCTTCAAATTTAATCCCCTGAAAATTTTAATGGATTTCATAAAATTCTGTACCTTTTTTTACGTAACTTTGTAATTTATAATGTATGTCTATGATCAATATTTAAGGAATAAAAATCGAGGTCAATGTTTTTGGACCACCCTGTATATATAACTGAACTTTATTTACAGATTCTCATCATTCTCACTCCCTCTTTTACTAATACCACAGGATCCAACCCACGCTTTGCCCAGTGTACAGTACACATGTGGTAATCGTTTTTAACTGAAAACTCCAATATATTATTTACATTTAATGTATATATTTATTTAAACTGCTTACCAAGTGCACCAAAAAGTATTTTTTTAGGAAATATATCAATTATTTATTCAAATAATAAACTTTTGAAACGTACTAAAAACTACATATTTAAAATTAAATTAGCATCCTGTGTCCTAATCTCGTTTATAATCTATTTATATACAAAGTTTCAAATGAATTTGTTCAGACATTTTATTTTTTCATTTTAGGCTTTTTCACATCACAACCTTGGGGGTCGTCGCTTTATTAAAATATTCACAACATACAATTTTTAACGCGCATATGCATTAAAAAAAGTCTGTTAAGAAAAATACTTCCTTAATTTCACATGCATTTTATTTTTTTCCAATCAAGTAAAAAATAAAATAGATGTGTTTTTTATATATCTATAACTTTTTTTTTTCAATCAAATAAAATTTTAAACTTAGGCAAATTGTTGAATCTATATTTTGAAACTCTAGATAAAAACAAACACACGCATTATTAAATTTTTATATTATACAATTATTAAGGCATATATAGGCATGAAAAAGTCCCTTAATAAAAATACTTTCTTTTTAAATACATGCACTCTATTTCGGCCAAAATATTAAACCTGCAAAAAATTAAATTTCTTGTAAATTATGTTGACACTTCATAAACTTTCTCAAAGTTTTTAGCAAGGTTATCAGCTTTTACCAAAATTCAAATCCTTAAAATTCTGAAAAACAAAAATGAAAATTTCCAGATTTCCAAAAAAGGTCGGAAAAAAAAGAAGTCAAAAATTCAAGACTAGTTTTATTAAGGACAGTTTAGAATGATAATATATATATATATAATTCAAATTCTCACATGGAGCACCCTGCCCTTTCTTAATAAATTTAAATATATATATATATAAACACTTAAAAGATTACATTTACTATAAATTATTTTAACAGTAAACTTTTTCAAAGTTTTATAGCGAGGCTACCAGCAAAATTCAGATCCTCAAAAAAAATCCAGATTTCTGGAGGGGAAACATTCAGATTGCTGAGAATGTCCAGAAAAACAGGCAATCGGAAATGCAGAGTTCGTTTTATCGGGGACAATTTAGAATTATAAAACATATTTTTTAAAAATTGAATCCACACATGGGGCACACTGTCCCCTCTCTCTTGCCGGGGCTTTTTGACGTCACAACCTTGCGGTCGTCAGCCATCTTTGTGCGCGTGACGTCACATTCTCCCGCTCTCTCCCACCCCCACCTTTATAAAGGAGTCTGGAGCCCGCGGAGCTCTGTCACATCCCGGAGCCCTCGCAACCCAATATGGCGGACACAGACCACAAGCCAGTAGATCAGGTAAGAACATCCTTCAATAATTTCTTCTCCTCGCGCTGCTTTCCGCTAGAATTAGAAGCATTCGCGATCTTTTCTCCGTGTATTGATGTAGAAAATTTTTGAGTGTGTGTGATTTTTCTTGACTTGAAAACTATTTTTTTAGTGAATTTATCCGCTCGATAACCGGTACTGACACGATATTGATTGGTTCGATCCCGTTGCTGCAAAGTGGGATGATTCCGAATGTTATGTCGCCTGGTTTATTGCCTGCCGGTAATTAAATAACATAATTTCCACTATAAATTTTCCGGGTTTAAAAATGTTTTTTTGTGTGGATTTTAGGGGAGGCGAAAATGGAAATGATGAGTGCATGTTCGAGGGGAGTAGAAAGGGAGAAACGCAGAACGATCCGGGAGTTCGGGAAAAGCCGGATTTTTCTGGGGATGAAAATTTCCGACCGTGTTTCATTTGACCTTTCCGAGCTGTTTCTTTGCTACAAGGTTATTGCTATGGCTACAGTCCCGATAAAAGTACTCATATAATTTAGAAAAGTAAAGTGTTCGAACTTTTATGTATTGTATTTAAAAAATAATAATTTATTTTCCACGAATATCAAACATTTTTTAAGGTGTTTAACCGGTAGAGGGTATAGAGGACACCGAAGCCTATAACATTTTCAAAGGTATTCTTCGTATTTTAGTATGTTTTTGTAATGAAATATTGTTCTAATTACACTTTAATAATTCAAAAAATGTGTTATATTTAAAATTAATTTTGATTTTCTACTTTTTTTCTTTCTTTTTTTTTTTTTACTGGATCATTCTTAATTTCTAAATCTGAAATAACTTTTTATTCTATTTTATTAAAAATTAATAAATACTTTTAAATATCATAAAATATCATAAAGTAATAAAATATTAGTATTTCAACGAAGTAATTTGTATCATATGCATATAAGTTAAAAGTTACTGAATTTAGTATCTAAAATGATAATAATAATTTAATGTATTCTGAAAAAATATTTTCATCTTTTATGCCACATTTTCATAATCATTTTTAGCTTCTATTTTATGAAATTTTGACTTAAAAATTTTAAAATCCAAAAATCACTTTTTATATTTTTACGTTTTATAGTATTTTCAATATTCTTTGTAAATTAGCTATATTAACTACAAACGTTTAAATTTTAATCATTACTAAAATTGAAAAAATAATAATTAAAAAAAATATTCTATCGTACTTATATAAGTGAAAAGCAAACACATGCTAGATACTTTTCATGCATTTTATACAAAAAAATAATTCTAATGTATTATTTAAGTCAATTAACCGATAAAATTACTTGAAAATTTTCTTAAAACCGATATTTCTTTAGCAAACTTAGCACAATTTGTTTGAAGGACAGTTTAAGGTTATGAGGAAAAAAGTATAAAATTTTATTGATTTTTATAACATGTGTGTAGCGTTTAAGGATATATCTAAAAAATATTCAAAATGAAGAAAAAATACATAATTTTTAAATTATTTTTCAAAGAATAGTACATAAATGATTTAAATATCCCCAGTTAAAAAAAAACTGAATCTGGTGCATTTAATTACTACAATTTTTAATGTAATCAACAAAATTTCAAATATAAAATAGCTGTCTGAAAATATTAAAATATAAATTTAAGAAACTTGTCTCCATGAATATATATATTTTTTAAAAATGAGAGACTGAAAAAAGACAGTTTTAAAATAAATTTGAGCATTTTAGAGTTTTTTTTTTAATTTTGTTTGAAGAATTTTATAAAGTTTAAATTATAAAGAAATGTAAGAGTTTTTACAAATTTTTAGCATCATTATTAATATATCAATAGAACTTATAAAAAATTTATATAGACATGTAATAAGAACTTCAAAGTACAAGTTGAAATAAATATGGCTGAAAATAATGTTTTTCTTTCAATTATAAATCCTATATTCTATAATTTTGCAAAATTAAAAAAAATTAAATAAATTTTCAAATATGTCATAAACCTTTATCATAAACAATGAAAAAATATGCTCATCATGTGATAAAAAATACCTCTCATTAATTAAGTGAAAATATTGTACAATAATTTTTTTAATTCATGGAAAAACATTTAGAAAATAAAATATTTTTAGTGGCATCTGTATCCATCTTTTTATGATTTAATTAAGAATTTTAAATTACAATTTTCTAAAACTATAAAATACTTTAGATATGGTAAGTATTATTTTATTTCAACTATAGAATTAAAAAAAAAAAAAATTCCCAGGAACGGCATTTGGAAAATTACAGACTCAAAAAAAAATATATATATATATATATATGTGTGTGTGTGTGTAAATGTTTGAAAACTTTAATCCTTTTGCGGTGTAAAAAGTGAAATTGGGTGAATATTTTTTCCAAAGAGGGTTCTTTTAACTTTAACATAATACTTTTTAAATAAATAAAACATATAAAAAGAGAAACACGTTTTGGAGGAATAAATCCTTTTTCCTCAAGCTCAAGCACATGGAACTGTTATAGGAGCCAAAACAGTATCTTGCTTCAGTTCATGTAGTACTTGCATATCCTTTAGCCTGAAGCAGGAAATATCCATTCCTTTTAAACATATCTCGCTTTGTATACTTTTACGGTACATATCTTTAATATGTTTCAGAAATTTATACTTTATTAAATGCCTTTTACTCCAGTTTTTACAACTTTCTTTTCTTTTCGTTTCTTCTTTTCTTTTCTTTTTTCTTTTATTTTCTTCCAATCAAACTAAAAAAAAAAAAATCGCAGTCTTTTACACGAACAAACGAATATATTGAATCACTTTTCTATGCCTTAGCATTTTTATTTTCTTATAATTTTGGATATTATCAAGTTTTAGCCTATTAGTTTTAATTTAAATCTTTCTTCAGTTCCCACACAGAAAGCTTAATACTAATTCAGATATAAAAGTTTAAAAAATAAATTGTTCGGCTAAATAATTTTGCAAAATGTCCTTTTCTCTTTAAGTTATTTATTTACAGAAACAAGAAATATATTTTTTAAGACAATTATTATATACATATATATATATGCAGATGAAATTTTCATAAATGTTTCTCACTTTTCAATTCTACTTAACTTTTTCATTTATGCGACTGATTTCAAGAATATACTGCATAGTTTTTTGTAATATGCATTTTTAATAACTATACCCAACTTAATTTCAATTGGATAACAATAAATTTGCATGGAACATTTTTTTTTTTTTATTTATACATCTTTCTCTGAAAGCATTGATAAATTTGATTAATTTTAAACTTTTACAATGTTAAAAGAAAAAAACAATACACATTTTTTTTTTCAAATTTAAATTGATTGTTGCTGTGCAGACAACTTCGAATGCCTATATTTGAACCTACAACAATTTAACAAAGTTTCTGCGTAATATTTTTTGTTTTATTTAATTTTAATGGATTAATGGGAATTAATTAATTTAAATTAATGGAAGACATTCTGTGATTAAATAAAAACAAAATTACTGTACATAAATTCTGGTAAAAGTTTAATTTTACAAAAGGGATGGTAGATTTTTAATTTTAAAAAAGGGACTTGGCAGCGTTTTAAAAACTTGGCAACAGAAATTCAGCAGAACACAGCAGTTTTTTAAGATATTTTAAAAGATAGAGATTTTATAACTTCATATTAGAAGTGATACCTTTATTATATTTTAATTAAATTAATTTTCAATTAATTTTAAGAATGACTGCACCTATGCATTACCTGACTAATAGAGGGGCATGCAGGCAGCTGCCTCGCCCCGCCGCCCCCGCCCATTTGAGGGAAACCCCTATGGGCGTAATCAGGATTTTCGTTAAGAGGAAGCCAAGGGGTTAAAATTTGTCAAAAGTGATCAAAATTCTACATTTTCAAAATTTCGGAAAAAAGGGAAAGTCCGGCCCTGAGTCTATAAGTTTTTTTTTTTATAACAGTATATGATTGAAAACATATAAAGCAATTTTTGAAAACAAAATAAATGTTGCAAAAATTAATTCCATTTCTTCCTCTCCATTAATTCGATATCACACAGCAAACGAAATGACTTTTTAGTTATAATATACACTAACATACAACTTTATTAATCACTTAACAGTCTCATTTTTATGACTGAACAGGCCTTTTTAGTTATTAATAATGTCTTTAACTAGTTATCACAATGATTCTTTCTGAACTCTGAAGTGTATTTTGTACAACAATATTTTGTATAGTTTAGTAGGTATGATGATAGCATTGCTAAAAAGTTAAGCATGAAAACGCCACGGGTGAAGTCCTTTGAAAAAATAAAATAAAGATACTGGTTTAAAGCCTGGCGATGAAGATTGGTAGGTGGATAAACATGAACAATCAAATTAATATATTATTTAAGCAAACTTCATGAGAAGTTTGATACTACTTTATATGATTTAAACGAATTCCGTGAAAAGTTTGATACTACTCAGATATTTTATGCATGTTGTTAATATTATTATCTTTTATTTATAGTGTATGACAGGGGTCACCAAACTTTTTATCCCCCCACCCCACCCTCTTCTGCTAATCCAGATAATTTATAAGTTTCTAAAGTCTCAGTCAGGGGAGTGGATTATGCAGTTCCTTCCTCAACCTCAGAAAATTTTACAAATCTATATTTAGCGAGAACTTTTACCTCTATTTTAATAAATTGTTCACTATCATGGGCGCATTTTCTTAAAACCCTTCGGGGCGCATTCTCCCTCAATTACATATACATTTATTTATATGGGCGTGTGTGATGTAAATATCCCATATATAATTTTAGATGGATATAGATGCATATTTATGAAAACATTCCTGTGCAAAAAATAAAAGTGCTGCTTTTTAAAACTATCAGAGATACAAGTAACAAGTAATGAAACCGTTACTCAAAAATATTGTTATTTTTTGTACAAGCGAAGTTTTTAATATTTTGTTCAGAGTAGATTTTATTATAAGAAAACTGTCAGATTGATAACCCCCTATTTTTCTCCATTAAAACCGATATTAAGTACCAAATAATGTTCAAAATGTGTATTCATGCATATAAATTTATAGAAGCTTCGTAGGCACAAGAAAAGGGGTCGGCGAGCGGAACACGCGCCCCTGTGGTGGATGACTCATGCTGTGTAAGAAGATGTACTTTATAAATATGTTTTCAAATACGTTAAAATATTTTGCTTTTGTTTTTTATATATGTGCACCATACAGACCCTGTTGGAAAAATTATAGTTATGAATTTAATTAATCTTTCCTCAGCAACTGGACTTATATAACAATCGGGCTCTAGAATATAGGATATATGGATGGAAATATATATGAGAATATATAGGAAATAAGGATATAACGAATATGCAAAATAAATGAAAATAAAAGCGACAAAAAAAATAAAATAAAAAGAATTATGTAATAAAAACCATATCAAGGGTAACATAATTTAAATAGAGCAAATGTGTAATTTCTTTTTCAATGTACATATATTCTGTTAAATATTTCCTGAAAAAAAAAAAAAACATTTCAGAGATTAGAAGAATGTTTCTTTTTTATTTATCTATTGCTTAATTATATTTCTATACATACTCAATTATTTGTTTTCAGCAATGTTCGAAAAAACGTAAAAAAAGAGAAAGACATTACTTTCGGAAATAAATATTCATTTACACAGAACATATTTTAAAGGATAAACCATGCATTTTTATGTAATACTCATTTGTAAGAAACTAATAAAGCAATACTAAAGAATCAGCCAGGTGCATGTACGTTTGTGTAAGTGTTCAACTTCAATATTTCTAGGCATACATTTTGTGTGAAGAATTTAGAATTAAGCTTATCTAATTCTACATTAGAAGATAAAATCCCCAGTGAAATTGACTTTATCAACAGCCCCTCCTCTACAAGAAAAAAAAATAAATTTGTACAATTGCTGGAACTAAAAAGGGTTTATTAAACATTATGCAAGACTGAGTGATAATAGAAAACTGAATATGCCACGCAAAAATAATCACTAAATCTATCCAGGGAGTACAGACACATTCGACAAAATAATTTTCCCATGCTTTCCTAACTACTGATAAAAGCAACAGCTGAAAACAGTAAAAAAATAAAGAAATTCAAATGGTTTCTATCTTTATCCTCAAAAAAATGAGATCCGTCTATTCCATTTAGTATTTTCTCAGGATTTTGGCAACAATCCTGAAATGATAACTGTTGAATATTAAGCATTCTGTTTGGGTTTTCAGCGCTGCATTTTTATTCATTTAACATCTGTAAGTGCAATGGAAGCGATGGCTAGTAAAGAAAGAAAAGCTTTTATTTAAGTCATCGGATTATTGTGGAGTAACTTGTGAAATATATATGTACAATTGGACAAAAAAAATAAAACAAGAACGAAAAATCATGCATCCGGCATACATTATGAAACAATTTCCAACACTAACAAAATATTATTAAGAAACTTAATTTTTTTTTTCATACGGCGAAATGAGATATCTAAATAAGCAATTTAAAAAATACATAAGTTAGTAAAAATTCATTTTCAGCAATTTATGCCCATATTTGACGTTTTTTGTGCAGACTTGTATAGGATCTACAGAATTCGTAAACAACACGTAGTACACTAAAAATTACATAAAATTGCTTATCACAGCAGAAACAGCACTTCTAGCAATGACCGATCATGGTCAGTCCTTTAACCGAATTATCTTCAAGTCTCTACACATGAACGATAAATCCTATGCACTTCATAATTTATAGAAAATAAGTTGTGTTGAACCTTAGGGATCCTTTTAAATTTCATAATATTTGAAGTATCATAACATGTTCAAAATGCACCGCAAGCGATTTTTCCCCATAGATCATAATGTAAAGGAATTATTTTGTACGCCCTTGTAATTGAGTAATAGGGGGGGAACTTGGGATACTTGACCCATAGGGATACTTGACCCAAGGCCTTTTTCTCAGAATTGGGAAAGTCTTGTAAGCTGGAAGTGGAATCACTTCTTTTCTTTCAGGTTGCTGACCATATGGTGAAAATAACAACTGAATCATTTCATAAGTTTTTAAACTATCAGACAAAATACATTTTTATACTCCAAAAGTAATTTTTTGTGCTGTAAACTCTGATGTTATATTTTTTTTTGTTTAAAGGTAAGACTTTTTTAATTGGTCATTTGTTTTGTACATGTTTTTAGCTACAATAACATGTATAATAGTATTAATTTACTTATTAGCAAATGGCTGCATTTTAGAGTTATGTAGTAAATATGCAACTAGGGACACTTGACCCAAGTCACCCAGGGATACTTGACCAAAGGGATTAGTACTATTCAAATGCGTTTTATTTATTTATTTTTTTTTTCGTATAGATGCCCAAAAAATATAAAAGAAAAGAGGGGGCTAAACCCAGAGAGGTTATTTTGAAAAAATCTGTGGAAAAGGCTCTGGATGATGTCCTATATCATACAGTAGCCAAAGAATATGGTCTCTATGTAGAAACACTTTAAGAAGGCATGTCAGAAAAATCCAGAGATAGCAAATAACAAATTTTGTTCCATCATATAGTAAAGCAAAGCAAGTTTTTAATGAAAAAGAAGAAGGACTGTCCAACTATTTAGAATTTATGGCTCGCATAAATCATGGTTAGTGACCAAGTTAATTATCAAGATAGAATTACTAGTTCTGTGTTTAAATATGACTTTATATTTGGAGTTGATTAAATTGTTATTTTCTAATTCTGGAACTTGTTTAGGCACAGGATGAACTTTCAGACTGCTAATATTTTGAACTTTCTACAATAAAAATTAAAATTGGGTATATTACTGCTAGGCTTACGTAATAAAAATTAAAAGTATTAATTTTGTTTGACAAAAATAAAAAAGTATTAACCTTAATGTTAATTTTGTTCTTATGTAAAAGTGTTTTGTTTGTAATTTTAAATCATACCCCAAATTTTTGACTTGGGTCAAGTATCCCTATACATTGGGATACTTGACCCAAATTGAAAGTTTTTGAATATTCATATTTTACTACCTTTACAGTTAATACTTCGGAATAATAATAATAAATACTATGCAATACTTCCTTAAGTTTATATAGACTGCATTTACACATCCATAAGTATTGTAAAAAAAAAATTAAAAATCCAAAACTAACAACTGGGTCAAGTATCCCTAGTTTCCCCTAAATGTTACTAATTGTATACTCCGGTAAAAGCATGCTGCAGTCCACCTCAGTAATGCACATTGATTTCATTATATTTGAAATATCCTAACATCCATAAAATGCGCCGCAAACAATTTTTCCCCATAGATCCTAATGTAATGTCATTTTTTTGTGTGTCCCCGTAAATGAAGTATTAATGCTACACACTTCATTTTCAATACCTAACATTCTATAGTAAAATTCAATACTGTACGAAAATTTCATAGCAATTCGAGTACATTTACTAAAGTTAGAGCACAGACAGACAGACAAACCGAATACATAAACACTTTTCAACTATGTTAGAAAGTTTAACACCTCATACATTTTCATCTTCAAATTGTCACAGAAAAAAAAAACGAAAATAGCCATTTGACTAAAAATTATGTCCTTTTTTTTTCATTTTATATTAAAGAAATAAGCTTACATTGTCGTCTTCATATTGAAATTGTCCAAACTCTGAAATTTTCAATACGAACTATTTTTGAAATCATATTTGACTTTTTTGGTGTAAATTTTACCTTCGAAACCCAAACGGGAAATCATTCGATCAAGAAGTTTATAAATTATTAAGGTTTCAAGTTTAGACCTCCTAATATTAAATTTCTTTTCAATCTTTGCAAAACAGATTGCACTGTGGGTAGTTTTTTAAGTATAACTCAAAAACTACTGGTCAGAATCTGCTGAAATTTTGGATTACCTATTTGGAGCTTCTAGAAAATCGATTTTATTAAAAAAATTTCATAAGTTACAATTCATAATTTTTTCGAAAATTTATTTTGAAAAAATATATATTTTTTTAAATTAAAAGAAATATGAATTGTAACATATAAATTTTATTCCATAAATTGATCAAATATGCGAACCTAAAATTTCCCCTCATTCCACTAAAAAGTTTTTAAATTATGCTTAACAAACTACCCGAAGTGCAATTTTTTACAACGATTAGAAATTAATTTAAAATTGGGAGCTCCAAACTTGAATCCATGATAATTCCTAAACAAGTGAACCGAATTACTTCTCGTTTGGTATTCTTAGGTTACTTAAGAATACAAATATCATGTCAAAATTAGGAGTTCGTATTGAAAATTTCAGAGTTTGTTACAATATCAGTATGAAGACGACCCCCTAAGCTTCTTTTTAAACATAAGTTTAAAACAGACATAACTTCCAGTTAATTGGTTATTATTTTTTTGTGTATGTGTGACAATTTGGAGATGAAAATGCATGAGGATTTATTTATTTCTTTGGTCGACAGTACGCTACTACCGCTCAAAATCTTTTATCCACCTTGGTTATAAGAAAAAGTTAGGCATGAAATGTTTGAAATTTCCCATGAACATTTCAAATATAATTAGTGGAGAAAAAGACTATACATCATCATAGTACATGTATAGTATAGACTATACATGTATCACGTATAGTCATGTATCATGTAAATACTATACATGTAAGTAAAAAGGATAATGAATTTACACTGTTAAAAATTTGCAGCAAATTGTCCAGTCATTTGACCGTTTTTGTAGAAAACGGTTACATAACCGTAATTTAACTCTATTCTGACCATAATATGCGGAATAATATGGTCCGAATAGCGCTAAATTATGGTAATGTAACCGTTTTCTATAAAAACGGTCAAATGACTGGACAGTTTGCTGCAAATTTTTAACAGTGTAGCATGCATAATGCTATTACGAAATTTGGGAAATTTTCACCAACTCCTGCAAAATGTCAAAACTAAAAATAATTAAATGAATATATTGCTACTTTCTAGACTTTATACTGATAACAATATGTTAATCTGAGGAATATATCTCAGCCATGATGCTAATCACTTTTTATAAAGAGTTATGCTATTTAAAATAAAAATTGCTCAACTTCACCTTCTCCAAATTCTCAGCAATTACCACGCATTCTAACATTATAATTCTTGATTTAGAGTCATGCGTGTAGTGTTTTTCCTCAATATTTATACTTCAAATATCCAAGTAAATATTCAAGATATTTCAAGCACATTTTTTTCTTATACTGCTAAGTGGCCAAATGCTTTTGAGCGGTATTGTACATCTACATCATAAATGTATTCACTTTCGTTTTCTTCTGTATTAGTATATATTTATTTATTCTTAAATGCAAAATACTCGATAATATTGATTTCATATTTATTTTTATCATTAGTACTTAGAAGTTTCCTGTTTAAGCGCGAACGTAGCCAAAACATTTGAAGAGTAAACAACTGTATAAACTACAAGAATAAACTAAACTACTCTTTTAACCTTAAGCATTATACAAACGATTTCAGTAGCCAAAACAACAAAAATATAATTTTTAACTAAATCCATTTGAAATACTCTTTTCGTGTGTGTGTGTGTGTGTGTACTAATGAGGAGAAAATGAATCAAAACTGCATTTTTCACTCCCCCCGCCCCAATATTATTTTGATTTATAATTATTCTATTTATAATTTCTTAACTTTAAATGATTATTTCAAACTCTAGATTATATCTTATGATTGTTAAAAAACAGAAAACGCATTCCATTAATCCATTAAGTAATCAAAAAAGTAAAAAAGAGGCGCTATAGAGATCGATCTCAGCTATCCAATGCAAAAAAAGAAATAATAATAATAATAATAATAATAATAATATTTTTAAAATATTGAAATGCAAACAAGATATTGTAAAATAACTGTCCCATAGGATTAACATTAGAGAGTGGGTGTTTTCGCGTGAGGGGACAGGACGACCTATGTTCCCAATTGAGAACCTGATCTTTCAATAAATTACAGCAAAAACCTTTCTTATTAATATGTTACATATCTATATACTATCATATAATTTCAGTAATATGAATTATTTTAAGTATGTCTATCGATTTATAGAAGTATTGTATTGGGCCATTTATCAATTTTAAATTGGATACTGTGAAAAATTGTAAAAAAGAAGTCGCTTTTATGACTTTCTGTATATTTCATCTTTTATGACTGAAACGTAATTTTTATCGCAAAAATCGAACACTTTTTCAGTTATAATTGCTATTCTTTTCAAATCAATATGAATGCAACTTAATTTTTAAATGATACTGTCAATGATGTTCTCGAATTGATTGCTCTCAATTGGGAATATTGACCTATAATAGGTTAATTATCAAATAATCAGAATATATTTTAATGGTTTTATGAAATATCCTATATTGAAACACATTAAGTAATTTCACATTTTTTTTTTTTGTTTAATCTTTGTTAATCTCCGATACCGAATTTTTAATCGGTACCGGAATATACCTAGTTTATTCAATATATCATGTATACCTGGTTGATTCAATAATTTGTAATACGTAGAATAACAACTTAAAATATTTTTTAGATTTATGAATATACCCTTCAGGGTTGCTACGAGGCGGGGATTTTTTAGGGAAATACCAGTATTTTCTGATAGAAAAACTCGCCTTACTTAATCGTGTGATTAAATTAAGCAAATTTTTCTAATAAGAAAATACTTGTATTCTCTCTGAAATATTCCCTGACTCATGTCGAGTTTTGACAGTTTTATAGATCTAATCACCGCAAATACTGAAAAAAATAACAATTTAGGTTGATAAAAAGCAAAAATGAAATGTATTCTTAATATCAAAGATAAACTTGTAAGAAATGTCCGTTAATATCTATCCAGTTCAAGCAAACAAAATAATTATATACACCATGTCCCGAAAATATAGACACAGACCAAAAATGGCATTACAAACTAAAGTAGGATTCGTGTAATTGTAGATATAATTCAGTTTTATTTATTTATTATTATTTATTATTATTATTTATTCGAATTTATTGTAAAAAAGGAGGTAGTAATTGAAAATTTTATAAACATTCAGAAAATTGCTAAATCTCCTGTACCATAAATAAAGACATCATCTGATTTTAAATTAAAATAAAAATTTTAATATTGTCTGCTCTTTTAAATCATTATTTTTCAAAGGAGATTGTTTATTAACAATTCTTCTTAATAAGTATCGTCTTACATTTGTCGCTTTTACAGCTTTAGAATAATTGTGCATTTTGTTCTAGAATTACTACTTGGTGTTTTTATAATATCATCAAAATGGCGAGAGCTAAAGATATTTCAAAGGAGGAGGTTATCAAAATTTTAGGTTTAAAAGTGAAAGGACATTTTTTACGATTTTCAAGCAATCTTTGAGGAGTATTTATGGAATTTTCCACAAAAGGTGACAAATATTCTAATACGAGAAGATCTAGTAGACAAAAGAAAACATCTCTGCGGAATATCAGACTAATATTTTAAGCATGGCAACCAGGAAATAATATGTCCTTGCAACGGAATAAAAGAAAAACTTTCAAGAAAATATTGAAGAAGCCATATTTAAAACTTCAGCGCGACTGAACTGAGTGAAGAAAATGATGTCTTATGAAAATGGCTCTCAGCCATATTTAGAGATGAGAAAGGTGTAATTTAGCAGGACCAGTTGATATACTTTTTATTGGCATGGTTTAAGAAACGAACAAAAATGGATTTTTAGTATGTATCAAGGTGGAGGAGTAAAAACGATTTGGCGTGGAAATGGATTTAATAGCCAAACTTTCTTCGCTTTTTGCAGTAAAAAAGTGAACTCAAAAGACTATAGGAAAATATTACAGCATCATTTAATTCCATTACTGGAATTGTTGAAAGTACCTGAATGTGTTTTTCAAAAAGATAGGTTCATACATCTAACTCGACAAAAATATGGTTTCACCAGAATAATATCAAACTCTCGGACTGACCTGAACATAGTCCGAAGCTTCAATAAAATTACTTTAACGATGAACATACCTCATGCAGCATATGGCGATAGCTGGAGTTCTTTTTACATAAATTAATTCTAGATAAAAAAAATGTTCCACTACAACATTTTGAATACGGTTTTGTTTAATGTACAGGGTGTCCAAAAACTCTTTCCCTCATTACAAAATTTATTCATATCCACTCTATATAAAATAGACGTGTGAAACTGGTGCCAAAATGTTACAAAACAAACTATTTTTTTTTTTTGTTACAGGTTTCCGTAACGTAGCTGTAGTGTAACAGTGTCAGTGTCCAGGAAACCGGAAATGTTCACAAATCAGGAAAAAGCTCAACATGTCCTCTGGTATAAGGAAAGGGCATGTTGACAAACAAACACTTCCCTCAACTATTTTACTACTACACTTATGTCGTAGCGATCATTGCAGGAAACGTCATGGTGACGTAGGCCAATCATATGATAGACCAGTTTAACATAGACCAATCAAATCACCCCTTCTCATGTGTACAGTATGAGTCATAAAGATCAAACAGGTTTTCTTGCTATCCAACAGTAATTTAACCAACAGTGACGTCAGCTGCCCTTTCCTTATCACGAGACCCTTTTGGCATCTTTAAATTCACATGAGGCCGTACGCACTGATTTCGGCGACATGTTAGTTATCAATACCAAAAGGGTCTCTTTATACCAGAGGACACACTGAGCTTTTACCTGATTTGTGAACATTTCCGGTTTCCTGGACACTGACACGGCTACACTATAGCCACGCTACCGAAACCTGCAATAAAAAAACTTGTCTTTCAACATTTCCAACATTTTAGCACCAGTTTCACACGTCTAACTTATATATAGCAGATATCAATAAATTTTTGTAATCAGGGAAAGAAAGACTTATCGGACACCCTGTACTACAAATTAACTAAATTTTAATATAGCTAATAAAATAAAATTTGATTTTCGGTCAATTAAAAATGTACCTAACCCCTTGAGTTACCATATAAATATATTTAACAAAATTCACACAGAAAATTTATTTTATAAAACTGTTTGATAAAAACATTATTGACGAACTTCATATTGCTGGAACTTAATTTTAATCGTTACATCAATTAAAATCATGGATTTTTTTTTATTATGATAGCATGTACATACACAATAATAAAATAGATTAGAATATTTATTTTGCTATTGGTTATGCTATTTTGCTATTAGTTTTGTTATTAGTATGATTAGATGGATCATTGGATGAATAATTGATGAGATCAAGGTAAGTAATTCTATTATCCTAGACTTGCTTCTTCGAAATAATTATCATCTTCTCTTCGAAGGAAATACATAATACTTAATCGTGATAAGAAAATTATCTACTTATTTTACTTCCGTTATATAAATCTTTAAACATACCTCTGTGTTGTACATTATTTTATAATTTTATGTTGTATGATTTACAATTGAAAATTAATTAAAATCTAATTACTCTTTTCAACAAGATATCTGTTTCTGATGAAGAAAGAAGTAATTTTAATATTTAAGAGGGAGATGAAAATAAATACGGCGCTGAAATATTTCCATCACCCACAGATTTTGAAAATAATAAATAATAATAATAATAATAATGCTAATTTTAATAAATGTTTTCGGTGGGCAACATAATATATTAATTTTGCCATTTGATTTTAGTAATAAATTATACGATTCAATGATCATTTACATAGATAAAATGTAAGATTACAATTTTGAAAAGTTGGTTTTAATTATTTTTTAGAAAATTAAAGATAAATTTTATAAACATAAAAGGAATTTTGTAGGAAAATTCATGAAGGTCTTATAAATAAAATTACCACAGTAATTTTTTTTTTTTGGCTCTCTTGTTGCATATTTAATTGAGGTAACAAGTCAAAATTTACGCTTGTAGATTAAACGCAATTACAATGGTAATGTAATGTTATTGTAATATTAACAATGTAACAATGTAAATTAAAATACAATTTTTAAAAATGATACAAAAGTTTTAAAAACATTTTCTTTTTTTAGTGCCCTGGTATCTACAGGTTGATGCACAATGATACACAATGAATTTCGCAAACAGAAAGTTATGTTACCTGAAATTATTATAATTGCTACACAAATGCCCATATAGTCCAAAAATTGAAAGTAATTTTTTTCAAAATTGGAGGGTGCTAGAAAATTTTTAACATTTTCTTTTTTATTGCCGTAAAATCTGTAAGGAGACACGCAATGGTTATCGACAAAAAAAAGTTATGTTAAGTAAAATTATCATAATTGCTACACAAATACCCATTTAGTCCAAAAATTAAAAGTATTTTTTTTTCAAAATTAAGGAGGTGATAGAAAATTTTTTTAAAATTTTCATTTTTTTTTTTTTTTTTTTTTTTTTTTTTTTTAAGTACCCTAAAACTTGTAGGAAACACACATTGTATTTCGAAAAACAGAAAGAGAAAGTTATGTTAAGTAAATTTATCATAATTGCTACACAAATACCCATTTGGTCAAAAAATTGAAAGTAATTTTTTTCAAAATTGAAGGGTGATAGAACATTTTTAACATTTTATTTTTTTATTGCCCTAAAATCTGTAAATAGACACGCAATGGATATAGATAAACATAAAGTTATGTTAAGTAAAATTATCATAAATGTTACACAATTATCCTTTTGGTCCAAAAATTGAAAGTATTTTTTTTTCAAGATTGGAGAGTGATAGAAAATTTGTAATATTTTCTTTTTTTAGTATCCTAAAACTTGTAGGAAACACGCATTGTATTTCGACAAACAGAAAGTTATGTTAAGTAAATTTATCATAATTGGTACACAAATACCCATTTAGTCCAAACATTAAAAGTAATTTTTTTTTTTCAAAATTGGAGGGTGATAGAAAATTTTTAACATTTTCAATTTTAATTCCCTAAAATCTATAGGTAACATGGAATGGATATCGACAAACAGAAATTTACGTTATGAAATATTATCTTAATTGCTACACAAATACCCATGTACTACAAAAATGTAAAGTAATTTTTTTTTCAAAATTGAGAGTAATAGAAAATGTTTAACATTTCCTTTTTTAGCGCCCTAAAATCTGTAGGACACACACAATGGATATCGACAAACAGAAAGTTATGTTAAGTAAAATGATCATAATTGCTACATAAATACAATATAGTCAGTCCACAAATTGAAAGTAAAATTTTCAAAACTGGAGGATGATAGACAATTTTTAACATTTTCAATATTAATGCCCTAAAATCTATAGGGATTCATGGAGTGGATATTGACAATTCAATCAATCAATCCAATTGAACTCCATGAAATTCAATCCAATTTCATGGAGTGGATATTGACAAACAGAAAATTATATTATAAAATATTATCATAATTGCTACACAAATACCCATTTAGTCCAAAAATTGAAAGTATTTTTTTTTTTCAAAATTGGAGGGTGATAGAAAATTTTTAACATTTTCAATATTAATGCCCTAAAATCTATAGGGATTCATGGAGTGGATATTGACAATTCAATCAATCAATCAAATTGAACTCCATGAAATTCAATCCAATTTCATGGAGTGGATATTGACAAACAGAAAGTTATATTATGAAATATTATCATAATTGCTACGCAAATACCCATTTAGTCCAAAAATTGAAAGTAGTGTATTACTGCTCATTTTACTGTTTATTACTGTTAATTTTACGGTATAATACTGGAAGCTGGGGTGCCAGTATTATACCGTAAAATCAACATTTTTTTTCAGTGTTCTCATGTACTACAAAAATTGAAAGTAATTTTTTTCAAAATTGGAGGTGATATAGAAAATGTTTAACATTTCCTTTTTTAGCGCCCTAAAATCTGTAGGAAATACGCAATAAGTATCGAGAAACAGAAAATTCGTTTAAATTTATTAAACAGGTTTTTTTTTTTTTTTTTTAATTGTAAGACGTCTAAAAAATGGAATAAAGAAAAATAAAATTTATAAAAACCCTCTCATTCATACCGAACTTGAGATTTCCTTAAAACATGTTTTAATTTCTCCTATTTTTATATTTAAGAAAACAGAAATAATTAATTTGATTAAATAAGATATTTCCGTGTTTAATGTAAAACAGTCGATGAAAAAAGTTTAAAGCTGACGTTTTCACCATGTACTATATTTTTTCAATCTCCTTTATTAATTCCAGCTTTCTAGTAATTAGAACGTCACTGGCATTTTACTTTATAGTGAAAAGTTCAGATGCCACTTTTTTCTTTTTCATTCTTTATTTGATTTCTTTTACAACAATAAAGTATTTTTAAAAAGTTACCTTTCACTCGTTTCAAACTTATGTAACGAAAAAATAATAACTTGCAGATATTCAGAGTAATCCAAATGGGAAGCTGTTTTTTTTTTTTTTTTAAGAATCAGTCTGATGCGGTTAGAAATATCATTTTTGAGCCAGTGCCAATGAAATAAAATAAAAAGTAGAAAAAATTTACAAAAATAACTGTGATCTCGAGTATTTAAAATTTCGATAAAGTCATGAAAAGTTTGAAAAATGGAAATTGGGGAACAAACAAAAAGTTTTAAATAACAAATTTTAAAACACAAATTTTTAAATTATTGAAAATAATTAAAAATTTCATTTTTGTAGTTTATTCTGTATTTATGATATCATAAAATTCGAAACAAACATTAGTAGTACATAACATTTAGATCATCAGAAGGACATACGGATTGCTATGTTTAAGAAAATAAAACCGTATTCAAATAATTGTTTCTTATCTTATTGCATTGATATTTGCTTATTACGCGACAACTGGAGTATTTTAGATAGGGTGACTTGGCACAACAGAGTGTTTATGTGGAAATTCTATACTATCCACATTAACTTAAAACTTTCATTGTTTCCAATATCGCTCACTTTGACGAGCAGTAGGCGATCCTATGTTAAAAGCAATATATATATATATATAGTCATCATCAACAACCGTTTTCGATCTACTGCTGGATGTAGGTCTCCCCCAGATTTTCCCATTATTACCTGTCTAGTGCTTCAGTCATCCAATTAACACCGGCCACTTTTCTGATTTCGTCACTCTATCTTACTTGAGGTCGGCTTCTTAGTCGTTTTACATCTGGTATACCACTGTAGGGTATTTGTGTTCCATCTATTGTCTTGTCTTATCTTCTTCCAATATGCCCAGCCCATTTACATTTTAGCCGTTTTTCTTTCAATGATGTCAAAAGCTTTCGTCTGACTTCTTTATTCAGGTTAATCTCTTGCTGTCTCTTCTAATTATGCCTAGCATACATCTTTCCATACTTCGCTGAAGTTGTTTGTAATTTTTGTACCATCCGTTTTGTTAGCGTCCATGTTTCTCCTCTATAAGTTAGTTCAGGCAAAACACATTGGTTAAACACCTTTCTTTTCCAACAAAGAGGCATGTTACTCTTCAGAATAATATTGTTCTTCCGAAAAGCATTCCATCCATTTCTTATTCTTCTATTAATTTCATTCATGATACTGTTGTCCGATGATATTTCCTGTCCAAGGTACACCTAACTTTGCACTTCTTTAATCTCAGTGTTGTTGTAGACGATTTTCTTTTTTTTAATAAAAATGAATTGAACATCACCTTAATCTTTTCCAAATTAATTTTTAATTCCACATTAATGCTAGCTTCTGCCAAATCTTTTAGCTTATTTTCCAATTCTTCAGGGCTATTACTGAAAATTAAAATATAATCCGCAAACCCGAGATGGCTTAAATATCATCCATTTATTCTAATCCCTTTCTTTTCCCAATCCAGTCTCTTGAAAATATTTTCTAAGACTGCAGTAAGGAGCTTAGGCAAAATGGTGTCTCCTTGTCTAACCCTTCTTCCAAACTTGATCTTCGCTTTTCCTTTGTCCAAACAGATGGTTGTTATTGCTTTTTTGTAAATCTTCTTTGTGATATTGATGTAAGGTTTGTCTATACCAATGTCCTCCACCTCCAGATATTCTACTGCTGCTGATGTGTAGACCAAACGAAATGCTTTTCATAATCAATAAAGTCAAGGCAGTGACATAAATTATATTCTTTATGTTTTTCTATGAGTTCCCTTACTGTTTAAATATGATCCATTGTGCTAAATACACTTCGGAATCCTGTTTGTTCTCTAGGTTGAGCTGAGTCTAGGACTGATTCAACTGTTGTCGTTAAAACTTTGGTGGAAATTTTATAAATCACTGACAGTAAGTTGTGGACGGTAGTTTTTAATATTTTCCTTCTCCTCTTTTTTGTAAAGTAGCACCATCACAGCATTATTCCAAACTTCTGATGCATCGGATTTCTTGAGACATTTGGAAAACAGTAAGTCTAGCATTTTTTCCAAATTTTTCTATTGCTTCTTTGATAAG
Organism: Maratus michaelseni; assembly: GCA_963931845.1. Classification (NCBI taxonomy): domain Eukaryota; kingdom Metazoa; phylum Arthropoda; class Arachnida; order Araneae; family Salticidae; genus Maratus; species Maratus michaelseni. Next base: position 356,877,058 of record OZ007590.1, read on the forward strand.
GTCAATTGTAATTCCATCTTCGCCAGGGCATTTACTTTTTTCATACATGTAATGGCTTATACAACTTCATCTGCCATCACTGGGACTATCTCTTCAGTTTCTGTTCATGTAGGTTGATTTCTCTTTGATCTTCACATTTATATCGTTATAGAATTTTTCCACAATGTGTATAATGTTCATTATTGATTTTGGTGATTGTTCCATCTGAACTCTTCAGTGCAAAAATACCTTTTCTTCCAACACATAATTTGCGTTAGCTGATTTTAAACTTTTGTTATCTTCTAGAACTTTCTTGACAAGATCTCAGTTAAATTTTCTGATATCTTCTGTAACACATTTTCTTACCAATTTACATAATTCTGCATATTCAACTGTTGATTTAGGATAGTTTTTCTTCATTTTAAATTCGCTGCGTTTCTTCATCAATCTTCTTCTTTCTTCTGTTATTTTCTTTATCTGCTTTACTTGTACTTCACCGGCTATTGTTCTTGTAATTTCTTCTAGAGTATTGGTTAGTTTCTTGTTCACTACTGTAGCATTTTGCTCTTCTTCTAAAATTGATTGAAATACTTGGAAACGATTTTTAAGTTCCAAATTAATTTTTTCTTTATGTTTCTGGGGATTTATAATATCGACTGATTTCTTTCAGTGTTAGCTTCATTCTTTCCACTTTAGTATTTAGAAGCAGTTTGCGTCTAACCAACCTGTGATCGCTTCCTGTATTGAAGTTATTGAGCACGCTGCAATCCTGAATAAGATGCTTTTTGTTTGTCAAGATGCAGTCGATTTCACTTGTTGAGCCATTTGCACTACACCATGTCCATTTTCTTTGTGGCTTTTCTGGAAAAATGAATTCATGATATACATCTGTTCACACACATATATATATATAGTTAATATGAATCACATGTGTGAAAACTAAGAGACAGTATAAAATTCAAATGAAATTATACTACAAAATTAATCCCAATAAAATGAAAATCAAATATGAAATACTATGAATAACTTATGGATTCATCAGAGGAGCATCATAAGTATAATTCATGGTAAATATATGTTATTTCCTCAAATATTGTCAAATATTGCCTAACAATGACAATATTATGTATTTTAGTTTCACTACTTCTATATTTACCAACCTTTTTAATGGTACTATATCTTTATCAAGTAGAAGGTAATTTTGCTTGATTGTCAAATATAGCTTGGTTTTGGCTGTTCGTTTTGTGATGTGTTTTGTGATGTTCAGAAATGTATAAGGTAACTTTTGGACGGCTGCCAAAAAATTGTTTGTTTTTTTATTGCTCCTACATCACTTCTAAACATCGCATAATTAAATTTTTTACATCATCGAATAGGGAGGGGGGGGGATATACTTCCGAAGGAAATGCATTTGAAAACTGTGGCTCAATTTGGTGACTTTTTAAGTAAATTTCACGCATGATTTTTTAAAAATCTATCTCGATAATGAGCATTTGTCTGCTACAAAAATTTAAATAACAAGTGCCAGGGTACCACAATTGGCAATTGATAGCCAGAGTGAAAATTATAAAGCAGAAAAAATTAACGATAAGGTTAATTTACACTAAATTGAAATCAGTCAACGGAAAAACAGATTTTCATTTTATGTTGAACATAAAATTATTATCAAGTTAATTTAAATAGATAAAAAGAAACGTTGTATCAGAATATGCTCGGAATTGTATTTCAATTTTTTTTTCAATTAAATACAAGGTACATTCTTTAGTTATGTCATGTCATGTCTTGAATACTTTAATTAAATTTTTGTGAATGGTTTACGTAGAATTTGGACGCGCACATCAATAGTAGGTCTTTTAATTTCGAAAGTTGATTATTGAATTTTTCTGTTTTCAAATCAACAATAACAATAAACAACCATCAATAAAAGCACTTAAACATTGAAGAATTCTCATATTTGTATTTTCAGTGCACTTTTCTTGAGTCCATATTTTCTGAAGACGAAGAATAGTTCTTAGGAAAATACATAGACCAATAATCAATCTACTATGAATAAAGAAAAAATACTGAGCCATGTCATGATAATAAATTCTATCTATAGGTACACAAAACTAATGGGATGAAACAATCAATATAACTTGGAGGTGTATTAAGAGCTCGATGATTAATCATTTTTTCTTTTAGAAAAAAGATATGAACAGTTTTATTTATATTTGTAACGATTTTTAGGCTTTGAGGGCAAGATGATTGATTACTCCGCGTAAGAAAAATAGAAGATATAGCTTTTCTTCCATCAATTTCAACATCTATCTAAAAATTATCCATAAATAATTCATAGTTTCAATTTCTACGAAAAAAAACACATCCTTAGGACACATTGTTTTTATGCCATGTTGTTTTTATTGTTTTGCATATCATTTAAGATACGAGGGAAAGTCATTAAGTAAGGCACAAAAGATAATTAAATAATAACTTACAATGATATTCACTTCAAAACTATTTTTATTTTTCAACATATTCTTCACCAATATTTATGCGCTTATATCACCTTTTTATCAGTGCCCCAACATCAGCTGCATAACATTATTTGGGTTGCTGTCGCAGTCCCATTACGACTTCAAATTGAACCTTTTCATCATCTGTGAACATCATCTTGCTTTCAAGATGGTTTTTTTTAGTGGACTAAACAGATGAAAATCGCTTGGGGCTAAGTCGAAGCTGTATGGTGGATGTTGAAGAAGTTGCCAACCAAACTTTTGAATTGTTTCCTGTGTTCAACTTGAAGTCCTAATGTGGCTGAGACAACAACCCAAAGAATGTTATGCAGCTGATGTTAGGGCACTGATAAAACGGTGATATAGATGCATAAATATTGGTGGAGAATATGTTGAGAAATATAAATATTTTTGAAGTGAATATTATTATAAGTTATTATTTAACTATCTTTTGTGACTTACTTAATGACTTTTCCTCATACATGCAATAATATGACTTCGACTTAACTCTACTTTGTGGCTAACTAATCATCTAGTCTAAAATGATTGTGTTTTAGAGATAAAATCGTTAGTTAAAGTTAGACTACAATACATTTCTTTTTTTCAAATATTATCTAATAATTTATGTAATATGAAATTATTGTTCGAAAACATGTATTGTATATAACAGAAATATATTTTTACAATCTTCAAATACGAGACTCAAAAACATCAACTTAATCCGCCATGTAATTTTTGAGATCTGCTTACAAAACTACTCGCATTGCAGTTGTTTTTCAACTATTAAAAATGGATTTAAAAATACGAGTTCGAAACTTTACATCATAAATAATTCCTCAATAACTTGACCGAATGACTTTCCCGTTTGGTTTCAAAAATTAAACTTGCCGAAGAATCGAAATCTGATGTCAAACAGTGTTTAATTCAGGAAGTGACACCCCCTCTCGGTAGATATGGGATTTTATGCTTATCAATGGTCTAGAAGTTCAATTCACCCACTCGGAGTAGCAAAAGTCGCTATAGAATTGGTTAATCGTGTAATGCAACATGGTATGTGAGTAAATTATTTTTTTTAATCCATTTTTCATTTTTTTTTAGGCAATACATTTGATAAAAATATACTGTTCCAGGCAAATATGCCAGTATATTTTTTGAAAAATTGCATTTTCATTTGACGTGTGAAATGTACTACCAAACTGATGATTATACATGGTCACATGTCGCTTTTCAATTCCATTTTTTTTTAATTCAAATTCTGATTGGCTCATATTTCTTTTATTTATCTGGCATCTTTTATCATTTTATATGTTTCTTTTTTCTCTTAACCTATTATGTATGTATTACTACATGCCATCTCTAAATTAAAGTTTCGGTAATTTGATGTTTGAATTTTTCAATTATTTATTAGCTTAAAAGCATTCTTTATACACGAAATACTGGCTATCTTTAAATTGGAGATGGGGTCAGATTTTGATGATAGAACTTGTTTGATAGATTTTGATTTCAAAGGTAATATATATATATATAAACTGATTGTAAAATTTAACCTATATATATATATATATATATATATATTGCATAACTTCTTTACAATCTCACATTTTTAATGGTACCCTTTATATCAAGTAATCGGTAATTTTTTCTTGATATTTGATTACTTACTTTTAGCTGTTTTGTTTTTAAATTTTATTTTACTTCTTTTAATAAAGAAATTTATAGCTGCATTTCCGCTTTTCTTCTGTATTATTTTCCATTAAATCTTCAATTTTTACTCATCTTGTTATACCATTATTGCACTATAATGTACTCGAATATAATTCAATCATCCTGTTTTTTTTTCGACATGTTATAAGGAGTATAATATTCTCATTTTTAGGCCTCATGCCAACAATGTTCGGCGAAAAGCGAAATATCATTACTATGAATTGCACTTATGAAGCTTCTATAAAGAAGCCATTATTTATAGTTTTTAATTTTTGTATTTTCACTTTACATTGTTTATTTATTTTCTTTCTTTTTTTCACATACCTGATTTCATTTTAACTATGTATATTTTAATATGTATATAAATATATATGTGTGTGTGTGTATATATACCATACATATACATATACATACATATATATATATACATATATATATATATTACATATATTCCGATGCATTACGCGCACCTACAATTTGAAACTGTATTATTCCATTTTTAATTATATTCGTCGTACTACGCGCACCCCCTTTTTTGCAAAGAAACCTTATATAGATAGCTCGATAGTACATTAAAGAGCATTAATAAATACAATATCTAGTACAAACAAAGAGAACGAAAAAATGCAAAACGAGGATATACGCTACTGCTTAGCCTATGTGCTTGAATCGTACTCTCGTTCATTCATATAATCAGGCATTCCACTCTTGTTTAGTAAATATACAAATCTCAATTCTTATGCACAATTTTTAAGCTTTTGTACACCCGGTGTATAAGGCGAACCTGTAAAATTGGGCCAATTTTCTTGTTTCAAAAGTGTGCAATACACGGTATGTATATCATGCCTATTCACATCTAATAGGCATTGCTTGAGCATAATTACTCTATTTCATGGAGATCTCAAGCATTGTTGCAGATTATTTTGAAACGGCTTTCGCAGATCGCAAGAGCACTTCCTTCTTCTAGGGGTTCACTAACCAGTGTATCGCTGAATGACAATGAACCTCTTAAAATGACTTATTATACAAATGAGAGTTAAAAAAAGAAGAAAAAATGCATATTCTAAATATAGAGAAAAAAAAAGAGCTTAATCTGCAGTGGAAAAGTGAATTTCCGTTTTGCGAAGAACCTGAAGTGCGGATTATAAAAATACGAGATAGCACAGGAAAAGTCCGCCAATAAGTGAAGCCGATGGATCGTTAAATCCAAGTATTTACAGAGATAGAGGTATTGTAATAACCGGTGTAAGTTGGTTTTTCAATCGGCAGATGAAGCCTTTCATTACATCTAACGTAAAACTAATTAACATAGCTGCATTTCACGCAGCTTAAATAAGTTTCTCATAACTGCAATAAGGTATGAATAATAAAAAAAAGTGACGTTAATTAAATAAATAAACGCTAATATCTTGGATAGAACAGCGTATATTGCACAATAAATTACGACGTACGTATCTTCAAGACCTGATTAAAGCATAGCCCGACTGGACCGTAGCCTCGAGGCGTATGAGTTTTGGTGCCCTAAAATTTGATACGCAAATTTTGTGAACCTTCGCAAATTTTTTCACCTTCAAACAGATCCCTTCACTTTTTTTTTTTTGGCTTAAAACAGGATTTTTCGCAATTTTTGTTTGTCTTAAAAGCTTTGTTCACAAGCTTTTCATACCAAAAATGGACTTTTAACAAGTTTTTCATACCAAAAATGGACTCTTCACAATATTAATCATCTTAAAATAAAATTGGATCTCTCCAAAAAAATACTTTTGGAGTAGTATATAAGATTAAAAACAAAAAACATATATACCTAAATATGTATTGATTCATATCTCTATCTAGAAATATCTTAAAATCTTTTCTGATAGTTTATGAAACAAGATACAGTAAATTGTTTATCACACACAGTTACGTATGTTTTTACTTTAGAAATTGAGTTACACCTCAGAGAAATCCAAATTGCGTGCATTCAAATGGTTGCGTGCCCGTATAAGTTAGAAATCAACAAGCATTAGAATGTTTTTGTAAGTACTGGTTGGCCAAATTTACATAATACAAATGGTCGGGTTAAAAAGGTCGAGTTGTAATACATTACTTTGGTTACTTTTTCCTCCCACATAAATATACAGTTTTCTATTCCGAAAATGAAAAGTGTTTTACAATTAATTAAGCATAGAAATACAGAAATTATCAATTATTTAAAAGACTTACGGTATGTGTTCAAATTTATAAGTAGACAACTTTAAAAGAATACTCTAACATACAGCTTTTTATACCGATTGTTTTTTTTTCTGAAAACAATAAATTCTTAAGTAAAAATTAAAATTCGACACAAGACACAAGGCAGAGGCTAGACAAGGGTGTTATGATAGGTACCTCAAGGCGCAGTTGACATCTATATACAGCCAAACTCGCTTAATACGAGCATGGCTAAAACGAGGCCACGGTTAAAGCGAACAATTTGCACATTCAGATTAGTTCATCATTTCAGCTCAGGGATCTGTTTAGCAAGACTTTGGGTTCTTTAAAGGAACCTTCGCAAATTTTTTTCACCTTAAAACAGGACCATTCACTTTTTTTCCTATTAAAACAGGATTCTTCACAATTTTTTTTTATCTTAAAAAGGGACTCTTCACAAGTTTTTTATACCAAAAATGGACTCTTCACACTATTAATCATCTTAAAATAAAATTGGACCTTCCCCAAACAGCCTTAATCACTAAAGAACCTATATGTATAATGTAAATATGTTTATATAAAAATATATTGAAATTTAGTGTATTTAGAGATGCTCGTACACTGCAAAAAATAATTGTTGATTTTGCAGTATAAAACTGGCACCCAGCTGCCAGTATTATACCGTAAAATTAACAGTATTAAACAGTAAAATAAGCAGTAATACGCTGCCGTGCAAGCAGTAATACGCTACCGCGCATGCGCGGTTTTACATTTACGGTACTTCATTACGGTACAGATGTTTTACATTACGGTACTTCATTTCCGTCGTTTGGAATTACTAGTTTTTTAGAGGCTTTGACTCCAGTACTGTGATTTTTTCTAAAGAAATATTTATCCAAAGAGAATGACCCTCAGAGAGGTAAGACTGAATATTTTATGCTAACTGTACGACATTAAATTAATTTTAGCATTGAGGTAATTAGAGCACTTAACAGTAGTAACTCATTTCATTACGTGTGTGTTTTTAGGATTTCTGTTATCTTCATGGATATTACGAGCAATGGAAATTACAAGAACTTTTTTATATCATTGCTTCTATTATTAATCAAGTTCGACTGTACTATAATACTTCTGTTAAACTAAAAAGTCCTGTTAAGAGTTGTAATTTTTCCAACTTAGTAAAAAGGTGTTCAGACTGGATTCTAACCCAGTTTCTTGGCTTTAGCTGTGAACGCTCTACCAATTAAGCTATCCTGGACAAATCCGGCAGACACAATTCACTCAGATAACCCCCCGTGAATTGTGTCGCATGATTTGAACAAGATAACTTAGATTGTAAAGAGTTGGCACCTTAAGCAAAGGTCCTGGTTTCGAATTTTCACTCGGTTGGAAAAATTATAACTCTATGATTTATTTACCAATAACTATGATTGTATTAAAATAATAAAAAGTCCTGTTAAGATCCATAACATTCGTGGACACGAAAAGAGATGTTTCAACTGTATTTGCTAGATATAATTATTTTCAATTATTAATCTAAAAAAGAACATCGGAAAACATGTACAGGTCTGCAACTGACGATTAATTTCTTATTACTTTTTCCAACACTATTTTTAAAAAATAGTAACCATACCTATTGACCAAGAGTGACTGCTCAGACTAGGAAACCAAGCCTGTAGAGCATAAATGTCCCTCCCAGTCCCCTTTATTGAGATTTAAAAAAAATTCAAAATTCAGCCGAAGCTGAGCCCGCCGGTACAAAGATAAATGAACAAAGATAACTGGACAAAGATAAATGAATACATATGAATATAACGAAAACGATATTTGTCAAAGAAAAAAGACAATAATACAAAAATACAATAGTACAAAATAACATCACTGCCGGAGAATACAAAGCACCGACCCGACAAGAGGCAGTGAATAAAGAGGAACCCGAGTCCTTGGCTCGGTGATGGATTAAGTTTAGAAAGGTCACAGCATAGAAAGTGTAATATAGACTTTAGTTAACCGTGAAAAGTAATTTAAAATATATAGTGGGAAACATACATTAATACAGGTTCTTTAACAATGTTGATAAATCCCTTTCTGGAAGATAAAATTAAGTCAAATACGTTCTTGAAGAGTTTGAAAACTTTAATAAAAAAGGAATGGAAAGGCAGAATAAAAAGGAAAGTGGGTGGTGCCTTAATCCTCGTACAAAAAGTCGACAAGCTACATGTTTTTAGGCAGGCGGTCATAAAAGGAATGATGATACTCATACGCCGTAATTTCTTCGTTTGCATTTTCTGGCATCATGAATTTGGCGAGAGTACATGAAACATAAAATATCCGTTAACAAGAACATATGGATGATTTTTTGAACTTATAGCCAAACTAGCAATTTAGCAAGATTAAACATTGCCAATAATTACGTTACAGAAGAATTTTTACAACCCCATGAGAAGTTCATGGATAGACAAAATAATGTGTAGTGGCTGTTGCATTATTATTTTGATTCAGAAAGAAACAACTGCATAATGAAAAATATATGAGACATGAAAAGGAACAGAATTAATTTGGTAGCCGAGATATTTATTTATTTATTTATTTATTTATCCGATTTAAGTGTTTTATCTCACGTGAGGACTAAAGATGAGAATTTGCGTGGGAGCATTTAACAGTAGACAATCTTACTTATTTCTTTTATTTGTTTGGAATAGGAACGCATAGAATTTAAATAAAATTTAGCAAAACTTTAATCAATGGGATATTTATTAAAGTAAAAGCAGCTAATTTAAAACTATATGTGATTTCACATCACAGAAAGTTGAAGATGTTTTTTAGATTTGAAAGCAAAGCCGGACGCGATAAAGTATTAGCCAGCCGACCGTCTGGAAGAACATAAGGACAGCGAATATGCCAGCGAACTGTTAAAAAACAATTACAGAAGCAATGAGAGGCAAAAGCGACATCATTGCACTCACAAAGAGGAGAAAGGACTCTTTTAAACCTAAAGAGGTAGACCCCAAAGGGACTGTGATGATCCTTGGCAGAAAAGGGGTCCTTTTGTTTGATATATTCCAATCCGAGGTCCTTTTTTTCAGCTTTGAGAACAAATATGTATAGATAAACTATGCAGAGAAAAGGAACTCTTTTGCTATGAACAGGTTGTAGAGTAAAATTCTCCTGATTTCACGCTGATTCGCAAGTATTTTCATCTGGAAGGTATGAATGGAAAACAGCTGTTTCCCTACCAGATACAAGACTTGGATACGAGAGTCTTCTGGAAGTATGTTAACACATAAAATTCCTGATGTCATTAGCAACCATTGGGAATAAAGATGGTCGTGGAACCCATGAAACATTAAAGGAAACCAAGTCTGTAGAGCATAAATGTCCCTCTCGGTCCCCTTTGTTGAGGTATTCAAAAATTACAAAATTTCTATCTGACTGTAGAGGAGTTTAGCAAGGGGATATGAGGAAGATATCTGAGAGTTCAACGTTTGCAGGGGGCAGAATTCGGACGTGAAATTAGACTATCTTGTGGATTTTAAGTGACGATCAGATGTGATCATAAGGCTCATATTTTGCAGAGTGTTGATTAAGCATGAGATGCAACATGCATGTTTGTCGTTCATTTTTATTATTTTGTTTTGTTTTGAATTGATCTAATAAAGAACTTACATCGAAATAAACTGTGTTATTTTGGTCTTAATATTTATGTAGCTAGACGAGCGTCGCCATAATTTCGGCCAAGTCATCACAGGACCGTGACCGATAAGGAAAGCAGTAGTGGAGGGAGTGTGGAGGAGAAGAGCAAGATTAGCAGAAGTCTATCACGAAGATTATTATTTTGAAATAGTGATAGACAAAATAATTTTAAAAAATACTCGCCAATGGCAGTTATGGACGTACGTTTTAATTTAACATTTTCTTCCGAAAACGTTAAAAAAAATTGTACTATTTCTCCTGTTTTAACGTACTGTATAATTGAAAGTGGGTATTCATCCCATTTTAACATATTGTATTTCAGAAAATAGCATGGATATATATATAAACAAAATCCAGTCACATATTTTTCGATTCATTTTCATAATTTGGATTTCTATGTGGTAACGCGTAAAAGAAGAGGCAAACGCTAAATTCTTACATAACTATTATATAAATTCATCGAAAGAAATTTGATTATTGATTATTCTACTGTACTCATACATTATATTAAAAATTTTATACTTAACTGAAAAAATGAATAAAATAAAGTTGTAAGTTTTTTTATTATTTTCCCTAATTTTTAGAATAACAAATAATCCATATTTTTTAGAATAATTCTTTAATTTACAATCTTATGCTTCTACAGAAAAAAGTTACAAATAATTTAAATGTATATATATATATATATAGGAAGTTATGAAAACATGTTTTCTTTTGATTTACAAAACAAAACACCTTTTCGTAACTATGCAAGTTATTCTGAAAATTTATCCCAACTGAAATATGAAATTTTTACCCCGAACGTATTACTATGCCTTTTTTTTCCACACGAATAAATACGTAGACAGTGTCTGCTGGTCATTAATTTAGAGCTAATGGCATCATTATCCTTCAGCGATATTTAAATCTGAGAATAATGAATAGAAGTTTGGAGTAGATGGCCCATAATTATGAAATTTGTTCGCCATTTAACCACAAAAATAAAACGATATGTTGTGAACATCCATTCTGCCTCCTCTAATCCCGCTAGCAGATTAATCACCTCTTTTGAACCTTTGCCAGAGCAGAGAATGACGATGAGTGAGAGAAAAAAAAATCTAATTCAAAGATACACTGATTATCTGATAGTTTTCTTTTTTTAACAGTTTTTGTTAAAGGCGTTGTATTTTATGGGAAGATAATAAAAAAATGAACTCTTACAATTACATTGTTGTTGTTTCTTTTTTCTAAATGGTTTCACAAAAGGCAATAAAAAGTTTTATTTGGAAATTTAGGTATGTTTATAAATGTATTAAGTGAATTTATTTGAGTGTTTGCATTTCATGTTATTTTAATTTCGGTTTTAAAAAAATCAATTACGAAAAATCATGCATCAGCCATAGATTATGAAACGCTTTCCAACACTAACAGAACATTAAGAAATTTCATTTTCCAATCATACAATGAAATAAGATATCAAAATAAGCAATTTAAAAAACTCAAAACTCGGTAAAAAGCCACTTTCAGCAATTGTTGTCTCGGTAATATTTCTTTCGTGCAGCCTTGTATAGGATCTGTAGAATTTATGCGCATAACGTAAAACACTAAAAATTAAATAAGTTGGAAAAGGCACACCACGGTGGAAAACGTACTTCGAGCAATTGTTGATCATAGTCGGTCCCAGGGCTTTACAAATTTGATAAAATCTGGTAGCCAGAAAAAAAATCTAGTAGCAAGTAAAAAATATTTACCACCCGCTATTTCCTCGTCATTAATTTTCAAAAAGCACAAATGTTTTTTAAGAATTAATTGAGGAAAAATAATAGCAGGCATTGTTTAGCATTATTAGTTACATAGTTTAGAAAGATAATATAAACTAAGTTTTCTAATGAAACTTATCAAAATCATATATATTTCAAAAAATAAAAAATAAATACTGTAAAGAGTGAATTAATCGGCATGTTCGGAAAATGCTGATTGCCGAATGCTTCCAATGTCCGGATAGTTGAATGCTACAAAATCTATATCTACTGAGCAGCGCATCGACGAAATAGTGAAGCAGGAAAACAAGTTTTCGCCTATTTTTCTGTCGAAGTCTCAAATAATTCTGATTTGAATATTTTAAAATTTACATTTGATGAACTTATTTTTGCCAAATTAAAAACAAAAGTTAAAAATATTTTTTGTGTAAATATAGTTTCAAAGTTTATTTTTTAATATTGGGAAAGGAGGGGGTGGCATTTGTGCTTATTTCAAGAAAGCTTAGGTCAATTTTTGTACAAAAAAGAAACAACAACAAAAATCCCATTAGATTAAATAACTTGGTCGCCAGATAAAAATATTTGGTCGCCAGTGGTGACCTGGCGACCGTATTTGTCAAGCCCTGGTCGGTCCTATAACCGAATTATTTTGTGCGTCTCTGTAAATGAAGGATAAATGCTATACTCTGCATAATCTATAAAAAACATTTGATAGTGCATCTCAGTGCTGCTTTTTAATTTCATTTGCTTGAAATGGCATAACATCATTAAAATGCACCACAACCGTTTTTTCCCCCATAGATCATTATGTAATAGAATTCTTTTCTGCGTCTCTGTAAACGAACTATAAATGCTACTTACTCTATACTCCTGAGAAAGCATTTTTCAGTCCGCCTCAGTGATGCATATCAATTTCATTATGTTTAAAACATGGTAACAATACTAAAATGCATCGGAAACGATTTTTCCCCTTGGACCATAAATTCTTTAGATAACGTAACGGAATTATTTTGTATGTCCCTGTAAATGAACTATAAATGCAACACAATTCCTTTCAATAGCGGATATTCTATAGTAAACTTCAAAAACATATGTATCAATTACATAGCAATTCGAGTATATTTACGAGAGTTCGAACACGGCCAGACAGACAGACAAACAAACTGAATTCATGAACACTTTTCAACTGTGTCGATGATAAAATTCTGACAATGTAGAATTTAATTCCAAAACTATTTAAAGTGTATTATTTTGAACAAAAAAATAAATAAATAAATAAATAAAATAAAAAATACTTAATGAAATGTGTTCTGCGTTTATTTATTGAAATATAGTACATATTTTATTTCATTTATTAAGTAACTTTTCTAATTCAAATATGTTTATTTTCTTTTAAGAAAGCGTAGAAGTTGTCAGCCATGCCTCTTTATTTTACTTCATAACCCTTAGGTGTGGGACAATATCTCTCCTTTGCTCAATACATACCATAAAGTTATTTATGATTGTTAATAAAATAAAAATATAAAAAACATTAATTTATTGTAAAAATTTTAAAACTTTACATCATACAAAAATTTAAAATTGGAAAGTCTGGATTCATTCGGAGAGAGAGGAAAAAAAAGTAAAACGAGGATAAAAACTATATCTGTATGAGATTTTTTGTAATTCATTTTTAGAACCGCAAAATGGTTACAGACTGAATATTTTTCTAAAAATAAGATTATAAACCTGTGTTTAAGTGCATACTTTGCTTTTTTCCCGACAAATCAATAATTTTGTTCTATTTTTGTAACGGTTTGGTAACAGTATTAATATATATTTACTGAGAGTTTAATAAGGAATTTGTGACAAAATATCAGAGAAAAATATTTTGCTTTTTATTTATTTTTTCCCCATAATATTCACAATGTTTTAATATCTGTAGCAATTGTTTTCTACAAAAATTTCGGTAATTGTAATAGCTTTTAAAAATGACATTAATTTACTTTTTAAAAAGGTAATTTACAGTTTTCGTTTTCTTTTTACTAAAATTCTAAAGATAATATAAAACATGTATTGAATGATACATTTTGAAACATAAAACATTATTTAGTTGAATTTAATAACCAATAATGTTTATTTACATGAACAAAACTTTTCGAATTTTTCTTGGTACTTTTATGTTAGCCAGGCATAAATCTCGCCAATAGCAGCTTTTGTTTTCGAGTGTGTAAATTAGAAACAATGCTTTGACGTTGAAATAAAACTGGTGTATGGTACTATTCTTTTTATTATTTTTCTATTTTATTTTAAATGAAATGAGTGAAAGTTATGCATTTTGAATGTACGTAATACCTGTATTTGAAATGAGTGAAATGTTTATTTTTAAAAACAAATAAATACAATACGGATGATGACAATGGAAACAATGTTTGGGGATTTATCACCTGCGACCGGCTAACATAAAACTGGAATTAATAGGAAACCATTAAAAGGAAAAAAACTAATTTTTTGACACTACAAAAATATTTTAGAAAAATGTTGCTGTAACTCTTTCGTCCCTAATGGTACAGATATGTGAACTAAAATAATGCATCATTTTACATTCTGTGACGAAAGAGGTTAAACTCGAAACACTGTATTTGTATTTCATTTAATTTTTTGTTTAGAAATATCATATTTGCATTAGCAAACAGTTTAAAAGATACATCTGCATTGGAATTTGTATTGATATTTGTATTTCGAAACACTGTATTACTTCATCTAATTTTTTGTTAAGAAATATCATATTTACATTAGTAAACAGTTTAAAAAACACATCTGCATTGGAATTTGCATTGGTATTTGTACGTACTTACTGAGATGTTTAATAAGGAACTTGCAAAAAAAAATATCAGAGAAAAATATTTTGCACTTTTTAAAAATATCTATAAGATTCACAATGTTTTAATATCTGTAGCACTTTTTTTACTAAAAATATTTCGGAATTTAAAAATATCATATTTGCATTAGCAAACATTTTAAAAGATACATCTGCATTGCAGTGTCCCCAAGAGATTTGTTATTTTATATTAACACGCCCCTCCCCCCACACACGAATCTTTATTTCCGTTTATGTCGCAGTGAACGTTTTCACGGTTAGTAAATTTTAAAAGGATATAACTGAAATCTTTTTAAAAAATACGTGATTAAAATTTCGTGCAGAATCGGATATAGATTTATTTAAATAAAATATCATCGAAATATTTTCTTTTAATTATTTATTGAAACATTTGCTTCAATAGAAGAATCAAACTTTAAACAAAGGTTCATTTTAATTATGAGTTTTTCAGAAATGTTTTAACAATATTTTAATAATTTTTTTTATAGGTAATTATTTTTTTAGAAATTTTGGCTGCCATAATACACATATTTATTAATATCAAAATGTTATTAAATAGAATTTTCTGTCACAATTAAAGTATATATAGAATAGCAATCTTAGTATCTAATAACATATCCTCTTTACTCCGTAGATCCACATAGATAGAGGACCTCCATTCTTTCCTGTTTTATTAATGATACTCGAACATAATTGCAATTTCGATTTCGAAATAATATGCTTCAATTTATATGTCTAAGATTCGAAATAATGAAAATAGATTTAAACTCTTGCTCTGAAGTCATATTGGAGAAGAAATCTTTCAGTAATAATCAATAATATTACATTAATACTCAATTGTGAAGAGGTTAAAGTATTTATAGAAATATTAGCATTCAGCTATTTTAAAGTTTTCTAGTAAAGGCTCTTCTTTATTCAGGATGCTCTCTCTGCTATAATTTATTTGCTGTTTAAAATTCTTTGATTTCAAGATTTGTCGGTTTGATTCAAGATTTTAAAACACTTTTTAAAACTCTTAAAAACTGCCTTTATTACGTAGAATGTAGATATATCTTAAAAATAAATAAATTTCCAGGGAAAAGATATGAATATCAAAATTTTAAATATTTACGATGTGCTTTTAAGTATCTTGCCGCTACATATATTTTTTTTTTCTAATGTTTTCTTTACATGATTTTATTTTCTTTATAACACAAACCCTAAAAACTTTCGAAGCTTTTAATTCTCGTGCCACGAAATGCTCAGGAATCCTGTTAGATGCTAGGAGAGGAAAGAATTGAAACAAGATTAGAGCTTCAAAGTTTCTGCGAAATGCGATTACTGCAGTTATCTCTGGAGTCGCACCTTGTTAAGAATTCAAATCCATTTCCTACTGAAAAATCGATCGCTAATTTTCTCCATATTTCCTATGCTATCAGCACTTCTTTCTGCAGAGAAAACAGGGTAATTGACTGCATTCGTAATTAAAGGGATTATTACTAAAATTTAAAAAGTACTTTTACTCAAGTTTCTCTCAAGTAATTAGCTTTTTAAATATTTTATTAAATATTTATGTGTTCACAAGAGCCAGTAAATGCTTATTTCTTATGCAAGCAGCGATACTCATTTGCCTCTAAATATACTGCCTACAAATTAAATAAATAAATACACAAATAATTTAAAATAAAAAGAAAACTGCCCAGTTAAACTGAGGGCATTGAGCTCACAGGCTATTCACACTAATTGTATATTATACTCGTATTTCAAATAATTTGAAATAGGCCCCTCGAAAAATAAAGAAATCAACAATATATTAAGGGGGGTAATCCCCCCGTTACCCCCTCATAGTTAACTAATGAACCCCTTAAACTAATCAGGGAAGCCTCTTAATACAATGAATATATGTATACAAAATTTGAAGAAAATCGGATAATGCTGCATGAAAAAACCATTTATCTAAATTAAGGGAGATTAGCCCCCCTCCCCCTTTATACTTAACCAATGAACACCCAAAACTATTCAGAGAAGCGCATTATCACAATGAACCTATATACAAAATTTGAAGAAAATCGGATAATTCTGCTTGAAAAACCCATTTATATAAATTAAGGGGGGATTATCCCCCCCCCCTTTATACTTAACCAATCAATCCCGAAAACTAATCAGGGAAGCATTTTAACCCAATGAACCTATAAATAAATTTTGAAGCAAATGGGATAATTCTTCATGAAAAACCCATTTATATAAATTAAGGGGGGATTCGCCCCCCGTTTCCCCCCCCCCTCTTTATACTTAACCAATCAATCCCGAAAACTCATCAGGGAAGCGTCTTAACCCAATGAACTTATAAACAAATTTTGAAGCAAATGGGATAATTCTGCATGAAAAACCCATTTATATAAATTAAGGGGGAATTAGCCCCCCGTTCCCCCCTTTAATACTTAACCAATCAATCTCGAAAACTAATCAGGGAAGCGACTTAAGACAGTGATCCTATAAACAAAATTTGAAGGAAAACGGAATAGTTCTGCATGAAAAACCCATTTATATAAATTAAGGGGGGGATTAGACCCCCGTTCCCCCCTTTATACTTAACCAATCAATCCCGAAAACTATTCAGAGAAGATCATTATCACAATGAACCTATATACAATATTTGAAGAAAATCGGATAATTCTGCATGAAAAACCCATTTATATAAATTAAGGGGGTATTAGCCCCCCGTTCCCCCCCCCTTTATACTTAACCAATCAATTCCGAAAACTATTCAGAGAAGCGCATTATCACAATGAACCTATATACAATATTTGAAGAAAATCGGATAATTCTGCATGAAAAACCCATTTATATAAATTAAGGGGGGGATTAGCCCCCCCCGTTTCCCCCCTTTATACTTAACCAATCAATCCCGAAAACTAATCAAGGAAGCGCCTTAACACAGTGATCCTATAAACAAAATTTGAAGGAAAACGGAATAATTCTGCATGAAAAACCCATTTATATAAATTAAGGGGGATTAGCCCCCCCCGTTCCCCTCCCCCTTTATACTTAACCAATCAATCTCGAAAACTAATCAGGGAAGCGCCTTAACACAGTGAACCTATAAACAAAATTTGAAGGAAAACTGAATAATTCTGCATGAAAAACCCATTTATATAAATTAAGGGGGGGATTAGCCCCCCCCCCTGCCCCCCCCCTTTATATTTAACCAATCAATCCCGAAAACTATTCAGAGAAGCGCATTATCACAATGAACCTATATACAAAATTGGAAGAAAATCTGATAATTCTGCATGAAAAACCCATTTATATAAATTAAGGGGGGATTAGCCCCCCCGTTCCCCCCTTTATACTTAACCAATCAATCCCGAAAACTAATCAGGGAAGCGCCTTATCACAAGGAACCTATAAACAAAATTTGAAGGAAAACGGATATTTCTATGAAGAGCTATCGCGTTACGTACGTACGTACATACATACATACATACATACATACATACATACATACAGAACCGGCGGGCACATAAGCTCTCAGGCTTTGATAGCCTGTGAGCTAAAAAAGGGGGAGGGACTTGTTGCAAGATGCCTAGCTACTCTTTTATAAAGGTGCTCTAGTGGGCGAGTGAGTTTTTGTGATTTTTCATGTGATCTTGTTATCCTGAATAGCTAATATTTGTGCGTGAATGATAAATCTATTCTGCCTTTCTTTCAGTTTCGCAAAGTGCGAATGGATCTCCAGAATTGGTTATCACGCTCATTTTGCAAAGATATGTTAATTATGACTATGGTTGTGTAGTGTCTATAGATAGTGAGGTGTTAATAAGGAACTTCGGATTTGCAGCGGATCTCGCCGAAAAATATTCTAGCTGCTATCAAAACTTGTCGTGAAGGGTACCCAAAAGGCTCTGAGTGCTAAAAGCTTGCTTGGAACGTCGACAGTAAATTTTCTGCAGGGTTACGGGATTTGGTAAAAAGTAGTGTTTTTATTTACTTTGAATAAACTGATATTTAGGCTTACGGCGTCTATTCAGTTGTTTAATATTAAGTAAGGATTGTGTTTCTAGGGAAGAGAATGGTTTTAGAAACGTGAATTTAGTGTAAGAACTGAATTTTAACAAATTGGGAAAGTCTTTTTACGTCTAAAGTTAAACTTGTTACTTCATTGCTCTCTCTCATTTTAACCCTTCAACGCCCATAAGTAAGCTTATTTGTCAAATTCATAGGTTGTATTGTAATATTTTCACAAAAAAGAGTAATAAAAACAATTTTATCGAAAAGTGCATGCACTTTTCGTAGGTCTGATAATTTGTATGTAGGTCTGATAATTTGGACTGTCATCTCTGGGTGGCACACAAATTTAAGATCACTTAACAACAACAAAAATGAACCAAACACTCGAAACCCTACAAATATCAATTCAACATTTAGTTGACTAACATTCAAGCCAAAAAAATTGCGAAATTTATTGCTTTTTTGACATTTTTATCCCAAAAGAGAAGACCAACTCAAGTCCTTTCTTGTTTGGAGGAGGTAGAAAATTTTAGAAGGTTATAGTACCATATCAGAAAATCAGAGAGCTGTGCGACTTTTTTCCATGATTAGGTAAATTCTTCTAGATTCCAATAAAGGTGTCCCGGTACATATTCACTTAACATCTAAACGTTAAGATCCTTTCAAAGACGTGAAGACAATACACCTGGAGCTGACAGTAGACGTTGGCGGTTTAAAGTGATTTAATAAACTGTTGCTTTTTATTAGGTAGCTTTCATTACAAAAAGTAAATAAAAAGAAAACTGCCCAGTTAAACTGAGGGCATTGAGCTCACAGGCTATTCACACTAATTGTATATTATACTCGTATTTCAAAGAATTTGAAATAAGCCCCTTGAAAAATAACGAAATCGACAATATATTAAGGGGGGGTTATCCCCCCGTTACCCCCTCATAGTTAACTAATGAACCCCTTAAGCTAATCAGGGAAGCCTCTTATTACAATAAATATATATATATATACAAAATTTGAAGAAAATCGGATAATTCTGCTTGAAAAACCCATTTATATAAATTAAGGGGGGATTGGCCCCCGTCCCCCCCTTTATACTTAACCAATCAATCCCGAAAACGAATCAGGGAAGCGTCTTAACCCAATGAACCTATAAACAAATTTTGAAGCAAATGGGATAATTCTGCATGAAAAACCCATTTATATAAATTAAGGGGGGATTAGCCCCCCCGATCCCCCCTTTTATACTTAATCAGTCAATCCCAAAAACTAATCAGGGAAGCGTCTTAACCCAATGAACCTATAAACAAATTTTGAAGTAAATGGGATAATTCTGCATGAAAAACCCATTTATATAAATTAAGGGGGGATTAGCCCCCCCCCCCCCCCGTTCCCCCCTTTTATACTTAATCAGTCAATCCCGAAAACTAATCAGGGAAGCGTCTTAACCGAATGAACTTATAAACAAATTTTGAAGCAAATGAGATAATTCTGCATGAAAAACCCATTTATATAAATTAAGGGGGGATTAGCCCCCCGTTCCTCCCCTTTATACTCAACCAATCAATCCCGAAAACTAATCAAGGAAGCGCCTTAACACAGTGAACCTATAAATAAAATTTGAAGGAAAAAGGAATAATTCTGCAGGGAAAACCCATTTATATAAATTAAGGAGGGGACTAGCCCCCCCCCGTTCCCCCCTTTATACTTAGCCAATCAGTCCCGAAAACTAATCAGGGAAGCGCCTTAACACAGTGAACCTATAAACAAAATATGAAGGAAAACGGAATAATTCTGTATTAAAACCCCATTTATATAAATTAGGGGGGGGATTAGCCCCCCCCCTTGTTCCCCCCTTTATATTTAACCAATCAATCCCGAAAACTAATCAGGGAAGCGCCTTAACACAGTCAACCTATAAACAAGATTTGAAGGAAAACGGAATAATTCTGCATTAAAACCCTATTTATATAAATTAGGGGGGGATTAGCCCCCCCCCCTGTTCCCCCCTTTATATTTAACCAATCAATCCCGAAAACTAATCAGGGAAGCGCCTTAACACAGTCAACCTATAAACGAAATTTGAAGGAAATCGGATATTTCTATGATGAGTTATCGCGTTACGTACGTACATACGTACATACATACATACATACATACATACAGAACCGGCGGGCACATAAGCTCTCAGGCTTTGATAGCCTGTGAGCTAAAAACTACCTATTGCTGCCTTTCGGAGGAAAGCAATTCCTGAAAATTTCGGTATATTTTCAGCGATCATGATCACCAGACCCCAAAACCACCTTCCCTTCAATTGTTGATTTATTTATATAAATATATCTGATGTATGTCATACGATAGCACTCGTATTTATAAACCGTTTTGGATGAAACTAAGCGTGTGTGTTAGGCTCACCAATATTTCGACCGAGTTCGTTTGCCAGCTTGGTCCGCCATCTTGTTTCAAAATGGCAAACAGTAAAAGATTTAAAACTAAAAACTTTTGTTTATGCGATTTACAAAAGCGTAGAAATTGGCAACTATGAATAGGGCGCGTATCAAGAATAATAGTACGCATAAATAGAATTTACTTTTGTAATATTCTCGAAGTAATAATATTGTACTGCATTTTAATGAATATTAAAATGAAAAAATTACAATATATAGTGTAAAGCAAAGACATGTCAGTATTTCTGTCAGTAACGCTAAGTTTAAAATAAACAGTAATTGTCGGGACATGCGCTATAGCTTTCCCTTTGATCGCATATATCTTCGCTTCTAAATATAGCAAAATTTTAGTTTTTAGTCTATCGAATATAACAAAAAAATATACTTTCAAATAAAGTTTATTTGTAAACCGTATGTTAATTTACCGATTTTTTAATAGTTTTTAAGCATTTAATGTTTTAATCCATCAAAGCGTGGCATAACAATAAACATTTGTTTGCAACAATATTGTAAAATAACATTAGCATCAACATAAATACAGGGTCATTCATAATTCCCTCCGGGGTTTCGAAACGTTATAGTAAAAAAACGAAGACGAATATGAAAAAAAGAAACATATGAAATTATTCCGAAACTATTCAAGTTTTACTTACATACATTACAGGTGTTCTATGTGTGAACACTTGGTCACACGGCATACATCCATGCGATAGTCCAGTTCCTGCCATACTCCGTTTCTTTAAATTTCCGGTACCACACATGAATTGTTTTGTCAGTTGGTCCCTGTTTTCGATATTTATTATGAAAGGCCCGTTGAACTGACACCACTGATTCAGATTTAAAGAAACGGAGTATGGCAGGAACTGGACTATCGCATGGATGTATGCCGTGTGACCAAGCGTTCACACATAGAACACCTGTAATGTATGTAAGTAAAACTTGAATAGTTTCGGAATAATTTCATATGTTTCTTTTTTTCATATTCGTCTTCGTTTTTTTACTATAATGTTTCGAAACCCCGGAGGGAATTATGAATGACCCTGTAAATATATGGCTCTAACAAAAAAAGCAACATTAAAGAGAAAGTGTCAGGATTACCACAACTAGCAATTTATCTCTCAAGTTTGGCAAAACTTCTTTTTCGTCATATTATGCTCTTTCATTTCAAGAAAGGTAAAAGTGCTAGTCAGACTGCTCGTAAAAAGTTTGTGCTGTATATGGACAAAGTGCTGCTTCAGACGACACAGTTCGAAGCTGGTTTGAGAAGTTTGGGGTCTTGTATCTTTTAAACACGGCGAAAATCGAGAAAATCAAAGTTTGAATTAGTGTATCTTTAAAACTTTTATAAGTATAAACATAAAATTTTGACTATTGATTAAAACAGATTGTGCTTTTTAATATAATACTATTAGAAACTGATTAGTCTTTTACTGAATTTGTGCATTATTAAAATTAAAATTGCTTTTTTTTTCTTTTTTTTTGACTCCGTAAGTCATTGCGCGTATGATATAGTGTGCTAGGATTATTACAAAATTTGATTTAGATAATAAGCACATAGGTGTGTTTAAAATGATCTACTTTTAAGTATTTACAGTAACAAGATTTTAGTTATGACTATTTTTATTCATTAAAAAATGTAAAATTTTGATTTTTTTTACGTGGTTAATGAAGTAATTTTGACCTAAGAGTAGATTATTTTTAAATTACATTTGAGCTTATTATCTATATCAAATATCATAACAATCCATGCATACGTACTCAACATATCATGCGCGCAATGAGTTACGGAGTAAAAAAAAAGAGCAATTTTAATTTCAACAATGCACAAATTCTGTAAAACACTAGTCAGTTTCTATTGATAGTGTATTAAAAAGCACGCAATCTGCTTAATCAACAGTCAAAATTTCATATTTGTATACAAAAAGTTTTTGAAGATACACTAATTCAAACTTTGAATGTTTTTGTTGATTTTCGGCAAGTTAAAAGGTACAAGACCCCTTAAGCACGAAAATTTCAGCCACGAAGATGATACCCGCTCTGGTGCCCGACCATCATCTGTAAAGGAGGACTTCTTATAAAAGAAGCTATCGCTGATAATCCACGTTACATAAGTTCAGAAGCTATCACACAGACTAAATATTCCACAAAGTGCAGAGCAGGAAAATTTGATAGCTTCTTTTGTAAAAAATCCTTCTTTACAGATGATAGTCGTCCAGAGCGGACATCATCTTCGAGGCTGAAATTTTCGCGCTCAGACTTCTCAAACCACTTACGAACTGCGTCTTCTGAAACAGCAATTTGTCCATATACAGCACAAATTTTACATGCAGTTTGACTAGCCTTTTTACTTTTCTTGAAATAAAAGAGCATAATATGACGAAAATGAACTTTTTGGTTCTCCATTCTTAGCACTTCAATTAAACAAATATTATGCCACAACATAAACGCGAATTATGCAGCATAAGCAGAAAAGTCCGAATATACATATCTGGGTCATTCAAGGTCACTCCTTATCAGCAGTAGCAAAATAACTAGACAAAACCTTGCTTCGCTTTCTGAAAAACAACAGAACTTTCCGAATGACACAGAAAATTGAAATTATAAATTGAAATTGTAAAACTATTGTGTTTTTTTTTTCCCGCTGTGACGCTTCCGGAAATTCGGTTCAAAAAGCCAACTTTGACAGCCTTTTCGGAAAAATCTTCTTTTACTGAAAAATGGGGAAAACAGTTGGATTACATAGTTTCTGAATAAGAGCACCTGCCAGTTTGATGAGTTTGAGAACAAAAGTTAATTAAAAAATGTGTCAGGAAATAGGCAGTTTGGATTTGAGAACAGTCTTAATTATATTTTGAAGAATATTTCTTTCAAAGATTCATTTATACATGTATATAAAGACTTTTAAACTAGTTGAAGAATTAAATTGATTAATTTATTAAATTACCATATTTACTCGCATATAATATGCAAATTTTTTCTCCAAACTTTTAGGCCTAAGAAGACGGGTATACGCAGTATAAACAGAATATTTATCCTGCACCTATATAAAATGACAAATGCTTTCACTAAGATGCTGAATATAACACGTACAAATCTTGCGAGAAACGTGTACGGATATACAGATAAATAAATAAAAAAAATGAAATAATTGCACTATTTCGTGCCGCAGTTTGTACATTATGGACAAATATACAATATCGATTTTCGATGTCGATAACCTAGCTATATTACATAGCAAAAACATGTCCATTAGTAACGCTATCGTCATGAAACGACTTGGGTAATAATTTTCGCATTTATTGCAATTTTTTTTAACTTCTAAACATCGCACAATTTAAATTTTTACACCGTCGATTAAGAAAAAGGGAAATTTTTAAATGCACTTTTTGTTCAAAATCTGAATCTCAACTTACTGATTTTTTTTTAATGTTTTTAAAAATAATTTCCAAGCATATTTTTTCACCGATTATGGGAAGATTAACCCATTTGAATTTAAAATTATATACATAGTTTAGTATTTGTCTTCGGCTAATATTCCACAACAAAATTAAAACCTCATTAATAAATAAACAAATAAATAAAATAAACACAAATTTCACATACATGTAATCGAACCTAAACATTGAAATAATCAGAATCAAAGAATACTACAAAGAGTGAATTTATTCGGCTATTTAAACCTGGCATGTGCGTATAATACGAAAGTACCATTTTTGTAAATTTCAAAACTTTATTTGAATACATAATTGATATTTTTCCCATAAAAATGCTTTGTGATTATGTTAGTACGTTATATTAGTGGACAATCTAAAAAATACATATTAAATGTAAAAAACATCGGTACTTTCATGTTGTAGCGGTCCCCACAATTACGATTATGCCAAGGTTGCAGCTATGATTTCGCCAAGATCATCGCAAAGCTTATTTATGCATCATATTACGCATATATATACTCCAAACACTCATATACGTCATTATATACATATTATTTGCGTCTTATATGTCTTATATACATCATATATACGTCTTATAACGTGTCACATATATGCGTCAAATATGACTATAACTTTGGCCATATACGTCATGAAATGTCATATACATCATATATTTATATAAAGTCATATATGCTTTATAACTTGGCGATAAATCTTGGTCGCTTGGTGATTCACCCTTGGGGGCGGCTTTAACACGAAAGTACCAAAATCTTTTAGAGATTTCAATTTTTTTTTAAATGGTTTTTTCATACTTACTTTGTACACCGGACAATATGTTATGTAATCCTTCCCTGGTTATTTTAAAACAAAGTTTCCAATAAAAGTAAAGTACACATACATAAACCTTAATTTTATGATATTTTAAAAGGGGGTGAAATATATGCAAGTGAATGCGGCAATTCAGGTCCGAGAAAAATAAAATTGCCAGACACGATTTTGACATATTTGTTTCTTTAAATTACTGGATTTTCTGCATTAAAATAAAACTGAGCATTATGGACGTGATATAATTGTTTTTATTTTCCCCTATAAAAAAACAAGATGCGCGTTATACAGGGTATAACTGAATTGGTGGTCAGAAATATAAGAGGTGATATTACATGTCAAGACAAGCAAATTTTGTATAGAAAACCAGGGTCACAATCCACTTATTAAATCAATAATACAGGGTGTTTCACACCAAGCCAAATCCACATTTTCTTCCATAACTGCAACAATGACGAAAATTTTTCAGCGAAATCTTCAACATAGTTACTTTGATCGCTATGAAACACAAACACATAAAATTATACACTGCAAAAAATAAATTGTTGATTTTAAGGTATAATACTGTCACCCCAGCTGCCAGTATTATACCGTAAAATTAACAGTAAAATAAGCAGTAATACATTGCCGCGCATGTAATACTGCTTATTTTACTGTTTATTACTGTTTATTTTACGGTATAATACTAGCAGCTGGGATGCAAGTATTATACCGTAAAATCAACAATGTATTTTTTGCAGTGTAGAAATGGCAATCCTCCATGTCAAGTAACACTAATATAGACACTTCAAAACTCGGAAGGTAACTGACAATGTATACGGTGTCTCTGATCGAATTACAATGAAATTCCAACAATTCCCTTGATGTCACATCATTTCACAGAAGACAAAAGATATCGCTAAAAATATTTTCATTACTGTTACATTTATGAACGAAAATGTGGATTGGTCTTGGCGTGAGACACCCTGTATTATTGATTTAATAAGCGGGTTGCGACCCTGGTTTCCTATACAAAATTTGCTTGTCTTGAAATGTAATACCACCCCGTACATTTCTGACCATCAATTCAGTTACACCCTGTAGACAAGTGCGCGTTATGCATGAATAAATACGTCAATTTCCTTCATGAATTATTAATTAGGTTTTAAATTCAGCGTTAATTTTGCCAGACAGCATTCTTATAATATATTTTTTCTTATAGCTATCAGGCAGTAACCATATATTAATCTACTGAACAAAAACAAAAAGTTTCTCTTTTTCTAACATCAAGAAATCCTTCGCCAGTCTATTTATTTAGTCGTATTTAATCGCTAGTTGACTGTTAGACAAAATCCACCGCTTAGATTGACAATAACTAGCACCTCTTTCCTACAACCAAGAAAAGTAACATTCCAGATAAAGCTTTTTTATGGTTTTTGCCCGATTTTTACGCCCGAGCGCTTAAATCAGTTCTGACGGCTGGACAGTTAAACGAACTTGACGCCTACGCTTAAATGGATCCTTGGAAATAGAGGGCAAAACTGGGAAATTTCATTAGTGGCCAGTGGCCAGTAGTAGCAGTTTTATAAGTGACCACTTTTTTATTTAAAAGTGCTAAACAGTAAATTTTTGTTAGAATTTCTATTAGTATTAATCTAAAATTAAATATCCCAAATAAATATGTTAATATAAACATATTGCAGCCATCAAAAGTATAATCTTAGATAGAATGCAAGAAAATTTTATCCCCTCCTTGTAGGAAAGTGGCCATAACAGACAATTTTTTTTAATAGCCACATTTTCATTTAGTGGCGCTGTGGCCGGTGGTTAGTGCTAATTTTGCCTTTACTTGGAAATGGACATTTAAAGGCTTTTTTTTTCGCTGCCATGCATTGGCGTAGGAAAGGGAAGACCCATAAGGTTCAAATCCTCCCCATTCAAAGAAAGATAATTTTTAAAATCATACGAGCCTGTTCCAAAAATTATTATTTTCTGTCTTCTATGTTTGATAATTCATCTCTGAAGAAACAATTCTGTACATAAAGAAGCTGTATAAATATTGACTGTATTTCTAGCTAGCATATCTGCAGATCAGGGGCCGAAACGTCAGCTCTGAGAATCACATATTTTTATTTTGAACTCATTGTTAATTGCTTGAAACGTTCAATCAGCAGTTTCATTTTTTTTATATCCATATCATCGCAAAGAAGATTTCAAGCAGTCTGAGAAGATTTTGCGAATTGTAATGTGAAATGCTATCACATGCACCGATAATCTAAGGCATTCTATTTCCTTAAAAAAAATTATTATATACGGAGGCTCTACTTCTCTCAATCCCCCGCAGTCTTATAATTTCACATTCGTAACTAATTTATAATTTTCAGTACCGGAAATCTTCTATCTAAAATAATTGAAATATGGATTTTGTGATAATTGCACTAATAATCAGTTTGAACGATTAATTCTTCCACAAAAATATTTCATTTTATTCTGCTTCCCTCAACTCCCCGTAGTCTTATAATTTCACATTCGTAACTAATTTATAATTTTCAGTATATTAAATCTTCTATCTAAAATAATTACAATATTGATTTTGTGATAGTTGCACTAATAATTAGTTTGAACGATTAATTCTTCCAATAAATATTTCATTTTATTCTGCTTCCCTCAACCCCCCGTAGTCTTATAATTTCATACTCGTAACTATTTACAATGCTCAGTATCTTAATTCTTCTATCTAAAATAATTAAAATATGGATTTTGTGATAGTTGCAGTATTAATCAAGTTTGAACGATTAATTCTTCAAATAAATTTTCATTTTATTCTGCTTAGCCTCAACCCCCCCCCCTCCCCGTATTCTTATAATTTCATATTCGTAACTAATTTACAATTTTCAGTGTCTTAAATCTTCTATATAAAATAATTAAAATATGGATTTTGTGATAGTTGCAGTATTAATCAGTTTGAACGATTCATTCTTCCAATAAATATTTCATTTTATTCTGCTTCCCTCAACCCCCCGTAGTCTTATAATTTCATACTCGTAACGATTTGTAATGCTCGATATCTTAATTCTTCTATCTAAAATAATTAAAATATGGATTTTGTAATAGTTGCACTTAATAATCCGTTTGAACGATTAATTCTTCTAATAAATATTTCATTAGTTGCGGATAATTGTAATTGATTTCTAATTTTTAATATCCATTTTTAAAGGACTATTTAAGCTCCTCTCACAATTTTTGAATTGCTACGCCACTGATTCCATCAGCACAGTATTCTTAAAGCATTTATTCTTTGTTTCTTGCAACTGTTTTCTTTTTATAGCTATCAGGCAGTAAAAATATATTAATTTACTGGACAAGACCAAAAGCTTTTTCCTTTTCTAATAACAAAAAAATCCTTCGCCAATCTAGTAGTTAATCGCTAGTTGATTGTTAGACAAAGCCCATCGTGTAGCTTGACAATAAATAGCATATCTTTCCCACAACCAAAAAAGTAACATTCCAGATAAGGCTTTTTATGGTTTTTGCTGGATATTTACGCCCCAGCGCTTAAATCAGCTCTGGCGGCTGGACAGTTAAACCAACTTGACGCCTACGCTTAAATGGATTCTTGGAAATAAATGTTTCAAGACTTATTATTATTTTGATTTTTTGCCCCTCTCTCTGTCTGTCATGCCTTGGAAAAGCAGATAACATTTTTTCAAAGGGATATGTAAGACTCAAAATTGTGTCTCGACTCCGGTGTAAATCTAAAATGTATCAAAAATGCACAAAATGGAAAAATAATTTCTACCAAAGTTAAAGGGAAATACAATACAACTCCACTTTTGCGCTCCCGAATTCACGTTTTCTTGCAATTTACACTTTTTCTTTACCTCCTTTGAACTGTGTTAACAATGCCAGGTTACCGTAGGGACAATTCCACAAGGACAGAAATTTTTGACTCATTTAAACGCAGAGTTTTTTTTTTTTTTTTTTTTTTTTTTTTTTTTTTAATCTTAAATAAGGCGAAAATTTCTCATATACAATACTGGTGGAAGCTTGCCCCTGCGATGTAAAAGCGGAGTTCTACTGTAATTTTTCGCAATTAAAACTTTTTTCTGTCATCTCACTTGAAAAGTGTAAAACCAGGGTTGTAATTTTTTGCAATTTACACTTTTTTCTGTCACCTCACTTGAAAAGTGTAAAACCAGGTTTCTGCTGTATTTCTTTTTAATCGATTTCTAGCAGGGTTGCTAGAAGTTGCGATTTTTTTTACTATATATTTCACGCGGGACACATAATTTCACGATTTTTAACACTTCCCAACATAGTTTAAAAAATGTTTATGAATTCTGCTTGTCTGGCTGATCGCGTATTTACTTCGCGTATTTATGCGTATTTATCCCGTATTTACTCGCTGTAAATACAGTCTAATTGCCAAGAAATTGATATATGTTATTGAGGTTTATTATGGCATGTTCGGTATTGAAAATGAAGTGTGTAGCATTTACAGTTCTTTTACAGGGTCACTCAAAGAATGCCATTACATTGTGGTCTATGCGGAAAAATCGTTTCCTCTGTATTGTAATGATGTTATATCATTTCAAACATATTGAAATTTATATACATTACTGAAGTGCGCTACAAGATACTTACAATAGAACAGGGTGTACATAGCATTTATCGTTCATTTACAGGGACACACAAAATAATTCGGTTAAACTGTCTGTGAGCAATAATAGCTGGTAGTGCGTTTTCAATTGTTTTATGCATTTTTAAAATTGACTTTTTTTTTTTACATTATTTGGTGTGTAAATTCTGTATATCATATACAGGGCTGACCAAAAGCATTCGAACACATTTCCGCTTATTCATGGCAATTGTTGAAGGGGAATTTTCAACTGTGTTATGCGTTTTCTAACTGAACTAAATTCTGGCATACTATGTTCTACATATAAATCTATGGATCATATACAGGGCTGCACAAAGGGAATCAGATATTTTTCCGACTATAGATAGTAACTGGTTAAATTGGACGGCACAGAAATGGAATCTCTATTTCACGACACTCCCAGTAAAAAATATAGAAATATATAAGTTAAGTATGTTTTAACCATTCTAACTTCCAATTTCCATGGCGAATTGGTATTTGCTAAAACAAATTCAAAATGGTGCAATTCAAAGACCAAATCTGCATTTTTTGCCGATAAATGTCGATTTAGTTCATTTCACCATCTAGTACTTATCAATGCCACTAAAGAACAGAAAGAAGCTCTTCATGAAATAATATATTCAACAAAATACAATCAGTAACATATTTTTTTTTTTATTAGCAATGATTGTTTAAGATTATTATTTTGATAGCTAAATGTTGTCTTATTTTGTGTTTTACCATTACAAGATAATTCACACTGAAAAATATCTTACAGAAATAAACATTTTGAAATACAGTCGAACTCATTTAATATGTGCACGGCTGAAACGAGGACACGGTTAAAACGAGAATTTGGCCCCTTAAGAATGGCTCATCATTTAAACTATATTAAGATTTTCATGCTTTTTAGAAGCTATACAAAAGCAGAAACATGACTAATACGAGCAAAACATCTATTCATTTCAATGGGATTTTCGGCAAAAAATAGCGTAGAATTGGGAAATAAATCCCTTTCTTATAGAACGCTGTTCTCTCTCAGTGATACTATTTCTACGTTACAACGGTCTGTCAAAATGTGTAGTAATTTATCAGTTTTACCGGACAGAATTTCAACATTCAAGGAGACACCCTCCCTCATCCCAACCAATGCAAGGTCTTGGCAAGATCCTGAGGCCTTGGAAAAATGAAAGAAAGATGTGGCGTTTCAAATACATCTTTTTTGCAAGATTTACAACTGAGCCATGAAAAAAACAGAGCAAAGATGAAAACTTTTGTTTTCTTTATATGAAATCAGTGGCTCAAAAATTGCAGTGATTACTGCAATTTTAGACGATTTTTTTCCCGGAAATTTTATGATATTATGTTGCTTTTAGTGTTAAGATAACTAAAGCAATTAATAGTCCTAATTAGCTAATTTATGTGTATGTGTTCAGGATTTTTATTATCTTCACGGGTATTACGAGTAACGTTTAGTACGAGGACTTTTATAATTCCTTTGCTTCTCGTATTAACCGAGTTCGACTGTATTTAAATGTTCGTTTAAATCTGTCTCTCTTTTTCTGTGAAATCCCAGCTTGTTAACACTTTCCAACATAGTTGAAAAGTGTTTATGAATTCAGTTTGTCTGTCTGTCTGATTCTTTCTGTCTGTACTCTTAACTCGCATAAATATGCTCGGATTTCCATGATATTGATGTATGTTATTGAGGTTTACTATGGCATGTTCGGTACTGAAAATGAAGTGTGTAGCATTTATAGTTCGTTTACAGGTACACTCAAAACATTCCGTTACATTACGGTCTATTTCGAAAAATCGTTTGCGGTGTATTTTAATGAGGTTACACTATTTCAAATCAATTGAAATTTATATATATCCTAGAAGTGACTTTCAAAAAGCTTACTATAGAGTACAATGTGCATAGCATTCATCGTTCATTCACAGGGACACATATAACAATTCAGTTACAGTACTGTCTATGGACAGTAATTTCTGAAAGTGCTTTTGCAGTTGTGGTACGCGTTTATAAATCTGGCAAATATTTCTACATATTACTTGGTGTGTATAAATTCTACAGATAATATACAGGGCTACACAAAAGAATTCGAGTACATTCCCGTTTACTAGTGAAAATTGCTGAAAGATAATTTTCAACTGTGCTATGCGTTTTCTAACTATAAACTAAATTTTAGCATGCTATGCAGTATGCCTACAAATCGACAGATCATATACGGAACTGCACAAAAGAATTCGGATTTTTTTTCCGACTACTGATGTTAATTGCTCAAACTAGGTTTTCAAATGTGGGATGCGTTTTACAAATTGATTACATAGATGTCATCTTTCGACTTATTAAACTGTGAGGTTTTGTTACAGTTTTCTGAATGTGTTGGAAAGTGTTACATAATCTATGCTTGACGCATGATTTTTCTTTCTTGTTTATCTGTGTTTAACTTCGCGTGCTAAAATTTCCGATTTGGTAAAATAAAAATCCGTTAGGCCCAATTTCCAGGTAGCTATAAAATTGGAAATACACAACCATAACAGAAGTAAAGTATCTAAAACAAGATGACCTAATGCTAGTATTATTTGCTTCGAATGTTTGCGAAAGCGGGTGTTGGTAATGTTTATTTCGTATATCCAACAAAATTCTCGTTTGAAAGCTATTTATATCAAAATGGTGGGTTTTCAGAGATTGCAAAATTACATTTGTGTTATGTTTATATAAGTAAAAGGTTCTTTCCGAGTTAAAAATAGGGATGTAATGTTCAAACAATATTCGTTCCACAGATCGAAGAGAAAGAATAACAAGAGAGAAAAATCATGCGTCAAGAATAGATTATTAAACACTTTCCAACGCATTCAGAATACTGTAACGAAACTTCGCCGTTTAGCAAGGTGAAAAATGAATCTATGTAAACAATTTGGAAAATGCATAAAATAATTGAAAACACAATTTCGGCAATCACTACCTATAGTCGGAAAATAATTCAAATTATTTTGTGAATCCCTTTATATGATCTATAGATTTGTATATATACTACATATTATACTAAAATTTAGTTCAGTTAGGAACCGCATTACACAGTTGAAAATTACCTTTCAGCAATTTCCGTCATTAAAAGGAAATGTATATGCTCGAAATATTTTGTACAGCTCTGTATAGAATTTATATACACCAACTAATATGCAAAAAATTATTTAATTTTTAAAACACATACCACAACTGAAAACCAACTTCCAGAAATTATCGCTCATAGACAGTACTGTAACCGAACGCTTTTGTTTGCCCCTGTAAATGAACAATAAATGTCTAACACACCCTATTCTACAGTAAACCTCTTGTAGTGCACCTCAATGATATATATCAATTTCAATATATTTGAAATGGTGTAACATCATTAATATACATTGCAAACGATTTTTTCTCATAGACCATAAAAAAGGGAATTATTTTGCGTATCCCTCTAAGTCTCTTAAAACAAAAACTCCTGAATATAATTTGATAAGTATAATTTAATAAGGTTGATTGAAAATAATTGTACAAAGTCTCTTAAATCTGTCATAGAAATGTAAATATGCCAATTTAAATACATGTAAAAAATACATTCTGAGATTAATGTATTTAAGTTTTGTAAGTAATAATTATTAGACAACCATAGGCAGTCAGGGCCGCATCGGGCAAACCTTGCGCATCTGCGCAGTTATTCTCTCATTTTGACAATTTTGGTTCTTATTTTAACACTTCTTCGTGAAAAAGTTGATAGGAACTTCGTCTCTTATAGCCAGAAGTGATATAATTGTCCCCAACCTACAGATAATAGATTAGATTATCCTTATTCTGAAAATGAATGAAATGAAAATGAGTATTCAAAAGGCACAATCCTATTACTAGCAGATTAAAAAAATAAGGTACATTTCACTGCTACACTCATGAGTCATTCATGAGAAACGAATACCAACAACTGTAAAACGCTTCTAGTTAATTGCTTCCTCCCTCCGTCGCTTTTGAAACATCACCGAAAATGTTAACGAGCATTGTTTTTAATGACTTTTGTATTTTAATAATACACTAGCTGTATAACAACTCACTGTGTTGCATTTAAATTGCAGGATGTTTTTCGATTGTTTGGGGTAAAAAGAAATCTAAATTTATTATACGTTTCAAGTTTCTAGCCCTAACAATTCCAAATAAATCGTAATTTAGAACGTTTTCCGCTCATTTCAGCCTTTTAAATTTCGAACTTTTTTGAAACCGTTCGTAGCGAGTATTTACATCTTATAAGACCACCATGACAAATTTAAAGTTTCTAGCCCTGACAGTATCACAGAAATCGCAATTTGAGAACGGTTTTTTCTCGTGCACCCTTTTAAGTTTCGATTTTTTTTTTAACTAGTCTGTGCGAGCATTTTACGTCTTAAAATTAACAGTCATGTAAAATTACAAGTTTCTAACCCCAATAGTTCCAATTAAATCGTAATTTAAAACGTTTTTAAACAGTTTTCCGCTCATTTCACTGAAAACGTTCATAGCTAGTTTTTACATCTTAAAAGTAACCATCACATGAAATTACAAGTTTCAAGCACCAACAATATCACATAAATCGCAATTTTAGAATTTGCTTTTCTCCTGCACCCCTTGGGGGTTGTTGTATACGACATAAAATATAGCCTATGTTGAAACAGAGATGGTCACCAGCATTTTGTTACCAATATTTTTTTAATCGGCTCGGTAGTTCCAGCGATTACCCTCTACAAGCACACAACGTTACTTCTTTATAATATTAGTATAGTTTTTTTTTCCCGATGTTATTAGTTGAGTTATTCAATTCTTCAGTGAGAGAGGTTGGGCCCCGCGCAACACTATGTGTCAGTCCTGCAGACAATGCAACATATAAAAAGTTATATCTTTTCATCTAATTATTGTGTTTACGTATAATAGTGTAATATTAAATGTCTTTCAAGCATAATGTGAAACGCAGTAACTATTTGATAAATTTTATCTACATAATTACAGCATTATTTCTAAGTGTCAGTTCCGCGGTTGAAAAATAGAATGAATTTATTTTATTTTATTTTATTTTATTTAAGATAGGCTAACGGAAATAAAATAACAAGGAAATAAAAATTGTAAATCAACTAATTTTGACATTGACTCAACTAATGTATTAATGTAAAGAGGTTTTAATTAGGTTTAAGAAGTTAAAGATGGGGGGGGGGGATTTATGTACGATTTTGAACATACGAGAGAAAGAGAATATCGGTAAGTATTTGAAAACAAGGAAAGAGGGTATTTACATAAATTAAAAGCCAAGATGAAAATATATAACAGAAACTCTGTTATATATATATCAGTATGTGTCATTTTATTTTTAAAACTCTAAGACTATTTTTTACATGTTTTTTAAACTAAAAATTAAATATATATTTTCGAGACTTTTGTTTCGACTGTAAGAATTTATTTGTTGATTTTAGAAAAACAGTGTATTTGAATAGCAAGAATAAGCAAGATTATATTTTATTGAATTAAATCTTGCCTTTTTTTTTCCTCTAACGTTTTTATTAACTTTTCAAACAAACAATCGTGAAATATTTTTCGCAAAAAGTAAAATAACTTTTTCTTCTTCTATATTTAGCTATTCTTCAACAAATAAATCTGTATCAAAAAACATGTTTTTAAATTTTGTGTTTCTGTTCTTGTTTAGCAAGCTGCACTAGATCCAGCCCTAGTTGAAACATGGACGTGTGTTTCTTCAGGTGTCACGTGAATGCCAATTATGTTTTTAAAGAAGCCAATGTGATAGGCATGTAATTCAGAAACAGAATATTTCTTTCCCTATAGATTCGCTTACATACAAATTTGCACTTTTTTCGTTTTTTTTTTTTATTTTTTATTTCTTCTATATACTACTTACATTTTCTACTGTATTAGAAAAAATGTCTTAAATTTTTTATATTCATGCTTAAGTTAGTCTTTGGCTGCTAACAATTTGAAATCTAGTTCTTTTTCTACTATTTTCTTTTTTCTTCATAGGCGAAAGAGAGCATCGTTTCATAGGTTTATCTTTAACTCTTTCTACCTTTAATTAATTTATCTTATTCCTCTAATATTTTAGTATAATTAATACTCAGCATAACTTTTTCAATAATCTATTTTCTTAAAATTTTAACATAATCTGTATTTTCTACTTTATTCTCACATTTATTTCATTATAGAGTTTTTTTTCTTTTTTTTTGCATGCTCTTGAACTTTTCTACACTTTTACCTCTACTTTTAATTCAGCTCTTTCCTCTTTTTTAACTAATATTGTACCTAAAATTTCAAATTCATCTGAACATACTTTCAACCGAATTTATTTTTTCAAAAGTTATAATAGCATACCTGAAGGTTTCACAGGAATTCTTACATTGATAATAAGAATACTTATTATCTACAATCTAGCGTGCCACTCTTTGGCTAGATGTCTACATGTGAGAAAATTAATAAGCTTCCTAAACGGATTTCACTTGACGTTCACTTGATATACATTCAAGCTGAGCAATAGTAAATAGGTTTTTCTCAGTTTTTAAACAACAAAAGAAGTGACAAACAAATGAGATCTATTCATTAACAAACGGCTACATCATTATAAAATGAATGCAGAATTCGGTCATATCAACCATTACAAAAAGTTGGCTTGAAAGACATTTCGTGAACAACTTTGTGTTCCAAAGAATTATTAAATTTATTTTTATATTGGTAATTATTTAAAGATATACTAGTCTAAATAAAAGCCTTTTTTATACAATCTTGCCCTTCCCTAGATTTCTTTTTGCCAGCGTTCATGTTCTGAGCTAGTTTTTGTCCGCAAATACAAGGGTAACACTGAATTTTTTTACACATGAGCAGACAATATGCGCAAAAAAAAAATGTATATATATATATATTCCTGGTTGCCCCATAATTTAGCAGGACACCAAAATGTGGAGCGTTACAGACTTAGTAAAGAAACCACAAAATTAATGATGTTGAACATCGCATTATTTCTAAAATCATAACTTTTGATGAGACGTACATTATATATTTTTTTATTATGTTCCAAAACGTGAAGAAAATAAAACATAGGTCTTTGAATATGACCCCAAAATCAAAAATGGCGAAAAGACAACGAGCAATGGAAAAAGCTATGTATGCCGTGTTCTTCAGACTTACAGGGCTGGCCACAGCCATATAACTAGAGGGACAGAAGACAGTTACAGCTAACTGAAACACCAAATGCGTTCCAGAAATTCTGTGTGAGATGGATGTTGGGGGACAAATGCTTCACCATGACGATGCATTTTCTCATTGAACAAGGATTACAGTCGAATTTCTTGAACAAAAAAACAAAATGATAGAACATCCAGCCTATTTTCCCGATCTTGCTACATGCGACTTTTAGATATTTTTTCATCTAAAAACAAATTTACGTGGGCATCGTTTTCATTCCGAAGATGAGACTGATAAGGCTATAAAAGGGTATTTTTCATCTCTTCCAAGAAATGGATGGCTTGAGAGTTTATAATTCTTGGAAAATTCGCCTACAAATGTGCATTAGATCTTGGAGGGAAGTACTTTGAACACTCCTAAGAGTTGGTAAGTTTAACTTGTTACCACTTAGCCGTATCTCAAAAATTTCAATGTGATGATCGTATATGTGTCCCAACAAAGCCTAAATCAAATCCAAGTAAACCTATTTGACCCTAGAATAGCAGTTTAAAAAAAATCTGCTGAAACGAAAATATTTTAAACTACGTACATATGTAATATCGCGGATTAAAAAAGATTGCTCTTGTTGCTATACTTCCCTTTTTGTTCGGAGAGAAAACGGAATTTTTCCATTTGCTTTCTGGAGTGAAAGCAATTTCTCAGAAAACAATTACTTTCTGTAGCCACAAACAAAATATTACATGCAGTAAATCTTCTTTTTTAATCAGTCGGCCGCTTCGTAATTTAATTGTCCCGAGATCCAAGGCTCCGCAAAATTACTCCGCATTTTTTATGTAGAGCTAGCTAGTTTACTGTTTATCAGCAAAAAAATTTTCAGAATTTTATTATAACATGACATGCAGTGGAAATAAAAGAGGTTCGGTAATGTTCGCAAATTAAAACCTAAAGTTTCCTTAAATTTTTAAATATTTTTAAACGTTACCTTTGACAATTACAATGGGATTGCCAAATTAATGTGGGGGCAGTCAAGATAATTGTGTTATTTGAGATAATTAGCGACGGAATTAATGGAATATGTTACTTGTTGCACACAAATATTTTTATTTAGGTTTGAGAAACATTCATTCCATTTAATTAAACGCAAAACGAAATTACTTAAAAGTTTTTATTTAAGACACGATTGTCCAAATCAATCGATATTTATTGACATTTACTTTCATGTTAACGAGATTTTGTATTAGTGCTGTCGAATATACGCTTAATACGTTTAAAACGTATTGTAACCGGTAACGATTTTGGATAGGTATAATATGAAAAAAAGGTTTAAATACGTATACGTTTAAGCTTATATTCGCGAGAACTAGTTTGTATGCAGTCTTTTAGTGCATGCTTTTGAATTATTTTTTTATTATTATTATCATTAGTATTTTAGGATTGTGGTTCCACGCACTTACCACTTACATGTTACACTGAAAAAAAATGAAGTTCTCAAAAATGAGTAAATCAATGTACTCATATCAAACTGAGTACGTTTGAATAAAAAATGAACCTGTTATTTCTCAGTTTTGAAACATCACATATCATCAAACTCAAACGAAACGATAATTTTGTACTTTGTAATGGTTTATTTTATTCAAGGTGGCACAAAAAGATAATCATTAATAGGAAAACAATGAAATATACCCTGGAAATCAGGGAATAACATTACATTTTTATTCCTCAGAAGGAACTATATCTTACGACTCCTTTATAATGCGTAAGATTCCATTGCTTTGTTGTTATGAGTGCTTCGTATATTCATACGCAATCGGTCCGGTATGTGTGATAAGTGACATGGATTTGTTTGTGAAAATAAAATTAGAAGAATGGGATTTTCAAGACTTTACCGGCAACTTTGAAAGTAAGTGCTCTCTGTTAAATATCCATTACATTTTTTTTCTTATTTTATGTAACCTTCCGTGAAAATTAAATTAATGCAAATATTAAATTGTGCAGAGTATTTTAAAATAATTTAAAAGTGCTTTAAAACTCTTCTCATGAAAATATTTGATTTGGGAATTTTGATAATAATTTTGCTATTTTTCTTAAATAAATAATAAATTAAATGTTTCTTGTTAATAATTTTGAGCGGGAAATAAATGTCAGTACATTTTTACTTTAATCTGTAATAATCACTGTTCGGAGCAGAGCCCCCTTGACAAGAAAAAAATTTTTTTTTTCATTTCACTTATTTTAGTTTTGAAAGTATTTTGTTAAACGTCTTTTAGCCCATGTTTTTAACTAATTTTTGATTTTCCATGTGTTACTAATCGGCCATCTAGGACGCCATCTTGTTTCACTTCATATTTTTATGACCAAGAGTATTGTTTCAAGCACTTGTAGATTTTTTTTAAATACTGCACATAATTTAATATTTAGATAAATTTAATATTTACAAAAGGTACTGCTTATTACATAAAATAAAAAAAATGTATTGAATATTTAACAGAGAGCACACAGAGTTCGTATTTGAATACATCCATACGATAAAAAATGAGTACATCACACTTCATATTTGAATACATCTACGAGATCAAAAATGAGTACATCTGTTTCTCAATTTTGAGAACATTTGGATCGGAACTATTTTGAGTATGTAACGTATCTAAAATTGAGTACTTTTACTGAATTCTGAGACCCCCCCCCTTTTTTTTCAGTGTGTCATTGATTAAAGATCAACAGAATATGTGTGCAACAAGTGACGTATGGCATTAATTCCAACAACAATAATTGCATATTATCTAATTATCGTTAATATGGACATCATCAATTTAACAACCCACTGTTCAGCCAAAAGTGTTACACACACATATATATATATATAAACAAACTAGTTATGTATCCTGCATATACCAATGTCATTTCGTCTTTAAAATAATTAAAAAATTCAGAATATATTACCAGCATTTCCAATTTGAAAAAATAGGAAAATAAATTAAATAAATAAATTTAGTATCTTGCCGTAAAGAACTTCTAAGAAACGTCGGAACTAATTTGTAAGCAGTACTTACTTACTTCATATCAAGGCCCTAAACTTAAAACCTCTAATACCTGTGATATCATTATTTATGCTAAATTAACAGTCAAAAATATTACCCATATACATCCACAACGAATTAGTTATGTGTCACTGATAAACCACTCACATTTTGATTTAAAAGTGATTTTTCAAATTTCAGGAATATACTTGCAAATTTTTAAAATTAAAAAAAAAATAAAGTCATTTTAAGTAGATAAGCAATTTAAGCATCTTGTTGCAAGGAAGTTTTCAGAAATTCCTCAGTTAATTTTTAAATGTAACTTAACTGCTTGAAATTGAGAAAGAAATTTAATCATAGATGTAATTTCAATATTAACATAGTTATAAATTCATGATTTACCCAAAACATAAAATTTATAAACCTTTTATGCTTATTAAATTTCGCGATTTTTCCCAGAAATTAGCTAATTCTAGTACCACGAATCTTTCACGAACAGCACTTATTTCATTTTAGTACGTCTTCCACATTTCTATTACTTACGATATTACTATTTTGTGTTTTTTCAATTGAAAAACTTTTGAGAAGACAGTATTTTAACAGTATACAACTTATTACAGTTATTGTAAATAAACAAAAAAAATAGAATAATTAAACTTTAAAAAATAACTTTATATAAATAAGACATTCGGCGGAATTCTCCAGATTATGAAGTAATAGTTTTCTTTTTACGAGTTTAACACTGAAATTTTTGAGACTGTTACAGACGATAAGCGCAAAAAAGAATTTTTGGTCAGATATTTAAATTTGAACTGTAATGTCCGCTGACGATAATTTGTAGCAACAATTGCAATTTAGCTATCGTAGAAAAAAAATCAAAGAAGAGAAAATGGAATTGACATGAGAGGATTATAGAGCTATGACTTCAAACTGAGGCTAAATCAAGAAGAATGCCTTCAACATATACAATTAGCATACGTAAATGAAGCTTCACTTAGTGCCAGTGTAT
The DNA here is from genome assembly GCA_963931845.1 of Maratus michaelseni. NCBI lineage: Eukaryota > Metazoa > Arthropoda > Arachnida > Araneae > Salticidae > Maratus > Maratus michaelseni. The sequence continues at coordinate 356,918,217 of OZ007590.1, forward strand.
TCAGATGTTTTACAGAATTTAGAAAAGTCGAAATTCTCTCCTGGATGAAGAACATATATGGGAAGGACTTTGTCAGCTGTAGTCCCAGAAATGTATCGGCCGTACGAAAAATGTTAATGATAATCGCTCTACCTACCAAATGATACAGAATGAACTTAACATTGGATCCGCAGCTAATATACATAAAATTATTCGTGAAGAACTGCATATGGAAAAATTAGTTTACCGTTGGGTTGCCCATTATTTAACAGAACACCAGAAAGCGGAGCGTCACAGAATCAGTAAAGAAACCATAAAATTACTTAATGAGGGTGGGCACCGCATATTTCTAAAATCACAACTGGTGATGAGACGTACATACCTTTTTCTGTCGTTTCAACAAGACAAGAGAGTAAAATATGGGTCTTTGAAGATGACCCCAAACCAACAATGGTGAAAAGACAACGAGCAATAAAAAAATAATGTATACAGTGTTCTTCAGAAGTACGGGTCTGGTCAAAGTCATAAAAGCTAGAGAGACAGAAGACAGTTACAGCTACCTGGTACACCACTAAGTGTCTTTCAGAAATTCTTCAAGAGGTGAATGTTAAAGGACTCATGCTTCACCATGGCAATGTATCTTCTCATTTCTCAAGGATTATAGTCGAATTTTTTGAAAAAAAAAAAAGAAAACATCAAAGTGATAGAACATCCACCCTATGCTCCTGATATTGAAATGTCTGACTTTTGGCTATTTTTCAATCTAAAGGGAAAAAAACGTGGTCGTCGCGTCGTTTCCATTCCGAAGATGAGATTGGTGAAGCTGTAAAAACATATTTTTCATCTATTCCAAGAAACGGATGGCTTGGGGGCATTTAATCTTTGGGAAAAGTCGCCTACAAAATTGCATTGATCTTGGAGTTAAATACTTTGAACACTCCTAATAGTTGGAAAGTTTAACCCGCACCAATTAGCCATATCTCAAAAATTTTAGTGTGATCCTCGTATCCAATTAAAAGTTAATAAATCGAGTTTATCCCAAGCTTGTTTTGGAATATCCTGAAGAATGAAAAAGTGCAGTTTCAATGTCCATATGATGACTTGGTCTTTTAATCTTGCATCAACGAAAAGATTTTACATATTAATACAATTAAAATCTTTTTACATTTTTATTTTAAGAAATTTTAATTTTAACCAGAGGGAAATCATCCCTATTTACTGTAAAACTGCCAAATTTAATCAGACTTAAATTTTAGATTCGGTTGATTAAGAAAATATAGTGATTTTTCTAAATATATGGTGTTTGGGCTAAAGATATCCGAAAGTAAGGGTTTATACTATTAGCACAGGTAAAATAAGATTTTTTTAAACAACTGATGGCCATTCCCCAAAATTTGGAAAAAACTTCGTTTTGGCACTAGAATTGAAGGTCCAATGAGTCCCCAAAACATAAAGTTGTTTTACCCTGATTTTTTTGAGGGGAGGGGTTGGGGGGTATAGAGGAAAACTATCTCAGGGAGGGGGAGAAATCATTTGTTTTTAAGTAGGTCAAGTGGGGTATCGTTAGTTATGCATTTTTTAAATTCTGAATCGAAGGACACCATCCGCAAGTCGATACAATGATTCGTTACATACAGTGGTGGCCAAAAGTTTGGACATTTTTTGAAAGTTTCATGTTTTTCAACTTTGTGTGCTTGTAGAATATATTAATTTTCACTTAAATACAAACGTGTATATATAAATCAAATTGAAGGTAATTTAATGTAGAATTTAATAATAAAAACAGTATTACAATATCTGTATTACAAAAAAAGTTATGCTCATTTTAGTAGAACAAACAAACACAAATCGTTTTGAATAAGGACGTGTTTTGTAATAAAAGCGTACTAGCCAATCACAAACATTGTTCTGAGGACCAATCAAATGTCTGTAACTATAGTTTAGGTTATTTGGATGGTAAAAGAGTTATTGTTGTGGAAATATTTTGCGGAATGATGCATACTAGTACAATTAAATAGAGTATTGCTGTTTTTGAATATTTAAAGTCCTTTTTTTAATTAAACTAATTTTAAACAATGTCATCAACAAGAAGAACTAATTGGACATCTACAAAAAGAAGCCGAATTGTCATATTGAGAGAAAATTTCTTATCTTATGCTGAAATTGCAAGACAAGTTGGTGGTTCAGTGACTTGTTCTGGTGTACGAAAGTTCTGTTTACGTTATGAAAAAACGAAATCAGTGGAAAATAAGGCCACATCAGGCCGAAAAAAATGCACAAGTGCTACTGCCGATAGAAAAATTAAACGGCTATGCCATCAAGATAGAAAAATTTCCTCAGATACCATTAGATGTGAAATGAATGCAGCGGGTATTGCAGTAAGTTCAAGAACAATAAGAAGAATGTTATCAGGATTTGGACTACAAGCCAGAATTCCAAGGAAAACCCATATTTAAATTAAAAGCAACGCGAAAAACGAGTTAAGTGGGCAAAAGAACACATTAAATGGTCAGAAAATCAATGGAAACAAGTAATCTGGAGCGATGAGAGTAAAATATCGCTCTTTGGTAGTGATGGTAGAAAATACGTGAGACGTAGAGTAGGAGAAGCACTTCATCCTGATTGCATTGAAGCAATTACAAAAAACCCAACAAATGTCATGATTTGGACATGTATGTCTGCAGATGGTGTGAGCCGAATTCAAGTGATTGATGGCATCCTGAATGCCAAAAAATACATCGAAACTGTCCTGGAACCAAAATTGATATCTTCCATCAGGGATCTCTTCCCCAACAACGCACCATTTATTTTTCAGCAGGATTCAGCTCCATGCCACACAGCAAAAGTATGTAAAGCATGGTTTCAAAATAAAGGCATAGATATATTACCATGGCCAGGAAACAGCCCTTATCTCAATCCAATTGAAAATTTGTGGCGACGTTTGAAAATTCTTGTACGAAAAAAACGTCCATCCAATAAAAGACAACTTATTGAAGCTATAATTGATTCTTGGCACCATGTGATTACGAAAGATGAACTCCAAACACTCGTTCACTCGATGAAAAGACGCTGTTAAGCTGTCTTAAAAAATAAGGGTTATCCTACTAAGTATTGATTGTGTAAGTATCACTTTAAAAAAATGCAAATCTAAGATAGATCTTACTATTAGTTGCATAACTTTTTTTGTAATACTGTTTTTATTATTAAATTCTACATTAAATTACCTTCAATTTTATGTATAAACGTTTGTATTTAAGTAAAAATTAATATATTCTACAAGCACACAAAGTTGAAAAACATGAAACTTTCAAAAAATGTTCACACTTTTGGCCACCACTGTAGTTACACCAGGTTTTACAAATACAAAGTCGACGATTTTATTTTAATGCAGTTAATATAGATTTTTAAAGAAACAACCGATAGGCTTTCACAAAAATTTGGGAACAACTTTGTTTTGTCACTAGAAATAAATATCTGATGAGTACCCAAAAATTAAAGTTGTTTTACCGTGTTTTGCGGGGGTAAAAAGGGGACATTTTAATTCAGGTGGGTTTAAATAAAATCGTCGACTTTGTATTCATAAAAACTGGAATAACTTTGTAACAAATGATCGTATCGACTTGCGGATTGTTTCATTAGATTCAAAATTTAAAAATACATAAACGATACCCCACTTGACCTATTTAACCCTTTCAGGAGCAAAGTACTTCAATTCGTAAAATGCTGAATTGATTGATTTGCACCAAAATTTACAAACAAATTTATTTGAAAATAACCAAAACCTTTTTTTTCATGTGATTTATAAAAAGAAAATTGCCATTTCAAAATTTTGGTGCCAATGTGGCATTTAGGGATTAAAATTAAGTGGTCCAGAAATGAACCACCGCTCTTGAAGTGGTTAAAAAATATGAATTATCTTCCCTGAGTTAAAATGCCCCTTTTTGCCATAAAAAAATAAATGTAAAATAACTTTGTTTTGGGGGGATTCATCGGATCTTTATTTATAGTGCCAAAACGAAGTTCTTCTCAAATTTTCGGGAATGGCCATCAGTTGTTTCTGTAAGAATCTATATTAACTGCACTGAGGTAAATCGTCGACTTTGTATTTGTAAATCCTGGCGTAATTTTGTAACGAATCATCGTATCGACTTAAGGATGGTGTCGTTCGATTCAGAATTAAAAAATACATCACTAACAATACCCCACTGGACCTACCAACAAAAATTGATTTGTCCCCCTTCCCGAAGTTAAAATTTCTCCGCTTTTCCCCCAAAAAAACAGGGTAAAACAACTTTATTTTTTAGGGAATCATTAGATTTTCATTTCTAGTGCCAAAAGGAAGTTCTTCCCAAATTTTTGTGAATTTGTATTTTACTCAATTTTTGATCTATTTTACCTGTACTATATGTATTTTCAAACTTTTTTTGTTGCAACTTCTCTGAGCTACCAAAATTTTCACATCCCTACCCTGTCTATCATGAATTCATTTTATATGCAACCATGAAAGACAGAGGAATGTGTTTCTGTTTCAAGTATTTATTTTCTGTTGATAGAAGAAAAAGATACAAATTCAGACCGATTTATGGCGTTACACCCCCCCCCCCCCCGCCTCACGAAAATTTCATATTCTTATTATTATATTATCAATATTACATTTTTATTATTACGTCTATGATGTAAAATTACATTCATAACGAATTGTACAATATTGCTTATGCTATTAATTTTGGTACTTTTCCACTTTAGCCTTGGCGGGTGTTTTTTAAACTTGGCGAAATTCGGGCTTCAGAAAGTGAGATTTGTTAACAAAAGTAATAAATAATTTAAAGAAACATTTTCTATATAAGAAAAATATAGCGCATTACATTGTTAAAACTAAAATAAAATGCCATGTACGTACAACATTTGCACCTGAGTATAAAACAGCTAATAAAATAAACTTCGTAAAATTTCTTTTATGTTTATATATATTTAAATACATATATGAACAAACATTTTATTTATATATATGTTGTTGCTGTTTCTTATATCCAATTTACTTCTGTCTGTATATAAAAATAGAAAATATAGCTTCTTTATATTAACCCTTTTTATCCTTGACGGTACTTATAAGTACCACTTATTTAAAGGGGTTAACCCTTCGCGACGAGCGTCTTTTACAGAATTTTTAATGTGTTACCACCGGTTTTTCAAATGAGAAATTTTCACCTAATTGAATCGCAAAAATGCTATGATTAGATAAGGAAAACTTTACAAAAAATAATAATAATAATAATAATAACTGGTGGGAATAATCGAGGATTCTGAGCATCTAAAAAGTAGCTGGAAGATTAATTCAGGATATAAATTGTTAAATAAATAGTATAAATATTGAAAAAAATTGCTTCTGTATATGAAACAGTGAATAGGTTGCCAGAAAACATGTTGCCAAATTTCCTTCTCTCGACAAGGTCATTTTCTCTACCCTGCTAAGGCACCTACCTATACTGGAAAAGTACCATAATTTCCAAATATAAATAAAAAATTCTGAAAGTACTTAAATATTGATATATACTAATAGCATCTAAGTAACTATCTTTTATAGCGGAAAAGTAATAAATAATTTGAAGAAACATTTTCTACATAAGAAAAATATAGCGCATTACATTGTTAAAACTAAAATAAAATGTCATGTACGTACAACATTTGCACTTGAGTATAAAGCAGCAATGATAATAGCTGCTATCAAGTAATTCTAAGAGTACTGGAGTATATTTAGTAACAGACACTATCGATCCCATAAATATACAACGAAATCGATAAAGTACAAGAGATAATAGATGAATACAAGAGTTTCAGGTATTCTCAAGATAGATGTCAAGTTACCGTTTTTTGACTAATATTAGGTCGCTACAGCAGCCTACTTAAGGAAATCCGTCGTATTAATTAATAATTTTGAAACTACTATAAAAGAATATCAAGAGAAGTTTGGACACTGGCAAATATTCTAATTCAATGTGAATGGGAAAATTCACGCTGGTTTTAAATTTAACAAGTACGTTTTGATGTTTCGTACAAAAATGTCCATTCACGATGACATAATCGCAAAAAAACTTATTTATTTCAACAATCCAGTCCTACTATTTAATTTTCACCGTAAACTTTTACTTCATTTATTTAAACTCTTTAGATTCCATTGTCAAATCACATTTGGAAAAGTTTTTTTCGGAATACGACAGCTTTTTATTTTAAATGCTGTGTCAAAAACACCTGAAAATTTACAAATCTTTATTCAACATAATGATCAATACACTACGCAATGAAGTTATTTCATAAAGTACACAAAAAATTCAACTTTAAGAAATAAAATTTCATGAAAATTAGACAGTTATACGGCACATTAACATTTGCAATTATTTGCATTAATCTCCAAAGTAAGTATTACACAAAAGAAATGTTTCCCCATGTTATAACAAAGAAGGAATGGGTTTGATAAACGCTTTTTAAGATGACTTAAATTCTCATCAGTTGAAAAAAAAACGTTAAAACATTAGAATCGCTCATTTAACCCCTTCGGCCCTGATTTTTTTTTTTTCAATTTTGGGAAAAAGTTACTGTTATGCTAACAAAATTAAAAATAGCTATCTGAATCACAGAAGTTAGGGTTTAATGAAAGTTAACGAATGCGTTCTTTACCAAAACCTCACAAATGTAGTTATTTTGCGTGTTTATCATATAACAATAGTCAAAGGAGGAATTTTTGAAGACGTTTGGAAAATGTCGTATTACAACTAAATTAAACAAGCATAAAAATTTAGTAATATTTTTTATCTTTTATCACAAATTACCAATTCGGAAAAGGATTCCCAAATTGTAATTTAAAGAGTGAAACGTATGTTTTAATTAAAAGAAATGCCAACGGCTTGCTAATAATTATGAAAATTATTATTATTATTATTACTAAATGCTAAACATAAGTGAAGTCATAATAGGAAATGTAGAGATTCATACTATCACTATTAGGTGCTGGAATTAATAAAAATAATGTTTAAGACAAAATAATACTCAATAAAAGATATGTCCTATTAGTAGGACGTCAGGACCGAAGGGGTTAAAAAAATACGTAAGTCATGGATTCAACATTTTTCAAGAATCGACAGAAACTGTGCTATACCCAAATGCTCGATTTTTTAGGATTTGTTTTGTGCTCTTATTTTTTAGAGCTTTAAAATTTTAGATCAGTTATTTATTTTATAAAAATTGGGAGAGAAAAAAGAACAACTTTTGAACTTGTGTTAGTTTTGCTAGAAATGGGATTTTGTTCCCTGCAAATGGTAGAAAAAAAAAGTATTTAAAAATGTAGACATAATGTTTGCATCTTAAGAGCCCATTAAGGCACAAAGTCATATTTTCTTGTTCTGCTGTTGAGCATTGGAATATATCTTGTGATACTGACTAATGTTGTTTTTGCAATAAACGACAGTTTTTTCGTTCTGTAGAGTGACAATGGATAAATAAACCTATGTAATTTTTGTCCATACATGAGAGATTATCTTCAAGTACGCGTGTGCAATAAAAATATACAGGCCTGAAAAAAGAAAAAAGTAATCCTCCTTACTAATTCTGACAAAAATCATTGTTTAAAAATGTAACTGGTACCCATCGACTAGTAATAATGTCTATTAGTTAATGCTACACTGCTACACTTAATGTTTTCTTAGTGGTCGTCTACATATAGAAATTGTACCACAAATTTAATTTTTTCAATAGTAACATCTAATTTTGATTTTCTATTTGGATTCCTCGGTCAAATTTACTCTCGGATACCAAAAGAGAAGTCATTCAGTCAAATAGTTTAGGGATTTATGCAGATTTAAAGCTTGAAACTCCTAATCTTAAATTCATTATTAATAGTTGTAAAACAGATTTCAATGCGTGTAGTTTCTTAAGCATAACTCAAAAACTAATTTGCGGAATGATCTGGAAATTTGAATTCGTATATTTGAAATTTATGGGCATCGATTTTTATACTAGTCTTCGAGCTCCGGCCCAAACTGATAATTTTATTTATGCACAAATTGAAACAAAATACTTGTTATTTGAGAAACAAGAATGTAGTCTAATTTTCTTTAAATGTTTTACAATTCTTTAAAAATCAGTTTGAAAGGGAATTAAATTGTTTTTCATGGGATATAAGGAAAAATATTCTATCGCATTTTGAAGCCTTTGCACGGTCAGTGTTAGTAACATAAAAAAGCCGTGAGGTGGGATATTCCTTGTCTATCGATTTATGTTTGAAGTCCTTTTCCAGAATTACTGGAAAACAAAACTCACGTCTTTCTGCCATAGCTGTATAATGATATTTTTAAAAGACTACGAATTGGGATTTTGGCAGATTTCTGCCAGTGGTGGAGTATAAAAGACGGATTTGCTATTTTAAACAGATTTTCAGAGACATCAAATCACGAGACATTTTCATATTAGGATTAATACATATTTCTATGTAAGAAGAGATTTTTAAATGAGAAAAATTTTGAAACAATTTTAAATTTTCTTCTGCGCAGTTTCAATATTGGACTCTGACTCCGATGAGAAAATTTTCGGGCTTGGATTTCATATCGTCGAGCTCGGAGTGTTGAAAAAAAAGCGCCCGAACTAATCTCACACTTAGATGTACTAGGATTTTTTTTAAAGGAAAATATTGATAAAAACGGGATTTTTTGTAATACTGAAGATTTTTTTATGCATTATATCCGAGCTTTTTTCGTTATAACAGTATATTTGCATTGGGCCAACTTTTGTTTATTAATTCGTCGTTAAAACCAAATTCTTGTTACATCAGAGATCTATATAACAGAGTTCGACTGTAATTCGATTGTAATATGGATTATAGTAGCGCCCTATTATGGTTTGAAAAGTAATTTCTTATCAGAAGAATAAAACAGAACATGTTTTCTCATGAGAATTTGTTGCAAACAGTATGTGTGTTTTCAACAAATTAAATGTGTTATCAAAAATCATGATGGCGAAAATGCTTGAAAATCATTCAAGACTGCCAATCTATACTAATGGAATATTTTATTATACATGTATTAAATTTCTGAAATCTTCCAGCATAAACTTTATTGCCTCATTTACTTACTGGGGAGAGCTCCTTTTCTACTGGACTTTCGGATAATAAAACCACCACTTTGGGATATCTCTATTCGTGGTTTTATTATTCTTTTTCTTTGGACGCTTATCTCCAAAACACGTCTCTTTTCTTAGCTCTCGTCTCATTTGCTTCTTTTCACCAACAATTTTCTCTCCTTTTAACAGCAAACATTTTTTTTTCTTTCCTCTTTTGCTCAGTTGCAGTTGCGGTACAACTTACAGCTAAGATTAGCACATTTTTTTTCCCCTATAAACTAACTTTAAGAAAACTTTTTAGTTTTACCTAGGGAAAGTTCGTCTAATATCGCACCCATTTTGAAATTTTGATCTAATTCAGTTTGACTGCACAACAAATTGAAACTCATTGACAGTATGGGTTCATAAAACGTTCTAATAAAACATTTTTCGCATATAATGGTACCAAAGAAACTTTTTGTTTTCAAATAAATATGCAAAACGCCTGAGTGCTAACTTTCAGAAAGTGATCCTAATATCGCACGGAGGTGCGATATTAGGAACACTATAAAATTTACACTTTAAAATAATTTTTGTAAGAAATATGAGTTGTAACGTTACTAACGAAGAGCCTTTTTGCCAGCGAAGAAATTAATTGTCTATTCTTTGTCCTCGGTGTCGATTTTGGAACTTTATAAAGTTTTAAAGCTCGTCCCAAACCCATTTCCTTGGACCGTAACTGCCTGAATTCCTTTAATCGTATTCTAAATTACTAATGGACTAACATTACTAATGGAGGATCAAGTTTAGACAATGACCACCAGAATGCAGCAAGTACTTCACTTAAAAATCATGAGGTGCGATATTAGGCACACTTGCCCTATTTCTGTCGAATCATTTTATCTGAAACTAGGAAATGTGAAGTTTTGTAAAATTATGATCCCAACCAACCCCACACAAGACGTATATAGTTATATAAAAATTATAAAATTAATATTCGAAAATGAAATATGTATTGTAAGCTATAAAAATTCAAACAGAAATCGATTTTTTTAGAAGCTTTAAATACGTAAATCCAAAGTTTCAACTCATTCCGCTAAGCAGTTTTTGAGTTATGCTTTAAAAAACTACCCGCATTACATAGTTCGTTTAACAATTATTAAAAAGAAATTTAACATTAGAAGTTCCCAAACCTTACACTTGCATAAATACTAAACTACTTCACCGAATGACTACCTATTTGATATCCGAAAGTAAAATGTACCAAAAAATCCGAATAGGAATTCGAAATTGGGTGTTCGTATTGAAAATTTCAAAGTTTGTTTCAATTTCAAAATGGAGATGGACGAAGAACTTACAAATGAAAATAAAATACAAACTCTAATACAGTTCACTATATGTCAAATTACAGAGTAGTTGAGTATGTGAAAGCACAGGCAATGTGAATTTTTATTTTCTTCTTGGTGAAATTTAAAAGTTTTAAAAAGTTTTAAATCTCATCTTATTTTGTCGACAGAATGTCCTCACTCTGCTACCGACCCCTAACAATATATATATATATATATATAACCCTCTGAGTGTTTTGAAAAAGGGTAAAATTGTAATGTTGTTTTCTCCGACTTTTGTTTTAAATGCTAAAAAAATATGATTCTTTCAGCATTATAAATAAAACTTAATTACAAATATGAATGTAACCCTTGAGAGTATTAATCATTCTTTAATGTTTTGAAAAGTCGTTAAATCTATAGAATTATATTATCTTAAACATTGCATATATTGCAGTGAAACCTGGAGCTTAGTGAACGGAATATTACGTTCCACACGCTTAGAGGGATAAAAGAAAAAGAAAAAAACCAGTAGAAGCTTACTTTTTTTCATTTTCAAAACTTCGTATTTGTTAAATTTTTGTATTGCTGTTTAAGTTAACATGTTTAAAATTTTTCTTTAAAAAAATTGTTTAGTTTATTTCATATTTATATTCTCCATTTAAGAAAAGGAGAAAAAAAAATGCGACCTAGGTTACGGACCACAGACATTCTGTTCCAAAATCTTTCCCATCCCTGGATTTCGTTCTGTCGGCGACCATACCAGCTAAAATGCCCTTTCAAAACTACCAAATGTCCACCAATGATTCAGACAAATACAGAAACGGGAAAAGAATCATGTCTGGCTTTTTTTAATCAACAGTTGTTTCAAGTCTTGCCACATCATACACATTAAACTTATCTATACGCGAGAGCAACCTAAAATAAGAAAAAAGGTAGTATCCATGTCTCAACCCTACCATTCTAGTGATTGTTAGCGAGTGTTCAAGTCGGCGATTCTCCAGTTCAGCATCGCCGACAGATCTCTCAAGATATGTATGTATGTAAGAGAGAAGAGTGAGACTGTAAAAGAGATTTATTTCAAAAAGAGAGAGAGAGAGAGAGAGGAAGGTCGCAGAAGGAGAGTGAGAGCGGCATACTGCGGCGAGATCGATCCACTGCAGCTGGCAACGCCCACCTCCGTGACTTCATTACACTCTGTTACGAGGAACAATGTCTCACAGACTGGTAGGAAAAACTGAAAAAAGGGATTTAAGGAGGGGATCACTGACGATTTGAAGATCGAGACGGAAATAGGTAGTTTCTGTTGCTGCAGCAATTCACATATATATTCATCCTCCATGGGCGCCCACAGAATGAAATCTAACGAAGGGCAAGATTATGGAACACATGTGCCTGTAATCCACAGCTACTTTTTTTTTCTTTAAGGATGCATTCAAATCCAAACTGCTTATTTTGAGACACATTTGTAAAGTCATTTTTGCTTTAAAATGCATCCAATTGGCAGGTTCTCTTATTCAGAAACTTTATCATGTCCTATTGTCTCGATTTTTCGACAAAGGCCGGATATATTTCAAAAAATGCTGTCAAAGTGGACATTTTGAACCGAATTTCAAAAAGTGATAGCGCTGGAAACAAAAAAAATGATCGTACTGTGAAAATAATTGTCTGTAAATCAATTTCTAATTAATTGAACGAAAAATAAAAACATGGGGCCCTTATAAATGTCTTTATAAATCACGCCGTCAAGTTTCCTGTTGTTACTTTTAAAAATGAGTCTGAGAATGTGTCTCAAAATTTTAAGTTGTTGAGCGTGGAAAAATATTTTATTTGAATACCGCCTTAAAGGAAAAATATACACATGAAATAAACTAAATTAAGAATTTTTTGCCAGAACTCTACGTGCAAGACAATTTTCAAACATATCGGCAGAAGACAATACAGAAATATAAAAAATAATACATATTAAAATTTAAAAAAAAAGCTTCTACAGACGTTTTTCAAAATGAAGAATAGAAACACAGTTTATTAATTTTTTAATCATTGGAGGAGCGGGTAGGGTCTCTCTGAATATTTCTCGTTTAAGATTATTTTTTTAACACAAGAACGTAAAAAGAAAACAGAATTAAAAATTGTTTTTCATGGGAGAGGAGGCTGTCTTAGTTCATTTTCTTTTTAAAGTTTAATTATTTTAAAGCATTTAAAAATATTTATTTTTCAAAATCAAATTTTTTTTTTATTTAGTTAATTTAATTTGAAAACTCAGGGTGGGGAAATGGTCCTCTACACCCCACCCTTGCGAGGGGAGCGAAGGGGTGTGTAAACGAGTACTTTTGACAGCATAGATTCCCCTTTCTTTTCCCCGTATATTTCTATCCCCTCCCGTAAAGCTGACATCAAACCATTTGTGAGCGTCCATGCATTCATCTGGTAAAACACATTCTCAATGAAAAATTCAGATCGTGTCCATCATGTTATGTTTATAGCAAACGATTTTTTCATAGTTATATTTATGCGTATCCGAAATGAGTTTTAAAAAATTAAAGAATAAATTTGAAGATCTTAATTGATTAAAACACATTTAATAGCGTATAATGTAAGACTTACTTTTAATTAAAAAACTAGAAAGTCAACTCGTATTCTCCGAGTCTATAAACTTTGCGGTCATGCTAAGGGAATCAGTTATATTTCTTTTCGACAGATTTTGTTTAGGATTACAAAATATCACATTTCAGCCAAAGTATTGCGGCGAAAGTTTTTTTTTTATTATTTCCCGAATATGTTAAATGCATAATAAAGGTGTTCTTGAACATAATATTTTATTCACATGTTTTTATTAATGCATTATTTTATCGTACAGTTAAAAACTATTCATTATATAACACTTAGTCGTACACCACTAATCTCTGAACACGTCTGACTGAGTGTTGATTGAATTGAGACCGAGTGACTCTGGTTCACTGGATAATAATCACAGTGGATTGTAAATAATACAAAGTTAGTTTGTTCTATAAACGTGGAATGATAACACAAATCTCAAAACTCAAAACATGGGGCTCTTTAAAAGTTTCATATTAGGAAAAAGTCTTTAAACACAAATTTATTATATGAAGGAAATGATAATTTAAACTACAAAATTTAGCGAATATTTTCAAGTACTTTTTAATCAAGAGTACTGTTTTCAATTTTCAGTTTCAAGTGTTATCATTTCATTTCGTCATGATGGCGTTTTAACCATTATGACGTCCTGCTAAGTACAGTTATCATTTTAAATATTGTGTGTACTATTTATGCAAAAAAAAAAGGAGACTATGATAAAATACATTTTTCTATAATTCACATCCTTTGTTATATATATATATATATATATATATATATATATATATATATATATATATATATATACTCCAATGATAAAACACTTGCAGAACCATTATCACAAAAGCAAACTAAAATCTATAAACTACACAAATACAAAACAAGAAAACAAACTACTTAAACACAGAACTAGAAATCACAACGAACTACTTTAACACAAAACTATAGAACACAACAAACTACAACAATAATGAAAAAGCCAATAGAGATAGAATAAAACGACCTAGATTTAACTAGTTTCACGATATATGCCCTATATAATATCTATATATTCAAATTTTGTTGTAATATAAGCATTCTTATTGCCATATAACATAGTTCTCAACTTTATACAGTTTATTGTAAAGTAACCATGCACACTTTCTGTTTTCACAAGAGATAATTTCAATATCTTATACTTTATAATTAAATTTCGTGGTTAAATCGGGACATTATTAAAGGACATTTTTAGATATGATAATATATATTTAACCCCGCGGGGGCGTCTCTCGCGTTACCGCGGGTTATCAAATTCTTCCACTATTACGGCTCACGTAAAAATCGCGAGCGACTATTGTTTGCTATCGATTGCCACGGGCGACTATTGTTTTATTATTTTGCTACCACTACTTCCAAATAGTAATCTCCGTGGTAGGCTTTTGGTAGAATATAAATAAAGAAAATATAAAAATCGTCACGTATTTCAGGGTCAGAAAATGTCATGATCGAGCCGTACGGAGAATTAAACTCTTCATGTGACTTTGAAGCCCCCCCCCCCTTCGCCTTACGATAAGTTTCTATGACAAATTTCAAAGTCATAAATTCTGCACGCGATTTCGGTAACGCATTCAAATTTAGTGGCCATCGGAGTATTTTTCGTAATAGTTAAGGTATGGAGGGGCAAGCAAACAATCGAACAAGATATTATAGATTCTTAAAGGTATCTACATAATTTCCCTAAAAATAATAAAAAGGAATTATCAAAATTGTTTCATAATCAATGAAATCACATACAAAAATACTATAATGCAAAATCAGGCATAATTATATCGAGTAACCTCTCTCTCTCTCTCTCTCTCTTTTTTTTTTAAGTCTGATTAAAAATTGAAAAACAGCTCATATTTAGAAACACATTCTAAGAACAATATAAAACACATTCTAAGAACAAACATGCTTCAACTTTTCTTAAGGTATACTCCGGAACATAAAAATTCCCGAAAAAAAACCATTTTTTAGCTTTAAAAATATTTTAGAAACTTTAGAATAGGGGGTCTTTGCCTGAAAGTCATTTCCGATCGCAAATTTCGAAAGATAATCATTGCGTAATTGAATCGCAAAATTTCAATCATTAAATAAGACAAATTTTTCTGTTCCAACATAGTGGTAGCTAGGCGACCCCCAAATTGAAAACCCCCTATTTTAGAATAAAATGATGCTAACCACATGTAATGCTTTTTATGTTGTTCTGTCTGTAGTTGCCGCATTATATTCCGGGATTTAAATGTACTTATCTCAGCATGTATTTTTTTTTCAGGCTTTGCTATATTTAAATTAATATATCTAAAATTCTATGATGAAAAAATAATGTTACGACATTTTGTACAATGTTTCTCAATTGTATATTCTTTAATAATAGTCTTCGAAATTTTTAGTTTGGAGAGATTTTTTTTTTAAATATGGTTTATCGTACTCATAAAAAAATATTAAATATTTCAAAAGACATTAATCATTGCAAAATAAATATTTTTGTAAATACTGAAAACAATATTTATAATGGAAAAGTTCTCAAAAATAATTATTTTTCAAGAAGTATCCATTTTTAAACAGTTATAAAATTTTAAATATATTATATAAAGAATTTACGTTTAAAAAGAAATATAAAAATAAATATACGCATCCATAAAAGAGTAAAAAATATTTATAAATAAAAAAAGTAAAATTGTGTGTTCAGGACCACCGTAATTCTGAATAATTTCTAAATAAATTTGGTTTAAAAACAGAGGTGTACGTTTTAATAGCAAAGGCGCATGCATAGTAAATTACGCTGCTCATATACTGCTAATGTACAGAAACAACATTTACAGGCAATGTGGTAAATTTGGGAAACGTAATTTTCGTTAACTTTTTTAGAAAACCATTTATATAAAAATCCAAAAATGAGAAATTAAACATAAAATTAATATTATTGAGCTCATTTTTTGCCTCAGGTGGATAATTGTTTTGTAAAAGTAAAGGAGTCATAAAATATATAATGCTTCAAATTTAAAAAAATAAAGACAAAATCGTAAAAAAAAAAACAATCTTTTTTTTCTTCTTATTGTAAATGTACAATAGAAATTTAAAAATAAAGCAAGAACGTTTAGGTTTAATTTTGTTATTACAGTCATTCTCTTAAAAAATGTTTAATTTATCTGATTATTTATCCTTTTTCCTTTCATAGTTTTATTACTAATAAATACTGTACCGCATAAAAAGAAAGTTTGCAATGCCCATTATAACTTTTCATAATTAAACAATACCCTGCAGAATATATTTTTTATTCTAATCAAAATCTGGAATTTAATCATTTGTTTTTAAATAAAAAATTTTATCGGTGTATAAATTTAAATTAGTTTATGTACCGTAAAATAAATCAACAAATAATGCTTAAACCAATGTGCAAAGATAGTAAGCCACATTGTTAGGAAAGAAGAAAATAAGTGGAAAATTGTGGGAAAAACTTTAAACGATTAATGCACGGCTTATGAGGCCCAAATTTAATATTTAAAAATCTTACATTCCAAGCCTGTTTATTAAAATTATGATTTTGTCAATGTAAGCGTAATATTTAATTATCTGGAATCATATTGTAACACGTTTTCAGAATAATTAACACACACACACACACACGTCACATTTTTTAGAATAATTAATTATAAATATTAATAAATAATTCAATTTATGAATTATTTTTAAACAAACTATTACGCAAAAGATTTTTTTAAAAAATCAACCTTCCCCGGTGTTTAGCTACTTAACTCGCGTGCCAACCTTCAAGGTACTTTTTAGAATATTCATGGCACTTTAGCCTTCTCATTTTGAAAAGCAAGATTTAACTCTGGCAACAGCTGCTGTCTTCAATCGCCCCCAACTTCTTCATCGCAAGTTTTATTCGTGAACCTGGAGGTGTTTAGTACATTATACCTGTTTAGTTGGATTTTTAATAAAATTAAATATACTAACATCTAAGCTTAGATATATGAACCCGCAATATCATGTCTAAGGTATGCGTTATATTAAGTCTGATTGTCTGTTTGAATTCCAATGCTACTTCGCCTACAATACTGCAAATTTCATGATAAAAGTAACGTGAGTTATTTGTATGGATCCGATGATATCATAAACTCTTAAAATTTAAATTAATTTGATATTAATTTTTAATGACATTTCTGTAATGATAACTAAATTACTCCCTTCTTGTGGATAAAAAGAAGAAAAGGGAAAAAGATGCGGATTTTTATTTTATTTATTTGGCGTCATTTTTTTCCATTAAAATTGATATAAATTTCCTTTTTAACACCGACTTTCCAAGATAGTTGAAGTGTTTATGAATTTGGTTTGTCTGGCCGTCTGTCTGTCCGTGATCTAACTCTCGTAAATATACTCGGATGCAATTGATATATGTTAATGAGCTTTACTATGACATGTTCGGTATCGAAAATGAAGTATGTAGCATTTATAGATTGTTTACAGAGATATTCAAAAGAATTCCGTTACATTACGGTCTATGAGGAAAAATCGTTTGCGGTGCATTTTAATAATACACAAAATTGATATCTATCTCTGTGGTTCACTACAAGAGGCTTGCAATAGAATATGGTGTGCATAGAATTCATTTACAGATACACACAAAATAATTCGGTTTCAGTACTGTCTATTAATGATAATTGCTTAAGTGCTATTTAAGTTGTGATACGCGTTTTAAAACTAAACTAATTTTTGCCTACTACTTGTTGTGTATAAATTCTATACATGATATACAAGGCTGCACAAAGGAATTCGGATACTTTTCCGACCACTGATGTAACTGGTGAAATTGGGTTTTCAAATGTGTTAAGCGTTTTCCAAATTGTTACTTAGATATCATATTTTACCTTAATAAACGGTAAAGTTTTGCTAAATTATTCTAGAAGCGTTAGAAAGTGTTTCATAATCTATGCTTGACGCATGCGTTTTTGTTCTTTTTTCAATGTAAAACAAAGGTGAAAAAATGCCTTTATTAAATTACATTTCTCAAGAAAATTCTAAGAAATAAAAACATACATTTACACATCCAATCTTCATGAATCCGAATTTTCTATAGTAGAAAAAATCATCTGTCGACTAATTGTCATCTATAGATCATTAGATCGTAGTTTCTTTAATTTTAATTCCACCAAGGAGGTTAAACAAAAACAAATTTAAGCTCCTCGCACATAACTAGAAAATCATTGCGCTATAATTAGAATAAATAAATTTAAAGAGGGAACGCTGATTTTCAACTAATTATTTCTTATAGATGGCGATTAAAACTTTTCACAAGGTCACTAAAAACGGAATGATTTAATACGAAAAATAAATTTTTTGTATTTTATTTCGAAATTTGAAAAATGTTACGATAAAATCATCCAAATGACGGTAGTTTTGTATAATTTTGTCAAAATCATTTCATTTTCATTTCAGCAGCTCCAAAATAAAATATTAAATCTTTAAAAGAACGCAATGATTTTTAGAAATGAAACAATGACAATGTGTGAATATATTTTACCTTGCATTGTAAATGATTTATTATTTGAAATTCAGTATTTAATAAAATTTATATTATAGATTTTCTAAACGTATAAAAAAATTAGATTAAAGAGAAAAAAGATTTCGCGCAATTTAAATGCAACACATCGAGTTGCTATGTCAGTTACTTATAGTTATAGCATTACAGTTGACGCTGGTCGTTAATTTGAACTGGTAGAGACGCAGAGAAAAATGTATTGCAAAAATTCCATTTTGAATTTAAAAGATGCTGAAGTGATATATAACATACTTCTTTAATTGCTACAAGATGTTAAATAAAAACCATAAAAACAGTAAAAAAGTTTTAATAAACTGTTCACATGTTTCGGCTTCACAGAATCCTTTATCAAAACAAATGAGAGTAGTCTGCAGTTCCACGATCTGCAACGATTTGAGATGCCATCATTTACGCTTTTCACATTCAATCTCAGATTATTAGTTTCAGATCGTTATTTTATTTTACTTTAATGCTTATTTCCATACTCATAACCATGGAGTAACTCAAGCCATAATGTTGTTAAGTTAAATGATGCTGTATAGTTACATATTGAATTTTTACATGTTACAATCTCTATGGTTTCTCTTATTATGGATGGATAGTACAGACTGGAGGAAAAAATTGCTTTCACTGAAATTTATTTGGATAGTTTCTTCTTAATATAATCTTGCCATGGCTGTGGTTTTTTTATTATACTTTATGTCAGCTATGTATTTCTTTTTTCTACAACTAAATTTCCTGCTAATCATGCCAATATAGTAATTATTTGATCCGTCGGTTTTAATAAATGGGTTTTTCAAAATGAATTGGGTCAATTTTAGTGCGAACGATATCCTTTAACTTCCGAAGGAGTGTGTGTGTGGGAGGGGGGGGGGGTGTTATTAAGCTGATATTGAACAGTTTAAGGCTATATTTTAACTTCTCAAAAAAAAAAAAAAAAAAAAAAGCTTGAAAAATATTGAAAGGTTTCGGAGTTGTTTTTTTAGACGTTTTATTATTGACAATATCCAGGATAAATTTATTAATATGTTGTACCTTAAAAACATTATTAAAAAAAATTCTACGAATATATAGTGAATGATTTTTGTTGTAATTTGTTATTTCTACGTTTTTCGGACGATATTTCTAATGAACATTTCAGTTCTTTTGTCTGCTGAATGGTTTTGGGTTCTTGTTTACTGATCATGAGATTACTTTATAATTCTGCTATATTTTCTTATCTGTTACTAAAGAAATAAAGGGTTTTTTTTTATTTTGTTTTGTTTTTCTGGGTTTTTTTAAGTGAGGAAGTAAATTGCGAATCACAAATCTCTAGTAATGTCGCAACTTTAAAAATAACTTTATATTTTCTGAGTTCAAATTAACGAACTAGTTTTAACATTAATATCAAGGTAATATTTTCGAGCCTTTCAAATTAGTTTGAATTAACCGGAAGTTCAAATTAACAGCGTCTGAATCATCGCGAATCCACTACATTATAGCGCGTATTCAAAAATTCTCGCATCTAATGTTTAAAATAAATAAGACTGTCACAGCATTAAGTATATTCCTTAAGTCGGGCTTAATTTAAAATGCGTATTACATTAGCCATATATTTTACCATGTGAACAAAATAATGAGGACGAGCAACCGTTTTTTGTGACGTTGACGATGTATAATAAAAATAAGCGGGGTACTATTTTAATTGATGTTGCACTCTATTAAACTGAAAAATTTTTCACCAAAATATGTTATTTAAAAAATTCAGTTTTATATTTATTTACTTTTTTTAAACTAAATATCTTCCCTCCAAAAGAAAAAAGAAAAAAAAGAAATAAGACAAAGAAAATAAGTGCTGAAAATCGTTTGCAATCAAACTGCTGTTTTTGTAAGGTCCCCCCCCCCCCCCACCCCTAAATTGCACCTTTTTACATTCAGTTTCAAATAGCTACACAAATATTGAACAACTTAAAATGGAAATGACACAAATATTTCTTCGTGATTTAAGTGTTTTCATGACTATGTCAAAAGAGGGAGATCTCGTGAGGTGTTATTTATATCGTGCACGAAAAAGCTTATTTTAATTAATTGTGCTTCCCTAGTATAAAAGAAGAATAAGTAGTAATAAAAAAACATGTGAAAACACATGTAAAGCTCAAAAGAGGAAGAAACCTATTTGTTTAAGGGCGTTCAGTTAGTACATTAATTTTGCGTGACAACAGAGTTTATTACAATAGTGGAATAAAGAGCAACAGATAAAATACAAAAATTTATGAATGCATCAAAAGTAGATACAGTGTCTCACAAAAGTGATGGGACACTTGTGCTTTATAAAAAGAAACTGCAATAAAATAAATAAACAAACATGTGCAAAAATTTTTTGGGTGTGTTTCATATTTAAAGTTAGTAACAATTATTACATAACATACATTTTGTCAAAATATTAAAATATTAATTTAGTAAAAATACAATTGTTCAGAACGGAGCAAAAAATGGCTCACATAAGTGATGGGACACTTACTTTTCCATCAAATATTTATCCACAAATTTTACTTTTTAAAAGGTTTTAATATTTTGTTGGATTTCCTTTTACTTTTAAAATATGATTTAATCTTTTTGGGATGGATTCGACTATTTTTTTTGTGATTTCTGGAGTGATTTTACCCCATTCTTCTTGAAGCACCGATTTTAGTTGTTGTTTTGAAGAAATGGTGTGTTTGCGAATTCTTGATTCAAATTCTTGCCAAATATTCTCTATGGGATTTAAGTCTGGATATTGTGGTGGTGTTTTTATTATTTCAGGACAGTTATATAGCAGCCAGAGTCTAACGTTCAGAGCAGTGTGCTTGGGGTCATTGTCCTGGTAGAATTTAAAATCGTTATGAAGGTTCAATTTTCGTGCTGAAGATTTCAAATTTTGCTTTAAAATATCAATATACTTGTACTGATCCATTATACTGTCAATAAAAACAAAATTACCAACTCCAGCGGACGACATACACCCCCATACCATAACTCCTCCTCCACCATGTTTTACTGTTGGTACCAAGTTCTGTTTGCGAAGTTCTTCCCTGGGTTTTCTCCACACCAAGATTCTACCGTCAGAACCAAATATATTAAATTTACTCTCATCAGCAAATATAACTTTATTCCAGTAATCAGAATTCTTATTTATGTTGGATTTTGCGAAAGCTAGTCTGAGTTTTCTATTCTTTTCACTTACGAAGAATTTTTTCCTGGCTACTCTACCGTGATATCCAGCAGATCGAATTACCCTTCTAATAGTTTCAGGATTAACAATTATTCCATATAATGCTTGTAAATCAGCAGCAACTTTTGAAGCACTAATTCTTGGATTTTTTTTAATATTTCGAACGATAATTCGCTTTATTCCATTGGATAGCTTTGATGGTCAGCCAGGTCTTCTTTTATCCTGAATCATATGATTCTTTTTATATCGTTTAATGATATTGAAAACTGTTGAACGACTCAAGTTAACTGTTTCAGCAGTTTTTCTAATAGATTTTCCACGTTCAATATGCAAATTAATAACTAATTTTCGAATTTCAGGCGAAGTTTCTTTTCGTTTAGCATTCATGATTACACAGAGCTAAAAAACACAAAAATTCCAAAACAAACTGGAGAGAAATACTGCAGACGATTTTATAAATTATTGCCAATTGCTTTTAAGTAAAAATAAAGCCCCAAAAAATATTTTTATTGCTTATTTCAGGCGATTTTTGTTGCATATATAATGGTGTCCCATCACTTATGTGAGCTATTTTTTGCTCCGTTCTAAACATTTGTATTTTTATTAAATTAATATTTTAATATTTTGACAAAATGTATGTTATGTAATAATCTTTACTAAATTTAAGTATGAAACACACCCACAAAAAAAATGTGTACATGTTTTTTTAATTTATTTGATTAGTTTCCTTTTGTAAAGCACAAGTGTCCCATCACTTATGTGAGACACTGTACATTTTCTTTAATCCTGTCACAACATTTAGCTGC
Organism: Maratus michaelseni; assembly: GCA_963931845.1. Lineage (NCBI taxonomy): Eukaryota > Metazoa > Arthropoda > Arachnida > Araneae > Salticidae > Maratus > Maratus michaelseni. The sequence continues at coordinate 356,940,765 of OZ007590.1, forward strand.
ATAGTATATGTTTATTTTAAAAACGAAACAAAGAAAACGCCTATGTTAGGTCTACCAGATAGTTTTGTCCGTTTAGGAAATGAAAGAAAACAATATATTTTTCATACCTTCAATGATATTTGTTGTAAAATGTAATTTCCGTCGTTACTTATGACCTCTTACCAAGCGTGACAGTAATTTATAAATACCATTTTTCAAAAATGTTTTTTCCTGAGAGGCGAAGAATTCAAATAGTGCCTGGCTGACTTTTGCTTCAGTTTTGAAGTTTTTCCCTTTCAAAAAATTTTGCAAGGAGAGAAACAAGTGATAATCGGAGAGTGAATCGGGAGCCAACACATCATTCTCTTAATAAGGCTCAGTTAAGGGGTTGGAGGGGAAGGTTTTCCGGACTCGCAGTATGGTCTTTTTCTACATATAACGATGTTTTCGTCAGTTATTCACTTTTCATGACCAGTTATCACCCGGTCCAATAAGTTCCTTTTTATTCCGAGCAACCAGAGATGGGCATATGACGACTCGAGGTCTGGATGCCTAGGTCTGGAGTGTATGTCTGGAGAGTATGATGACTAGGTCTGGAGAGTATGATGGTTGCAGCAAAATTTCCAAGACGAGTCGCCGAAGCAGCATGTGGTCTGACATTATCATGCTGCAGTATGATGTGCTTCCTAATTGAACATCGCCGGCCTCTTTTCTTTGGCTGCTTTGTTTAAATCATCCATTTGCTGACAGTGTCTCTCCAAATTGAGCTTTTCGTTAGGTTTCAAAAGCTCGTAATGTATTGGTACTTGGACGTCCCACCATTACACATCATTCTCTTAATCAGGCTCAGTTAAGGGGTTGAAGGGGAAGGTTTTCCGGACTCGCAGTATGGTCTTTTTCTACATATAACGATGTTTTCGTCAGTTATTCACTTTTCATCACCAGTTATCACCCGGTCCAATAAGTTCCTTTTTATTCCGAGCAACCAGAGATGGGCATATGACGACTCGATCATGTAAATTTTTCTCACTTAACTCACGAGGCATCCATCCGAAATGGTTTATTGAGCCAAATTAAGCTTTTCCACAATCTCCGATGTTGTCAAAGGATCTTGCTCTATCATGGTCATGACAATATCGTCATCCATAAAAAATGGCCGAACAGAGCGTGGCTTATATCTGAGATCGAAATCACCTGTTTCAAATTTTTCAAACCATCTCCTGCACATTCTATACAAAACTGCATCTCCACCAAAAACGTTCACTAAATTTTGACAGGCTTCTGTAGCATTTCTTCTTTGTTGAAAATCGTACAAAATAGTGTCGTAAATGAACTTTATCAGTAGTCATATTTACACGATCGCGTCTCACATAATGACATCAGACACTTTTGTTTCAGTTAATTTAGAAGAGCACATGTGTATAAACGCAATGCTTAAACAGAGATAGCCAAATATGTCTCAAATGAACACGTACATGCGTGTTGAAACTTGAAATAACATTGTCGGACATAACTTTCTGGTAGACCTGAGAAAGAATACGCTGTTTAAAAAAGAAGTAATTTTACTATTTTTAAGCTACATTTTTTTTTTCAATTTGAATGTGCAAATCACGTAAATTTCCCTCCCCTTTTTTTCACATACCATAATACATTTATGAGGAAAACCGATTTTTAAACGAAATAGATTAGGGTTGCAGAGCTGCCGTTCTTTGTAAAACATAATATTTTTTTAATATATGAGGGGTTTCTCTGGAGACTATTTTTTTCTACCACTATTTCCATATAATAATGATCGTAGCATATTTCTGCAACATGTGCAACAGAAGAGTAGAGAAAAATCACATAAAAGTTGCTGTTTAAAAATAGTGGTACCAATTAAAGGATCAGGGTCCATAAGCCGTGTGTTTGGCCCATGAAGTAAACCTTAATTCGATTATGTTATACTGACTTAATTATTGCACTTTTTAATATTAGAAGGCTTATCCTATACGATTTCAACAAAAGTTTTTGCATTTTGTTCGGATTTATATGACTTACAAAAGCTCAAAGTTCGTATTATTCGTAGCTTTTGATGAAAAATAGGCAATTTCTCCTAATTTTACCTCAATTATTTATATAAGGAGTGTGTGTGTGGGGGGGGGGGGGTGTTATTAAGCTGATATTGAACAGTTTAAGGCTATATTTTAACTTCTCAAAAAAAAAAAAAAAAAAAAAAAGCTTGAAAAATATTGAAAGGTTTCAGAGTTGTTTTTTTAGACGTTTTATTATTGACAATATCCAGGATAAATTTATTAATATGTTGTACCTTAAAAACATTATTAAAAAAAATTCTACGAATATATAGTGAATGATTTTTGTTGTAATTTGTTATTTCTACGTTTTTCGGACGATATTTCTAATGAACATTTCAGTTCTTTTGTCTGCTGAATGGTTTTGGGTTCTTGTTTACTGATCATGAGATTACTTTATAATTCTGCTATATTTTCTTATCTGTTACTAAAGAAATAAAGGGTTTTTTTAATTTTGTTTTGTTTTTCTGGGTTTTTTTAAGTGAGGAAGTAAATTGCGAATCACAAATCTCTAGTAATGTCGCAACTTTAAAAATAACTTTATATTTTCTGAGTTCAAATTAACGAACTAGTTGTAACATTAATATCAAGGTAATATTTCGAGCCTTTCAAATTAGTTTGAATTAACCGGAAGTTCAAATTAACAGCGTCTGAATCATTGCGAATCCACTACATTATAGCGCGTATTCAAAAATTCTCGCATCTAATGTTTAAAATAAATAAGACAATCGTGCAACACTTTCTTCTTTACATATATTATAAAATACATCAAAATGTACAATATATGTAAAAATAAAAGTGTTGCAAAGCTGTGCTCATAGTAAAATATTAAAAAATATATTAAAAATTGAGGTAAAATTATGAGAAATTGCGCATTTTTCCTTAAAACTTCGAATAATACGAACTTTGAGCTTGTGTAAGTCACATAAATCCAAACGAAATGCAAAAAATATTTTTGAAATCGTACAGGATATAACTTCTAATATTAAAAAGTGAAATAATTAAGTCAGTATAACAAAATCGAATGTTAGTCTTATTTCATGGGCCAAAAACACGGCTTATGAACCATGATCCTTTAAAAATGGTCACTAGTGATATATTAAAAAATGCTGTGCGTTACATCAGAGAACGACAACTCTGGTGTTGCTTTTACAAACAGTCATTTTACGCAATTTACTGCATTCTAACTGTAACCTCGAACGAAAATTTCAATCAAAAATAACAATTGAATATCCTTTGCTTTGAGTAGATATACATTAGTTTTATTTCTTTTTTAAAAAGAAAAAAATTAGTTCTCACAAAACTCCTTCAACTGGCGTTTCCTAAAATAGTTCGAAACGAGGAAAAGTTAGTCAAGAACAGAATGTTATATGCAGAAAAATATTTTGGCTCAGAGCCACTGAGCAATTATTACTAGTTAAGAGACATACTGTTATGGGAAAGGACACGACCGTAAGAAACTATTCGAGTTAAATTCAACATTTATTAAGATATACCACTACGTTTCACGCAGTATTTTAAAATGAAGCAAAAATATATATAATACTGATAGTTTTAAATACATTAGTATATAAAAAGACAATTTCACATTTGCTAACTAAATTATTTTAATGCGATTTCTTTGCATTTTTAAAAATATTTTTTGGTAAATAATAATATGATTGATATTTACCAAAAATAATGATAGTTTACTTTTTTTTTTTTTTTTTTTTTTTTTTTTTTTTTTTTTTTGTCGATAAATATATACAATAAGAGTTACTAAGAATGTAATGAATTACAATGCAAGCCATAAAATAAAAACTTTTATAGTTATGCACATTCAAATTATCACTTTGATGATCACATATTTTCTGAATGTTAACAAAAAATAACTATAAAATTTCCGGAAATTCTCAGATATGTAACCCGATAGTTCTTTATACTCACAACATTACAAAAACTGTACGCAATTAGTGTTATATAAATATAACCATAATTCTTGGAGATAAAAAGTCTTTTGGAAATGATTGTTCATGAAATGTTCTAAATGTAAATTTGTGAATTTTATTTTACTGCTAATGGTGACTTATGATAATTGTAGCTATTTTACTGTTTTTGATTGATGCCCAAGTCTTATAATTATATCGCGTAATAACTTTATTGTATTAAGCCAAGAAAAAGAAGTTGTTCTTTTTTTTTAACTAATTCTAATCACAATAAAACAACACATAAAATGTTTGACAGCATATATCAGGCGTTGAGAACCAGAGTGGACCAACCTCGCCAGCTGAGATTTCGAGAAAATTCTTTCCAAAATGTATACAAATTTTTGTCAAACTCTTTTAGCCCAGTTCTATCAGTGCCAGAGGAGGCCAGCTTCTTCAGCAATCATGTGGTGATTACGAAGGCAATGCCAGGGTAGACCCAGCCACTCTAGCGCTGGCAACTTGATGTCCAAGTTACATTGGACCATTTATTAAATTGGCTCGATCACTTGAAGTTTCGAAATTAATAAAATTCATTGTACAGTCAACAGACGACATGACATACAATGTTTTGACGTTTCAAACTCATTTTTTACAAAATTGTGGGATAGTCCAATCTGGTTCTCAACGCCTCCTATAACATCATTATCGTCGAAATCTAACGACTAAATAAGACAATATTTTCTATTAAATTTTAGTGGTAACGAAAAACTGTACAACTTGGAAGCTATATATTATATTCAAAGCATGATAAAGAAATTTAAGAGGTTTTATGAATGTAATATAATGTTTTAAATCAAGGTTCTAGTTGTGTCTGAACGGTAGAAAATGTCACCATGCCAATATAAAGAAATTTCCTTAGGCAAATCATATTCCGGTAGTCAATTAATTGGGAAAAGGCTTATAGAAGCTTTGCAACAATCTCCAGCAAAATTAAACAGGATAAATAAGAAAATTTTAAGTATGCTCTGTGTCTTCCGGAATATGGAAAAAGTCGAAGAAAAGAAACGTCTCCAAAAAGCTTTTCTCCCAAGAAAAAAAAAATCTATTGCAAAACTGATCAGCTATATAATTTAATTAAGAAAAAAATCCATTTGTCGATTAATCATATTAGAGTTCTATAATTTTTGCCATAAATAACAAAATCTACAAAAACCACTAAGAAATTTAAGCAGCGGTTTTAGCATTGAACTTAAATAATTAAATACAATAAAATTAAACGCATTCTGCTCGATTGGGTAAACGTACAACCTTTTTTTTTTTTTTTTTTTTTTTTTTTGCACGCTGTAGAAAATTTAGAGTAGAAATATTTTAAATATATATTTATATTAAAATATAAATGCAGTTTCAGTCTTTCAACGATATTTGCGCAAGGATTGCACCAAATAGTATTCAGAAATTTATAATGACTACACATTGGATCTCAAAATGCATAGACGGAAAGAAATCTTAAAATTCCTCAATGTTACCGCGCCTTCGTAGAAATTTCTTTCAAAACTAACTCCGGAAAATCAATTTTCAATGTACTAATGTTCACGCATTTTATTTATTTTTTTGTATCGCCTAAAGTTATATCTTTACACTTTGACGTCGAAACGTTATATTGTTATAGATTTATTAAAAGTTTTTTTTTTTTAACACAATCTACGAGCATATATGAATATGGATGAATGAGCAATCATAGATTCCGAATAGAAAAATGTAAAACTATCATTTTAAATTTGATCCTAAGTATTTTTGCTAAAAATGAAGTTTAGAACATAACGGAATTTCTGAAACATTTCATAAACAGAAAAGTGAAAACCGATGCGATTCATGTAGTTATATTTTGAAACATTAAAAGTATCTTTATTTTATTTACTTCTTAAGTATCTTACTCTAATTTACTTCTAAAGAGCAGCAAGTTTATTTATTCATTGTGTGTCGTCAACACCAAACAGTCCAGAAGTAAAAATACTTTGAATTATTTATTTCCGTCAAACATTTTCAGTCAGTGAAAAAGCAGCCTCTCACGTACACACATCTAATCAACAAAATTTAAATGCATTAACACGTCAGAATCAAGAAAACCGTCAGCTATCCACTAAGGAAAATATTACACAGGTCAACACAAATCTGGGGTTTGTAGAATAGCACTTTTTTCTTAGTAAATGAGTCACGCTGATCACAAATATGACATTAGTTTTTTGCTATCACCCACAGTTTTTTCACAAAACAAAAAATAAGAGGGTGCCTCTTAATAAAAATAACGTGTAATATTTATTAAATAAAATACATTCTTAATAAAAAAATATTTAATTTCTTAGTAAAATGGCATTAATGAATGTTAAAATACAATACTGCACTAAAGGATGTGAAATATAAATATCGATGGCGCCACTTTATGCATTAATATTTACCTGAGAAGGCGCAATTTTCTCTCGCGCATTTGTAGCGAGAACATACGTTTATTTTGTTTGTTTATTTATACCTTACGTTTGTTTTGTCAGTTTCTTATAGCAATATGGCATCAAGAGTTTGTATAAATCCAGAATCAAAAAATGTGATTCGGCACTCTTGAAGTCCTCTTGCCTTCCCTGCACTTTAAATTACGTTTAATGAGACAATTTGTAAAAGCCTTAGATAAAACGGAGGATAGTTTTCGATATTTAAATGAAGTTTTTGTACATTTATCGGAAGGTAAAATCAAAGAAAATGTGTTCGTTGGCCCAGATATAAGACGGTTAATGAAGGACGAAAATTTTGAGAAAAAAATTAAATCAGTCGAGAAAGATGCATGGGTTAGTTTCAAAGATGTTACTCAGAAATTTTTAGGAAATTACTAAGATATCCTAACTATGCAACGATCGTTGAAAAAATGCTTCAAAACTTTCAAAAACTAGGTTGTAACATGTGTTTAAATATGCATTTCTGCACCTCCATCTTCAATATTTTCCTGAAAATCTTGGTGAAATGAGTGAAGAACAAGGTGAGAGATTTCACCAGGACATAAAATGCCTGGAAAAACGCTATCAAGGACACTGGAATGTAAATATGTTGGCAGATTACTGCTGGGGGCTAAAAAGAGACACTAAACCAGCTTCAAAATCTAAAGGACACAAGCGTTCTTTTGATGATAAAGAAAAGTAATTTTACTGTATATACTAGACTTCAATTTCTTATAAAACATGTACACACATTTATATATGTATACATTTTATTTATTTATCTGATTTTTTTGTACATTTTTAAATGAATGTTGTGTAAATTGTATATTCTCAAATTCCAAATTCTTAGTTTCTTAATTGTAAAAAATCTTGACGTGATACATAAAAATGGATATTATTTTTGAAATAAGCATAACAGATTTGTTACAAATTACATAAATTCATGAAAACCTCAGACAAAAAGTTAAATTTTGTAGGCCTGTGTTATCAATCCCAATTATCCATAGCAATTAAGTGCGAAAAAGCAGCCATGAAAAAATTTCCAATGATGGTTATTTTGTTAATCGCTTTTCATTCAGCAGTTGCGTTGATTATTGGGTTGATTATTGACGGCCAATTATCTACACTTGGGATATAGGGGGGACTGCCCTTCGTGGGGGTCTTTCTAAGGGAACCTAACCCGTATTTACGCATGGATAAATCCACGGCTCGAAGAAAACCACGAAAACTCCGAACGATTAGGCCGACGGGCCATTCAGCAGTTGCAAATAGAAATATATATATTTGAACATTAAATGTTGAATGTTGTATTTTCAGATTTCTTGGCATGCAATTTGGAAATATGATAGCGATCAATACGCACGATATTCAGAAGTATTTGTAGAGCATATGTAATTCAAAGACTTATATCTCCAAAAAATGTTTGTTTACAATTTAACAGTAAATTCTGCCTAAGGCGGACTCTGTTTAAGCCGGAAATTCGTCTAACGCGGGGAGATTTTCAATCCAAGCGAATCCATAGAAAATAACATTAATTCATGCTACATAAACTAGAAATCTGCCTAACTTGGAAATAGAAAAGTTTTTAAGGTCTCACCAAAACCAAATCTTTGCATAAGACGAGAAAAAGGATATTTTAAAATTGGAAAACATGCGGTATATGAAACTTTAAAACTGATAAATACGTCCAATATTCACTGTCGAATATTTTAATTAAATTTCGTAATATATTAAAACAACTAGCTCAAAAGAGCAAAACTTTTAAGAACTGATTTCTTATTCCATTTTTTTTCCATTTGCATGTGCATAGAAAAATTACTAGTAAAATGCACATTTAAGAAATATATATTTTTTACTTTAGTCCCTTTTTGATAAATAAACGCTATATGGCTAAAAATTTACTTCTAATTCCTCTTAGATTTTTAAAATGTTTGTTTTAGAATATAAGAAAATCTTATGCACTTATTTTAATTCACAGAATTGGTCATAACGTATAAAATTTTATTAATTAGAAAAGTTTTTGAGACTGACATCCTTTTAAATAATAACTCAAAGCACAGATTATTTTTAGTGTAAAGTTTATTTATGAAAAGGTCTTATTAATAAAAATGTAAGTATTTCTGTTAAAAGTTATGTAAAATTGCTTTAAAATAACTTTTTAATACCTTTAAACGTAGGGGTATTCGGCCGTCTGAATATTCGAGATTAGGTTTACATGTGTGCCAAATATTCGGTATTTGTCTAAAATTACTATTAAGTGTATCCCTGTTTTATATAACTGTATAGTAATGACACTGCCAGCAAGATACGTTTTATGAGTTAATGTTTGATTTAAGAATAATATTCTAATTTGTGAAATGCATATTAAATTTTAGTAAAAGGGAAAGGTGTACTGAATGAAAGTCAAATAAAGATGTTTTAAAGCAGAAAAATTACTTAATAAAATGTATCTGTTTGTGGTACTTATTTGATTCCATTTATTAAGTTTAGGGTTCATAATATGTTTATTTAATGTGGGAGGAAAATCATAAGTTGGCAGCTATGGGAAAATTAGAATATGTTTCAATATGTGCAGAATAATTTTTTGAGTAAAAAGCGCAGCCAATATCAATTGTATGTGGCATACGAGTTTCAATGTTTACGTTAAAAACATAATTTAGAAAGCTTTATTACTTTCGTTTTGTCTGGTTTCTTACTATATCTTAAAATATTGCGCATTTAAATTTGCATTGTATACAGCCTGTATACTCACGAAATTTCTTATTTATGCATGCATTTCTTTTATAAACAATTATACTTGATATTATTTTTATAATCAAACACTTCAAGATCTTTTAAGATTTGTTTAATCTTATAAAAACGCAACTGTCTGAAAGTTTAAAGCATCAGTACCTTCCATCCATGAAATTATTCTGGCGATACTAAGGGATGGGGATGTGTGAAAAAAAGCATTTTCATTTTATCTGAATGTACCACTGAATTATTCTGGGAACAGAGAAACCTTTTTAATGTGTGTTTAAAATAAATTTGTTTCAAAAGCTCTTAAAATTTTAAAGTTTCTTTCTTTTAACGCAAAATTTACTCTTTTTGCATCAAATGCAGTTATTTCATTTTTCAAAAATACCTTATCTTCGTAAAACAGATTAAAATAATCCGAAAGCAATTTTTTCTGTCTGTATATACTTCTCTAGATACATAGAAAAGTTCCTATATATATATAACTTTAAGAACGGCACTCCATTTTCGCAGCGTTAAAAATCAGTAACCGAAGTCGCCGCCGTGTCAACTCATCTCTAATTTACTCATTTTAAAAGTACATGCAAGGCAATAAAATGATAATGGGAAAGAATCTTGCCCTTTTTCTCCTCCTAACCTAATTCCTCATCCTTCTCCTAACCTATTAAAACATTAGTTTCGATAAACCGGATCGATGGCACTGAGAGAATTCCTCAATCCCGTTTATAGCACTCTAACCAATATTCTACCGGCGTCGGGAGTGCTTCTCCTCCTTGCTTTGCCCTTTAAGTCCTTCACAAGTCCTTGCTGGTTTTCTAACTTTGCCCTTCTTCACAATTTCCTCCGCTCTCAACCATTTACATCTCGTCTCCTTTTTCCACCACGAATCAATACAAGGAGATGCGAGGCTCAATTCCATCCTCTCCCGTTTAAACATTTTTTTCTAAAAAAAAAAAAAAAAAAACTTCGTCGTAGTAAAAATCTCTTATTACAGGGCTTTCCAAACTCTGGTACGCGAGCCTTCAGGTACTGCTTATGCGAAAGCCGTAAAAAAATTATATATACGTGTGTAATTGAAACAGCATTGTTTTCAAAATTTCTCAACGGCATTACCCTTTATTTAAATAATCGTGTCCTTTTGCCTTCTGGCATGTTTGGCAAATATATAATAAGATACATAATCATAAGTAGCGCATAGTTTCCCCCCCCCCCTCAAAAAATTATATAATTTTGAACATATTACAAAACTTACTCAAAAAGTAACCAAAAAAAGTTGTATAGAAGGTCTGAGCTAAACTACCATTGAAAAAATTAAATAAAATCGCGCCTAACTTTTCCGATAATTAACTTATTTTAAATACATTTATTTTTATAATTATACATTTTTTTTCTGACATTTTGATAAATGGATTTTGTATTTAATTACAATCATGACATTGCTCTTTATCTGAATGTCAATAAGACAAGGAAAAGTATTAATTTAGATAGGGTGAAACCCCCAGTTATTGACACCTAACCAGTAACTGGCACTTCAGCAGATATCTAACTCAAATAAGCATTTTCTTGAAACATTCTGCAGAGTAATGTCATCTATTGGTTACTTATTTGTCTTAACTGTTATTTTTCAGCTATTGGTTTTTCAAAAAAGGGATAGTGTCAGTTACTGCACTGCAAAAAATAATTGTTGATTTTACAGTATAAAACTGGCACCCCAGCTGCCAGTATTATACCGTAAAATTAACAGTATTAAACCGTAAAATAAGCAGTAATACGTTGCCGCGCAAGCAGTAATACGCTACCGCGCATTATACTGTAAAATCGACAATTATTTTTTGCAGTGTGGAGATATTGAGCATATTTATGAAATAAATTATTTTTTAGTAATAAAAATTATAATTTTTTCAAACTTTTGTCAACAATAATTTTTTAATGTGTCAATTACTGCGGGTTTCACCCTATACAATAATCACATAATTTTAAATGTTAGAGTTGCCTTTAATACCAGTAGTTCGGCGAAAATTTGAATTTCGATTTAGTGGTAAAAGAATCTAAAGGTTTGGGAACTCCTGCTTTATAATATTTTCATTTCTACTTCTTGCACCACCAGTTTAAAACAAACGACTCAGCAAAAACCTTAAATTTTCAAATTTTTGCAAAGCACTGCTTAACAGGAAAGTAGACAATTTCATAGGTAGTCCTTAATATCATAACGAGAGCGATTGACTTGGTATACAGCATGTTTTGAATGCAGTATATACAAAGACATCCCTACTCCCCCCAGGGCTAAGAAAAAGTATATCATCACCCATACAAACAAAAAAGTCAGTTTATACTCACATTACAATTTTATTGATAAAATTACCAATTTTTTTTAATTGACATTAAGTAAAGCTACTTTAGAAGTACGGTTCAGGTTGTTTATTTTTTGGGTGAGAATTGGAATAAAAAATATAATTAGGAGTTACTGACTTTTCAGCCTGCAAGGACAAAAATAAAAATTCACTATGCATTAAAAAAGTAGCGTTTGAACATGCATTTTTATCATAACATTGAGAAGTTTGTGCAAATGAAATAACAGGATCTTTCAACTTAGTATAAACGGGGAGAGAAGAGGGGGGGGGGGGAATCAGAAAATTAATTTGTTGCAGCTGTAGTTAAATTTTCATGAATGATGTGCATGTTTTCTGTGAAACATAGCGTCATTTTTATCGGTCAAAACTTTTTAAACACTTCATCTCTGATTAGAGATGCACATTTAAAAATTGGAAATGCTTGGATATAAAATCATCTTGCTCTTGCTACAAGATTCCGTTTTAGCTAAAAATCCATTTCGTTTGCCAAAAGCGAAAAGCTCTAAACCATTAAGTGAAACATTTTAATTTGGAAAATAACAGAAAAAAAAGTATTTTTCATTATCCCAGCCACTTTTAATATAAAGTTAAATCTGGTTGCGAAACCATTAAACTGACATCTTCCGTATTATTTCCATGTTTCAAAGTAGAACGCAGAGAAACTGGATTTTGAAATAGACAAGAACAAGCGCGAGAGAGCGGCTCCATACTAACTCTGCCGCAAACCATCGTATAAAATGTGACCGGTACCAATCAATCGATTCCTAAAAAATACTACTAATTCATGCTATACTGAATTTTTTTAAGTGGGTCGTCTGCATATAGAAATCGTAATAAACTTTTAAATTTTCAACACTAACATCTAATTTTGATAACACATCTGAAATCTTTGGTAAATTTTACCTTCGGTTATGAAACGGGAAGTCATTCAGTCAAGAATTGTGAAGTTTTGATAAACTTCTAATGATAAATTCATTTTTAATCATTGCAAAACAGATAGCAATGCGAATAGTTACCCTCTGACCGATTATCCCGCGATTTCCACGGGCAAGACATTTGTAGAAAAAAATTATGTAATTTATAATTTTTGAAGCAATTTTGTATTAAAAATTCCACAGTCAAAGATTGAAGATGAAGATGATAAATTTATTAAATTTTTCATATACAGGTTGATTTGAAATATGTAATAATATATGAGATAAAGGTCGATTACATATTGGTCGAAAGGATTTTGAAAAAAAAATTTAGCAGTCAGAGGGTTAAACGCAACTCAAACTACTTGGCAGAATGAGCTACAATTTTGAATTCGTATATTAGATGCTTTTGGAGATAGATTTGTTAACCTACATAATTTCAAAACCACTGGAACGAATGACTTTCCGTTTGGTATCCTAAAGTAAAATTTATCCAAAACTCCAAATATGATGCCAAAATCAGGTTTTGGTACAGTTTCTATATGTAGGCGATCCCTAAGCAAATTTTAAATACAGCATTAATTAGTAGACGTTATTACTAATCTATTGATAGCAGTCACATTTTTATATGATTATTTGGGGCAGAGTTAGTATGGTTTTTTTTTTTTTTTTTTTTTTTTTACGATTGTGCATAGGTCAAAGCTTATAAATTATTCGGATTAAAAAATTGAATAAGCATGTAGGTTTTGACAATCTTTTGGGCGCAATAAACTCTTGGATAAGTCTAAATTTACCACTGTAATGGCAATGTAAATGAAATTGCATTAACGTATATGAATTTGATAATTAAAAGAAATATTAAGGTAACGTCCCCAGTAGTGGACATTGCGCTAGTGGTGAATACTTTAAAAATTTTAAAATAAGATAGTGAATTCGGTTATTCGGTTCAAATTTTTAAAACTTTAAACTATCACTATCAGTGACATTATAGCGAATACGCCAAATAACGAACTTTTCATTATTTCTTTACTGGCGTATAATAGAATCCGCCAAAATTTATATATATATATATATATATATATATATATATATATATATATATATATATATATATATATATATATATATATATATATATATAACAAATATACCCACATAAGAATATTCCTTTTTTTTTTTTCAAAGATTTTTGTATATGTGCTTATGGAGACTTTTGTAAGCAGTTTGTGAATACGAACATAAGTAAGAAACTGAAACAAGCTGTCATGTTCAAATCTGTGCTTGATTTTAATACAACTACTAGTCCTTAAACAAAAGCCATCTATTTTTTATTTTATACATGTGTATTATCCTTCATATTAATCTTGTTTGTAATTGCGATTTTCATTATCTTAAAGATGACGGTCAAAATGGATGTATATCTTACCTTTTGAAAGCTTGTGTAAGTTGCTTAAATTCCACAATTAGTTAATATAATGAAAATTTAATTGGAAAATTCTTAAACTAAAAAAAGTATATATGGGTTCGTGAAATCGCATCAGTGTACTTTTATTCCTTGAATTATGTATGTTTAAATCATATGGATATGGTTGGTGCGTTACATTATCAGTTCCAATTGAATACGCGAAAGGAACGAGTTATGTAACAAAAATATATATATTTTTTAATGAAAATGATTTTTTTTTTTTTTGGGGGGGGGGGTGCGGTTAGCATGTTTAAAATATTAATATAGGTAATATACTAAACTCTTTCAGAAAAACTTAACATTTAATTCTTTAAAAATATTTAGATTAAATATACAGTCTAATATCTTAGTACTTAAGTTTTACCATTGGAGACTCACCCACAAAATAAAACAATGAAAAAAATGGGGCATAAAACCTACCAGTCGTGTCTTCAAATATATAATTTTTAAAAAACTGCTTTACTGATATGTTTTTTTTTACATTTATTTAGCGCCACAATACCTAAGTTTAATAAATATATTCTTAAAATGAAAGCTTACTCTACAAGTTGAAAATTTTCCTGGAGTCAAATTCAACACTGGGCACCTTTTCACTCTGAAAATTTTCAACGTAGTCTGCAGATGAGCAACAAAAAGCGTAGTCTGAAACCAAATCTAAAGATAAGTTGGATGTTTAATATTTTCGATAAATAAAAAAGATTGAAAGCCTCCGCAATCAATAGCAAACCTAATCGTTGACATAACTTTTTTTTTTTTTTTTTTTTTACATAGAATCCCGCATTCGAATAACCATCTCTAATGATGCTTGTTGAATTTCAACATAAAGCAAGTGCCACAAAAAATAATTATCATAATTAGAAATTAAAATTTTAATTGAATAAGTAAAAAAAAAGCTTATGGGGCATTCTTAAGCATTTCAAGCAAAGAATTAAGAAGTTATACAATTTAAATTTTTGTATTTGACCCCACATGCACAGAGAAACCACATTTATAGAATTTGGTGTTAATTCATGTTTTATTAATTTTTATTTAATTATTTATATTTGATTTTTTTTTAAAGAGGACATTCAATGTAGTTGGAAGAAAGAGCACATTTGGTTTCTAGTAGTTTCAGATTTATGACACTTTAATTTGTAAAGTTGAGCATACATGCTTATGTGTTGTGTTTTAATTTAGAGAATTAAATTTGATGAAAGAAACCTCCAAAATATACGATAAAAAAAATGAAACTCTTAAAATAAATCAAAGTGAAGAAATAAAAGTTTTTTCCAATGATATTGTTTTCATGTACATGAAATCTAACGTGCGTCGCTCCCCAGATTTTCGCACAGGTGTGTTTGGAAAAATTCAGTCGCACTCTTACCAAAATCTAAATATGCTTATTTTTACGAAGGAAAAAAAAAATCCCAAGTAGAGACTTATTCGAGGCAATTTTTTCTACTCCAAAACATTGAGCGGACTTGTACGACTGGAAAAAAACTGATAGAAGAAAGTATTTTCTAAAGGCGTATATATACGCCCGTGGCAGTTAAAGAGTTAAAAGAATTGCATGAAATAAATTTGGCGATAAACACAATAGCTATTTCGATCATTTGGAGTTTCGTAATAATTTAATTATAATATTTTCTATTCGCGTCAATAATCAATCACGGGAAGAACACATTGCCTATAAGACGAAACCTCTGGAACTCTGCTACATCTTGGGATAATGATTTGCTACATGGCGCTTTATTAAGATCTAGCAATCCAGGATATTTTTCTGTAACTTTAGCGATCTTGTTGGAAGTACTACAGTTTGCCTCAAAAGTTAATATAAGAATACTTTACTTCCTAATTGTTTTTTTTTTTCCTTGGGTATGTTTTTACGATATGGTAAAAAAGATACACCTTTAAAAACGGCTTAACTAATTTGTAATAAACTATGCAATTTATACCTTTATTTTCATTATCAACGTCTGATGTTTATACTAATGTATATTTTGTTGAAAACAGAGTAATGGAAGTAAGGGGGTATTTGATAGATGTTTAAAGATATTTTAATTTGGTAACAAGTTTTATAGTTTGGAAGAGGAGTGGGGCGATTTACAGCAGTCTAAAAACATTTTTTTTAAATCCCCCCTACATAAGACTATATATCTATATCTATATATTTCTTTTTACATGTGTCAAAATTAATACAGTCATTTAGGCATTTATATTTACTAATATAATATCGCTATGAATAATTTAAAACTTTTAATTCTTGGAAGAAGATAAATTTGTGTAAAAAAATTTTTGCTCTCCGTTTGGAAAAGGAAATTATCTGAAAACACTTAAGCAGCATATATAAGTAAGCGCATGCTCCTCGCTTTATCAATCGATCAAGAACTATGCAGCTCAAATGATCTTAACTTTAAAACTGAACGAACGTCAAACTGATTCTTTGATTTTTTTTTTCCTTTTCACAAATGTGTTTAATTTTCGACATGCTTTTAGTGAAAATTCATTCAAATTTGTTTAGCACTTTCATCTTGAATATATCTTTGCTTGCAGGTTAAACTAACTTAGCAGTTTTACCTGGATGGCTTTGATATTAGCTTTAAACTTTACATGTAAATGGTCCACTCTTCCCATTCACGCGCATCATAAAGATGAGCTCTTGAAAAGAGGCGATCTGGTTAATAAAATTGATACATTCACGCATTCAACAATAGAAAGAAATAATTAAAAGTATAAGACAAATTGTATAAAAAAGCTCTATTTTTGAAGAAAGTAACATAATAAGACGAAATTTTGTACCAGGAATGTCCGCTATCTGCTGGTCTAAGTGCTATAATGATTTCAGCTCGGCGCAGAATTTAAAATAATTTTTTTTAAATACAATTTTCATGTAGTTTCATCAAATGTTAGAATAGTAAACTATTGCGGGAATGAAAGATCCGGAAAGTCATTGCTTCATGAAATTTTTTTTTAAAAAAATCTGAAAATTTACACCGATATTTTGAGGAGCATATTACAATCTCGTAATTACTCGGATAATCGAACTTAAAAACAGAAATTAAGTAACGTATGCTTGTACATTTGGTACAATCTACGTTTGGCCCCATATTACGGACTTGCACCTTCCATTTTAAGAAAAACCACGAATGCTTTACATATCTAGATTAGATCAACACAATATTATAAGACTAGTCATAACGTTCTGGCGGATATCTTCAATAATTTTAAAATAATTCTAATTTTACGCATTTTTATCTGGTTGTATACCATGTTATTTTCCAATGCTTTTGTATAACAACTATTATTTTCATTAACATAATATAACTGTAACCCAAGGGAAAAAAAGGGGGTTGGACACCGCAGTTTTATACAATCACTAAACTTGAATTATATATGTTTCACTCGAAATGCAACAAATTTATAAACCAAAAGCAATCAACACATTTAAGGTATGTCAGTAAAGATGAAAATTAGCTGAAAAGTGGCATTAAAATGAAACGAAAAGAAAATACAAAATTAAATATCGTTTTACTCAGCCGTGCTAACTGGAAAAAAAAACTTCTTGCTGAAGGACTTGAAAAAAAAGTACTAAATACATTTCAAGGGGTCAGATATTGTTATAAGATATTTATTACACGATCAGAGAAAGTATGACAGGGGAAATAAGGATAAATAAATATTTATTCTTAACGCCTTTATTTTATTTTTATTCTATTTTATTTTATTTTATTTATTTATTTTTATTTTTATTCTTTTTTTAGGTGGGGGGGGGAGGCCTGCTACATAAAAATGTATCAAAATAGAGTACGAAACTTAATACTCTAAGAAATGTTACAAATTTATAATATATATTTTTATAATTATACATTTATTTTACGCTTCCCATATGTATATCAAACCATTTTCAAATCTATTATATACGATATTTCCTTATATATCTTATTTCTTTTTCTTTAAACAAAACTTTGTGTTTCTTTTACCGATAATTTTAGAAATGCTGCTTTTATTCACAGGTGGGCTTTTAATATGAAGACTAATTTAAATTTTGTACAACGCTTCTTAGACTGTGCCCCTATACTGTGTTTCTTTCTTGAATATAAATTTAGATAAGACAGATTTTAATTTATTACTTAAAAACAGAGAACATGGGAACATTGGACAACTTAAAATTGTGTAAATCACATCTACCTTTTACGACATTCACTAAAAGAAAAATCAATAATAGAGAATGTTTTCTTAACTATTAGAAATTTAAATTTAAACAAAAATTACATAAGTGCTGTTTTTCTACTTAATTAATACAGGAGGTACTACAGACAAATTTAATATGGGATATAAGTACATTATATTCATAAATAAGACAATTATATATATAAACTATGACTGTATTTCATTGGATTTATTACATAAAAGCAAGCCATGACAAGCAAAAGTATCCCAAAGTTTTCTAATTAGTTTCTGATGATTCAATGTCGAAAATTGTTTTTTTAAACTCACCTTTGAGGAAGTGGTATTTAAAATGCAGGAATTCTTTTTTCAGAATTATTTTTAATTCCGGAATATTAGAGATACTGCAAAGAAAACCTAACTTCCTGATGGAAATAACCTCTTTAAATTCAAATACATAATTATTTTAAAGTAAAAAAATTTCAACTTCCGACTAACAGTGTCAATCCCCTAACTCCTACTAAATTAACAAAAATAGTATCACAGTAGTGAATTATATCTATTATTCGAAATGAAAATTAACTCAATTCGGCCTTTACATAACTCAGCCATTTTTTTTCAACTATTTCATAAAATTTAATTTGAATAATCACAAATACTGCTAATATAGATCTTGGCCATCTAGATTTTGTTTGAGATTTGTTCGTTTTTTTCATGAGTTAAATTGCTTGATAAATATTGATTTTTTTTTTTTAAGTGGTTGATAATGAGTACATTATAGACAGAGAGAGAAAATGTGTATACAAGAATAAATTTAATCTGCACTCAGTTTTATAGATATACTGAATTTTATTAATGTAACTGGTACAAAATGATTCCGTATTATTGCGATACATTGCAAAAGAATGACTTGACAGGTTGTTTAATTTGAATCGATGATCCTTTCCATTGAATTGATGCTTCATCTCATCTTTCGAAATGTGTTAAAGTTTTCCCAAGAAAAACAAGAAGAAATTAGTTGTTTCCAAATTCAAACAATGAATCACAATAAATATTAAATACTTTTATAAAACTTTCTCTTCTTATAAAAATGATTAACCCCTTGGGGACGAGCGACACGTATACGTGACGCATAAGATGCTTATTCTTACCAGTTATTTTTTATTGTAATCTTTGCCTTATGTAATCCTAGCATTTCTGCGAATCAATTAGGCGAAAATTTCTGTTTTGAAAAACCGGTGGTAAAAGATTAAAAATTTTGTAAAGGACGCTCGTCGCGAAGGGGTTAAATTGTTTCTGGAAGCACACACAGTAATAATTTCATAATGATTAAAAGCAATTTAAAAAAAAATTAAATTTTAAAACAGTGAATCATAAAAGAAAACATCCTGCAAAATAGAAAAACTCATTCGTAGTGAAGGAAAAATAACTGACTGAATAAAGATGTACAAAAGCCACAAAAATACTGAATTCACTCAGACCATCAAACATTAGAAATTCACTTAATATTTTTAGGTCTCATTTTTCCCTCTCATAGATTTTAAGTATAAAAATATATCTTATACAGTTTAAAAGACAATAAAAACATACATTAGAAAAAAAAATCCATTTTATTTGAACAGTAAAATGGTGTTTATCATCAGTTTTAAATATTAAACCAAACACAAATTACAAATAAAGAGAACGATAAAATCCTGATTCACCTAAAGAAATTCAAAATTACACAAAACATACTAAAGATAATGTATTGTACCATAAATATTCGCATAATTTTCGTTTTGCCATAATTTTTGCATCATTACTCAACAGAAAATCTGCTAGAAAAACAAAAGTTTTACGAATTTTCTTCTACAAGGGGGACTCTTAAGGCGCTTGAAACATGTTTCAAGACCCTTAAAAGTAAATCCTATAAAATAAATATTTAATTTAGTTGAATGCACATTGGTATATAGCGTTTTATTAGTAAGTATACAATATATGCAAGTAACGTTTTATTGGTGGGTGCAATAATTGCAAAATAGAATCCCTTTTAAAAAGACGCACACAATGTATAAGATAAAAACTTAAATTAATAGCCTTTAGTTAACTTTATATATATATATATATATATATATATATATATATATATATATATATATATATATATATATATATATATATATATATATATATAAAATATCTATGAATTTCAAAAAACATATCAAGTTCTATTATCATTCTACTTAAATCTCCAAAGAGATAATTAATGATATTGTGTATACAGAATACCATATATATATACATTGAATATAGATGAGTTTCGTAATTACCACATTTTCCTTTAAACAAGTTTTTTCTCATGTGTGACAGGGTATTAAATCTATTTAAGTTATCAAAAAATAGATCAAAAACGGACCTTCAAGTTAATATTGGTGTCAGTTTTAACATTACATTTATTCTTCAAATGCATTGCTTTGAATGACACCCTTTTAATAACATTCATTTTATACTCCTAATAATTATGGGTAATTCGTTCAGTTAATTTAAGAAAACTTTAACAAAACGTTTGACTTTTTTTTCTACACATTGAAATCTAGTATTTTTGTTACTCCGGTTACTTCAATGTTCTTATTAATACTCTTTTTTATTTGCCATTTTTCTGTTAAATTTTGTTAAAATTTACATTTTTAAGAAATTGGAAATGCTATAAAAATTAGTTTCTTTGAAAAATGCATGTAAAGTCAATTTTCAATTATATACTTAACTATATTATAGTGCTGGTTCAATTTTTATTTACTAAGACAAACTATTGTTTCATTCAATTCTTATAATCATTTTTACTCGACATAATTATTGTGTGACTCTTGTAATTATAAAAATATTAATTCAAATATTTACATATAGAATTAAAATGTCTTGGAAGACACTAATAAATATAATTTAATACAAAGCATTACTCTCGAACGTAAAACAGATACTTAATATAGAATTAGTATTGAAAAAATATGTTCTTAAATAGCAGAGCTATCCTAACAAATATTGGGCAAGTTAAAAATTAAAATCAAATCATCTAAAAAAGTAACAATAAAAATATAGCAATAAATGAGTAGTAACTGGAATTATTTGACATTTAGGGCACAATGACATACCACCACCTTCTCTTTTGAAAGTTACATTTCTGTGCGATAGGGTAAATAATCTATTTTAAATTATCCAAAAATAGACCTATAAAAACCTTCATGTTGCTGTTAGTGTCATGTTTTTCGTTACATTAAATCTTAAAATGTAACCATTTAAATGACACCTATAATATATCATACACTCTCAAAGTATCAGATTAAATTAGAGACACTCTGAAAACAAACTCTTAAACATTAAATAAGCTTATTAACAAAAAAAATATATATATCAATTCACTGGTTGTAGAAATTACAAATACATTTAACTTAAATATAAATGATAATTAATTAAAAAATTGTAAGCGTAAAACAAAAATCAAGCAAAAGTATGGAAAAGTTAATGAAAAGAAACAAATTAAGCTTAGAGTAATAATACAATAAATGCATTTCTTATTAAATTTTTACTTTGTTTGATAGGGAAAAAAATCTATTTTAGTTTTTTCAAAAATAGACCAATTAACGCCTTCATATTTTTATTGGTGCCACTTTTATATTTACATTTAAACTTAAAATGTAATGGTGTAAATGGCACCTATAGATTCAATAAATCTAATTGTTAACACATCTGTTTTAATAAATGATTATGAAAAAATAAAAACATTTGAAATATAAAAATAAATACATATACGATAAAAACTAGTCGTTGGAGGCCACCGTAATGCTTACCCATCATGGATATGCATAATGTAAAATATTAAAATAAAAATGTGTAAACTACTTATAAAGTGCATTGCAATACAAATAAAATCGTGGCTTGATAACGTCACAAACTTTAAAGGCTCCATTACTGAATTGCTTGAAAGAAACATCCTTATAACTCCAAAATAATAATCCTATTAACTAGCGGTTTATTGCATCTGATTAAGCGTCAAATTTCCAATTAAAATACATCTTTGAAGTGAAATTTGGATGAAATACAGGGTCATGAAAAATCGAAGAGTGTGGTAAATAGGATTCCAAATATCTCGGCAACTAATTATCCGATCGACTTCATGCTTTATGCAAAATTTATGTTTTTTTATTGTCTTTTATATTCATTTCTTAAAATAAACAATTTCGAAAATTTTTATATACCTTTCATCAGAACGAATATTTCGAGAGTCCGAAAAAAATAGTTCCGGTTAATCGAGGTTATTGAAATGAAATAGGCTTCTTACCATTATTACATACTAAGTACATACCATATTGCAAGTCTCTATCTCAATTTTTTCGGGCGCCAGAGCGTTTACAGACACACAGACACACACACAGACACACGCACACAGACACACGGCAAATTTTTTTTTCTAAAAATATGTTTTTCGGAATCTTCAATGTCTGAAACGTGTAAATCCGTCAAAAAAAATTTTCGATTTTCAAAACGATTACAAGACTTACCCTATACTACGTATGATGGGTAAGTAAAAAAGGATCGCGGCAATGAAACATACAATTGAAGACAGGAATTAAGTTTGATAGCAAGCATAATTTTACTTTAAATAACAAGAATTCAAAATTTCGATTTTATAAGTGAGTTATTAAAATCGAAAATGACTACTCGAAAGTCGACAATTAAACTTTGAAATATGGCAATTAAAAATTTTGTCAGGACATCCAAATACCACTTTTTTTCAATCGATTTCATTTTAATTTCGCTTCACCTTTGGCGAAAGGTTTCTATACGAGGGGCAGTGTAAAAGAATAAAACAAAAATTACCAATATCTTTCACAATTAAATAACTGTAATAAAGAGAAGTCCTTTTAAATGTTTATTTATACAGTGTGCCACAAAATGTTTGAATCGCGCTTTAATTTTTACCCATTAGAGGTCCGTAAGCAATGTAAATTGCAAAAGTGTCCAAAATAAGAATTAAAATTATGTCGATGAAAAATTTCTGTCATAATTTTCAAAAAGTTAATTTTTTTCTTAATTTTATAATGGTCCCTGGGTCTTACAAGTTATATTTCAAAAAGTTTCCTCCATTATTTGACAAGTACAACAGTAAAAATTTAATTCTTCTAGGACCAAAACTCGCTAAGTTATTTAATTTTATGAAATTTTGGGTCTTTCCGTCTCTAAAAGACAAACTACTTTTTTGTGGAGAAAGCTCCGAAATTTTATAAAAATTAAAGTATCATCGGGGCCATATTAGGTTCATTTGGAAATATTTTCTTTTAAAAATTTAAAATCAAAACAGATCGGAACGTGCGTAATACGCCCGACGTACGCTGCCGAAAGCAGTGGGACCTCCGACTGCAAGTTCGTTTGGATACGTTTCCATTAAGTAATATAAAATCCTACAAATTTGAGGGTGTACGTTGCCAAAGACTGGGACACCAACATTAGGTACGTTTAAAGATTTGTCTAAAAATACAACATCATTCAACACTGATTTTAGGTGCATTTAAGGTTATCATGACCCCGGGTAACGCCGAGAGGTCAGCTAGTATGTATATATATTGAAATCTTTATGAATCAACAGTTAAAAATTAGCTCAGTAACCAAGAAATAAGGTAAATACAAAAAGTAATGCAGAAATACAAAACATTTCAGTTTTTAATTTTAAATATAGTAAATTATTTTTTTTTCAAATTTTAAGTACGTAAACAACTGTTTTTTGCCGAGTAATTTGTTATTGTTTGACAGGTAATAAAATCTATTTTAAACTATCCAAAAATAGATCAAATAAAGCCTTCACGTTTTTGTTGGTGCCATGTTATTCTTTGTATTTATTCTTAAAATATAAAGTTATAAATGGCACACTTGAATCAAAACACACTTAATCCAAACTAAATAACATTAATATTCTTAAAAGACAAATACTGATATTTCTAATAATACTAATTTAAAAAGAGTAAATAATAAAATTAAAAATATATAAAAGGAAAAAAAAGGTGTAATGAAATGTAAATAGACATAAATTAACTTTAAATATTATCATACATAGTTCGATTATCATTATCTAAGAAACAATATTGAAAAGGAATTAAATTCTTACTGAATGAAATAGCAGTATAATCATAAGTGTGCAACATACAAGTAAAAATATTACACGCATTTATATAAAAAGAAAGAAATTTAAGGAAATTGGCATTGATGCCGATCTGAAATAAAGAAATTATCAAACATGTATTTTGTGAAACTAAAAAGAGAAATATTGCTTTATAATCATCATTAAAAATACCAAAGAAATTAATGGTAAAGTATTCAAAACAAATAATACTGTTTCATTAGAAATTGAATGCATGTTGTTGACCGGAAGAACATATTAAAACAAGTCTCAAAAAGAGGGAAAAAAGTAACAAATAACAAAAGTGTTAATAATACAGGTGGATTCTCATTAATGCTCCTTTGCTTAAAAAACATATCCCCGGTTAATGAGGACAATTTCGTTTTTCATTTTTCTTTTATTTGTAATTAATGTTAAAGACATCACTTAAATCGTTCTACTCATCGGATATTAATGGCAATATTTTCACAAATTGACGAAGCAGAATCGAAACTACTTTTATACATTATTTTTTCAAAACCAACTCTGATGTAACTTTTGTTATTGTGAGATCAAGTAATTGTCAGCGATGAAGAGAAATAAAACTTTCAACCACCAAAAACGTGAGAGGTTCAAAAACTGCTAATGGCTATTCGCCGATATTACCAATCAAAATGCGATAGAACAGATCAAATTTTCAAGTACATCGCAAAACGGGAAAATGGTGTGGTAAAAAAAAAAAAAAAAATAGTTTAAGGTTAAATAATGCAAATTTCTTTGCATATGTTTATCTTTTTCTTTTATATATATTTTTGTTTGTCTTCAGTAATTTAATCTTTTGTATTAACAAATTGTCGCTAATTTGCTTTTTAACTAAAATTATTAAATTAACGAAAAAAATTATTTATTTTGACATCAAGTTTATAACCTACTTAAATTTTAATCAAAATCTCAATTCAATTTATTCGACGAAAGGGATTATTTTAGACCATTTAAAATGTTTGCATCGTTTAATGCGGACTTCGGTTAGTGCGGACAAAAATAGCCTCCCCCGTAAGTACGCACTAACGGGAGTTCACTGTATGTAACAAATGATAAAAAATGGAATTTATTAATGTTAAAGAGATGGTTGTGTAACGTAAAATTCAATGTTTTGGAAATTTTAAAGACAGTTTCATAGAAAATAATTCCTGACCATTTGGTATATTGAATAATGCTAATTTCAAATGAAATAAATCAATTTACACACAGAATAAAATAAGATAAAAATGCGAAATTGATATTTTTGACCCATTATTTCAATTCAAATGACAAAAAAAGCAGAATTTACTCACAAAATAAATCACTCAATTTAACTTCAAATAACTGAAAAAACAAACTAAATATTTTTTGCTTGATTCAAGTGTACATATGTATTTATAAATTTGCTTCAAATAAATGTCAAGATATTTATTTTTCCTTAAAACGATAAAAGTGGTTACTTTCCGAGTAAAACTGAAAGGTCAATTCAGCCGTGAACTAGTCACGGAAAGTAATTAACAATTATAGTTTACAGATTTTGCTGAGGGTGGAGGGGTAAACATATTTATCAACAAGTGTCTGATATTTTCAATTTAGTCTTCGAACTTCTAACAGTATATGAACCAAATGATGTTCGATTAAAGAAAGTATACATGGACAGTAGGGTGGAACGAAAAAACTTTTTTTTAAATTTCAAAATGCTATAGTTTTCAAAAGTTGCCTTTGATCAAAATAAAGACGGAAATAAAATATTAGCGTAATTGGATTATGTTTTCAGGTGCCGCAAGAAGGGCAAACTTTAGGTTTTTATTAAAATTTTGACAATTTTCGCAGTTATGTAAATAATAATAATAATAATAATTTCAATATGCTATAGTTTTCAAAAGTTGCTTTTGATCAAAATGAAGACAAAAATTAAATATCAGCGTACCTGGATTATGTTTAGAGGTGCCGCAAGAAAGGCAAAATTTAGGTTTTTATTAAAATTTTGACAAATTTCGCAATTATGTTTAATTTTTTTTCAATAGGCAATCGTTTTCATAAGTTAACTTTTAAATCAGTTTTAATCAGTTTTAAATCTTTTAATCAGAAAACATGGTAAACTTACTGCGTAATGCATTTTAATTACAAAAATAATGAAACATAAATAAATAGTATACAATGAGGTAGAAACAGAACAAAGTTCAGAAGAGAACACTATACTATTCCAATTTTTTTATTGCCTCTACATCCAGTGTCTCTGAAACCTGAGGTAATCAAAATAATAGTCCAATTCGCTTGAAACTGCGATTTGTGGCTTCTACTTGCGATTGAACTTGAGTATCAGACAAAATTGCTGCAACAATTCCAAGCGCTGCTCTGCAGGGTATTGGTTTGATTAGTGATGAAGAAAGAAGTATGACAGAAATGTATTGGCAGAATGAAAATTAAATGAGAACAAATAAAGAACCGAAAAAGATATGTAGAAGAAACTGTAAAACTAGTTACAGAAAGTAATTGTTTTTTTTTATGTAAGAAAAGACAAGACTATTGTGCAAGAGCAGAAAGGAACTAAGTATTACAAAATAACTGATCGAAGAACATATATAACTTGTTCCAGAACTTGGATCAAAATTTTCAAGACACGTAAAACCGATTTCTGGCACTGGAAAAGGTATAAAAGACAACATAATGACATTTTCAAATGGCAACAACCAATACTTAAACAATTCTGCAATTGAATATGATGGAACTGCCTCGAACACTGGATTGAATAATGGTGTGATTGCTTTATTGGAAAAAGAATTATGAAAGCCACTGCAGTGCCTGATTTGTCGGTTTTATGCAAATGAACTACCCGTTCGTCATCTATTTTCTTTCCTAGATGGAAAAACTAAACATCCAAATGAATTTGGAAGGAAAATAAGGAAACAACTGGAAAAGTGTTATGAACTTCCAGTGACTCAGTTTTGACCTATTGAAAATAACATTCCATTGCTAAAATTTAAGGATAATTTAAGTATGAAACAAATATATTTCTTAGAAATGTGTAACACAATCTCCGTTAGAAGTTGCTCTTCTTTATTTGTCTATGAAGAAACCAGAAAAAATTTTTCATTCACCATGGTTTACCTTAGCAAACAGAATAATTCACTTGTACGTGGGAACAGAATATCCATCACAAAATCTCCAAATACTGACTGAGTACATTTTGAAAGTGTATGCAACTGTTTGCCTTAACATAAAGTTGAAACCATCTATCTATGGACGAAGCACTTGTGAAAACGTGTCGGCTATTTACGTTACCTCAATTACACTCCTAAAAATGTAATTGATCCAATCAGCCAAAGCAATGCATACTTTGCTGCACATGAAAATGTACTCCATTGTATGCTATCAGGTGATAGAAGTTATTAAGGAGTTTGCATTACGCCGAATTGTAAAAGCAGGGACTGGAAATAAATTTGGCATCAGAAATATTTTAATTCCTGTATGCATAAACTTTGATGTCACGGATTATATTGATATGATTCAATGGCATGATGTTAAAGTAACATAACCTCCTATGACGATGTATATTGCTGACGACAAACTAAAGCAGTAAATAAAGCAAGCAGAAGAACCTGATCATGAGAGTCAACTTTAATTTTTCCCTATGTCACACACAAGCAGTTAAAAGGATTGTTAAATTAGTTATCGAGTCATCTTTGTAAGTTTTCTGCACTTCTTCAAGAGATGCATTGATAAAAACCAAAAAAAATTTTCAAAAAATGATGCCAAGACTTGGAAAAAAAAACCAATCCAATGTGTCAGTGTGATTATTATGGAGCATGTGTGATTACTATGGACATTAGAGAAAAATTAATGTTTCTTAAAAATAACGTTTTGCCTTTAAAAACAATATAAAGTGAAACCTCTTTTAACGGACACCCTTATATACAGTCACCCCTCTCTTACGGCCAAATTAAAATTTCTCAGCAAACATTAACCTCTCGTTATAACTAACAACCAATCTCCTACAGTCACCTCATTTTTTCAGACCATTTTTTTTGGTCACATAGGTGTCCGTTAATCAGAGGTTTCACTCTTTTAAAGTTTTTCTAAATAAGTGTGATTTATTTTACTAAGATACGATAGTTAAATATTGCATTTATTTCATTTCAATGTAGTATTACAAGAATATGTTACTGTAAAGTTAATAAAAATTAATATGGTGAAAATCGCTAAATTCAACAAAATAATTCTTTCTGTAATGGCATCTAAAAATTCGTAATACATAGAATGTGCAAGTTTTCTGCAAAAGTATCATATTTTGAATATTCTGTTTACAAAATGTATGTATATTATGTTAATAATCAAGAAAAGAACTTTTTTTAAAAAAGGCAATTTTTATCGTTTTTTCATAGAAAAGTCATTTTTGAAGCTCTTTGCGGCACCTGAAAATATTTTAGTACAGCAACAAAATTTTAGATTCTTCATTCTAATCCCAAAACGCAACTTTTGCCGACTATAGCAAATTTCTAACTGAAAAAAAAATAATTAACCATTATTTTCGTTCCACCCTAATGGACAGTGTTCAAACTCATTTTCACACACACACAGGCAAAAAAATAAAAATAAAAAATACCTTGAGTGTTTCCTGTGTAATTTTCCAAAATTAATCCTTTTCCCTTAATAATCAGCGATGAAGCAAATAGCATAGTGATTGCTGACTAACGTGAATTTTAAAAATAGATTGGATAATTTTCTAGAGTAATTGACAGTTTTTCCAGATTGGGGAAATTTACAAACTTTTCTCTAAAAATCTACAAAGTATTTTAAGATCTAAACAATTTCTCCAAGTTATCACCGATTTCCAGGTTGCCTTGAGTTGTATGAACCTTGATCAACTCTGTAAATCAAGCTTATGGAGATAGTGTTGCATTTAAAAAAAAAAAATCATAAATGCAAAACTATTAATATTATTTAAATAATTCGCTAAGACAAGATTTTTTTCACTTAAAAAATTTACAAAATATATTTTTAAAATCCCGTAAGCGGCTTTCCTGCATTTGTCCGTTTCCCTATATAAATTTGAATTTATGTAAAGAAAAATATTTTTAACATTTACACGAGAGCTGTGACAGCATCAGTCACGCTTTAACATGTATTCTTGAAAGAGCCCTTTTCAAAAATTTCCTAATAATACTTCCTAATAATAATTTCCTAATTTGCAAATTTTTGAAAGAATATTTTAATTTGTTTCAACTTTATGAATATTTGTAGGAAAATGTGAAAAACTCTTACACACACATTTTATCCATTATTAAATATGAGGACTACTTTAACCATTTTCGAAATCAATATCAGTTCTCAGAAATAAAAAAATATGGTCATTTTAATGCTTTTCAAAATATTTTTTAATACTCAATGAGAGGTCATTTGATTCGTCCACATTGAAAATATTTCACTGCCTTTAGAATATGTCGGCAAAAAGGAATTCTTGATTGAGAGGGAAAAATTCCAGTTTTAAATGAAGAGGGAATTTTTTAAAAATGTTAGGCAACTATTTTTGATGCAAATGCTTTTAATCTAACTTCCAGAAACTTTTATGCACATCATATATGAGACCATTAATTGTATAACGAATGGTTTTTCCGTCTAGTATTGATTTTTACCTCTATTGGAGAAGAACAAGTTATTTTTTCACCTATATATATATATATATATATATATATATATATATATATATATATATATATATAGAGAGAGAGAGAGAGAGGGGGGGAGGGAGAGAGGGGGGGGAGAGAGGGGGGAGGGGGTAGAGAGAGAGAATAATTATTTTTTACTTAACATGGATCCTTCTATAAATATTTTCTATTATAATCATTTTAATAAATAACGTTGTGAAAATTTTTAAAACATTAATTTTTAAGTACAAAACGTTAAAAATTTACCCTTACAAAAAAAAACTCAAATTTTTCCTTAATTTAATTCAGTTTCATGACTGTTTATCACACTTTGTAGCAGTTAAAGAATGCATAAGCATTTTTCGAAACTTCAGATGATGATAATCAGTTGAACAAATTACTGTCTGCGATATTAAAATCCACAGTAATATATTTTTAAAATATGTAATGAAAGTTTATATGCTTATTTTAACTACGTATAAATAAAGCTCAATTTTTAAAGATACATTGTCTACTTAAATCAGAACAAATATATCACATGTATTCTTCAGTTCACAAAAATTATAGAACTTATGTTAGCAATATTGTTTCAAATTTTAACATTATTTGTTACTGTTTATTTAGACTTAGAATATTCAAACTAAAGAAAATAATCAGACTTAAAAAGTAACAAGAAAAAAAATCAGGCGTCAAGCATAGATTATGAAACACTTTCCCGCACGATCAGAATATTGTAACAAACCTTCCCCGTTTAATAAGGTGAAAGATATTATCAAAGTAGACAATTTAGAAAACTCATTTGAAGACCCAAATTCAGCAATTACAATCTGTAGTCGGAAAAGTATTCAAATTCTTTTGTGAAGCCCCGTATATGATCTATAGATTTGTATATATACTACATAGTATGCCAGAACTTACTTCAATTAGGAAACGCATAACACAATTGAAAATTTCCTTTCAGCCATTTCCGTCAAACGGAAATGTACTCTAATTATTTTGTGCAGCTCTGTATATTATCCATATAATTTATACACACCAAAGTAATAAAGAAAAAAGATTTAAATTTAAAAACGCATGCTACTACTGAAAACGAGCGCACTTCTTGCAACTCTCACTCATAGCAACCGAATTCTTTTGTGTGACCCTGTAAATGAACAATAAATGCTATACATATCATATTCTACAGTAGGAATCTTGTAGTGCACCTAAGAGATGTATATAAATTTCAGTATTGTACTGTCCTCTAAAAAAACCCAGAGTGAAATGTTTCCTAAAAAAAAAAACCCACAGTAGTACCTCAAATATTTCACTAAAGTCAGTTTTTTTGTTTTGTTCTGTTTTTATGCACCATTTAGAAAAATAAAAATAGTTAAAAATACCTAAGGAGTGCTTATTTAGTTTTAAAATAATTTAAACCAACAATTGCAGAATT
Organism: Maratus michaelseni; assembly: GCA_963931845.1. Taxonomy (NCBI): domain Eukaryota; kingdom Metazoa; phylum Arthropoda; class Arachnida; order Araneae; family Salticidae; genus Maratus; species Maratus michaelseni. The sequence goes on from OZ007590.1 coordinate 356,972,043, forward strand.
CTGGCAAAAGATGAGTTTCATTTTCACAGATTTTCTTGTTATAATAGAATTTTAGAATCATCTACATAAATTTTTAATTGTTTTTATGCTAAACCATTAAAATGTAATAAAATGCTTCATTTTCAGCTGATTATGTTAGTTGTGGGTTTTTTTTTCAGGTAAAATGGGTTATTTTTTGGAAAAGTGGTTTTTTTTAAATTCTCGCTTAATTAGCTGCCTCTTTGTAATAAAGTGAGAAAATGAAAAATGCTCACCATTAAAATCTTAGTCAGAACAAGCTGTAAAAATTTTTGCATTCTTTATTAGACTATATACAGAAAAAATTTCAAAAAGTGGGTTTATTTTAGAGGACAGCACAATATGTTTTGAATAGTGTATCATTAAAATACATTACAAACGATTACCCCCCCCCCCCCCATAGCCCATAAATAATGTAACAGAATACTTTTAAGTGTCCCTGTAAATGAAATATAAATGCCACACACTTCATTTTCAATACGGCGCATTCCATAGTAAACCTCAATAACATTTATGAATCCTGTGTCAATACGAGTATATTTACACGAGTTAGGGCACAGACAGCCAGACAAACCGAATTCATACACACTTCAACCATTTTGGAAAGTTTTAAAAAAGAAAAAAGTGCTTGTATGTGCGAGGAGTGTACTAAGGATGTTCCCTGCAACGATATTTATCATCGTGACTTTTTTCCGATCCTATTAATTATTTCAAAATGCTGCTGTTTATATGCATTCCTATTAAAATGCTTCGCAAGTTTACTTTTCTTTCGATTAAGACAAGTATTTGCATTACTAACAAGAAAGAAGGTTATTGAAATACTTTTGGAATAATATTACAGTGAAAATAAAGTTTTCTTAACTCCGATGGAAATAAGGGAAAATAATACACCCTATAAAATTTTAAAAATATATTTTTTTATTGTTATTTCATGACATGTATAAAGGATATTCCAGGAAATAAGCTATCGGTTGATTTTTTGAACACGATCATTCTCAAGATAATATTTTGTAATTGCACTGCCTAAAAATAATTTTATAAACTTTTATAAGGTAACTTTTTATTACACTAAGAAACTTTCTCGAGTGTAACCCCCCCCCCCCCCTCCCTGCACACAATATTTATAATAAACATTGCAGTGGGGGTGGAGTTTCGGCAGAGTAGCCGTCTCAAGGATCAAAATGAGATACTTTTTTTTTTATGTTTTAACGACGTTTGTCAGTTGTTAAAAAGTCAATGCATAAATTCATAACGTGCATTACTACTTTAAAATTGCAGAATCTTAAATTAAGAAACAATCATTGATTTTTATGCAATACCACGTGATAAGGAAAAGAAAACTTTAATAACATTCAAAGCTCAGAGCAAAAGGCAGATTGAAATGAACTTCAAAAGAGAGCAGAAATTATTTATCTTTATTTCTATTCTTTACTCAGTTTTTTCGGTATGTGTGATAAGAATAAGAAATTTTAAACACAGTTTAGCTAGTGTGTAAGACAGGCAAATTAATCTGTTTTATATCTACAAAAACAGACCAAATAAAAACCTTCATGTTTATGTTGGTGTCAATGTAATCTATACTTTTATTCTTAAAAAAGAATGATTTTATTGACACCTATTAAAATAAAGAAAAGAAGAAATCTTAATTATATACTATAAGAGTAAAAATATTTTTTTTCCACAGAATATTGTTAAATTTATTAATAATTTAAATTTAAAAGCTATCTAAAATTAATATGGAGATAAAGATTTAAAAAAAAAAAAAAAAAAAACCTTGAAAATACCTGTTAAATTAGAACAGCTTGAATTTACTGTACACAAGGAAATAATCAGGAATCCCTAAAATTAAAAATTAAAATTTTATATTACGATAAAATTAATTTTTTTTTTAAAGTTCATCGACTACAAAATTTAATAATCGAAAAATACTATGAAATTTTTATTGAAAAAGTAATATATTTCTGCGTTTGATGCAGAAATATGGTACTAATTTTTTAAATAATAAATTTTCTTTTGGATAGCTTTAGAAACTAGAAGATCTGCGAACACATGTAAGTATACCTATTGTGTGTCACAAACCTACTTTAACATGGATCATACTAAATGCTATCATGGTAAAATAATTGGTATTTGCATTTTTTTAATAAACGTTTTCCTCCCTATTGCACATAATTAAGTGTCAAACCTAAAAACTCTGTTTTACTTATTGTGCACATTTGCATCATGCTATTAATGAGATAATAAACATTTTACAAATTCTATTTTCATTTTGATAAGTTTTTAATTTTCTTCCCTATTCAATGCTTGGGTGATAACAAATATCTTATGCTTAATATATTTTTCCAATGAAAAATTTTCATAACAAATTTATTCTTTTGTAATACAGTAAAACGTCTCAATAACAGACACCTCAGGACCGCGGAATTTGTCCACTATTCAGAGGGAAAAGTATGCAAATATGTATATGTTGTGGTTTTGAAAAGAGTGTTCGAAATCCGGAAGTGTCCGTTATAGATGTTTTACCTTAATTATCTTCCATCCACCAAATACGGACAGGAAAATTCTCAAAAATCAAGTATTTAAAAATAAATTAAATAAAATTATTTTCAAATACATTAACAGGATAGAAGACTTTGAAAATGAGCAAAACTTTAAAAAACAATTCATAAAATCAGCGTTTAATTAAATTTTTTCTTTGGTAAATTATTTGGATATTCATCTTAAATTAGTAACAGTTATGAAAATCCAATCAAGTTTTTAACTAATTCTACACAATTTAAAATCTGTCAATGATTAAAGTGTCCCGTATTTTAATTACTATCCCTCTCTAATTGCTCAAATGACATTAAATGGTTTTATTTTTCATATAAATGGGTATTCTCATGTAAAACAAAGAATAATTAAAAAGTTATAATTGACAAATGCAATATTAGGAGGAAAAAAGGGCGAAAGATTATCCAATATGAGGGTCAGTACTCAAGTTTTTAGAATATGGCAACAAAAAACAGCTGCTTTCATCGCAGACGATTTTTATCAAAATTTGAACAGTTACGTGAATGAGCGTGTCCACGTCCAGTAGAGCTTCGGTATGTCACCGGTAACTAACCGGTGAGATCGGTTAGTTACCAAAGCGTACAGTGCTGCTAACCGATCTACAATCGATGTCGTTCAGTGGAAGTGACCAATATCACAGGTTAGAAACCGAACTCGCCGGGGAAAAAAATCTCGGTTAGTTGGGTCACGTGATCGGTTACATGAAAATTTATTTAATTTGAATTGGTAACAAATAATCAGTTTCGGCACTTGCTGACATGATGATTGAGACAGAGAGAAACAAAATAATAATTACGATGACGTAAAATAGATGGCTTTGGTTAGTGTCCACTGAACACGGCCAATGTCTGCGTTTACAGAACATCAAAAGCTGCAAAATTTTATTTACGGTGATTTTTTGAAAATCAGAAGTGCTAAATAATTATGGCGTTATGTCGAAGGGATTTTAGAGACATGATTTTTTATGACTTCAGACAAGGTTTGACACAAACAGTGTAGCGATACAAGGAAATCGACGTTTGGTGACGAAGTACCATCTAAGGCAACGATTTACAACTGGTTTAAAGAATTCTCCCGCGGTCGTAAGAATCTCAGTGACAATGTTCGGGAGGGTTGACCAAGAAGTATTGTGCCTCCCGAAAATATTGATACTGCGAGAAAACTAATCGCTTCTGATCGTCATGTGACGTATGATGAAATAGAAGCATCTTTGAACATTTCAAAGACCCGCGTGCATTTAATTTTACATGATCATTTAATAGTGCAAAAGGCGTGTTCCTGATGGATCCCCCACAATTTACCTCAAGCAGAAAAAGACGCTCATGTGAAATCACGCCAGGAAAATCTAAAACAATTCAACTCCGGTGCCTCAAAACATGTGTACGACATCGTAACGTGTCACAAAACCTGGACTGGCGAAACAAAACGACAATCGACTGTTTGGGTGTTTCAAGATGATCCTATACCGACAAAAGTTGTTCGTGCAAGGAGTGCTTCTAAAATAATGATTGCTGCGTTTTTCGGTAAAACTGGCTATATTGCAACCGTTCCTTGGACGATCGTAAAAACAGTCAATACTCCTTGGTATACCACAATTTGCTTACAAGAAAGTAGCTGCAGAACTAAGAAAAAAATTTCAAAACTTCGCATCATTCTGTACCAGGACAACGCCAGCTCTCACATTGCTTCGCCAACTATGGGTTATTTGAAGCGTGAAATAACGGAATTGATGACTCATTGTTCGTATTCTCCGGACTTGGCACCCAATGATTACTTTTTATTTCCGTTCATAAAAAATAAAATGCGTGGTCAACGTTTTAACAACAACTCGAAAGAAGCCGTTGATGCTTACAAATGTCATGTTTCTGCTACGCCACTTTTAGAGTGGCATAAATGTTTTTATGATTGGTTTACTCAAAAATGTATCGATGCTTCAGGAGAGTATTTTGAGAAGCAATAAAACATATATTCCTGGTAAGAAATTATTTCTTTTATTACTTTCTAAAAACTTAAGTACCACCCCTCGTATGCGGAAAATATTTCTATAATTTTATTTATAATTGATGTTTTACATCAAAACGAATACACAAATATGCGAACTTTTAATAAAGTAATCACTATAATTTTTTCGTGCAGATATTCTACATATTTTATTTCAAAACATGCTACAAGTGTGTAGAAAAGGCTTGTTTGATGTCAGTTATTTATAGAGCTTTAAACTGAAAATAGAAACAACTCAATTTAAATGTCCATCATCCCCTTAAATTAAAACTTCGACAGTATAAATTACATATTACCGTTGCCTCACAATGATTGCGTGATGGTTTTTACAGTCTTCGACAAAACAAATTTTTCCTCTTCGTTTTTATCATCTTTTCAAAAATATGTTTTTCCACTGTTTCTGGCATTTCTATAAAAATGCATTTATAATTTTTTATTATTATTACTATTTTTTTAACATTTCACAGAAAAATGTATAATTTATAAAACAGTATTGTATAAATGAACTGAAAAGTTATATTTTTTTATTTATTATATATTAAAGCGTGTAATGATCATTTTAAATGGGCGAATTATTTTTGGAAATAATGTTTCGTGTTATATAGGTTGACGGTAGTATATGTTGATGGCGATAAGTAATGGTAATAAAAAAATGAAAAAAAGAACACTTTTACCATAACTAACAGGCAGTTTACCATCAATATTTTGCCATTCTGGTAGGTTAATCTTGTCCAAAGACGGCGTTTTTTTTTTCTTTTTTTTTTTTCTTTTTTTTTGAAAATACATTTACAAATGAAAATACGTAGTTTTCTTCTAAACTTAAGTAGACTATATTTACAAATTTTCAGAATGCATTAAAGATTTAGAATGCATTGTTAGAGTGCAAGATTGCCAAACTTCACAAAATGTAGAAATTAAAAATAAGTATTGGTTACATACAGCATGACAATCTGTGTATTTGTATTATCTTGACATTGTGTAATAAAACATAGCATTGCAGCTTTTTTTCGCCCCAAATCTATTTCTAAATGCATTATGTATTTACCTAACTTTTGCAAAAAATTGACAATTATTGGCGATTAAGATAGTTTTTGATGTTTTTGTCAGTAAAATTTTCGTCCCATGTTCTGATAAGAAATGTTTTACTAATAAAACTCGGCTCTTACTAACTATTAATACTTAGCAGGTAAAAGTCATGTATGTATCTATTTGTCTATTCAAACTTGCATGTATGTATAAGTTAATTAGACCAATAATTATTATATTAATGGTTAAATTAATTTTGTATAATTATACATTAATTATTATAATATCGAAAAACTACATATCAATTATAAACAACAAACTAATATATATTTTATTGATAAATGTATAAACGAAAATAGTATTTACATACGGTTTTCACCCAGGTTTTTCCCACTCTTTGTAAGAACTAAATTTCATATATAAAAGCCCAACCCTGAACAAAATGGGTTGAAATCGATATCGTCAACTATTGAATGACTTTATCCTTGTCTACAATTTGAGCTGACTCATTCAACTGTAACAGCTGATGCTACAACGCATTCTAATAAGTAATTAGAACTAGATCGAAGATAAGTAGATCTATAATAAATTATGACACCTTCAAAAAGGTGTAAATTAATAACATAATATACAGTCAAATAACTTATTAGATTGTTGACATGTTTCATTTTCAAAAACAAATGAGAATATTCTATAATTGCACGGTCTTTGAAGTTATTTAAAATGCTATCATTTAATTTTCATGTACTTTTTTTAATTCCGCAAGTTATCTTTTATTTTTACTTTGTTGTTTATTTCCATATTTGTAACCATGGTTTAACTCAAGCCACAATTTCGATAAGTTAAATGATGTTGCATATTGTATTTTTGAATGTTCTATTTCTATGGTTTCTCTTATTATGGATGGATAGTATAGACTGAAGGGAAAAATTATTTTACTTTCAATGAAATTTATTTTGATGGTTTCTTCTTGATATAATCTTGCCAGGGCTGTGGTTTTTCCATTATACTTAATTACAGAAAAAAGGAGCATATAGCTGATATTAAATATAATAGAAAAATTTTCTAGTGAGTCCTTTCCAATTCGGGCTCGGGCTCCGAAAAAAAAAGAAAAAAAAAACCTGAACTCATCTCTAGGGTGTGTTTATGGGGGGGGGGGGGGAGAGATTATATACTTCTCATGTCAAGAAAAATTTCTATGGCAGTGGAAATAGAATAGCAATCGAATGATTAATAACTTAAAAGCACGTTATCTCCCGTGACTGAGCAATTAAGATAATGATCCAATCCAATTTCTCGCAATATTTATCTTGAAAATTGAAGAGTAAAAAATAAATATTTAATACAATTTAATCCATAGTATGATAACTTAAATATAAAGAAATATTAATTTCTTAGTTTTGTTCGCAACATTTTTCTTTCTCCAGTTCTGTTAGATTTTGATAAGAGTACCACTAACAACAACGACATAAAAAAGTTTAAATATAATTGCTTATAACTTCAGAAATTAGAGAGATGCCATTTTGAAATCTTTCTTTTGCATGCGTCGAAAGCTAGGTCTAAATAATTTATACATAATAAACCAAAACCCTGGAAATTTAGAATCTTTTAGAATCTATATTTTATGACAAATAGAAGGTACCATCTCCAAGCTTCCAATGTAAATTGAAAGTAATAACCCTGCCAATTTCTCTTAGTTTTGCATTTAAAAAGGTACTGAAAATGTTACTTTACATTATAGTAGCAAACAAATATCTACAGTTACACGTGTTGGATAAATATTCAATGCTTTAAATTTATTTTAAATAACATCATAAATAGGTAAGTCAAGTCACTATTTTTTAATTACAGTTAATTTTTTTTTTCATACGATGGTGTACAGATTTAAATTATGCGATATTTAAAAGCGCATATATATGTAATAAAAGTGATATCTGTAGTTCATGCCGCGACATCTGGTTGTACTTTGGTGGTTAGCATTAATGATGACGCGTTTGTGCTTTATAATATAAAAATATATGTAGTTTTATAAATTTCGATATGAATATAAATCAAAAGAAATGGAAATGTCGGAAGACCAACTAGCGAATGTTGTTTTCAATAGTTCTAGAATATAATAATCTCATGAAAAATTATTTTTCGTAAATTATCCCCCATATCAAATATAAAAAGTTATAAGAAGAAATATCACAAATCAAATGTACCGTGTAAAAGTCTAGTTATTCATACTAGTTCCAAACGCTTCAGGGTGAAACAGGGAAAAGTTTTCATTCGCTTTGTGCGGATTCAGTTAGCGCGGTGAATTTTTTTTAGATGCTCCCTCGATTAGTACGGGCAAAGATACAATTAGTGCTCAAAGCCCAAAATGGGCGATCCCTTTTTTTTCCCCCAAGCAAGATGGCGTCGAATTTTTGAAAATGAAATTTGTAGAAAACGCCGAAAAGAGGAATATTTTTTTAAAAATGCAAGAAGATTTATAAAAATTGGAATTCCTTAGACAGCATTTGATAGAATAGACCCAAGTATCAATAGAAGTATGCAAGTGCACCGGAGATTTAAAAAAAAAAAAAATTCCAAATTTTGTGTTACCGCAAGATGTATTTCAAAAAGAAAAAAACTGCAATTGGCAAGTTTTCGCTTAAATAAATTAAAATATACGTAAGTTTGAAGTAATCAAATTGTATAAAAAAAATTTAATCAAAATATGTTCATTCTAATATATGAGCGTAATGGTAAGTAAACTAACAGATATAATCTAAAGAATTGCAGTAATGCAGAATTAAAATTTACATTTCATTGTTTCTCGATTGCTACTTATTAACTCGTATGTTAATGGAAGTTTAAGAAAAAAGTTTATCCAATTTTCATGAAGTTTCAAATCAAGCAGTAATGTGTACTGCTTGATAATACTTGACTTGTACTGCGTGACAGTAATACATAGAAAAACCAATATCGTAATAGTACATTATAACATTTGTCTATTTACGTATATTGGGGTTTTTGAGAAAGTTGGCTGTGGATCTATTAAATGTTTTTCGCATTCAATGTATGTTACATTAGTGCGGTTTCGATTAATGCGGTAATATCACGGGATTAATTAACCGCACTAATCAAAGGATACCTGCATGTTAAAACGGCTTGGTAATTTATAGAAAGAAATATAACATATGCCCGTATGACAATGTTTATGCTCGTTATTCTTTTCTAAGGTCTGCTGCATCAAAATCGCTTAAAAACAGGCTTTTTTGTTCTTAAAATATTGTTGTACTTTTACGTTAAAAAACATGCTATTTTGACAAAAGTTTTTATTATTATTAACTCATGCGTTTATTTCAGAATTATATAGTATTGCAACTGTATTTTTCGCAATGTGACATGCGATTGCTATAGTAACGAATAAACTTGTACGCCTATGTTTTCCTTTTTCATTTGATAAGTAATATTCAATATGATTTTCTGTCGTTTTAATTTATAAATGCAGAAGAATATTTTTATAACGAGGAGTTAGTTTTATTACGAACACGGGTAAGGTAGACCGTCGGCGACCTCTAATGAACCTTCTTTTATGTGCTTCAAATCAAATTGAAGCACAAAACATTGCTGAAATAACATTTTCATTGTGAAGAAAAGAAAAAGGAATTCTGAAAATCATGTAATGAGAATTTCTAAAAGACAATCAAAAATGCATTTACAATGCGCCATAAATATTAGAACTCATTAAAATAGCTAACTTCAGTTATATTAAAAATAAATCAAACCTGCAGAGTACGATTTTTTTTTACCTTGATTACGTAGTATAGACTAATAAAGCCTTTATCCGGATTTGTTTTGCAACCGCCCCTTTACTCAAAGACAAAAATAGCATTAAAATTTAATTTCCGCCTAAATTCTGCATGTTTGCTTAAAATCTGTGCAACAAATTGATATGAAACTGAATATTTAAATCACAACTGAATTATTATTAATGTTATTTTAATTATATTTCGGATTGTTCCGTTAATTAAAAATAATTGCTCCGTTAGAATTGGGTGTTTCATTCTTATTTATTCATATCATGAATACGTCTTTAAATGAATATTATATGTTCAAATGTTAGAAGATAGACATCTTACAAACAATTACAAACATTTAATACAAACCTGGCTATGAAACCAAATTTTATGCTTAATACGTGAAAAAACAGTCCAATGTTTCCCCTTTTGCAGGACAAACTTTTTATACAGTTGTCCTAAAAGATTTATGAGCTTCATATGGACAAAATCAAACATAGATAGAATTTACCGATAAATTATTTTTTCTAAATTTATAAAGTGAAAATATCTTTAAAAAAAAGAAAGAAAGAAAATAAAGTTTATGAACTAGACTTTTGGAACTGTTAAATATCTACAGAAATTAGTGCCAGGTTATTCTTTATAAAATAGCAATGCCTTTTTTACAACAAAGTAGAAGAAACATTAGGCAGATAATAAAGTAGAAATATTAAGACTGTATTTCCCTGATTTCTAACACTAATTTCTTGCGTATTGGAGTATTATTTAATGGCAATATCAAAATAAATTAATGTCTGTAGCTAAGACAACTACAGCCGAATGGAATTTAAAGAATGCACTCTTGTAGCCCACCTATGCTATTACTAAGGCTCTAGATATTACTGGTTAGATGAGAATTTGACAACAGGCACCTCTCCGCCCGCCCGCCCTCCCCCTGCCACACTAAAAAAAGAAAAAAAGAAAAGAAAAAGAAAAAAAAAAGAAAAAAATTGGAAAGTTATGTGTTAAATTGTATTTCGCAAATGAATTTTTCTGCCTAATATAAATGAAATCTTACACCTTAATTTGAATAAGAATTTAACGAAGACGTTCTTATCCAATCAACCATATTTCACATGATACCTAATAGGGGGAGTGGTGGGGGAGGGGGGCTATATAATGTTAAAATTCGGGCACAGTTATCTGGCCTACGTCACGAAGTAGGGATAGGGTGCATGCCGGGAACTGGCATAGGGCCAAAGGAGGGTGATCGATTCGCCCACGCAAAATGTCAAGGGTAAAATACAGAGTCTGCATGCATTCAAAGAGCGCAATGATTTACAAAAAACATCCATAAACATATATATTATTCAAACATACATATTATTTTATTCAGTTCAAATATTTACCCTTTTTAAGTACAACAGGTAAAAACTGGTATAGATTTAAAAACTAAAATTTTATACTTTGAATTCAAACACAACGATTTTTGAAGCAATATTTAAACCGTATGGTACAACGAGTGTTCCGCCAAAAAACTAAAATTAACTTAGGTTTTAAACAGAGCATCATAAAAAGTGAAATTAAAACACTCGAGTAATATTTATAAGAGAAATTTTATTATTTTTCCTTTTTTTATGCGTCCAATGCTGCAGTTTTCAGTGTATCAAGTCGTTGAAATCGGTTGAATGTATTCCTGTAATGCAAGTCAAGTCTGAGTATTAGAATGCTTTTAGCTCTCTGATCGTTAAATATATTTTAATTTCCGAAACCTAATGTCAGAATATTTTGGATTCATTAAAAATTCTAGTGTAACAAATAGTGGCTTAGACATAGAATTATAGAAATTTGACATTGAAGTAACGGCAAAAAAGGATTCTGGGTCATTCCATGGTAACTTACGTTCCATGTAGAATAATTTTCCTTACTAATTTTCATAATATAATACCAAAAAATATTGAAAATGTAATGTTGATATGGTTTGTTAGTTAAACCTATCCAAAGTGAAATTTGGATGAAAATTACCTACCTTTAGTGCTATTTTTTTAACAGTGGCCATTATATTTATTATGATAACTTACGTCCTTTTTGTCAGAAACGTAAGTTAGCATATTAAATATAATTTTTAGTGTTCAAGAAATAGTACTAAATTTAAGTAATTTTTATCCAAATTTAGCTTAGTTAGGTTTAATTAACAAATTATATAAACATTACATTTTGAATATTTTTCAGTGTTATATTACTAAAATTACTGAAGCCAATTATTCTAAATGTAACGTAAGTTACCATGGAATGACCCTTCTCCTTATGTCGTGAAATGTCCCACTTTGACACTAAGTACAAAAAGAAAGCAAAATGAAAAATCGGGATAGATTAGGAAACACTTTCCAACACTAACAGAATATTAAGAAATTTCATTTATTCGTACAGGCAAATAAAATGTCTATATATAAGCAATTTAAAATTTACATAACTCAGTAAAAATCACTTTATATTCATACACTGCAAGAAGTGTTGATTATACTGTAAAATCAACACTTTTTTTTTTCAGTGTATATCCGATAATGTGTGCGAATCCTTTCGTGCAGCCCTGCATGTGACCTATAGAATTTATACGCATCGCGCAATATATCACTAAAAATTGTATGTTTAAAAATGCAACCACGGCGGAAAACGCACGTCCAGCAATTTTCGATCATAGCCAGTCCTGTAACCAAATTATTTTGTGTTTCTCTGTATATGGAGGATAAAAAGGTACGCACTCCATAATCTATAAAAAAACATGTTGTAGTCCACTTCAATGATGCATATCAATCTTATTATATACTTGAAATATAGTAACTTCAATAAAATTCACTGTAAACGATTTTTCCTCATAGACCATAATGTAACTGAAATCTTTTGTGCGTCCATGTGCACGAATTATAAATGCTATCCTCTTCATTTTCAATACGAACATTCTAAAAAAAAACCTCAATAACATAAAAATTACATGGCAGTCCGAGAATGTTTACGAGGGTTAGAGTACGGATTGACGAATAGACGGCAGACAAAGACACCTAAGTCAAAGATTTTTCAACTATGCTAGAAAGTTTTATAAAAAGGTGGAATAATACAGGGTTGGCCATGAAAAACCAGCCCCGATGAAATAATTCGTTGTCATTAGATTTTTTTTATTGGTAATGCTCTTCTTATTTAATCACATGCATCTGTGATTAAATAAGAAAAATATTGGTGATTAAAAAATAAAAAAACCTTATAAGCTTGCAGCTAAGAGTTACAACAGCTAATTTCATCAGTGCCAATCTTTCGTGGCCTTTTCTGTATTTCCTTTTTTAATGTAAATTTTTAAATTACTCTAAGTAACGGAACAATACCAAATGATAACCAATTATCTCCAGCAAGTATGACAATAAAAAAAATACCTTCAAATTTGTTAATTTTTACAACTATTGGGAGACTTTTTTTTTTTTAAATAAAAATATTGCAATTCCTATTTTATGCGTAAAATTTTAAAGTGTTAAATAGTTTTTTATGTAAAACAATGTATGTAAATAATCGTATCATAAAATAACTTCACAGTTTTCATTATGTTCTCTGTTTGTAGTTTGGATATTATTAAAAGTGGATATCGTTGAATATTATGAGACAGTTTTCAGTCCGAATTTTAAACAGTACTTCCCCTTAAGAAAAAACATTGCTTAGTACAGAGACTCCCAAAACAAAGTATGGTTGGCGAGTTACGAACCATTGGTGTGTCACGGAATCACTGGTTAGATCTTCAAAAATGTATAATTAATTTTATTGCTACAATAACCTAATAAAAATAATATATTACAACTTTAAAATAAAATATCCTGAAAAGGACTATATAACTTTGTAAAAGAATTAATTAAAAAACTTTCAATCCCGATATAGGCTCTGTCGTTAATGCAAAAAATGCTATAAATCGCTTCACTTTTAAACTGTATTTTTATTAATGCATTCAATGATGCTCGCATTTGTTTACGTAATTAAAGGCTTTGATAACTCCATTCACATTAGTTTTAACTATTACTCTCGTATGTTCACTCTCAAAATAATCCAGGAATTAAAGGGCTGGGGGATCGTTAAAAGGCAAAAAAAATCCGCATTGATTTAAACCATTCCCCACCCCACCTCCACCACAAAAACAACAAAAAAATCATAATACAGAAAATTCCCGAATTTAACGCAAAAATTATCTGAAATCCTCCAAGCTAAATGCTGCACTTTCGTCTAAATCACATGGGTGCTCCGGCTCCAATCACCTTTTACTTTTTCTACTTAGAAACGGAATTTTTAAGTATCCCCCCCCCCCCACCTCAAAACACGCATAAATGAACTAGGTCTGCACGCTTCGAAATCTCCAGGCTCGAGCCTAGTCAGACTCGTACAAAATGTTTTTTGGCTTGGCACGGTATAAAGGCAAAAAGTTCGGCCCGATCCCGGCCCGGTATAAAAGTTAAAATTTCGACCTGGCCCACCACTGAATTTCTATAAAACATGCCGATATTTCTGAAGCAACATTATCCTACAAATAAAATTATTAAAAAAGTACACTTACTTATGCATAGATTTTATTTTCAGATTATGTTCAAAACGCATGGAATACAAAATATCAACTGCATTAATGACCATTTAGAGAATTTACGTATATAAACACTGATTAACAAAATGACTTAGACATTCAAATGAAGATTCAGTATAAGAAAAATGAGGGGAAAAGAAAATCCGTTATAGACAGGTTCCAGTCTTTGCAGGTACATCGTCTGTAGTAATATTATTTTAGCACGGATTATTCACTTTGCACGGATCAAGTCATTTTTCAGTCATAGACAGGCTCTATTTTTCTTAAAATACAATTCATGCTTTATTTTATTTATTTCTAGCAATCATCAGTTATTACAACGTGGATATCTTACTGCAAACTAATATTAATATTTTTACGTAAAAGTTAAATAGAATGTTAATTAAATATAAAATTATATTTACCTTAATTTTTTACTTCTATACTTACAATTATAAGAAAAGATCTTACAGTATAAAAAAGTTCGTTTCCCCTCTCATTAAAAAGAAAACAGACTATTAAAAAAATTCAAAGGAACATTTCATCGGAAATAATTTCCTCTATAATATGATGTGAAATTATTTCGCTTAATGGTTTGCCGAAAGACTCGTAAAATTTAATATTTTCAACAGTTATGACCAAATTTTAGAACAATAGATGTACTTCAAACTTTCAAATCTGCCGAAATTGATCGCTCTAAAATGAGTTCAGGAGACTTTCGCTATTTCATTATGAACTCCTTTCAGACAAATCTAGTGCTCAAAGATTGAAATTTTGTTAGAGTACAGCTATTTCTAATGCAACTGGACATTTAAAATTAAACGAAAGATGTTAATGACTTATTTTAATATATTATATAAAATGCAGGAGTATCCCAAAATTCTTTTTTTAATAATGATTTTAGAATTATTTACATGCCGGAAAAAACAGATGAAGTGAGAGATATTGAAATAAGAGTTTTAAAAGACCATTCAAGTATCCCAAATGTGAAAATATCCCCCCCCCCTCCACATTTAAAGATTGCAATAATAATTTCTACCCGTTTTGCAACAGATTTTACGCAATTAAAAGTACTTTTCAATAAATTTTAAATTCACTTAATTAAAAAAAATTCTTAAAACATTTAAAACATTAAAACTCTTCACAATCTTACATTTCAATATTTTAAATCGTACACAAATCAAATTAAAAAAATAATAATTGTAAGTTAAGTATAATATAAAAATACTACACTTTTTCTTTTTAATCCGATTTGTGTAAGATTTAAAATACTGATATGTCAGATTGTAAAGGGTTAAATATGTATTTTTTTTCTGAAAATTGGTTTCAGTTCTCTAAACAGCTTATGCGTTTAACTTCAGTAGATTTAATCCCCGTAGTAGAACACATTTATATACTAACTATATATTGTATAGTATATTTTATTTGTGTTTTATTGTTTATAATAAGTATATTATATATACATCTTTGATAAATGTTAAAAAATATATATGATTGCGTCAAAATAATGCAACCTTCACCGATTTTACATTCTATAAAAACCTCAATCTCGTCAGAAATGAGCTATATTTCTAAGCCGTAGTTTTGCTAGATAATTGTTAATACATAACCTATTTTTCCCAATAAAATAAAAGTTAAAATTTCAGTGCAAATTCACCTTGTTTAATAGCTAAAAATTCATTAAGATACAACTAAATGTAAATATATTGCTTGAAGGTGCGTAAAAACATACATAAAAACATTTAAAAGCACACTAAAGTCCTTTAAAAAATTCAAAAACGTTTTTAACCGAAACTCTGTCATCATCAGTGGAAAAACTAAATTGTTGAGTTGAGTTGTTATCTCTTTGCGTTTTCTTGCTTGCCTGGAATAAACTAGATTTTACTTCAAGGGTTTGGAAATAAGGTGGGATGGGAAAGGTAATCAATGATGCATTAATTCATTCCAGACTGCGTGGATATCATATGATAAAACATCGTTACAGACTATTTCTTTTTTAGACATTATTTCTAGAGACTCTCTAATGATTGCTTCCAGGTGATTATTTGTGCAGAATATAATTTTGGATCTATTGAAATCAACTTTTATAGGTTCAGTTTGTGCTAATCTTGCTAACGCAGTGTGGGGTCTATTTAATCTCAGATCTGCTTCATGTTCTTTTATTCTATCCCGAAATTGCCTCATTGTCATACCTATGTACATAAAATCTTTGTTATCTTTCTTGAATGGTATAATATATATCCCTGATCTATTGATAGCCTGGGATGGGTCAATTTTTCTGTTTAACAAAACCCGCAACTTTGGGGGAGGGACTGCGATTAATGTAATGCCAAACTTAAAGAGGGAATGTCTCATACTTTCAAAAAACCGTGGGATGTAGTTAACTTTACAAAACTTCAAACTTTTAATTGTACCTGTATTCCGTTTTTCTTCATCTTTCACTTTAAATTTATTTATGATTTTTTCAATGAAACGGGATGGAACTGAATTCTCGGCTGCTATTTTTCTAATTACTTCTAATTCTTCATTAAGGAAAAGGCATGAACAAACTTCAAACGCTCTTTTTACATAAAAATTGAAAGGTGCTAACTTGTAACTAATGGAGATTAAATAGACCCCACACTGCGTTAGCAAGATTAGCGCAAACTGAACCTATAAAAGTTGATTTCAATAGATCCAAAATTATATTCCGCACAAATAATCACCTGGAAGCAATCATAAGAGTCTCTAGAAATAATGTCTAAAAAAGAAATAGTCTGTAACGATGTTTAATCATATGATATCCACGCAGTCTGGAATGAATTAATGCATCATTGATTACCTTTCCCATCCCACCTTATTTCCAAACCCTTGAAGTAAAATAGTTTATTCCGGGCAAGCAAGAAAACGCAAAGAGATAACAACTCAACTCAACAAGTTTAGTTTTTCCACTGATGATGACAGAGTTTCGGTTGAAAACGTTTTGGAATTTTTAAAAGGACTTTAGTGTGCTTTTAAATGTTTTTATGTATGTTTTTACGCACCTTCAAGCAATATATTTACATTTAGTTGTATCTTAATGAATTTTTAGCTATTTTTCCCATTCAAAGTAAAATTGTTTGCTGGCGTTCAAAAAATAGTTTTTATTGGTATCATTTATAAATTGAAAAAAAAAAAGCAGTAATTTCTTACAACTCACCAAAACTTTCCATCGAACCAATTTTAAAATATCTTATGTGAAAAACTCTTTATTCGTAAAAATGCAGAAAAAGCCTTTTTATTACGATTCATTAATAAGTAATGTGCTGTTTTAATAAAAAGAAAAAAATCAAAAATCATGCGTCAAGCATAATGAAACCCTTTCTAACACATCCAGAAAACTGTAACGAAACTTCACCGTTAAATAAAAGGTGAAAGAAGATATGTAGTAAACAGTTTAAGAAACATATAAAATATTTTAAAATCCAGTTTTAGCAATTAACTTCCATAGTCAAAAAAGTAGTCATATTATTTTGTGTAGCCCTATATATGATCTATAGATTTAGGTATATACTACATAGCATGGTAAAATTTAATTCAGTTAGAAAATTCACATTTAGCAATTTTCACCAATCTGTGGAAATGCACTCGAAATCTTTTGTACAGCCTTGTATATTGTCTAAAGACTTTTGTACACGTCACATATTAAGCTAAAATTTAATTCAGGTAAAAAACGCATAAGGCAACTTAAAACTATCTGCCAGCAATTACCAACCATAAACGACGATGTATCATGTTCTTTTATATGAATATATTCTTATATATGAATTTATTTGTATTCCATAAACTTCTATTATATTAGTCTACTAAATATAGTTCAGCAGGAAAATCCGTAGCACAACTAAAAATACCCTTACGCAGTTCATTCCCACAGTCTGCAATACTTACGAATTCCTTTGTGTAACCCTGTATATGATCAGAATTTATACACACCGCGTACTATGCAAAAATTTAGTTAAACATAAAAACGCAAACCAAAGTTGAAAACGCATTTACCACACATAGACAAATAATTATCGCACTAAGACTGTAACCTAATTATTTGTGTGTTCTTGTAAATGAATGATAAACGTAATGCACAACATACTTTTCAGTGAACAATTTACAGTGCACCTCAGTTATGCATATAAATTTCACTGTGTTTGAATTAAAGGGGTCAATACAAAATAAACCAATAATACTAAATTAAAAATAGTAAAGCATCATTAAACTACCCTGCGAACTGTTCTTCCCAGTAGAATACTGTGTAACAGTTCTTTATGACCCTGTAAATGAATAATAAATGCTTTGAACCCCATATTTTACAGAAAGCATCTTTTAGTGCGCTTTATAATTGTATATACCAATTTCATCGTGTTTCAAATGGCGTGACATCATCAAAATGCACTTGAACCGTTTTTTTCTCCTTTATCTGTAATGTAACGGAATACTTTTAACTGTCCCTGTAAATAAACTATAAGTGCTCCTTATTTTCAGTAGGGATCATACTATTGTAAACATCAATAACATACAAAAATTTCAGGGCAATCGAGTATATTTACGAGAGTTATAGCACAGACTGACAGACAAACCGATATCAAACACTTTTCAACTAGGTTAGAAAGTGTTAAAAAGGGAAAAGGGAAGATGTTTGTTTCTATATATGGCCATGGTACTTCCAACCGTTTCGGCTGTCACGTGATCAACATAGGTTGGTTTCCACCCATTGTCAAACTGCTTTCCTGTCTATCTTGATCACGTAACAATCGAAATTCGTGGCCTGTCTCTCTCGTTAGCTGCGGAAAAGAGGGCATTTTTCATTCTATATCACTGATCTTCGGTATGTAAATGTACGCGGTTTTGTGCTTTTGATTTGCTGTATCACTGATTATTGCATCTTTGAGTAAATTTTCGACTAAATGACGGAATATTAATATATCAATTACGTGAACTGTTAAAAGTGATAAAAATACTGTTCTGATGACTGCAATTCAAATTGCTTTTGAATTTAAGACTAGGCAGTGGGTGACCTATTTTTGTTACTGCAATTATTTCTGAAAATTTATAAGTTTTAAAATTTCGTTTTCCCTCCCTTCGCGATGTGCAAAATGCTCGAGTTTGAACACTTCTAATTTCGAGCAGAAATTTTTGCCTTTTCTAATCGCTATATGAGGCAGACTTCCCAAAAAGTAAAAGAAGTATACGGGATGTTCATCGTGAAGGGGTTAAACTTTTTTATTCAGTCGAATTTAATTTGCTTTTATCTTGTTTTACCGCACACGTTTACTCGTAAAAATACTGTAGATTTTTATAATTTACTTTAAAAGCACTCTGTGTTTAAGTAACAGTACTTTGTTTCGTATGAACAAATTTAAATATTAATATTAAAGTTCTCTAAGATTTTGTAAAAAAAAAAAATTTACAAACCTGTAGAAATTAATAAAAAAGAAAAAAAAATGGTATGCCTATATACATTAAAAAAATGCCAATAAAGCAGCTTTTCCCCAACCTTCTTAGATTTCTTCTTGTAAAAAAGATGTGTTTATTCAGTAAGTTAAGCACGCAACTTTGCTGTTAGCGCACTCCATACCTGCTTCTCACGCGAGCGGTATTTGTCGTTTACGAAAGAATATGGAAGACATCTCTTTAGATTTGTAGGATTCAGTGAAACATGGAAAATATATCAAAAGACAAATAAGACAAAATCGATAGTTTAGACAGACTGAGAACATGCAAAATCATCTTATTAAGATTTTGTAATTCAACTTGAAATATATTTTAAGTATATAAATCTAATTGGAAATCAAATATATTTAACATATAAACAAAATAATTGCGTTAGATGTACTTTAATGTTCTCGACTGTAACAGAAGTTTGTTAATAACCTTTATTTTGTGTGATGTGTATGCACTAAATATTTTATGAAATAAAATAAAAATCAGCCAGACACAATCGAAAAGTTATTTGATTAAAGTGTGAAATATTGCTTATTGAACAGTTTTAGCAAAATTTTTTTGTATAAACTTTAAAAACTAGGTTTCTGAATGTTTTAAAGATAGTTCTAATAACTCAAGCTATACACGGAATGAACTAAAATATATCATGGATAAAATAACAACTAACTTAATTCTTCTGAGACCAAATCTAAATGTTTGGACATAATGTTCATAGAGTTGTAATCATGTATAATTTCATAATGAGTACATTAAGTATGCCATTTACGGTTTTTTAAATGTAAAAATACAAAAAACTGTTTAAAGTATATGCATTAACAAGTGGAAAATGAAGAAATAAGAGGTTGTGTAGAATTACAGGCAATTTTAATAAGAAACCGCGCAATTATACAACCTTCATTTAATGTGTTGACTTCACATTTTTCTGTTGAAATTTATAAGAGAAAACTTTTAGTTAACGTAACATAATCTTTGTTTTTATTATTACATTTAATATTCAGTCATAGATTGTACCACTTAGCTGTGGCATATTTCAGCTATAATAAGTGAAGTTCTTTTTACGAATTTTACTTTTGTAGAACATTTTGTAATCCTGCTAAAAACTGGCCTAACATGAAATACTTTTAGAGCACTCGCTTAACTTTTGTAGCATAAATATAGCACTGCTTTCATTAGAGCTTTAGTAATAGAGATTAAATGCTGCAAATTAGAGCACATTTAGTCAGTCTTTTTCGCTTTCAGCACTGGAATGCTTTCTAATGCTTACTCTAATGCTTTCCATTAACAGCAAGATTAGATGTAAGTGATTAGCTAGTTTGTAAATGCAAGTTAATGTCATTTCTATAAAGGAAAACCCCTTATTTTCACAGGTTGACTGAATGAGTGATCTGGCCTCTCGAGGACATTTGTCATCTAAATGAAGATTTGTTCCCGAAGTGAGTAAGAAAAGCACATATCATAAATAGAACTTGTAGATATGTGACTAAAGGAGTTAAATAAATTGTGGCGCATGGCGAAAGCTCGTTACTAAGTTTGTCGAATTAACATATTTCAAATAACTCTTACGTTTCCAAAAGCAGGAAATCTAACATTTCTTATACGATCAAATACATATAAAGCAGAATTTTCTAAATTATACGTACACAACAATTAAAAACAATTTTAAACTTTCATACTGTGGGGTAGATTATTTAATAAATTAAGTTTATTATTTCATAATATTGAATTTTCATGTAACAGCACAATATTAAAGTGTACAAATGTTTCAAATTTAATATTTGGGAAGAGAATTTATAAATTTCAAAATGTATAATATCCTTACTGTCAAAAAATAAGTGAAGAAAAAAAAATCAAAGCTCAGATAAATAATCTGAAAGTTTGTTCTACATTTTTAATAAATGTTCTCAGTAATAAAAGAAATATGATCTCAGAACAATAGAAAACAAAATCAGTTGAGAGATGCATTGATTTAGTATTTCAAAATATTAGAAAGATTAAAATTTTATAAATATATGAACTACTTTATTTTTAAAATATTTACTGCATTAAAAAAAAAAAAAAACACGCGCAATACATATTCATTTTAGACATGAATAATTCAAAACCACCAAGAACACTCGTTAAAATTATTGTGTTTAATTTATTGAATTTAAAAATTCTTTTCAAAACATTAAGTTTTTTCATTTAAACATTGTTCTACTATGGATCTTCTGAAATAAACTAATAACTGCCTAATTCCTTGATCTGATACGGTAGAACATTTAAAAACTGCTTTAATAAATTAGCTCCTGGAGCATAATCTTGCGCTATATTCTTCTTAATTTAAAAATATGTCTTTAATCAAATTAGCTTAATATTTGCCATAGAAATAATGTAATGCGTTCAGTCTCTACAAAGTATGAAAATTCAAAACAGTTTTAAGTTTCTTATTGTAATTATTTACAGGTTTCTTAACTTTTAGCGAAGGAAAAGATTGTAAGTATTCGTACATGTGAGGCTGATGAAAGAAGACATATCTAATCTAGTATAGAAAACAAGTTTCATACACAAGACTTATTCAATAAATAACTGGAAAAATTCAGCAAAAATAGGTGCAGAATACGTATATTTATGCTTATTTATTGAATGGACGTTGCATAGTTGCCAAGTCTTACGATTTTTGACAATCTCTTTTTCCGTATACATAATCGCAGTTCTCTGCGATTAAACAAAGCGAACATTTCTTTAAATTGCGATAGTCAAAAATCTGTAACTTGATAACTGTGACCTTGTATATATAATCTTTTATTACAGATGCAGTTTTTATCAATTTCCAGCAGATTTATAGCAAGTTCCACATGAAAATATTTTTTATTTATACTTCAGCTATATAAATGCAGCATAATTCATCTTTTCATCATTGAATAACTTAAGATTTAATCATAATACCAAGTTCTAATTCTTGCCTACAAACTATTTTTTTTCTTTAATTTCTTTTCCTTGATATTTTCTCAACACGATTTCTTAAGCTGCGATCGCACGTACTATCCCTATCATAGGCAATATCAGATATTTCCCCATAAACTGATTTTTCAAGGGGAAAACTGTCGAAAATACACTTTGTGATAGTTCACCTCATCAATGACGGACAAACATATCGCTGTTTGTAATCATCTAAGGTAGGTATCAGCTCGAATTCGACTCATCAGGGCGCTCTAAAATTAGTTGTTCTCAGTTCTCTGACTTTCTCTCACTACTTTTTAAAGCACTTTGCAGCGATTACTCTAAAATGTTTCACGTGTTGCTTAACATTTGTGTATGCCGTTCAGTCGCGGAAATAATCCTATACCTGCTGGAGAGCGAAAGTGACGCTAGAATCAAATAGAGGAAATATCATATATTTCAGATCGCACGATACTGCATGCGATACAAACTTTAGCAGAACTGGAACATGAGACACATCTCATGTCAAATGAATACGGAATCAAAAAATATTCCACAAGTATTACTTGCCGGAGATTTTGATTTATAAGAAAAGAGTGAGATGATGGCGTCATCGATTTGCTTAAAATTTTGTAGACTGATAAAGGTTTAAAAAAATTCAAAGTAATAAAGTGCAATACTCAAACACAAGAAGAAGGGGTTTAAAAGATCTTACAATTTATATATATGCTGTCATGGCAAGCACTGTCAGAACGTGGTTGATAAAACAGTTTTCTTTTGTGCATTACAACATGAGCTTGAAACCCAACTTTTTCTTAAATGCAATTTTCGGTTCCATCCTTATTTGCATATTTGTATTAAATCAGTTGCTTTAATTTGTTATTAATTGAATATTATTAATAAAGAATTTTTTTAATCTAATACAAATAATTAGCTATATTAATTTCAAAAACTAAATTTAATACTTAATTGTAAATTACAAATATATTTTTCCTTTTTTTTCCATAACTAACCGCATTTAGAATAATGAATTTAGAGTGATACGCATCATAAATACATAAAAAAATATACATGGCACAAATTAATCTTAATGCAAGCATCGGCTTTAGACTACGAAAGATACCACACATATATAACCAATTCATAAAGAGGAGAGGCTCATATTTGTTAATGAATGAGCGAATAAGTTTTTATAATATCCTTTTTATATTGCCTCTAAGATTAATAATGTCCTGAAATGTATGATAAAAATAAAGTCTTGCAAGCTAAAAAGTTAATTCATTATTGAACGTTCGTGGTGAAATTTTGCCTACACTTCTCAGTTTCAACTCTTAGCACTATTTTCTATTTTTCACCTGCTGCTTTCAAAAAGCAAATAGCCCTATTGGGCTGGTAGAAGATACATTACCAATCTCATTACAATATCTGATGATTTTTTTTTTTTTTAGAACAGTATCATATTATAACTAAGCCAAATCTGAAAAAACTTTATATAAAAACAGCTTTAAAAGAATTTTAAGAATTCTTATCAATGCATATAAAGAAAAATATATATTTTTTTTTTTTAATGAAAGTTCAATTTTAGTAATATTAATAAATTTCAATTTTATTAACAATACGAATACATTGAATTTTAACATTAATAAGTGATACTAAATATGAAAATGCAATTTTGTTTTAAAAATTCAATTTATAACGAAAAAATAGAGCAACCAATTAAATACAAACATAATAGAAAAGAAAATTACAATTATAGAAAGTGTTGATAACGAATTCGGATTCTACTGAGCTGGAAGAAGATACATTACCAATCTTAAACATTCGATTATTTTCTTTCTTTCAAAACAATGTGCGCAAATGCATTATTGTAATATTCCTAAATGCATTTTTACTTCTTACTTTTAAAAATAGCACTTTATTACTTTGAGTATATTTTCTACCTGTGGTTCATTAACAACTTACAAAATTTGGATAAACTTAGTGGCGCTATCATCAGAGCTGCTTCTTAGTAAAAATATGTCTTAAGACGTCATTTACTAGTTGCATTTAAAATGTCCATTTAGAGGACTTAAAAAAAAATCTCTTTAAATCTCTCTTACCTCATAATTTTTCCAACTGTATTTTATGGAAATAAAATTCTTTCAAATATATTACGCAACATTAAAAAAATTATGAAAATTTTAATATCTTTTCAAGTTTAAAAGATAAAATAAATTGTTCTGGTGGCTATTTGCCAAAGCTCCCACAGGTCAGTTTTTTTTTTTTTTTTTTTTTTTTTTTTTTTTTTTTATAGTATTCTTGAAGAGAAAAATTTGTGATGGGTTATTACCACTTTTACAACAAAAATAACCTTCCGGGTAGGCTTCTACAAAACTTGAAAAAAAAAAAAGCTAAAAACAAAATATTTCTTTGTTAATAGTGGTATTCATAAAATGGACAGAGTGGGAGCCCTGTTATTTCACGAAAATTTTAAATTTTATTTTAAATGGAGCTACTTAAAGAAACTATACACAAAAAGGATCTCAAAACTTTTTTTCTTTAATGAGGTATTTTGTAGAAAAGGAGATGCTTTAAAGACACTAGATCAAAAGGGAAATTACACGGACGCATGAAAATAGCATTTTTCGAGAAAATGGTTTATACTTGTATAAATTAAAATTTCTTCAATGTATTAACATGTCCTTCCAAATTTAAAAGCTGTGTACTAGTGAAATTGCTAACACTGAAGAAAAATATCTCACGAAAAGGTTTCTAATATTCAATAGGGATATTTAATTCTTATCGCCGTAAATTTAATAAAGTTTCTGTAGGTAAAGAAAAATATATTTTCCCTCTCAAATTAATGAGAAATATTTATCTCACATTTATCATGTATAAAAAGAAAATAATCCTTTAAATATATATATAACAGTTTGTTTTTATAAATATTAAGTGAATGATATTTGGCATCATGTTTTAATGTCTAACCATGTTTTAATGTGTTGTTCATAATTAGAAGTATTTTCAACTTACACGATTTTTATTAGGACAAGAAAATACCTTTCATATACGATAAAGGAAATAAGAATGAATTAAGTAAATGTAGATAAGAAATTCAAAAATATTATAGTCTACCGACATTATATCTAAGGAATGATCAGTCCAAAAGCTTAAACCATTACTCGTTAAATCATGTACATAATACCATGTTAAATTGTAGAGCACATGCGCATGTTCTATTTTTCAAAAATGATAACAGAAATTGCCGATCGATTTTTTTTTTCAGTCTAAATGTCATTGTGGGTCCTTCTAAAATAAGAATTTCAGATATCGACGTAACTGGGCGGAGGAGGCTGTACATGCACTAACTGAAACTGAAAGCAAAGGCAACGCCCAAATGTTGACCTCGTGAACGAGAAAAACTACAAAATTAATAAGAACAGGCTAAAGTGCAAAAGTACTCATACATTAACCTAAGTATAAAAATACTTTTTGTAATGAGTTTCTTAAATTTGACAGTATATGCACAAAATTATGTTTCGGTTTTCATTAATTAGAAACTAAATTGCAATGCTTTCATTCTTTTACGAATAAATCCTGTTGTATTATCAAAATATATTTATGTAATAATTTCTAAGGCTATCAAATTTCAACAACATAATTCAAAAGAGATATAAAGTAAACTAGATTCGTGTAGGAAAACAAATGTGATGACTTTAAACGTAGATGAAAATGTAATAAACCCATAAGTTTGTTTTATGTAATCTTAAAACAATTTGGAGAGGAGGGGGGAGTAAGGAAAAAATGGAGTGGGTGGATAAGCAACTTGCGATGAGGAAACAATACCATTAGAGAACTATACACCCACTATGCAACTATGGCTAAACCTTGAAGTTTGAATTTAACTCACATTATTTATATCTGACATGAGAAAAAAAAATTAATAATTTTATGACACATAATAATACATTTTGTAAATATGGCCGGCGGCGCATACGTGTAAATAAAAAAAGAAAATAACAACTGGTGAAACTTATCAATATTTTAAATTCAAATTCCAACTGATCGTTCTACTTATTACACAATTTAAAAAGGTTTTTTTTTTTTTTTAAGAATTTGGAGATCCATAAATTCCTTCAAAATGCGAAATTACAAAATAATTTTAAAAAAACTCACTTTTATAAAAATAGCTTTTAATATTATAATTTAACTCTGGGCCGCATTTAGCGCAAGTGATCTGTAGTCGAGAAGCACATAGTCATGTATAAAACTCGCAGGAATTATTCTGTATATAACTTACTCCCAGCGAAGAAGCATCCATACTGCTATTATCCAATGAAAAAAATGAAAACTACTTTTTATTAGAAAAATTATTTGGGCATCCACTATATTATATTTTACAGGGCAAAAAATATGACAGTTTTATTATAATCAACAGTTAACTTTCTTATGTCGCCTAGAAAGGCAAATAAGAAAAAATTACAACTGGAGAGCTTTGATTGCCGTATTTCATTAAAAAAGCATTTTTTAAATATAAAAAATTGACATTTTACATTACTGACGCCAGAAATACTACAGACCTCCCTCATACGTTGCATTTGTTTATAATAATATTTACATATTAAAATTATTACATAACTATTTATTTTCCCTTAGCCTAAGGATTCGGATAGTTATCGGGCGGCTGTGACTGCCAACAGTACTTGGAACGCAGACACCTCAAAAAAGACCACCATGTTGGACAAAGGGAAGAAAGGCAAGCCTGACCTCAATGAGCTCAAGCAGGAGGTCGATATGGTAAATACAATACAGTATATCTATATTAACATATTTTGTATAGTAAACTTTATAAATATAAATCATGAAAAGTGTCATAATAACACACACTTTCATGTTACGGCAAATTGAGAGAAATTTGAATTTCTTCTCACAAGGGAACTGCATTTGGTGAAGATTGCACCTAGCATTGAGACATGGTGCATTTTATAGCCCTCATAGG
This sequence comes from Maratus michaelseni, assembly GCA_963931845.1. NCBI lineage: Eukaryota > Metazoa > Arthropoda > Arachnida > Araneae > Salticidae > Maratus > Maratus michaelseni. The sequence continues at coordinate 356,999,329 of OZ007590.1, forward strand.
ATAAAGTTAGAAAAACGATAAAATTACACTGCAAAAATTGTATTTATTGATTTTAACAGCTGCATAACTTTCTGAAACTGCATTTTTTACGATCACTTATCAGACTAATAACATAGAAGTTTTTTGGAGAAAAGTACTTCAAAATACAAAATTAGTTAATAAGAATAAAATGTTGAAAAAAGTTTAAAGAACCTACGAATTTCATTTTAAAAAAGTACAATATTATTTTCGGCGGTGCGAAATGACTTTATTCGGTACCGTAGAATTTTTCCTGTCCGAATGTCATTCATACTCGTGTGTGTTAGTAGAGATTTGGATTCATAGCACCCTATAGGGCGACTTAAATCTCTTTTTGACGTGAAATTAAGAATTAAAAATTTATTACTTTAAAATTAAATGTATAAAAAAATATTTTTTATAAGATGTTTGGTGAAAAAATTTATCGGTTCTCTAACTTTGATCTATAGGGCTATGGAATGTACCAGGTCTCAATGCGGCAAACTCTAGGTGCGAGCTTCAACAAAAGTGGTTCCCTTGTCAGTAAAAATAAATGAAAATTTCAAGATAGTTTTAAAATGTGTTTTAATTTGAAACTGCAAGACTTGAGTTTAAAAAAATACACACGCACATATATATAAGCATCATATATAGCAGCGGTTCCCAAACTATTGGTCACGATCTACTGGTGGTTTGCAAAACTATAGTGAGGTGTTCAAAAATGTATAATTTTATCTCCTGCAATAATATAAAGAAAACACTATGGTACAACTTAGTAAACTATCGTGAAACTATGTAGATTAATAAAACAGTCTTTTCACAAAATTACTTACTTGTGCAGAGAGCGGTTTGAGGCTAAAATTAAAAATAATTTCAATACCGACACAAGACTTATTAATGCAAAATGATGCTCTAAATTGCAACTGTTCTTGTGTGCATGCTTTGCGCCAAGATTAATCTTTTCCTTAGGATATATTATCCAAAATACCTCTCTATACGTACATATTAGGTGGGTAACGAAAATAATGAAACTTTAAAGTGGATTGCATAACAATAAAGTTTGGGAACAGCTTATATAGTATAGGAAAGCTTTTGATATAGTTCTCGCATTAAAATTTTTAAAAAAAAGTTAAATCTTCTAAAATACCAACTCAAAATTGATACGTTCGCATTTGTTTTATTACCTTCATTTATAAATAACAAATAGGAAAATCTTAAGCATATAGCAAGATTTAGGGTATAAAAAATAATTTATTTTTATTTATATTTATTTTAAAAATTAAAACAGTTAGGTGCATTTCCTTCATCAGTAATCATTCAGAAAACATGTTTAATTCGGCGCAAAAACTGGTAAACGTCATATCAGAAGCGTATCCCTATTACAAATCAGAAGGATGAATACATTTAGACTGCGGATACTTTAATTTTCATATGCTATTTTTTAATAAACAATTCATCCTTTTTTAAAAAACCTATGTGCTTTTTAAAAATATGGTCGCCTAAGAAAAATTCAAATTCAATCCCATTTTGATAATATATTTAAGAAAATACGCATTATTTACTACATGCGAATTGTTAACTAGCACGTATCAATTTTTGTATCGTGAATGAACATATTTACTACAACACGGTTGTAACTTTAAGTTGTAGTTTCATTCATTGTTAAAATATTGGCCATTTTCCAAATGGTAGTTTGATGAGTAAATGCTTCCGTTGTTGACACGGTTCCAAAGATTTTAAGAGTATTCCCAAATTTTACTCACGTTATTATCAGTTAAAGTGTCTGTAGCAAAAAATTAATTTTTGGCACGCGTGTTTAATGTTTACAATTTTCATTCATGAAACAACAGAAATCTCCTGGTCTATGAAACAAAAAATTAGGTAATCTAGACGAATATAAACATGCAAATGAAGTTTAACTAGTCAATGAAATGGCAACGCTTACCCAATAAAAACTGGTTACACTGCAAAAAAAAAAAAAAAAAAAAATGCGCGGTAGCGTATTACTGCTTATTTTACTGTTTATTACTGTTAATTTTACGGTAAAATACTTTGATAAAATACTGGCAGATGGGGTGCTAGTATTATACTGTAAAATCAACACTCTTTTTTTTTTGCAGTGTAATAATGAATTTCAAAAAGGTAAAGTGATGAATTAGAAGAAAACTAATGTATTTTCAGCCTATTTTAACTACACAGCAGAATCTCAAATTACCAAGAAATAATGTGGCGAAATGAATAGTGCATAAATAAATTTTATGACAAAAATTTTCAAAAATATAGATGCTGTTACGTAAAAGATCTCGTTGTAATAAAAGAAGGAATGCACTTCATAGATTTAAAACCATTTTGTACTAGGAATCGTGTCAGTTTGCAATTATCGCGTATACACTATTTCACAGTATAAAGAAAACCTATAAAATATGTGCCAAAGCATAAATTTAAATGAAACATTTTTCTGGGACATATACTCAAAGAATACACCATCAATCATGATAGAATGTTTGCCCAATAATTATTTGCTGTGCCTGTAAAAATCTTGTTTATCAGTGCATTAATAATCTGAAAAATGTACTTTTTACTTCAAATTTAGTTAGCAATTAATATTCATTCTATTCTACATCAATTAGTAGTAATTATATTGTCCAACTTGATGAAATGTTTTCTTCCACTTTGCAGGATGAACACAAAATTTCCTTACAGGAATTGTATGAACGCTTATGTACAGACGGAGAAAAGGTAGATTTTTTTTTTTTTCGAAAATTTCGTTAAGTAAAATTTTATTAGATATATTTTTTGTGTGTAATATTTTAAACTTTAGTTTTATTTATTTTACTTTTTTGTGCTTCAGCATTTTTATTAATTAAAAATCATTTTTACATGAACATTTAAACATGAGTAGCACTTAAAATTTATGTATTACATATTGTATTTTTATATGTTTAATTATATTAAGAATTTCCAATACATGGTGTCATTTTCTTTTTACTCCTTTATTTTACAAAATGTTTTAAGGCATATTTTATTAAACAGCATGCGTTTCCGTCAAATTTTTTATAATTTAGACTCCAGGATGTACATATATATTCAATGGCGTAGCAATTAAAGACTTAATCAAGTTTTGAAATCAAGCCGTTTAATTTTCTTTATAGGGACATTTCGCAATTTCTTTCTTAATTCAGTTTTGATAAAATTAAATTTACATTTATATTTTCAATTAAACTGACACCAATTAATTTCAAAGTAATATGCTTAATTTATGTCTAAATAAAACTAACCTTAAAGTATCAACAAATTTACGTTTATCATTAGGTTTGATTCTCTATCATTTCTTATTCACTAGGTAGAACTGCACACAAATATAGATGTAAGGAACTGTTAATTCAACTCCTTGCACAAGGATATCATCATCATCAGTATAAAAAAGATAATTTAGCATACAAAGTTTCTTTACAATGTCAAGCTTTTATTACACACACAAATGAACAGATACATGTATGGAAAGTGGGTAAATATTGAATAGTGAGTATATATTGAAGCTTTTTTTTAAATAAAATTAATAAACTTCTATATGTGCACCATTGGTTGCACGAAGCACCTCAAGGCGATAATCGTCAACGTTTTCCCCGATACTCTTTATCGTCCCCTCTTTGTTTTATCCAATACTGAATCTGTTTTCATGAATTTCTTGTGCCTCCGTTCATCAATTCGTGAATGGCACAAGAAATTCATGGAGACAGTCTCAGTATTGAATAAAGCAAGGAGTTGACAAAAAAAGTGTATCAGAGGAAAACGTCGGCGATTATCGTCTTGGCATGCGCCCAATGGTACATATATAGGGGTTTACTAATTGATGCAAAAACATTTCAATATATACTCCTAATATTATACTACTTTCCATACATGTTCCATATCCATACATGTTCATGTGTGTTTGTAATAAAAGTTTGAAATTGTAAAGATACTTTGTGGACACCCTTTATTATTAGTCTGAGCTAATTGAATTTACTGTAAATCATCTAGATATCGGTGCTATTTCGTAAAATTTCGATAAATCATTTGCGATTTTGAATATTCCTTTGTTTGTTATTTTAACATCCAAGGCAGAAGGTAAGGTCTCCATGCAGAAGGATCCAAAAGCTATTCACTTTAAAATTTTAAGACGGTCGTACTCTTCTTATTCTTTTTTAATTATTTTTTAACTACCTGATCAATGCACGACAAGATTTTTAATAAGAGGAGGAAAATCGCTTTATAAAACTTTCGCATGTTAAATGATTTAGTGAATTTGTAGTTGAAAAATAAATTCTATAATTAGAATCTTTGGTTGGTTTTTAGATTTCAAAGCTAAAGAAATGACTCAGTTAACTTTTTTTTTTAGGTTTATAAATATTTCATGTAGGATTCAATATACACCTTACGCAATTAAAATTTGAAAACTTTCAATACTAAAATCTTTGCAAAGTTAAGAATTTCTCATTTAAATCCTCTATAGATTAAAAATGAAACTGGTTTAAATAGTCTACAGATTAAAAAATATTTTCATGGCAAACTTAGTAAGAAAAATAAATTCAGAAAAGGTGAAACACGACAGTGAAAATTATTAATGCGTCTATCCGAAGACCAAAAAAAAATTGAATTTATAATTTCAGGTGGTAGGAGAAGAAAAGTCACATTTTCTCCCTATCAATATAATCTAATAAAGTACGAACATGGCCATCATTAGCGCTATGTCCAAAAGTAACACTATATGTCATAACATGCTCTATCGATTTTATCCCATATATCGCAAAATTTCAAACTTCACCCCCATCGAAAAGAGCAAATCATGTAGTTTCAAATATATTTTAATTGAAAACTTAATTTGCTGATTTTGTAATTAATTTTCAAGCATGATATTTTTAATATATCAACACGTGCTATAACAAACATTTTCTTGCTATATTAATGTAAAGTAACAATTACAATAACATATATGTAAAGCTCAAATAAAATGTGCAAAACTAAAGAGAAAGTGGCAGTATTACCACATTTGGCGATCTTTATAGTCCAAGCTTGGCAAGGGCACCTTCTTGTGTTTATTATATTATATAAGTAGCAATAAGTCTTTATTTTGCTCCTATGTTTTATCATCTTTGATCATTTACAGCACCTTCTTTCCATTTGCAGGGTCTAACACAGGCCCAAGCACGAAAAGTTTACGAGCGAGACGGTCCGAACACACTATCACCCCCGAAGAAAACCCCCGAATGGGTCAAATTCTGCAAGAACCTTTTCGGTGGTTTTGCACTGCTATTGTGGATAGGCGCCATCCTCTGCTTCATCGCATATTCCATCCAAGCTGGCACTTTCGAAGAGCCCCCAGACGACAATGTAAGTTCTGAAGAATACATATCCAAAGTGTCAATTCTTATTTAAAAATCTTTATAAAAAAAGGGGGGGGGGGAGATTTAATAAATTTAAAGTAATATTAAAATAAAAAATAATTCCTCTTTCCACATTATTTGTTTCTTGCATTAGATTATAGCTGAAAGCTTTATTTTAAAAAGTATTTTCCATAAAGAAATAAAATTCTAATAAAATCCCTTATTTTATATTTCAGCTGTATTTGGGTATCGTATTATCGGTTGTAGTAATTGTTACGGGTTGTTTCTCCTATTACCAAGAAGCAAGAAGCTCCAAAATTATGGAATCCTTTAAAAACATGGTTCCTCAAGTATGTATATTCATTATTTTCTTACTCAAAATTACATTGTTAATTGAAGTAATACATCTCCACATAGCATTAACCAATTTCTCAGTTTCAAAAAATTTATACATTCATAAATGTAAAACGAGATTTAAAATAATATCTAGATTGCACGCATTCTAATATATTTAAAAAGAGGAAAAGAACTTTCACTAATTATGTTTCCTTGTAATACTAATGAATTAAATCAACGAAATTTTGAAGTTGAATGATATCTATTGATAATTTAAACAGAATATATTTTCTCTTATACGCACACAAATGTTTTAGGTATTAATTTAAATCGCAGAGGCTTGGTAAGTATTATCAGAGTCAAAGACTATATACAGATTTAATTCAAACAAAATCAAATTTATTAACTAGTTAGTCTACTTATAATTCAACATCAGCAAGTCCGGCTAATTCATTCAGCTCAAAGCTTTAAAAAAAAAAAGGAAATATTCGATTAAGAGTAATTCCTTATTTAAACAATTATTATCTGGATCTTGCTGATCTTTGTGCAACGGCAGAAATCTGTGGATCCGACAAAATCGCTGCATAACAATTCGAATGCTAATGTATCGGAGATTTTTAGAGCTTCGTGTACATGAAAGTAAAAGAAAGCCCATCAGTGTGTTACTAATTAACTTTAAAAATTTTGTTATATCAAATCGTATTTTATTTTTATTTTATTTTATTTATTTATTTATTTTTTTTTTTTTTTTGGGGGGGGGGGGGGGTCAAATTCGGGATGTTGAAGGGACGTTTGATTTGAAATCCGATGTACAAATGTTAGTAACACGGGGAGCATTTTGAAACTGTGTCTTACTTTTACGAAGATCAAGTATAGGACTAATTTTTAGCAGACCGCATTTCAGCAAATGCATAACACTTTTACAAATGACATTAATAAGTGGTATATTATAAAAAGTCAAAAGTTAGACCAAACAATAACGTATTTTAGGGGTTGCTATAATTCACATATGTGTAATTAGCTATAATTTTCCACTGAACCTTGCGTGATGACAATGTACTGAATATATCTTAGGTAAGCGGTCTTAACAGTACAAGTCAGTTATTGGTCAAATCCGTATATTTCACAGTGATAATATGATATATGTGGGCAGTTAAAAGAGTTTAAGTCAAAGTAGAAGGTAACGAACTCCTTTAGCTAGTGATCATAACAGAAGAGGAAAGAAATGTTCGCTATTATATAAATATATATTATAGTACTCATCGCACAAAACCCTACAGTAACAATTATTACTTTACACTATCAAAACACATTTCGTGGTTAAATACATTGATATTAACCAAAATAGCATGTACCCAGTTAAACCAAAAACAGACTTAGTTTTTTCACTTTCTTCTAAAATTGCAGTTTCGGACTTGTACTATTAAGACCGCCCACGTAAGGTATGTATGTATTTAGACAGCAGTAATTTCGTGATCTCTTCTGACAATTTTAACTTTCACACTTACTGATGTCATAAATGAGATGAGGGAGTAGAACACAGATATCCTTCCTAAGACTTACTTGTTTCAATTTCTATTCCTTTTTTATAAACAGGAAAGTTACAGGACTAGGCAGATAAAATCGGATATCTAAGTCTTAACTTAATTTGATCTGTTTTCTAGTGGGTGGAGATTAAACTTAGCTCGCCATAATTGTCCAGTCAATCTAGGCTTCTGCCTGGAAAGTTTTGGAGAAGTTTTTTTTTCTTTCTTCTTTTATGTTTTTGGGGGCGCTGAACACGAATTTCAACTTTGCCACCTCGTATCTGGTCTGCTTAAAAAATTATAAGCGAAAAACCATGAAAAAATTGGATTTTTTTCGGTTTTTCTCCTGTATTCCGGAAAGGGTTAAATATTTTTGAAAAACATATGGCACCAAATTAAACTAGAGAACATTTCCTACATTTTTCATATACAATGTTTATTTCTAAGATTAATAGTTTTGGCATACGAGTAAAAGGAATTTTAGCGATATAATTGGAATTCCATCATCGGAGGGTGAAAACGCGATCCAGTCATTATGCTTCCATTTTAATCACCAATTTGAAGCTGGTTGCATTTCGAATATGTTTACATTTTCTTACCAAGTTTTAAACCTATTATAGCACTAAGAAAATAAATTGAAATCAGATGATTAGGAAAGATATAAAAACACAATCAGTCTGCATAGATGAGAGAACTAATTTTTATTTTTCTGGTAATCTGATTTAAGTACAATTATAAGTATTGTAAGTTTAATATAATAATAACATATGTGGAAGATTATAAACAGGAAAAAAGAGGAATGTAGTGTTGTTTTCAAATTAATGTCGTTTTGGTCACTTTGAAGGACCTGGTTGATATTCTTCAACAAGAGGTTAATCGGTATCTTCTTCTTCATCATCATCACTTGATGGCTCAGGTTGTATCTCCACTTGGCTTAAAATATCCTGCATTGGGTCGTCAACTTCTATTTCCAAGTCATCTTCGACGATGAAGGAGCTGACATTGTCACAATGGCCATCGCAGTTCAGACAGAGGTGCGAACAAAGCAAACTTGCTTTCTTACAGCCACACATTCCACTACAGTTTGTTTTGCATTTGCAGGATATTTTTCACAGAACAGTTTCTGGTGAGGGAGATTTGACAGTTTTTATGGGTATGACGCCTCTCTTGGTTTTATTCCAGCCCCATTCCTCAGCATTTTTACAGTTACCTAGCCATAACTGTACTTGGTGGTAAATTCGCAGACAGTGACATCGAGCTGCAAATCTGTTGCAGGGAGCGATGCTATGTTTGCATATTTTAAAGCAGATTTTATGCAGCCCCTGTACCCCAGGCTGTTTAGGGAAGGTGTTGCTTTCCCTCTGAATCCGTATAGGTGTACCAGAAACAACAGCCCAACTTTAATAACATCATAGGCTACACCACTAGGGTTTTTAAATATATCTACCCCATGTTGCAGGTCGGAAAATTTCTTCAAAATTTGAAGGTATTTTGTTGACTGTACAATGCAGAAGTGGTATCGCATCCACTCATAGCATGTAGAAATAGGATGTGTTTGGCAATTAATTTGTCTACTGCACAAAAAGGTGAATAGATCTTCTGGAGACTTTTCCCTTTTCCTGGTTTCAAGAATTAAACATTGGAAAAATTGCAAAGTCCAATTAAAATTACCAGAAGGTCTACATCTTCACCAATGATTATCATGTTCTCATGGTTAAGTGCCAACTTGAGAGCAGTGTTGATAATGAGGCTGTCGCGTCAATTCGTCGCGCACAATTCATCGTGGAGCAATTCATCGCGGCGACAACTCATCGCAGCGTCAATTCGTCGTGGTGTCAATTCGTCGCAACGAAAATGTTTTTGAAGGCTATGATGATAAAATTAAAGATAATGCAGTAAAATTATTTAATGATAATTTGTTTTTTATATAGAGAGAAATATAACTAACAATTTACATTATTAAATAATTTTACTAAATTAGTTTTACTTTTATCATCATAGCCTTCAAATATATTTTCGTTGCGACGAATTGACACCACGATGAATTGACGCCACGACAAATTGACGCTGCGATGAGTTGTTGCCGCGATAAATTCTTCCACGATGAATTGTGCGCGACAAATTGACGCAGAACCGATAATGAGTGTGTCTGCATCTTCTTTTGCCTGATTATAAGCCATATTTTCAGAGCCAAATCTACACATCAGCAGGGCTATTAAACGGTTTTTTTCTTGTCGTTTGCGAGAAATTTTCCCTGAGAAACCGTTGGTACCATAGTCTCATCAAAAACAACCTCATTAGATGCCGTTTTGCGAGATCGTCTATCACGCTCAACAAATTTAGTGCTCATTTCAGTAATGTTTTCTGGGGTTTCAAGGACACCCTCCCACCCGTTTTGTATTCACAAAACCATTACATTCAGCGTTTTCGCCTACAACACTACATTCCTCTTTTTTCCTGTTTATAATCTCCCACATATGTTATTATTATATTAAACTTACAATACTTATAATTGTACTTAAATCAAATTACCAGAAAAATGAAAATTGGTTCTCTCATCTATGCTGAGTGTTTGTGTTTTTATATCTTTCCTAATCATCTGATTTCAATTTATTTTTTTAGTGCTATAATAGGTTTAAAACTTTGTAAGAAAATGTAAACATATTCGAAATGCAACCAGAAATAACTAAACAGCTTCAAATTGGTGATTAAAATGGATGCATAGCAACTGGATCGCGTTTTCGCCCTCCGATGATGGAATTCCAATTATATCGCTAAAATTCCTTTTACTGGTATGCCAAAACTATTCATCTTAGAAATAAACATTGTATATGAAAAATGTAGGAAATGTTCTAATTTGGTGCGATAAGTTTTTCAAAAATATTTAACCCTTTCCGGAATACAGGGGAAAAACCGAAAAAAATCCGATTTTTTCATGGTTTTTCGCTTATAATTTTTTAAGCAGACCAGATACGAGGTGGCAAAGTTAAAATTCGTGTTCAGCACCCCCAAAAACATAAAGGAAGAAAGAAAAAAAAACTTCTCCAAAACTTTCCAGGCAGAAGCTTTTTTTGGTCTAAATTTACTGGACTTATAACTCTAGGCAAGAAAAGCTGCGGGCACTATTGTATCTATACTGGCATTTGTGTAGTTTGTGTTGGAATATTTATTTTATCTTTTTTTTTTCGGTTTCAATGTTTGCTAGTTTTCAAAATTCTTAAAAATAAACACATTTAAAGCTACTGAAAGTTTACAATATTTATCGTGTGTAGCATATTTAGTAAGAATTTATTTTCTACGATGAAACTGATGGCATTTATAGAAAAATTTTCACGAATTTGTTTTCAACGTTCAACAGCAGTTGAAAAGCCAGTAAATAATGCATGAAAAAAAAGGCAGAGTTACAAGGACAAGAGTAATTATGAATTTTCAAAAGCTGATAAAGAGGCGAACTTCTTTTCTGCAATTTCTCAAATCGTAATGAAGAAAATTTACATTTCGTCTTTAAATATTAAATCATCAAGCTTATATTACAAATTTAACTAACAATTCAACTATAAAATATTTTCTTCCTTTTTTTTTAAAAAAAAAAAAAAAGGAGGGGGGTGCCTAGATTCTTTTCCAGTAAAATTAACTTCTCCACACGGTCTTACCCCATTGACGGGGTAAGACCGGATGATTTGACATTTTCTAGAAAAGCATTTATTACTAAAATATTATATACAAATCGCATTTTTAATGATATTATGTGCAGAGTATTTACGAGTTTTATTAAATTCTGTTGGAAATTCTGACGTCAAGAAGCAACTAATAAGGTATCCGATTTTACACTACTTTTTTTCCTCTCCTCAACAGCAAGAAGCCAACGATTAAAACTTGTATGTTTCCTTTTTTTTTTCAGTACGCGACCATCATTCGTGAGGGTCAAAAATATACGATCCCAGCCGAGGGCGTTGTGGCGGGTGACATAGTGGAGGTAAAGGGTGGAGACCGGATTCCGGCCGACATCCGAATTGTATCATCCGCCTCCTGCAAAGTAGACAACTCCTCACTGACCGGAGAGTCTGAGCCTCAAAGCCGATCCCCCGAACTCACCAACGACAACCCTCTAGAGACGAAGAACCTTGCTTACTTCTCCACCAATTGTGTTGAAGGTAAAATAAAGTGAAGCATCTTAAATGAGTTTATGTTTTATACAGTGTGATCTAAAAGTCACAAAAGAAATAATTCAATAATTCGAAAAGTACGAGCGTCAATAATTACAACAGAAACGCCTTTAGATGTTTTGCAGATTATCTTGCCTCGACTGACAGCTATTCCCACTAATTGTCCAATTGATCATTTATAATCCTAGTTTCACTACGAATTGTGCTGCGTCGCTGTTTTAAATTGATCACACAACTGAAACGTCACTTGTTCGTGGCAAGTGTCAATAAAATTTTCGTTATTAAAAAAATCGCACATTTCTGTAAAAACCGCATCGTGCTGCTGTCTATACTTCCGATTTATTGAAATTTTACTTATTTTGTAACTTTTGTTCAACCGGTATGTCATTATCCGTTGTACGATGATTTTTCATGGCATTCAAAACCTTCCTGTAAAAGTATTAAGACATTTATTATATCTGAATTTTCAATAATCTTTCTTTTATGAGTCGCCATGAATATGTCTCATGAATCTGAGAAAACCCATTGCACTCTTCAAAATCCCATATTGTTTTTAAAAAATCCCTACTTTCAGCTGAGCAAAAAATTCGGCTGCCGATCTGGCCTTTCAAAATCAGGTAACTGAAATAAACGAGACATTAGAAATGCGCAAAACATACAAAGATCAAGCAAGATGATTCAATGTTTTTTGTTAGTTCGACATGTTTTATGATAGAAGTGAAAAACCCAAAAATGATCGTCTGTCCCAGCCTCAAACAGATGATAATAATCGAAAAAGTTTTGACTACTGTTTTCGAATAACCATCAAATGTCTGAATAGCTAAACTGAACAGAACACAAGACACTTCTCATGAAGATATTTAAAAAGTAGATTGATATTTTGTCGCTGATGCATAGTAGATGATGAGTTCGGACTCTTTTTACGGAGCCCGAAAAATTTTGTGTCATCACAGCTGAGCTCGATACTAAAGGTGCACAGTAGAAATTTAACAGCATTTTAAAATTGTTTAAAGATAAATTTTCTCACATTAAAATCTCTTATATAGAAATAAAAATTAATTCTAAATACTACTTCTTGACAACGTTTCGTAATTTTCATGTCCCTGAAAATCTACTTAAAACAGCACATTTTTTATTCATACCCTAACAATGGCAGAAATCTGCAACAGTCACATTTCTTATTCGTTTACAATATACATTATTTTAAACGATTTATTATATACATATATTCGTTTAAAATGCTGTACAACTACAGCAGAAAGACGCGAGTTCTGTTTTCTCGTATTTCTGGAAAAGGATTTCAAACAGAAAACTAGGATAGAGAAGGAATATCCCACGTCATCTTTATGTTAGCAACACTGACCGTACGAAGGCTTCAGAATAAGATAGAATATTTCCCCTTATACCCAGTCCATAACAATTCAATTCCCTTTCAAACTGGTTTTTAAAGGATTGTTAAACACTTTAAAAACTTGGGCCACATAATTGTTTCTCAAATAACAAGTATTTTTTTTCTTTTTTTCAGTTTGTGAATAAATAAAATTTTCTCTTTAATCCCGAGGACTGGCATAAAAATAGAGTCCGTCTTAACGCTTAATACATAGACTATAAAAATGAAAGAATACAGAGTTTCTGTATACCATGTTTTGACAGTATGGTAGACAATAATCCTTTTTTTCCCAGTATTGTGACTGAAAGGGTAGCTTTGTGCTTTTCTCATCCGAGGATAAAACAGCAATCATCTATTTACATATAAGAGGACAACTGAACATTAGGTCAGAATCACAAATAAAGGCTATGACGATTATCTTTTATGACTGGAAATAAGCAATTTAAAAGAATTGTTTCCTGATTGGTTGACAATTGAACGCCGTGTTATATACAGAAGTAACGTGTATATGTGTTGAATTCTGGAAAGAATGCAGCGTATTAAACTAGAAAAGATTTAATGAGATAAATGGTTTGTCCTGTATAACAATTAGTTTTCATACGGTCCTTTTCATAGAGCATTTTCTAACAAACAAACTATTTACCTGCAACCCAGTATTTTTTTAGATTTGACCTCTAATTTGCAATTACTCTGTTCTCTAGACTGAAATCTCGCCTTAAAAGTCAATATTTGAATACCAGAGTAGAGGTTTAAGAAAAATACAATAACCTAAAACGTAAGTTTTACAAAAGGTATCAAGAAGCGTCCCAGCAAAGTGTAGATTTAGAAAGAATGAAAATTAATATTGAAGGCTGGGGAAATAAGAGTTTCTTCTTTCTTTAAACTTTGATTCTGTAAAAGTTTAAATGCATAAATTCGTAGATATATTCGTTTACAAATATGATGTACGTTTTCTTATTGTTGCCTTCCTCATTACAGGTACATGCCGAGGAGTAGTTATTAACACTGGTGACCGTACTGTGATGGGCCGCATCGCAAATTTAGCCTCAGGCCTGGAAATGGGCGACACACCTATTGCCAGGGAAATTGCCCATTTCATCCATTTGATCACTGGTGTGGCTGTCTTACTCGGAATTATATTCTTCATCACGGCCTTCATCCTTGGGTACCACTGGCTAGATGCCGTCATCTTCCTCATAGGTATCATTGTCGCCAACGTGCCCGAGGGTCTGCTAGCAACCGTCACGGTTTGTATAACAACTTTTCGAATATCTTTGAAAATAAACACTGATATATAGTTCTGAATCAATTTTATATTTAGAGTTGACTTGAGGCAGCTAAAAGTTGACTAATTTAAAATAAAAGGTGCAATGAAATTTTGTTAAATGTCAAGGCCTGGTTCTATTGCTAGACTTCTCAATCGATGAATTTTAATTATAATAGAACTTACATAAAATTTAGTATAGAAACGGTATCTTATGAATTAATAGAGTCTTTTATTCATCTTTTGATTAAGCGGTCTCACAGACCGCTCACAGTAGTTATGCGGCAATTTCTGCCAGAGCAGTTAAGGGTTAAACCTAATTGAGAACATTTGGGGTATCTTAACCCGTGAAGTAAACAAAAATGGAAACGGAAAGCAATATGATTCTACTAATGTACTAAAAGGGGCTATTGAAAAAGCATGATATTCTCGGCCACCAATAATATTTCAAAAACTAATTGATTCAATTGAAACTCTATTATTTGAAGAAATTATCCGAAACCAGGTAAATACTATTAATAATAAATAGCATCTTGTAAAACTATTTTTTTCCATTGAGTCCAAACTTTTGAGACATTGCACAGATTTAGACTTATTATTTTGTATCAAAGTTATGATAATGTACTCATTTATTCATTTCGATACGATTTATTTGAATAATTTTACTGAATCTAATAAGTAAATATGTTTTTGTTTAATTTTGTTTTATTATTTAATAAAAAACATTTTCTTGTTGTGCCTAATCTTTTGAGACAGACTACATGTGGAGATACATGAAGCATATTTTGAATAAAAAAGTCAGAGAAAATATTAGCCGAGTTTGAAAAAAAAAAAAATCTGTTTTTTGCGGGCCATGAACCTATTTAATGTAAAAAAAATTAAATGATAAATATTTTTTCTCTGCTAAATAACTGATAAATATTTTTTTTATTAGATCTAAGACTTTTAAAAGGAGAAAAAAAAAACACGAAATACGCAAGTCTATTTTCAAACAAGCGGCATTTTGTTTTCTGTTCTGTTTTAATTTAAATAGGTTCATGGCATCGCAAATTCAATTAGCTTCCATAACCCGTATCTATTTTTATCTCAAATGACTAAAATGCACAATCCTGCATCGTGCAAGCTACGCACACACGTTTTAAAATAAGGATACCTCACCAATTTTAATGTTTTTACCTACACAGAAATGTCAAAAAAGACAAAAATATGTAGTTACTTAGAGGGGGGGGGGGGGGAGTACGGTTTCCTTTTATTAATACTTCATTAAGATTTGATTTTTTAATGTCTATTTTTTTGGCCTTACAAAGTGGAATCTCCACTTAAATTAGCATCCTTAGAAGTTAAGAACACAGTTTTAATGCTGAATTATTTCCTTTCAGACAGAAAATAGTTCAAACTACCGCAAGAAGAGAGATAGATTATCTAAAAATCTATTTCATTTTAGAAATTCAGAATAGATTATTATATATATTGCAAAATAAATCAATTACTTTAAATAAATCATTTCACTTCTTTCCCCAAAGTGCATGTTTTGTGCAATTTTTGTTATTATTATTCTTTTTTTTTTTTTTTTTTTTTTGATAATTTTAGCAAAATATTAAAAAATATACAATTTTAAAATCCCATCTGTTATTTTTATTTTACTTTGTAATTTTGTTTAGAGTTTTTAGTTTGTGTTACAGTAACATTTTGCTCCTTTAAAAGTATTACGAATCTTATTTACTTTAACTTCAATAAATTATTTTTATACGTTACGTGTGATTTTTATTAGGTCTGCTTGACTCTCACTGCCAAAAGAATGGCACAGAAAAATTGCCTAGTAAAAAATTTAGAAGCTGTTGAAACTCTAGGTTCAACTTCCACGATCTGCTCGGACAAAACGGGAACACTAACTCAAAACAGAATGACAGTCGCTCACATGTGGTTTGATAATCAAATCATAGAGGCTGACACAACAGAAGATCAATCAGGTAAGAGATCACTTAAAATTCTATTTATTTCTGAAATATAAGATTGTGAAAGAAAGTATCCGGTCACACTCCAGTTTAACATGCATATGCACATGAGCGTCAGACTACAAAAATTAAAAACATCCAAAAATATTCTGAACCAAAGTATTATTATATATAAGAAAGAGAAAAAAAGAATACTGTAAAGTGAGACATAAACATGAGTACGAATCTAACAATTGAATGAGGAAGAGTTTTTAGTGTAGATTCGAAACATTCCTATGCTTACCCAAAGAGTTTCAGGCACCTTTGTTCTCTCCGATAATTTGTATTTATATGAATACGTTTTCGTATGGATAATTTCTTAAAGCAGCAAATTTTAAACTACACTTAAAAAATTTCTATAGCGCTGAAATACATTGCAGAAGCAAAGCTAACTAACTAAGTGGAATCTCCACTTAAATTAGCATCCTTAGAAGTAAGCTCTAAGCTCTCCAACTATAACCTGGGTATTAAGCTCTATAAAATAATTAAAGTTTTACAAAATAATTAACTTGCCTCATGAGATATTTCGAAAAAAAAGGAAGTACGTTAAGCACAGAAAATTAACATGAGAGAGATTTCAAGATTCATTCAAAATTAACTGTATCCTTTTAAGGAAGATGAAAGTAAGATCCTTTGATTATCTTTAAAGCGCTTTTTCACCGAATTTTACTAAATTGTTATTTACCGGATATTTTCTTCTCTTCTCAATATGATGAACAGTACAATGAACGCATACTTTCGAAACTCGTTATAATGAATTACTCTTCACACACAAAAAAATTAAAATAAAGGAATATAAGTGCTAAATAAGAAGTTACAATTTATAAATTTTATAAATAAACTTCACAATGCAAGGAAATCTCATTTTTGTTTTAAAAGGTATTACGTATAACCTAATTAAGTCAAAAATTAGTTTAATAAAAAAAATGTTTTTAGTATACTATTAAAATGTTTTTATAACTTTTAGCGTTATTTGTTTTAAGTTAATTTTAGCAAGAATGTGTACTGTACTGTACTGAATTCTCCTACTGCCACCTCCACAGACAAAATAAAAATACAATAAAACCTCTGCATAGCGGATACTTTCGGAGCGTAGAATTTGTCCGTTATTTGGAGGTGTTCACTTTTCAGAGGTAAAACGCATACATACACCTTTGAAATCAAATTAACGGACAGTTTTTAAATCCCCACTCCCAAATCTATCTATATATATATATATATATATATAGAGAGAGAGAGAAGCTAATCAAAGTGATTTATGAGCCAAATAGGCTAAATTATGGTATCATATGACACACGTATCTTTTTACCTCCGATTAGTGGACAATTTTAGCCACAAAAGATGAAAAGTGATCTTTTTCACAAGAAATGAAAACTTGAAGAAAAAAAATTAATCGCTACGAAACCAATGAGTTGTTATCTTGGGGAGCAATATGTAAGAAATTTCGTGATACAGGTATTTTGCGATACAAATTGTGATTAGTGTATCAATTGTCAAATATTTCTGAAAAAATTGCAAGTAGGATTTTGTGTTTCATTTTTAAGAAAGGGCACAAAAGGAGAGAGATTAATTTTAAAAGGAAAAGTTGTAGAATTTAAATGTTTCAGAAAAAGAAAAATTGGGTTTACGGATATTTGCCAAGGGTTTCAAAATTGGTAAAACACTGGAAGAAATTGATAAATAATAATCAATTTGTGGAGTTTATGGAGAGAGAAATATTTATAATGCTGATGAAACCGGACTGTTCTTCAGACTTCTTTGCGAATAAGATTTCAAAGCTTTAAAGGGGTGACTTGTCGACAGTAAACATCAAAAGAACGACTCGCTGATTTGTTATGCTGAAATTTGTTAAGGGAGTTTGAAATACTGCTTATAACCGGAAACTCTCTCAAACCTAAGTTTTTTCATGAGCTTTCAAGTTAACGACATTGGTGTTCGTGAAGAGCTAATTCGAAATCTTTGATAATACGTCCTTTAATGGTTGAATGATTAACAACTTTTAATAATAGGATGAAGGGGGGGGGGGAAATCTCTCTTTTTTATGTAACTTTTTATCCACAAGATTTAAAATTTAGAAAAATATCAAAATTGTGTTTTTCCGCTTACACCCCCACCCCTTCTGTATGGCAACCTCTTGGTCAAAGTGTAAAATTCAACTCTAAAACTTAATGCAAAATCTTATTCCGCAATAAAATTTCACAATTAGACTACAAAAACACTCTTGAGCCCTTTCAAAAAACATTTAATGTCTACATGCTATAGTCTCTATTTTCTCAGCTGCAGGTGAACATCGGTGTTTCTGAAAAGCAAGCTTTAATTTTATATTTGCCGTCTCAAATGCCAAATTAAGCAAAATCTCCGAATTATGTATTAGAATTGAAAAATGTCGAACATTTTATTAAGATTGATGAAGAGATATATACTGAAGAGGAATTATTTGATGTGTGTCACTTTGCTTGTTTGGAATCTTTGACAAGGGTTTACTCTGTTAATTATGAATCGGATACTGAAAGTAAGAATGTATCCTATAATATCTGAAATTCTGAGGAAGCTGCAAAGTACAGCGACATGTAGAACATTTTTTTAAGTTATTTACAAAGATTAAAACTGTTGACAGATTGGAAACTTTACATTAAAAAACAAATTATTTCTAATCGAAAACAAAAATAAACGTTTATAACAGATTTTTTTTCACATCCAAAATTTCTAACAAACAAAATTGCGTAATAATGTAATTAAAAGTATAAATACATTTACGTATAACTTTCAAAGTATTGCAAGAAAATTTTATTTTAAGCTCTGATTTATCTTATAATAGATCTTCGGACGTATTAAAGCCAATGTATATGAAAATATACGACATAATAAGCAGATAACATGAAAATTAACTGCTCAATTGCAACAAGAGTCTCTTTATGAGCATTAAGTAATCCCCAAAAAGTGGTATAAAGGTTCATTTGCACCATCATTTCGCATTTTAAATTTACCATAAACTGCATAATAAAGATGTTATCTTGCCAAGAATTACTGTATAAATTAACTTAAATATTTGATAACTTCTTTTATTGTCCTTTATGGAATAACTATGGCCAGTTCATTTTTTCTCTAATATTTCATGTATTACATTTTTATGTAATTTGGATTTTATGTCTTCGAAGACTTTCTTCGTCAGCGTATTATCAGAAAAAAAAGAAAGAAAATGCAACGAATTTGTTAGCAATTTGTGTGCTAGCATTTTTTGCTGTAAAAATTGGCACGTTTTACAGCTATTTTCCCTATAATAATATAAAGTAAAGGGAATTTCAAGGTACATTTTTGCTGTTAATTTACAGCAAAAAAAGGCTAGCATCCAAATTGCCAGAATATTTTACTGGATTCGTCTCTTTTTTTCAAGGTACATTTTGCTGTTAATTTAAAGCCAGAAAACGCTAGCATCCAAATTGCCAGAAAATTTTACTGGATTTTTCTCTCTTTTCTTAAAGTAAATAAAGAAATGTAATTTCACAGATGGTCGAACATATCCACACAGATCTTTCGCTATTTTTGAAACTATAGATATTCACCAATCAGAAGCCTGAGATTTCCGAATTTTTTTTATCTTTTCAAAAATATAGCAAAATACAGGCTCTTATTTGGTCAATTTCGTTTCCAAAATAGCAAAAAATCTGGGTTCTCTGGACAAAATACAGTTGTGAAAAATTGATCAAATGTTAAACATTTCCTAGCCATGTTCTGATCATCATCTAAAATTTTTCCAATTCCACTTTCGAATAACAGACGAATTCCGCGCTCCCGAAATGTCTATAAGTAAGGAGGTTTTACTGTGTATATATATATACATATATATATACTATCTGTGTGTGGGAAATGAAAATGCGACTGCTAAATAGAACGGTCCGGTATTCAGGGGTGTTGTTATAGAGGTTTTACTGCGTTTGTGTACAATTTCCTTGTTTTTAATATTTTTATATTTATTTATGGGTGTATAATAATTAAAATTGCTTATTATTTAAATTAGTTTTTAAGTTTAAAAGAATTGAAACTATTTAAAAAAATAAACAGGAAAAGGTAACATAAGTAAACCATTGTAAATGGCATTTTTTAATACCACTATATATTAGGAGAAGGAGATGTATAGTATAAGATAAATACATGGCATAAAATAATTTCGCTATGCAAAAGTGCAGCATTAACGTCTGATCTATGGCTTCAAAATTACTCAGACATGCACCAAATTTTGAGCTTTAATGTACACAATAGTTTTTATTTTCTTTTTAATTTAATACATATTTCTCGTTCGTGGGTTTTCAATAACTTATCGAATTATTTTTATACACACAGATATATCTTAATACTAAAAATGTATCAAACTGCAATCGACAAGAAACTGATAAAATAGGAATGGTATGAAATGAACAACAGGCCTAAAGCGCGCAATCGTAATAGTAACCAGGTAGCATTTATGTACATAACAACAGTCACAGAAGTGGCAACTGACAGTGAAGAACAAGTAAATAGGTAGCAAGATAAGCAGTAGAGAAAAATACGATGGTTTTAACATATAATTTTATTGCGTCGCACCGTTAGGTTCACTATGAAATAAGACCAAATTAATTTTTTTTTAAAAACATTATGCTGTGTTCTGAATAATGAAAGTAAGCGCCCCATATAGTCGCCAGACAGTAATTGAACGTAAAGCAACCAGGAATCGAAATATATTTTAACTAAACTTTAACTTCGGTGATTGTGACTCAATCTCAACGGGAAATAAACCGTGGTCCATACATAAAACTGAAAATTTTATTTTAATAACCATCGCTCAAGGACTTTCGTCACGACATCTGCATAAATTAAAAAGTATATGGGCAAGTAAAGTCTCGATAACGAATATTCCCGAATAGCGGATACCTCTATTTTGCGGACACATCTTCAATCAACAACATATTAATTGTACGTGTTTACCTCTCGATAAAAAACATCTCCAAATAGCGGTCCCGACATTTCCGTTATATAGAGGTTTTATTGTACTATACTTAAAAGCAGAAATTTCACCTTTTCTCCTTCGATCATTTCTTGTGAGTTCAAGGAGTAAGACACAAAACATGCACGAATTATGACCATAGACACTGGAACATTGAAATATTAGTGCTTGACGTTGAATGACCTTGACCCACATCCTTAAGTTGGTTCGTTGATTGAGTTTATTTGCACACAATCAAAAAAAAATGCTGGGCCAGTTGAACCTACATTAGTAGAAAGGGGGCATGGAATTATCTGAATCTGGTATAGAATTATCTGAATCTACTAATGTACACTGTTAAAAATCTTCAGCTTTTGCTGCAGACACACTCCACCGCTTTTAGAGAAAACAGTTACTTTGCTATATTATGAAGCATTTTCATTGGTCAAAATAGAAATATTCTATAAAAGTGGTGGAGTGACTATGCAGCAAAAGTTGAAGATTTTTTTACAGTCTATATGAAACAGTTCAGATTCTCGAAAAATATCAGGCCATTGAGCCAAATTTCTTCGTAAAATTAGGTCTGGTGAGTCCGCGTTCAACACTGCGCAATTTTTCGAAGCAAGCTCCCTCCCCCTCAACTACTCTTTATAATCAAGCATAAAGAAACTCAGAATGGAAGAGAAATAGTTATTTTGAGTAACGGATCATGCTATCTGAAAATATATTGATTCCCACTTGAGACTTTATCGAAGCAGTTTAAACCCCAGGCCAGCAAAAGTAACATATTCATGAGGAATTCTACGTACACAAAAACAGAAATTTGGATTTCGAAGTTTTGAGGATAAAAGTGTCATTTGACCATAACTGAGAATTATGGTCCCTAAATTTCAAATATGAAACAACACAAAAAGTAATTTTATTTCACAAGAAAGGATCTTAGGCTGGATATTTTTTCATCGTGTCCATTGTTTCTGGCTGAGGTGACACAAAAGTGATACAAACCAATACAATTCTACACAGGGATATATGGAATTATAATATGAAAATTATTACAATACTAGACGAATCATTATCAGCAAATTGAAAAAAAAGTTTGTGGACAAAAATGTAAATATTCGGACATATAACAATCGAACGAATACCGAAAAGATATTGGCAACGTTGGTATTACACGAGTTCAAAGACTTATTTGACATTCGTTTGCACGCATATATGAGAGTTTTAGGTAGAATGATAGTAGGGAAATTGATTCAAAATTAACAGTAAGTGAACAATGAATAAAAAATAAAATAAGTTGAAACTGGTGTGAAACACTAAGAACTAAAATAACTTCTTAAAACACCATAAAAACTTTAAAATGCGCTAGGCCTTTCGAAAGATCTGAGTCTTTCTTCGTCAGGCGCAAAAAGACGTGCGTCTACTATGCGTCTTGCTGCTGCTTTCATAGTAGACGCACGTCTTTTTGCGCCTGACGAAGAAAGACTCAGATCTTTCGAAAGGCCTAGCGCATTTTAAAGTTTTTATGGTGTTTTAAGAAGTTATTTTAGTTCTTAATGAATAAAAAACCTAGGACAGAAATTTAACACATTTCATCAACTGAATTTAAAAGACATAGACTGCTGTTTCCTGGAGAGCTGGTACGTCAAAAAGACATTTCTATTTGAACAATAATCAAGCAACAATGCAAAGACTTTTCTAACACTTTACTTCCTATGTGCAGACATTTGATTCAGCGTCAATCCCAAACGGATCATACAGCCAGCTAATAGCAGATTCGCCATTAATACCCTATATGAACACAAGCTCCGTAAAGGCCACATTTTCCCACCAATATACAACTTTATTTATCAGCAAACAATATTTCTTGATATCACGTACTTGGATGTAATCTTTCTTAGAATATGAAACACTTATATCAGAATACATTAAAAAACATCCAAGCCTTTCAAAGATGATCAGTTTTAATTTGAATTTTGGCAATTCAAAATTTTATCCGTTATAATAAAAGACTATAGCGAAAGTTTTGGCTAAATACAATCCTCTTAAGTTTAAATTTCAAAACAATATTAGGGGTTAAATCAGTATTCTCTTTATCTAAATCACTTTAGTTTCGTATAATTAGAATACGAAATTTCTGTTCTTTATAAACTTCGAAAAGAGTAAAAAAGAATACAATAAATAAAATATACTTTTTTCTAATTCTAACACATATTACTTACTAAATTTCCAACATTTACGAAATAAAGTTTTCCAATACTTAAGGGCTCACTTTAAAATTTTCACTTTCTAAAATTTATCACTCAGGAAAAATATGATTTAATGTACGCATGTAATGGAAATATGTCACGAAAGTTAAAATTTTATCGAGTGTCATTATGTCGAGTTTCGAAAAGGACTTGCAATATTCCTATACACTAGCGATGGGCATAACGATTATTTTGATTATTCGAATGAATCATTCGGGCATGCGCAGAAGCATATCTGTCAAACTTCAAATTTTTTTTTATTCAATTACTACCAGAAATTTTGAAGAAAAAAAAAAGTTTCTCGAGAAACTATTTTTTTTTTCAAAATTTCTGGTAGTAATTGAATAAAAAAAAAATTGAAGTTTGACAGAATAGCTTCTGCACATGCCCGAATGATTCATTCGAATAATCAAAATAATCGTTATGCCCATCACTACTATACACAGATGTTAAAAGCAAAATTTTAATAATATGCAGCTAACAGAACCGCAAGTAATCTGCTTAACTTATTTTTATTTTCTTGCTTAACTGCTAGTTGCTATTATATGCATTTTGCCTTAGAATATTCTCTTGTTGCTTGCAGTAGATATTAGTTCCTAAATTCAGCTCTTTCTCTCTCTTTTTTCTTCTTACATAGATAAGAAATTCGTATCTATTATTGAGCTTAATAATTTTCTCCGTCATGTAGGAGTACAGTATGACAAAACATCAATTGGATGGAAAACGTTATCAAGGGTGTGTTGTCTGTGTAGCAGGGCAGACTTCAAAGCAGGCCAAGAAAATATTCCCATCTTGAAAAGGTTTGAAATATATCTCTCATGTTGAGTACGTAAGTAGGTTGAAAAGTTTTGCTTCTGCTATGGTAAATTATAAAAAAAAATAAAGATATTTCAGCTAAATATGGATCTGAAGGAAAACAGGGCTCAGCTAAAATGCGTATTTTGATATTCGGTCCTTGTTCCTCCATTTTTATTACACATTTATTTAACTCAATTTTGTTTTTTGTATGTAAAGAGGGAATTTTGTAATCGATTTTTTAACTCACTTGTTAATATGCTAGAATTATAGAAATTATATACAAAGGTGTGTTTCCGATAGTGATGCGCATAACGATTATTTTGATTATTCGAATGAATCATTCAGGCATGAGCAGAAGCATACCTGTCAAACTTCAAAAAAAAATTTTATTATTCAATTACTACCAGAAATTTTGAAAAAAAAAAATTCTGATTTTAATTAGAATCTAAATATAATAAAACGCAGTGTAACGATTCCGGTGCGAACCCATCCATCTAAACAGTCGGCAACACTGAGCTCAATATATAACAGGAGGTCTGAGTCGGTAGTCAGAAGCACGAAAGGCAAATGAAGCTTGCAAGGCAAAAGTAAGAAATAGTCCGCGTTGTCAATGTTAGATATTAGTGTTCTCATTTACTATTATCCTGAGCTAAAAGTATCGTCACTGTATCCTTCCGCACTGACCGATGGAAATCATGTTGGGAATAAGAAGACAGATCTCCTGTTATATATGGAGCTCAATGGTCGGCAATAAGATGGAGCCATGTTAGGCTTAATTTGCATTTGAGATGTGGGTGAGAAAACGTATCTGCCTAAATACAAATATCTTCTACCTCAAATCACCTCTGTTCAGCATATTTTTCTATAAAACATTCAAAAATAACTCAATTTCAATGATTTGGCCAATCTCCTAGACGTTAAAAAATTGCATACCAGATCACCTTTTCCGCCAACGGTTTGTTTTGAAAAATCCTGAACTGCGGTTGGATGGTTGACTAATACACACGACGGTGCGTTCATATTTCGTAATCGGTCATATTTCTAAGCAGTATTTAGTCTTGTGGCAACATAGAAGGAAGTAAAAAGTCACATTTCTACATATCTTTACAAGAAAAAGTATTGGATTCATGAAAATTTTTGACTTCCGGTTTTTGACGGATTTATACGTTTTAGAAGGTTCTGAACACGATTAGACCATTTTTAGAAAATGTCTGTGACTCTGTCCGTCTGTGTCAAAAATTTTGTGGGCGCTCTATCTCAAGAACTAATATTTAATAAAACGTTATATTCAGTTAGTCCCTGATATAAATTAGTGCTGATTAGATTTTGGTGAAAATCGCCCAACAAGTAGCGCTGCTATGCTGCATTTTTCACGATTTCCGAAATAGTTCTATCTCAAGAACTAATGCACTCATTTTCATTAAACTTCAGATTCAGTTAGACCTTGACATAAATAGACGCTGATTACATTTTGGTGTAGATATCCCAACAGGTGGCGCTGCTATACCATTTTTTTCATAATTTTTACGATAGCTATATCTCAAGAACTAATGCACGAAATTTCATAAAACTTCACATTCTGTTAGACCTTGACATAAATAGTATGCTGCTTACACTTTGCTGTATATAGCTCAACAGGTGGCACTGATTTTCCTTATTAACACAATAACTATATCTCAAGAACTAATGCATAGATTTTCATCAAACTTCAGATTCAGTTAGACGTTGACATAAGTTGTTGTTGATTAGGTTTTGGTCTAAATCTCCCAACAAGTGGCGCTGCTATGCTGCATTTTGCAGGATTTACATGATTTCAGCAATAGTCATATCTCAAGAACGGCATTAAATAAAACTTATTCAGTTAGTCCTTGGTGGTGGTTCTTTTTAATATTTGCGAAACCGGTATGAGATAGAGCAAAGTTTTGGGATTGACACATCCGCTAGTTGTTGTTTTTTTCTGATAGCAATTAAATAAAAAAAAAAATTTAAGTTTGACAGATATGCTTCGGCGCATGCCCGAATGATTCTTTCGAATAATCAAAATAATAGTTATGCCCATCACTAATACAAAAAAGTGTATTTCTGATGACAATACAATATTTTTATATTTCTAGAACTTAACATAATTTTAAGGTATTTTTCCGTTAGTCCGCTACAGAAGATAAATCGCCAAGTATTTTTATGGTTACAATTGTATAGGAGTTCCAACAACAATATATTTAATGATGCGCCAAACCATGCTTGCCATAAAAGGTCAATTGGTTGTGAAACTGCAACAATGCAATATTTTAAACACTAAAAAGTAGAAAATCAAATAAATAAGTCAAGTACGAGTATAATACGCGCCCAAAGGGTTTCGTAAATTAAATGTATTATTTACTATTTATTAATTAATAAACTCCTACTACCCCTAATTTTTTCATAATTTTAGTTTCAATAGATTCTGAAATACGGGGGGGGGGGGGGGGTGGGACATATTTTTCCAGTATACTTTCGACGATATCTCTGAAAATATAATAACTAAAATTAAAACAAATATATTTTTAAGTTCGATGTTACGAGATCTTTCAAACGATCGACATAGAACTACATCTGCTCGATACATAGAAATATTTTTTTTTTTTCAAGTAACTTAACATTTCGGCTAATCACAGACAATTTTTTTTCGAAAATCATTATCAAATATCCTTGGATGATTCTGCGTCGATAGATACCTCGAGTGCCCGTCAACTTCCCCGCTGACCTCCCGAAAAGTTCAGTTTGTCTGTAGAATATAATACCTAAAGTTAAAACAAATATATTTTTGAGTTCGGTATGACGAGATGTTTCACACGATACCCCACATGATATACAAAAAAAAAAGGTTTTTTTTTGTAAAAAAAAGTACAAAAAAAAAACTTTTTTTTTTCAAGTAATTTAATTAGCTTCTTAAATGTTTCCTGAACATATTTGTGAATGGCTAATAATCTGTAAAATATGTGGGTAAAAAGACTAACTTTCCCAAGTTTGAACTTTCCACGTCCCATAGTTTACGAGAAAAAGGGCTCTGACACACACAGACACAGAAGTGATCTTATAATGGTTCCGTTTTTACTTTTTAAGTACGGAATCCTAAAAAAAAATAAAGAGTAATAATAATAATTAAAAAAAAAAAAACACCAATAAACTCAAATTAAATAATTATCGTGACTGCCCACATTAATTTGGAATTTTTTTAATTCCATTGTATTTGCCAAGTTTTGAATATTTATTTAAGCTTTTTTTACTGCATTATAACTTCATATAATTTGAAATTCATTTCTTTAATAAAAACGTATTAAAATAACAAATTAGTCATAAATTAAGCTAAAAACGACTGGGAGAAGAAACACCTCGAAAGTTACTAATAGCGAAGAGTAGAAGAGGGGTGGATACACATTGCCTGTAACACAGTAAACTAAATATTGTAAATAGTTTATATTTTGCAAGTAAATGTCAGATTACTGATGTAGTTCATACCTTCAAATTTGTTGTTTGAATGTGTGTTCTGTCTCTGAGCCAGAAGAGTGAGTTGTACAGGGTAAGTCAAAATGAATATAGCGATTACAAACGGATATAACTATTTAGTGGAAAAGAATTTATCGATAAGATTAACACAGAATGTAGGCGGAACTTCAAAATTTTGTATACATGCGTCATAGATGTTCTATGTGACTTCCCTTGGTCACACGGACAACATCTAGGCGGTACTCCATTTCACGCTATACATTCTGAAGCATTTCTTCAGTCACCGACGCAAGCGCATTACAAATGCGTACTTTGAGTTCTTCAATTGTTTTGGCCATGGGAGGCACGTATGTCTTTCACATAACCTCATAGATCGGTCGAAGTGGAGTCGACGATGTCTTCTGCTCGTGGCCACCGAAATCTCCGGACTTGACACCCTGCGATTTTTTTCCATGAGGTTATGTGAAAGTGTCTCCCATGTGCCTCCCATGTCCAAAACAATTGAAGAACTCACAGTACGCATTTGTAATGCGCTTGCGTCGGTGATTGAACAAATGCTTCAGAATGTATGGCGTGAAATGGGCTATCGCCTAGATGTTGTCCGTGTGACCAAGGGAAGTCACATCGAACATCTATGACGTATGTATACAAAATTTTGAAGTTCCGTCTACATTCTGTGTTAATGTTATCGATAAATTCTATTCCATTAAATAGTTATAGCCGTTTGTAATCGCTATATTCATTTTGACTTACCCTGTATTTTGACTAGTCCAAAGTACATTTTTCCAAGTTATTTATCATTAATTTTATGTTACAAATTACATATTAAAATAAATTTATCAATTTTAAAGAATATGATTTAAATTGGCTACAAATTAATGCTATCAGATTTTTATGTTATAATCAGGGCTTAATTTGCACCGGAGCCCAGCTCTGGTACTTCTGTTTTTAGTAAATATTTAAATGTTGGCTAGAGAATTCACCGGAGCTCAAACACTGCGCTCCGGAGCCCATTGCAATAACGCTTCCGAAAAACGAATCCTAAATTACCCTTTCCTTCCCTTCTCCAATATTTTGCCTTCTTTTGTATCAAAACACGGGGCTGACGCAAAGGGCTACCGTGGTTGAAAGTCACGTGATAGTCGCGGTCTTACTCAAAATGTTACTTTGACGCGCAGCTGTACACAACGGAATTCCATTACTTTGGTTTTAACTCGTGTGCTTGTTGTTATATATTCTTTAATTATAAAAACAAACGTAATTTTCATTGCGAATCTTTTACTTTAATTTTGTTAAGCTTTTCTTAAGTATTGTTTAATCCATTTACGCCGAATAATCTACCGAATGTAAGTATTAATCATTTTTCCGCTTTAATGTAATATGCATAACTTTTAATTGCGCAATGTTATATACTTTAAATCGTTGGAAAACAGAATGCCAGCAACTTTACTTTATGTGAAATAAAATAGCTCAGTAAAATCGCAAGATTATTATTGAATATAACGTACCTTTATTGCAGTGTCAATTACATATATTTTTCTAAGGAATGGGGGGGGGGGGGTTGCAGCTTCTGGTTTAGAACATTACAGAGTTTCGGGGGGGGGGGATTTTTCGTTTCTACACCATTAATAAATGTAAAATCCGAAATCATCTGTAGAGAATATCACCACACCACTTTAATTCAACATTGCATTACTAATCTTGATGATGTATTTTTTTTTTTTTTTTACTTTTGCACTCATATGATAATGTTTGTTTTGAATTGTTTAAATATAAATAAACACAATTTATTTTAAATGAATATGTTTTTACTTGCACTATTTATTCTAAAAGTTTTTCACTTATTAATATAAACAGGATAGAAATAAGTCAAAGTTTTTAATAAGTTCAGATTATTTTTAAAGATTTAATATTCAGAATACTACACCTGTAATATTACGGATTAACATTAAGAATATACTATATATATGATACTTTGCATTTTGGTTCCATTAAATAATTCATGATTTGTTTATGCATACATGTTAAATGTTATTTTAATTTATTTATTAGCAAACTGAATATACTCCACTAATTAATGTTTAAAATATTTAAAAAAAAATTTGTTTATAATAAAATAATAAATTAATAAATTCAGATTTTGAGTGAGCCCAAAGAACAAATTTGCCAGTTATTGTTTCAAACTTTTACATTGGTACCACTTATTTTCAATTATGTTGTGTATGAATTTCTAACAATCGAACTTTGTTTTACAAGGAAATCCGACATGCTTGATTGTAATGCAAATTTAAGACTTGCATACTTTCCCAAATAGATGTTGTTAAAACAGTTTCAGCAATAGCGATTTGGGAAAATAAACAAGTCCTAAATTTTCGTCACAAAGTGTATTGGATTTTTTCTAAATCAAAATTCGATAGTGAGAAATCATATACGTTTTTTATATCCGCTGCTTGGTAAAATGTTCGTGAAAAAAATATTAATTTTTATATAGTTTGTGTCTTAAAATTGTTTTCTTTCTGTTATTAACTTCTATGCTCAGAGATAAATAATGAGCACATTTAATTAAAAAAAGTTATCTTTGTACTAAAACTTTGAAAAAGTTTATATATTATATAAAGTATGTATCCAATGGTCACGCATAATTTTGGTTCAGAAATATTGATATTTGATTATAAAGGTCCGGTTTAAAAAAAAAAAAAAAAAACATTTTTTTCCCCTCAATAACTTAAAACAACTGTTCTACAGTTTTCATATTTGAATGTGTTACATAAATCATTCTTAAGTAAAATGTGTTGAAATTTCTGTGTATTTACAGTGATTTGTAGGGTACAAGGAGCTCTTGTGTAAAATATACTTATTTTTCTTCTAAAGTTTTGAAAATTTTATATATATATATATATTATAAAATATGTGTCCTATGGCGGCATATAATTTTGGTGGGGAAAATATTGTCATTTAGGGTATTAAAAAACTGTTTGAACAAAAAATTTTTTTTTTTTTTTTTTTTTTTTTTTGAAAATCATTCTTTTCTTAAATTGTGATTCGTCTTTGAAATTTTTAAATGTTAATTAAATTATTTTTACGTAGTTTGTGTTATATTTAGGTGTATTCACAATGATTTTTAGGATATAAAAAGCTCAATTTTCATCATTTTTTTTCCCTTTTGACAACTTTATATCTGGTTACAAATTATTTTATTTAATATAATTAAATTATCTTAATGTTTGTGTAAGATTTGATAGTCATTATTCCGCTGCTTGGGGGCAAGTAACGAATTTTATCAAATTAAAGAATGACTCTGATATAAGACAGGACCGTAACCAGTCGGTAAAGCCAGAGGGGGCTTTGAAATTTTTTGATGGGGCTAATTCACAGTTTGTCTTTCCCCCTCTATTTTAGAGATATATAAATATAGACAGAAGTAGAAAGCAAATCATAAACTTTTGATTATACAGTTTTAAAATTAATAAATGTAATAAATGTTATTTGTGTTGAAAGATTATGAAGTATAGAGGGGGCTCAAGAAGTTTCAAGGAGGGGCTCAGCCCCCCCCCCTGCCCCCGCCTGGTTACGGCCCTGATATAAGAGTAATCTAAAATTGAAGCAATAATCTATTATGTCAATTGGTTTGCTGAGCTGAGACCGGGAGCGTCACGTGACTAATCTAAATTGGAGAAGCACGGTAGCCCGTCTTTCTCGTTAGCCCCGAAACACTTATAAGTGACGTAATGTATCGCTCACATAAGAGATGAAGATGAAACAGGCTCGATTTTTATACAAGTCTTCGGGTTTGGGCAGGCTGGAGCTCAATCTGTCTTAAATTCTTTCCATTTCAAATCATTTTAATGCTATTTTGATCAGAATAAAGCGTAAACAGAAATAGTCTTTCTATTCTGAATAGCTGAGAACTATTCATTTTTTGTATTAACACTATTTCCGAATCATAATCCTAAGCTTATTTAATCGCAGAATTCTGTGATTAATTAACATTAAGATTAGGCAAAGGTTTCTATTTGGAAGTCGTAATAACTAAAAAGTGGAATAGTTGATAGCTAAGTATATGCAGATAGATGTATTTAAATTTTTTATTTTGCTAAATAAAGAATGTTTTAAATTTTGAAAATATTGTATGAAATATAAATATGCAGATTGGAGTGACGGCGAGGGGGGGGCTATGAGTGTTACTACTACAGAATATAATTAGGGCTCCGGTACTTTTTTTTCTTAGAAATTAAGCCCTGGTTATAATCACACTTTGTACTTAGGCCTATTTTTGAACAACCATTGCGTTGTTGGGGATGGATTGGATAAGTTTTGAGAGGTTGATTGAAACATTAATATTAGGAATGCACCGAATTTTCTTTATGTATTCAGTATTCGGCCATGCTATTGATTATTCGATCTGGCCGAATATCCGAATATTCTGTTTGGAGGAATATCAAAATATTTGGCCAAACTGAAAACTTGAAGAAATATTTAAAATATATTTTTAAAACCTTAGATAACTTCTATTTTGAACTATCAATAAAAAAAGATATTTAGAATAATTAAGAAGTAGAATCATACTTAAATAAAAATGAGATTGCTTTTATATTATTTATT
The DNA here is from genome assembly GCA_963931845.1 of Maratus michaelseni. Taxonomy (NCBI): domain Eukaryota; kingdom Metazoa; phylum Arthropoda; class Arachnida; order Araneae; family Salticidae; genus Maratus; species Maratus michaelseni. The sequence continues at coordinate 357,031,464 of OZ007590.1, forward strand.
TGCTGTTTGAAAAGTGATACTTAAGAAAATTAACTGTTAGTGACGACATTCCTAGGAATTAATGTTGCATAAATGCCAGTTCTTTAATATTGCCGAGTAATTAATCTGTTTCTTGCATTTTCACAAACAGGGTATTTCTAAACAAAATGGAACAAACTTTCAGAGATGATAATAGGCATCAAGATAAACAGTTTTGTATAAGAAACCAGGATCTCAACCCACTTTTTCATTCAAAAATAGTGTATCTCACTCCAAGCCGAATTTGGATTTTCGCTTGTAACTTTAACAATAATGACAATATTGTAATGATATTTTCAACAGACTTACTTTGCCTTTTGTGAATTATAACAAGAAGTGCTGGAAATTTCCACCATTCACATCCAAACATCACTGAGCTGAGCTATATTACATTATTCAGAATGCATCTGACAGTACATATACTGAGTCACTGATCAAAAATCAGTCACTTCCAATAATGTAATCACATTTAATAAAAAACAAAATTAATATGATGAAAATCTTACTAAAATATCTTCATTATTGTTAAAATTGTGAACGAAAATTCGAGTGTAGCTTGTAGTGAAACACCCTGTGTTTTGGACTGAATAAGTGGATTAAGATGCCGGTCTCTTGCACAGAAAATGTTTTTCTTAACCACATTATTTTAATCTGAAAGTTTGTTCCAAAATTTTTGAATTGTATATTGTTTCCAACTTCTGAAAGTATTTAGACACAGAGTCTCTGGTTCCCTTAAACACTTCCTTGCTAAGTTGCCACCCTTTGAATAGATTTTTGTAGTCCCTAACTAACAAATAAACAATATTATATGACTGTTAAACGTTTCTTTCTAATTCCTTTAACATTTCTTTTCGATTTAAAAATATTGGTTTTAGAATAAGAAAATTTTATTTATTTATTCAATTCACAGAAGAAGCCATGAAGTTTAAAGTTTTATTAATTTAAAAAGTATCCTCTTCTTATAATACTCAAAACATATCTTTATTTTGGTGTAAAGCTTATCTGTGAAAAGGTTTTTTCCATAATGAAAGTGCAAGGGTAACACTGAAATTTTTGAGACAATGGCAGATGATACGCGCCAATTATATATATATATATATATATATATATATATATATATATATTAGTGGAATATTTAAATTTGAACTCCTATGTCTGCAGACGATAATTTGTGGCAACAATTACAATTTAGCTATCGTAGAATAAATTTTGGATGACGAAAATGGAATTAACGCGAGAGCATCATCGCGCTAGGATTGTCTATTATTTTAAAGTAGGGCTCAATTAAGAAGAATGCCTTCAACTTCTACAGTTACCATATGGAAATGATGCTTCATCTCGTTCTATTGTATTCCGATAGTTTAGAGAATTTACAATAGGTCGAAATTCTCTCCTGGATGAAGAACAAACAGGAAGACCTTTATCACCTGTAAATCCCAAAAAATGCGCTGGTTGGATGAAAATTGTTAATCGATGATAATCGCTGTACCTACCAAATGATACAGGGATGACCACCTCAGGAAACCCAGCCTAAACCTTAGAGTTTTTGTTACAAAGGCAACTTATCATTGGATCTGCAGCTATACATAAAATTATTCAAGAAGCATATGTAAAAAATAGTTTGTCTTTGGGTCCCTCCCACAATTTAACAGAACGCCAAAAAAAATGGAGCGTGTCAGAATCAGTAAAGAAAACTTAAAATTACGTTATGATGGTGGGCCCGCATTATTTCTGAAATCATAACTGGTGATGACTTTTTTTTGCGTTCTAACATGTCAAGAAAGTAAAATATGGATCTTTGAAGATGACCCCAAACCAACAATGGTGAACCGACAAAGAGTAATGAAAAAAGTAATGCATGATGTGTTCTTCAGTGTTACAGACTTGTTCAAAGCCAAAACGGACAGAAGACAGTTACAGCTAATTGGTACACCACTAACTGTCTTCCAGCAATTAAGAGGTGAATGTTAGGGGAGTTATGTTTCGCTATGACAATGCATCTTGTCATTCAGAAAGGATTACAGTTGAATTTCTTTAACAAAAAGGGATAGAACATCCACCTTATTCTCCTGATCTTGCTATGTTTCACTTTTGGCTATTTTTTTAATCTAAAAAAATTATGTTGGTGTCGTTTACATTCTGAAGATGAGATGGGTGACGCTATAAAAACATTTTTCTTCTATTCCAAGAAATGGATGGCTTGAAGCATTTAATCTTCTAAGAATTCGCCTACAAAAGTGCATTGACCTTGGAGGAGCTACTTTGATCACTCCTAGGAGTTGGTAAGTTTAACTTGTACCATTTAGCCATACTTCAAAAATTTCAGCACGACCCTCGTATTTGTGTTAAATCTGTGACATAGTTTAAATATGTTATGATGTAAAATTGTTTTAAATTTAACTTTTTAAAACCTTTAAACCATGAAATATAAGAATATTCGGCTGAATAGTTACTATTTGTCATTCGAATGTTCGGTATTTGGCCGAAATCACTATTCGGTGCTTCCTTAATATTTATGTATTCAAGAAAATTTAAAAGATTCTAAGGTTATTCTTACCACTTATGTATAAAACTGACACTTAGATAATATAATCAATTTATTTATAAATTGGTTTAATACATGTATAATGAGGGTAATTATTCAACTAGTTTGAAAACAAACTTTATTTTTTAATTATTAAAGGCTAGCAATATTGAAACTACAATAGTATTAAAACTTAAAAATGAAGTTTAATAAATTTGTGTTGTCCCTCCTGTCCTTATTGTAAGGTTAATAATTATGTACTCTACTTTAATAATCATGTCCCTTTCAACTCTGAACCGAGATTGGATGGAACATGTTTCAAGGTTTCGAAAAACACTAATAATTTCCAAATTATTACAGTTGGAAAAATGCTATTACCATTAATGTTTTAGTAAGAGAATACTATAATCTAATTTGGTAATCTATCAATCATAATAGCTAAAGTATGTACTTCTAGGATCAATACTTTTTGAGTAATACAATAAAAACGAAAAACACCCGATTCATATTCACTCTCCACTTCCGATTATGAGTACATCGTCTTAATGTCAAGTGATATTTTTTTCTAAATTGCTCTCACAAGAACAATTTTGTTCTAAAAAATAAAGCCAAAACGAATAATAAATAGAAATGACTATGGAAGAAGCAAATAGAACACAGATTCAATATTGGTCAGATCATTAGTCCAGTAAATTGAAAATTAAGCTCGCAAGATTTAAATATGCGAGTACAGGGGAAGGGATTAATAGTCGATTAAATATTTTAAAAAAATTTGAGACATTTGTATTTACTACAAAAAAGCATTGGTTGCAAGCTGTTAATTTTTCATCTCATACGTATTTTTTAGTCCACATTTGTTTTTTGCTCTCAATGTTAGTAAAAACTATCCTTTATTATATTCTACAATAGCTCTTTTTATCTAAAGGGAGATTTGTAGTAATACATTTCACAATATTCAAATAATTTCGATTTTAAAAAGAGAAAATTAAGGGGAGGGGAACTACCGAATAACGATGTAATGGAACTATTACGCTCAATCTGTATTCATTGGCGAAATAAGGTAGAGGCAATACTTCTCAGCTTGCTTTTTTAGTTGAAAAGAATCAATTACTTGTTAACTACAGTAGCGGACCTATAACTTTCAAAGATGTAAACTGAAGAGCTAAAAATCATTTTTCAACCAACAGGCAATTAAGTCGCCAGTTATCAATTGAAATACGCCTGTCAGTAATAGTAATCAAACTTTAACTTCGTAATAGATCCACCGCTGTTTTTATTATATTGTAGACTTATAGTGCAATTTATTATAATTTCTACTTATATACACTATACATACAGTCCCAGAAGGTAATAATTGAAAAAAAAGTCTTATAGGTACTGCTAGATATGAGAGAGATAAATCGCACATGGTGCACGTGATCGTCATAGATACAACAATAGTGTTTGTGTGTGGTAGTATCCTCGAGTCTCCATTCGTGTCCTATGGTGGTTGCTTGTCGGTAGCTGTCGAGGTGTGAGAGATAGGGTGGTAGAAAGTGGTTGACCTAGGGCATTTTCATATTTCGACCAGTGTTCTAAAAATGTTTGGAATATTCTTCATTGGGAATTGGTTCACTCAACTTAACATGAACTAATCATGAAATAGATAACTATGTAAGATGATTTCGCGCCCCCTAGCGGTGGAAATTTAAACTGAATGATTTTGCAGCGCTTGCCTCGCACGCCTGCTACACAATGTCGTAGGTAGCGGGGAGGCGTACTAGAGTTTCGTTCGGAAAGAGGTTTATTTAGAATAAACTGCGCGCCGAAATGACTATTTTTATCGAAACCGCATCAGAAAGATACTGATTTCCAGGCAACGCCGGAAGAATCAGCTAGTTATCTATAAAATTTTGAAGTGAAAGAAATGCTAATTTCCATAGAATTATATGGATGTTGAAATTCTGTCTCATCTTACTAATGAGTGGCCAATTAAGAAAAGTTATGTAAGAATGAACGCATGGTGGGAAATATTATTCCATGAGCTTCATCTCAATACAGATGGAATAAATAGTAAGTAATGTGAATTTTCTTGTCTATATCGTAATAAACTGTCTCAATTTTGTGAACATAAATGTTCTTATAGTTATTCTTAAGCAGACAGTCACTTATTTCGCTCTCAAAGTTTTCATATGTACTATGATACGACATCGAACCTTAAAAACTTATAATCATGATATAAAAACATTAAATGAAAAAAGCTCATTAAAAAATTAAACAATTTTTCTCAAATATTTTTCGCAAGCCCTTTTCTCCAGCAGGGATTTCTACATTACTCAGGTGGGGAGAGTACGTAATTCTGGAGGAGTGATTTGCACTTTTTGACCATTAATAAGCAAAATATCGAAAATATCTCAGAAGGTTACGCTTTGGTGCTCTATGGGAAAATATTTCTTAGACCATCCCCTGGAATTCATCACTCATTTCTAGCATCCCCTAAGGAAAGATCTGCGCTATACCACTAGATTTTAGAACTGTTTCTGCCACTGTACGGGTAACTTTTTTTTGTTCAAGAAACAAACTTAAAGTCGCCGCTCGCTAAACTAACTAATGGGTCAGCAATTGCCAACTATGAGTATCACGTGAACCACGTGCGATTTATCTTGCTCATATCTAAGCACCATCTGATAAGACTTTTTTCACATATACCTTTTGAGCCACCCTGCATATTTAACAATAAATAACACGTTGTAACTTATTGTACACTTTGCAGAGAATGTGCTGGTGATGCATCCGAATCTGCTATCCTCAAATGTATGGAACTGGCAGTTGGAAATGTTACAGCCTACCGAGCGAAAAATCCAAAAGTGTGCGAAATTCCTTTCAATTCTACAAACAAGTACCATGTGAGTATATTTCCCGTATTCCGATATTTCTCATATGATTAGATTAGAGTACGTTTCTAACATGAAATATCTCACCAGGGACAGTATTTTTATAATTAGAATCTCGAATTTATATGCGTAAATAAACTCATTATTTCAAATAATCTCGAATGATTGTTATTCAATTTTCATTTCATTTGCATAAATAGACTTTCGTCAAAGAGTGTGAAAAACCGAAAAAAAAAGAAGTCAGAGAGAAGGGGGTTATATCAATGCTTCTCAGGAACAATATTATAGGACACTCGGGTCGGGGCGGAACTAGACTTGATTGTTCCCAGGACGTGTAGAGCAAGCAATTTGTTTTGTGAAAATTGTAATAATGATAATGAATTTTCTGTTAATGAAAATTTTGGCAATATATTTTAATGAATTATAGAAAAACATTTTCAAAATTTTACTTACCTATCATACGTAGTATAGGGTAAGTCTTGTAATCATTTTGAAAATCGAAAAAAAAATATTGACGTATTTACACGTTTCAGACACTGGAGATTCCGAAAAACATATTTTTAGAATAAAAAATTTGCCCTCCGTCTGTCTGTGTGTGTCTGTAAACGCTCTATCTCCCGAAAAAATTGAGATAGAGACTTGAAATTGGGTATGTACTTAGTATATAATAATGGGAAGAAGCTTATTGAATGTCAGTAACCTCGATTATCCAGAACTATTTTTATTCGGACTCTCGAAATATTCGTTCTGATAAAAGGTCTATAAAATTTTTCGAAATTGTTAATTTTAAGAAATGAATATAAAAGACAATAAAAAAACAAATTTTGCATAAAAAATGAAGTCGATCGGATAATGAGTTGCCGAGATATTTGTAATTATATTCTCCACACTCTTCCTTTTATCATGAACCTGTATTTCATTCAAATTTCAATTCAAATATATATAATGGAAATGAGACGCTTAATCCGACGCAGTAAACCGTTAGTTAATATGATCAATTTTGGATTTATAAGGATGTTTCTTTCACGCAATTCAGTAATAGAGCATGTAAAGTTTATGACGTCATCAAGCCACGATTTTATTCGAATTGCAATGCATTTCATAAATAGTTTACACTGTTTTATTTTCATATTTTATATTATGCATATCCATAATGGGTAAGTATTACGTTGGCCCCCAACGACTAGTTCTACTATACAGCAATTAAAGTGATGTTTTTGACCATCTTTTTTATTTTATTCTAAACTACATTAATTTTTTTAATGTCTTTATATGAATGTAATAGGCTAAGAGATCATTATTGTTGCTATTCTGTATTCTATGGCTTGTGAACATATTATAGTAATCTAAAATATACTGTAAAATTTTCCAACACATATGTATGCAGTTTTCATTAAAAGAATTTCTTAATTATGCAGTATACATTAAAAGAATTTCTTAATTATGCAGTATTCATTAAAAGAATCTTAATTATGCAGTATTCATTAAAAGAATCTTAACTGGGCAGTATTCATCTTAATTGAGCAGTATTCAATAAAAGAATCTTAATTGTGCAGTATTCATTAAAATAATCTCAATTGTGCAGTATTCATTAAAATAATCTCAATTGTGCAGTATTCATTAAAATAATATCAATTGTGCAGTATTCATTAAAATAATCTCAATTGTGCAGTATTCATTAAAAGAATCTTAATTATGCAGTATTCATTAAAAGAATCTTAACTGGGCAGTATTCATCTTAATTGAGCAGTATTCAATAAAAGAATCTTAATTGTGCAGTATTCATTAAAAGAATCTCAATTGTGCAGTATTCATTAAAAGAATCTCAATTGTGCAGTATTCAATCAAATAATCTCAATTGTGCAGTATTCAATCAAAGAATCTTAACTGTGCAGTATTCATTAAAAGAATCTTAACTGTGCAGTATTCATTAAAAGAATCTTAACTGTGCAGTATTCATTAAAAGAATCTTAACTGTGCAGTATTCATTAAAAGAATCTTAACTGTGCAGTATTCATTAAAAGAATCTTAACTGTGCAGTATTCATTAAAAGAGTCTTAACTGTGCAGTATTCATTAAAAGAATCTTAATTGTATGTTAAGAAAAATCGAAATTTTTGTAGAAATTGAGTCTGGTAGGGCCTGATTTCATCGATTTTTGTGCGAGCCGGGCCTGCTTTCACTTATTTTTGAACTGGCCGGGCCTGGGCCTGGAAATTCCGGCCTTTGCAGACCTCTATAGTAGATATAAAATTCATTTTTTTTTTTAAATTAGAAGGAAAAGAAATATTTACTTTTGATATTAAACTTTTTTGTTTGACCTCGTCGTCTTTTTGGTGATGTGTGTTACTTTGCTGAATTTGTTGCTATGTGTTACAACTAAAAATAAGGATGAGCCTCTTACTAATAATAGGTTCTTAGAAGTTGCCCAATGTACCAAGGTACAACACCTTCCGCTAGATGTTAAAGGTCAAAAAATATAAATGTCATTTAGATTACCATATATTTATTATTCAATTTTAAAAGCCATTGTCATATGATTCAATGTCCTTTTAGGTAACTATACACGAGATTGAAGAAAACAACGAACGCACTTACCTTCTGTGCATGAAAGGTGCTCCAGAGAGAATACTAGATCGATGTGCAACAATTTATATCAACGGAGAAGAGAAAGTAATGGATGACGAGATGAAAGATGCCTTCAATAATGCATATCTAGAACTAGGAGGACTCGGAGAAAGAGTCATCGGTTAGTATCCTTTCGCTTCAAGCTTTTATAGGTTACCTTGAGATCGTTTTCCAATATCTAACAGCGAAAATACAAAATTGTTTCAAAGATAATCAATGAAGATGGACACACACATACTTAGAACAGATATATTTAACACTCAATTACTATCCTAAAAATAAAAACTTACGTTATTGCTTTTGTTGTACTTGTGAGGTGCATGACGTAATTACCATTTATACAATTTATACAGCGATATTTTGGGAGAAAATTAGCAATTAACTACAATTGTATGTTCTTTTGTTTTAATCTCTAAATACTAAAAAAATATGAACATAATTATGAAAATTTATGACTAACAAAACTTAAACTTATCAGCTAGAGCTAGCTTAAACTTTGTATCTTAAAGATACAAGGATAATAATAGTGTGTTAATGTACATTATTTATTATTGATCATCAATTATTTATTTACACCTAATAGGCATTTTTGTATCAAAAAATGGTTCGAAGATAATTTTAACTATTTTTTTCTTTCGCCACAAAGCCAGTATCCCGATTACCAAGATGTTAAATTTTTTTATGAATTTTTAAAGTGAACGGACTTGTGGAAGACTTTGTGAGTGTGAGTATTGTTACGTAATCCAGGTTCGTGATACTGATAGTCGAAGAAAAAAAAGTCGTTGGGACGGCATGCAATATTTCACGAATATTCCAGAAGAATATGAAATTCACATAGATGAGTAAATATCAACAGCTGAATGTATTAAATGCTACAGTACTAGGCAGCTCAATCAGACAGCATAGAACCAGGGTTGTAAAAAACCCCAAGTTTAAAAAAAAACAGCCCGGGCTGGTACACTGGTAGCTACCCACTACAACCCTGCATAGAACACTATTATCAGTCATAACAAAATTTCAAAACAGATTTCAAAAGTCTCTAATATACATCTACACACTCACAAGCACGTGAAAATCAGAGGGTCTAAAACAACTCACTAGAAAAAAATAAGTTAATTCTAAAAGCGAGACCCGAGAATCTCACTCGTACTGTAAACAAATACAATTAGCAGAGAAGTCATTCACAACTAATTTAACAGTACTTCTACTATTCTACTCGCAACCCGATATCTCTTTGTATATTCAGTTACCAACATTCAAGGATTTGCTGGTAAATTCTCGAATGTTACTGGTACTCAATACTCCATCAAAGGAAACACCGCTTGTACCAGCACAGCCGTTCTAAATGAGTCATGGTGGTATGGAATATTAAAGGTGGTAAAGCAACGCCTCAGCCCAACGTAGTTATGTGCGCCGATGATTGAGATCTGAAACGTACATTTACTCAAAGACACGCCTACCTGGACAGATATTCCTCGGAATTTCGCTTACTAGTGTTTACCAATTATCAAGCATTTGTAAATTATATGTTTATAATTAAAATGAAATTACGTGTGCAAAAATCAAAGGAAAAGACAATACAAAATAAAACACCTTAAATTGAAGATGCAAATATAAGAAAATATGAATATCTTATGGATTCTTCAGAGGAGCTTCATTAGAATAATTCATAGTAAAGATGTTATTTCGTCGAATAGTGTCAGCGTTAAGCCTAAAAATAACAATATTAAGGTCCTTATAACATATCAAAAAACAAATCATTCGAAGAAATTAAGATAACCAAGAATTAATTGAAAATTCAACAAAAAAATATAATAAACTTAAAAGATATATTGAACAACTCACCAAGTAAAAAAAAATTGTCAAAGATGCAACCTTAATCAAATCGACTCTATGAACTATGGACAAGCAAGTTACATGTTATGTTGAAGAAAAGAGCAAAAAATGACATGGACAAAATAACATGTGCTGTCATCTAGTAATGGCATGATTAACTTAGACAACTTAAAAGGAACGTCATTTGGTCAAAAATCAACAAATCAAATCACATAAAAAAATCCACGAAGAAGTGAAACGAGGACAAAAGTATAAGGAACAAAATAAAAATCACATTAAAAGGAAAAATCATCATCACATATATACATATATACACGAGTACATGGTATTTTTTCTAAATTTATATTATGTGTAAAAACATAAGGTATCAAACTTACTAATGCGAAACACGATATTAATATTTCACATTTTTCTATTTCAGGTTTCTGTGATTATATCCTTCCAAGAGATAAATATCCCCCAGGTTATCCTTTCGATCCTGACGAACAAAACTTCCCTTTATCTGGTCTGAGGTTCTTAGGTCTTGTATCAATGATTGATCCGCCTCGAGCTGCAGTACCAGACGCCGTTGCAAAATGCCGAAGTGCCGGAATCAAGGTACCTGACTTATGAAAGTTAAAAAAAACCTGTTCACTGTTTATGTCAAAAAGCTTTTTTTTTTTTTTTTTTTTTTTTTTTAAGTAAAGAATTGTGTACTTTGCTCAAACAAATTTCGGACGACGTTTTCAGAAAAGAAAATACTAACAGTTTCTGTTATTTTGCTGATTAGGTAATTATGGTTACTGGTGATCATCCTATCACTGCCAAAGCCATCGCTAAAGCCGTAGGAATTATCTCAGAAGGAAATGAAACTGTAGATGATATCGCACAAAGGCTGAATATTCCTGTAGAGGAGGTCAATCCAAGGTGAGTTTTCGACTCTTTTCTATCTACGCAACATTTTTTTTTCTCAGTTTATTTCATTCTACTAAAAGATAATTTACGACAAAGCGTATTGCTCTATTTTCTGACTGACAATACCTAGTTAGCTGACGTTATCTAATTATACAGTACAGTTGGTACTTAATTCGAAGTTGGACAATTCGATGCATTAGTTAATTCGAACATAAGATAATTGCCTCTGAAAGCTATATTGAAAATATTATTTTAAAAAATTCCATGCAAGATGAAAGTCGAATTTTTAAACATTTGTTTGGATAATTCAAAGATCTTTAATTCCATTGTTCAATCTATTGTATGAATAAATACATAAACATTTTGTGTTGCAGATATAGCAAACAGAAAAATGTAGTTTCAATTATTTTTCTATTATTCAGAGAGGAAAATATGTAAGAAAAGAAAATGTATTGTTGTTCCGTTGTATTGGTTAATTACAAAGATTAAGTGTTTTGAGCATAAAAATAAGCAAAAATTTAAAATTGGTAGAAGTTTCCTTCGTAATACACATACTTTCCAACCTCCCAGTTTTATTTAAGTCAAATTTTGAACCAGAATTTTATTATTAATAAATGAAATCAAATATCGCATAGAAACAAGACATAAATAATATTACATTTTCTGGTGCCTTGTATGATTTTTGATTTGGGCGGAATAACTGAAGATTGGCAGCTATATATCGTCCGAATTAAAATTTTGTGGGCAAAATTTGACAGGATATATCTTGGTACTTTGATATGCTCGCATAAATTACACACATGCATAACATTTTAAATGAGTAATAACGAACTTGCACCAACCTTTTCTTTTCATTAATTTCAGGGACGCGAAAGCGGCCGTCGTTCATGGCTCTGAATTGAGAGACATGGCGAGTGATTATTTGGACAATATTTTGAAATACCACACAGAAATTGTGTTCGCTAGAACTTCTCCTCAACAGAAGCTTATTATTGTTGAAGGGTGCCAAAGACAAGGAGCCATCGTAGCTGTAACTGGCGATGGTGTAAATGATTCTCCCGCTCTCAAAAAAGCTGACATCGGTAAGTGGATAATATTTTTACAGCACTACTCCTTTCAAAGTAATTATCAGCATAGTTTACTTTTACAAACTGAGCAGAATTGGGTTTTTATCATGATTACAATACTTTCTTTACACTATATATGAACGGAAAGTTTAAAAAATAAATAATAAAACAGAGAGAGAAGAAAACAGACTGGCAGACAAACATGCAGTTTTTGGATCCTGATGAAATTTATATGGAACCACCACCACACATTTTTTCTTTCTTTCAAAAAGAAAGGCGGGTGGGATTATCAAAATATGACCATCAGTTCGAAAATAATGTGTGGGAAAAAGAAAAATTAAAGAAAAAGAAACGTACCAACGAACAACAAATTAAAGAACTTCCTTTTGTTTGAAGTCGATTAATAAATATTCATAATACAGAAGTCAAACTTCCTTCAATTAAAAGCTATATTTAAAAAATTATTTATTTTGATATAAAATCTTGTAATTGAACATTTTCTTTTATGAAAGATTGTTTATTTTTCAGGTTTCTTGTTTTCGTTCATTTTTTTTTCCAAAGTTCTTCAGTTTCTAAAGAAGTTGAGAGCTCTCTTATCCCTTCTCGATCATTCTTGCTTACAGCTATTGAAAGTTTTCCAATGGTCGCTGTTAAGAGCGTTTTAGCAGTATAAAGTATCCGAAAAAATATTTATCATCTTCTCATTACCTTCTGCTCTTTTTAACATTTCTTCGCTTGGGGATTTTATATTTATTTTTTTTTAAGCAAAATCCTTTTTAACTAAGTATTTAATCTTCTCATTATCGTCTGCTCTCCCCCTAGTTATTCATCTTTTAAACATATTCCTGACCTTATTTTTGCTTTCCTATGTGCTTTCTTAACATATGGGCAAAAACTTTCAACGCTGACAATTGAAAAATTTCACTATTAATAAAGTTTATTATTAAAAAACTTTATAGTACTGATTATTTTATCAATATTAAACTTTATCAATTTTATTATTGGCTACCTGCGTAGCAATCCGTTGCTTGCATTTTTATTTTACAAGATCTATCGAGATTTTAGGGGAAAATACTTACCAATTCAGTTTTTAAATTAAAATGTATAAGTCATAAGCTAAAAATGTAGTTATTTATAAATCTTAATAAGACCTTTCAATCACCGTAAGATTCATTAAAATTGATCATTTAGTTAGAGTATTTGAGTATCGAAAGATTGGTCGATTGAGTGATTCGCCAGGTTGTCCCCTGTTTACTCAAAAACTAGTTTAGATATATGAATACTACAAACTGCGGGTGTATCCAGAATTATTCTTCATAAATCTTAATTAGGCCTTTCAATCGCGATAAGATTCCTTAAAATTGAGCACTTAGTTCCCGAGTTTTTTATTATTGGGAGATTTGGTTGGTCGATTGATTCTCCAGGTTTTTCCCTGTTTTCTCGAAAACTGTTTTAGATATTGGAACACTACAAACTTCAGATTGTAGTCAGGAACATTGTCTTTCTGCCCCTGATAAGTGTAATGTTTGTTGGGCAACCGCTTTAGAACCTATTCCGGACGAACAAAGACAGATTTTATATATATATTTTTTATTACACTTCGTCTAAATAGTCGAATAAACTTAGAAATAGCTGTTTTCCGAAAAATCACAAACTGACTCTAATTTTATATATTAATATAGATAATTCTTAATATAAATCACGTATAAAAGTGAGTTATGATCAGTAATAAATGAGAATTACAAATACTGTTTTATATAAGTTATTTTCCAACGATATTGACACACAAAATTAAATTGTATGCTAAAAAGAATGTTCTGTTCCATAAAGGTTCGCTTTGTATTTGGAAATAGTTTTGGATAATTTCGGATAAATAAATAATTATGGGAATTATTTGACAGCGTAATATATATTTGTATTTTGAATGAATTTTATTTACCGTTACACTATGTTCTTGTATAAAGTGTTATGGAGATAATGTAAAAAAAGTCTATGCGCAATGTACAAAATACGCACAATGTTACGATCGAAAAGTTCAAAACGTTATATATTTATCATGTTGTATTTCGATGTGCTCATTATATTTAGTGACACAAAATACCACGTTGAAAATAACATCAACTGTCAAAGGGGGAAAAAAATGGAAATACAAATCTTACTTTAAAAAATATTATAATTCACTGTTCAAAATATTTCTTTGTATTATTGTTCCACAGTTTATTAGTCAGGTCGTTGCCACCGTCTATATGACGTCAGCATACTCACGGACATGTTTTTACTTTATAATATAGACAACAGAAAGTATCACGACATTGAAACCCTTTTATAGAAATGATACCAGAACAGAAGTGCCACAATTTGAACTTGTAATAATTCCCATTCTACTTAAACGAGAATTAAAAACGTAGCGATTAAAAAAAGTCCTTCCGGCCTGTACCGGGAGGAAAAGGTAGCTTTCCTATATCTTCGTTTTAAAATTTTAGCTAATGTTTACACGAAAACAGCAACTTAAAATGCAAATAAAACGTTTACAAAAGATTCGTTAATACTGAATTTGAATAAGAAATTCGCCAAATTATTGAGCAATAGCCAAATTGGCTTCATTTATGAAGACTTATTTTGGTCGCCAAATTTGGCGATATTTCGCCAAATGTCGCCAAGTTTGGCGAGAATTTGGCGCTAACGGTTATGAATATATAGTTTTATGCGTTTGATTGGGAAAATTATTACAACAATGAAAATTTTTGTAATGTGCTGTCTTGTTTCAAAATGTCAGCCACCCTAGAATTTCAAACTGCTCTATCTCAGCTGTTTTTTAAGATAGAGGTAAAACAAAAAATGCTCTGGAATCCTCGTTTCAAAGCCTAACACTGAATTAAAAAATAAATTTGAGTTTTTAACTTTTTTGTACATTTATTTTAGTTTTAAATTTTTAATTGGCCGCCATCTTGAAACAAAATGGCGGACCAAGCTGGCCAACGAACTCGGTCGAGACATTGGTGAGCTTAATACACACAATTAGTTTCATCAAAATTGATTTATAAATACGAGCGTTATCGTATGACATAGGTCAGATATATATATATGGAGATATATATATATATATATATATATATATATATATATAAAACTTTAAGTAAAATTTAACCATTGAAACATAAGAAACTGACCACATACACTGAAATCCCGATACCAAAGAGCCCTGTCAATTTACAAATTAAAATTGTAGTCCTAATAAAAGTAACATTATTAATTCAAATTAAGAAGAAGAAAAAAAAAAAAAATTAAATAAATAGAAAATAAGGAATGAAATATAAACCACACGAGTATATACACAAATAAAAGCTTATAAAGTAATTTACTTTTTCAAGGGCAAGAAAATCACATTTATAAGCAAAGAACGATTGTTTTCTGTATATGACACCAGCTTTTGCTAAATATAGTGCCATATCTTGCCCGAACAATCGCTGAAACAATATTGAATAACAAGACCTTTACAATGGAATATTATAAATTATACATACAATTTGAAAAGGAGTGTGAAAAAGAATTAAAAAAATTAAAAAATATATATATTACTTATATTGATAATATCCCAAGATATTTAGTATATTGTGAGCACATGTACAAAGTTGTATCCAAAAGAAGAGGTTAAATTCACAGTTAAATAGAGAATCCTTCAGATCATAAATTGTAACCTACAGTTACAGTTATTTTTATTTAACTAAATAGATTACAACATTTAAAAAAATGTAGAAAAAAAATTATGATATACATATAAATAAAAACCATTAATTATTTTATTTTAATTTTAATTTAATAAATTAAAATATATAATATTACTTGATAATTTGAAAGTATTTCATAGATATTATTACCTCCATACTAAATTTCCAAGTTTTAATATTTTAAATAAGCTATACTACTGCTATCTATTGTAAAAATATTAGACTATTTTAGCATACTATCAAATACATTGCTGCTGACATCTGGTGTACAGATATTCTACTAAAACTTTAATATTGTATGTATAATTACTTATATGCAGCTGTAATGTAGTGTAAATATATTAATTTTACTAGTTAATATTAATGATATATATAGAGAATAAGAGTTACTAGTATAATATAATTTATATTTTAACTAACCCATTTAAAATATATCTTAATTTAACCCAAACATTAATGTAGAATCCATATGATGCTTTCATTTTATAAATTAGTATTATACTTAGAAATAACATAGATTATTCAATATGGTAATGCACTTATTATAATTTAAATCCAGCTATTTAAATAATATCTACCATGAAAAAAAAAATATATAAAAAACATAAATATTAATTAAATTAAATGATCTAATAATAAAATAAAATAAATAATATAAAACTAAGAGATATGTTTATTAGTGTACTATATTTAATAAATATTTAATATTTACTAAAATTAAATATGTTTAACATATTAATATTATATTGTATTGATTAACCCATTGTAACATCCTTGATAATTTTAACTTTTGTTACAACCCCAATAATATTAACTCCATATAATCATAACAACAATTATAGAATTTGCCCGCATGTAAATTTTAATTTATGAATGACTTTTAACTAAGATGATCCTATGCAGCACATGCTCTTAATATGAGTTATAATTTAGCGAAATATATCAACAGTCAAAAGTTGAAAATTAACGTTAAATTTTAAAATATGAATGACATTAAACTAGGATAATCCTATGCAGCAACGCACACAATAGGATTCATAGTTTAGCCAAATATATCAACAATCAAAAGTTGATTATCATTTTTATCAAGGAGATTTTAACAAAAAAAAATA
This sequence comes from Maratus michaelseni, assembly GCA_963931845.1. Lineage (NCBI taxonomy): Eukaryota > Metazoa > Arthropoda > Arachnida > Araneae > Salticidae > Maratus > Maratus michaelseni. The sequence goes on from OZ007590.1 coordinate 357,048,143, forward strand.
AATAAATAAAAAAATAAAAAAATAAAGACATTTAACCCAAATTAAATCTATATTTATATGTGTAAAATTGATTTAACTAAATAGTAAGGATATCCATAAACTTGTGCAATTTGAAGGATATGTTTTAAATTTTGATTTTTAAAGTTATTTGAACAAAGATTATTAATTCTATGTGCAAAATTTAGTAAAATATTTACAAATACTGATTTATGTATACATGACAAATAGTTAGTAAATAAGTTAACCTTAAAAGTAAAATCATTTCGCTTGTCATAAATGTCAAACAAAAGTTTATTATCTTTAAGAATTATCTTAAGATCAAGAAAATTAATTTCATTATTTGCCATAACATTGAAACTATAAGTTAAATTTTTATGATATTTTATAGGTAATAAATAATTTGAATTACTATTAAAATAGAAGACAATAATGTCATCTATATAACGGTATATTTTACAATTAGCAATATTAGAGTTACGTTCATAATAATATAAATACAATTCTGCAAGAATTGAAGAAACAATGCCACCTTGAGGGAGTCCACAGCTTTGTATATATATAGTATCATTAAAAACAATATAATTATAATGGAGAATAAATTTAGTTAATGTTTTAAAGTAATTTAACGAAATTTTATTTTTTAATTTAATAGAATCCTTGTATTCCTTATATAATAAATTTACTATCTTGAACATATCGTTAATATCAATGTTATTAAATAAGTCATTAAAATCAAACGTCTTCATGTATTTTATGTTATTTAAATTTTTAATATTATTGACAAGTTGAAAACTATTTTTTATGCTATACAAATTATCTTTTTGTTTTGTAAGTTCAAACAATTTAGTGAGAATACTTAATAAAAATTTGCTTGCATTATTGTTATAAGTATTACAACCGATTGTTACAGTTCTAAATTTTAAAGGAGTTTTGTGGAATTTAGGTATAACAACTATGTATGGATAATTAAAGTTATAGTTTTTAATTTTTAGTAATTTATAAAATTGAAATATATGTCGATTATTAATGATTTTATCTAGATTAGTTATTTTAAAGTTTAAATTTGTATTTATAGCTTTAGTTATTAACTGCGAATAATAATATTTGCAGATGAAAGCATAATTGTTTGGTTATTTATCAACATATGTAAATATATATATAAATCAACATTTGAACGGAGGGTGATTTTGGGGTCTGGGGGTCATAATCGGTGAAAATATATCGAAATTTTCCGGAACTGCTTTCCTCCGAACGGCTGCAATAGGTAGCTTTATACTTTTTTGTATTGAAAGCTACCTAAAAAGAGGGGAGGGAAGGACAGAGGTAAAATAATATTCATTATTACTCTTTTCGTGTTCTTATTTTCACAAGCGTCGTTTATCACAAGTCTTTTGACAAAGTCAGTAAAGTGTTTTCCCCCTTTTTACCCCCCCCTTTTTTTAGGTAGCTTTCAATACAAAAAAGTATAAAGCTACCTATTGCAGCCGTTCGGAGGAAAGCAGTTCCGGAAAATTTCGATATATTTTCACCGATCATGACCCCCAGACCCCAAAACCACCCTCCGTCCAAATGTTGATTTATATATATAGATATATCCATATATATATATATCTGACCTATGTCATACGATAACGCCCGTAATTATGAATCGATTTTGATGAAACTAATTGTGTGTATTAAGGTCACTAATGTCTCGACCGAGTTCGTTGGCCAGCTTGGTCCGCCATCTTGTTTCAAGATGGCGGCCATTTAAAGATGTAAAATAACTTAAAATCTAAAATAAATATACAAAAAATTTAAAAATTCAAATTTATTTTTTAATTGCGTGTTAGGCCTTGATACAAGGATTCCAGAGCTTTTTTTGGTTTACCTCTATCTTAAAAAATGGCTGAGATAGAGCAGTTTGAAATTCTAGGGTGGCTGACATTTTGAAACAAAACAGCACATTAACGCGATTACTCGCAAATTATTTTCTTTCATTGTTGTAATAATTTTCCCAATCATACGCATAAAACTATATATTCATATCCGTTAACGCCAAAATTGGCGACATTGGCGACAAAATTGGCAAAATTGGGCGACATTTGGCGAAATATCGCCAAATTTGGCGATCAAAATAAGTCTTCATAAATGAAGCCAATTTGGCTATTGCTCAATAATTTGGCGAATTTCTTATTCAAATTCAGTATTAACGAATCTTTTATAAACGTTTCTTTGCATTTTAGCTTGCTGTTTTCGTGTAACATTAGCTAAAATTTTAAAACGAAGATATAGGAAAGCTACCTTTTCCTCCCGGTACAGGCCGGAAGGACTTTTTTGTATTGAAAGCTACCTAAAAGTATAAAGCTACCTATTGTAGCCGTTCGGAGGAAAGCAGTTCCGGAAAATTTCGATATATTTTCACCGATCATGACCCCCAGACCCCAAAACCACCCTCCGTTCAAATGTTGATATATATATATATATATATATATATATATATATATATCTGACCTATGTCATACGATAACGCCCGTATTTATGAATCGATTTTGATGAAACTAATTGTGTGTATTATGGTCACTAATGTCTCGACCGAGTTCGTTGGGCAGCTTGGTCCGCCATTTTGCTTCAAGATGGCGGCCATTTAAAAATTTAAAACTAAAATAAATATACAAAAAAAATAAAAATTCAAATTTATTTTTTAATTACGTGTTAGGCCTTGATACAAGGATTCCAGAGCATTGTTTGGTTTACAACTATCTTAAAAAATGGCTGAGATAGAGCAGTTTGAAATTCTAGGGTGGCTGACATTTTGAAACAAAACAGCACATTAACGCGATTACTCGCAAATTATTTTCTTTCATTGTTGTAATAATTTTCCCAATCAGACGCATAAAACTATATATTCATATCCGTTAGCGCCAAGATTGGCGCCATTGGCGACAAAATTGGCGACATTTGGCGAAATATCGCAAAATTTGGCGACCAAAATAAGTCTTCATAAATGAAGCCAATTTGGCTATTGCTCAATAATTTGGCGAATTTCTTATTCAAATTCAGTATTAACGAATCTTTTGTAAACGTTTCTTTGCACTTTAACTTGCTGTTTTCGTGTAACATTAGCTAAAATTTTAAAACGAAGATATAGGAAAGCTACCTTTTCCTCCCGGTACAGGGCGGAAGGACTTTTTTTTTATTGTGTCTGAGTAAATGTACAGTATCTTAAATGAGTAAGTACTGAAGATACTTTTAAGAAACTTAGTAAGTTTAGTTTTATACTATTGAAAACCACTTGATATATTGCTAAAATTTATTGCAATTTCCTACCTGTAATCTGAGGCGGTGCATAATCCGTATTTTTCCGGAAAAACTACAGATAATCCACGGATATTGCCGCCTGTTGATTTTTTCCCGTGAAAATCCATCAAGTCGTTTCAGTGTTAGTATATAAATATGAGATGGAAAATATATAAAAGTTCACTTATTTTTCTCCGAACGGCATACATACAGTGTCTCACATAAGTGATGGGACACTTGTGCTTTACAAAAGGAAACTAATCAAATAAATTAAAAAAACATGTACACATTTTTTTTGTGGGTGTGTTTCATACTTAAATTTAGTAAAGATTATTACATAACATACATTTTGTCAAAATATTAAAATATTAATTTAATAAAAATACAAACGTTTAGAACGGAGCAAAAAATAGCTCACATAAGTGATGGGACACCATTATATATGCAACAAAAATCGCCTGAAATAAGCAATAAAAATATTTTTTGGGGTTTTATTTTTACTTAAAAGCAATTGGCAATAATTTATAAAATCGTCTGCAGTATTTCTCTCCAGTTTGTTTTGGAATTTTTGTGTTTTTTAGCTCTGTGTAGTCATGAATGCTAAACGAAAAGAAACTTCGCCTGAAATTCGAAAATTAGTTATTAATTTGCATATTGAACGTGGAAAATCTATTAGAAAAACTGCTGAAACAGTTAACTTGAGTCGTTCAACAGTTTTCTATATCATTAAACGATATAAAAAGAATCATATGATTCAGAATAAAAGAAGACCTGGCTGACCATCAAAGCTATCCAATGGAATAAAGCGAATTATCGTTCGAAATATTAAAAAAAATCCAAGAATTAGTGCTTCAAAAGTTGCTGCTGATTTACAAGCATTATATGGAATAATTGTTAATCCTGAAACTATTAGAAGGGCAATTCGATCTGCTGGATATCACGGTAGAGTAGCCAGGAAAAAATTCTTCGTAAGTGAAAAGAATAGAAAACTCAGACTAGCTTTCGCAAAATCCAACATAAATAAGAATTCTGATTACTGGAATAAAGTTATATTTGCTGATGAGAGTAAATTTAATATATTTGGTTCTGACGGTAGAATCTTGGTGTGGAGAAAACCCAGGGAAGAACTTCGCAAACAGAACTTGGTACCAACAGTAAAACATGGTGGAGGAGGAGTTATGGTATGGGGGTGTATGTCGTCCGCTGGAGTTGGTAATTTTGTTTTTATTGACAGTATAATGGATCAGTACAAGTATATTGATATTTTAAAGCAAAATTTGAAATCTTCAGCACGAAAATTGAACCTTCATAACGATTTTAAATTCTACCAGGACAATGACCCCAAGCACACTGCTCTGAACGTTAGACTCTGGCTGCTATATAACTGTCCTGAAATAATAAAAACACCACCACAATCTCCAGACTTAAATCCCATAGAGAATATTTGGCAAGAATTGGAATCAAGAATTCGCAAACACACCATTTCTTCAAAACAACAACTAAAATCGGTGCTTCAAGAAGAATGGGGTAAAATCACTCCAGAAATCACAAAAAAATTAGTCGAATCCATCCCAAAAAGATTAAATCATGTTTTAAAAGTAAAAGGAAATCCAACAAAATATTAAAACCTTTTAAAAAGTAAAATTTTTGGATAAATATTTGATGGAAAAGTAAGTGTCCCATCACTTATGTGAGCCATTTTTTGCTCCGTTCTGAACAATTGTATTTTTACTAAATTAATATTTTAATATTTTGACAAAATGTATGTTATGTAATAATTGTTACTAACTTTAAATATGAAACACACCCAAAAAATTTTTGCACATGTTTGTTTATTTATTTTATTGCAGTTTCTTTTTATAAAGCACAAGTGTCCCATCACTTTTGTGAGACACTGTATATATATACCGTTTGTTCACACGCATATATTTTAGAATATCTGTGCAAGTTACGAAGCATAAGATTTTTGAAAAAGCTATAAGTTACGGCAATATTAGGTGAAAGCAGTTATTTTAGAATCTTAACAGACATTTTAAACAATATTTCTCAAAATAAATAAATAAATGTGGATGTTCCTCGGTAGTTTATAATTAGATATTAGCACCATAATTACTTTCTTTACTTTAACAGATTATAGGTTGGAACTTGTGGCATATGATAAAATATAAAATTTTATAGTATGTAAGACTAAACTAAGGTCTTGTTTAATCTGGTTAAAATCTACTTTTTATTTATTTAGGTGTTGCTATGGGCATTGCTGGGAGTGACGTGAGCAAACAAGCAGCCGACATGATTCTGTTGGATGACAACTTCGCATCGATCGTTACAGGGGTAGAAGAAGGTATAAAACTAATATAAATGATGGCCTTACTTAAATACATTCTATTTTTAATGCAATTACTGAAACTAGGGGCGGAACACAGAACGGCGTAATACTTCCACCAAGAAAAAAAACATGCATTTTCATTCATGAAACAAACAAGTTGGAAATTGTACGTCAAACGTTACAAACGAGGTGCGTTCGTACGCACGTTTTAGAATTAAATTCATGATCTCCCGTGCGTAGAACGGGTTAAACAGCTAGTTAAGTATATATTTTATGACACTGTTCATACAAATATCTTAACTAGTTATATAAATATTCAGATATATATGTATCAGCTAGTTATATAAATATTCAGATCTTGATGATTTTTAATTCTGTGAAATGAATTATATCGTCTGCAGATTAATTTCTGTAATAAAATAAGCATCTCGGTCGCTTGACGATTTAACATCCATCGGAAGCTCCTATAACAAAAAAGCCCCGATTTAAAAAAAAAAAATTCAAATTTCTTAATAAATATTTTTATTAATATCTCCTAAAGTTTTGATTCGATTTTAATAAAATTTGAAATGTCTCGACAAAATTCTGCAAAGATAATATATTTTAAATTGCAAACCATTAGGTTGGGTAGTTTTTGCGTTGTTATATGCGGACAGACAGACAGACGGACGGACAGACAGACGGACAGACAGACGGACAGACAGACAGACGGACGGACAGACAGACGGACGGACGGACGGACAGACGGACGGACCAAACGACGACTATAGGTGCTACGTATTTATATAATTACGAACGCACCTAAAAATTACTATAAAATGCATCAAAATGTAGTTTTTCTGACTTTTCCTTCCGCCATTCTGTGTTTACGGCCGACTTATTTTATAGAGCAAATTTGGGCGATATCGCCATGTTCCGCAACAATTTCACAAGTATGCTACGTGCGTGCGGAATATACGTCTAAGGCTGATATGTCTATTATTATTGTATAAGTATTACTATACGTACATATACGCCGCAACGAATTGTTATATTTCTTTTATTTTTCAGCTTTGTCACCGTCTGATGACGTAATATTACGACATCAGCATTATATCACGAATATGTTTTTGATTTATTATTTTAATATGGAAACGTTAATTGCATTTCTAATAAATTTTAGTAATCAATGCGCTTGTTCTGAAAAATGTCAGTACGGCTTCCGCATAAAAATCAATGTTGGCATGGGACATCGACGTCGCACGAAGCCATATGGAAACGTTCAGAATAAAGTCAATTGGTTTTCCACTTATATTGTACTTTAAAAGTGCAAATTCCTTTATCTTAGATTAGAAACAAGCAAAAGCAAAAATCTTAAAGCAGGTTTTTGTCTCGAACAGATCAAGGAGCTACTGAAACCTGGATTTTGAGTATCAACTTTGAAGCATGAGGGAAAAAAAAAGTATTGTTAAATATTTTAAAAGTGCGCCTACAAAGGATAAGTCTCTAGATGTCAAGACAAAAGGAATACAATCTATGATGCTAGGATACACCCCCCCCCCACCTCGCCCCTGCAAAAAATCTTATGATGAATGACAAATTGTAATAATTATTACAGACGAAAATAACATAAGCGTTTCTAGAGAGCATAGAATAGATATGTGCAGTGAAAGTTTATGCTGAACTCCATGTTTATATTAAGTTTGTTATTAACTTATTAATATCCCTTATACAATTTTACGATATTTCCTTATTATGGTGTGCCCCCTACAATTATGATTATCAAGCTTGTGTAGCGCGAACGTGTAATAGCGAAATAAAAATAAAGTATACATGTACACAAAAATAACATAATACATAAAATACATACACAAATCTACATACGAACAAATACAAACTTACATAAAATGCAAACAAACGCAAAATAATACAACAAAATACATGAATAAGTATTATGTACGTATGTATTATGTATGTATATTATGTGTATGTTATTGAAACGTTTGGTGATATTTTACAATCTAATTTGCCCATACATCTCGGTCGCTTGGCGATTAATCCTCGGGGGCTGCTATAATAAGGAAGTATCAATTTTTTACAATGTAAACGTAAAGGTTCACATTTATTTCCGGAGACTTGAGTGTTTGCAAGAATAATCAAATATTGAAGAATCAACTTCAAATGTTTTTCGCTGATATTGTTATTTTTCTCTTTCAAAGTTGTTCTTGTATTAGAAAAGTAATCGTACTCAGAAGATTTTCTTCAATTTTTTTTTATCTAGAAAGTGTCGAAAATGAGCTTATTCGAATATTTTAAGCACATAGTTAATACAAGCAAAATATACTAATGACAAGGAGCAGTGATTATTCAATTGAATATTTGTATAAATAAAATTATACTTCAAACACATTATGGTGTTCATTTCTTTTATTTTTAACCTATTAACGCCACGATCATTTTTCTCTTGAAAAATGGAAATATTTCATTTCATACCGCTCTTTTAAAATAGAAATTTTTGTCTTAATTTATCGAGGAGTTTTTGGTCATCGAAAAAAGCGAAATTTTCTTTTCAGAATTGCTGGTGTGCAAACAAATGTATCGTTAACTATGGTGCTGCATTAATGCAACGCTAGGCTTTAACGGGTTAATATTAATGTTTAGTTTTGTTCCATTTCTCCATTAAAGCAATTTTTACATTGCAAAGTGACGTATTTCTCAATTATCCTACGACATTATAAACTAAATTCCAAAAGTCATCGGTTTAGATTTTATACGTTTTATCGAATATTTACCTATAGAAGTACTACTTGACAAATTTTTAGGGAGTTTCAGGAATGTAAAGAACACATGTTTATATGTTTTCATATTTTTCAGTGAAAGTTTATTCATAAGAACAAATCGGAAGCCAACAACAAATTGAATTTTTAAAAAAAATTGCGATTACCCTGTAAAATAAAAATGCTCGAAATGATCGGTAGCTGTAGCAGATGACCATGAGAGTTCTGTAGAACATTTATAATTCATTTGTGTAAGAATAGCACGTATATTCATGGAAATATAGAAGTTTCTTTAAAAAAAATCAAAAAAAATTCGTATGTTCTTGTTTTCAGAACGCAGGGTTTTCAACCCAACTTAACGTCCCTTTCAGGAAACTTTACAAAGTACAGTAGAAATAACATACATACAGAAATTGGAATATAAATATTAAATATTTGAAGAAATATGAGCATTTGTATGAAATAATTATAATCTGCGCACACTATATACAAGCAATCGGGATTCAATACTTTTTTCGACACAAATCTGGGGTCATTTTTTTTTTTTCGTAACGAAATAACACAGAAAATAAGTTCTTTTGGACCTGACTTTCATTCTTTTTAGTAACATAACGATCCTTTTTAAATCAGGTCCAGTCTGCGAGTTTTTTACCGTTTCATAGTCCGAAAAAATGCCCGTGAGTGTCGTGGATTAGGCTTAGCAATAAAAGGAAAAGCCACGAATTTTTCGTTGTTTCGTCTATTTGGTTAGTTAGAATTATTCCCAGTAGTTGGCAAAAGTATCATTTTGTAATGGACTTTCCTTTCAATTGCCTCTTTACTTTTGATTGTCTGGGCCAGGTCGTGCAGCGCCTTTCCGGGCAATGGCTCATGCAGACCTAACCACAAACACATGACGTGTGCAATCAGCGATTTTTATGTTAAAGTTAGTTCGAATTTCAGTTCTAGAAGTAGTAAATGTTGGGCTGAGAAACAAAGTTATCAAAAAGGCAATAAGTTTTGAGCATTGGATTTAAAAGCTAGGAAAAATAAATTGAGAATTTTAATAACTTTTATTTTAATTTCAATTTTGAAATGGTTTTCTTTTCTTATCATTTCATATTGGGCTGTCCTCTAAAAACCACAGTGAAATGTTTCCTAAAAAAAAAAAAAAAAAAAAAAAAAAAAAAAAACCTAGTACTACATCAAGTATTTCACTAAAGTCAATTTTTTTTGTTTTGTTCTGTTTTTCTGCACCATTTAGAATAATAAAAATAGTTAATACCTAAGAAGTGCTTATTTAGTTTTAAAATAATTTAAATTGACAATTGCAGAATTCTGGCAAAACATGAGCTTTATTTTTACAGATTTTCTTGTTATAATAGAATTTTAGAATAATCTACATAATTTATTTTTTATTTTAAACCATTAAAATGTAATAAAAAGCTTCATTTTCAGCTGATTATGTCAGGTGTGTGTTTTTTTTCAGGTAACATGGGTTAATTTTTGGAAAAGTGGTTTTTTTTTTTCAAATTCTCGCTTAAATGGCTGCCATTTTGTAATAAAGTGATAAAATGAAAAATGCCCAAAATTAAAATCTTAGAACAAGCTGTAAAAATTTAGCCATGTTTATCTTTTTAAAAAATTTTATTAGACTTTATATAGAGAAAATTTCAAAAAATGGGGTGTTTGTTTTTTTTTTAAGACGGCACAATATATGAGGGGGGAATGACAGTGGAGTAAGTCAAAAATTTAAAAAATCTAGATAACCACATTTTTACTAAACGTATATTAATTTCTATTCAGTGCAACAGTCAAATAAGTCATAGTTCACTTAGGGAGTCGCTAGAGGGCAAAATAAGTTAGACCACTTAATGCAACGGCAGTACGACAAGTTTCACAAAACCCTTCCTTTCTCAAATTCTAAATATTGACCTACTCCACTGTCATTCTAACCCCCTCATATATATATATATATATATATATATATATATTCATAATTTGATAGTCCTTCGATTTGAGAGTTCTCTTATCCGGAAAATTGGTGTTATATTTAAAAACTCTGCCATAAAGAATCTAGGAGGATATTTTTCTTTGTTCAAAAGACGATATTATAGAGTTATTTTACTCTATTTACGCAGCGAGACTTAAATGTTATTTAATATACAGGGTGTCTTTTCTTATCGTTATCTAATAGCTAATTCGTAAATCGTTGGCTTTAGTGGTATAATATCAATTGCAAAAATGTTTCAAATAATGTCCTTCATCATCAAAATAGTTTTTTTTTTGTGTGTGTTATGAAGTTTTTATACAGTCCTTGGATCTTATAAGTTATATTTAGAAAAACTTGCTCCATGCTCCGACAGGTAAAATAGTGAAAATTTATTTTTAGTACGACCAAAACTTACCGAGTTATGTCATCTTTTAATTTTAGGAATTCTCAGCGTTTTCTGGCACTAAAAACGCGTTTTTTCACTTAGGAATTAGCTATTGGTTAACGATAAGAAGAGACACGTATTATACTTAAATTAGATTATATGTTACTAGATGTAAGTAACTTGGATGTTACTAAATATTACCTATTTTTCAACCATCGTGTTTCTGAAGGAATGTTTTTTTTTTAATGTATTGTTTCACTGAGGATACAAGCCTATTAGTTTTATATTTAGATGAGTTTATTTGCTTTCTTTTTAACATTATTCTTTCAATTCCAGGCCGATTAATCTTCGATAACTTAAAAAAATCTATTGCTTATACCTTAACTAGCAACATTCCAGAAATTACTCCTTTCTTACTTTTCATTTTGGCTGATGTACCACTGCCACTGGGAACAGTCACTATTCTATGCATCGATTTAGGAACAGATTTGGTATGTAATCCAAAGTGGCATGATTCTATGCATGTGTGTGAAATCGCTGACATTTTTTTTAATAATATGATTAATAATTATTTTCATCTACTTTCAAATCGCACCATTTAACTGTAAACAAAATTAAAGTTCCCAAGAATGTAAAAAGTAGAAAAAAAAAGTACTTAAAACTTCTTATTTTACCAAATGCTATCTTCAATTCATATATAAATATCAAATAGAATAATTATATAAACGCAGAGAAATTTTCTAAGAATTCTGAGATGATTTCTTTTTAATGCATCTCTCAGAATATTAATTTCTGATTATTAAGATTTACCCAAACCTTTTATCTTAATTGATAATCTAAACCCCACAATCTCCTCCCACTCCTGTTTTTTTTTTAAAAAGGGGGGGGGGGAGGCAGTTATAGCTATCAAAACAATTTCAAAGCAATTCTAATTAGTTTTATGAATTCTTTTAAAACATATCATTAAAATATATTTTCTTAAAGGTATTATAATATATTTTTTTAGCATTAGTAGTTCTTTTATATACTTATCCACAAAATTGAATACATAGATTTATCGTAAATAAAAACAATCCCCATAAAAGTGAATTAAATTTGCTGTTTTATTAATAATAAAACTTTGCCAACACTTTCCATTTATACTTCTCTTTTTTTTTTAATATAATTCTCAAGCGAAATATGAAGTTTTTTTTTCCTTTGTTAGTATATATATTTATGTCCAAATACAATGTGTCAATTATTTCATCTTGATATTTTTTTTTCTTTTCTTTAATTATTGCTGTTTTATAACATTTGTGTTGCAATGATGATGCATCAGTGCATTTGCTGTAATGTTGATGTTTAAAAAAAATGTTGGAATGATATGATACTAACTTTGTTTTGTGTTGGAATGTAACTGTTGTTTGCATGATCGTGTGTGGCCCTTACTTTTTTCTGTGGTGGTTCCTTTCCTGTAGGTTCCGGCGATTTCACTGGCCTACGAGAAACCCGAATCCGATATTATGAAACGGAGACCACGTGATCCGAAAATTGACAAACTCGTGAATGAGAGGTAAACACCACCAACCCACCATCATAACAGCCCGTGGAGGAAATGAAACAATTGTGGGATATTTTTCAACAACCACATTAAAAAAAAAACATAATTTGTAGAAAATAAATATTTAAAAAAATGTCTGTTAGGCGATAGATAAGATTATCAAAATTATATGACAGTTGATAAACTACCGAATGAAAAAAAGTCACAAAGGAAATAAAAATTCCTTAATTTGAAAAGTGTAGACAATAGCACGATGCTGTTCTCACAGAAATGTAAAGAAAGGCATGGGGAATTTTTTTATAGTAAAAATTGTATTGACAGAATAATTACATTTGCCACCAACAAATGGCGTTTCCATTGTGTCTGCACTTTCTACACAGCACAGTCCACAACACAACTACTATTACAAATGTTCGGTTTGACGGATGTCATTAGTTAGAATAGCTGTTAGACGTGGCAAGATACTCTAGGATTTCTGCCGTATTTCCTCTCACATGATGGCTTAAGTAGCAACAGGAAGCAGCTTTGTGCTACAGTGCTAGCTTGGTGGAAAATGGAGCTATTCCTGGCAGTAATATTTTTGCTATAAAAAAGAATCTATGCCTATCTATATATTTATGTGAAAACTGTACTGTGCAACTTGTCTATACTTTTTGAATTATCGAATTTTTATTTATTTTGGACCATACTTGTACATCTTGTACTGTCAAAACAAAAACTGTCATGGCAACTTTTCACAAAAAGATATTTAAACATATCCGATGAAATATAACTTATCAAATGATATTTATATTTTTAGCAATTACGAATCTTTTTAACTTAAGCACACAATTTTTTATTCCTTATGTCCTCCTCGCTGATAAACCGTAATTCCGAATTACTTATATACATGTACAATCAGCAAAAAAAGATAGAGAAACCCCATACATTTTAATGGTAAAGAAAACAAAAAGGCAATAACCATTCAGGTGGAATCTGTCTTCTTTCAATTTATGTTTGAAAAATAAACTTAGGGGTCATCTTCATACTTAAAAGATGTATCAAACTCTGAAATTTTCAATACGAACTCCTAATATTGACATCATATTCGGCTTTTTCGGTAAATTTTACCTCCGATACCAAACGCGAAGTCATCCGGCCAAGTAGTTTAGGCATTATGCAGTGTCTAGGACCGTGCAGGTCTAGGTATAGTTTGGGAGACCTAACGTTAAATTCATTTCTAATCGTTGCAAAACAGATTGCAATGCAAGTACACTGCAAAAAAAAATTATTGATTTTACAGTATAATACTAGCACCCCAGCTGCCAGTATTATACCGTAAAATTAACAGTAATAAACAGTAATACGCTGTCGCGCATGCGCGCCAGCGTATTGCTGCTTATTTTACTGTTTATTATTGTTAATTTTACGGTATAAGACTGGCAGCTGAGGTGCTAGTATTATACTGTAAAATCAACCTTTTTTTTTTTTTTTTTTTTTTTTGCAGTGTAGTTTTTTAAAAAACTAGTTGGTGAAATAAGCTGCAATTTTGAATTCGCATATTTATAGCTTCTACAAATCTGTTTCTGTTAAAAAATTATAGGTTACAGTTCATTTTTTTTTTCGAAAATTAATTTGAATAGATATATTTTTAATTAATTAATTTTCGAAAAAGGTATGAACTGTAACTCAAAAACTTTTTTTAACAGAAATCCATTTCTAAAAGCTTTAAATATGCAAATCTAAAATGACAGCTGATTTCGCCAAGTAATTTGAGTAATGCTTAAAAATCTACTGGCATTGCAATTTATTTTGCAATGATTACGAACAAATTCAACATTAAAAGTTCCAAACTTAAAACCTGCATAATTCCTAAACTACTTGACCGAATGACTTCCAGTTTCGTATCTTAAGTAAAATTTACCGTAAAAGCAAAATACGATGCCAAAATTAGGTGTTCGTATTGAAAATTTCAGCTTTTGGTACAGTTTCAGCATAAAGATGACACAATCTTATTTTTTTAAGAAAATTCTAGACGAATGTCTATTTCAGTTATTTTTTCTGGGGCAAACTGGAACAGTTTGGCGATTAAAATTATGTTTTTTGTTTGTTTGATGACTGTACAAAAGAAGCAAAGCAGTTTATCAACATATGCAATAAAAATCTTCCAGAATTTTTTATATCCAAAAAATTTATTTTGAAAAAATACATTAAAGTTATTGAATTTTTCATGCACGAGTTATTTTTTAATCCTCTCACTACGCTTTAATTCATAAAATTTTAATGTACTTTTGACAAACAGCTTTTTAAAACTGATAATTTAATGTTATATTGATACGACAAAATTGTCACTCTTATCGCATTTACATAAATGGCAATAATATTCAAGCAGAATCAATATCAATGTTGAGGAACAAGGGAAAATCTAAAATATTAGTTACATTAAATGTTTTTCTCCATCTGATTCAAACAGATAAAAAGAGAAGCATGCGTTAAACATCTTAATATATTTAGAAAAGTCTAAATATTCAGAGTAAACAACCATCAATATTAACGCTAGATTCTCTGAGGGAAGAAAAAGTCCCATAATTGCTTCGATTCCTTCACGATATCATTCATCCTCGCACTTTTTTTCCTATGTACTCAATATCATAACATCACAGAAAAATTATACAAATTACTTATTTTATGACACCTATAATCATTTATTTCAATCATATGTAATTGTATTATCATTATGCACCTATGAAAACGTTGTGTTTTTATAAATAATAGCATTATACATTCATTTACGAAATTGGTTCTTTTTAGATGGTATTTAAAATCTAAAAATTTTATGTATTTTCTTAACTTTGATAATACTTCAGGTATTGGAAGTATATATGCATCCTAAATACTATTTTCTTTTTATGTTGAAGTCCCATTTTAATTATTTCATGAATGTAATGAGGCTAGTGTTTTAATGATTATTATTACTACTTATTGTACTTTACAATTAACATTTACGTAGTTGAAGCAGGGTTGGCTTTCTGACGTCAGAAATTAGTTTTTGCCATACCAGTGGAAGAAGCTGATTATAACAAATTTAAACCAGCAGAAAATTGCAATAATTGACAGAAACTAACATTTATTATCAATTATTAATGAATAATATTCACTTGAAGTGAATTTAGAAATACAAGTAATTGCTATTTATAAAAACCTAATGTGAATGTGATAATCAATATTTACTTAGTTCAATAAGTAGAACAATTTATAACAAAAGGTAAACATTTTAACCTATTTGTTTATTACTGAAATTGTTTTATAAAGACATAATTCACTGCATACTATATAAATACTAGCTTTCAGTATTTTTTATATTAACTCTGGAAAAGTATCGAGATGCAGAACAAATTATTGATGACAAGAAGTAGTTTTAGTTATGAGTAAACAGACTTTTTATAAAAGAAGTCACCGGCTAAAGATGATTAAAGAAAAAAAATATGTTGCCCTTTATGAGATTCAGAAAGACGACTGCTGTTTCATGTACTTGTTAAATTTAATTTATATTATAAAAACAGGTTATAATCTTATGGAAATTAATGAAAGAAAAATAAAATAGACTTAAGCAACAACCTGGCATCATTTGCTAGCTTATATGCTTCAGTCAAGGCACATGTGGTCTAAATTGTCACAATATTTATAAAAATGCTAGGATTTTATTTAACAACATTAATCCAAGTTTTATGCTTTATATTGTAGCTTTTCAGACAAAAGCAGTCTTTCCTTAAAACAAATTATCTAATAAGATTTTTAAAAGTATTTCAGTACCAATATTTTAGCTAATTTTCTAAAGAATCCACTTTATGTTGAAGTTTCATAAATTTTACTTGTAATAAATTAACGAACTGTTTAGATTTGGAAACTATACTAAAATAAAAGTTGTTTTGTTACGGACGACTTTGGAAAGAGGATGGGCGAGCAGAATAGATTGATATTATATTTGAATGGTAAATTTTCTGAAGCTACCTAAATGTGTGATGCACTCAAATATTTTGAATAAATATTGGAATAAATTTCAATTATGTTAACTTTAAAATTCTTTACTTCACTATTTAGTTCTAAAGTAAAGAATTTCATACTATTTGGTTACAATAGCAAAGTTTATGATACTTCAATAAATACTTTTAATGTGCGAATCATTTTCCAGTTAATGCCACTTTTGTGAAACTTGTTTCTGCCGTGCCAGTTTCAGCCAGTGGTTTTTAACCGCCTAGTAGAAACTTGCCAACCCTGATTCAAAGCAATTTTAAAGTGACTATATACAGGATAGGAATTCGTTACAATATTCTCCGATAAAGTATGGAAGATTTTATTTAAATAACAATAACTACGAATACTACTTTTACAAGAATAGCATTTTTTTCCCTTTTTTATGTCAAAAATGGCAACATTACACTCCAATTTATAAAACACGTCTTAGAGTTTCCTATAAACATCATTCAAAACAGATTATGTTTATAGTTAGCTTAAGGTAAACATTTTTGCAAAAAAAGTATTAAAAATCTTTAAAAATTCAAAATGCCAAACATATCGTGAAAGTTACTTCAAAAGTTCTATAGTATAATCATTTATTATTATTATTGGTGACAATATTTGTCGGTATGGAGTATAAAATTCCTTATGAAATATAATTAAATTTCATAAAGGTTGTGTTAAAAAATGGTTTTAAATTAATTTAACGAAAATGACCCAAAAAGTAAATAGTATTTTTCTTTTAAATCGAGGTAATTCGTACTTTCCAAAATGCAAACAGATAAAAGCTTTTCCCCGACCTAACAAGCATGAACACTAATTATTTTGAAACTGAAGAAAAGCTTGCTCAAATCTGTATTATCTTAATCTCTCAGTGCCTGTTGCATGATATATAAAATCGTTTTTTATTAATTCTGTTTGAAGTGTTTTTATTCCTGAAAATAAAGTCTTGTGTGTTTTGGAAATTGTTTACGAAACTTTATTGCGAACTATATCAATTTTGCTTCATTTTCTGTTTTATATGCTGTGCATCTGGCTATTAAAATCAATAATTTTTTGTGCTGTCCCGTAATAAAATACGATCTGATACAGCTAGAAAATAAAACCCTTTTACATAAACACTCATTTATATATATATAAACATTTTTAAATGCACTTTCTCGTGCAGTCATTTAAAATATATGTCAATTATCACACATAATCAACTTTCAAAAGAAATTAAATCAAATTCCACAAGAATTTAGACCATACTCCAATCGTCAAAACTGAAGTTTGCAAGTTAATAAATTTAATCATAATGACGTATCTTGATTGTTTTTCTTTGAAATCAAAAATAATCAGTTTTCTCAAGGAAAAAAAGAAAGAAGAAATGCCTCCAACATTAAATGTAAATTTCCTTGGACAGTAAATCTACACTAATATTTGTTCCTTCAGCTATGCTTTCAAGTGCATTGTTTTAAAATAACAATGTGTATCTTGCATGGCTTTGAATATTGCATGATGTTCGATGTCGTTGTTGACATGTCGATGTTGCTGAAAGATTAAAGACATCGGCTTCTGCTTCTTTGTGTTGTGGGTGACATAATTAATTCACAGCTGTAATATCAAGAACAGGTGGTACTGCGACCATAACTGTATTTCAAAATCGTATATAGTCCAAATTATTTACCATCATTAATGTACGATTGAATAAACTTAAAATTTCATGAAACGTCAAATGAATTGATTTTCCAAAAACTGCTCTTAAGGAACAGTTATATACCTAAATATAACTGTACTTAATTACGTAGTGCTAAATGTAATCAAACTTCAAAGACAATCTTAACGAATTTGAAAAGAAAAAATTCTAGAAAAAAAAATTTGAGCACTTCTCATCGTATTTTTAACAAATAAGTAAATGGGGTAAAAACGCCAGTAGTCGGTCACTTATTACCAGAAAAAAAAATGGCTAATTACCAATGAAAAAAAATACCCACAATTCTTTCCTGGTAACTAATGAAAGAAACTTAAGCACGTAGGGAAAATCTAAATTTCATTTGGAACCAAACAGTAAACTATTTATAAAGCATTTTATCTCATTGTGGACGAGTGCTGGGGGGTGGCCGACTATTGGAGCAGTTACCCTGTATGGGCAAAAAAAAATTATCGCATTATATATATATATATATATATATATATATATATATATATATATATATTAGCCAATCAATAAATTTTGAAAAATACTCTCGATTGATAAGTACAAACCTTTACTAACTCATCAAGAAAATGTCAAATAAATTCTACAACCATATTTAAAAAGAGGAAAATTAAGAAATACAATAATAATTGATTTTTTTAAAGAAAATATTTATAAATCGCAGTGCCACCTATTTGGGTTAAATCATGCTATGACAGCTTATGACAACGAGCATATGGTCCCAACAGGTGCCAGCAATATCACTAGCCTACGAGCACCCTGAAAGTGACATCATGAAACGGCAACCACGTGATCCATCCAAGGATAAACTAGTGAATGAGAGGTATGTTCAAATATGAATAATCATAAATACAAATTCCCTTTAATGTTTATCTTCTGATGAACATTTTTTTTTTCATTGGACACTTGATCTATATATAAATGCAAAGACGACTCTGTATTGATTCATCACCAATTTCTCCGGAATTACAGTGGTGCGATACATAATTTGGAATGAAGTTTATTTTTAGGACTTAAATGTACATTAAGAACTGATTTTACGAAAATCGAATTTTAAAAATGAAAACCCTAAAGAAAAATAAATCATCTAAAAATAGAGTATTATCATATCATAATTTCTCTAAAATTACTAGGAAAAGAAGCTAAATTAGTATGCATATTACACTGGCCTCCAAAAGTTAAGGTACAGCAAGTTTTTCGACGCTCACTATTAAAAGAATGGTAATAAAAGGTAAAAAATATGGTTTATATGAATGATCATAAGCAACTTCAATAAAATATTGCGAAATATTTATACCCATCTCAATATTTTAAAGAACTGGGCATTTATATGGCAGTCTTGGGAAACTGAATATCCCAATTTTGCAACTTGTGTGGAATTTTTTTTATGCTTGTTGATCTTGAGTTGTTGATGCTAAAATAGTGTTGTCCATATCTAGGAGATGTCGTTTACCTGATTCGTCAAGATAGCGGGCAATCGGATGGATGGAAATGGGGTTGTCACCTGCTGGTACTGCTAGGCGTCTTAATATGTCTCGTAGTGTCGTCCAAAGACTCTGGGATCAATTTAAATCCAAAAATTCAGTATCAAACAGACTTGTTCTAGACCCCTCACAGGTTATAATCTTTGAACAATATCGCTTCATAGCTCTTTTGACCAAAAGGAGGGGGAACCTACTGTGGTTCAGTTCATTTCAGATCATACTAATGCAACAAGGATGACAATATTTGACACTACGGTGCACAGACGTCTTCGCAACTAAGAACTCTATTCAAGACGACCCGTTTTAAGTGTCCCTCTTAATCAACAATACAGAAGTACCCGTTTATGTTGCAAGAGAGAACGTTACCTAGAACAGGACAACTATGGGCTTCCGTACTGTTCATAGACGAGTTCCGGTTTGCTTTGGAGAGCGATTCAGTTCGTGTGTTGATCTGATGAAAACAATACATCAGGTGCATCATCAATACATGTAACATTGTTGAAAGACAGAGGAGGTGGAATTGTGGTTTGGGCTGGAATCTCTCTGGTGGTCACAGTAACCTCCATGTGGGCCATGGAAGAACTCCGATTGCTGTGAAACATCGGGACGTGATCCTTGCACGTTGACACACCCTACGGTAGTGCTATTGGTGATAAATTAATCTTAATGGATGATAATGCCCGATCGCATTGAGCTAGAATCTTTGTTGAATATCTTGAGGATCGAGGTTTGGAGCGAATAGAATGGCCAACTCAAACTTCGGGCCTTAATCAGATAGAGCATTTTTGGGACTATCTCAACAGACATGTGGCTGCCATAAATCCTTCTCCGAAGACGTTAAATGAGTTGGAACAGGCGTTGCTCCATGTATGGGCGTTGTTTCGCATTCCAGTATCCAAGAACTTGATTGACAGTACAAGTAAAGCCGGGCACATGCCTTATTAAAATCCGTTTAATTTTTTTTTTTTTTTTCACGAAAAACTGCTATATATATTTTTTTTTTTAATCAAACAGTGGACTTTTGCAAAAAATGCAATTTTTTATTTTTAAATCATGCTTGATGTTAAAATTAAATAAAATTCGATAAATAACTGTTTACAGCACAATTCTTTTAAATTTCATGGGGGTCTTTTCATTTGTTTTCAAATTAGACACAAAAGACTGGTTTGTACCTTAACTTTTGGAGACCAGTGTACTTCTAAGATGTAATGTGATTGCTATGAACGAACAGTTTTTTAAATATAGTTTTACAAAGTGAAATACGTGGAAAACGTTCTTAAACTTATCACAATTACTGTGGGACTACTACGCCAATGAACTTAATATATGAGAGGTTAGTTTCAGGATGTATAAACTCTGTTAGTACGCTTTAAAATTTTGAATTTTAAAAAAGGATAAAACGAGTGTGACCTATTCATTACGATGTTCTTGAAACTATTACGATTAGAAACTTGAATATGGAAATAGAGAGTGTCAACATCTTAATATTTAAGAAAATATTTTTAAAAAAATAATTAAAGAATGAGAACTAGCTAAAACAGTTTCGAAATCATAAAAATCTGAAACTATTCAGATTAGAAAATTTACACATTCGACATGGAGATTGCTCGTAGGATGTGGATGTTCGATAAGAATAATCTCTTAAAAATTTGAATTTTAAAGAAGTTAAATAAGACGGGAGATGTTCCAAAATTTCATTTTCATCGAGATTTCTTTTAAACTAGTACATCTAGGAATTTCAAATTTGGAATGGAGATAGCTTTTAAAGAAGTTGTTTTCTAAACATTCGAATTTCAAAAGGCTGCAATAAGAAAAAGAAATTTGCAATACAAACTTGCAAATATATGCAGTAATGCTTCTCTTCTGGGCAATGAGTTAATATGCAAGTATTCATTTAATGAGCAGGCGATTTTTCAAAAAACTTGAATAAAACTAAGAAATCACTATAAATTGAAAGCTAGATTATATACTACAAGTTTAAATAGAAATGAATTACAATGCCTGCTTTCCTATGCACAGTACTGAAGAAAAAAAACCCTACCCCCTACAAACTCTGCCGGAAATCATCATTATAATTTATAAAAATGTGACCGATGGACAATCGATCAGCAATAACGTTTACTAATTAATGCTATACTTAAATTTTGCGTAGGGGCACATCATCATATAGAAACTTTAACAAACTCTGAAATTTTCAATATTAACACGTTATATTCATATATTTGGATTCTTCAGTATATTTTACCTTCGAATACCGAACGGGCAGTCACTTTTTTTTCAAGTAGTTTAGGAATTATGGAGGTTTTAATCTTGGAACTCCCGATGTTAGATTCGTTTTTAATAGTTGCAAAACAGGTTGCAAAGCGCGTAGTTTCTTAACCATAACTCAAAGACTATTTAGCGAAATGAGCTTTAATTCTGGATGTTTATGTTTGAAGCTTCTAGAAATTTATTTTTGTTTATAAAAGCATTAGATTTAAGTTAATATTTTTCTCGAAATTTTCAATATACATTTTTTTTTTTAAATGACGCTGTTCAGAGCCATCTGTAGCTCATTCTAATAACCGGAATGGTGCTAAACTTCGTAAGGGGACTAATAACGCCATGGCGGAAAAAAAAAAGAAAAAATAGTTCAAAACATCGTCGATAGGGCGAAATGAGGCGCTATACAATGAAAAAAAGCGCTTCAAAAACAGACAAAATTAATAACATACGTGAAAAGTCGCGCTTTACTCACCACATTCACTTTCCAGGCGAGGAATTCGACCTCATTCAATGTGACCGCCGTTCTCTTGGACTACACCTTGCATTCTTTGCACAACATACTCTATGGCCAAACTTTTTTTTATATATATACCGCTAACCAGGCCCCTACCTGCCCGGCATGAATGCCTAGCTTAACGGGTTAGTACCTGGGTGCAGGGCGGAAATCGCCTGATCACAGCATGGCTGTGATCCACCTGACTATTGATCTATGGCCGAACTTAACATGTCACTAGGAATATTCCTCACTGGCTGTGTTATGATATATTAAGTTAATCAGGTTGTTATCTCACTAAGATAGACCTTTGACTTCAAATAATGCTAGAACCAAAAGTCACATGGAGTTAGATCCGGGGACCGGGGCTGCCATCAACCTTGAAAACTACGACGGATGACCCTTTGGTCAGTGAAGTGATGGCGCAACCGCTGCTGTACCTTTACACCAATCACCATGCTGTATAATGATTTTCTGATCCATGCATTGTCTTTGCTGAAGTTGAACGACAAAACTAATCAGCACGTCGTGATACCTCTGTGCGTTAACGGTACACGTTACTGGTCTTATCGCAGTTATGTTCTCAAAAAAGAATGATCCAAGGATCAATTGGGCTGTTAAGCCGCACCAGTGATTTTTGGTGAATGCAACGGAGTTTCCAGAACCGCATGGCGTTGTTCATAGGCCCAAATTCGGCAATTATGAGTGTTAACAGACCCTTCAGATACAAATTGGCCTTTTCACATGCGTTTATAGCCTAAATTATTGGCGTTGTTATCGCATACGTAGGTATAAACAGACTTGTATAAAACCAAAAACTTTCTGCGCACATAAATATTGAGTCAAAAACTTTCTGCAAATTAATTTAATGTTTAATAAAATTACGTGTTATATTATTTGGACGTATTGGATATAAATTAAAAACAGTAGTTTAAAATAATTACCATTTAAAATTAATTAATATTAATTAAAGAATTATTTTGGTTAAAAATAATAATAAAACTAAAAATCCATGATAGGAAGAGCTGAATTCTTATCAATTAAATTTTTTCAATGCATTTAGAAACAACCCAATCCTTAATATTTTGACCTCTTCACAAGCGTCTGTAATGTCACAACAATGTTTTGCATCTTTAAAATTTTGAATTGTGCGCAGCGCAAACAGTAAATAAATCGTACATAAATTGGGGAATATTTTTAATTTTTTGGCCCAGTGACAGAACTATCTTCAAGTGTATGCAACGCTAATAATGTTTTCAAAAATAGTCTGCAATACGCAATATATCATACAAAATTCGCGTTTTTTCCGCGATCCTCCGACGAAATTTGCCGTTTTTTCGAGATACTTCGACGAAATTTGCCGTTTTTTCGAGATACTTCGACGAAATTTGCCGTTTTTTCGAGTTCCTTCGACGAAATTTACCGTTTTTTCGAGTTCCTTCGACGAAATTTACCGTTTTTTCGAGATCGTTCGACGAAATTTACCGATTTTTGGCAATCCTTCGACGAAATTTGCCGTTTTTTCACGATCTGTCAGCAGAATTCTCCGTGTTTTCGCGATCCGACGACGAAATTTGCCGTTTCTTCGACGAAATTGACCGTTTTTTCGTGATCCTTCGACGAAATTAACAGTCTTTCCGCGATCCTTCGACGAAGTTTGCCGTTTTTTCGCGTAATTTACGCAATATAGCGCTGAATGTTTTCTGTCTGCAGGTGCCTTAAAAAGTCTGCGACGCCCGTCGCGTACATTCTGCCACGGGTTTTTTGGTATTAAATAAATAAAAAAAAAATTTTTTCCTAAAAATATTTTCTGCAAAGTTCCGAATTTTACAGAAAATTTTCCGCGCACGGCGTGCGCGCGTGCATCTATATTATACAACTCTGGGTATAAAATTGCATTTTCGTTTGTTACGCGCGTTCTACGCTAATTCTCGGTTGCGTAGACTACAACAGCACCACATTCCCCCTATCGGCGGTGTTTTGAAAACTATTTTTTTTTTTTATCGGAATATTTTCCCCCCATGTTGTCATTAGTTCCCTTACTAAGTTTACTGCCATTCCGGTTATTACAACGAGCTACAGATGGCTCTGAATAGCGTCAGTTAAAAAAAACTGTATATCTTTTTTTCAGAAACTTCGAAAGAAATTGAAGTGTAACCTAATCTATTTTAGAAACCTCAAATATGAGAATCCAAAATTACAGCTCATTCCGCGAAGTAGTTTCAGTTATTGTTATGTCCATATATTTGTATATAACATTCCGATTATTAGAACGAGCTACAGATAGCTCCGAATAGCGTCAGTTAACAAAAAAAAAACCCTGTATATCTTTTTTTTTAATTTTTTGAAATAATTTTGAAGTGTAATCTAATCAATTTTAGAAACTTAAATATGAGAATCCAAAATTACAGCTCATTCCGCCAAGTAGTTTCAGTTATTTCTAAAAAATAACTTCGCAAATTACAATCCGTTTTCCAACGATTAAAAATGAATTTAACATTAAGAATCCCAAACTTAAAACGTGCATAATTTATAAACTACTTGACCGAATGACTTTCCATATGGTATACGAAAGCAAATTTACCAAAGAATCCAAATATGTCAAAATTAGGTGTTAGTATTGAAAATTTTAAAAATTGTTACAATTTGTATATGTAGACGACTTCCTACGCAAAATTTAGGTATATAAATAATTAGTAGACATTATTATTAATAGATAGGTACCAGTCAGTTTTATACAATCATTTGCGGCACAGTCAGTACGGAGTGGTGTGTGTTTTGTTTTTCTCGTCCAAGACTACGAAATTCCTGTTACAAGAAATAACTTCACCACCAATTTATGAAAAAGGTATTAGTCCATGTCCAGCTAATAATGCTCAAATAAAAACTATAAACAATGAAAATACAGTCAAAGCTCGATAGCTCTAACTTGAAGGTTAGTACAAAAAAATTAGAGATATCGAAATCATATTTAATATTTTAGTCACATTATTAACTGTGTTATCATTTTATGAAATTTATGAAGTACCCTGGAGCATGCACTTACCTCAAGAACAGAAGAATGATAAGATCTAGTTATTTTTAAAATATTAGAGTGTTCGGAATATAATGGCAGATTTAGAGGTAAAAAATGAAAAACATGCGTAATAAATACTAAGCAATGTTTTATTTTAAACATCTGTGCCAATGGGTTACTAGTGACTCAATACGATAAAAGATTCATTCATTTTCAAAAGGCTATGTATTGAAAAGTATTTTTACAAATATGAGTGATATATGAAAATAACCGTAAACTCACCAAGTTTTCTCCACACTCTTACAAATGTTATATGTGCACCCCCATGGGTCACACGTCCTCGTCCAGGCGGTAGTTGAACTCGTTCCACACATTTTGTAGAGTCATCCTGTCACTGTCAATGGTCATCACTGCAGCATTGATCCGTTCTTTGAAATATTTTAATGTTTTTGGTAATGGGGGGGGGGGGGGGTTACATAAACAATGTCCGTAATGTGCCTCCAAAGGAAGAAGTCGCAAGGCGTTAAATCAGGTGACATGGTGAACTAAGCTAAGTCATCCTCGCTGAACTCGTGCTGCCTCCTGGTACACACAATACAAACTTGGTGAGTTTGCGGTTATTTTCATATATCATTCATATTTGTACGTGTACTACTTTTGAATGTATAGCGTTTTGAAAATTAATGAATCCTTTATAGTAGTCCTGCACTAGTTAGAATGAATGGCGGCTATTTTAGATGCAATAAAATTTAAAGAGGCATTTTCTGCTTCTCGATTTCTGAATGTTTCTCTTTAGATATTTGGTCAGGTGTATAAACAAAGTAATCAGTAGCCGGTATTTGAATGAATGGGTTTTGAGAAAGATTATTTCAGAAAGATTACTACAAATTTCAAATCGACGTTACTTTTTTGTGCAGTTCGGAAAGGGTTGATATTGGAGCACCAAACTGTTCGGCAAATTCCCTAACTGTGAGTCGAGGATTTGCTTCCACAGTTTTTTTCAATCACGCCGTTAACAAATTATCGCCTCCAGCCCAGCATGGATTCACGGTTCCCTCAAGTACAGTTTAAGCAGGCGTGTTTTCTTAAGAACTTGTACTTAAGGCCTCTTAAATTATAATGAGTTAACAGGAAGTTAACAGAAATTTACCAGAGAAAGATAACAGAATTTGTTTTCCATTCTTATATTATTTTTTCCCCTCATGAAAGTTTATAAAATGTGGAAGGAAAATTACCCATGAAGTAGTGACGACGATTTTCTTTTATCCCAATGGTTAGTATCATAATTGTATATTTTTAGAGCAGCACAGGTTGCAGATAGACCCACCAATCAACGTTAACTCTTTTAAACAGCTGTCTCTTTCCCAATGAGCTAGCTACCTACTTTGGAAAAACATTTCCGCGAAAAAAAAGTGGGTGAGAAATGGATTACACAATAGAAGTTTGAATTGGTGTTCGAATTGTCTAAAATTTTCTTCTGTTATATTATGTACTTAATCTTACCCCTCTTGTCTAGCTGTTTTCCTCTACCACTAAGCTTTCCCCAAGGATAAATTTTGTCCTTACATGTTTTCTGAGGCAAAATCGAAATGCAGCGAAATCTGGGAAAACAGAATCATGTTTTAAACAAAAACATTTCATGGTCCCGACTGAAGAAATACCATACATACTTATTATACCTGATACCTGTCTAAACTGGAATTCCCCCCCCCCTCGTTCTCTAGTAATTCCGTTTTAACAGGTTTTATGGTGAAATGTAATAATTAATGTAAAAATTAATCTTGCAGCTAGTTGATGAACTTTAATCTGTTTCGCGGCTGCATAAAGGAGTTCCATTTTTCTTTAGAGCGAAATGAAAAAATGAGAATAAAAAACCACAACAGCAAAGTAGTGTGCTATGGCTACTGTTTCTCTTTCTACTTTAAATTGCACTTTTCAGTGAAAGAGTTTTTTGATAAACAATTCTCAACATTTTAGCAACAGAAATACTTTGCTCCTGAAAGGGTAAAAATAGTTTAAAAACGAATGGGGAGGGGGTATGTCTAAACCACGACCAACAACATCGACAGGCCGAGATATTGCCACACCTCTTGGGTTGCACATGATGAAGATATGTGCCATGTGTTTCCACCAATGTCATATCAAGGCAGGCTGAAAAGCGGCCGAGATCGGCAGATTATCGCCACCTGCCTCTTTTGTTGACTGCAGTCAGAATGCAATGATACTCACGAATAGGTAGATATCAATGAGATATTCTTATCGAACTATTATGTGCCCTCCAGAGAAGAAGCATGCGTAGTGTAAGCAGTGTCCGGCACCAAGCGTCAAACCATACGTGCTTCACCGCAGCTGTCAATTATCATTACTGATGCACAGTGCTGTAGTTGGAATAAAATATTTGTAGGAACTCACCTTTTCATACAGTAGATGTTGATGCTACCGGATTTTTTCTAAGAAAAAAACCAATTTAAAACATTTAGCCAAAAGCCGATTTTTTTTTAATTAGCAGTTACAATTATTATATTCTAGTTTTTATAGTACTGTATTTGTATAGCATTCATCTAAAAGCAATATTTAATCAATCTCATAATATTTCCCATTATGAATCAAAATTTAATTGAAATAACAGAAATAAATCCATATATAACTTACTGGCACATCTATCCTAGAAGTTTCCATAAAGAATGAATGATAATGAGAGGTTTTTTGTACTCTGATTTACGACAAGCTGTCTCGTCTACTAATCTTCTTCCTGATACCAACCGAGATTTCACATATGGTTCAGGACAAAATTCTTTTAAGAGAGGTCCTACACTTCTTATGGATATAAGTAAACTGGCTCTTTCAATAAGGAGTGAATTTTTTACATCGGTCATGATGTTATTCATACAGCTGAATACTATTTCGCATTCAGACATTGAAATGGGTATAGTTTTCACAGTCTGGAGGGGAAAAAAAGGCTTGTGATCGTACGCGATATTTTTTTTTTAGAGTAACAAACAAAATATTTCTGGGAACGGCGTTCCTACGCGTTCCCACCCAACTACAGCACTGCATGCATCAGCGATAAGTAAGGGGGAAATCGAACGCTGGTATTTTTCAGAATTGAAAGTATTGCAGTACTAGTCATTATACTCACTATTCGTCAGCATATTCCAATCTAACGATCTCGCCATCGTGTTAATAATTTTTTTCACCGCACGTTATCCGGTATTCGAGCATTTACATCTTCGGAAGAGCTAGAAATTCATTAAGCTAGATTTATTGCGATTTTAGATATTAAATGCATTATTTAAATAATAATCTGACACAGATGAGAATGTTTTTCAAATATCCCTGAAAATAATAAAAACGTAAAGAAAATTTATCTCGACAACATAGTACAAATTTCGTTGGACTATGACTCTCACAGTGCGGAAGGTGATAACATATTCAAATTTTAAACGTACTCATTACGAGATAGCCATTTTTCAAAATTCACGAGTTCAAATTTTATGGAAACCCGAATATTTTGACGAAAGTTAGAACAGCGGTTTGGTAAACAGAGTTGATTTAATTCTAATAAAATTCACCGGACTACCAGGGAAATTATTTTTTTAATTCTTATTCGAAATCCATCCGAGTTTATACATGAATATCCATCCACTTTTTAAAACAATTATAGCGGCCGACTGTTTTATGAAGTCGCTTAAAAGCAATATTAGTTAATCTAATTATATACAAATATTCTATTGTAAGCTAATACCATCCTTATAAATCAAACATTTTTAGTTGAAGTAGATTACCTATTACGGATCAAAAATCTTATCTTTTGGAAATAACAATTTAATGATACAATTTTGATGTTACTGTCACCCATGAGATCTTTAGACTATAGTTCTGCACAGGTCGGTTTATACTCAACCCGAAGCCTGACCAAAGAAAATTCGTCCAAAAATTTTCCCGACGCTGAAATCATTTAACTCGAAACCAGAAATGAAAGGTTGTCTTGATCCACATTAATGTAATTATAGAAAAACAGCCTACAATTAAACCCCTAATACCAATTTTATCTTTTATATAGAAAATGAACGTTTATAAACTCATTCATATTCAAATATATAGTTTTTCACCTGAAACAATATTCTGGATTTTCTTTTAAAAAATTGGGCTAACCCCATCCGCAAGAATCTTAACTCAACCCGCAACTGACCCGAACATGAAACAATTAGAATCAACCCAACGCGTAACGAATAACAGCCATGAAAACGAGTCCACCCTCAGAGGATCATGTACTAAACATTTGGAATATTCACTGGAACATTCGTTTACCAAACAACTTTTTCAAGAAGTTTGATAATGCATTTGCTCGATAGCGCACGGAAAATAAAAATATAATTTTAGTTTTCATTAAAATCAATACACATGTTCTAAATTTATATACCGTATTTTTTTTTGTGGATGCAACGCCTTCCTGAAACGCACCCTGCTTTTTATAACACCTCATTTTGGGGAAGAAATTTTTGGATTAAATATATGAGAAAAACATTTCCAAGAAGTTTTATTCTGTAAAGATCTAAAAAGATATTATTTAAATTGCACAGTATTCATAAAGTATCAATTCATGGTTTTAAGTTTAACTATAAAATTACCGCCCAACGATTTTGTGCATTGACTAGGGACCATATTTAGGAAGTGCATATGTTGTGAAGAATGGTGTCATGTTTTAAAAAATCAGGTATTATGCGCGCATATATACCGGATGTCCCATAAATTTGCTAACATTTCAAAAATTCATAAAAAGTGAAGGAATTTATTTGAATGTGATTTGCGAAAAAAATATTCTCATACAGAGGGATTTCTTTTGATTAAGGAAAAAAATTTAGCGAAAACTTTTCACAACAATAGCGCTTCAACATTCAAAATTGCATGTAAAATTTGTTAATTTGTATACAAATATTTACAAGCTCATAGCAGTAAATGTTCTACGTGTCCTCCACCACAAGGAATTGCACTTTGCAAGCGAGTGAGAACACCGTTAACTAAGGCCTGTGAGCATATCCGGATGGATGCAGGAGATTTCGTGGCGTATGACGTCCTTTAACTTCGCTAAGGAAGACCGACTACTTCGTTATACTCAAGACTTTACGTAACCCCATAGCCAAAAATCAACCGGTGTCAAGTCCGGTGAGCGAGAGGACCAAGCATTTTTACTGTAACGACTGATTAGCCGTTCGTCTCCAAATGTGCTTATCAATAACTATAACACTGGAGATTTGATATGAGGAGGTCTTGCATGAAAGTTACTGTGCGTAAGAGAATACATTCCAATAAGCTAGGTAAGATTTTCTTTTTTAGCATTTTCAAGTAGCTGTCTCCAGTAACTGAGAACCTCTTCAAAGAAAAAATGACCCAAATAATGTACGAAGTGAAGATATACCAAACAGCAACACGTGGTGAATGTAGTGGCTCCGAAGTACAGGCATGTGGGGTTTCCTGCGCCCAGATTCAACAGTTATGGGCATTAACTGTCCCATGCAATGAAAAATTAGTCTCATCTGTCCACAAGATGTTGAGAAGCCAATGTGCATCACTTGAGACTTCCGTCAAAAGCCACCTTGAAAATTCCTCTCGCTTAGCTGTGTCATTTGGTAAGAGCTGGTCAAGTGATTACAGTTGTCAAGATACAAGTTTAACACACACTGAAGCATACGGAATACCGATGTCTTTTGCATGCCAGTTATTCTTTGTACTTCACTTGCGCTATTTACCCCACTCGTGGACTGTTCACTTAGAGTGTTCATTTGCGAAGCTACAAAGGAGGTACAGGCTTCTGATAAACGTGGTGGTAATGCTGCGAGGTTGATCACACAAACTTCTTGTGTATTCGAAACGTTGAACGAGGGCGAGCAATCCGGGAGGAGTTATTGAACCTTTTCTCTTCTCCATTCTCTTTCTGTGTCCGAAACCGTCATAAAGCTTCGATCACCGATTCCTGGATAAGGTAAAACAGCTTCACCAGTAGTGCCTTATCCACCAATGTCAACATCACAGTAAAAGACGTATGTCTACGCCAGTATCAGAAAAATTTGAAATAAGCTCTTAGAGACGTGCACTCGGCATTTTATAGGAATCTAATTTGCATATTTCATAATTGAAATACGTGAAGCGTCCCCTACTGACAAAAAGTTTAACTAAAACATTTTACTGTACAAAAATCATCCCGCATGAAAATAGTTTTATCGCAAACTGCATTCAAATAGAGAAATTCCTTCCCTTTTTATGATTTTATGAAATGTTAGCAAGTTATGGGGCATCAGGTATATACAAGGGTGATTTTTCTTAAAGTTGTGAAAGTAAAGACCTATAACAAAAGAACCACTGATGCAAATGACCTGAATTTTCATCAGTATGCTCCCACAGCAATGGGAATTTTTTTAGGCTTGGTTTTCAAAAAAAAACAAAATCGCACCGACAGCTGGCGCTGTAAGTTAACAGAAACAAAGAATATCGTCAGTGGGAGGAAAATAATGGACGGTACTTTAAGAAAAAGAAAACTTTATTACACATATCAAAAACATGCAGAATGAAGTAATTGGGAAAAGGAACTGCGAACACCTTCGCAGAAACAGAACGAAATAAAAATATGGAGTAAAGCATTCGTACGGAACTGCGCAATTAACGCAAGAGATTTTCAATGTGCTGCCACCGTTTTCAGCTACGAGTTGGAAACGTGAAACCGCATGTTCCACAACAGAGCGAAGAGTATACACTGTGCATGTGTCGTCCGCAACCGTACTTGGATATGTATACTGCATATACAGCGCCATCTGTTGGTGCGATTTTAAGTTTTTTTAACCTCGCCAAAAAATTCCCATTGCTTTGGGAGCATACTGGTGAAATTTTAGGTCATTTGGGTCAGTGGTTCTTTTGTCATAGGGTTTTACTTTCACAACTTTAATAAAAATCACCCTGTATATATATATATATATATATATTGATTGGAAAGGGAGTAGGACGCGGGGACCACACGGCATACTTGAAAATTTCGGGTACGTTTAAACAAGATCCAAGCGTTTCTGAAAGCTTTTAAAAAAGGTTTTACTTGACACCCCTTACCCCCACAGGGTTCACAATTTTTCCTCTGTGTAAAAAGGGGGGGGGGGAAGAAGGGAATATTCTCTCTCAGAATTCTACAATGCTCCCGCTCCTACTCACACACACCCCTTTGGGAGTATAGGAATTCCGGCAGTGGGAAAAGTTTTCGTGTCTATAAATTTATAAATGATAAAAGAAATGTGCTGTTTATAATACACAGAAATTACTAAACATGAATTTCTTTGAACATGGATTTCATTTTTTAAGACATTCTAGAACAAGAAGGTTAAGCAACGGTAATCTAAATCTGTATAGAAAATATTACCACTCCCCCCAACCCCCCAAAGAAAATATTGCTGATATTTTTAGCCAAAGCATGGGCGAAAAAGGGTTACACCTAATATTCGGTATTCACGTAATCTGATTTACCCATATCAACGCTCAAAACCAGCAGATACTTCAAACGGGCTTCAAACGCTTCGCCCACAAAATATCTATGGTCTATTTCATCACGTGATTGGGCTTCTTGTGTTTACGTTTCACTTGTTTTTGGGTAGAATTACTGATACAGCTTTAACAGCTTGATCGGAGATCTAAAATTTTTTAACCTTCTAGCATTCTAAAATTATTTTTAAACCTACAAATCTCCAAATGATCCAGTATAAAAATAATACAGTAGTGGAGTAATTGGTGGCAGTTATAAAAAGATCTGTACTATTGTACAAAACAATTCATATAATAAAATAAAGCTTAATTTGTTATAGCGGATGCATCATTCTATCGTGGATGCGTAAATAATTTTTAACTAACAAGGTGGGGCCAGACGTTCGGATCACCGATTTCCCTAACACAGTTTAGGTTAATAAAATAACAAAGATAGAAAATAGCCTTGAAGTAATTAGACACACTCTAAAATAATAATAATAATATATTTAAATATATATATATATACATATATATTAAAATATTATAAATACTGTTACATGCACTCACAGTGCTTTGTCGCACTATACAGATGAGCCTGGACGGAAATTGTAAAAAGCCCGTGCTCTCCTTTTATTTCATTTTTTTATTTTTTATTTTTATTTAATTAAAAATGCTTTAAGTCCGCCGTGCGATTTTTTTTAAGTGCGTGACGGGCGATTTTTTAATTGCGCGCTGGTAGGGCCTGACTTAGATTATCTTGTGCCTCGGGGCAAGCATTATTCTGGAGGAGAGAGCTCACTTCTATTTATCCATAGACATTTTTTGTGAATTATGCTGAAGTGAAAAGCAATACATTTTATGAGTCATGTATGTGTTCTTAAATTCCGTTCCGGGTGTACTATTCACATTTGTATCCTGGGTTTTGACAAGAAAGAGGGTCAGAGATGATAGACTATACTTTTTTATATAGGAATATAAGGGCTCATGTGAGCCGTTGAAGTGTAAATCCGGGTCTTTCTGTCATTCTTGGCTATTTGTCATAACTTTTTCTACCGCAGTATAAAATTTAATCCTTGTATTGCGAAACATACATTTGGGCAAATCCATAAATTTTGAGAAGAAGCCCACCTTCCCTAAATCTTTGAAAAAGAAATAAGAATTTTGGTCACTTTTGACCATTTACCTCCCCCCGCCCCTCTCCTTAAGAAAAATCCTGCGTATGCCTTTGGGGGGAGGGGGAGGCCTCTAGAGACCTGAGCAGCTGCCTTGTATTAGTCAGGACCTGCGCGCCGAGCGAATTTTTAAGTGCGCCGTGCAATTTAACTGCGTCGATGATTTTCAGCGAGCACCACATCAATTTTCTTAAAATCAAGGGCGATTGATTCGAAATTCCCAAAAATTTAAAAAAAATCGATCATCAGTCCGAAAATTCTGACATTATAAAAATCTTTTCTTAACAGAAAATTCTCTTAATGGCTATTAACCACGAGTGAATCGTGTCTCTGCGAATATTTGCATCACGAATTCCCTTCCTGAGAAGCTAGGACGCCATTTCAAGAGTTTCTTGGGGGAAGGGGGAGGCAAAGTTTATTTTGGGAGACAGAGTTTGAAATAACGTATGCGGGATTACGCACAAAATAGGAAAAATCCCGCATAATAAAAACTACTATCCTGTATATTTCCTACCTTAAATTCTCACACGCATTTGATTCTTCCGCGAATATTTTTTTAATTTTCGTGGAAGTCGCGATTTTTTCTTCTTTTGAGGAATTTCGCAAAATTAGTTCGTGAATTCGTTGCGGAAAAAATCGCGAATTTCTTCAAACGATCGTGGGAAAATATCATGCATTTCGTCAAAAATCACGAAAACAAATAACGATTTTATTCAATCGGTAGCTAAAAAAAAAAAAATCACAAATATCAATAATAAATTGCACAAAAAAATCGTAAACTTCGTCAAGCGGTCGCGAAAGAAAATCACGAATTTCAATCAACAATCGAGGGAAAATATCGCGAATTTCGTCAGAAGATCGCTGAAACAAATAACGACAGAAATAATAACAGAGAGGATTCCAACGGTGTTAATTTTAAAATCGTAGCTTAATTAGAACTTAATTTGAGTCCCCTAAAAAATCTCCTAGTACCCTGTATCTTTGTGGATTCATTATCGCAAGACACCTGGCGCTCTCAAATTTTTACCAAAAGCGAGTGTTCTTTGCAAGACTAAATCGCTCGAAAAATTAAAATTTTCTAATTAATATTTCGAAAGTTGTGGATGGAATTTTTTGAAATTTGATTTTTTGAATTTGCAATTTTTTGTTCATTTAGATCTGCAAATTTTCGAGTCCGAAAGACCCAATAGTTTTTGTCATTTCGACATGTTGTAAAAAGGCGTAGTTAAAAGTCATTCTGGTAACCAGACGTTTTTCGTGTAAACAAAATCGCTCTTACCTTTCCCGACACAGACCTCATTTTTGCGGTTTTGACATTTCTTTTGCAAAATTTTCAGAAAAATATTTCATTTTGGAATCGATGGTTAATGAATTTTAATTAATATTTCGGTTAATTTTTAAAATATTGAAATTCTGATTCTCAGGTGCACCTTGGACTATCTCCACTTAAATTTTCAAACTTCTAAGGTGCGCTAGATTTTCCTAGCCATCGTAAACCGACAGACACACAGAACGAAATTTTCTTTTATTAGTATAGACAGATAAAACTAGGGGCAAAACCACATGTGTTTTGCTTCTTTTGAAAAATAAGTTCCGATATTTGTTAAAATAATGTATATGTATTACGTTTTTATAGTAATTTCAACATTGACTTTTGCATCGTAAAATATGCTTTGCATTCTATTCTCAATAATAATTTACAGTTTAGGTATTCCATAAAAAATACCAGGAGAAATTATCGTATGCACAAACTGATATTTTCGCACAATTCTTACTTTTCATTTGCTACAAAAGATTTAATGTATTTGATAATATTGCACTAAAATGAAACTTTAAATATTCAAAGGCGCTGTAATGTAAAATTTCAATCGTGGATAGCTCATTTTATATCACATTTAAATTAAATAAGTATTTTATTAATCAAAATAAATCCAAGTGTTATTAATATCAGATTTACTTATAAAAAAAATATCCATTTAATAAAAAATATAAAGCAACCTTTAAGTAAAAAAGTAGAAAAAATCTGAAATAAAAAGGTATGAGCGTGAGATTAGAACCCTTTTAACACTTAAGATTGAGGTCCTATTATTCTACATTCATGCCGTATGTTTATTCTATGCATACATCCATGGTAAAGACCCATTCCATATGTTCTAGCTTTCTTTATCACCGTTCGTGAATTCTTGTTGAGTTGCCACTATTTGATTTTTTTTTCTTTACTTTACTACCCCCTCCCCACCCCCGAATAAATGAAAACCATACGACAAAATGTTCCTTCTAATTCAGCTTGACTCAACATTTTTTTTCTCGAGGGTCGCAAGACATATATGCTTGCTACGAAGTGGACCTCAAGACATTATGCTTTCACGTTAGGTGGGTAGCAAAACACTATGCTTATACAATAATGGAGAAAATGCAATACAATCACAAAGTTTATCAAAATCGTAAAATAACAAAATACAACAAAGCAATAACAAATAAACAAATAAAATTATTATAATCATCACTAGCTATTTACTAAGTGTAAAACTTAATATAAGAATGCAGAATTTTTAAGTTCTAAAAATAAAAAAAATCAGACTTTTTTTATATAAAAACTTTTTATCATTTTAAATTTTTAAAAAAATGCAAATTTACTTAATTTTAAAACAAATTGCATTAGTTTTGAAAATTTAAAAATACATATATCACTATAAACGCAAATAAGAATACACGTAGAAAGAATTTTTCACTAAGAAAATTACATTTAGCATGTTTTAAAATAATTTTAAATTAATTATAAATAACATGGCATCTTTCCTTTTCCCATAAAAATATATAAAACAATAGTGACGGTCTTAAATAATTTTTTGTGTACCGCAAATTTTTTTTATAAATATATAGATTAATTATACTTCTCGGGTCTTATATAAAAAGGTCGGTGGACCGCAGGTTGTGTATGGCTGTTCCAATTTATTCCAGACAGGCATAATTAGCTTAGAGAAAAGGGGAGTGGGAAATAATTCATAAAAAGGTTAATTGATTTAGAGAAAAACAAAATTCTCTTCAATTTTAAAAATACTTATTTTAGAATATCAGAAAATTTTATTAAATTTATTTTAATTCACAGATGAAGCCATAAAGTTTAAAGTTTTATTAATTAAAAAAGTTAAGACTATATCCTCTTAAATAACTCAAAGCATATATTTTCTTTTTTAGTGTAAAGTTTACTTGTGAAAAAGTTCTGTTCATCAAAATAGATAGAAACATTTATGTTAAATACCTATAGTGTAAAACTGTGTTAAAATTTAACTTTTTAATATATTTAAACTTTAAAATATAGGAGTATTCAATCGAATAGTTACCATTCGGCTGGCCGAATATTCGGTACGGTTCATCTGTGTGCCGAATATTCGGTATTCGGCCAAAATCACTATCCGGTGTATCCCTAGTGTAAACATATATACAAAAAAAATCCAAAGAGATGAAATTATTAAATTTCTTGAATTGATTACAATTGAAATTTTTATGTAATCAAGCAATTTTTCAAGCAGCTGATAATGCATTTGTTCGGCAGTGAATGGAAAATAAAAATTTTAATTTTAATTTCCAGTAAAATCAATGCATACGATTTAAATTCATCTAAATAAATTCGATCCAAAGAAAAAATTATGAAATTCTAAAACACAGTATATTACTCATGCAGAAGTTCAGTACAAATTTAATAAGATCTTGCATTAATCATAAACTTCTAATAGGCGTTAACTTTTACCAAATATCATAATTATTCGTGCTTAATCATAAGAACATGTTTTGACTCCGAAATAATTTATTCGATATCCAAATACTGAAGTACACATATCAGGGCCGTAACCAGGGGGGGGGGCAGGGGGGCTTAGCCCTCCCTAGCAACTTCTTGAGCCCGCTCTAGACTTCATTATCTTTCAATACGAATAACATAATTTATTACATTTAAGAATTTTAAAACTTTGTAATCAAAAGTTTATGACACTGTGGGCTTTCTTGTCTTATATATATATATATATATATATATATATATATATATAGAGAGAGAGAGAGGGGGGGAGGGGGAGAGAGAGAGAGGGGGGGAGGGGGGGAGAGAGAGAGAGAGAGAGAGGGGAAAAGACAAACTGTGAATGAGCCCAATCAAAACATTTCAAAGCCCCCTCTGACTTTGATGACTGGTTACGGCCCTGACACACATATTTCAAATATATTTTTTAAACTGGCCCAACTCAATGATTTCATACTGCATTATTCCTAAAACATAATTTTCAGAAAATAAAATAAGAGATTATTTAAATTATCTGAACCAGAATCATTAAAAAGTTCGTCACAAACTATTTTGCCACACATAAAATTAATAATCGCGCTAGCTTGAATCAATTTATAAAACTATTTTCAATAATCTTCTTAGCTAAACATTTAACAAATAATACATCAGAATACAATAGAAAACTTTTAATAACGAAAAATTGCATTATTAATATCATACTATAAAAGCATATTTCAAAATAAAATTTTCCCCGAAATATTATTTAAAGGTCTCTCAGCATTACTTAATAAAATTCTTATCGAATGTCTAAAATTCGAAATGCATAAAATTCTGTTTTTTTTTTCTTACCTAATGAGTCTAATAGCTTCATTCTTTTATATTTTATTTAAATTTAATTTAAATATCTTTATAAATATATTCTAATATATTTAGTTAATTAGCTTCTGCTTAACACATAATTTAAAAAGCGTCGCAGACGACTTTATTGTTCTAATCTTGATGTAATGTTTTGATAGGTTGATTTCGATTGCGTATGGTCAAATCGGAATGATTCAAGGAGCTGCCGGATTCTTTGCATACTTTGTGATCATGGGCGAAAATGGATTTCTGCCAAGTCGTTTGTTAGGAGTCCGAAAAGAATGGGACTCGAAAGCTATCAATGATCTAGAAGATTCATACAAACAAGAATGGGTAAGAGTTCATTAAATGTGCACTTTTTAAAATACAATATATATTTTTTTGTGTGCGTGTGTGTTGACGAAAATTTACAAAGAACATATATTAGAGTACTTTTATAAGATAAAGTCCACAAACCCACAGGACGCATGCTCAGATTGTAGGGTTTTGTCTAAATTATGACAATCCACAATATAGGTATAGCATCTAGAAGATATAGTGTGGCAAATAGCTATTCCAATTTGTCTAAACTATGCTATAACTATGGCAAAACAATGAGTTCCCCCATTAGCGGAGAAGTCACGCTCAAAATGGTGCGATACGGTTTTCTCAGACAAAGCCGAGTTAGCCCTCCCTTCTATATTAGAACTCAGTACCCTAGACTGAACGAGTTCGTTTAGAAAGTTAGACTATGAGAATGGCGACATACGTGGTCTAACATTTGATTAGTTGATAAGATTCTGGACAAATGCAAATCGCCAATCATCTTGGCGAGACTGCCATTATCGCCAAGCTAATGCTTGTTCACTCGTATAATCGAACTCGTCCAGATATGCATCGCCAAGTTCTGGAATAGAAAATGCCTAGGTTTGTCATAATTTGGACAAATGCGTCTGTCTAAGTACTAAGTCTGCGAATCGTATGTTGCCACTCTCATATAGAGGCACAAGTAAACAACCATGACTCGGTGATAATAGCAAGCCCGCTAAGTACAAGATAATAGCAGGCTCGATAGGTTTTTGTCCAAAATCCTCTCAGCAATTCATATTTTATTGCCACTCTGATAAAGTAAGAGCCTACGCTAGTCACGCGAAGAAACGCTCAAGCTAATGTTAAGTCTATGGGAAGGTTCTTGCGCGATTTCTCTGTCGCATTTTAATATTTTTAAATGATTTTTTTTTTTTGCATAGGATAGCTGAGGTCGATCTCTAACGTTGTTAGTTTTTACTTTTTTGATTTTGATTACAGTTTTTTTATAAGCGGACATTTTCAATTTTGGAACCGGTTGGAACCGGTTCTGAAAGTGAAAGTACCCTTATATAAAAAAAACTGGAACCAAAATCGAAAAAATAAAAACTAAGAACGTTAGAGATCGACGTCAGCTATCCTATGCAAAAAAAAAATCATTTAAAAATATTAAAATGCGACAGAGAAATCGCGCAAGAACCTTCCCATAGACTTAACATTAGCTTGAGCGTTTCTTCGCGTGACTAGCGTAGGCTCTTAAGGGGGATTAAATTAATTGAAGATTTCTATTCGAAAATAGAGGCAGAAAGTAGCCCATCGGTTTCTTAGATTAAAAAAGGCGAAGATTACAATTCAGAAATAGGTGTACGAATCGTCCCGTGGTTGCTAACCCGTTATTTCTTTTCTTTTCTTATATTTTATAAAATTTACATAAACGTTTAAAAATTAGCTTTTTTCTTTATTAATTTAATGTTTATTCGTTATTAAAATTATTTAAAAAAACTCTTAAGTATTTTAAATGTGTAAATACTAAAATTTTTACAGGTCAAACTATCGAATATGGCATATTCGCTAATTTGAAACAACAAATCTGGGAAAAGTGCCAAATTTTTACAATTCAAACTATCGAATATGGCATATTCGCTATTTTAAAAAAACGAATCTGGGAAAAGTGCCAAATTTTTGCAAGGCAAACTATCGAATTTGGCATATTCGCTACTTTGAAACAACGAATCTGGAAAAAGTACAAATAAAAATTTGTTAAGTATTGCTCATAAAAATATCAAAAAGGTGTAGAAATGACCAAACATGACAAAAAGTATGTGGAAAAGTTTGAAAAAGTGCCTCTGATATTAAGAAAAGTGCAGGATTCATTACTTGCGCGCATTGAAAGTGTGATGAGATTGCGACAAAAAAAGGGAACCCGTGAGTTAGCCCTCCGTTCTATTATCCAGCTCAGTGGTTGAACCACTGTTAGGTCTTTGTTAGCAAATGGCTCGTTATCCAATGGTGACTTTCTTACTGTGGGAGTACATTTAGTCAACAGCTAACCAACACTGGTACATTTTGTGCTACTTGAGATATTATGGCAATACCTAGAATTCTCTTTATCATAACTTTTATTTTAATACAAAATGTTAAGTGTGGTTTTAATTAAAATATTGAAAATTAACTGAGTTTTAATATAAGTGAATAAAACAGATTACAATACAAAGAAAGGTACTTGTCCCCTCAAGAGGGCGACAAAAGTTGGTAAATCGCATGTAAAACAGCTGACATTGATGTATCTTTTTCTCGGAAACTAATGAAACGATTTTAATTATATTTTTTAATATATTTGGCAGTAGATAGACTATAAATTGATTGTTCGGCTAAACCATAAATATAAAAAAAGTCCTTCCGGCCTGTACCGGGAGGTAAAAGGAGCTTTCCTATATCTTCGTTTTAAAATTTTAGCTAATGTTACACGAAAACAGCAAGTTAAAATGCAAAGAAACGTTTACAAAAGATTCGTTCAACCCTTTTGTTCCTTTAAATTCTGTCTTAATTTTGAATGAATTATGGTTTATTTTATACTTTTATTTCTTGCCGAACAATCAAATTATAAGTTTAGCTACTGCCAATACTATAAATAGGGTGCCCAATCAAGACCTCCCAAACTCTGCACAGCCAGATTCTTCGCATGGAGTACATAAAAAATGTCCAAGGAACTATACCTCTATGACCCATAGTTTTCGAGAAAAATGCGAAAGAAAAGTATGACGTTATATCCGGTGCAAGAAAAAAAAAATTTTATTGGAAACATGAACATCGATATATTCACGAACGGAATACAATATTCACGGATGGAATGCATTATCACCATGCGAAGATTAACGGCATAAACTATAGATACTTGCCTTTTAAATACGATTCAAATGATGGTTTGACGTCATTCTACGACGCGCGCATGCATGCCTCGATATGCACGGTCGATAATATGCGCATCTTCATCAGCAAACCTATGCAAATACCGATGTTCATGTTTCCAATAGAGTTTTTTTCCTTGCGCCGGAT
Source organism: Maratus michaelseni (assembly GCA_963931845.1). Taxonomy (NCBI): domain Eukaryota; kingdom Metazoa; phylum Arthropoda; class Arachnida; order Araneae; family Salticidae; genus Maratus; species Maratus michaelseni. The sequence continues at coordinate 357,090,004 of OZ007590.1, forward strand.
GTGACGTCATACTTTTCTTTCGCATTTTTCTCGGAAACTAAGGGTCGTAGAGTTATAGTTTTTTGGTCATTTTTTATATACTCTACGCAAGGAATCTGGCTGTGCAGAGTTTAGCCGGTCTTGATGGGACACCTTGTATATTAAAAAAACAGAACTGAAAAATGTAAAAGAAGATATCTAAAATTTAAATGACGCTATATATAAATTTTGAACTTCTCATTAAACTGCTCTTGTTTAAAATGAGTATCCTATGTATCGTTTACTAATGTATATATATTTTTTAATTAATAAAAAATTTTGTGGTATACTTGTTTTTCAGACATACTTTGACAGAAAAATCCTTGAATATACCTGCCATACAGCCTTCTTTGCTTCCATTGTGATTGTACAATGGGCCGATCTCATTATATGCAAAACCCGAAGAAATTCCATTTTACATCAAGGAATGAAGTAAGTTTGAGCAGGTTTCTTTTAAAAATCACAAATGATTAAAATTAGAAAAATATTGCTCTTAACCACTGCAGAAAAAAAGTGGTGATTTTGCAGCATAATACTGGCACCCCAGCTGCCAGTATTATACTGTAAAATTAACAGTAATAAACAGTAAAATAAGCAGTAATACGCTGCCTCGCATGCGCAGTAACGCATTACTGTTTATTGTACTGTTTATTACTGTTAATTTTACGGTATAATACTGGAAGCTGGGGTGCCAGTATTATACTGTAAAATCAACACTTTTTTTTGCAGTGTAGTAATTCAAAAATTTTGGAAGGCGCTCAAATACTCAATTTTTTTTATAAATTAAATAGTGAAAAGTACGATATAAAACCGGGTACCCGACGATTTTCTTTTGTTGACTAAAGTCTAGAAGGGCTGAAAAATCGGAACATCTCACAAAAGTGTTGAGGGCATCTGGGCTATTGAAAAACCACACCTGTTCCCTTGGGAAAAGTCGTTTTCTAGGGCTATCTGAAACAGCCTCCGAATTTTGGTGGTACGGTGAAACTGGGTACTAATCAGAAATTAAGTTTTTACACTTCCAGTAACAAAGAGATTTTTTGCAATAAAACTTTAATCAAACTTTAAAACATGTATGCATTTTTTAAGGTCAGTAACTTTTTTTTTTCAGATTTTCAAGCAATTTTTAATGTTGTCATGTAATGGCTTTCTCGGTTTTTAATTCTCGTATACCCGCTGCACTCCTGATGTTCCCACCATTGCAAACTGAACATTGTATCCACCATTCACCCCTTGTTGAGTGGAGAAACAATTCATTGAAGAATTCAATACAAAACCATGGGTACCCGCCCAAGTCAAAATTCATGCTGGTATTTGTTTACTAGACTAGCATTAAATGCTGTATCTCAGCAATACAATAGCATAAACTACCATAAGCATTTGCTGGTTTCACCAGAATTGCCAGCAAGTCATGATGTGTATTGACCCACTTGATGCTGGCTAGCATTATAAAGCATATAATAGCAATAACTAGCCTATTTTGGTTGCTGGTACTAGTATAAACATTTGCTGGTTCCACCAGAATTACCCAGCAAGTCATGGTATGTATTGACCCACTTGATGCTGGCTAGCATTATAAAGCATATAATAGCATGAAAATCTAGCATACAAAGCAATACATAGCAATAATTAGCCTATTTTTTGTTGCTGGTACTAGAATGAAAATCTAGCATACAAAGCAATACAGAGCAATAACTAGCCTATCTTTTGTTGCTGGTACTAGCATGAAAATATAGCATACAAAGCAATACATAGCAATAACTAGCCTATTTTTTGTTGCTGGTACTAGCATGAAAATCTAGCATACCAAGCAATACATAGCAATAACTAGCCTATTTTGGTTGCTGGTACTAGCATAAACATTTGCTGGTTCCATCAGAATTACGCAGCAAGTCATGGTGTGTATTGACCCACTTGATGCTGGCTAGCATTATAAAGCATATAATAGCATGAAAATCTAGCATACAAAGCAATACCCAGCCTAATAACTAGCCTATTTTTTATTGCTGGTACTAGCATGAATTTCGACCTGGGCGGTTTTGTCCGAACAGACGACCAAAAATCAACATGGTCGTTCTTCTGGAGAGTTGGACGTACACACTTCTACTTGGCATCAAAATATCATGTGAAAGCTATACAAAACAGTGGTTTACTTACTTAAATCGATTCGCCAGGCTAAATTTATTTGAAAAAAAGAAAAGACGGCGAAAAATTAAAACTTTTGAGATGAATTTCTTTCCTATAGCACTGCACGGACATAGAGATAAACTCACTTCAAATTCCGATGGCACACTGTTAGGAAAGTTAAGAGACTATTTCACTCAGGCGAAAACACTCGCTCGCTAGTTAATCCTATGGGGAAATAATTTACGATATCTCGTTTGCATTTCAATATTTTTAAATGATTTTTTTTTTTGCATTGGATAGCTGAGGTCAATCTCTATGCATGCTTCTTTGTACTTTTTCGATTTTTGTTGCAGTATTTTTTATTGAGGATACTTTCACTTTCGAAACCGGTTCCGGAAGTGAAAGTATCTTAATAAAAAAAACTTGTAATCAAAATCGAAAAAGTACAAAGGAGCGTGCATAGAGATTGACCTCAGCTATCCAATGCAAAAAAAAATCATTTAAAAATATTACAATGCAAACGGATATCGTTTATTATTTCTCCCATAGGATTAACATTAGCGAGCGGTGTTTTTGCCCGAGCGAAGTAGCCTCTTAAGACGGGTGCTGTCTACAGGGCAGCACCCAACAGCGAGAAAAAACAGGGTACCCGGTTTTACCCTACTCTCCCCTAATCAGGATTATAAATAAATAATGAAATATTTATGTGAATACTTAATCATTCAAACTAATTATTGATGCCATTATTAAAAAAATCAACATTTTAATTAGTAAACTGTGAGACAACAGGGGTTGAGGGGGGGCAGGCCTCCAAAATTTTCACAGAAAATAAACAGCTTTAGAATATCAATAACATGATGTACTCTTATGAATTGTAATCGCGTTTCTCTTTGCAATTCATAAGAGTTAAATCTCTGAAAATACTTCAAATGTTACTTCGATTAAACTAATATGAAAAAAAATTAATTTGTGGTTGAAAACTTCAAATATTTAAATAAAATGAGTTCAAAATAAAAATGCGTCTAGCAGAACAGATGTTGAGGCCCCTGATCTGCAGATTTACTGGTTACAAAGGTAATTAATATTTGTAGTGCTTCTTTATGTACAGAATTGTTTTTATTTTTTCAAATATGAACTATCAAACATTGGAGACAGTAAATAATTGCCTTTGGAACAGTTCATATGGTTAAAAAATTGTCTTCATTTGAATGGGGACCGCTTAAGCCCCTTGAACTCTTCCTTTTCCTACGTCCCTGCTCTTAAACATTTTCTGTAAACGATATTTTGTTTTATCTTTTATATATTTATCTATTCCATCTTTAGAATCTAGACAAGCTACAAAAAAGTTGTATAACGTGAATCGCGAAAAGTTTTATAAAGAACTCTCTAACTTTAACATTCGATAATCCATTAACTATTACAAGTATAATGAAGAAATAAGTGACATATTTATCAGTACCTCATAAGTTTTATGTACAGTGATCTTAAAATTAGTTCAAAAGTTTGTCAATAGATGGCTCTGCGCTGTCTCAAACTATAAGAATGCTTAAACTAACATATAAAAAACTAATATCTCAAAAGTTTAGGCACATTATGCAAATTTTAACAAAAGTTGACTGGTTTTAACGAACGTGCCGTTTTCCTTTCGCAGTATAACGGCAAATATTCATTTTCCGTTGGTTTTTAAGATGTCGAAGGCTAAGGACTTCACAAAAGAGAATTTAAAAAAAAAAAAAAAAATTGAAATCGAAAGATAAGCCCGTTATTGAAATTGCTAAAATTTTAAATCGTTCAAAGTGAGAAATATACAGAGTACTTGCTAGAAACGACAATTTCGACGGAAACCATGTGTAACAAGTGTTTAGACTGATCGAAAAATTGGAAATTTGGTGCCAAAACAAAATATGCCCATAAGCCAAATTAAAATAATGTCAGTTTCAATGTCTCAAAGAACACAATACATAGATGCATAAGAGAATGCCAGAGCATTGTTTTAAAAAATATCTTGGTTGGAAATCGCGCCTAAAGTCACACCATAAACAGGCCAGAATCGATTGGACTCGAAAGTACATGTACGGGGACAGGTGGCTCACCGTATATTGAGCAACGAAAAGAAATATAATTTAGATAAAACTGGAATTGCTACTGACATGACCGCAATAAACAGCCGCTTACTTTCTGCAATAGACGATAAGGCTGGTAAGTCTCTGATGGTTTGAGAGGCGATTGTCTTTTATGGGCAAATCTTCCTTGCCTTTCTCCATGGGAAATAAAATTCAAAAAAGTATCAAGAAACACTAGAACAACATCTACTTCCATTTGGTGACATCTTGGAGGATTCTCAGTGGAAATTTCAACACGACAATGCTTCAATCCACAGCTCACTTAGCACAGAAATCAGTTACATGCCGTTTAAAATGTTAACGTTTTAATTGGTTAGCTTTAAGCCTAAATGTAACCCAATTGAGGAAATTTGGGGTATCTTAACTCGTGAAGTAGACAAGAACAGAAAGTAATGCGATTTCACTAAAGAACTAATATTGACCTTTGGAAAAAGCGTGGTATTCTCTGCCACCAATAATATTTAAAAAATTAATTGATTCAATGGAATCACAATTATTTGAAGTTATCCGTAACCAGGGAAATACTATTAATAAATAGCAGCATGTAAAAGTGTTAAATGATGCATTTTTTCCTTTGTGTCTAAACTTTTGAGACACTGTATTTGTATTACAGATTTTTAGTGATTTTATCAAAATTATGATAATGTACCCATTTATTCATTTTGATATGATCTATTTGAATAATTTTATAGAATCTTTTAACTAAATAATGTTTTCTCTAATTTCGAATTATTATTTAATAAACGACATTTTCTGGCTGTGCCTAAATTTTTGAGACAGACTGTATATCTAGAAATAATAAGTTTCGTTGTAGCTGCTATCCAGGACCTGAGAAGTTATACAAGATGAATTTGGAAGGAAAAAGAGAAGGAATGATTGTTGAAATGTTACAGAGTCAATTGCAGTCATAAATCAGCAATACTTGATCCATTTCTCGAAAACTAGATTTTTTTTTCTTTTTTAAGGGCTAAAAAGCACTGTACATAAAAGATCCTAAATGCAATATGTTTTATGAAAATAATATTTATGTTTACATTATTAAATTAAATAAGTAATAAGTAATGCATAAGTGATAAAAAATAAATATTCCGTGATAGATTATCTTCTGTGATAACACTGATTGTCATTAAAATCCTCACTGTATAAATGGGGGTTGGTTCTTATTAGTGATGGGCATAACGATTATTTTGATTATTCGAATTAATCATTCGGGCATGTGCAGAAGCATATCTGTCAAACTTCAATTTTTTTTTTTTATTATTCAATTACTACCAGAAATTTAAAAAAAAAAAAAGTATCTGCAAAAAAAAATTTTTCAACATTTTTGGTAGTAATTGAATAAAAAAAAAATGAAGTTTGACAGATATGCTTCTGCGCATGCCCGAAAGATTCATTCAAATAATCAAAATAATCGTTATGCCCATCACTAATTCTTACAGATTTCACGTTACTAAATCAAACTATGCCAATTAAATTACTGTATCGAGTACCATATTTTAAATAGGAAATCTTGATTTTAAAATTGAGGCATTTTATATCTTACTAATATAAAACTTTAGCCGAGATGCAGCGACAAAAGGAATGCAGATATGTTGGTGGATATCGCTGGACACAAAAGGGTGGGGGAAACATTAAAAGAACAATGCACGAGACAGATGTCAACAAAATAGACTTTCATCATATATTTTATTAATTAGTTATTTAAAATACCCTTTTCGTGTTTTCAATCTTATGTAGCATTGTTAATTAATATTGAAATGTTTCATTATTTATTATCATTCTAAAACATTTTCTTGTATAAATTATACTGCTGGAGCAATTAGGATATTCTATTTAGATTCTAAAATGCAAGATCTATATAGTTCCCATATTTGTTTTGCAGAAAGCGGGGTTATTATCTTTTGCCGATCAGTGTAATTTAAAAAATGTTACTGACAGTTTATTGATGAACCTCCATTTTCTTTCAGAAATCACGTATTAAATTTCGGGTTGGTGTTCGAAACGGCCTTAGCTGCCTTCTTATCTTACTGCCCAGGAATGGATAAAGGTCTACGAATGTATCCTTTAAAGTAAGGATTTTTTTTATTTTTCTTTAAAATTTATTTTAATAATATTATTTTATCCAAAATACATGTGGCATTCGGCCGAACAAAAAATATGAGTTTCTTATGTAATTCTTACATTTTTGCTTCCCTCAAAAACAATCTCCAACAGCATCCCAATAAGTGCAGTATTTGGTGAAGTGATTATTCATAAGCAGGGCCCGATTAACTCTGAATCTAGCGAAAGCATGGTATCATTTTGGGGACCCCTTTCCTTTTGGCAAAAGTTTTCTTCATTCTTGAAAACTAACCAATAACACTAAAATTATTCCTGGGAGTAGCTTAGCCGAAGTCACATATATTTCATTAAACGTTTTTTTTTAAGTTCCCTGTATACATACTTCAGATGTTTTTAGTACATATAGCTGTATGCTGAATTTCCCAGGTGGTTTCTAACAGGCATATCAAGATGCTATGTGATTAATTAACACCCTATTGATGGCATTCATATTTCTCTGTTAAATAGGTTTCGTGAAGTAATGCGTGGATTTCCTCTTGGATTAAGCAAACTTTCTTTTCCAAAAAAATTAAAAATACAACGTAAAAGAATGAAAATGGGAATTGGAGGGCCCTCTTCGCAGTCATTTTGGGGACCCCTTTGAAATTTTAGAGGGAAACATGTGCTTCTGTTCATAAGTGTGGTATTAATTCATATATTCAATAGTGTTTTTGATGCATTTCTCTCGTTTCAGCTAACAATTCTGTAAGATGTCCCAAAATGATTGAAACGCGCTTTAAGTCTTGGTAGGCAAAATAGTAGGCAAAATAAAGTGCTAAACTGTTTAAAATAAGGTAGGAATTAAGATTATGTGTGCGAAACAGTGCTGCGTACTAATTTTCAAAAAGCGTAATTTTCTGAATTTTTATACGGTCCCTGCGTCCTGTAAGTTATTTTAGAAAACTTTTCTCCGTGCTCTGACAAGTACAACGGTCAAAATCCCATTCTTCTACGGCCAAAATTCCCCTAGTTATGATACTTTGAATTTTATAAAATTTCGGAGCTTTCTGGTATTAAAAATTCGTCTGTCCGTTTTCAGTGTCAGAAGGCTCTGAAATTTCATAAATTTTAAAGTATCCTATCTAGGTGAGTTCTGGTCGTAGAAAAATGAAATTTTGATTGCTGTACTGCCACCCTGTATAATGTGACGGACTGTATAATAATATCTGCAATGATTACATCAGTTGCAACATCATCACAAGCAGCTGATGGGACAGTAATTGATAATTTAGTTACACAAGATGTAACAGTAAAAGTGGTCACATGGTCACAACTTTAAGGTGTAATAGAATATGATGAAAGTAACACTTTGTAGTCGGAATCATAGGGTTTTTTTTTTTTTTTTTTGCTGCAGGATGGCGCTTGCTGTTGAGTGTATAAAAGGTCTGTGTTTGGCACACATCATCATTCGCAAGTTATACGGTCTCAGAGAAGCAAATGCAACAGTATCAGAATGCTGAAAAGGGGTCAGCCATTAATTACAGCACACAAATTTCATGTTTTTTTATCCTTCCCCCCCCCTCATGTCACAGGTCGGGTGATACCCCCTTCCTTGTTGTGTCGTCACACATTTGTAACTGTTATTTACAGCTAATTTTGATTTTAAAAAAATTAATTACTTTTTACATGGTATTTACTGAAATAAAGACCATAAAACCATCTTGTCCGCTTTTATTTCAAACTTTTGCAATTCAAAGAAGAAATATGATGCCTAATACTTATTTTTAATGAACTTAATTTATGGATAGTTAGCTTGCATAGCTTGATTTAGTTGCTTACAAGAATTGCCTACCTGATATTTTTCATATTTTTGATGGGACGTCACAGAGTGTTTACCCACCCTTCCCTCCGTCACACTATGTGGAATCCCCCCCCCTTCTCTTGAAGTGTGATGTAATTAATGGATGACACCGAAAGTAGACATACATTTCCTGTAGAAATCTGTAAAAGACAACGCCGTCGAAGAGCAACGATTTTACCCGAGGGATTTCACAAATAGGTTGATTAAAGATCGGAAACCTTTTAGAGTTTGTACAGACAATAGTGTGAGACGAAACCGTTTCTTCTCACAACTACGACGCAGTGGTTTGTGGACGTTGAGAGCATCAAATAGGATATATGCTATTCTGATTAATGAAAAAGAACAGCCAGAAGTCAATACTTGAGCATTGGAAGGTTACCATAGTGTAAGTCACGTGTTGTCATGATCTGTGTTTCATGAGGAACGATTATAAAAGGAAAGAGCAGTTGATGTCACGATGGGCAACGTGATGTCTTATTGATATGCAATTTTTGTGCCTTTTATTACAAACACAAGGATTCGGGTGATCTGATTGGTCTACCAATAACTGGTTTAAGATACAATAGCTCTTCGCCGCTATGAAACATTCTGCAGTGAAAACTAAGGCGCCATTGCAGACCTATAAAAATGTAGTAGACAGATTGATTGACAGGAATGTTTTAAACATGCACTCTCCTTATACCTTGACCATCTTCATTGTGTTCAGCCTTTGGTAGAAACAAATTTTCCGTGTCATGGGACATTTTCACGCTGATCGCTACAACAGTGCACCCTGATTTTGTGGCATTTGTGCTGCTTCCAGAAGAATCAACTTTCACACGTAAAATCCTATTTAATATACATAATACTGATGTGCGTGCCATCGTAATTCCTCATGGAACAAGCATTGCAGCCAACAGCGTGATGCCAACAGCTGTTACTGTATGGGCGGAGATATTCCATGATCATCTAAATGTCCCGTACATCCTGTTAGTACGGCTCAGAGAAACCAAGTAACATAGCTTTCTTCAATAAGTTCTGCCTGTTTTACTGTAAATTGTTTCAGCAAATTTCCGTGCGGACATATAGTTTCAACTCGACAGAACGTCGTGACATAATAGCATGGAAATGCAGAACAACAGAATGGTCATTTCCCGAACAAATGGATTGGGCACGGTGGAGCCGTGATACAACTAGTATTTAGGGTGCAACTAGCATTTGTGCTCTTAAATCTACGGATACCTCCTGCATCCATTTCTTTCTCTGGGAAATCTCCTTTGCGAACCGCCAATTTACTTTCCTTAAGACCTTGTCATCAGAACAAGGTCTAATCTTCGTATACTTCTGGATATGAGGTTCAGATGTGTGCTTTTAATTTGGGTCTCATTTTTGTAGGTTGGACGCTGTTTCCTCTTCCCCCTTATTGTTGTGACCATCTTTCCTGTTACACTCTGCATAACTTTTGTATGTGAAAGTTTCTCACTTACAAAAAATCACACATCTAAGTGTGTTGAAATAAGCCCATGTAATATCTCTTCATGAAACGTTTTATTCGTGAAAAAAGTTGTAATTTGATACAGAAACTTTGGTTTGTTGATTGTGGGATATCTTTCAAAAATTTATTGCTTACGTTTCAGCAGCGAATTTTTTGATTTATCTCGAATTCAAAATCTTTTTTTTTTTTTTTTTTTGTTAAAAAGTCAAAAGTGATCCAGACTGCGTTTTAATACGTGGTGCATCCAGAAAGTAAGTTACATTTGCAATTTATCGAGCAGCTGTTTTGTAATCTCAAGAATACGCATGCGGTCAGAATAGTGAGACCCATCAGCAAACGAGAACGCCAGTGTTACAGAAGGCAGCAACGCAGATGCTTGGTAGTGAGTTCGGCTAATGCTCATGAAAATCGAAATGCCCGCCGCATGCAAAGAGCACTTAGTCATATATTTTTCTAATACACAGAATGTGCCAGCAACTGGAATTCAACGTCAATTTTGTGAAGTATACAGTGGTGGGCAAAATTGGACACCTTTTGGGAAAAATGCTTTTTTGAAGTTTGATGGATCATAACACCAAATATTTCTTAGTAATACCATAAAGCTATGTACTTCTGGAAAGATAATTTAATCAAGAATACTATGCAATACCGTTTGTTGAATTATAATTGTTTTATCAAACGTTATAGCCCAATAATCAGAAAAAGAAAGTAAAACCTGGTTAGGTTGATGATAATTATTTTTCCTTTTCTTGAATGCAGCAATGTATATGAATGTTTGGAGTGACAGACAGATTCCATTTTATTTGGTAATGTGTCAATCAAAGCTAGGGTAGGATTTAAAAAGAAATATGCCATATTTTGGTACTTATAGGAGGACTTTTATCACTATTTTTTATGATTGCTATCAAATTTCTAAAGTTCTTTGCCACATTTCAATTTTTGAGCTAGTAAAGCATAAGAAAAGTAAGAAAACATCATAAAGAGTTGATTAGTTACCTAGAAATCAATGTATAAAAATAATTTTAAGTGTATAAAGCTATGTTTATGAAGAAATTGGAAGTAAATTAACAAAGGGATGGCTAAGTCGCGAAAAACAAGACTGATAAAGGCAGGAAAAGGTGCAGGAGAGCAATTGGCGGTAGAAGAGTAAGGTCCCTGTGTATAGGTCACAGAAAATAATCATCTCGGTGCATGCCACATGAAATGGTGCACTGCAATGGGGAACTGGATCAAAGTACAGTTCTGTAGAGGAGTGTAGCATTTTGGTCTAAATGCTAGAATTTTATGAAAAAAAAATTATAAATCAAATAAAGGTTGAAAATATTAAACTGAGCTAAAAGTCATATTTACTAGACAGAGAAATAGTAGGGTCATGTTATTTGGAGTGTTAATTTTTGTTTATGGAATTTTAGAATTTAGACCAAAATACTGCACTCTGCACAGAACTGTACTTTGATTCAACTCTCCATTGCAGTGCACCATTTCATGTTGCATACACCGAGTTAATTGTTTTCTGTGACCTATACACAGGGACCTTACTCTTCTACCGCTAATTGTTCTCCTTCACCTTTTTCTGCCTTTATCACTCTTGTTTTGCATGACTTAGACATTCCTTTGTTAATTTACTTCCAATATTGTTTCCAATTTCATCATAACCATAGTTTTCTACGCTTAAAAATATTGTTATACATTGATTTCTGGGTAACTAATCAACTCTTTATGATATTTGCTTAAATTTATTATGCTTTACTAGCTCAAAAATGGAAAGGTGTCAAAGAACTTTAGCAACTTGATAGCAATAACAAAAAATAGTGATAAAAGTCCTCCTATAAGTACCAAAATATGGCATATTTCTTTTTAAATCCTACCCTAGCTTTCATCAACACATTACCAAATAAAATGGAATCTGTTTGTTACTCCAAACATTCATATGCATTGGCTACATTCAAGAAAAGGAAAAATAACTATCATCAACCGAACCAGGATTTACTACCTTTTTCTGATTATTGAGCTATGACGTTTTGATAAAATAATTATAATTTAACAAACTGTATTGCATAATATTGTTGATTAAATTATCTTTCCAGTGGTATATAGCCTTTATGGTATTACTAAGAAATATTTGGTGTTACGATACATCAAACTTAAAAAAGCATTTTTCCCAAAAGGTGTCCACAATTTTGGCCACCGTTGTATAGGGAAAAAATCATGAGTGACTCAATGGTACGGAAATGGGTGTGACAGTTTATCAAAGGCTGGAACAGTCTGCTTCATGAGAAACGCAGTGGGTGAAAATCTCTCCATCTCTGGTAACAATCGATCCGTATTCTGAAAGAAAAGACTCTTTTTTGTACCTGAGAGCTCTTCCTTATGGCCAGAGGTTTCAGATTGATGATACAGTCACACAATTTAATACAACTTGGATATTATCAAAGGCGGCATCGTTCATCGTTCTTTGATATGGGGGTACAAACTATGATATCTCGTTAAGATGAATTGTCTCAACAGGTGTGGCAATTTTGTCGAAAGGTAGTCTAAGGTTTATACTTTAGTGCACAATAAAATGTTTTGTTCCATTACATTTCACGTTTTATTTAAATTGGCCAGTGTAACTTATTTTCTGGATACCGTATATGTAACGGCAGTTAACTTGAGATCTATTTGACGCAGATTCATACCATTTTTGTAGATATATAATAAAACATTTATTTTTATAAATGTTTTGCTCTAATGAAGGTTTTTTTCTTGCTTTCCAGAATCTATTGGTGGCTTCCAGCGCTACCGTTTTCTCTCCTCATTTTCATATACGACGAGGCACGCCGTTTTATCCTCAGGCGCAACCCTGGCGGCTGGGTAGAAAGAGAGACTTATTATTAAAAATGCAGAGAAAAGAGAACACCGCCGACGACACCCCCCTTCTGCAGTCGGCACTGGAGAACACCCTCCCACAATCAAGGGACGGCCTTCCTTATACAGCGGCCATCGTTCGCTGTCTGTCAAGCTCTGAGTGGGAACACATTCTTCTTTATGGAACATTCAATCTCACATCATAGCTCGTTCGTAGTGGTGCTTTACAAAACGCCTCTAGACGGTGGTTCGCTCGTCCCCAACACACACTCTGGGAACAAGGTGTTCTGTCGGCGAAAAACAAAGAGGCTTACATATGATGCAAATATACTGAAGTGCAAAAAGTGACAAGACTGAGCTAGGGGGGAGATATATATAAATATATATAAGTTAAATATATATGATATATATTTACGTTTCCGTTCTCTGCAAAACAAGTTATAAAAAATGTTGTCCAACGATTTAAAATTTATCTATTTTGAAATGCTAAAATAATAAAAAAAAATATATGAAGAAATAATGTATAACAATACTGCCGAAGACGCAAGCGCCTTGATATGGGCTCCAAAAACCTTTGTCGGAAGAACAAAGGTGAACTGTTTTTTGGTCATATCAAGTCAACAGTATGTACAGTTCAACATCGTTTCATCACATTCCAGTTCTGTGATTGGAGTGCGAGTTTTTGCAATGTTATTTAAAAAAAGAGAAAAAAAAAGAAATGTATCGCTAAATAATCATTTACACAACCCCCCCATCCACAGAATGGCCCCTTGATTATTTTTTCAAGAATGATTTATCAGTTTTATTTTACCTATCGTGAAATCCACTTGTTGATATTTATGGACCTCTATTTTACATGATATATAAAAAAGATTTAGAAATATTGAAACACGTTTAAAATATAAAAAAAAAAGAGACCTGCAATCATATATATATATTCTTCGCAATGAACATCTACTGTGGTAGTTGAGTGATGAAAATAACTACATCATTTTTTCAAGTTCTTATTTCACAAGGAATGTATGTGAGGATATTGTTGAATGGTTTACATGGATTCAAAGAAAAAAACATCAAATAGTTTTTTATTCACCTGTGAACGCGAGAAACTTTCATTTGCTTCCGCTGTTCCAAATCGATATTCATTCATTGTTATTTGCTTCAGTAGTCTGCTCTAGCCTACAAGAAAGGAGTAGATAGTCACGAGACTTCGCCTCTTCTTTGTTTACGATAAACATAGCCTTCAACTGTGACCAGAATACTATAAACGAAGTACTTTCATTGCACTTAAAACTTTAACAATGAAATTTTTTTGAAAAGCGAAAAAACAAAATCTTTACTAGTTCACGAGTCAATGAATTAGCGAATTTTTTTTGTTCTTATATTTTGCAAGAGATTTCAATCTTTAGAAGTTGGCGACTCAAAAGAAAATAACCAAACAAGGAAATAAAAAATTCAGGCCAATGGTAGCTTCCTAGAATGATTGATTATAGGCTAGGAGGATGAATTTTACAATTTTTACTTTTAGCGCCAATCTTCACTTTATTTAGTCGAGACCGCTTTATTAATATTATATTCTCACTCCACGTAGCATAAACAAGAGGAAGCCACCAAAAATAAATAAATAAATAAATAAAAGAGAGAATGGCAAGAAAAGAACTGTATTGTAGTTTTTCCATTATTTGTCGGGAAAAAAATACAATTGTAGTTTCTTAGAGAGCCAAGGGAATAAATTACAGATGTGATACATGTGTTCTTGCTCGATTATATTCCATGATTGTGCTGGTGCAGTTTAATTTGCTAATAAAGTGAAACATGGACCACTCTCTATTGTCGATTTGCCATTCTCTCAAACAAAGCTTTAAAAGGAAAAGCACACAATCTGTTTATTTTCTAATACAACTTTTCCTACACCAGAACATACATTTTTCATTTATTTTACTTCCCACACATTGATCTTCTTTTAGAATAGGGGTTCTCAAACTTTCATAAATCAAAATTCATTATACAAACCAACAAGATTTTACACATGTTCATAAAATATTATCGATATTATATGCAGAAGGTCGATTGTATTTCACGAAAATGATTTGATTTTCAAAGCAAATTTCTGTGCAAAAATAAGGAATTCTTTGCGATAATTTGAAGTTAATGGATAGCCTTAAGGCTTAGCTAAAGCTCTGGTTCGCAAATTCCATGATAGTGCAATTTTTCTTAGCACAGTCATGTCAATTAGCTTCCACAGCTGTTGGAATTCCTAATGCTCACTTTGACAAACCAAATGCAGAAAAGTCCACTGTGGGAAGCACCAATTTAATTTGCAATAATTTCTTCAAATGGGACATAATTTATTACCGTTATATGCAAAAATAAGAAATTCTTTGTGACAATTTGAGACTAATGGATAGCCTTGACACTTGGCTAAAGCTCTGGCTCGCAAATTCCATGATAGTACAATTTTTCTTAGCACAGTCATATCAATTATCTTCCATACCTATTGAGAGGCTTTCCGAAGTCTTCCTGGACGCTCATTTTAAGAAACCAAATGCAGAAAAATCCATGGTGGGAAGCGCCAATTGAATTTACAATAACTTCTTCAAATAGGACACAATGTATTCCCGTTCTATGCAAAAGTAAGAAATTCTTTGGGACAATTTGAAACTAATGGATAGCCTTACGCTGGGCTATAGCTCAGGCTCGCAAATTCCATGATACTACAATTTTTCTTAGTACACTCATGTCAATTACCTTCCACACCCATTGGGAGGCTTTCCGAAGTTCTCCTAATGCTCACTTTAACAAACCAAATGCAGAAAAGTCCATGGTGGGAAGAGCCAATTGAATTTACAATAATTTCTTGAAATGGGGCACAGTTTATTCCCGTTTGTGATTATTTTGTCGCTAAATGTACGGCAGCTGATTTGAAGCATGACTAGAGACTTTGTCGGGATGAAAGTCGACATTGTTTTGTTGGTGGACTTTCCATATAAAACTGAAATTTCTTCTTCGAAAATGGGTTCTAAAATATTTTGCTCATTAAAAAGTGAATTTACATTAGCATTGCTTGACGCTTTTTTGAGCTTTAATTTATCTTCATAGCAAAATACAGCAACAATCATGAATCTCTTCAGAAACTCTTCTTTGCATTCACAAACACATTTCGTTGGGTTTTTTTTCTTCCATTGGTTGATTTTTTTAGGGCTATTTTTGCTACATCCGCTTAAATGTAGACCTGATTCATCCAGTGGTACCAGATTTTTTCATTTAGCACCAGCTATGTGTTTGTTAGAGAAAGCGTTTGAAAGATGCCTTCATAAACATTGAAAAGACTTCGGAGAGCTGCCCTAGAGGTGTGGGAGAAAATTGACATAATTTTACCACGAAACATTTTACTTTCATGGAAATTGCAAGCCAGAGCTGTAGTCAATGTTGTAGATTAGAGTCAAATTGTCGCAAAGAATTCGACATTTTTGCGCATAAATTTAATGTGAAAATCTTTTCCATAAAGTGCGATTAACCTTCTGTACTCACGTCAGTAAAAAAAAAATGTATAATTATGACAACCATGACACTAAGTTTTAAAAGAATATTTATCACAATTATAGAAGTTGTTCTTACATAATACAACTGTCTTTGTCGTATTTTTCTCTGCATTCCTTCCACTGACTCAGCCAGATTTATTTAAACTTCAAAAGAAGCGCAGTAAAAATTACGACAAACGTGCAAATGAAAAATTTTATAATGACGATATAAATATACTATATGATGCATAATTATACATTTCGGACATAAAAATTCACTTTTTCAGGTACAAACACATGACGTCCGCAAGGGCAAGCAAGAGAGGGCAACTATCCTTCCCAGGTTTTTCAAATTTAATTAACTAAATTTTCCTTTTCTCTCATGATTTTGCAAAAAAAATACAAAAAAAAATTACAAAAAAAATTACGAACTGGTCAATTGAAATGCAGTTTGCGGCAAAAGAATGGGGAAATCTAACAGGTTTGATTACAATATCTTCAATGTACCTCTACGAGAGCTCCGTTAGAAGCACAAAGATTGTTGAGTTTGTAGTCAAATTTTCCACCTTTTTTTTATCAATCGTGGTGCAGGAGACTAAAGGTAATGTGAGGATTGCGAATTGTATCATTTCCTTTAAAACGGAAATATCAAAAACAGGTGTTCGATAAACAATGTCCTTAACGAAACTCCACCAAAAAAAAAAAAAAAAAAAAAAAAAAAATCCAGTGGAGTTATGTCAGGCGATCGCGGAGGCCAAGGAGCTCAATCCATTGTTCGGGAAACATTCTAGCGCCATCCACCTCAAGCAATTGATACTACAAAAAAACTGTTAGATGTTTTCATTCTTCTGCCGCAAAGTGCCAGTGTTGCCAGATTTTGAATTTTATGCCCATTTTGGGAGATTTTGAACTTTCAGGGGATAAATATTAGTGGGGAAATTTTGAGACGGAACTGGGGGATTTTTTCATTATTTTTCGTTTTCAGGTTAAAGGTTTCTTTTAGTCGATTCAGAAATTGAAATTTATCAACTAACAATCATTATCCCTAGGAGTATATAGGAGGAGTCGACATATCAATCTTCTCCTCTGGAAAGCTTTAAAGCCGAAAAACGAGTTATTTTCCCCACTCCTAATTCCGCCATATTTGACTTAGGCCAATAGCAGTCCAATCAGCAGTATCCGGTGCAAAACGCGGCCAAATATGGCGGGCGCAGAAGAGGGGTAAGAACGGCTTCAAGTGACGTTATTTATGTCAGTCAACTCCTCCTATTCCATCCTCCTAGCATAATCGTCGAACTCGTCGGTTACAGTTTTTCATGTGTTTTAACCCTTTCAGACGCAGAGTAATTATGGTGGTAAAACGGTGAAAGATTGATTAACACCAAAATTTATAAACGAATTTCTTAGAAAATAAATATACTTGCTTTTCATCACTTTCATTATAAAAGCAAAATCTTATTAAAATATTCTGGGTGCAGTTTGCCAATTTGGAATTAAAATTAAGTAGTCACATTTGTGACCACCGCCCTTGAAAGGATTGAGATATCATTTATTATTTATCTAAGTCCAATATCTATTTATTTTTTCGTAATTCCTTTTATTATTTCTTCAAGAAAGTAATCGATCAAAATGTCTGTTCGGATTCGGAAATTCGTTTATTTTTCTCTTCTTTTTTTTGTAAATGGGGAAATTTTTTTTAAAAAGGCTTGATTTGGGAAAAAATTGTTTAGCTTAAATCAGTTAAATATTTTTTTACTGTAGTAAATTTAAAATTTACTTTTTTGAGTAGAAACTGAATTAGATTTTTTCGGAAAAAAACCCACTGATTTCGGGAAAACTTCAGAACTTTTGGAGGAATTGACTATTTTGCAACACTGCAAACTGCATTCAGTTTTACTTGCTCGTATTTTTGTCATTAATATTTAAAATAATAAAGATCTTTCTCAGACACGCGGTTATATAATTCATTCTACACATTATTATTCATTAAAATAAAATTTATTCTTCTCAAAAGATTTTAAATAATTAAACACTAAGAGTAAAAGAAACTAAGGATTTTTCGCCATTCCGTTTTTCTCTTTATCTTCATGCATTAAAAAAAATCTCAAATGGGGGTTTGAGCCCTTTTGATAAAAACAATAATAGATTGTTTCAATTCTTCATTTTTTTTTTTAAATGTAGAAGCTTATTTGTGGATTTTTAGTAAGTCTTATTTGTTACATTTCTGTATTGATTTTTTTTTATCTTGATATGTTTAACTATTATGCTGTATCCAACACAAATATTTCTTCTACATTATTCATATGCAGTAGATGTGCCGCTTAATGTGATCACTTCGGGACCACGAGCTTTATATAGCAATATCCGATTGATAACATTAAGCTATTTAAGAAAATACCAAATGATAACATCTAATAGTATTATTACTAAGAAAATTATTGCGCACCTTGTTGAAGTGGTGACTTAAAGTGATAGAAAACATTTATTAAAAGAATTCGGTAATTTCTTGCTTGTTTACAATTCTCCCTTAAAAGTTTATTATGAACTGTTCATACTCGTATTGTCGTATTGTTTTTGAAAATTGTCCGAGTGATGTTGTACACCTTGTTTTAAAATTTTCAACCCACTCCTCATTTTCGCATTTTCAGGTGGTCGTCTGTAAACAAAGCACAAAACAGAAGAAACACATAGGGATAAATTGCTACATTCTTACTTACTTAGAATTCATTTTTCGAAATGGCAAAACAATTGTAAACTTTTCAGGAACTGATCTGCTGAAAAAGCAATAATATTAAACGAAGTATTGATCACATAAAGCGATGCTTTTAGCATAAAGCTGAATACAATGGATCGGGACATGGTGATTTTGATTACATTAAGCGGCATCTACTGTATATATTAATTTAAACAGCGCTCATACACACCAACAATTACGAAGTATATTGCATTTCTTTGAATTCAACTCGGAGTTACAGTGATCATCAGCGAATGAAAAAATAAAAGCATAGTTCAACAGCGCCTCCTGCTAGGTATTTAAATACAAAATTGAAAAAACATATTTGTTTTTAATTAACAACTTCACAAATAAAGTCTGATTTATTTCCACCCAGTAAAAACAGCTCTAATGTTAAATACAGCTAAAATGTAATACAGCTGTAATGTTCATCGCAAAAAAATAGCATAGCTCTATTGAATGAACAAAACCAAAAGCGAACATAAATATTTTACACATTAAATTTGGTGAAATTCCTCCTCATAGATGCCAATACAGTGGAACTCCAGTTATACGTTTTGTTCGGGACCGGAAAACAAAACGTATAACTCGGTAAAACGTACAACTCAATTAATGGTCTACCCGAACCATTTTTTAAATATATCCTAAAAACTTTGTTCCGCTGAGGAGTTCCAGTTACCTTTTTTATCGAAAACGGAAGTTTCCTAAATATTACTGCACTCATGACATAAAGTTTCGGAAATGGAACAGAGTAGAAAAAAAGTACATAAGAAAAGTATACATGAAGTTATTTTATCATAAAAGCTTTATTAAAAATATTTTTAATACACATAGTGTACTTAAAAGAAATTATTGGAATTGCCTTGGCAGGTAAATCATTTATCAAAAGATATTTCAGTAGTTTACTGAATCTTGTAGAATTAATCACTAATATTCGATTTTTTATTTTATAGCAGCACCGACATTGAACAGCAAACTTTGCATTTCTGTTAATAATGCAGCCGCCTTACCGTTACTGTTTTGACTACTGACGAACCGCTTTACTATGTCAAAAGACCTTAGAGCAGCTCCGAAATTAGAGTGAGATCTTTCAAATCATACTCATCCGACGGGTCGTCAGTGTTTCCGGTTACAAAATGCATAAATGAGACAAAATTTTGGCCGGGGACGCAAAAACGTAACGTATAACTGAGGGAAATGTACAACTCAAAACGTATAACTCAGCTAATTTTTAATGGCAAGCGGCCGGGACCGCTGAGTTGAAACGTATAACTGAGGGAAACGTACAACTTAGGTAACGTATATCTGGAGTTCCACTGTATATAGCTTATAATGACCCCTTTTTCAAAAAGGCTCGCGTTTTGAGCACCTGCTTGGCGAAAGAGTGAAAGCGCAGCCAGTTCTATCGCCAATCGTCGTCAGGCCCTGACTATCCTATGGGCAACAGGGGCCCATGCCCAGGGCACGAAATTTTTCATAATTTCCTCTAAATTTTCTCTGTGCAACGTTTTCATTTCTTTTAGGACTTTTGTTTGCACTCGGTATCAGTTTGGTTTTATCATTTAATACCAATAACATCATGAATAAGTAGCCTTCTTATCATTATTTTTTAGTAATTGATGTACTGTATTTATCAAATCATTCAATTTTATCATATTGCACTTGTATTCGAAAAGTGACACAACTGAAAAAATGTGATGTTTGAGATATTAATACGATAAAATGACAAAAATATGTCTCAATCTATGGTTAAAAGCACATTTTAATAAATAATAAATAGGAAAAATATCTTATTTTTATTCCTGGAACAGTTTTTCAGTTTTCTGGAAAACGTAATTAGGTAGGTTTCGTAAGAAATACTACCTATTACATTCTCCCCTAAGTTGGAATTTTTGAAAAATTTTTGCAGATCTACGCCGATCATGACTCCCAGAACCCAAAAACACCCCCAGTTCAAAACTTTATATATATATATATATATATATATATATATATATATATACATAAAATCTCGGTCAAGTTCGTTAACGGGCAAAATAAAACCACGTGAGGGGGAAATGGGGAGGCTTTTTGTGAAAACAGAAAAAAACCCATAATTTCTTAATTATGATACATATCGAATCTGTTTAAAGTTATTATTACTTCTAGGAAAAGGGGCGAAAATTTATGTATGACAGATTTTTGATATCATTAAAAATGGCCCCAAGGGGGGTAAAAAAGAGGGGTTTTAGAAGAAAAAATTCATAGCTTCGTCAATTCCCAAGATATCAAATCCGCTTAAATTTATTATAAATATCCTTAAAATTATCTACAACTTTTGTATTGGCAAGTTTTTTATAGGACCAACTCTTATGGCAAAAAAAAAAATTAAAAACAAAAAAATCCCAGCTGGCTCCGCCCACAAGCAGAGATGAAAACAGAAAAAAAACATAACTTCTTAATTTTTATACATATCGAAACCGTTTAAAGTTATTATTACTTCTAAGAAAAGGGCCAAAAATTTACGTATGACAGATTTTTGATTTCGTTAAAAATGCCCCCAAGGAGGGGGGGAGGGGGATAGGCATTTCAGAAGAAAAAAATCGTCAATTCCCAAGATCCGCTTAAATTTATTGTAAATCTCCTTAAACTTATCTGCAACTTTTATATTGACAAGTTTTTTATAGTACCAACTCTTACGGCAAAAAAAAAAAAAAAAAAAAAAAAAAATCCTGCTGGCTTCGCCTATAAGCAGACTTGAAAACAGAAAAAACCAATAACTTAATTTTTATACATATCGAATCGTTTAAAGTTATTATTACTTCTAGTAAAAGGGCCAAAAATTTATGTATGGCAGATTTTTGATTTCATTAAAAATGCCCCCAAGGAGGGGGGGGGGGGGGAAATAGGGGTTTCAGAAGAAAAAAATTCATAACTTCGTCAATTCCCAAAATATGAAATCCGCTTAAATTTATTATAAATCTTCTTAATATAATATTATATACAACTTTTATATTGACAGGTTTTTTATAGGACCAACTTTTACGGTAAAAAAAAATTAAAAACAAAAAAATACCTGCTGGCTCCGCCTACAGGCAGAGGTATATTTCGAAGTCGGCTGTCCCAACTGCCGCATCATGGCAAAAAGGTCATTTCTTCTGCAATTCCCAATAAACAGGCGCCGCACGGTCTGCGTCTTCGAAATCTACCTGTGCCTGTAGGCCAAGCCGTCAGGGATTTTTTTTTTAATTGACAATTTTCAAATAAGGGTGCAATAGATAAAAAAATCTAGTATCAGTAAATCAACCAATCTAAGGGAGCACGAAAAATTGAAAGTGCCCTGGACACAAAAACTTGCTAGTCGGGCTCTGATCGCCGCAGATCTACATCGTCGTCTAAATTTTGGTATGAACTTGAACATGAAATGTTGACGGATGAAGTAACTTATTTTAAAACTATGATATTGCCTCCTAAATTAATTTTAAAACTATGATATTGCCTCCTAAATTAACAGACATTTTCAATTATGTGTGCTAGATGAAAGGGTAAATATCCTGTTTTAGAAAAAATATATATATATATAGAATTTAAACTGTGTATTGGGGAATAGAAATATTTCCTTTTTCTTCTTTCCTTTAAAGAGAGGGGGGAGAATTTAGATGGTAGATTATTTATTTATTGTTACTTTAAAGCAACAAACAAAACAAATGGAGCAAAACAACGAACGATTGGGACAGCAATTTTCCTTAAGATTTTCAACTATTTTAAACTTTGTGTGCAATGTCAGGAATCAAAGAAGAGGTTTTCAACATTTCAGAGGGGATTTTGAAAAATAGATTATTTACTTATCGTTCCTCCAAAGTAACAAAAGGGATTAAAAAAATAGTCAAAAATGAAAAAATTTTAAATACATAAATTGGTATGATGAGAAGGCAAAAGGGAGAAAAAATTCGGGGGGAGGGATGCGTTAGACGATTGATCATTCAGTTATTGAAACTTCAAGGTAATAAATAAGACAGAATAATTTTCTTTTCAATAAGAGTTAAAGATTTTAAACTGTGTGTTGGAGGAGCAAAGAAGAGGGAGGGGAAGTAGCATTGGAAATTTCAGCGGGAGGGAGAATTTAGATGATTGATTAATTATGTATTTTTATTTCAAAGTATCAAATAAAAAAACTAAGAAAAAATAACATTAAAAATGCAACAGAATTGCAAAAAAAACCTTAAGAATGTTAAAGATTTTTAACTTTGTGTGCTGGGGGAGAGAGAGGGCAACAAAATTTTATTGCATAGAAACTCAGATGATTATGATAAAGGTGTAACATCATTAAAATGTGATCGTAGTTGATTTAATTGCGCGCTTCAATTCCCAGTTAATTTAATTGTAATTATTTTAATTGTGTTCGATTTAATTGTAGGATATAACAGTGTTCGTACGTGTTTACTACAATTTTTTAAGAGAAAATTTCTATTTAATATTTAAATAGTAGAAATAATAGACGTCACATTTAATTGTAGGATTTGTTATACTTTTCTGAATTTAAATAAGGCGAAAAATTCTATTAAAAAATTGTGGACAAAGCGTACGAACGCTGTATAACTAAATTATATTATTTGCAATTCAGTCTAATTGCAAAGGAATTTAATTTAGTTGCAGTTTGCTATTAACATTTAATCGCAATTAAATCAAATGTAATTAATTTTTAATCGATTAATTATTTGCTTGAAAATATAACAAATTTGTGTCCTTAATCTGCTTAATAAAAAAAAATTAAACTAAATCAATCAGTAGTAATAGTAATAATAAGAAGAAAAATACTTTTACGAAGTTTGAATGTGTCGTAAATAAAATGATTGAATTAATAGAATAATAATATTTATTATAAGAAAATCTTTACTTCTGGTTTTATTTCTGTATCTGCTAAAAATAAGTTCTCTAATTTCTTGGAATGTTGTGAATTAGTCAAATAAAAGAATATTACTAAATTGAAAAACATAAGCTTGAATATATGTATTGTGATATTAAAAGCATTTAAATCTCAAAAAGCTCTGTTTTAAATCAATGCATTAAACATAAACCATAAAGTAATATTTCCTCTCTATATCTTCTCCACTTGTTAGCAGTTCTGAAATAAACACGCTCTCTTTGCAGAAGCAACGGACTACACTGGTTTCCAAAAATTAAGGAAAAATCACAAAAATAGCGATAACTCAAAATATTACATGCAGATTTTAATGAAATTCAGTCATAATATACAACGCATAATAAGGTATAACATAGCATGAAAAGAAATTACCAGACAATTATGGTGTTTCAAAAATAGCATAATTATAAAATTAGCAAAATCAATTTGTCACTTTGGTATAGGAAAAGTACCTTTCATATGCCGTATGATAACACCTAGTTGCAATACAGCACATACAGCGATGTGTCATACTGTCCATTATGCGGTCGATGAGTTGGCTGGGAAGTGCGAGCCATTTCTCTTGCAAAGAAGTTGTAAGCGTGGCAAGGGTCTCAGGAGGGGGACTGAGAGTGATCACGCTGGCCATTCCATGAACTGAATTGTCTGGTGCTATTCCACGATGCGAGCCTTGTGCGGTCTAGCATTGTCATTCTGTAACAGGAAATCATTACCTATTGCACCGGCATAAGGGCGCACATAAGCATCAAGGATGTCATCTTTATAGACGTAAGCATCCACGGTTCCACGTGGAAAGACATGGAGGTCTGTGCGTCCACCTAAAGAGATACCACCCCAAACGCAGACACTGCCTCCTCTGTATGAATTTCTTTCACGAATGTTTGATGGATGATGATGTGTTCCCTGTTCTCTCCAAATCAAACAACGCCTACTATCGCGTTGGCGTGTAAACCGGGAATCATCCGTGAAGAAAATACGCCTCCATTGATCAGCCGTCCAGTAGACATGTTGACGTGCTCACATCAAACGTTCCCTTGAGTGACGTGAGGTGAGCGGCACACAAATTGCTGGTCGCCTCGCGTAAAGTCCACCTTCGGGAAGCCTTCTACACACAGTAGACATTGACACCAATTTTCCAGTGGCTGCAGCAAGGGAGGATCTAAGATGAAATGGGCTGTCGGTTCTATTCCTTCCTACACATAACCGCAAATATTGGTCATCGGCGTTTGTCGAAACCCTTGGCCGTCCTTGACTGAACCTTCGTGAGCCCGAACCAGTGGTTTGAAATTGTTGCCAAAGCCTATGAACCACAGAACGATTCACATTTAGCCATCTAGCCACCTCTGTCTGACTTTGCCCTGCCTCTAATCTCCCAACAGCTCTAAATCGCAGTTCTGCGAACAAATGATGCCTCGCGGTCATTGTAATGAATCGGCTATCCCAGATTTATAATATCACTATCACAACGACAACTGCAGTCTTTCTCTTTAACGTGACTTTTTATCTTCCTCACAGATGACGCAATGCGGTTGCAGCGCCCCTGATTTGCATTTGGTATTTTTACTCAGCATCTTTTATTTAACAATATATGAAAATTTCATACTGATTGCTTTCTTTTTGAACGAGTTATCACTATTTTTGTGATTTTTCCTTAATTTTTGGAAACCAGTGTAGGTTGCTATTTGCCATAAGTATGGCGTCACAAACAAGAAGGATTCTGTAAGTAGTATTGGACCCAGCACCGCGCCAAATGTACTCAAAACCTGAGTCTTTCTAAATAAGCGACCCCGCTCAAGTGTATGGGTATCTTCACAACAAGATAGAGTCAGCTTTAATTATTTAACAAAGAAATTTAATTAACAGTGAAAAATAACAATGATAATAATTCTAGGTTAAATTATAAAAGAAAATAAGGATTCGTCGTGATTATGTCCTAATAGTAAAAGAGTTTTTCGATCAGCAAGCCGATGCATCAATAATAAGAACAATCATTCAGTGATGCGACTAGAAAAGATGTCATAAAAGTCTGGGGAACAGTTTCGCGCTAACTATAATTTCTCAAACTCTGAGAAATATTAAATGTTCTTGACCTATTATTTTGGTGTCTAGCGGGGCTAAGGCCTCAATTTTAGATGGAATACTATTTGATACGTAGCTGAAGTTTTTCCGTTGTATATCTCTCGCGCTGTCTGGGCGTACGTCTGTACTATTACTATAAAGGGTTAAGTTTCTGCAGTCAGTGAACTTGGCTCTATAACTTATCGCATCGATTATTTCTTAAGCGCCTAAGGAGTAGAGACACAGAAAAATATGGCAGTGGTTCCTCTACTTAAATAGAAATGCTGGCTAGGAGCAAATTTTCTACCGAAGAATGGAGATTCTTCTACTTGGTTCAGGATGAACCCAGATAATTTACAAGTCCGGTCTGGACTTAAACCATTCGTCAGCGGCTTGCTGCACGAATTATTTCTCTCTCGCCGAGTGACCTTTGTTCGAGAACTTCTCTCTAAGAAAAATTATTAACTTTTTCTCTTTGTTCTGTCCTTCTCCATTTTCTGGTGGGTGTAGAAAGTCGGAGGGTCTCTATCCATTCGTGGCTCTCTGAGGAGAATCTCTCGTCTTGTTCTCAAAGGTTGTTCTCAAATGACCTGCTCAGCAACGCCAAACTTTCTGACACATTTTCTGACTCATTTTTGAACGCAGAGGCATAGAAAGGCAAGCCTGACTATTGAAGCGATTTGAAATCGAAATGAAATTGCCATTTTTTGATAAATAAATTACTTATAAAATTTTAAGCGATTCGTGTCACGTAACACGTTTTACCCCTTTCTCGTGCTTCGGCGTAAGAAATTCGGTTCAAAACATTGACTTTTACAGTATTTTCTGAAAGATCTTCTGCCTTTACTAAAAAAGGGAAAACATCCTTCAATTACAAAGTTTCTGAATAAAAACACGTGCCAATCTCATGCATTTCCGAACAAAAATTAATTTAAAAATGTGTCATAAAGTAAACAGTTTGGATTTGAGAACAGCCTTAGCCCGGGTATCCTGATCTTTTTACCAGAGAACTTCCTTGTCTCCTTCGTCCGGTCAACGTCTTTTCTGAGCTGCACTTCGAGATCCATCAGGGCGTTGACGTTACCTACACTCTTTTATTCTGTGACGACAAAATAGTGTATAAAAAAGGATGGAACTGTTCTTTTGACCTTACCTGCCTGAGAACGACACTTAGAAATTATGTGGTCCGAATTTGTTTATACAATATACAGGGTGATTGTTTTTTTAAGTTGTGAAAGTAAAACCCTATAATAAAAGAACCACTGATCCAAATGACTTGAAATTTCACCAGTATACTTCCAAAGCAATGGGAATTTTTTAGGCGTGGTTACAAAAAAACTTAAAATTGCATCGACAGTTGGCGCTGTAAGTTAGCAGAAACAAAGAATACCGTCAGTGGGAGGAAAACAATGAACGGTACTTTGAGAAACCATCTTCCGTAGTTCCTCTGTCGTAATTGGATCTTTTCTTAAATTCTTAAGTGTCCTAAATCTCCTAAGAGCAGTTGCTGCGCTGTCATTATTCTGATAATACAGTTTCGCTACCAACGCACGGTACGTCAATGGCACAGTCATTGCGACGATACCGTAGAATAATGAACACGAGGTGTGCGTACTTAACGTTTTTACGCCAATGTGCGTGTGTCGGGCGCAAGTTCGTCTCCCGACTTTACTGCATGTACAGCGCCATCTGTCGGTGCGATTTTAAGTTTTTTTAACCACGCCTAAAAAAATCCCATTCCTTTGGGAGCATACTAGTTAAATTTCAGGTCATTTAGATCAGTGGTTCTTTCGTTATAGGGTTTTACTTTCACAACTTTAAAAAAAATCACCCTGTACATGGGGTCTATGGATGATCTAAATCCACTGTAAATTTAGCTGATAGGCAAAACATTAGTTATTACGTTAATCATGAAAAACACAGCACCTGTTCAGTGAACAAAGCCAAAATTGTATCAACATAATTTTAAATAAATATATTATCTTACATATTAAATTTGGTGAAATTCCGACCCATGGATGCCGAGATATAGCTATCACGGAAATCATGGAAAACACAGCACAGAAGCGCTACCTGTTGTGAAATATACATCCAAACCTAATCTCACAAAGGAGAGGGCCAGGGTTCTCGCTGCCGCTCGCCATTGCGCCAAATCGCGACAAAATGCTTCATTTGGCGAGTAAACGAACGATTAAACTCGCCAAATTGTGAGTGTTATTATTATTTTTCTTTCTTTCTTTCTTTTTTTGTGTGTGTGTGTGCGTGTGCGCGCGTGCTTGTGTGTCAGTACAGGTGATACTCTTATTCGCATTACTGAAGGACACTTTTTCAAAACTATGGTATAAAAGAAATTGAATCAATTTTTAACCTTATGCATTTGGATGATACACGCAGTTCTTTATCTGAGGTATTTCCAGAATGGAAATTACTTAAAAGTTTCTTGAGTTCTCGTTGCAGAACCATGAAATTTAGGAGATTCCATAGATTTCATTCGAAAAAACGATTTGCAACAGCTTTATCCCATAACAGGTAATATGCTGTATTTTTCTGCAATCTTGTCACTACATTCAGTGGACTGTGAAAGAGGGTTCTGTGTGATAAACGCGACACAAACTAAATTGAGAAATCGAATGAATGTGAATAATTCCATTTCAGTATGCGTTAACGGGCCTAATAGGCAACAGTACAATTTTGGAACTGCCTTTGAAGTATGGACTTCAATGAAAAGTCGAAGAATTCTAGAAAAATAAAGTTTTTTTTTTTTTTTTTTTTTTTTTTTAATGTAACATATATTTTGTTGTTTATATTTTCAATTTTCAGAATTCATTAAATATATTTTAAAGTCCTTAGTTATCATGGGTTGTAAGTTTTATTTCATAACATTTTAATGAGTTAAATTGTGTTTGGAATTTTTTCTTGATTGCTCAAGGCATTTAAAATGTACATATGTTTAATAGTTTATGTAGCAGATAGTTGAATTTAGATGGATAACTGATCTATAAGTACACCCAGAAAAAGGAATTGGTTAAAACAACAAAACATGTTTTGTTGAGTACATTTTGGTTGTTTTAACAAAATTTTTAGTTGAAGTAAAAAAATTGGTTTTGTTGCTTGCACAAAAAAATATTGTTAACACTCTTACAAAATTTTAACAAAATTTCATCAATTTTACTTGAATTAACAAAATCTGTTTTTTTAATTTTACAATAATTTTGTAATTCTAACAAAATTTTGTTGCTTTTGCAAAATTTAAATTGTTGTGTACTAGGCATAACTCTCTCACGTAACTCGATTTATTTGACTTATATAGCTATATAATTAAAAGATTAACATAATTTTTGGATAATTAAAACTTTTTTTCATTGGGACGGACCAAGGTAGTTTTAAAAATCCCCCTGTCCCATTTATTACTTTCTTCTGTCTTTACAAGAAAAAAATATTGGAATTCGTGAAAATTTTCGACTTCCGGTTTCCGACGGATTTTAGAAGGTCCTGAACACGATTTGACTGTTTTTAGAAAATGACTGTCAATGACTCTATCTGTCTATATGTGACAAAAATTTTGTGGGCGCTAATGCACGGAAGTAATGCACGGAATTTAATAAAACTTTATATTCAGTTACTTCCTGATATAAATTGTTGCTGATTAGTTTTTGGTGTAAATAGCGCAACAGGTAGCGCTGCTATGTTGCATTTTTCACGATTTCTGCAATAGCTCTATCTCATTTTCAGCAGTGAATTACGCCTGTAATCTTTGAATAATAACCAGTGAATTTTTATCCTGCTTTTTACAGGCGTAAGTCATTGCTGGAAATGAATTAAACATTAACTATGTGTTGCAGTATGCTGGGCTTTGTATTGTCGTCTCATGTTTGCCTCAGAAATTTGCGTGCTCCTGTTGACATCTTGTGCTGCGGTTGCAGCCGTTCCGACATATATAAGAGTGAGAAATGCCGAGCTCAGTTACCGTTCCTTGTATCTCAGTGGTAGAACCTCCGAGCGCTGTTCTGAGGGCCCGGGATCGACTCCCGGCTTGGGCAATTTTCACTCTCTCGGTTTGCGCTTTAAAAAAAGCAGGATAAAAATTCACTTGTTATTATTCAAGGTTTACAGGCGTAATTCACTGCTGAAAATGAATTAAAAAATAGTTAAAATTGCATATTTAGATTGGTTCATTTAACAAAAGGTTTTGTAGTATAAACAAAAGAAGTTCGTAATATAACATATTTTATTATTTAAACAAACAAAAGATATTTTGTTGAAAAAAGAAAATAGATTGTTAAAATAACACATAGCATATATCTATGTAACAAAAAGAATTTTGTTAATTGAAGAAAAGTTGAACCATTTTACTTGAATTAACAAAACATTTTTTTTGCTGACGATACAAATTTTTTTTTTTTGGAATTGCAAAAAAAAAATCAACAATACTTCTTTGTTGATTCAAACAAAATTTCCATTGACCCATATTTAAACGAAAAATTTTGTTGGGTCAACCAAATTTTTGTTGATTCAACAGAACTTTTTTCTGGGTGTAGTTACAAAAACTTGGGTTATTTTAGAACATACTGAAAAAAATCCCTGACGGCTCGGCCTACAGGCACAGCCTACACCGTGCCTACACAGCCTACAGGCACAGCCTACACAGGCACAGCCTACACAGCCTACGGCCTACACCGTGGGGCACCTGTTTATTGGGAATTGCAGAAGAAAGACCTATTTGCCATGATGAGGCTGTTGGGACCACCCACTTCGAAATATACCTCTGCCTGTAGGCGGAGCCAGGAGGGATTTTTTTGTTTTTAATTTTTTTTTTTTTTACCGTAAGAGTTGGTCCTATAAAAATCTTGTCAGTATAAAAGTTGTAGATAATATTAAGAAGATTTATAATAAATTTAAGCGGATTTAATATCTTGGGAATTATCGAAGTTATGAATTTTTTTCTGCTGAAACCCCTATTACCCCCCCCCCCACACACACACACACACACTCCTTGGGGGCATTTTTAATTAAATCAAAAATCTGTCATACATAAATTTTTGGCCCATTTCCTAGAAGTAATAATAACTTTAAACAGATTCGATATGTATAAAAATTAAGAAATTATGGGTTTTTTTCTGTTTTCACGTCTGCTTGTAGGCAGAGCTAGCAGGGATGTTTTTGTTTTTATTTTGTTTTTATTTTTTTGCCGTAAGAGTTGGTACTATAAAAAACTTATCAGCATTAAAGTTGTAGATAATTTTAAGGAGATTTACAATAAATTTAAGCGGATTTGATATCTTGGGAATTGACGAAGTTGTGATTTTTTTCTTCTAAAACCACCCTCCCCCCCCCCCTTGGGGCCATTTTTAATGATATCAAAAATCTGTCATACATAAATTTTCGGCTTTTTTCCTAGAAGTAATAATAACTTTAAACGGATTCGATACGTATCATAATTAAGAAATTATGGAGTTTTTTTCTGTTTTCTCAAAAAGCCCCCCCCCCCACCCCCACCATTTCCCTCCCCCCCTGATTCGATGTTGCCCATTAACGAACTGGACCGAGATTTTATGCCCCTTGATTTTATGTATCAGTTTGGAAGAGATTTGTGCAGAATTATTGCAGTTATCGTGTCCATAAAAAAGTGACATAGATAGATATATAAAGTTTTGAACTGGGGGTGTTTTTGGGTTCTGGGAGTCATGATCGGCGTAGATCTGCAAAAATTTTTCAAAAATTCCAACTTAGGGGAGAATGTAATAGGTAGTATTTCTTACATCACCTAAAAGAATGGTACATTAAGGGGTTAAAGATCGATTTTTCAGTGTTTCATGACGAATCTATTTTGCTAAAAAAAAATTTTTTTCATTTGGCTAACGTTTTTTATTTCTGATTAGCCAAATTGCTAACGTTGGTCAAAAGTCAGCGACAGCCCTGGAGAGGACCAAGCTTGGTAATCACAGATTTTTATTATTTTTATGTATGTTGTAGGGTAGAAGCCCCTTAGTCTCAGGTTCAACGGATTTTATACTACGCTCCTTAGTTCTCGAGAAATAGGGGGTCTAATATTTTAACACAACTTAAATACTTACTTTGTAACGTAACTATTAAGTTGGTCGTAGCTCAGTTGTTATAGCGTCTGCTCGTTGATCCGCGGGCGCGGGTTCGAGATAATGATGAGCTGCGTTTGTCTTTCACTTTTTTTGTTTCATAAATATACTTGTAATTATAATTTAATAATTTCAATTAAAAATTTTAATATCGTACATTAATTATAATATTAACATATTTAAATTTAAATTAAATTTATTTGATTTTTAAGGCATTATTAAACATTTCTCGTCATTTGAAGAGATTTTTTTTTTTAAATAGATCCATTATTGACTAGTAAAAATTCCAAAATCGTTACAAAATCATACCTTATGTTATTAATTATAAATTAATTCAAAGCACAAGTATACGTATTACAAATTTAAAAATCTTTAATCTGCAAAGAATTATATTGTAATTTAATTCTTATGCTAAATTTTAATATAATTATGCTTCTTACTTTAAAAATAGTAGTATTATTAACGCATTGACTTCCCTTTTTAAGGCAATATATAAATGATGTTTCTTTAAAATCACGAATTGACACAATTGTTCAATATCATTGCATCGATAAAGCATATATGAAATACATTTTAAAAGTGATTAAACAAAATTAACTGTTTAATGATGTTTTATACAACGATTTAGTTATAAATAGAAAAAAAATAAGTTAACGTCATAATTAATGCACAATACTATAATTTTTAATTAGGATTATTAAATAATAATTACAAGTATATTTATAAAACAAAAAAAAAATGAGAAAAACAAACGTATCTCTTCCCGGTCTCGAACCCGGGCCCTCGGTAACGCAGCAATTTCGTTACAAAGTAAGTATTTAAGTTGTGTTAAAATATTATACCCCTATTTCTCGAGAACTAAGGAGCGTTGCATAAAATCAGTTGAACCTGAGACTAAGGGGCTTCTGCCCTACAACATATATAAAATAACCAAAATCTGTGATTACCAAGCTTGGTCCTCTTCTTGTCAGTACAAATTTATGTCAAGGTCTTGAATACGAAATTTTACCAAATTTCCTCCCACAGATGCCGATATATAGGTATCACGAAAATCATGAATATCAGAGTACATGACCGTCACCTATTAGACTATATGTAGCAAAAAATTTTCAGCACCTGTATGTGTCAAGGTCTAGCTTAATATGAGGTTTTATGAAATTCCATCTCATAGATGCCGAGATATAGCTATCACGGAAATCATGAAAAATACAGCACAGCAGCACCGCCTATTGATACACCCAAGCCTAATCAGTACCAGTTTTTGTCAAGATCTAACAGAATATGTAGTTTGATTAAATTCAGTGCATTAGTCCTTCATATAGAGCACCCAAAAAATTTGTGTCACATACATACAGACTTTTTCCAAAAATAATCACATTGTGTTCAGGGTATCCCCAAACATGTAAATCCAGTGCTTTCACGATTCCAATAATTTATTTTTATGTATATCAGAGAAAATTCAAAAGTGTCTTGCACGTGGAGAGAGGGAAGAGGCGGGCGGCTGTCAGAAATTCTTAGTTTAGTTTATTTCTTGTTTGTATTCTCCATAAAAGAAAAAAAAGTGGCTGTGGCAGCAGACTACAGGTACGTCTGTTCTAAAATCTTGCCCCTCCCTGGAATTTATACTGTGGGGCCCCATTTAAAGAAGTGTCTTCTGCGACCACTAGCAAGTTTTAAGCTCAGTTCTAATCAAATACAGTGATTTTTACAATGCGTTTAACTATATAAAATGAAATTTACCAGTGTAATTTCGATTAAACATTAACCCGAGGCATATCTGTCGCATTTTTAATAAAATGACAGCATTGTGATGATTTAAATATAATATCCTTTATTAAAAGAAAATCTGCTACAGCAGTAGCTACTATGATGGATTCCACACAGCAAGTGGTGGTAGAAGTATGTTAGAAAAATCTCATCTCCGAATGGTTACCAGCTCAAAAGGCCATGTGGTTTTATTAATTAAACCGATAAACTGATAAAATTGGCTACCTGCTAAACTCGTGATTATGTGTCATCGGGCCCGTATCCAAAGTGAGGGGCGATTCATTATATAACCAATTAATAGATTTGATTTCTATAATTTTCCCACAATCCCCCCCGCCCTTCCAGACAAATCTCCGGGGATGGGCCGGCTTCCATACACGAGACGCCCTTGAGAAGGACAAAACACTTTTTACATTAAAGGATTGGAAATGGATTTCTTTTTAAGTAAGCTGCGGGAGATGAGTTATTTCTTTCGTATAGTTAACATATGATATCATAACAATAATAACTTTAATGCAAATAATAAGAATAATACCATTATAAAATGCGATACTATAATCAATTGGACAAGGTAAAAACACTTGTATTAATAAATGCAAGACACTGTGAAAATATTCATATGTAAAATAAAATAATTAAAATAGGAAGTATATTCCAGAATGTTGCAGTTAAATCTAATATTATATACAAAAATTCAAAATTATGTGAAAATATCCTGGCATCATCCAGGAGACTGTACTCTTTCAAAAACACAATTATAATATATTCGTAAAAATGTAAAACTCAAAGATCAAATATCATCCAATATGAGTTCCTATGATACACGATCTTTCATTTGGTTGGTGTATGTAATTTAAATTGATCATTGGACAAAAAGTATCTTAGCTTGGAGGCGTGAATCACTCCATTGTCTTGCTTTGTCAACCAGTTAGGTTTATTTATTCGAAAACTTACATTAGACATTTTTTCAATAATTTGATATGGGCCTGAAAAGGGCGGGCTTAATTTTCGGGTATTAGGATAGTGAAATTCCTCGGCAATTACTAGATCACCAGGTTTGAAAGGAACTTCCACAAATTTTAGGTCATATCGGATCTTGTTTTTCAGGTGGAGTTCACCTGTTCTTTTGAAAGCCTCTTTCCTGGCTTCCTCAATTGTAGGATAGTAATTTTCATTACCTAATGTAAGGTAACCTAATAAGGTAATTACCCAAACATTAAGTATGCAGGGGGATATTTGGTGACGGAGTGTGGTGTTTTATTGTATTCAGTAATTACGTCCTTCAGAAATTTGGGCCACGGGATATTTGAAAGGGACGTATTGACTTTAAGTCTCAGTCGAGTGCAAATTGATTGATTCACACGTTCATTTTTTCCATTACATTGTGGCCTATGAGATGAAGTAAGTAATTTTTTTACATTATGATTAGATACGCATTTACGAAGTTTGGACGCTGTAAAAGCAGGATTCCTGTCCGTTAACATTTTCTTCTGAATTTGAATATTAAAAATCTGTTTGAGAATATTAATGTAAACTTCTGTTGTAACATTTTTAGAGGCAAAACCCCAAACATAACGAGTAACGTGATCAATAACTAAATGCATGTATTTTTTTGTTGAATTGTAATAGTGGAAACCACCTACTGTGTCTAATGATATTATATCGAAGGGTTGTTCTGCGGATGGTAAGGCCTCGAGAAAACCAAATTTAGGTTGGTGGGATTTCTTGTTAAGTTGGCAGACCTCACAATGCTCGACAAATTGTGTAATATCCTGAGTCATGCTACTCCAGTAGTATTGTGGTGAAATTAAATTTAGCATTTTTTGTATTCCTGGGTGGCCAAATTGCGTATGGGTAGTTATTAACAATTTCTCTCGTAAAGAGAAAGGCACAACAATTTTTTGAAAACCTTTTTTGTGAATTACTAGAATGTCATTAACTTTTTGGAATTTAGAGCCTGTTATATTATCTAACATGGCGCAGCTTGTCCCCAATGGGACCTTGTGTCATTAAACCTTATGCAACCAACCATTATCTAACTCTTGGTGTTCTTTAATTTCATCTAAGGTTAATAAGTGAATGTGGGCATTTACAGGAGATGAGATGGGATTTCTGGAGAGTATATCGGCTTCAAAATTTGTTGATCCTTTATTATATTTTACAATATAATCATACATGCTTAATTTTAGCGACCATCAGAATAATCTACCGGTTAAATGTTTTACATTTTCAAGCCATACAAAAGCAGCAGTATCGGTATGGATTGTGAAAGATTTTCCATGAATGTAATAATGAAATTTGTCAAGAGCATCGATTATGGCGAGGCACTCCAATTCTGTAATAGCATAATTTTGCTCGTAGGGCCTTAGTTGTCTTGAGTGGAACGCAATAGGATGTAGGACTCCCTTCTCATCCATTTGTTTTAGTACAGCACCTACGGCTTCCTTCGAAGCATCAGTATAGAGGTAGCATGGGAGATTAGGGTTAAATAATTTCAAAATAGGTCTAGAAATTAACGCGTTTTTAAGCAATTCAAAAGATTGCTGGCATCTTTCTGACCATTTCCAAGGAGTGTCTTTCTTTAATAATTTAGTTAAAGGGGCTCTAGTTTTAACATACCTGCATGTCAATGAATTTGTGATGTACGTTTATAGATCCCAGGAACCTTTGTAATTATTTAACATTTTTTGGAGGAATTAACTTTTTAACAGTTTCGGTGTTAGCATTGTCTGATTTTATTTGGCCGTTACTAATTTCATAACCAAGGAAGTCAATTTGAGTTTTAGCAAAGTTACATTTTGAAAATTTTAATTTTAGATTTTCCTGTCAGCAAATGTTAAAAAGAGTTTTAAGATGAGCCAGATGCTCGGCATAGGAATCAGAATAAACTATAAAATCATCGAAATAGTTGGTAGCGAAGTTGATTTTATATTTATCTAGGATCCTTCTAAGAGCTCTTGCGAATTGAGCCGGAGCATTTTTGTAGCCAAATGGGAGGATCAACCACTCGTAAAGGCCCTGATTGGTTACAAAGGCTAATTTTTCTGTGTCTGAAGGGTGGAGGGGTATATGCCAGTAGCTAAATCAAACGTAGAAAAATATTTGGCATTGACAAGTCTGTCTAAAAGACAGTCTATTAGGGGCAAAGGTTCCGAATCTGTCTTGGTAATGGCGTTGATTTTTCTGTAGTCAATACAGAGGGCGCGTTTTAGCTTCTCCTTTTTTATAGGCTAGTGTAACGAGAGAAGAATAGGAACTACATGATTCTTTAATAAGTTTAGCTTCCAAATTAGCTTCCTACTCTTGTACCTGCTGTTGAATTTCTGCATTGTCCCCCGGAGATGCACGGTAAGGTCGAAGTGAGATAGGAAGTTCCGAGGTGAGAATTACTCGTCGGGGTTCCCATCTGCCTCTACACACATCATATCGACTGCGTGCAAAAATATCTTTGAAGTCGCTTAGAAGCCCTTCCAATTGTAGATTCTCTTCAGTAGTATAATGATTAAAATTTATATCATCGTAATCCGAGAGAATTTTAGTATCAAGGTAATACTGTCCCTGTGGAGATAAAATTCCTTGATTTGATTTCGAAGGAGAACGAAACGGCATCTTGTAATTCATGTGAAAAAGGTGTGGTTAAATGAATATTTATGTGAAATTTGACCGTAAACGTTTTAGTCAAACTTAAGGATGACTCCATCTTGAGTCAGAGAATTTGAGAAAAAGTCCATCGCGATATGATTTTTTTGTAATTCTGGGGTTCACAGTATTGCATACAGTAAATACGATCTAACTAGGTATAAGGTGCTATTTTGCCTGATATTCCCTATTTGGAGAGGTACTTGAATTTTTTCAAAAATCCGGACCTGTCCCTGGGTTTGATTAATATTAAGAAGCTTGCAACTTTGAATAGACGTCATATCCAAAGCTGCTATTAGATTCTCCGGAATTATGGAAAGGATACTTCCGCTGTCCACACTGGAAATTTAATACCACATAAAAGTATAAAAAAAAATAGGGGAGCACCTTCGTATTCATATAATACTGTTTTCTATATAAAAAGTTAAGTATTGGTTAAGAAGAACAGTAACATTGTAATTGAGTTAAGGGCAAAACTTAAATATAACCATAAACTCTATTTTTTAGAAAAGGAAAAAGAGCATC
This sequence comes from Maratus michaelseni, assembly GCA_963931845.1. NCBI lineage: Eukaryota > Metazoa > Arthropoda > Arachnida > Araneae > Salticidae > Maratus > Maratus michaelseni. Next base: position 357,127,730 of record OZ007590.1, read on the forward strand.
TTCGCATTCTTTCAAGCCGGGAGGGACAATAAAGTGTTAAATGGTATTAAGGGGCCACTTCACTGAAACACCCCGATCGCGAAATCCCATGTTAACCTATGGGAAAACTTTGAAGAGAAATTACTCATTACCTAATATAATTATTAAAATGCGGTTTTCGCCATCAGAAAGTAGATATCAGATGCCGACATTGTGCGTTTTAAAAAATTGGCTCCTTAAGTTTTAAGTATTTCTAAGAAGATAATAAATTTTCATCAAGTGGAAATTTAAAAGTTTATATATATATTTTTAAATACTTAAAATTTAAGGAGACAGTTTTTGAAAACGCACAACATCGGCATCTGACGTCTACTTTCTGATGGTGAAAACCGTATTTTAAGAATTATATTAGGTAATGAGTAATTGCGCTTCAAAATTTTCCAATAGGTTAACGTGGGATTTCGTGATAGGGCAGTTTCAGTGATTCTGAAGACATGTCAGTGCTCTAATACAGGAACAAGAAAAATCATGTCTGGGAGAGGAGGGAGGGGAGCAACATAAAGGCTTAAAAAAAGGTTTAAAGTATGTTGAATACCGAACTTTAGATTAACTTAGATTAAATTCAAGATATCATTAAGTAATATTAACGAGAACAATAATAAAGGACATGTCCACATTTATGCACAAAGGAGTGGGAGGGGGAGAAGGAACAACATACAGTTATATTAAGACTAACAAGGGAGGTCCCCATAAGCGCATACTCAGAAAAATTTTAAAAAATTACACATTATTCTTCTCATGAGGATATATGTTTATAAAAAATAAATTCTGCGGAACCTCGATAAAAACGTCCTCGATATAACGTCCATAAAAAAAATATGAAACTTTCGTGTTTTTAGCGTTATCGCTGGTTGGCGACACAATAAAAAAAAACAACTTTTACGATAAATACTTTTTTAAGAAAAAGCTTTTCAGTTCTTCTTACTGAACTAGTTAAGTAAGTTTAAATAAATATACTTTTATAACTACGGTTTTGCCATATACATTTATATGTATATATATATATATAAATTAACAGTCGTATTTTACGGTTTAGAACAAAATTTAAATTGATTAAAAATGCTTGATACTAAAAAATAAAGTCCGATTCTGAGCACTAACAATTTGACTTTGATATTGTTAGTGTCGGAGACAACAAGAGAAAAGTATTGTTGACATGGGAACAACGACTTATTCAATATAAAGCTTTTTTGAATCGGGCCAGTTACTGTTCAAATACACTTAAAACTTATTCAGCCGCTGAAACCGTGTAAAATTAAATAACTTCAGCAACACGCAACTTGTATACATATTATATAAGCTTATAGAAAAATAATACAGTACTTAATCGTTCAAGTTTAAATTCATAAAGTACGGCGAATTTAAACATTCATTTAACGACGAATTTTTGAATGCATTAAAATCGCTCGCATTTGGCGTGGGAAAATCGCGTCTTTTTGAGTCAAATACTCAAAAGTATTTTTTTTTTTTTTTTTTTTTTGCAGATTTTCTACTGGGATTCCGCAGCTAAATTTGACTGATCCTTTATAACGCACATGAGTCGTTTCATTAACTTTTTTTTTTTTTTAATATTCTGAATATTTGCTTTAGCCCTTTCCGGCACAGACAAAGTCTGTTCGTAAAATGAGAAATTACTGACTGACACCGGAATTTACAAACGCCTTTTTTAGAAAATACGAACTCCTTATTTTAAGCTTTCATTATAGAAACAAAATTTTATTAAAATATTCTTGGTGCCGTATGCAAGTTTGGAATTAAAACTAGGTGTGCCCGGAGTGGGACCACTGTGCCGGGAAGAGTTAAGAAGACCTTCCTTGTAAGTACTAACATTGTAAGAGAGCTAAATGCAAAACTTTAATTAATCAGTAGACTGTGTTTACAAAACAATAGAAAAGAACATCTTCATATTCATTTAGCCGAAGGGGGAGATAAATGGTTAAATAATATTAAGGGTAAACTCTATTCAGAAAATACCAAACTGCATCAATAATATCCTCCAAAAGAAAACAGAAGTTATTTAAAAAAAATTAATAAATACTCATAGTCACATTCAAACTCGAAAAAAGACAATTTCAACATCATAACTTTTTGAACAGACACAGAGCAAATGAAATAGAAACTAATTGTGCAGACACAGTGTAAATGCAAAGTGTTACCAAATCGGAAGTAAATTTGAAGGAGACGGTACGGAGAGAAAACAAAAAAGCCTGAATCGAAAGTACCTCTTCACACTCACGCAATGAAGAAAGGCAAAAAGCAGCAAAGTAATAAATATTTCAGCCGTTAATTAAGCTAGGTACTTGCCACTTTGAGAAAAGAAAGATAATTTGGGGGGAGAAAAGTAAATTAGCAAAAATTTCACGCCAGCGCGACCCAGAGAACGACCATTGAAACAGTGGCATAGCTAGGGAGGGGGTCCAAATTGTATACCAGTAATATTGTACAGTTTTCTTAGCTTTGATTATCGCAAAAAGTTTTCAGATTAGATAAGACAAAGAAAACTTTACAAAATTACTGGTATCCAGAGCATCTGGACTCTGCAACCCCCACTCTAGCTACGCCACTGCATTGAAATCGATAACGGAAGCAAAATTTGGCATTGAAAGAGATAAAAAATTAATGCCTTAAAAAGTAATTATGATGGAAACTTAAAATTTTAAGAGGTAATAGTAATAAATGGTACACTAATAGGGTCGTTGCAACCAAAAAATCCAAGCAGCGCGTCAAAAACTATAATATTACGGTTAACACAATAAACACTTTAATAATCAATTAATTTTAACATAATTAAAAAATCAGGCTTCTACTAAACAAACATTTTAAAATGAATTATTTCACAATATTTTGTACATTTAATTAAAAAATCAGTAAGAGTTTAAAAATTCATTATGTATTAAAAATTAAGAAGTATTTTAACATATGAGGCATAATATCTGAAAACGACAGGACTAGATAATTGAAATACATTAAAATTACAATAATAAGAGAAGTTGTGGGCCGATTTTCAAAATTCTTACACTATATAATTTCTTTTAATAAGAGGAAGAGAAAGAAATAGCAGTCATAGGAGTTTAAAACTTATGTGCAGTCTCCAAACTTCTTCACCGAATGATCTCTACTTCCCATTTAGGTAAAGTTTACAGAAGAACCCATGATATCAAAATAACGGGTTCATAATGAATATTCTTTTAAACATAAATTGAAAGACATAATTTCCAGTCGAATTGCTATTATTTCTGTTTTTGTCAGAAGCAACTTGTTAATTGTATTATCACTAGCGCAGTAAAGAATGGGGGGAGGGGGTTGTTTACAATCATTGTAGAGTTTCGGGGGGGAGGGGGTGGTTTACAATCATTGTAGAGTTTCGGGGGGGGGGGGGGGGGGATTGCACTTTTTTACTATTAAAAGCATAAAATTCCAAATCTTCCGCGGGAGGATATTTCAATGCTCCGGGGGGAGTGTACCCGGGCCACCCCCTGAATTCAACACTATTTGTGACTCTGCTTTGTCATACCAACATAATACAAACGATAATGCACTTCAAACCGGGTATTCCGAAGAATGCTACATAACTGTTGATGCTCAACATATGTATCAAGTTGTGGTATAAACCATGTCTGTAACATATCTGAATAACTGCTGCATGTAACAATTGACTCAGAGGATGGTAAAAATAAACCATACAGCTTTTATTTCAGAATCGCGCATACGACCAAAGTGAGTCTTGCAGAACAGATATAAAATATGGCAACAAAAATTTGAGCTTCTTTTTGCATTGTGTTCAAATTGTTTCTACGCATTGTTTATAAAGAAGTTATTATCAGTTGTAATAAGGGCAATCATTTAGACTTGCCCTGTACTTTAGAATACAGCCGTTCCAAGGTTTCATGATAGATGTCCCTTCTTCAGTGCAAAATGAATGAAACAGAGAATGAAAAACAAAAGCAGCAAAGTAAGTAATATTACGCTGTTTCTTACTCTTTCTTTTATTTTGATAGGAAAATTATACAAGAGGCTCCTTTTATGAAGCCTAGGAAAATCTCAATGCTAAATTTATTCTAGGTGTAGGTGCTAATGCTTTCCATTACGTCAGTTTTTATATGCCATGCATTTACTAAAAACTAATTTAAACACGTAAAACAATGAAATTATTCATTTTATGATTCAAAATTCTTCTAAGGTGGAGATGGGTGGCGTGTACTCGGGATGCCGAATATTCGGTATGTATTCGTTATTCACCCATGCTACCGAATATTTGGTTAGGCTTTGGATATCAAAATATTCTGTCTTATCAATATCAAAATATTTGGTCAGTTGAATTTTAAAAACCTTACATAATCTATTTTTAACTGTCAATAAATAAAGTAATCAGAATAATTAAGAAATATAATAATTTAAATAGTAAGAGATTGATTTTACATTATTTTTTTGCTGTTTGGAAAGTGTCACTTAACAAAATTAACCATTAATGATGACCTTCATAAGAATTAATGCTGTACAAATGTAAGTTCCTAACTATTGTCTTGTAAATAACTGTTTCTTTTCTTTTTTGCAAACAAAGTGTTTCTAAACAAAATGGAACAGTGGTGATAGACATCAAGATAAACAGTTTTTGTAAAGCAAACCAGAATTGCAATTTACTTATTCACTCAAAAATACATTGTACTTGTTGAACCAAGTTGAAGTTGGATTTTTGTTTATTACTTTAACAATAATGAAGATATAACTATACTTTCAACAGACTTACTTTGCTTACAGTGAAATATGGTGACATGACGAGAAATGCTGGAAATGGTCAAAATTCACATCCAAACAGTGACCTAGACATTCCATTATTCAGAATACAACTGACAGTACATATACTGTGCCACTTACCAAAATTCAGTCACTTCCAATGATGTCATCATATTGCACACAAAGCAAAGTTAATATGATGAAAATCTCGCTAAAATATCTTCATTATTGTTAAAGTTGTGAAAGAAAATTTGATTTCAGCTTGTAGTGAGACACCCTGAATTTTTGAATGAATGCATTGTATTTTTGATGGAATAAGTGGATTGTGGTGATAGTTTCCTGTACAAAAAATTATTTGTTTTAACGGCATAATCTCACCTGAAAGTTTGTTCTAAAATTTTAGGAACACCCTGTAAGTTCACAACCTCTGAAAATGAACACCCATTCTGATGCATTTAAAAACTTCCTTGCTAAATCAAAAGGCGCAGGAAAGTTATTCTTGCTGAATTGTCAGATTGTATTATTATTATTATTATTATTTTAATTTAGTCCCTTCCTGACAAATAAACACTATATGACTGTAAAATCTTCCTTCAAAATATTTCTTCAATTTTAAAACAAAAGAAAATGTTATTCATTTATTTTAATTCACAGAAGAAGCCAGAGAGTTTAGCTTTAATAATAATAATAATAATAATAATAATAATAATAATAAAGACTATCCTCTTCTTAAATAATAACTCAAAGCTTTTTTTTTTTTTTTTTTTCAGTGTAAAGTTTACTTGTGAAAAGGTCTCGTTCATCAAAATGGAAGTATTTGTGCTAAATAATATGGAAAATCGTTTTTTAAAAATGCTTTTTTTTAAATACCTTTATATTTTAAAATATAGGCGTATTTGATCAGCCGAATATTCAGTACAGTCAACAAATAGTAGCTATTTGGCCACTGGATATTCGGTATTCAGCTGAAAAGTAACTATTTGGCCAGCTGAATATTCGGTTTACATGTGTGCTAAATATTCAGTTTTGGGCCAAAATCACTGATCATTTCCTTATAGGAAAATGCTCTTAATTTCTAGGTAAGTGGATAAAAATAGATTCAAATTTTATGATGAATTGAAAATGAATGTGTCAGAAAATGACCAGTTTGAATTTGAGAAAAGCTTTAAGGTGGTTCTCTAATGACCTGCTGAACAGCGCGAAAATTTCAGACACATTTTTAAATTCAAAAGCATAAAATTTGCAGGTCTGACTGTTGAAGTGATTTGGAATCCGAGTTTTCCATTTTTTAATAAATAACTTATTGAATTATAAGTGATTTGTGTCGCGTAACAACATGATTTTCCCCCTTTCTCACTCAGCTGCCTCAGGAATTTGATTCAAATTGCCAACTTTACAGTATTTTTTGAAAGATCTTTTGCCTTTATCAAAAAATGAAAAACTCATTTCAATGACAGTTTCTGAATAAGAATGTTTCTACCAATTTCATGCATTTCTGAATAAAAATAAATTTTAAATTGAATCAGCTCCTTTGGATTGAGAACAGCTTTAAGCTGATTTTAAAGATATGACAACTGTGAACAGAGGATTCACAGTTAGCAAGTAATTATAAATATATGCCAAATTTAAAGGAAAATAAAAAGACACTGTTTGATTCTTTAATTTAATATGTAAGGCTGTTCTCAAATCCAAATTGGCTGCTATCATTCCTGAATTGATTTTTGATGTGATAGGCTGATGCTCCTATTCAGACACCATGAAATCAAATAGCTTTTCCACTTTTTGATAAAGGCAGAAAATTTGCCAAAGTTGCCATTTTGAACTGAATTTCCAGACTTGGCAGCACAATAAAGTTGTTATGAGACAACAATTGCTTGTAATTCATTTATTGAAAAATAAAAAATCTTTTTGATTCCAAATTACTTAAATAGTCATATGTCTGCAAACGTTATGCTTTTGTGTTTAAAAATAAGTCTGTGAATGTGTCAGAAAATTTGTGGGGAAAAAACACTCTTAAGGCTAAAAAAATACTTTTCCACACTCAATAATGCAAAATTTCATGAAAACTTAACGGACTTATTTTAAAAACACAAAAGCATGGCACTTGTAAGCCTGACTACTGAAGTGATTATGAATCAAATGGTGTTTTCCATCTTTTGATAAATGAATTACTTATCGAGTTATAAGCAATTGATGTCACATGATGACAGGTTTTACTCCTTTTGCACACTGTCACGTCTGTAAATTTGGTTGAAAATGCCAACTTTGACAGTATTTTCTGAATGTGCCTTTACCAAAAAATGGAAAACATCATGTGATTATATAGTTTTTGAATAAAAACCCCTGCCAATTTCATGTGTCTCTTAATAAAAATGACGGTAGAAATGTGTCAAAAAGTAGCTTTTTTTGGATTTGAAAACAGCCTTACGTAACAAAAATGTAAATCTTTTTTTTTTTTTAATGCAAATGTAACATTCTTTCATTTTATCAGAATATTGTAGACTGGAAATATTGATTGATAAATTGAGACTGGAAATAACACATGGTGTACACATATTTAAAGGAAAAAACAGATATTTCTTAAAAATATTGTTTTATTAAAAAAGTAGAAAAACATTAGATACACTCACTTCTCAACTACAAACACATAAAGTCTTTTGTTTCACAAAAAAATTGTCAGCATGTTATTTACATCTTGACAACTAATAATGGCCATGACATTGTTCTGTAGAAATAGAAGTTTTGATGAGTGATATTTAATGAAAATGCAACTATGAATCCGTTGTCTGCATTTTTACCTTTTGTGTTTAGATCTCCAAAATTTGTAGATATAAATATAGTATGATGTAAGGGTGTAGGTAAGGGAAATGGGATGGGGGACGGTTGTCAAGCCCTCCCCATTTAAAAGAAGAAAAGTTACATGAGCTCATATGAAGATTATTTTCTGCCATCATTGTTTAATAAATCATCAAGACTATTCAAGGAGAAATACTATAAAGTATTGATCTAACTGGCAAATCTGCAGATCAGGGGTGTCAACCTCAACTCTACCAGTCATTTTTTTTATTTTAATTTATTTCAAACTTTATGACTTGCAGTTTTATGCAAGTAAGATTTCAACTAATTTCAGAGATTTAACTCTTATGAATTGTAATGTGAAATATGATTAAAATGACTGATACTTCAAAACTGTTTATTTTTTGTGAAAACTTATTATATATATACATATTTTTTTTTAACTGTATGTTCGTAAATGTTTTGTAAATATTGACTAGTATGAGTTATATCCTGAAATTTTGGATTCTCGACTAAAATATTAAAAATTGCAATAATCAACAAAAATATATTTATATAATAAATAAAAAATATATATTTATATCACGGAAAATCCTAAATAAGATTGTGAGACATTTTCACATTTCTCGTATAATTTTTAATTTTTCATAATTTTTTTTTTTTAAATACAATTATTAAAAATTTATTTTCTATATTTTCTTGTCTTTTTCTTTCTTTTCATTTTTAAGAATATGTTAGATACATAAATAATAATAAAAAAAATATTTAAATAATACACAAAAACCATAACTCAAAAGAGCATAGGTAGTATGGTCACTAGCAGACAAAGGTATCATAGTACACAGCAAAAACAAAAACAGGATTATAGAACAAAAATGAGACCTATTTACAGAAAACCAAGCAACAGAATGATAATTTATTATCATAAAACCACTAAAATTCAAAATGCAATCTATACATAATAAAAAATAAATATACAAAGGCACTCAAGCTATCTCGATAACACATATCATAGCAATAGAACTTCACATATACATACTGCTTCACATAAAGCTAACATGGAATGCAGAAATCTTAGAAAGGAATATTTTATGAATATGAACAAAGAAGTATTTAAACTTTATAAAAGCTATTATATGTACAATTTTGCCATATTTGACAAATTTTGAAGACTGGTACAGCCTTAATTTTGTAAAGACATTGGTAATGTACCGTAATTTCTGGCGTATAATCCGCAGATCAAACAATTAAGTTTAGACCCAGAAATTTTATTTAATAATTGAAATCAAATATTTACAGCAATCTATTAAAATTTCTGTGTTGAAACATAATTCTTTGATCTGCGGATTATAGGCCGGAAATTATGGTATTAACAAATTTCTGTACATGAAAAACTGAACATCATCTAATAAATAAAATAAAAAAGCCTGACTGGATAGCCCTCTAGTGAGTATTTGATATTTACCTGTAGACAGAAACACAAGTGACTAAAAATTGATAAAAAAAAAAATTATTGATTATGGTCCTATTAGGCAAGATGTCAAAGTTGCTGCTAAAGTTAGATGACACAATGTTAATGTAAGGCTTCAAAAAAAGTTATTCTAAACAAACAACTTTTTATTGTTGGAGCAATTTTGTCCCCTATAAAAGATCTATGTTGTCTCTAAAAGCCAATGAAATGTTTGAAAAACTGGTGTTACTTTTTTTGACTGAATCTAATCACTTCATTCGCCTAGAACAAATAAGAGTGCAGAAATGTGTTCAGACTTTTATGGTAATTCTAGTACCACAGAGTGGAGAGAGGGTTTTTTATCATTGTGTCATGGCAATTTTTATTACTTCAAATTATCCCTGTAATGAGACACACTTGTTTACTGTGTTGAATTCAGACACTTTTCTCTTTGAGGAGTTTATGTTGCTCCAGGGGAAGGGTGGGGGGACATTTCAATGCTCCAGGGGGGAAAGTCCTTACCAGGCCACCTCTTGAATTCAACACTTACTTGTTTATAAAGAAATGAAAACTAACAGTTAGTCACTCAGTTTCTGATCACAGAAAAATTGGCTATGCACCATGAAGGACACTTGCATTTAAAATCAGCAAGGTTCTAATTGGAAAGAGAAAAATCTTCAGTGGGGCTATATTTGAACTTTTTTTGAGGAAGTGAAGCATTTATTTCCCTCAGCATTATGCTAAAATTCAAAGAAAAGACTACATCAGACTTGAAACTCTTGGTAAGGTAAGGCAACAGAATATATATACGGATTCCTTTTTCTCATAAATATTGACCTACTGCTCAAAGGCCTTATGACTAAATACTTCAACAAAAGCGAGCCTTGAAATATCAAAAGTTTTAAAATTAAAAGCTACTTGTTTCTTGGCTCATAATTCATATGATATAAATTATATTACTACCCATTTCTTAAAAAACAAATATTTAGCAAAATAAAAATAAAAACAAGAACCAAACATACACACACAAATAATACATATGTACAATTTTATTTCAAATTTCACTTAAAATCTTTCACAGCATATTAAGTATATAGATATTTCATATGGTTACATAACTATTGTACTATTTGCATAGAGAGTAGCAAGCACATGAAATTTTTTGTATCCCCCTGACTTTCCCAGGCATTTTCTGGGTCATTCTTGCATGTGGTTATGCTGTCATGCTGGCTGCAGCATAAGGTCAATTGCAAGATTGTAATGAAATTTCCAGGTTTCAATGAAAATTCCCTGACTTTTTCCAGTGCTGCTAAATTTTTCCGCTTTTTCAGGTTCTCCAAGTCAGCTGGCCGCTCCGTCTGGCATAGTTTGAAAAACAGATCATGATGAGTGACTTATTGGATAGAGAAAAATTGAGCAATAGCTTTAATTTATTAACCATCCCTCAAAAACAGCTAATTCAATGCTTCTGAAGAATTATCAAGATCATGTGCCAATTAATTTATACATAACAAATGGTGAATTGGAAATATTTTCTTCCTATATACAGAATACTGTAGGGCTACATTCACAACAATTTTTAATTTTATGCATTGCTTCATACAACGCAACAATAGAAATGAAGGCTGATTTCGAAAAATAGCCCCTTCTTCTTCACATCTTGAGCATAACATTGATAAATATTTACATTGTGGGGGCCAGCTCAAGCATTATCGTCAGTCTAATTTCAATAGTTTTTATCACACAACAGATTGCTGCATTCAGGGTATGGATGCTTTCCCCTGTCAAGCAACTGCAGCATGCAACTTGAACACAAACAGTTTTGTTGGCAACTCACACTATAATTTCTCTGATCACCCTCCTTGATCGGGAGTTTGGTGTAGAATAGCCACTCTCAAGGCTTTCGTCGAAGCACATGGAGTTGTGATGGACTTTTTCGTCATCCCGCATGCTGTAAGGATCTGGTAGGCCACTGACATCGTAGTACGGAGAATCTAAAAAAGTAATTAATAGTAATTAATAATTTGAATATATTGTGATTAATGCTATGTATGGATTTTAAAAAATTGAAAATACAGCATGTCCAAGAAAGATCTTTATTATTTCTAAAGATTAATAAAAAAATGCATACATGTTAAATAAAATGCAGATTGTGGCAAAAGAATGAAGAAATGTAACAGTTTTTTTTTTTTTTTTTTTTTTTTTTTTTTTTTTTTTTTAAAGTAATTTTCAATGCAGCTAGCTCTAGGTGATCTCCATTACTAGCATGCAGAATGCTGAATATGTAATCAATTCACCACCAAAATTTTTTTTTATTATTTCCGGTATAACGGTGAGGATTGGGAATTTTATCCTTTCCTTTAAAACAAAAATATCAGAAATAGGTGTTTGATGTCTTTAACGTAATTCTACAAAAAGAAATTCGGTTGAGTACGTTAGGCGATCACAGATGCCAAGGTATTGGCCCTCAATGACCAATTCATTGTTTGGGAGACACTCTATCAAATAATTCACGTCCGTTAATAGTCTTCTCTACAAAAAAGAATGAACCAATTGCAATTAATACAAGAAAAAAACTTTAGATTTCTTCACTCTTTTGCCACAAACTGCATTTCATTTTACCTGTTCATATTATTATTATTAATCTTTATAATAATAAAGATCTTTCTTGGACACGCTGTATAATAAAATTCTAATATTAAACTTACAATGGCTTAAAAATAAAACTTCAAATTAATTGAACATTGAACTATCATTAAATCTACTTCTTTGCATCTTTTAACATATAATCTATTTTTATTTTTTTAAATAGTAATAATATAAGTAAAATACCTAACAAATAAATTTTTGAAGAGCTTCATCAAAATTTGAAATCTGCATTTTGTAATTTTTACAGATATAAAGTCAATAGTAATGCACAAAAGCAAGCAGAAATTCTATTTCAGAATTAAAAAAAAAAAAACAGTAGATAATTAATAATTATGCAGATTATTAGAATTATATATTATATATTATATTGAAAATTTGGCCTCAAAGCCTCTAAAAAGTTTTTGAGGCTTAATATTTCACGATTTAAAACATTGTAGATTATTAAGGATTATATACATTATTAAAAATTAATTATATATATTAAAAATTTGGTGACAATTAAAAAGCTTTTCAATCTCTGTAACATTGGCCCATGAATAGCAATGATATTATAAATTTATAAATATTGTGATGCACTTATAAGAGACCAAATGGGTAAATGAAATTATGGTGAAATCTAAATAAATTCACATAAAATTACATTTATCTCTCCTTGCCTTCTAACTCTATTTTCCAATAAATCAAAATAAATGAAAATAGAATTTAGACAACTATTTTAGACAACTTCATATTAGTTGTCTAAATAATTAATAAATAAATATATTAAAATTCTGAAAAATGTTTATCAGCTTAAAAAAAAGGGGGGGGCGGGGAGCTTTTTAAAATTCTATACAGGCATTTTTCATTTTTTAACTTAAAGAAAAATGCCTATAATGTAATATAAATGATCAATATTTTTTAATTCAAAACATCTCTTTAAAAAAAATTGCAAATACACTTACGTAAATGCTGACTGTTTTTCATGTTCATCATATCATCATTTACAGGTTTAAAGTCATTTCCAGTGTAATAGTCATTGACCATTTCTCCTTCAAAAGGATAATAGGAGCCATCAGGGGGCATATCTCCATTCTTAATGAGCATGTTCAAATGGCCATCAGGTCCCATGCAAGAACCTAAGTCACGATCTCCAGGATACATTAAACCTAAAGAAAAAAAAATATACTAATTAGAAAATATGCTTAATTATAACTATGGTCAAAACTAGTACAATGAAAAACTGAATAAGTGGACAAAAGAAAAAATCATAATAATGCATTTGTATTGGGACATTTTTGATGTTCTTAAGGTGTTTCTCAAACCCAAAGTGTCTACTTTCTGAAAAACCTCACAAGGTCATTTTTAATCTTAGATGCATAAAATTGAATAAAGGTGCTCTAGCCCAAAACTAAAAAATATTTTTTTTTTTTTTCATTTTTCAATAAACGCTAAGGATTTATCACAAAATGCTGTCAAAGTTGGCATTTTTAACAGATTTTTTGGGATGCAACAGCCTCAGCAATAAGAAAGACAGCAGCGATAAGCTGAGAAAGCAATTGCTTATAACTCAGAATGCAATACATTTATCAAAAAATGAAAAACACTACTTGGTTTGAAATGACTTTAATAGTCATGTCTACAGATTTCACGCTTTTACATTTAAAAATCCTACACATCATATTACAGAAAAAAAAAATGTGATTAACATTTAGACTAATTAAATTAAATCATGACAGTACAATATACCTTTGTACGCATTTAAAATCCTAGCAAACTCTTAAATTAAATGCTTTACTGAATGTAAACTGTTTAATCCAAGTATTTGCTAGAACTATATACTTAGCTGGTCACAATTTAATGAATTTTAAGCACAAAAACATTTTTTTCTTGTAATTTAAATATATTTTCAAGACTGAAAATACTCAAAAAATTCCTGCAAATCAGTAAATAACATTAAACTAAAATTTTAGAATTACAAAGAAATTTTAATGAACAAAATTGCCTGATTATTGGTTATACAGCTAATTCTGGTCAACTGGAAAACTATTTAATTTAAGCAAACATTTAATTGGGACAAAATGTGAAAAACAGAACAAATTAATACTTATAGATTTGCTTCTGATAATTAGGGCAGATGCTTTATCGGACAAATTGTACTAGAACTAATATATCGCAAATTGGAATCTATTGTATCCTCTGAATGATTAAATAGTAAAAAATTATTTAGAATAGTAAAAAAAGAAAGAAAGAAAACATTTTCAGCCATAATTAGGTAAGTAAAAATTTGATCAATTAGCTCACCATGATCAGGAGCTCCAGAACACATGTGATCATTTTGTGCATCTGACATTCCAGTCATATACAGGTTAGGCTTGGAGTTGTGATCTAAGACATCACCGTGTTTAGCCAGATTTTCTTCAGAATAATATGGTAGAGTAACAGGAGGAGGACCAGCACTAAAACACACAAAACAACACAGAATTTAAAAACCTGTTTTTTGTAAAATAAACACATAAAACCTTATTTTAAGATGAGCAACAAAATATTTAACCCTTTATGTCCCAAATTTTGAATTCATAGTTGCCAACTTCTACACTTTTTTAAATCATATAAACATGTTTTCTACCAAAAAATAAATAAAATAAAATAAAATAAATAATAATATGTGTGCTGTTTTTTTAATGAAATACACATGAATGTACATATTTTATTTTATTCATTTTGAAAAAAAATTTTGGTTCAAATATATTTATTTGACTTAAAAAAGCATAGAAGGCAGCCATGTGAATTTAAAAAATTTTTATTTCTCAAGCCATTTATCTAAATTTTTGAAAATATGTTAGGATATCATTAAATAAATTTTAGAAAGATTTCATTTTATTTAAAATTAATAAATTAAATTGACATTTTTATGCAATTTTTTCAGAACTCTATTAAAATCTGTTTTTTAAAATATTGTTTTTAGCCTTTTATAGAATTAGAAAAGAACGAATACAACGCCCTTACATATAGATGTATAAAGTTTTCAAAACTGACACTTTTCAACATAAAGAAAGCTTAAACAGTTACAACTGAAAAAAAGTTATACATTTTAAAATATTTTTCCTTTGTACAAAGAAAAATGTTTGTGAAACATAATAAAGCAAGGTATGTGGAAGTCATCCTAAATTTTGTTACTGCCAATCGATGTGTTAAAGGAATTTTATAACAATATATTTATGGTACTTAAAAGTACTGTTGGGACACAAAGGGTAAAACTATAAATAAAAATAGCTATGAAAGGGGAAAAAAATACATACTTCATAGTTTTGATTTCCTGCTTCTTCTTGTTTCCTAATTGAAAAAAAAAAAAGGATATTTTTTAATTTTGTAAAATAATTCAAATGTTTTTTACACATGATCCCTTAAAATATATTTTGGATAATAACTTTTTAAAACAAAACTGACCTTTGTTGTTTCGTTTGCACCAGTACAAGCATATGAGCACACCGAGAGTTAAAACAGATAATCCACCAGAAACACCAATGATGAGAACCATGTTTTCCATGCTCACAGATCCAGCCGATTCTACTGCTCTTGGTGAAGAATCTAAATAGGGCAAACAACATTACATTAAAATATTATAATATTAATAATTAATATTTATAAGCACAGAATTTTTTTCCTATTCATCAACTTATACAACACCTCATAGAATTTGATCCGGAGGTAAATGAAAACTTGCCAAGTGTCAATAACTCAATTTTAATAGTATACATACGTTTAAAGGAAAAACTATCTGCTTACATTTTAAAGAAAATGTATGTGCATTCTATGTTGAACCAGGTAAAAATGGGGGCTTCTTTGGGACCCCTTCACAAAATTCCAATTAATAAAACAGGTTTGTTCAAAAAAT
Source organism: Maratus michaelseni (assembly GCA_963931845.1). NCBI lineage: Eukaryota > Metazoa > Arthropoda > Arachnida > Araneae > Salticidae > Maratus > Maratus michaelseni. The sequence goes on from OZ007590.1 coordinate 357,143,272, forward strand.
TCCTTTTAATAACAGAGGACCCTTCACAAAATTCCATTCCATTAACACAAACCATTCATATATACTTCCTTTTTTTTTCTGTTACAGATTTGAAATGTTTAATTTGAAAACAAAACAAGTTCACCAGAAAGGAAAACTTTTTCAGGAGGGATTAAAAAGTTATTTTTAATAAACAACTTGCTTTAAATTTGAATAACTAGACTAGATCTCTCATTACAAAATTTTATTTTTCACAAATATATAATAAACTTGGAAATAAATAAGCTATGTCCTTAGGAATAAGTCAAATTTAACTTTAAAACATGAAATTAAACTACATCAATGAGGGACCTTTTGCAATACAAGGCAAGTGAAAAATGGAGTTTTTAGCTACAAAACTTTTAAATTCTTGGCATACATACTCCTATTAAGAAGAGTTTTCTAGTATCTTTTCTTTGCTCTTGGCATACATATTCCTATTAAGAAGGGTTTTCTAGTATCTTTTCTTTGCTCTTGGCATACATATTCCTATTAAGAAGAGTTTTCTAGTATCTTTTCTTTGCTCTTGGCTTACATATTCCTATTAAGAAGAGTTTTCTAGTGTCTTTTCTGTTCTTGGCACATATATTCCTATTAAGAAGGGTTTTCTAGTATATTTTCTTTGCTCTTGGCATACATATTCCTATTAAGAAGAGTTTTCTAGTATCTTTCCTTTGCTCTTGGCTTACATATTCCTATTAAGAAGAGTTTTCTAGTATCTTTTCTTTGCTCTTGGCATACATATTCCTATTAAGAAGACTTTTCTAGTACCTTTTCTTTGCTTGTGATCATAAAATTTATATTTCCTTATAATGCTGAATAATACATTACATAAATCTGAAAATTGAATCAATATAACTCCACTCGCCTTGCTATTGCAGAGGACCACTCAAATTAGGAATTGTTTCCTCTTCAAATTAAGTAATATTAATAAATTTTAAAAAGGAACACTTACTTGTCAATTGGAATATCCTATCAGATAGCAATTAAAAATAAACAAAAATATCATTAATATGCTTATTTTCCCAAACATGAACTTTATTATCTTTACTAGGAAATAGCGTGGGAAAATGTGCAAAATTGCCATTGAGGGTTCATTCATATATGCAAGATAAAATAATGCTCAACAGTAAACTGTCTTGACAATATTCACAAAGCAAGTTTATTTTACAAATATCACCACAGCAGTGCTGTAATTACTAGGATATGTATATTTAAACAGTACTGATATACACTGGTAATACACAGGTATTACTAGGTAAATGGATTAATGATGATGTGAATGCTTTATTGCGGCTTGGTAAAAAATATTTAGGAAAAATCAAGTTAAATACTTCAAATAAAATAAGATTCACTTCCCAATTGTAATGAAATTAAGTCTGTACAAATCTGAACTGAATTTGGTAGTTTCTTAACTGTACAGAATAACAACAGCAGATACACTTTCTGAATTAGAATGTCATTGACTAAAAGTCTGTCAATGTGTGTAAATGTAAGACAAAAAAGAAAAGGATAGCAGAAGGTTGATCATTTTTAATTCTGTCTTTGATCTATCTGATTTTTCATCTTTCTTAACTAATATTGCTTCAATGAAGACAGTATGTTAAATAAGTTGTGTTAACAATTAAATTATATTAAATCAATGAAACAGATGCACATTATGGTTTAAAAAAAACAATGACATTGGTGTTATTTTATTTAGAAACAACTTACTTTTTGAATGTATTTAACATTTTAAAAAAATAAATAAAATCATAATAACATGAAAATTTATAGTTGACATTATTTAACAATGGAAGTCAAAAATTAATGACTGGCAAAGAATTTCAACAATGGTGAAAATTGAACTGAACATAAAAAATTGTGGAATAGATGCACATTATGATTTTTATTTTTTTTTACATTGGTTTTATTTTATTTACAAACAGCTTACTTTTTTAATGTCTCGAACATTTAAAAGAAAAACCTAATAACATGAAAAGTGCAAGTAGACATATTCTTTAAAAAAAAATGAATAGTAAGTAACAGATATATGAAGCTAGAATATTTAAATAAAAATATCTATTCATAAAAATTTCAAGAAATATTTCACTCACCATCAAAAGGTCTGGCTATCTTAGCCTCTCCGCACCAAGATCCATTACTCTGTAAACACAAAGTGACTCGTACATCACTGAAACTCTGGGAACCAGATTCTAAGTGAACAGTCTGTTCTTCAGAAACCACCTCAATATATTTTTGAAATTTCCATTCTTCAGAATCTGCATACCTCGCTTGGATCTAGATATTTTAAGTAAAAATAATTAAAATGCAGTTCTTTGCTATAATATAGACACTGAATAAATGGCTATAATTACATTAAAAAACTAATAAGTTTATTGGAATTTTATTTATTAAAAATTTATATAACAACTGTTAAAAGAAAATGATTGTTCTACAACAGGGACAGTGAACCTATGGCACGCATGGCAATAAAATAATACAGTAGAAGACCACTAATCCGCACAGCTTGGTTCCAAGCGTTTTGCAGATTTGAGACTTTTTGCGGATTACAGATCATATCTATTTAACTTTGTTTACATTTTTTTATTTATACTTTGAATGAATTTAGATTGTTAATGCTGAAAAATAAACAAAAACATATAAATAAAGTAAGAATTATTAAAAAATAATTTACCTATATTTATATGTTTTAAATCTATCATCAATAGTCGTTGGTTTATGTTTTTACACTGTTTCTTACAGCCTACAAATGGCCATAATTGTCTACTAAATCACAAAAGTTTTTTTTTTTTTTTTTTTCTCTTTATCTTTGACAAACTATTGCAAAAAATATACGTGTAAGGCAAATGCATTTTTAAAAGTTTTTTTCTTCTTCTTTATCATATGAAAGGTTAATTCAATAAAATACTTTTATATATACTATCATTTTAAACTATGAAAAAAAACATTACATGAAAGATGATAATATGTATCAGAAGTAAAATTAAAGTTTGAGAGAAAATTTAAAAAGAAAATGCTATTGATAAATATTTGTTTTAAGAATTAAATTTCTTTGTTTACATTCTCGTATGCTGTACGGATTACAGGCATTTGTGAATTACAGGTTTGCGGATTAAAGGTACTCTACTGTAACAAAATAAAAATAAAAAATACATAAAAGTTCATTTTTTATATATCACAACAGACTATCTGAATTTTTAGAATCAAAATAAAACATTCGGGTTATTTAATAACTTACTTTGGCTAAAAGAGGAATAGGGGGGTGTTCAACTGTGAAAGTAACCTGGCTTGATTCTTTATCAAAATGAGCATCCAAAGCACGGGGTAAATCTGGAAGGTTAAAAAAAGTTTTTTTAACAAACACGAGGTTTATATTTTCAATAGTTAAATAACTAGAAACTAGATATTCAATTATTTACAAAAAATAATAAAAATATGATGCTTACCTCGTAAATTAGCTGTAAAAGGGAAAAAAAATAAAGATAATTAGTATAGGATTCCAGAAAACATTATGTTTTAAATACATAACTTTAAATAGACAATAGTATAAATTAAAATAGAATAGTAAAATAAAATACTTACGTTTTGTTTTTATAGTAACTTCTTCCGAATAAGGACTGTAGCCTCTGGGATTTACAGCCAATACTTTGAATTTATATTCAGTTTCTGATTGCAAGCCTGAAAAGAACAATCACAGACATTTTGTAAATGATTGCAATAGATATTATATACATTTATGTACATAAAACACCTGCTTAGTTACATTTCCACTACATTTGACTTCATCAATTAAACCATATACAGAAAATGTAAAATAAATTTCATGCTAGTTAATTTTTACTTGTAGAAAGATCAAAATTATTAATGTTTCTACCAGTTAATCACTTTTCTATTTAGAGAGACTCAGTTTCCAAGTACTATGATAAAATCTTCACTTTTCTGATAAAAATTCAAAATATCAGAATATTAAACTGTAAATGTTGGTGTATAAAATGTAACACAGGAACATGCACGGAGATCAGATGTCCTGGTTTTCTGAGACTGTCCCAGTTTTATACAATGTCCTGATACCCCAACATTGTTCTTAAATGCTTAGGTATACTAATATCCCCACAGTAATGATTAAAGCCTTCAAAAATACCATAAAAAGGCCATAACCTTCAAAGATGTTATGTGTATAAATATGCATACCAATGATTTCACAGACATTCTGTGAGCGACAAGATTCATTTCTTCCTCTTCCACTGCCAGCAGCGGCCCAGTAAGTTATAAGATATTCAGTGCTTGCAAATCCACCATTGAATCCTTCAGTCCATCGTAAGGTTACTTTGTCAGAACTTGCATCCACTAATTCTACATTAGTAGGAGTCTCGGGAACACCTGAAATAATATATAACATAAATCGTTAAAATTTCATAAAAATATTATTTTTCATCATATTTCATAAATTAAACAATAAACATATATTTAATTTATTTTAGCATTACAAAAATTTTTTGCACCTAGTAGTAAGGCTATTTAAAATAACTGATAAAATATTTTTTTTTAAATTATCAGTATCAATTTCGAAGAATCTGATGTAAGTATAGAATCTTGTATAATAAAAACAAATATAAAAAAAGAAAAAAATTTAAATTTCACTATTTCAGTGAAATTTTATTTATTTTATTAAATATAAAAAATATATAAATATATGTATTTTAAAGTTTTATCTCAAATGCTATTATATTAACTTTATATATATATATATATATATATATTTTTTTTTTAAGCATGCCGATAAACAAAAAGGCATAATTTGTTTGACAGGAAGTTCGAAAAAAAAATTGAATAAAATGTAATCATTAACTATCTACAAGCAGACCATTAAAATTTTTAATCCCAGTTTTAAATAGGAAATATATATATATATATATATGCACATTTACTTAATCTTACCTTTTCTGACAAGTTTAATTATTGTCTTTTTGTCTCCTCCAACTTGATTCCAAGCACGGCAAGTGTATTCCCCATAATCCTCATCAGCCAAGTCTTTGATCGATAGCACACCAACATAGGTGTCGTCTCCAACATCAGTCACATTGGTTCCATAGTTCCCGAAATTGTCTAAAACTCTGCCATAATGGAACCACTCGAATACTGGCTCTGGATAAGCCTGCATGATACACTTAAGAACTGCAGTCTCACGGGGATCAAAGGCAACTCTGTTATAAGTATGTTTCACAATAGGTGAATCTATAAAAGTAAACAAGAGGGAAATTATATTTTATGCACATAAAAGACATTTTTTATGTATTTTTGCAATAAAATAGATATATATCTATTATCAAATACAAGCTTTTTATTAAATTGCACTGTAGCCATAATTTACTATTTGAAGCTGAGCAAAAAGAAAATAGTATTTTGTCATTACAAGAAAAAAAATGTCTGAAAATCTTAACAGGTCTTATTGATTGGCATTCATTATATGCATCTTCTTTTAATTACTGCAAACAATTTAGACAGATAAGGAAATTAAATTTTATTTGTGAAATAGAGGGTAGGCAAGAGCTCTATTTATCCCAGCTATTTCTATGAATTGCATTGGTGAACATATATATACATGTATATAGTACTGTTAATGTATTTAAAACATTATGCATATGTTTCTATAATACAAAATCTTATCCCCCGCCCACACACACCACATGATTAATGTTATATAGTTTTGCTGCTAGAATCATTGAAATTTGATGGGTCTCTGGGACCCAGATATTTCAAAAGGACTGGATCTTTTTTAACAAAAGTGGATCCACTTTTAGAAAGAAGATAGATTCAATGTATTTAATACAAATTATTCCTCTTTAGTGATCTTTCAAGGGGAAAAAATGTGCAAAAGATTTTATGCATTCCTCCCCCCCTCCCTTCTCCATTTTTTTTTCCTTTAACCCTTTATATCCTGAATTAATTTTCCAGCATCCAGCTACTTTTTAATTGTATTTTTGCATCATTGGATAAGTTTTGATACAGAATAAACATAGGAAAGAGGAAAATAATTTTTATAGTGTTTTAGTGGTTAATTATGCAACTGTAACCACCATAAATTTTTTACCCTATGATATCAAATAAAATAGTAAATTTCAAATAGTAAACTTCAAATAAAATATAGGAAATGTTCACCTGTAAAGTATAGAAAACAATAGAAAATAATAGTACTAAATAACCGTTAATAAACCACTAAAATTACTCAAATGAAGAACAACATGCATGTCAATTCTATTGCAAAATGGATTTCTAATGTAGCGTGGCAAATGTAAAATCCCTATAATGCAAAGAAAGAGCATATGTGCTTGAATTTGCCATCTCCTGCCTGCTGTCAGAAATACACTCTTTGTGCCATTGTGAATACCGTTAGGAAAAACGGTCATATTACGAATATATAGGAGTTTTATTAACCCATTGGGGATGAGCGACACAAATACGGGACGCATAAGATGCTCAGAATCCTTGATTATTCCCACCAGTTATTATTTTTTTTTTTTTTGTAAAGTTTTCCTTATATAGTCATAGCATTTTTGCGATTCAATTAGGTGAAAATTTCTCATTTGAAAAACCGGTGGTAACAGATTAAAAATTCTGTAAAAGACGCTCGTCGCGAAGGAGTTAAAGTGGTACTTATAAGTACCGTCAGGATAAAAAGGGTTAAATGATGTGCTATATAGCACATCCCTGACATCACTGAACTTGTAAATTATTTTTTTTATTTCAAAGATATATTATATATATATTATGTATATAGCTTTACATTTTCAAAATGTAGACCTAATGTAAAATGTAAACACAAAATATAAAATTTTGCACAATTCTTGTACTGACCAATGTAAAGAACTTTCATCAGATAAGAATCTTATTAAACAATAGAAATATATCTTCCTGCACATAAAATATACTAACAGAGCTTTAAACTACTTATCAAAATTTTTACTACAATATTATTACTTACGTTCAACCTTAAGACCCATTTCTGATGTAACTTCACCAAATCCATTGTCATAGGCACAAGCAAATTTACCACGATCGGCAGATGTTAGCCTTCCATTTTTTCTATCTCTACCTTCAAAGACAAGGGTTGTTTGCAAAGAATTCACATTGTTGTCTTCGATGTTGTTGGTGGTGATGATCTTAAAGAAACCACTGTCAGCAGGAACAGTTTGTCCATTATGGATCCAGTGCACCTGAGGCTTTGGCTTCCCACGAGCTCGGCAGGTAATGCTGAAGTTAATATCAGATTCTTTTCGGATCACTTGTGGTCTCAGTGGGATAGTCAATGACACAGGCTCTGTAAAATAAAAATGATATTATATAAAATATTATGAAATAATTTGTCTTATGTGCATTTTCTTCAGCAAGGGTTTCTGCAAAGGGAGGCAGTGGAGAGAAATTATCCTCCCTGAGTTTCTCAAATTTAATTTACTGAAGTTTCTTTTTTTTTCTCAAGATTTTGAAAAAAAGCAATAAAATTTATTCTCCTGAAATGATTTAACATAATTATAAGCTAAATGAAAAAAAAAATAATAATAATATTTTTTTAAACACATGAGTGTAAAGGAAATACAGAACTAAATAGAGTGGTATCTTGGTTAATGATGAGTGACTGTATGAAAAAATCTCTTGATTCAACTGATGGCACAATGTTAATAAACGAGTCACAGAAAGTCCCAAAAAAAAATTAAGAGGTTATAACAGCTGCAAAAACTTCATACAGTTTTACAAAAACATTTAAAAATATAAGCAGAAACAAACAACCATAGACATATTTTTTACAGGTCCATCTGTTAAAGTGCTTCGAAGTGAGACCATTTGTCCTCCTGGTAATTGATTGGCTGACTTCATGCACAATTTTTATTATTATTATTTTGTAGTAAATATAATGAGTAAATGAGTATTTAACACATTTTTAGGACATTTTAAATGAGTTTTATCTGCATTTTTATTATGTACTATGGTGTTGGGAACAAATTAAATCATTTTCAATTAAATCATATGGAAAATCACACCTTCAATAATGACAGTTTTTGTTAACAATGACACTGTATTGTCTTTCATGGGAGAAGGACAGGGTGGGCAAGGCACCTCTGATGAAAAATCCTTCCTTATTTTTTTTTTTTCTAGTGTTTAATTACTTTTAGTTACTCAGGAAAAATAAATTTTACTTCTTCAAAACCATCAAAGAAAATTTCGTTAATTAAATTTCAAATTTTCAGTCCTTGCCAGAAAAAATTATTTAAATAAATTTGGAAGCAGTACAGAAGAAAGCTTACCATATACGGTGAGGTATGCCGAGGCAATTGTACCATATCCCAGATTGTTTTGCGTCTGACAGTAGTACTGTCCCTCGTGACTGACGTGTGCAGAGAGAATTGTGTAGTTAGCTTTGCGACTCAGATCAATTTTCTCTTGCCCTTCTCTCCACCACCTGTATTCAGGCAGAGGGTAACCAGGAGGCTTAGCAGAACACATCAATGTGAAAGATTTTCCAGTTACAGCTTCCAATGTTGAAGGCTGAATAACAGTTTCACCAGGTTTATCTGAAAAATTATTGGAAAAAACGTGTTTCAAACTCACATTGTGTTTGCAATTTATACTAATTAAATGCAATTTATAATAACATAAGTGATAATTACATTTCAATACTGTCTTATTTTGTACTTTGTTGAGGGTATAATAAAAAAATATTTTTGATTCAATGAAATAAATTGCTTCAGCATTATGTTACGCAATATATTGAAATAAGTTTGTATACATAGTAACTCAGTTATGATGACCATAAAGTAATTAAAGTTAATTTTAACTTTCAATAGTATGTTTTAAATTAAAAAAAAATTAGAATCAATTATTCACTTGAATTAAATAAAACATATTTAGGGTTTTGCGCTTTGTAAAAAAAAAAAAAAAAAAAAGATAAAAAACAGGGGTGGCGTTTTAAGATCTTAACCAAAATTTTAAGTAAGTAGAATATTCAAAATGTGGAGAGTTTTTTTAAATGGGATTATGAAAAATACTGTGTGAATTGTACGATCCTGTGGTCTAGTACAAACCCTAATATTCGAAAATATGTTTATATTATAATTAACTTTTCTGGTGTGAAAAAAAGAGGAATTTATAAAGTCAATTTTAATTTAATAACATTTTATTAATTGTCTTATTTCATTTCAATAACGTATCATCTTAGTTATTAAAATTTCCTCAATAATTAATTTTATTTTTCCAATATTAGGCTCTACAAATAAAAAGCAATGATAAGATAAAAGTAACAGATATAAAAAAAAAAAAAAAAAAAAAAACAGAATAAGGAGCTGCCATGGAACGAAAAATATTTTTAAAAAAGATTGCCATAAGATAGATAATCTGAATGTATGAACTCATGAATTTTTTATGTATACGATTTCATCTGAATACACTGATTGTGCAAAAAAAAAAAAAAGTGTTAAAAATATTTCATCACACTTTATATCTCTATAAGGCTGTTCTCAGCTCATGGTAATTTTAAGCAACAAAACACTTACGTCTAATATGTATAAGAATGGATGAATTGCTGGTGGATTCTCTTTGCATGGACGAACCTGACGGCCTGGCTATAACAGTAGCTTTACAAATATATCTTCCGGTATCATCAGAAGACACGGAATCCAGCCGAAGTGTGTCTCCATTTTGTCTGAAAAATGGATCGTTCTCTTTGAACCATTCAATAGTCTGAGGGGGTGGATAAGACGCCACATTGCATTTCACAGCTAGAGATTCTCCAAGTGATACTTCTTTTTCTGGTATCAGATTAACTGTGGGTCCATCTATAGGATTTAAAAGAAAAATGGAAATTAAAATTAAAAACAGACATACAAATCATATCGTTTCATATAAATCTATGAATTTAGAAATAATCCTGTTCAAAAAATTTTAATGAACTTTTTGTTTATCAATATACGTCTTTAACCCTTTAAGCGTTTTGCCCATATTTTTCCATATCCCAAAAACAACTTAAATCTGCTCTAGACAATTTTTTTTTTTAAGATATATGTATATTAAGATATATTTTATGTATTTTAAGATATATGTAAAATAAAGTTATATGAAGTGTATTTTAGAAACAAAAAGGGAAAGAAATTTTAAGTTTTACAAATATTTTTATGAAAATGCAGGAAAGACCTCAGATGCTCTGAGGGTTAAGGCACTAAAAAGGAAAATGTTAAAATTTTCATATCAGCCTCCATTACAGCAAAATGATAACAATAATACATTATCCTTCCCAATTGTGTTTAATCTACAAACACATATTTTGACTTGTTACCTCAATAGAATATGCAACAGGAGTAGAAACAAAATTTCGATTTGTTAATTTTGCTTAAAAGACCTTCATGAATTTTTGTATTAAATTTCATTTGTGTTTTTTTCTGTTTCTGAAGTACTTTTTAAATTTAACATTGAAGTACTTTATTAAAGATTGAAGTACTTTATTATTATTTATTATTGAAGTACTTTTTTAAAACTTAAGGTGGGTTCTCAAATGACCTACTCAACAACACTAAACTTTCTCACACATTTTCTAACTCATTATTATTAAATGCAAAGGCATAAAACTGGCAGGCATGTCTACTGAAGCGATTTGGAATCAAAATGAGTTTTCTATTTTTTGATAAATAAATTACTTATCAAGTTATAAGCAATTTGTTTCATGTGGCGACACGTTTTTACTTTTCTCCTGCTGCGGCATGGGAAATTCGGTTCAAAAAGCCAACTTTGACAGTATTTTCTGAAAGATCTGCTGCCTTTACCAAAAAATGGAAAAGGCCTTTCGATTACAAAGTTTCTGAATAAGAACACCTGTCAGTTTCATGCATTTCTGGACAAAAATGACAGTTATTTCATTTATTTCTTTTTTTAAATTATTAACTTTACTTTTTCCAGATTTAAATGAAAATTTGGAAAACATGGTAATGAAACACAATATCTGAGAATTTATAAAAGTTAACTTTTTTTTTTTTTTTTTTTGTCCATAACTGTACAATTTATTTTGTGCTAAGTCTTGTTAAAATCTTATGATTGGTTAATAAACATACTATTATTGAATATGCACATAAGCAGTAAATTAATGACAATTTGATTAATTAAATGAGATTACTTACACAAAACAGCTAATTCCAAATTTATCTGTGTTGCATCTCCAATTCCATTCTCTGCAGCACAAGTGTAGGTACCACTGTCATCGGGTTTTACAGATAGTATGGTGTGATTGGCAGTGTGGGACAGCAATTTTCCAGATTTAAGCCAACGTACAGATCGTACAGGGGGATTAGCTGATACAACACACTTAAGAGAAGCATCGCTATTTACCATGACTCGTAAAGGATTATAGGGACCAACTTTTATCCTAGGAGCATCTGTAAAATAAATGAATGACTTTTGTTATAAAATGACTGTGCTATGTTATAAAAAGTTATATATAACATATTATAAATTTTATTTCAGTTTATGTATGTAATAATAATACAAAAATACAATATTAATGAAATATCAACTTTTCTTGACCTACTTTTTAAAATAGAAACTGCAGTTTTGTCCATTTTTAACTTTTGAAGTTATTTTATTAAATTCTTTTCAACAAATAAAATGAACAGTAAACATTCTTTGTTAAGTTGATTATTAAGCATTTAGTTTTGAGTTCATATAAAAAATAAAATTTTATGTCCAGATATAAAGAGAGTTAGTTCAAAATTTATTATGTATTGCATTTTGCATATGTACCTCATTTTTTCACAATTAGTACTGCAGTTTAGCATCATTAATATCACTACTGTTCTTGTTTAAAATAATTAAAATTAGATCAAATAATTTATAGGGGGGGGGGGGGGTCAACATATTTTGTTTTCTGCAAATTCAATTTTTTTACAATATAAAATTGAAAAGGAATAAGTGCATTTAAACTGAAATTTAAGAGTAAAACATCCAAATTCTTATAAAGTTGTCAAACAGATGAAAACTATGCTTGCTCAATACTTTTATCAATGTATTGAAAACGTAATGTAATATAAATAGATTATAAATAAGTAATATTTTGTTTTAATCAATAAACTAATTGCATCAGTGTTGCACACAAAGAGGAGGGAGAGAGGGGGTCTAAGGCTACCACTATATACAAACAGAAAATTTTCCTTTATTTAAACACAAATTTGTTGACTTAAATAAAGCAAAAATTTCTATATGAAATTAATGGCAGTCTGGGATCCCTGTGTGCACTATCGAACTGCATTCACCATTATGTCAAGCAAGTGTATTTTGCATATCACATTGGATTTGCAAGATGCATTGCACATTGATATCAGATAAAATGAAGTTATAAAACTTGATCTATTTTTTTAAGAAAGTACGTAAGACTCCAATTTAGAAATATAGGTGTTTAGGTTATATTAGTGTCTGTCTGAACACCACTACATTAAAACTTACATTGTACTCTTAAAGTTACGGTAGCTTCCATTCTTTCTTCTTCCCTGATGGCCCGATTCCACACCGCACAACGGTAAGTAGCATTGTCATCTTCCATCCGTGGATTGATAGACAAAACACTGGTGGTGGGACGATCTCGTGAACCTCCTTTCTGAAGCTGTGCTTGCAGAGGTGTGTCTTCTCTGTACCACTGGACTATAGGATCAGGACTTCCTCCCTGGCTCATGCAAGACAAAGCGAATGTTTCGCCTTCACGAGCTATAGGTTTTGGTGGAGTGATCTGGGGAGGTCCAGGAGGCACTGAGGGAAGAAAATAAATGCATTTAAATATTTTTGGTTTGTTTCTCTACATTGAAAATTACACTGAAAAGATAAGTATAAGAATAATAAAATGTAAATCTGTTTGAAGAATTCTTATTTTGTGTAATAATAAAATCTAAACGGTGGTATTCTTCCCCAGAATTTCGGAATATTTCATTAATATATCTAAAAACAGTTATGTACATTAAATCCAAAATGAAAAAAGTTAAAATAATTATAAAAAACCTTATTTTCTCATTAAAAATAATAATCAATCTTCTTTTATTCACTAATTTAACTATTCCGATAAAAATAGAACTATTCCTTCAAATGAATACAATAAATAAATATATTCTTAGAGTTTAAGGCATAGCTGCCAACATTCCAAATTTTTTTCTAAGTCTTGCATATTTTGAACAAAAACATTTATTTAATAAAATGTGTCTTTTTTTTATGCGGTGTTTACTTAATTTCATTCATAAGCAAAAATTCTTGTTCAAAATATATTTATTTGGCTTGTATAAAACCGGGATTGATGATAACCATGTAGAACTAGAGGAATGTAATGCTAAATAGTCTCTATAAACGCCAATAGATGGCAGCACCATAAAATAAATATAGAAGTTATCATGAATATCAATTCCTCAGAAGTATAATTCAAGAGATGTTTTCCTTGCGTTATTAAGCGATGGTAAAAAGGAAAAAGGTTATACTACTTACACAGAACTGTGACTGAAAATGTAGCTAACACCTTAATACTGCCATCTTTTATATTTTTCAGCCTGCATTCAAACTGTGTGTTGTCTCTCTCGTATTCTGCTCTGGATACCGTGAGGTCGTACCTTCCGTCGTGGGGAGTGAAATCCGCGGTATAGTGAGATCCGTAAGATCCGTCGTTCATCATGATTATGTCTTGCCGGGAATCGCTCATCAAGACCATCCAGTAAAACATGGCTTCTTTCTGCGATATGTCAGAATTGAAACGACATGGAAGACGGACGTTTTGGCCCTCCACAACATCTCTGTTTTCAATGTTTTGTCCGTGTACTGCAGCACCTAAAAAGAGAAAAATGAAAATTGTTAGGAAAAACAATAGTGCATCGTTGTATAATGCAGGGTTGAATTCAGGAGATATCCAGGAGGGAGGCTTGACATTCACCCCCCCCCCCCCTCGAAAATTTTGGGATTTTATATCTATTTATTAAGATGTGCCAAACCCCTCCGGAATCCCTTCCGTAGAAAAATGTCTGAATTCAACCAGGGAAAAAAAACGCATTCGATATAACACATAACCGAAAAAATAATTACATGTAGTGTTAAAAAATAATTACACGTAGTGTTTTTTATATATATAATATATTTAACCAAGGATCGATCCATACAAAATTGGGGGCATATTTAAGATCCCTTCACAAAAATCTACTTAATTAAACAGGGCCCTTCACAAAAATAAATTTAATAAAATGGGACCCTTCACAAAAATCTACTTAATTAAACAGGGCCCTTCACAAAAATAAATTTAATAAAATGAGTCCCCTTCACAAAAATAAATTCGATAAAATAGATCCCTTCACGAAATTCCTTTTAATAAAATAAGCCCATTCACAAAATTCTATTCCATAAAAACTTACTATTTATTATTTTATTTTTTTTTTCTTTGTCAGTTAATGTGTAATAAACAAACAAGTTCACCAGAGAGGAAAACTTCAGTAAAAAGATTTTAAAAAGTTTTTGTTAATAAATGCTTGGTTGGAAATTGAATAACTGGATTTCAATTTTATCTTTACTTTTCACAAAATGGGAACCAAGAAAAAAAAAACCTACATCAACCCCTGTTAACAAAGGAATATTCAAAAACAATAAGGGGGGGGGGGGGGAATGGAGACTGGCAAATGTGATCGAATTTTCTAAATACAGTAGACTCCCTCAAATCCGCATATCGTTTCCGATCTAAACAATGAAACTTACAGTTAAGATGTACGTGTAAAATTCAAGTTTTTGTAATTTTATATCATTCTGTACACATTTTATTATGTAATTCTGTTTAATATGATTAAACTCATGTTTTCTCTTGAAGGAAGTTTAAATTTATTTTGGAAAAAATTCAAGACAGTGCTGATATCAGTGGCGATTCCGATATTTTTTACCAAATAATTTGTGTAATCAAGCATTTTTGGTTATTAAGTATAGCTAAACATGAAATAAAACTTTGTTATTTTAAGATTTTAATTTGACTTTATTACTGTACATTTATAAGGAGAGTTTCAGTGAATAATTCAAGAAAAAATTCTCATCATCATTATGCCTATTTAGTTATGCAATATTAATTATTTACTTAACCTTTACTTTTAATATTTTAATTGTTTTTTTTATTTTCTTAATTTTTATTATTTTACTTTATTGTAAGCATTCATTATAATTTCGAGTGCATTATTAAATTCAAATTACGGTTTAAAAAAATTAAACTTGTGACCAGAAATCCGCAAAATTCTAAAATCTGCACAATCTTTGGTTTTAAGCTATGCGGATTTAAGGAAGTCTACTGTACCCCCCCCCCCCCAAAAAAAAAGGGGGGGGGAGAAGGGATTTTGGATCTTTTTGTTGTTGGGGGGGGGGGGCTATTTTTTTTAAACCTAAGTCATGGACCCAATTTTTCCTTCCATAACCCCACGTTATATCGTCCTTGCTGAGCCCCCCCCCCCCCCCCTTCCTCAAAGAAACAAAATCTGTGTACTCTATTGCGACTTCCGAATTATTTCATTTCAAGGCAGCTGATGCAGAGTAAGATACCGCTAACAGGAAGCTGAACAGAGTCAGCTCTGTAATAAATAGCATTAAATCCATAGGTTAAACAAATTTTTATTGGCTCAAAACTTTTCAAAAAGAGTAGGAATTTTTATTCGTGATCCATAAAATAAAATATCTGAACAAACACAGCTTCCTACATTGAAATAAGGTAAGAGAAAAATAGAGTTTTATAATTCTCCCCTGTTACAACAAAAAGAAGAAAAAAAATGTATGTATATTTTTCTCCCTTCTCGAATGCTGCCTCAAGTTAAATGATTTGCAACAATACCTCGTACCGAGTTAAGTTTTTCTAGCCCAGAGGTGAAAAAGCAGCTTTTATAAAAGGTTTGTTTGGCCTGGGTCAAAGACGTGCGACAAAACTTTTTGGCCAAGACAGCTGTGTTTGGTTTTGGGATTGAGTTTGACACCACACCAGAGGTAAACACCGGTCGGACCGGCTTTGGAATAGATTCAGGAAGTTCGGATGACGATGCTAAGAAAAGATGAATTCGCTCCTCTCTTATAATATTTCTAAGATGATGCTCCAGGGTTCGTGTTTCGTGATGGAATCTGGGCTGCGTAGCATTTGAACTTGGACCATGCTTGTCTTGCTTCTAACGAATGATTTGATATATAGGCGGGTATCAATCGGAGGGGAGGAAGTCAGGGATTCTCCTAATAAGCCTTATTACCTTGGGAAAAGGGAGGAGCTGAATAAATACTGTACACATCGGAAAAATCATTAACATACAATACTAAAAAGTATAATTATTGCATAAACTATGCGTAAGGCTACAACACGACAACAAGTGACATAACCATGTCGCGCCAAGAGGGAGAGTCAGGAGAGGGGCTATTGCCCCTCTCCTCGATCCTTCCCCTTAATGTGGTTCTCAAATTAACCGCTTAACAACGCGAAACTTACTTACTCATTTTTAAACGTAAAGAGAGGCCTGGCAGGCCTGACTGTTGAAGTGATATTTGGAATCGATCAGCGTTTTTCATTTTTCGATAAATAAATTATTTATCGGAAATTCGGTTCAACACGCTGATTTTGACAGTATTTTCGCAAAAAAATGTCTTCTGCCTTTACCCAAAATATGGAAAACGTCTTTCGATTACATAGTTTCTGAATAAGAACACCTGCCAATTTCATGCGTTTCCAAACAAAATATTAATTCGGAAATATTGTCAGAAACTTAGCTCTTTTGGATTTGAGAACAAACAGACTTAAAGAAAAGTAAAATAAACAAATAAAATTTCCATACTGTAAACCCTTTCGATTCGTGATTATGACGTCAAACCAAGAATTTTAGCTAGCGTGAAAAAATAATGTTGTTAACGGTACGTCTATTCCTCGCATCAGCAGATTTCTATTTTTATGACATTTTGATTAAAAAACAGAAAAAACATATACCCGAACATCATTTTCTCCGTTTTTCCTATTCCCATACGTTTTCATTCATCGCTGACTTTCTCTAGACTCGGCAGATCCCTATCTTATACGCCATAAATGGCAAGCAGCAATTTTTTGAACATTATCTGCGTCCATGCCTTAACAAAGACAAAAGTCGAACTTGACCATGAAATCAGCCGAGAGATGCGTCCAAATAATGAAATGGCTGCTGGACCTTTCTCAATCGGCGCTGCTAAGGACAATAGGTTCGGTCAGATGCCAAGTAAAGGACATGGATGGCTGCCTCTTTCTGAAGCATGGCGGGAAACTTTTCTTGAGAAAAAACTTTCTGACGTGACACCCTTTGCTTCCGCTGATCTCGTGTCATGTAATAAAGAAAGAAAAAAAGGGAAAGGGACATTCCTCCTACGTCTTCGAAATTGTAGTAACCAAAAATTTTATTGTTTCTTTATATTTAGACGCGTAGCGAGTACTCGTATTCGGTACTAGGCCAAATTTTCATTATGTACTCAACCAATACCAAGTATTAATTAAAAACAACATAAATGTCCAAAAAAACATATACATACCATTTCATAAAATATTTTACTGGAGGTGTTACTTCATATACATATATATACACAACTATACTATTTTACATAGGCTATGTCTGTAAAATATAGTTGTATATATATGTATATGAAGTCAAAACACCTTCAGTAAAATATGTTATGAAATGATATGTATATATTTTTTTTTACATTTATGTTGTTTTTAATTAATATTTATAGTACAAGGTAAATACAGATTTAAAGAGTATGATTTATCATAACTCAAGTTTTTAATTACAATACCAAGTATTTGTAAGAATTTAATTTTTTGTTGAGATGGTTCTCAAATGACCTGTTGAACAACGCGAAACTTTCTGACACATTTTTAAACGTAAAGGTATAAAATTAGTAAGCCTGAATATTAACGCGATTTGATATCGAATAGCGTTTTCCATTTTTTGGTAAATTTTATACTTATCAAGTTAAAAGCTATTCTTTTCACGTGGCGGCAAATTTCCCCCCAAATTCTCGCGCTGCCGCGTCGGGAATTTGTTTCAAAACGCCCACTTTGATAGAATTTTCTGGAAGATCTTCTGCTTTTACCAAAAAGTGGAAAACGCCATTTGACTACATAGTTTCTGAATAAGAGCACCTGTCAATTCCATGCGTTTCCGAACATAAATGAATTCAGAAGTATGTCAGAAAGTAGCTCCATTGAATTTGAGAACAGCCTTAATTTATATTAGAGGCGTACCGAGTACTCGGTGGTACTAGGCCAAATTTTGATTATGTACTCGACCCATACCGAGTAGTTGTAAGAATTTAATTTTTCTTAAAAGCATTATTGAAGACAAAGGAATTTGTAACTGATCTGTAAAAAGTTATTCGAATATAAATGTTATAATATGTGCAATAGTTACAGGGACACTAAACGAACAAAAAAGTGACTATTAAAAAATTAGGGACACTAAATGAACAAAAAAATGACTGTTAAAAAATATGTGTCAGCGGCCACCTTATGACCGACCACCTTTCCTACAAGGAGAAAGTAAAATTTTCTTGCATGCCATCAATAATTCCACTTTCGCTGGTTGCAATATGTTAATATTAAAATATTTATTTGAACTATTTAATTTTAGAATAATACAAACAGAAATTGTAACAAAAGTTTATTCTTCATCACTATTAAATAAAAAAAGAGACCACTAATAAAATTGCCATGATTAAGCAGATGTGCATTTTCATATATATATATATTAATTCCCTATCTAATAAAACGTTTTAAAACAAAAATTTAAGCAGGATATTCTGGATTTTCGGCACTCTTAAAACGTCACGTGCTACCGGAGAGTGCACGTAACCGACCTTTAAATTTAAATTATACCGACCTTTCTTACCTGTAACGTGTTTTCTGTACTCTTTCCATTTGGATATAATTACATCTGGTGAGGGTTCAATTGAGTTTAAAAGAAAGCAGAATAAGGTTGCGGGTTAGAAAAAAAAAAAACAGTTCGAATTATGTTTGCCTTTAACTATTAATTAAACTTGCAAAAATATTTAAAAAAATGGTTTTATACTTCTCGTAGAATTAGCTTGTTATATAGCTGGTTCCCCAGTGTTGTCATAATAATTTCAAATTTATTAAGAATCTTTATTTCCTCCTCTCACCCCCCCCCCCCACCACCCCCTGCCGATATCGTTAAAAGATCAGCATGTCTAAAAGTAAAAGGAGAGCAGGATATTTTTGAGCATTTCTTTCAATTTCGCTGCAACGTTCTGGTGATTTTAATTGGCATATTTTTTTTAAGTTCGTTAGCTAATAGTTTCCTTTTTACACACATTAATTTTTATATCTGTTCGTTTTCCTGCGGCCGCTTTGTTGACTACTGTGCAATCGGCAGGTGCAAATGGTTGATTTTTTAACGATAATGAGCCGCTGCTGCCTACGTAGGCGAGATTTCAATGCGGGTGCCCAGGGGATGCGCGGCTTTTCAACGTAACTTCTCTGGCCGTTTATGCTTTGCTTTATCTTATAATCCTCTGAACATTCTTTACATTAACGTGCCTATGATGATAATTAGAAGACATAAAAAAAAATCCAGAAAGGGTTTTAGTTTTTAAACATCTATACTTCACTTCTACTAGGATTTTATTTTTTATTTGTTTATTTATTTATTTTAAATGTACAATTTGATTTTAATTGTAACTTCAGGACGAATGTAAAATGAATTTTTATATCTATATGAAACAATGGATAATTCACTTTTTTAATACTTTTTATGAATAATCAAGATCAGAACTCGTCTCAGATCAACTTGCCTGCGCCACCGGTTCTACAACTTTGTTAATGGGACGATTAGAATCAGTCCTTTAACCACGTATTAATGACATTTTATTATATTCAGTAATTTCATTTTTCGACTAAAAGAACTTCACATTGTCATGTTAGCTTTACACAATTATTTCCATGGTCAATAAATTACTTAATAGAGAAAAATGTAGTATTATGTATTTATTTATGCAGTCTAATCTTGATTCGGCAGCTAATGATTAAAAATAAGCAACATGCTTTCTATTCTAATGTATAATTTTACCATTGTTCTTCATAGATGCAGTATCTATATTATAAAGCAAAAAATGTCCGTGACGCTGACATCATATCGACTGTGATAACGACCTGACCAACCTATTTTGCATTTTTTGAAAATTTATTGACCTAATCATCTCACAATTTAAATTTTTACACCGTCGAATATGGAAAAGATGTAATTTCCATTACAATTTGTCGGAAAACAGCATCTCAATTTACTGTTTTTATGGTTTTAAAAACAATTTTCATGCATGAATTTTAAAAAAAAAATCTATATCGGATGCAGTACGATAACGAAAGATTAACCCGTTTGCAATTAAAACAACATAAATAGTTCAGCGTTTGTTTTCAGCTAATATTCTATAACTAAATTAAACTTCGTCAGTAAATAAATAAATAAATAAAACGCAAATTTAACAGATATGTCCTAACTGCAAGCTTAATCACCGAAATATGAAAAATTTTTCATTAAATTCATTAAAAAAAATTCCTTCCAGAATGAAAAATGTTTCATTAAATAATGAAATTTGTGAATTTTTTTGGTTATTATCCCCTGGGCATGAGGCTAATACGAAAGTATAGCTTTTAATAAATTTCAAAACTTTATTTGAATACCTGGTATTTTTCATATAAAAATGCTTTTTGGTTTTATTAGTGGACAACTATAATATAAAAAAATATTAAATGTAAAATATCTATTAGAGTTTTTAATTTAAAATGTTTTTTACCTAAGTCCTTTACAGCATGCAGTAATTCTGTAATTCGGAAACCCGAATCTCCTGGTTCTGAATAGCTATGTAAAACGTGCTTTTGGGATTGGAGTATATGTTTAGCTATTTTTATTAAACTCTTTAACGAAGCTTTTATTAATTATCTAAAGGTGTATTGAAAAGATATTTTTTATCGTCGCAATTATCGCTTTTTCAAGCTCTATTGCCTTTTATTAAAAAACTTACTAACTTACTTCTGGCATTGTGATACCCTTTCCTTAACGTTCAATAATTGTTATTATATGATGAGAAAACATTTAAAACGATAGTACAATAGCTGTCTAGTTATTTTCCCTTGTTATATTTTATGCGTGTATATACAAAAGGATCTCCTTCATGTTTGTACTTAGTTTAACATGTCTTTTTACAATTTATCATACTGATCTTATGAGTTTGTGAAGCTATTTAAAAGCATCACAATGAAAACAAACTCTCTATTTACTTTGGAACTAAAAACACTAGCTTCTTTTCTTTCCGTGCGTTATTATCAGACATAGCGCCTTGCTAACAGTTGAATTTTATTTGTTCTTATTTTCAGATAAAAGCTTTTGAATATCATGCGATTTATTTATTTATTTATTTTATCTATTACTCCTGTTTATTAAATTTGCTTTCTTTCTTTCTTTCCTAAAATTCCTTTTCTTAATTTTTGAACGTTTTAACTGTAATTCGAACCTTTGTCAATTTTCCTCAGCAGCCGACATGTGCACGAAATGAAACTGCAAATTTTAAAGAGTTCAGTGGTTAATTTTTTAAAAACAAATTCCGATCCAATTGCCGGAGATAAAGTGGTACTTATAATAATAATAGTTTCACACTGAGAGTAAAGGTTATTATCCACATTGCATCTTGGTGTTCAATGATAAACACACTTACAAAACTTCTCTCTTTAGGAAAAAAAAAAAAGGTAGAAATTTTACATGACATTTAATGAATTTGTTCTTAACGCTGTTCTCAAATACAAAAGAGCTACTTTCTGACACATTTTTGTAATCCGTTTTTGTTCGGAACGAAACGCATGAAATTTTCTGGTGTTTTTATTCAGAAACTATGTAGTCGAAACACGTTTCTCATTTTTTAACAAAAGGCAGAAAATCCTTTAGAAAATACTGTCAAAGGCGGCGTTTTAAACCAAATTCCCAACGCAGCATCCTGAGAAAGAGGAAAAGCGTTCCGTGACGTGTGAAGAATCGCTTATAACTTGATAAGTAATTTATTTATCAAAAAATGAAAAACGTGTTTCGATTCCAAATCGCTCCAATAATCAGGCCTGCCAATTGCACGCTTTTACGTTTAAAAACGAGTCAGAAAGTTTCGCGTTGTTGAGCAGGGAATTTGAGAACCACCTTAAATAAAAGGAACTTTCTAAAAGTTAAAATTTTTTGTTCAACATAATCAACTTAAAAAGAAATACAAATTTCACAATTGAGAAAAAAATAAATTTTCAATTAAAAATTGAGAATTGAAACCCTTATTATTCTCACAATTAAAAAAATTTAGTTTGAATATTAATAATAATTAATTAAAAACAATAATTTTGCCACTGCAATACAATAAACTAATTTTACTAATGAACAAAAACCCATTCTGTGTAGAACAAATGTACGTAGAGTGAGCGAATGATGATGTTTATAAGTCAGAATGTGGGAGAGTGAAACGCAAGCGAAATCTGATAAAGAAACAAAGGTATATCTTAGCCCCTGACATTGAACCATCGACTCCCGTAACAATCACAGATCTTCTCTTCAGATTCCGTTGTGTGCTAATGCGAGGTTGAATCATCCAAGCTTTTCGTGAGCAGGTAAGGAAGTAGAATTGCTCCTTGTCACACTCGTGTATTATCTGTGGAGTTGTCTATACAAAATGGGCTTTCGTTGGTCGAGCAAGCTTATTAAGTATTCACAAAACAAAAAAGCTTGGTATGATGATATTTTCTTCCAACTAATGGCATCGCCAGAATCTTGCTCTCAGAAGGGTTAGGAACATTGGTCATATATAAAAGGGATCAATTTGTTTTTATGTGCGTAAAAATAGTTTTTGAGTAAGCGTATAATGCATAAAAGCAAGTCACCACATAAAACAAAAAGCAAATAATCAAAATACATATATGGCATCATAAAACTCTTTCAAGGCTTTTATAAAAGAAAGCTTTTAGCTGCGTTCGATGATTTATATCAATGGATATATATCGTGATATATTATATCCGCTATTTTCTCATATTTGATATTTATTTACAAAATATCATTGTGTATGATATTTTTGGAGAAAGTAAGTGAAAATGGATTTTTCAGCTGTTATTGATTTTGTCGTTCTGTATAGATAAAAGAACTTTTGCGTTTGAAGCTGAATTTTTTAAATGTAGAACCAATAACTGTGTATTACTTAGAACAGCCATTCGAAGATAAACTGTCTGATTTAGATAATCAGTTATTTACAGCTTCATAAAAAAAAAAAAAAAAAAAAAAAAAAAAAAAAAAAAAAAAAAAACTTTTTCTGGTTCTGGTATAGTTCAGTTTAAACTGCGCAAAAGATATTAGGGATTGAAAAAGAAGACAAGCTTGCATTTATGTTCAAATTTTTCTATAAAAACAAATTATTTTGTATTTAAAATTTTGTTATGTAAAACAAAATTTTCTTGATACTCGATATTAAATCCTATAGTTTGTTTTTGTGGGTTTAAAGAGCAAACTTTGATTTCATTACGTATGTGAAAAAAAAAAATAATAATAATCAGTAAATTCAGGTCATTTAGAATATTGTTTTATTAAGTTTTTATGGTAAGTGCGATATATTTTGGTTTCTAATTTAAATTATCAAAATATTATATTTATAATCATCAATAAGTTGACTATTTTGAAAATATCGGATATTTTTATATTTTCCAAAATGTCATGATTTTACGAACCCTGGATTTTTGTGTCAACAAGTCAAAAGAAACAGCAGAGCTGCAACAAATGAAAGGCAATAATTTTACTGATTTGAGATTGTAAAAATAGGTTTTTGCAGGTAACGTGTCGTGAATTTAATAAATTATTCATTCGTCTACATACAAGTGAAACAATTTTTAGAAATAAAGTTTATAAATTAACAAGCGTCGCCTTACCTGACGCTCTTCCCTCCAACATAAAAAAAGAACAGAAAAGAAAAAAAGGAAACAATGGAAGTTTTTAGGAATTTTCTCGTTAATTGTTTTAATGTTTAATGAATTCGATCCCCTTTTCTAAAACTGTTTCCTGACTTTCTTGTCAACAAACGTCAATTAACGCATACTCAAACCTTTTCAGATCATAAATCAGATTTTTAAGTTATAAGCATGATCTATGACTCTCGTAATAAATGATTAAAAAGGTTTCAAGTATTTGAAAGATAATAAACTGCGATTTGACGCATTTTGTCGCAAATCAGTTTAAAAAATAAAGAGCTTTTTGTAGTCCATTCAGAAATGAAAGAATTCTTTCACAGTAAGTTCTGCAAATTTAAACTAGTCGTTGGGGGCCACCGTAATACTTACCCATCATGGATATGCATAATGTAAAATATTAAAATAAAAATGTGTAAACTACTTATAAAATGCATTGCAATTCAAATAAAATTGTGGCTTGATGACGTCACAAACTTTAAAGGCTCGATTACTGAATTGCTTGAAAGAGGTTTTTCCTTATAACTCCAAAAATAATAATCCTATTAACTAGCGGTTTATTGCATCTGATTAAGCGTCAAATTTTCAATTAAAATCTATCTTTGAAGTGAAATTTGGATAAAATACAGGGTCATGAAAAATCGAAGAATGTGGAAAATAGGATTCCAAATATCTCGGCAACTCATTATCCGATCGACTTCATGCTTTATTCAAAATTTATGTTTTTTTATTGTCTTTTATATTCGTTTCTTAAAATAAACAATTTCGAAAATTTTTATATACCTTTCATCAGAACGAATATTTCGAGAGTCCGAAAAAAATTGTTCCGGTTAATCGAGGTTATTGAAATGAAATAGGCTTCTTCCCATTATTACATACTAAGTACATACCAAATTGCAAGTCTCTATCTCAATTTTTTCGGGAGATAGAGCGTTTACAGACACACACACACACAGACACACAGACACACAGACGGACGGCAAAATTTTTTTTCTAAAAATATGTTTTTCGGAATCTCCAGTGTCTGAAACGTGTAAATCCGCCAAAAAATTTTTTTCGATTTTCAAAACGATTACAAGACTTACCCTATACTACGTATGATGGGTAAGTAAAAACGGGAAACAGAAGGTACGTTATATTTTTATTTCACACACATCATCAACAGGATTAATTTGCAATGCAGTTGATATGGATACTGCAGTTAAATAGGACCAGAAAGATTTAAGAGGAAGAAAAATGTATTTATTATTATTTATATAATGTTTGAACTTTTTTAAACTGTCGTAACAGTTGGTTCGCAAGCAAATTCCTAAAATTGCGGTCGTACTAGAGGTAAATAAGGTAAATAACGTTTAACTATGCATATATTGTCTAAAGCTTTAAATTCAATTATCTCGTAACACTGTTTTTCAGAGGTTTTGCCACGATAACTTTTGAAGAAGTTAACGAATTTACATGTTTTGTTTTCTTTTTAACAAAGGAAATTATATTCTCTACAAACTATACCTGAAAAAAAAATCAAGTTATAAGAGAAAAATAGGATAATTTTTTTATGGATTTTGAATTTATTATTATAATATATCTTTTAATTACGGTATATTTATTTTTTTGTATTAAAAAATGCTGCTGTTTAGGTATAATCGAAAAACAACGTAATAAGCGTATACAAAATAAATGTCGACTCGGATCCTAGATTTCAAAATCGTAGCAAAACTTAGTTTTACAAGATTAATTTTGTAGTACAATATTTCATTTCTATAAAACATAAATAAATAAATCCGTAAGTCTGAATTAATTACAGGCCTCCTGATCAAATATCAAATTTCAGTCAGTTTTCGTCCTTTTAAATCTTTTTACCCCCCCCCCTTTTAAAAGAATCTCTAATTTATAGTAAAATTACATTGAACATTAATGCTTTCTGAAAGAGGTACAAAAAAAAAAGTTGAAATGCTGAAATCTCTCATTTTCGAAAATTTTGAATAGCGTGCGTTAATCAAATTTCATTCAAATTAAACTTCGTGGAATTCAACTTTTCAAGTTTCAACTAATCACCTTTGCAATTTCACAAAGACGAAAGCCACTTTTGCAAAAATGTTCTATACGAGTTTAAGGTGGTTCTCAAATGACTTGCTCAACAACGCGAAACTTTCTGACACATTTTCTGATTCATTTTTAAGAGCAAAGGGAGACAATTTTCAAGTTTGACTGTTGGAGAGATTTGAAATCGAAATAAGTTTTCCTTTTTTTTTTCTTTTTGATAAATAAATTATTTATCGAGTTATAAGCTATTCATGTCACGTGGCAACACAGTTTTCTCCTTTCTCGCGCTGAAGCATCGGGAAATTCGGTTCAAAACGCCGATTTGGACAGTTTTTTCTGAAAGGTCTTCTGCCTTTAATCAAAAAATGGAAAACCTTCCTTCCATGACATACTTTCTGAATAACCGCACTTGCGCATTTCATTCGTTTCCAAACAAAACTGAATTAAAAAATGTGTCTGAAAGTAGCCCCTTTTGGATTTGAGAACAGCCTTAATATTTCTTTATATAATCAGCGGATGCGGTAACTTTAATTACCTGAGATATATAACCTTTTCCTGATGAATGGAGAAATAAGACTCCTGAAGAGGTTCCATTTTTACCCATTACATTATTACGAGAAAGTCAATTATCTTTAGACATAATTTTTTTTCATCCTACATACTACAATAGAAGTTTAAAAGAAAAAAAAACTTTCACAGAAAGAGAGAAAGAGCCTTATATAACAAACAAACCTTTCAATTAAAAAAAAGGAGATGGAGCCATCAAACAGGGATTACACATAAATATAGATGAAATGATATAAGAATAAGTAAGTGTACAATGAATTCGAAATAAGAAAAATGAGTTATTGTGATTTCAACTCTGGAATGAATTTCTCTTATATATTTATTAATAATATGAAAGCAGTGACTACTTTAGTTGGGCTACAAATTACATTGCTTTGTGTTTCTAATAATGATGATGACTATAAGCTTATAATTCTATGTCATTTCGGACAAACTTATTATTATCATTATTATTACTTTTATAGCAGCATACTTTTTTAAATCAAACTTTGCACTCTAAGATTATTATTATAATATTATGTGCTCTAAATAATGTACACAGACAGAATTATAATAAATCAATATGATAGAGTAGTTATAAATATTCGCTTTAGCTTTCAGTTTTTGATACTCGCATTGGGATTCTGATTTGAAATGTTGACTTCTACAAGTATTAATTAGAAACAAGGCGATAAGAGTTTAAGGATCTGAATCAGAATAAAGTAGGCCCATCAGCGGCTGAGAGGTTCCGCTCTCAAAGCTCGTATACGGGAAGTGCTGGGTTCGAAACAGAGCGCGCCCGTCGGCTTAATCGTTCAGAGATTTTCGTGGTTTTCTTCGAACCTTGGGTAACCTTGCATAAATTTGGATTAGGTTCCCATCTTTAGGTTCACACAGTAGCCACCCCCAACTCTCGGCCTATATCCCTGGTGCAGATAATCGGCCGTAATAAACAACGCCAGCACCAACAGAATAGGACAAATATTCATAAAAGAGAGACAGTCATTTAAGGTGGTTCTCAAATGACCTGCACAACATCGCGAAACTTTCTGGCATAATTTCAGACTCATTTTTAAACGCAAAGGCATAAAATTGGCAGGCCTGACTAGTGAAGCTATTTGGAATCGAAATGGGTTTTCCATTTTTGGATAAATAGACCATATCGAGTTATAAGCGATTCTGGCTACGGGACGACACGGTTTTCGCGTTTCTCTGGCTGCCGCATCGGAAATTCGGTTCAAAACATCAACTTTGAGGGTCTTTTCTGAAAGATCTTCTGCCTTTACAAAAGAAACAAAAAATCGTCTTTCGATTACAAAGTTACAAAAATGAATTAAAGAAAGTGTCAGAATTAAAGGAAGTGTCCTTTTGATTTGAAATGCAAAGGATCTTAAGGATCTGAATCAGAACGAAGCACATTTTTATAAGAGAGACAGTCATTTAATCGAGCTTTCTTTCACAAGTAAAGATGCATAGGACACGCACTCGCATAACATCCTATCCGCAACAGAATCAAAGAAAGCATCTGCACGGCAACCGAAGTACACTTGCGTTTGGAGAATAAGAAAATTGTTAACCTCTATATTGGGAGATCTATCGTTTCGGCTCCAAGGACAATAGGCACCCCCTTAGTCACTCTTAATAAGGAACACAAAGGTCTAACTGCGCGGGACCCTCAACAACTATTGTACGGAGATCACTGGAGTGTGGCAAGAACCGATCACTATCAGTAATCATGCAAAGCGATTGTTTCCTTTTAGTAAGAGAAAGACACCACGAAACATCACGTGAACTCGATAACAACCAATCAGCTACAGGTTAGTGCTTGGCCCGATTTAGCCTAATAAGGCACGCTTTTGTAAAAAATGTACTTAATTTGTTTAACGACAAAAACAGAAAAAAAAAAGTATGTCCCTCATACACAGGCAGAGAAAGAATCTTTTGGGTTTTACAGAAATTTTATACGAGAATTCAATAAGAGATGTGCTGGTTACTTACTCTTCAATTAAAAAAAAGCCTAACAATTAAAGTGAAACAGTTCTGATGTTAATTATAAACTCCAATCATGACTGGCTGCTGCGAACCTGTTTGCGAGGTCTCGTTTCCTGGCTGCTTTATAAAAAGGTGAACGATACAAAATGGAGGTCGATACGAGTGGAGGCCAGTGCCAGTACGCGAATTGAATGTTGCTGATGGCGGTCGAGTGATGACGAATAAAAATGATGTAGGAATTTTGATAATTTAGAATGGCTGACATAAGATATATGTCAAATATTGGTAGATATTGTTAAGATATACCATAAAGAAGCGTTTTGCATGTATGTTCACAAATAAATTTCGAAAACAATAATTTAATCGGTAGAAACAACAACAATAATAATAATAATTTGCTCAACATATAAAACAACAAGTCCAAACTATGGGGTCGCGACCAACCAGAATCCGAAGGTAACAAGCAATGTTTTGGAGGATTGCGAAAAAATAGATCAATTCTACGAAAACATATAAAAAATTTATCAGCTGTAACATACATAACGAATGCATCTTTAAAGAAAAATTGTAATTAAGGTGGTTCACAAATGACCTGCTCAACGACGCGACACTTTCTGACTCATGATTAAAGGCAAAATAAAAAAAATTGGCACGCCTAACTATGGAATCGAAGTGAGTATTCCAATTTTTGATAAATAGATTACTTATCGAGTCATAAGCTATTTTAATCACGAGATGACGATGGCACTTTTTTCGCACTTCTCAGGTTGCCGCGTCGGGAATTCGATTCAAAACGCCGACTTTGACAGTATTTTCTGAAAGATCTTCTGCCTTTACCAAAAAATGAAAAACGTGTTTCGATTACATAGTTTCTGAATAACCACACCTTGCTCATTTCATGCTTTTCCGAACAAAAATGAATTAAAAAATGTGTCAGAAAGTGCTCTGTTTGGATTTGAGAACAGCCTTAAACAATTGCGTGAAATGATAGTGTTTTACAAAATTTTGTGTTGAGAGCAAACCCCCCCCCCCCCCCCCCCCGCGTGCTTTATCAAGATCACCCCCCCCCCCTCCTCCCTTTTCCTCGAACTGTAAAATTCGCCTCCAGAAAAAAAAAGTATAAATTCACCACTGAGCTAGAAAATAGAATACAGTAAATTCTCCTAAGACAGAATCGGTAGCAACCGATAAAAAAATTCCGCTTTAGTTCCCGCAATGAATATGTTTCGTTTAAAATAGGATTCCGTTATACACAGGTTCCGTTTTCATTAGATTTTGCTGTATAAAGTTATTGTGAGAATTTATTGTTAATTATTTATTTTAATTAATTATTGTTTTGTTTTTATTTATTTATTTGGGGAGGGGGGGACATATTTTGCGATTAATCTATTCTGAAGTATTCGACTGTGTCTTATAATACTAGGAAAAAAAAAAATTTTTTTTTTTTTTCCCCCACGTATAGAAGCAACGAAAAGTAATTATTTTAATTTTCTGGAATAAGCTTCTGTAATGAATCTTATCGTAAGAATTTCAGTGAAAATTAAATTTCATATATTATATGCTTTGTAATTAAAATGAAAACTCGTCATTCCGCAACTTTAAACTATTAGTAACTTTTCTGCAACATTGTGATTAGTTACAAAGGGAAAAAAAAAGTAATATTTTCCATAGCAAATAAAAAGAAAAGAAAAGAAAAAAGAAATGGAAACAAAGTCGGTCACCGATACCTTTTAGGCGAGAACTAGTTTCCAGCAATCAGCTTCAGGAGTAATGGATTGGTAAACGTGGCCTAAATTCGGGCGGCAATACGAAGAAAAAACCTTACCTTTCGGTGGAATTTCTCTGATCAAAGAGAGGGAGAGAAATAATAAATTAAAAAAATTAAAATAAGTTTTTATTACCGGACTTTTTTTTTTTTTTTTACTTTAGCCAAAAAAAAAATGTATGGTTACTTTAACCCCAAAAATCTATAGTATTTTCTAAATTCCCATTATACAATGATTTTCAATTAAGAATGATTAAAAAATATTTAAACGATTCCAGAAATTGGAGAAAATATTAGACAAAAACATCCTGAAATCACGACAAATCAGTTCCAAGTAACATTTCCGATTGGTGCGAAAACATCCATCTAAAGCTGTTCTCAAATCCAAAAGGACTATTTTCAGACACATTTTGTAATTCATTTTTGTTGGGAAAAGCATGAAATAAGCAGTGTGGTTATTCAGAAACTATATAATCGAAACACGTTTTCCATTTATTGGTAAAGGCCAAGAAGATTTTTCAGAAAACACTGTCAAAGTCGGCGATTTGAACCGATTTCCTGATGCTTCCGCTCGAGAAAGGGAAAAAAAGGTGTTGCCGTGTGACACAAATCGCTTATAACTCGGTAAGCAATTTATTTATCAAAAAAAGAAAAACTCATTCCGATTCCAAATCGCTTCAATAGTCAGGCCTGCCAATTTTGTCTTTGCGTTTAAAAATGAGTCAGAAAATGCGTCAGAAAGTTTCGCGTTGTTGAGCAGGTCATTTGAGAACCACCTTAAAAAAATACTCTTGTATCTGTAATAATACTAATAAAGCAAAACTGCAGAATTAATAAAAATTTTAGATAATAATAACTCTTTTTTTAACATATATCAATGAAATTTATGCGAGGCAAAAACTTTTTTTTTTTCTCTTCCTTTTTTCAGTTACCGTAAAATCTTTAAATAATTCTTCCGCAAACAATAATGAATGTATAGCAAAAATCAGCCTTGAAGAACGCGGAGAAATTTCATAGCCTTATGCAAATCGTTGTAACTGTATTCAGCTCAGAGTCTAAATTCCATATTGAACAGGGAGAAAAACACGTGGTGCATGGAATTACTTCATGCATAGCAAGCACTCAGCTGAATGCTTTGCGATGTTTTCGTTTTTAATGCGAGGTTTTAAAATAGTTCGAATTCTAAAGCGAATCTTCCGACCACAAAACTGAAGACATCCGATTAGTGTTTTTAAAATAAAAGATATATTTTTCAGATACATAAAATCATAATTAATATATACAGGGGTGAGCACAAAGTCATATGCCCAGGTCGTAAATATATATTGTGCAAAAACTACGATTATAATTAGTCATATGGTTGTTTTGGATGCATTGTAAATTGTAAGTACTGGGATACAGTTTTTAATACTTCATGAAATTTCAATGTCTGCCCCCTTGGTAGCTAGGGGAATGTTAACGCGCTATTCTAGTTTTCGCCAAGTGTTCACTAATATGTCTTCTGTAACATTAATGTATCCAAACAACCATATGTCTAATTATAATAGTTTTCGCACAGTAAATATTTGTAATCAGGGAAAGATTTTGTTTTCAGCCTGTATAATGAATCATAATAATGTGCAAAGGAAAACACATATTTAAAAAAAGAACTTTAATTCTTATAATTCCAGATCAGATTTTGACATTTACCGCAAAGAATAAATGACATTAAAAATTGATTCAAAGAACTTCGATGAATGGGGGTTATTCATTTATTTATTTATTTTCCTTTTAAATAAAAGAGACGATCAAATTCAAAATTTGGACCGTTTTGCGAAATTTCTAGAAAAACGATCAGTACTATTTCATTATGCCATGAAATTTTAATGGTTTATGAGCTGCAACATGTTTCATTCGCATAAAAAAAAAAAAAAAGAAAGAAATGAAGTATTTTTCCGGTTGGTTGGTTGGTTACGGGCGCTACTGTCATCTTTTGCGCACGAGGGCTAAACAGATCGGGACTTCCGTTTAAAGAGAAATCCGACCCAAACAACAAAACATACATGCCTGAGTCGGGATTCGAACCAGGCAAGTATTATTCGGGAAAATATGTGAAAGTGGTTTGGCCTGTTCATAAATTTAAACATTGTCATCAATGTCTTTGTTTGAAAGTAATTTTAAAAGCTTTAAAATTATTTATTTAACAGAAATAACGGTTCCGACATGTTATTTTACTTTTTTACAGATTCCTTATGAGTTACTGGTGTTCTTTAAGTAGTATTTTCTTTTAAATTAAAATAAGCAACTGTACTCTCTTTAAAAATAATAATAATCGTTGTGTTCTGAAGAGTGACAAGACATCTAATACAAACACTTGAAAAGACAAAGTGAAACGGAACATCTGCTTTCAGAAACCATGTTTTTCGAATTTCCGTCCCGAAATTAAACGTGACATCAACATGTCACTGAACTTCACTTCACTTGTTTTTTTCGGCAAACTGTTTTTAATCACCAGATCATGTTCCTTGTGTCGTCGCATTAAATACGGTCCCCATCTTCGCCTTGTCTCATTTAGAGCAATATTCTGCAAAGCTTATAGCGCCATTTTTCTTTCAATTAGACATGATACTTTCCTTCAATTTTCTTTCAGGCTCTTTCTGTATTATTCCTGATGATTTGCAACTAAGCGAGATTCTCTCCTATTTGTTTTTACGCTCATAAAACTGCTGCGAAGTTAGTTGCCCACGTTAAAAATTATTGAGGAAATTAGTATGTCTCCCCGTTATTAAGTTACATTGATTATCATATGACTTTATGATTCAATTCTTTTTTTCCCCTATGTTGTTGACTGTTTATTTCTATTTTTTGATGGAATCTGCAGCCTCCACAAATGGGATTAATTGACACTAAGAGGCTATTTCACTCACGCGAAAACACCCACTCGCTAATGTTTATCCTATGGGAGAAAGTTTTTACAATATCTCATTTGCATTTCAATATTTTTAAATGATTTTTGTTTTGCATTGGATAGTTGAGAATGATCTCTATACGCGTATTTTTTTACTTTTTCGATTTTGTTAGAAAGTTTTTTTTATTAAGATATTTTCACTTTCGGAACCGGTTTCGAAAGTGAAAGGAAGTATCCTCATTAAAAAAACTTATCTTATTACCAAAATCGAAAAGTAAAAAATGGGCCTGCGTAGAGATCAGTCAATATCTTCAGTGCCATAGAAATAAAATCTATTCCAGATCAGCAACATATTTCCTTGACTTTTCCAGGTTTTCCATACCAAAAAAATAAATAAAATAAAATAGAATAAAATAAAATATATCCAGGTATCGAGATTTTGTGATTATTTGAGGGTGGGACTTTATCATGTTCCATCCATTTTGCCCAGTCAGGAGGAAATTTTTTTATCACATCAGTCACAGTTAAATAGAGATTGATTTGACATATTTTAATACAAATAATAAATATTCGATAAATTAAGCTAACAAATGTTCATTTCCAAAAGAAAGATTAAAATTTCTCTGACTTTTTCTCACAATTTTCAAATATACCTGGCTTTTGACCAAGAATGGTAAATTTTCCTAACTTTTCCAGGTGGCCAGACACCTTGATAAAATGCATCATCTATTCCCATAAAAGAGATGAACAACAATATATTTTTAAAAAATCCCTTTCCATAACTGAAGCGAAAATGTAATTTTGTACGGTTCTGCGGATTTATGTCGCAATGTGGTATATTTGTAACTCATCTTATATTATTAATTTGTGTGTTTTCGGCTTATTGATAAGAAATTTCCATTTATGAGCAATTAATTGTGGAAATTGGTTACTCAAATGAGAAGTAGAGAAACGAGTAAATTAACTTAAAAATAGTGGGAAAGGTGTATTCGCATTTCATTGTTCCGAGTTTATTACTTGATAGTTTTGCTTAAAAGTAATAAACAGCTTGCAAAAAGTTGTGTTCACATATCCTTAAGAAGGGTGTTGGCCGGTAAGATCTGCGCGTGTTATCGAGTACTGGTCAGTGCAAAATGACCATGTCTACATTTTATTGCATTTCTACAGTTTTAAGAAGCAAATTCGACGATGCATAAAAAATTAGAAAGGATTTAATTCTAAAACCACCGTGGTAGAGCTAGTTCATCCGCGATTTCCCTTTCGACAACACGATGATGATAAGCCGTGGTTCCGCCAACATACAGGGATTCCAGCTTTCACTTTGTTGAGCACTGTCTCTCTCTCTCTAAAGTCTGAGATTCAATTAACCACCTTGCAAATCGCATTCCGGTGCATGCTGTGCAACAAAAGCATTCAATGCTTTTCCCTTCTGGGCAAGGCAAAAACTTCAATAAAGAGGATTAAAACTTCATGGACTTGCTGGCAAAGTAAAGTGGAAAGTTTTTGCATTGTTTGGCTTACCGTCACTCAGAGCTCGGATTACGCAAAATACATAAAGAATATATTTCGCAGTTATCGTCCTTAATAGGTGGAGCAATTTTCTTTCTTCTTTTCTACTTTTTGCTTCGAAGATCACACCCTTTCATTGTTTAGCTCCGTGCTCACTGTATATATGTACCTCAAGTGGATAATGAGCATTCAGATATATAGTTTCCATGCGCTCTGTTCATATTCATTAGCTGAAAATTTTCTAAAATTGCTCGATTTCCGAATAACGAACACGTTTTTAAATAGTTTATTATTCACCCTCTCTCTCTCATTAAATTTTAAAGTTCTGAAAGTCAAAACTGCGAAGCTTAATCATACGTTATAAGAACACACATTTTTTCAGACAATTAAATACACTAAACCAACAGGAGTGCTAAATTGACCTGGGCCAGGAATGGGTCAGAATTGTCTTGTCCCAGATCAATTTTTCATTCATGATGGTTCAGGGTATTCAATAGTCTGAAGTAATGTATATTCTTATATTGTAAATAAAGTAATCAGACGTAGCGTTTATATGCTTAACAGGGGTCGATGCAGGTTTTTTATCTTGGGGCCCATTTTGTGAAAAGTAAAGGTTATTTTTGTGAAATTTATTATATTTTTGTGAAAAATAACATTTTGTAACAAAAGTTGAAATCCAGCTAATCAAATTCGAACCAAGCATTTATAAACAAAAACTTTTTTAAATCCTTTTGCTGAAATTTTCCTCTCTTTTGAACTTGTTTGTTTACAAATTACACATTTTAAAACATCATGAAATAATAAATAGTAAGTGTTTATGGAATAGAATTTTGTGAAAGGATCAATTTTAGTAAAAGGAATTTTGTGAAGGGACCTTTTTATCAGATTGTTTTTTGTGAAGGGGCCCATTTTATTAAATTGATTTTTGTGAAGGGACCCATTTTATTAAATTGATTTTTGTGAAGGGGCCCTGAATAGGCCCCAAATTTTGCCTGGATCGAGCCCTGCTTAATTATTTAATCATGCGTGTTTTATATTTGAAGTAATAAACAAAAATATCAAAATTTTAGAAGTTGTAAATATAGACCAACTTGGCTATTAGAAATTAAAATATTTTTCCAGTGTAGGAAAAAAATATATATGGGTCTGAGATTTATATATTTAGATAGAAAAGAGATGAAAATATAATGCAGAACTTCATGAGATAGTTGTTTTAAGTTTGTTCTAAATTGAGAGTTTCACAGTCCACAATGTTTGTATCAGATTGATACTTACAATAGCTTTTATTATATTTAACTTAAGTATTTGAAGATTTTATGTATTTTCGCATTAAAAAATGTATATATATCGTGGTTCAAGCCATATCGGTACTTAAAAAAAAAAAAAAAAAAAAAAAAAAAAAAAAAAAAAAAAAAAAAAGATACACACAGATTTTTATTGCTTTATTTTTATTTACTAATTTTTCAATGCCG
Source organism: Maratus michaelseni (assembly GCA_963931845.1). Lineage (NCBI taxonomy): Eukaryota > Metazoa > Arthropoda > Arachnida > Araneae > Salticidae > Maratus > Maratus michaelseni. The sequence continues at coordinate 357,179,515 of OZ007590.1, forward strand.
CACTTGTATTTGAAGTCAAAACTTAAATTAAAATATGTGTCCACATTTTAAATTCACTCATTTGTTTATTTTATTTTTGCATTTTATAAAGATACCTCCTCACATTTATTATGAAGTTCAAACGTATTATGCAAGAAATTATAACAATTAAACGGCTCCAAAGATTAAGATCTACAACAGCCTTTCTAAGAATGAATGTAGATCTGAATCGTTCAGATCTAGTAGGCTGAATGGATGCTGTAGTTAAGTTTTGGGAACGACACTGTGAAGTGTTTATTTCCGCAAAAAGACATGGCGGTTTATGAAATAATTTCAACTTGAATAAAAGTGAAGATGCTGTTTCCTGCTTTTACAAATTTGTGCATATTTACTGGATTACAAAACAGTATTTAGGCGTCAGTTTTTTTTTTCTTCTTTTTTTTAATTGTTGCTTATCTACGTTCCACTAGATTCTTCAAAAACTTTTATCTTAAAGTTTTTTTTTTTTTAATATACATTAGATTAAGATTTAAATTTTCTTTTAGGTTAAAGTACATGATGAGAAAATTATTTTCAACAAGGAAGTTGAAAATTACTTAATTGTATTTATTTGCTCAGCCCATCTCTGTCATTTGTTTTCACATTATTATTATGCTCATTTTTTTCCCACGTGATATCTCATTTTTCTCACGATTGGGTGCCCCCCCCCCCCCCCCCCCCGTTGTTCTAAGATATTTTGATTGTTATAATATAATTCGGCATCTTTATTTACGGCCTTTCTGATTTCATATTTAAAAAAATTAATTTATATAACTGAAATACATTAAAAATTGCTAAAATAAACCTATGTTTCTGATAATGCAGTGACGCCGCGAATGCGCTATAGCGCAGCATTTAAGCAACAATTTGAAGAAGGGATGCTTAAATATAGATTGTATTGGGTCCTTCAGGATGCATAATTTTCCTCTTTCAAGGAATAAAATATTTTGTGGATAATATCATATAATAAGCATATATTTTATTGAATCCATCGAATCCATCTTATTTATACAAAGTAAACCCACTTTTGTAAAAAAAAAAAAAAAAAATTCCAGTTTTCAGTTAAAAGTGCATGTGTCCCAGGACTCAGGATTGGTAAATATAGATGCTGAATTATATTAAAATAATCAAAACAACATAAAAAGGGGGGGGGGGTAACCTTATCGTAGTGGGCGGAGGTCCAAAAATCAATGCTTATTTATCCCCTTCTTTTGCACCTTTAAAAAAAAATCCTCACTAAATTAAAAATTTAATCTTGATTTTATGTACACTGCCTCCCACCCCCGCATGGATAGGCTTTCCGGATTATTTCAAATTTCCTAGATTCTTAGAAATTTTACGTCTCGGAAACTTGTCATCTCGGTACACTTGATGAACGCGCAACGAAGAGCGATACCGCTTCCTTAGTAGTAACACCTCCATTCATAGAACAAAATCTTTTGTCCTCAAAATTCCTTCAGCTGTCAACCCATCCTCATCATAAGTTTTTCACAGATGTACTCGAACAAATCTTAAAGTAATAATGCAAAGTTGTATTGAGGAAACAAGCTACACGACGACGTTTGCCATCCGCTTCTCGCATATTACACTCATTTACCGTGACACTGACATTTATTGGAGGGACAGCGTCCTGTTTTCCTGGTAAAAAATATCTTATGGCTGAAATCAGCAGACGGATAAAAATCATGCTTGTTTCCTTGCCACGAGCGGAAATTGCGGTCTAATTTTTCAATAAATCATTTGGTAATTCTCATTAATGGAAAATCCTGTTTGTTGGAAATTTCGAAACTGAAATAATTATAAATAATATTTATGGTTATTTGAAACGAAAATACACCATTCCTAATTTATACTTCCCTTTTTTAACATTTTCCAACATAAGTTGAAAAGTGTTTATGAATTCGGTTTGTCTGTCTGTCCATACTGTAACTCTCGTAAATATACTCGAATTGCCATGAAATTTTTATATGTTATTGCGGTTTACTGTAGAATGTTTGGTATTGAAAATGAAGTATGTAGCAGTTATAGTTCATTTACAGGGACACACAAAATAATTCCGTTACATTATAGTCCATGGGGAAAAATCGTTTGCAGTGCATTTTATTAATGTTACGATATTTCAAACACAAATCTTTCACAAATTTAACCATCTAAAAGTAAAATCTGACCTGTCGCATTTGCATATATAAAGAAAATATATGTATTTTACATACATATATAACTTCTTAAACATTTATTAAACGAAAACCGGAATATAACGATCATTTCAAATTCACATAATTATGATTAGACTTTTCACAAATATAAAAAAGAAGTTCACAAAACCGGACCCTGTCAGAAAAATCTGGACAGACCCTGTATAGATACCCCACCCCCTCAAATCTGTATTAATGTCAAAGTTGTGAATAATATGATGTTTCAAAATTACCATGTTTTGGAAAATTTTAAAACTCCCTTCTAGAAAAATCCGATTTTCTCCTCCGTGTTTTTTTCTTTCTTTCTTTTTTTCTTTTTTTTCCCAAGGGTCGATGCAAGTTTTTTTTTTCTTTCTTGAGGCCCATTTTGTGAAAAGTAAAAGTAATTTTTGTGAAATTTGTCATATTTTTGTGAAATTTATATTTTTGTGTAAAATGACATTTGTTATGAAAGATAATTTTGTGAAGGGCCCTGTTTTATTAAATGGAATTTTGTGAAGGGTCCTTAAAGAGGCCTAAAATTTTTCCTGGATCGACCCCTGCTTTCTACCTCTTGGAACTCTATAGGTAAGTAGAATAGAAAATAGAAATGATTATCTGATCACTCTTGCAATAACACACTCTTTGTAGGAATGAGATGGGAATAGAAATTAAAACAGCTAGCTCCACGATTTATTTACTGATAACAGAAATCCTAGATAGTATACTTCCTCCAAATTAATACCGGGTATAATCTGAAGCCATATCGTGAGAATTGGACCTCTTTTATTAAATTTCATTTGTTAACATACAAGGGCAATACCTCAAAGAGCAAGCGGGCAAGGAACATAACTAAATACGAGAATGGCATCAGTAATGAGTAACTGACGTCTTAGAAACAAAAGAAGCAGAAAGTATATTTTGCCTGCAGGCAGTTTCTGCACGCATACAATCTAAATCGACAAGAACAAAGGCTGTCAAATGGCAAAACCTAAAACCAATCGGATTATCCGTTAAATCGCATTATGCACAAAATCCAGTGAATAATTGAAGCAATTATGGATTTTCCGTTTCTAGTTTTTGTTTTTTCTTTTAAATAATACTTATACAACGGTTAACAGAAAGGGGAAATTGAAAAGTACTACTCATCTGTTTGTGTTTTGGAAACAATCCGGAATTAAATGTACGTGATAGTTCCGATAACTTGAATGATACTTAACGTTCAAGGAAAACTTGAATAAAAATACAAAAGGGAAAAAAAAAAAAGTATTATTTTCAGCCAAATCACATAAATTATGACAACAAATGATTTTCTTAGAACAGAATCAAGTACATAAGTTAAGTATATAACTTAGGGAGAGCTCTCAGAGGTCCTTGCAGGGTTTTTTTTTTTTTTTTTTTTCCTTACCTGGGGCCCTTTTGTTAAAAGTCATTTTTGTGAAATTTATTATATTTTTGTGATAAATAACATATTGTAATGAAAGGTGAAATCTAGCTGTTACCCAAATTCTAGCCAAGCATTTATTAATAACAATCTCTTTCAAGTCCTGATAAACTTTTCCTTCCCGATGAACTTGTTTTGTGTTAAAATTACACATTTTAATTAAAACTTAATAAAATAAAAATAATTAATGAAAGAGTGATTTTATAGAATGGTATTTTGTGAAGGGGTTCTATTTTATTAAGAGGAATTTTGAGAAGGGACCCTAAATGTACCCCAAATTTTCCCTAGATTGACCCCTGGCTATGTGCCCTTAAAAAGTTTATAAATTAATGAAAAAAAAATATTTATATTAATTTATCTTACCTCAGCCCTATTTCACCACATAAATAAAAATATGATAATTTTCGCAAAAAATGAGATTAATGAGACAACAAATTTAAATATTAAATTCAAAGAGTTACCAAAACTTTGTTCGTTTTCTTTTTACAAACTGTCCTATATATGCAGGAGGATGATATAATAAACTACTATATAAATTGCGTAACATAATATTTTGCAATTACTCAGAAATAATATATGAGATGTGTTGTGATTAAATTTGAACGATAAATCTGAACTGCCCTATATACAAAATATGGGTTATAATAAAAAAAATTAAGGGCCTGTTTTAAGATGTAAAATTCTGTGAAGGGTCCCTTTTTTAGGATACAAAATTTTGTGAAAGATCCTGTTTTAAGATAAAAGTTTTGTGAAGGGTCCTTTAAAGAATCTAATTTTTTTTTTTTTTATATAAACAAATCCCTAACTTATCAATATTCTAATTTGATGTTTAACGCAAATGCTAATTATTAGTTAAATGCACGATAAATCTGAGCTGTAATATATACAGGGCAATGGTAAAATATGGATTAAAACGAAAAAAAATTGTGAAGGGCCTGTTTTAAGATGTAGAATTAATTCTGTGAAGGGCCTTTGTTTTAAAATAAAAAATTCTGTGAAGGGTCTCTGTTTTAAAATCAAAAGTTTTGTGAAGGGTCCTTTAAAGAGTATATATTTTTTTAATAAACGAATCCATGTCTTACCAATATTCTAATTCGATGTTTAACGCAAATGCTAATTATTAGTAAATGCACACTTCAAATATAATCTCTCCTCTTATTACAGGCGTTGACAATTTTTTTCTAAACCTTTTTAAAGCAGTTTGGGACAGAAAATCTTCAAAAAAGTGCATAAAATAAAATAAAATAAAATAAATAAATACAAGTGTAAGACTTATTCTGGTGGAAATGACTGCACGGTAGAGAACACACGAAAAAGGCATGTCAATATATATATATATATATATATATTTTTTTTTTTTTTTTTTTTTTTTGCAAATTTTGTATAAGCGAACACCCATAGTTAGAAACCGTATAGCAAACATAGAAAAAAAAAAAGAAGCAAAAAAAAAAAAGCTTTTGATCCATGCATATGTCCTCTTTATACCTGCAAGGTAGGCCGGTCGACGAAAGGAGCAATTTGGTCACGATGTATTTTTTTTTTCTTGCCAACTTTTTTTGTGTGTGTGTATTTATAATCGTGAAGTTCATCGCTCGCCAATGGCGAAGTTTAAATCAACGTGGTCCAACACACAACTTGCGGACGAATAAGAAAAATCCTAAAGGTGCAGCCTCTCGTTTCGTTGTTTTCCTGAAGCTAGCTGCAAAAGGGTGTGCGTATAAATTGCATCGTTGCGGTCGTGTGTTACACAGGGAGATGCAATGTTTTAAAATAACGCGGTAAAAGTTTTTATCTTAATTTCGTGATTAACAACATAAGTTACGGTAACACATTTTCCCGTTATCTTTTTTTTTCCTTCTTGAGAGGGGTGTTTTTTGTTTTTGTTTTTTTTAACTGCCTCTCCTGTTTGCAGATATATAATCAGGGGTCGATGCAGGGTTTTTTTTTTTTCTTGGGGTCCATTTTGTGAAAAGTAAAGGTTATTTTTGTGAAATTTATTATATTTTTGTGAAAAATAACATTTTGTAACGAAAGTTGAAATCCAGTTAATCAAATTCGAATTAAGCATTTATAAACAAAAACTTTTTTTAAATCCTTTTGCTGAAGTTTTCCTCGCTGGTGAACTTGTTTGTCTACAAATTACACATTTTAAAACATCACAAAATAATAAAAACTAGTGGAGTGGAAAAAACTTTCTTAAAAATTAAAAATAATTACATGACTTGAAAAATAATTGATCGCGAAAAATGTTCAAATTATCCGATTCTAGAAAAGAAAATTAATTAATTTCCATTAAAATTAAAAAGAATTACATGATCTGAAAAATAATTGATCGCGAAAAATATGTTATAATTATCCAATTCTAGAAATGAAAATTAATTAATTTTCATTCTATCTCTAAAAAAAAAATACTTATCTAACATTAGAAAAATATATCTTTTCTACAATCCTAAACATATTAGATTATAAAAATACACATTAAATTCTAAAATTAAAATTATTAGAAGTATTAGGCTTCCGCATACCTGTCACAACTTTATTTTTATTTTATTTTTATATTGAAGATAATAATTATTTTTTAGGTCGAATTAACCGATGTGATAAAAATAAGTTCGAACTAACCAATTTTAAAGTAAGGCTTTTAACGTAAAGTTTTAATGTAAGGTTGCCATGACTTTATGATTAATTTGAATTGTCGTAAGTTCACTGTTAGTTAATTTCTGGTAATTTGCTGGTGACAATACGACATGTACTACAGATTTATCATGCATTTTTTTCTTATTTTATGGCATAAAATCTAGGTCAGAGACGTAGCTAAATATTTCGAGAATGTAGGCGGGTGGGTGGGGGTGGGGGAATCTAATTTCAATTTTAATAAAGTGTATCTTAGACATCTTGGAATGTATTGTTTTCCTACAAATACATCATAAACATAGTTCTAATAGCGAAAACATGAGAATGAAAAAAATAAAATCCAGAAAATGCAGTAACTCAGATTTTTGTGGATAAATACACCTAGGTCTATAACTTATTTTTCTGAGAAGTAATGAGGTGGGGTGAGCCTCATGTCATAACACCAGGGCCCGATCAAAGCACGGGCTAACTGGGCCGTGGCACTGATATTAGGGGCTCTCAATTTGGTATGAGACTTAATAATAATTTAGAGTAGGATGAGTTTTTATTGAAATATCTATTTTTATGTTCATATACGCATTCCAAGGAATAGGAAAAGTTTTAATTTCTTTTAACAGAATAGGGAGGAGGTGAGGGGTGGCAACGAATGATTCATTACCAGGCTCTGGGCCTCTCTTTGGCTTGATCGGGCCCTGATAACACCCCCCCCCCTTTTTTTTCTTTTTTTTTTACATTTCATATAGTAGCAAGCTGTGATATGTTGCTATGGACCCCCCTATGGGAGAAACAAAAAAGAACGCCTTTAGCAAAAAACGCATGTTTGATAACGAAACTATGGTTTTAATGTAACTGCAATAATTAGTTTAAAAAAAACTGATTATAAGCTCATTAAGCTGTTTAGTAAAAAAGTTAAAACCAGAAAGTAATAGCAGAGGTTTATTTAATAGGCAAAGACACTGATGACTCATTAGTCCTATCATCCATGTTTCAATCAAATCCAGCATATGCCGCTGATTTCACAGATTATAAGCTCAATAAGCTGTTTAGTAAAAAAATTAAAACCAGAAAGTTAATAGCAGAGGTTTATTTAATAAGCAGAGACACTGATGACTCATGAGTCCTATCATCCATCTTTCAATCAAATCCAGCATATGCCGCTGATTTCACAGATTATAAGCTCAATAAGCTGTTTAGTAAAAAGTTAAAACCAGAAAGTTAATAGCAGGGGTTTGTATTATAGGCAAAGACACTAATGACTCATGAGTCCTATCATCCATGTTTCAATCAAATCCAGCATCTGCAGCTGATTTCTCAACGACTCCAATTTTGTTACTGTGTGTGACACTTCCGAATAACTAACCTACATCTACACCGCGTCGCATTTAACATACAATCCCCTTTTGGTCGCAGTTGCAATTAAAGTGGCCCCTAAGGAGGACCACGCCCGTGTTTCTGCGAAAAACGGGTTTTCATCTTCTCTACCTCCTCGTCAGACAGGTTCGCTGCAAAGAAAACCGGACTCCCATTAACCTGGGCCGAGAGTTCGGGCCATTTATATTTCGCCAATCTCTCTCTGTCTTTTTGAGTATTATTTTATTTCATTGCCAACAGCCATTTCCATTCCTCCGTTGTAAGATTATTAAAAAAAAAAAAACGGCTATAACATTTTCTTATAGCATCCTTTTACTGTCGTTAGGGGGTAGGAGGGCAGAATTCATGGACGCCCACAAAGGTGAAGGGTCGAGGAGGAGAGAAGTTGCCTCTCCTTAGATTTTAAAATCTTAGTAACTAAATTTTCTTTAATGCTTTCGAAAAAAAAAAAAATCATTTAAATTCATGTAATTTAAATCTTAAACGGGGTGGGGTGTAATAGCTATTCAGTATCTTCTGTGTTGCTGATGCTGCTCTTATCTTCTTTCTTCTTTTATTTATGTGTGTGTGTGTGTGTCATTTTTGTAAAGGGTGTTTTTTTGTGTTTTCTCTTCGTAAAGAATGTTTCTTTTTCTTTCTCGCTTTTTTTTTTCGTCTGGCGAAACATTTCTAAAATATCGTATTTACTCTTATATAAACATATTCACCACATTTTTTAAGGCTGTAACAGCCCGAATATCAACAACAAAAAAAAAAGCATTGATTAGTATATAATTTAAAAATTAAAATTAAATTAAATTAAGGCAATTCATTTCGATTCCAAATAGCTTCAATAGTCAAGCCAGCCAATTGCCTTTGCGCTTAAAAATGAGTCAGAAAATGTGTCAGAAAGTTTCGCGTTGTTGTGAGCAGGTCATTTGAGAACCACCTTAAATGTGTCAAAGTTTCGCGTTGTTAAACGGGAGAATTTTATTTTGTTTTATTTATTTATGTATTTTATTACTTTTTTTTTCCCCCTGTGAATCGCCTAAAGGTCACACCACAGCTACATCTTATATCGAATGTAACGCGATCTGCAGTTCCAACCCCGTTCATTAGTGTATAAAATCGGGGGTTTGGCAAGTAGGTGAAAATATCCTACGTAGCAAAATAAATTCGATGACTAAGCCAAGTAACATGGTGTTCGGATAATCCTTGGAGGTAAATGTGGATCATTTTTGACGTTATCACAGGCTACAGCAGCCCACTCTCTACCAACCCACTAATATAAAGCACGATCTAAAAAGCGTGTGATATTGACGGCAACAGAAGGTAATCAAACAATAAACCCACACACCCGTCCCTTCCAGAATGAACTAATTTGTTAGAAAAGATAAAAGAAGAAATGTTATTAAAAGTTTCATATTTTGCTAAATAAAATATATAATCGTCTTCAGAAAAGACGAGGGGAGATCAGAAAGTGATCTTGATAATTCAGACCAGCACCACTGTCAACTAAACATGAACCTAGATAGGTTCATGCAACTAAAGTACAATACTAAATATTGAGATCATAAAACAAACATACAGTTACATGTGCATGTTGTTATCTAAATAATATTTTGTACAGAAATCACAAATAATATATAATTATTAATTATATTTTAATTTTAAAAATGAAAAATATTAATTAAAATTAATTGTTACTTAAAAATAAATTGTTATAAACGAAACGTGAATGAATTAGAGATAAATTTAATTTACAAATTAAAATTCGATGCTTTGAGCACCAAAATGTCACATCCCGGATGATTTGGTACTTGTGTTTGTTAATGGTCTACCCCCCCCCCCCCGAACTCAATTCCCCATCCTTCCGGAAATGCAACAATATCTCCCGGAGAAAAATGTCATGTCTGAACTCAACACTGCTTGTATGAGTAAATTATTCACATTACTACCTCTTTCCAAATAAATGAATTATTTCGGAAGAAAATAAAATAAAAGTATATTAATATACTTCAAATGAAATACTCTATTCAATATCATCGTCAGATCAGAAAACCAATAAAAATGGGGGGGGGGGGGAAGAGAAAGGAGAAACTGCAACCATTCAAGTAATACAAAATTTTGTCACAACGGTTTTCTAGCGTGACGAAGATGCTGCTATACTCAATGATGACGAGAATGAACGTTAGACGAAAAATCCAGGTGAATTTTCATCTACTGATGGCAGTTTTTGAAAGCCAAAATACGCTCGAGTGATTTTAGAAAAGAAATAAAAAGAAGTGAGAAACGAATGGGAATTTTAAAAAGTATCATTTCCAAAATTAGGACAAAAGTTATTATTTTTTTTTTTCAACGAGTAAGAACTAGTTTTAGTTAATTTAGACACAGATGTAAAAAGAGAAAAAAAAAAGATTTATTTTCAGCAATAGATAGATTTTCTTTCTTAAAAAGCAATTTCACCATTCAAAATAATAGTTGTTTAATGACGCATTTTAAATAATTTATGCTAAAGCGATGGTCCAGCAAAAGGGGAGGGGGGATTTAGGGATGAACATTTTAGGGATTTAGGCATTAACAAGTACTAAAAAAATTATGAAACAATTATAAAAACTTTTAAGTACCACGCAGGGCCTTGCAGAAGAAATTATGGAGCTCGGTACAGCTTACACTATTTTGTGAGCCTTTTACAATCATTGTACATATTATAAATTTATACGAAATCGGTTCATGATAGGGGTCTTACATATCTGGACCTTGTACAATCAATACAGCCAGAATAAATTTGCAGCGTGTTAGCAACCTTGCTGGAAGAGAAAAAAAATCCTTACATTTCAAAATAGTTATTTTTATGGATGTTTTAAATATTTTCAGACTTAATATAGATTAGAAAATAAAACATATTGCACTTAGCATGAAAACTTAATACAACAATATTCTTAATGTCTTTTTCTTTTCAGTTATTTAACAAAATTGAAAATCAACTAATTGGAAACAGAAACAATTTGCTTTTTGTATTCACAAAAGAAAATAAAAAGCTATGGGATTTAGTATCAAGTAAATTTTATGTTTTATGCAAGAAAATTTTAAATACAAAATAATTTGCTTTTATTGAAAATTCTAACATAACTGCAAGCTTGTCTGCTTTTTTATTTCTTAACTTGCTGTGCAGTTTAAACTGAACTAAATCAAAACGAGAAAGATTTTCGTTAAAAGAAGTTGTAAAATAACTGGTTATCCAAATTGTTTATCTTTCGATGGCTGTTTGTTCTAAGTAAATATTGTCCCATATAATTAATTATTAGTTCTACATTTAAAAATTCAGCTTCAAACGTAACGATCAGGGGAAAAAATATTTTATTTATTGTTAAAAAGTCACTGTGTAAGCAGAAATTCTTTATTTACAGAACAACTTGCAGTCAATAACAAATGAAAAATGCATTTACACACGCGTTTTGACTGAAAATATAAAAAATATCATGCATAATGATATCCTGAAAATAAACATCAAATATATGAAAATATCAAAAATGTCAAAACATCATGATATTTTGAAAATAAATATCGGATATATATCATATGCCCATTGATATATATCACCGAACCCTGTATTGAACATATACATACTCATAACCTTATAGAAAAGTAATAACTAAGACATGTAATAATTTATTATACAATAAACAAGTATATTATATATTTAAGAAGACATTCAAAATTACATTTTTAATCAGGACACGGAAATATTTTTCGCGAGTTTAGTTTCTGTACTCCAAGCTCACAAAAACTTATAAAATTAGAAAAGAAATAGGCAAAAATTATGAACCAATGTTATCTCTCTCTGAATCTGCTATATGTGTCTGAATGGCTAAAGAACTAGCATATTATTTGCATGGTAGCGTGACTGGAAAAATGAAGAGATGTGAAGGCAAAAACTCAACCTGTTTGTTTCGTTTACAAAAGGGTTAGAGCTTTTATTATCATTATCATTTGATTCTCGTCTCAGGTCAATGCCTCTGAATAGGGCTTTTTCTAAACTGTTAATTGCCCTCACGACGCCTTTTATCAGCGCATTGGCTATTCCTGACCAGATATTTCTAAATTTAAACATCCAAGGTAGACTAAAGAAAAGTACAAACTAACACACGATCAAACTAAATTAGTATTAATCATGTGCTAATAATATGTTTACATATAAACTTTTCAAAAAAAAAAAAAAAAAAAAAAAAAAATCCGCTCAAAAACGCGAAATTTTCTGAATCACTTTTAAACCTAAAAGCATGATACTTACAGGCATGATTATTGAAGATTTGTAATTGAACAGTTTTATTAATTTTTTAACAAATGAATTATACATTTTCTGTAAATCCTTTTGCTTTTACAGAAAAAACAGTTCAATTACATATTTTTTTAATAACTGTCAATTTCGTATGTTATGAATTTAACAATGTGTCAGAAAGTAACCAATCTGGATTTGAGGACAGTCTTAAAAGATATTTTGCCCCAGCTAGTGCGTCAATATAATTTGCATGTTTTACGCATGTTTCACTTTGTAATTCATTTTTTGTCCCTTTTCTATTATCGGGGTGCCTGTACTTTTTCTATAATCTGAGTTCCTTTCCGGCGTTTCCGCCCATGGAATAACATACAAAACATAACATAATTTTAAACAAAAACTAAAAGGAAAAATCATTATAGTGTATACTGTGACATAACAAACGAAATCGCACATTTTATCCAAAATTTTAATTCACGGCTAGTGGGTTATAATTTACAAATCAATTAACATTAAAATGAGAATATTTTTTTTTAATTTACGTGATTACTTACCAACTCACTCATGAATAGGGAAGGAAAAGATAATTAACACTTACCTAAAAAAGAAAGAAAATAATAATTAGTCAAATTATATTTAAAAAACACTATATAGACATAATTATTTATCATCTATGATGAATTTCGAGATCACTACACAGTATATTGTAACTGTTTTATTTATTTGTATTTAAAGACTCTAATCAACAATTTGTACTCAATTCATTAGAATTCAAAACGTACATAATTTTCCTCTGATGGAATCAATGTTTGCAGTTATTCATTATTCATTAGACAGGAAACAATTACTTATGCAATCAAAAATCATAAAACGTCAATACGTTAGAATCATATTGCCTTAATCAGTGGATTTGAAATAACATTACAGAATGCATCACTGACCACTTACGCTGTAATACTTTTCTTCAATGGTGTACTATCTAATATAGGTCCATTATTATTATTATTATTATTATTATTATTATTATTTAAAAGAACGTTATAAATATCAAAACCAATTACGGGGTGCGAGGTCGGATTAAAGGAATAATTTTTGAAAATTCTATAAAATTATTTTAGATCTAGGAACAGAGCCGTACCAAGGCGATATGTACCCCGCCAATATACATCTAAGTTGAGCCATCTTTCATAATCGGAGTATCTTATAATATAACTGTGCTTTCGGTAACTATCCTGTTACTAAAGGGAGAAAATGGAAATTGTTTATTTGCAAAGAAATTTAAATAACAGATTTTTAAGTATCCCGTATATAAAAAAAAAAAAAAAATTAAGACTAAGAGGGGGGGGGGGGAGGGAGAGAGAGAGAGAGAGAATATAAGATTTAGTTTATATTACACAGTAGAACCTAGATTCACAGTTATGGTATTTTATGTTTTAAGTATCATTCGTAATAATAGAAGTAAAGCAAATTATTAATAGAAACTAATCGATTTGTTTACTAAATTGTAAGCCTATACTGTTTCTTCTTTTAAAAAATAAAAATAAAAATAAAAATAAAATAAAAAAAAGAAAGAAAGAAAGAAAAGAAAAGAAATAAAGAAGAAGAAATAAAGAAAAAGAAAAAGAAATCCCATTAATTTGACTAATTTGCCTGAAAATAGGAATTTGCATAAAATTAAATTTTTAATAAATATTACAAAGTCAAAAACAGATTCTTGGGGTGTGTGTGTGGGGGCGGGGGGGGGGTCAGAATACTTCATTGTCCATTGGGAGCTAAGTTATTTGATCAACATAATTCTAAATATATTGGAGTCTGGTACATTTATTATTATTATTATTATTATTATTTGGGATTTTCTAATTTTTTATCTACTACAGAAAACAGAAACAAGGCAAAGTGTGGTTTTTTTATAGTAAATCTGTCAGTTATTATTACACAGGCTGTAAAAGTATATCTAAGTAAACAATGGTAGAAAATCATAAAATTAATCACTATCTGCTTTTATTTTCGTTTTATTTTTCGAGATTTTTTTTAAAACTTTTTTAAATTCACACAGTATTTAATAATGAGCATTTAAAATTTCATTTACAAGAAAATGCTTTTTCTGTCTAAAATATTTAAAATATTGATTTCGTGATAATGGCATTAAAGACTAATTTGAACGACTACTTTATTATTAATGACTAATAATACTAATTGTTCAACTTATTCGAAGATGACTGCTTAAGACTCTTTCATAATTGTTAAATTGCTACGCCACTGGAATGCTAAAGAATAAATAAAATACCCAATTAAAGACACCCCAAGAAACTAGCCTTCGTCAAAATGACCAGCGAACACAGTTAAGGGTTACGGTTACAAGGTTATCCACAGCCCTAACCGAAGAAAGAGTCACGAGATGTGAAGGCGAATCGTTCCGGTCAGCATCGACATGAAATCACAGTCACGGACTATTTGCGGAAGGTGTAGTAGCAAGCTCGTTTGGCTCTTTTTATCTTTTTACACAGATTAAGGAAACAATAAAGAAAAATGTAGCAATATGCAAAGATCCGAGTTCAAATGTGTTAGTGAAACAAGACGATAATAAGATTTTACTAAGAGAGGGAAATGATTTTCTTCACAATGAGCTTTTTGTATCCATGAGATTTTATTACCAATACACGAATTTCACGGTTCAAGAATTAATGTATCCTTTTTTAACGAGAGACATGCTAATCTGGATGCATAAATGAATATCCAGTGGGCATGGGGTGTTATTTGAAATAAATTCAAAACGACGACAAGATGATTTTAGTCTAAATAATATGAGAAAAAATACATTGGGCATGTCATTTACAAAAAACTGGAACCTATATATATGCAATATTTATTCTCTGAGAAAAAACAATTATTTACTTTTCTGTGTTCTTCACAGGAATTCGTAAATATCATTCGTAAATACATGCAAAAAATATCCGATACCTTCAAAATAGTCAACTTACTGCTGATTATAAATGTTTTCAGACTTAATATATATTAAAAACTACAATATATTGCACTTAATATGAAAACTTATAAAACAATATTCCAAATCCCCCCCCCCCCCCCCCCACACACACACACACACAACAAAACTGAAGATCAACTAACTGAAAACAGAAACAATTTGTTTTTACACTCATCGAAAAACCAAATATAGGATTCAGTATACATAAAGTATTGTGAAATTAACAAAATTATAAATACAAAATATTTTTTGTTATTCAAAATTTTGACATAAATGTAATTTCGTATGATTTTTCATTCCCTAATCTGTTGTGCAGTTTAAATTGAGATAAACAAACACCAGAAAAGTTTCTTTCCAATAAATCTGTAAATAAATGATTACTTAAATTGGACAGTTTATCTGTCATTTTTTTATTTTTTTTTTCCGGTGGGAGGTGTCTAAAAAAGTCACTGACAGAGGCAAAAGTTAAAACTACAAAACGACGTAGGTCAATAAAAGTTGAAAAATGCATTTATAGTTGTTTTGAGTGAAAATATAAAAAATATCTCATAAAATGACATTTCGAAAATAAATGTCGGATATATATCATGATACACATATATATTCATGTGTCACATTATATATCCATTGATATATATCACCGTACCCTAGGTCTCCATGTGGAACTGGAGGAATTTTAATTATATTGAAATCTACAGCTGTAATCTGCCTCCATAACGAGAGATTTAATCCATGACGCATTTGCATAATACAGCCATAACTGAATCTACTATTCCAGTGGCGCAGCCAAGGGGGGGGGGGTTTGGGGGTTAAAACACCCCCCAGAGCTGAAAAAATTACTATAATTACCGCTTATATGAATCAAAATTCCGCCGCTTTGTTAAATCAAATTCTATCCAACAATGTGATTCAATTAAACGGCGAGAATTCTACTTAAAACTGTGAAAGCGCATATTTCATCCTTTTAAATTTTGAATTTTAAAAAAAATGTTCTAAGGAAGCATTTACTACATAAAAGTAATCATCATTCCAAATTCCAAGTTTCCACACCAATTGTATCACATAAATCACAATTTTAGAATGCTTCTTACTCTTGCATTCTTTTAAATTTCGAATTGAAAAAATTAATTCTGGGTGAGCATTTACGTTTCTTAAGTACCATCATATAAAATTTCAAGAGTCTAGCCCTAAAAGTTCTAAATATATTATGATTTAGAACATTTTTAGAACGTTTTTTGCTCATTTCACTTTTTAAAATTTTGAATTTTTTTAAAACCGTTTTGAACGAGTGTTTATATCTTAAAAGTAACCACTATGCCAAACACCAAGCATTTATACCAACTGTATCACACAAATCGCAATTTTAGAACTTTTTTGTTCTTGCAACCTTTTACATTTCTAAATTTTAGAAAACTGTTCCGGATGATCATTTATATTTCTAGAGTAACAGCCGTGCCAAATTTCACATATCTAGCACAAACAATTCCTAATTAATTGTTTTTAGATCATTTTCAGACCGTTTTCCGCCCATTTCATCCTTTTAAATTTAGAATGTCTTTAGAAATCGTTCTTAGAGAGCATTTACATCCCAAAAGTTACCACCATGCCAAATTCCAAGCTTCTATACCAACTGTATCGCAATTTTAGAACATGTTTTTGCTCCTGCTAACTGTTCTGGGCTAGCATTTAAGTCTCTAAAGTAACAACTATGCCAAATTTCATGTTTCCAGCCTATGATATAGAATCATATATATTTTATGTTTTATTCTAAAATTTAATTTTTCTATCTTAAACTTTCTCTATGTGAATTAATGTCTGCATTCAAAATCTTTTTATTATTTAATCTCAAAAGTAATCATTTCTTCCTAGCTAAAAATTTTCCCAGATATTTTTCATTGTAACAGTAAAAGTACGTTACTTCTCTGTGGTTTCAATTCCTTATTTTAATGTACTGCAGATGACTTTAACATATGCTGTTTTGTCTTTCTTCGTATCTTGTGTTAAATGCAGGCGCCGTTTTCATAAATTGATTCCTGCATGAGATATGCAATATCAACATTTTTGTGTTCGCTGCTAACACATGTCTGGCTTTCTCAAAAAAAAAAAAAAAAACAGGAGTGCCTGGTGAGAAAATGTAGTGTTTGGCATATTTTCATTTATGTGTTGGTGAAAATGTATCTGAAAAATTAGATCAGATCTTCTCTAACTGTTGAACAAGAAGGTCGATTATTTAGAGGCGTAAAGAGGACCACCCTCGCCCTTTCCAGATGTGTCGATGTGTCCGAAAATAAAGAAAAGTTTTCACGTGATTATGCGTCTTTGATTGTACTGGTTTTTTGTTTGCTGTGGACTGTTTCCTATCAGGAGGGGAATCTAGGGTTATTTCGATGAACGTAAATGCCCCAAAAATTACGATCACTTTCATCTCCGATTTTGACAGCGAAATTCTCCATACAGCCCTAACTGCACAAATAAATGGTAATTTAGAACGTTTACTGCTCCTTTTCCCTTTTTAAATTTCGAACTTTTTAGAAACCATTTTTAGTGAGCATTTACATCTTTTTAAAGTAACCGCGAGATTAAATTTCAAATTGCTAGAATCAACAATATCGTAGAAACCGCAATTTTAGAATGTTTTTTGTTCTTACACCCCTTTGGAAATTGTTGTACCAAAAAATTGTTTGGAAATTGTTGTATAAAATATAGCCAATGTTAGAGAGGAGATGGTTACCAGAATTTTGACACCATTATTAAGGTTCCATACTTAAAAAGTAAAAACTGAACTATTATAAGATCACTCATGTGTCTTATTTTTCTGGTGCTCAGCGGGGAGTTGAGGGTTATCGACGCAGAATCATCTAAGGATTATTGGTAATAATTTTCAATGTGTCTGTAATTATCTGAGATATTAATTAAAAACCCATTTAGAAAACAACGGCATGGATCAAAACAGTGTTGCTACATTGTGACCTCCTTTTGAAGCGCGCTTGGCACAATGCTAAGATTAAACTTTGTATAAGATCTTTGCTTTAGGTAAGACGAATCATGGTGAGAGTCAACATTTTTCATTTCCAACTGAATTCAATTATTGAAGGCAAACATTGAAAAATAATTCGTAGAATAATTCCAAGACATTAAGAGTCAGTAATTTTGAGACAACAATAGCTTATAATTCAATATGTAATTCATTTATAATGAAAAACTGTTCGATAACAAATCACTTGAATTATCATGCCTGCATATGTTTTCATTTTTGAAAATGAATCGGAAAGTTTCGCGTTGTTCAGAATACTTTATTTTAATGCTTTAAAATTGTCTACTATTACGTCAAATATGATTGACAAGTAACTTTTCGTGTGAAACTCAGCGACTGTACTGTATATAAAATTATTTGCTGTACTGTACTCTTCCATCTTAAAGTTTGCCCCTCATCATTTTTAAACACTTTATAAATCTAATCTAGTTTTGTGTTATTTCATTGGTGCATTTTATAGTTTGGAACTCTAATGTTGTTTAAATGAATCATAACCAACTTAATTGCGGAGAAAAGCATTATGATTTCATTCATTTAAAAGACTGATTCCATTAACCAGTGATTCATATAACCGGCGACCACCTTTATCAGAAACTCAAAACCCCCCCTAGAATCAAAAGTCTGGCTGCGCCACTGTACTATTCAGGGGTCGATGCAGATTTTTTTTTTTTTTCTTCTTCTTGGGGCCCATTTTGTGAAAAGTAAAGGTTAGTTTTGTGAAATGTATTATATTTGTGTGAAATATAACATTCTGTAATGAAAGTTGAAATCCAATTACTCAAATTTGAACCAAGCTTTTATTAACAAAAACTTTTTTAAATCCTTTTGCTGAAGTTTTTCTCTCTAGTGAGCTTGTTTGTTTACAAATTACACATTTTAAAACGTCACAAAATAATAAATAATTAATAAACAATTTGTGAAGGGAACTGTTTTATTATAAAGAATTTTATGAAGGGACCCATTTTATCAAACTGATTTTTGTGAAGAGGCTCATTGTATTAAATAGATTTTTGTGAAGGGGCCCTAAATAGGCCCCAAATTTTACCTGGAACGACCCTTGCTCTTAAAGTTCGGTCCGAGAAATACAATCATCAATCCACATTTATGAAAATTTTGAGATTAGGCGCTCAATCGAGGCCAAAATTGAAATCACCCAGCATTGGTGCGAATGAAGGAGGTTAAATACATGGAGTGGGTCTCATTCGCCAATACAATCTATTTCTTAAAGAACAAGATTCTATCAAAAATATAGATTTAAAAATTTATGAAAATATATATATATATATCTAAATAAAGTTTCATCCAATATTAAAAAAGAAAAACTGCTGTTTTCTTCTTCGTAGATTAAACAAGAAAACAAAAAATCTGAAAAATTTCAAAGCTAAAAATGTTTACTAAATTCAGCATAGAAATTATTCAATGGTCCTACTGACATAAAAATACCAAGCTGATAATTGTTGTAAGGAAATGGAATTACACTTATTTAGATCAGCGATTTGAATTTCTCGAACATACTTGAATGCGATTTAAATTCAAGGATTTCTAAAACAATAAGTGTAGCACGAAAGACTGCAATAGTTCTCACATTTTTTGTGCATTTAATTGAAAGAGAATGGAAAGCTAACTAACAAGCTATTGTTTTAAAAGTCTTGTTAACATACGTTGAAAGCGATTATGTTATGTATGTACATATATCAATCGTTTAACAAAACCGAATAAATTCTTCTAAGATCATATATTTAGAAAGCAAAGCATTACCCGAAAACAATGCTAATAACTAGCATTAAAAAATGTGTGCCCATTTTTTTTTTTTTTTTTTTTTTTTTTTTATCGGTAACGATTTGGTAACCAGATTAAGCAAAGAATGAAATCAAGCATTATTATAAAAACAACAAACATAATTCTGTAAGTGTACTAAGGGGAATTGCATCTAAAGTTTTCTAAAAGCTGATGAGAGTGAAAAAATAATGAAAATTTACGGAGATCAGTTTTCTTTTAGTTCAAACAGAATATATTTAAATATTTTTTTAAGTGTAGATAATCATTAATATTTACAATTGTATTTCATAAAATATATATACATATATATAACCACTTTTGTTTTTAGAAGAAAAATATTTAAAATATTGATTGTACATAAAAATTACTTTGCAATAAAAATTAAATAAAATTCTGTAAAGCATAAAATAAAATAAACAATTACTCATAATAGTAGAATATGATTTAAAAAAAAAATAAATCTAGAAATCACTCTTGAGCAGCTTAATATAACAGAAATTAGTATATATTTATATAGAAATATTCTTTTCTAGAAATTTCTTCGCTGTATATCTGCATTGAAAAAAAGATGTTGGCATCAGAAATAATGTATGTAATTTTAGCAAGTACATAAAATTACTATATATATTTTTTTTTTTTTTTTTTTATGTATTGGTCATATTTGTAAAAGAGAAAAATCAATTAAAAATTGTCGGATGTGAACATGCTCCGAATATTAAGTACATGCTCATCAGAGCGTGTGCGCGAAAACTTGGCGGATTTTTCTCAGATGAACGCGGAGAATTAAACGCTCTAACAAGAAGATCAACAACGGATTATTTGGGGAAATGAAATTCAAAAACATCACATTACACATGTTTTGCATTCATGACCGCCGACAGAACAAAATCAGGGGATGGCCAAGATTTTCGAACAGATATGCCTGTAGTTTGCTGCGAAGGCTGTATATTTTAAAATAGAGAATATAAACGCGCGTTTATTATACACGGGATCTAAAAAAATATCTTCTAT
The DNA here is from genome assembly GCA_963931845.1 of Maratus michaelseni. NCBI lineage: Eukaryota > Metazoa > Arthropoda > Arachnida > Araneae > Salticidae > Maratus > Maratus michaelseni. The sequence continues at coordinate 357,200,224 of OZ007590.1, forward strand.
TGGTAAAGTGGTCAGGTTCATGGGGAGCGCTTCCCTGACAAAAAGCATTCTTAATTATTTTTTCTCTTAGTGGTTAAATACTTGTCACTTGAGAAGAATGTACTATTATTATATATATCTTTTAATCATGAGTGAAAAGGAAAATTTAGTTAATTAAAATTTTAAAATCCAGGGTGAAGCAACTATGCCCCCTTGCGGACGTGAATGTTTGTAATTTCAAAGGCAAACACTGTACCAGCGCTAGCTTAGACATGCTATGTGCAGGTGAAGGGATCGGCTAAAGCTCTTGACCTATGGGCATGTAAGATGCGGAAGAGCAGTGGATTTTAGCAGCACAAGATGACCCGACCTGAAGACCTCAAAGCTCGTCAAAACAGCGAAAGAGGGCCAAGTGAATTCTCCGTTCATCTTTGCCTTTTGGCCATTTTCGTACAGAACACGTTGCGATCATACTAACCACGAAACAACATTAAACAAAAAGTAGAAAGATTATATGTTCATTTATTTGTTTAAAGTGCATAAAAAAAAGTATGCCATACAAAAAGTGTGTACACTGCAAAAAAAAAAAAAAAATAATAATAATAATAATAATAAATAAATAAATAAATAAAATTGATGATTTTACAGTGTAATACTGGCATCCCAGCTGCCAGTATTATACCGTAAATTAACAGTAATAAACAGTGAAATAAGCAGTAATACACTGCCGAGCATGTAGATAAGGATCATTTATCTCCCCATTGATATGATCTCTTTTTTTTTTTTTTTTTTTTTTTTTTTTTTTTTTTAACTTTTTCTAAGATGTTTTGACTGTTTTAATATAATTTAGGATTTGTATTTACAATATATCTGATTGATTTTTGTTTGAAGATTTGTTAAGTGTGTTATACAAGATCAGAAACATTAATTTGGTTAAGAAATTTTAATGTATTTCAATTATATCAATTTATTTATTTATTTATATTTTTTTATGTTATTTTATGTGTATCAAAAAGTAAAACACATTAAAAAAAATTATGATGATGTTATGAGAGTTTCATATGAAACACATCCATTTAATATAGTTGATAAACTATTTTGAAATGATAATATATGTATTCTAATTTTTTAATGTGACTTCGTAAAAAAATAATAAATAATAATAAAAAGAAATAAATAAATAAACTAGAGGTGTCGTGAAGTCACAAAAGTAAAGAATTAAGTGTAGGTAAGTGGAGAGGCGGCAGGAATACTATATCTAGAAGTCACGGAAATACACTGAAACAGCTTTTCTTTCTTTTTCTTTTCTATTAGAGTAAAACAAGTACATTTTGTCTGAGTTCTGAAATTTCATGTTGCAATAAAATGCGCCAAGATCTCGCAAGGAAATATGCCTTAGGAATTCCAACCAACAGAAGTGTTCTGTACAAGAATCTGCGGCACAGTTATCGACCAGCTGCTAAAATCCAACACCAGAACCCCCGAACTACACTATCTCATTACTACAGTAGTAGCATTTTCCCGGTCCCTGCTAGAATCCCTGCTGAGCGTTCAGAGATATTATTACCATCACCACACTTGCAGTGAAGAATCGGGTAAAAAGGGATTCGCATCTTCTTTTTAAAATTCCAAGAACATCCCCCACCAGAAAGAAGAATTTATTATGTCCAAAAAGGAGTTCATATAGAGTTGTCAGCAACGGACACGTGATCCATTGTGGACTCAGTTGACAGAAGAAGTATGCCAGGCAACGCTCTTCCCCCTCAGAAGACAAAAGACCCGCAAGACACTCCCTTCATCCCAGGACCCAGGAGCAGAGCTAAATAAAGATACTTTTGGGAAAAAAGAGGGGAAACGACAAGCGTTCGACAGTTGCTTTGTCTGATGAAGCTTAGCAAAAAATGACAAGAACAGAAGTTTTCAGTTTAAACGCATGGAGACGCCTGTTTCATGGTGCTGCAAAACGGTATATACCAAAAGAAACTGATATACTCCGAACACCCAACTGCTGCCGATACGCTGTAGTACATAATGCGTAATTATATTATCTCAAAATATACCATCTGCTTAAAGTTTCTCTTTTTTTCTTTTCTTTGTCTGAAATGTTTTTGCAGTTGTCTTCTCTGCATGACAACGGATATGATAAGATTTCACTGAACGTGTTTTGCGCTTTTTTTACCATCTCAGACACATTTACCGTATATACTCGTGTGTAAGTCGACCCTCCCCCCCCCCCCCCCCCCCAATTTTTACGCAAAATTTTGAAAAAAATTGAATGTTCGTTATAAGCTGAACCACATTGCTGGTACTAGAAATGGTTGAAATGTAGTATGTGATCTGGTAGTATGTTGATACACAGAAATGGTAAAGAAAAGTTTTATAAAATACTGCATTAGCAATGATCAGAATATTTTTTTTTTTTTTTTTCAGATTCCGATGAGTCGTTGATAAGCATAGAATCCGAATCTGAAGATGTGTAAAATGAAATATCGGATACCAATTAACTAAGCTCTATGCATATTCATATTCTGAACAATAACTTACATTTTGATAAGTTTCGTTGAAAAATTTTAATCTTTAAATGAAAACAATAAAGGTTTTTCGATTCATGATAGGTATTATTTTCTGGCTTTAAAGATCCTGAATATCGGCAATTGGGTATAAGCATTTATTTATTTTACTAACTCGTATATATAAGTCGACCCCCCCCCCCCCCTCATTATCTTCTCCCAAATTTTGTCTAAAATTCTTAGTCTTATACACGAGTATATATGGTATTTATTATTATTTTACCATGAAAGTACAAATTTAACAAAGAGCCAACTACTGGAATAAGCCTAGCTGCACATATTTTTGTAGCGATGCAGTGCAGGTCAAAAAACATAGAGTAAACTTTTCCAATTTCATCAATTTGCTTTTCACAAGTAACGCAATAGATGTAAAAATGACATATACGTAATAATCGAAAAAATGGTGCAATAATATCAGTGTTTACTAGCCGTTTTTTTCGCCGGTAAAAATATTATTTAAAAATAAAATGTTAAATTTTTCAGAAACGTTAAAATTTGTGTCCGTAAAACTTTTCTTATTTTTACGATTGATAGCTTTAAAAAAAAATGTAATTATTATAGACTTATTCCGTTCGTATTAGGTAATAGATTTCATTATTAAAAACATATATTTCTTACATTATGACGTCATTTTCATTGATAAAAATGCCTTGTATATAAACGAAAAAGAGAGAGAGAACGTGAAAATTGTTTAAAAATAACAAAGACAACAGATAAAGAAGAACGTGCAGTTAAAAACTAGATATTTTTTCCTTATTTCCATCACAAAATGACAACACTTTTTGTTTGTTTAGTTTGAATCATAATTAATCTTTTAATACTTTCATTCAATTAAATAAAATTAGCAGATTTTTCAGCCAGTAAGTACAGAGATAAACTATTTTAGATTACTCTTATAAAAAGGTATAATTTAAGTGTGTTATTACATTTTGGTTTTGCTTAAAAAATTAAATCATAGTAATTTGATATTGAAGAATTGATTAATAGTAACGAAACATAAAAACAATTAGTCGTATGCATCTTAACTGATAAAACAACATTTTTTTAAGCATAGTTTAACAGATTCGTAAAACAATAAAGATACGACGGAACAGGGATACTATGAAGCTTCCAAGCTTTATTAATTAGGGGAAATTTTCATTTTTAATATTCAATCGAACCCAAAAAATGTTCATGCTTTTAATTTTATGTAAATTAATGTATCTATGTTCTGTCCGTTGTAAAAGAAAAAAAAAATAAGAGGTGGGGTCAGAATTTTAATACATAAAGGATGACTAAGTATTATATTTTATGAAAATTGCTCCGGTAACTACAAATTTTTGTCCAGAAAAGTCCAACACGAATTCTCATTTGAGGCAGTTCTAAATTTGAAATGTTACACTGAATAACATCGCAAAATAAGGCACTTTTATGTTAGCTGGGCTGGGCGCCAGTGATAACTCGCCAATTCTTGTTTCAATTGGCATCATTTGAATTGCAACCCTTTACGTGAGATTTCGTGATTTGTACTGATATGTTTGTGTTTACGTATTTTATCATGATTATATTTTAGCTATTTTTAGGTAAATTTTTTAAGATATTATATTGCAATATTAAAATATTTGTTATTTATTATTAGCTAATGTTAAAAGTTTGGCGAGAAAAAAATTGCTGGCAAGATTTAAAAAATATCGGCGATCACTGGCACTCTGCTAACATAAAAGTATCCAAAATAATTTTCGTCCATCTACGCATAAAAGTTTCAAATGTTCTAATTCATTTCCAATTAGCTAAGTACTTATTGGTACTTTTCCATTAGACAAACACCTTTTCGAGCCAAACCCAAATGTTGGCGACAAAGTTAACTAAGACGCCAAGCGTAAATATTAGGAAAAAGGATATACGGAAGTTAACTAAAGATCAACGGAAATGGTAAACCAATAATATATGTATAGTTTAATGAAAAGGATAACTATTTTATTAAATACAAAATGCAATAGAAAATTCCTACGCAAGAAAAATAATTAGTTCCGCTACATAGCCAGCATAAATTTGACTGTTTTTATTTAGATATTTTGGTACTTTTCTCAGATTTTTCGCAGAACTTTGCAGTAGTAAGTTCTAAATAAATCCAGCAGTCAGGAACGGAATGCATTTAAGGAACAATTTTGTGACTGTAGCAAAATGTTAACTAAAATTTTGCTCTCCAAGTGAAAAAAAATGTGTGTATTACAAGATCACAATGTCTCAATTTTGCGATATTTTAATAAATAGCATACAAATTAATATACTTACGTAAAAAAAAAAAAAAAAAATTCAAAAAAGTGTATATATTCAAAGAATTTTACTTTTAGCTCTATGTGAATGTATTTAAAAGTGCAGAATAAATACACCCAAACGTTATCACATAGCAAAATTATCTTTTGGTACGATAAAGTACATCATTTAACAAGGGTAACCATGAAATAAGCGAGCTTTCAATCAAGACCACATAAAGATGTTCGCATTTCATCATCAACTAAATAAACACAGCTTCTTTGTTTATTCAAATCAAATTAATTTCAATTATCGCACTGTCTGTTTTCAGAGGCTTGAAGATGATAACCTCGACGAAAATAACACAGAGAAAAAGATAAGGCAAATATGAAAATATTCGCTAATTTTTAGGAAATGGGAGACGCCTGGCTGACAGCTGTAATCATGTGCAGACATCGAAAATAAAAAATAAAATAATAATAATAATAATAATAATAATAATATAAAAAAATGGTAATTAACTGATAGAAGAAGAGCAGACTTACGCCGCCTACTAGTAGCAAAATAAAAAGCAATCAGATAGGATTTTGCCCCACCCAGAAAGTTTAAAAATAAAATACCCAATACATGGACGCCCGGGGGAAAAAAAAATCCAGGGAGGGGCAAGAATTAGGAGAAAAATATGCCTGTAGTCTGCTGGCTAATCAGTGTTTTTTTAAATGGAGAATATAAACATGAAATAAGCTAAACTAAGATTTTTTTTGTTAAAACAACTCGTGCATAATTTTTAAGCATGTCGACATAAAAAGCAATATATACAGAAATGTAACGAATAAGAAATATTAGCTATCCAAAAAAAATTTTTTTAATCAAAACAGTTTGTCATAAAAACGAACGAAAAACAAACTTTGTTTATTTCTCTCTTAGTGTTTAACATTGAGATTGTTAAGCTACTTGAGATTTTTTTTTCTGCCCAAAATCAAAAGAAAAGGGAAATTTAGCAAATTAAATTTGAAAATACAGGGATAAGCAATTACACTCCTTTGCTCCCCTCACAGGCACCCATGCCACCCTATATTTAAAAAAAAAAGGGTTATCTTTAGGTTAATATTAGAGTCACTGTATTTCTTTTGCAAACCGAGAAAAACCTATCTGATCAGAGAGGTCAAGTAACTTCTTTTGCCAAGAAAAACGCTCTTTGTTCTGTTCATTTGCGGCCCCTTAATTAGAATGGCATCGTTTTGAGTTCCAATTACTGGAGGTACATTTCGATCAAGTTGTAGCAGACCGTCATTGCCCGCAAAATAGCAAACGCATGCGGCGAAAAACCCATTGTGAATGAGAGAGGCCGAGTAACTGATGTAATCCAGATAGAATTAGGTGAGTAGCGTCCTGCAAGGTAATTGTGGAAAATAATTTTTACCTCGTCGCATTCACAATGGCCTTCCTAATGGTGCGGTCAAGATTCTATTTAGTATCTTACATTTATAATCTGATGAAAAGAATCTCTCTTGGAATACCATTAGAATGACTATAAATGGAAAAACCATTGCGGGAAATAATTATTCATTTTGAATACAGTTTCCGGAAAAATATATAAAATTGCAATCATTTGTATTCGTACCTTTAATTGTTTTGTTACACTGCAAAAAAAAAGTGTTGATTTTGCAGTATAATACTGGCATCCCAGCTGTCAGTATTATACAGTAAAATTAACAGTAATAAACAGTAAAATAAATTGAAGAGTTCGAAATGTTACATTATGATATTGAAACTGTAGAAATTCATTTTCTGGAAAAAATAATTAACAGCTTCGAAGAATCAAATTTTTAGGCAGACCACTTCTTACCATTCGACCACTTCTTAATCGAGCCTTCTTAAAATGTACAATATTTTCAGGATTCTTTTTTAAGTTTATATATTTTACAAACTTTCAAAAATGGTACAGAACATAAGAAAATTCAAGTCTATTCCTCAAGACTTGCCGAATTTCTCTGCTAATAAATGATATTACAATAAATGAAACACAACAGCTTTATACAAATGCTCAATATACCTGGTTAACTGCAAGTTTATTTGACTGTAAATAAAATTTGCACTTCTTTAGAGAGCAGGCACTTACTTAATCAATCACCAAATGTAAAAATGCCTTATTACATTCAATTAATGTGGAATTAGAAATTCAACGTTATTGGAAACCAACATTTATTTCTTCTTAAAATTAGCATTCTTTTGATAACTTTCCTGGAACATTTATATGATTATTGATTATCTTTCGTTATTATATGTTTTGCATTAGATTAGACGCGAATTTAGAAAATAGCATGATTGATACGTGGAAAAATTTTAAAAGAATTTGTACAATATGGAAAATCAGGACATTTGACATGCCGCGCTGTGGTTTCCGGGACTTGACAACCTGGCAACAACATTTACATGTAAACAAACGCAAATATTCGGCATAAATATACAATCAAATTTTTACAAAAATAATAATAATAACAACGACGGTTATAAATATGTAAGTAAAAACCTCCATAGTTTGTAATAACATAAAAATATAAAATTGTAATGAAATGAACGTTTCGGACTGAACATTCAGAGGTCCTTGAAGGACGTCACGTATACTGTTCTCACGTGTTAAATACGTGACCACAGAGGCGCCGACTTAACGGGGGCGGCGGGGACAAATCAGGCAAACTTCCACCCCTAATTTTAAAATGTTATTGTTGTCTTAATTAATCCCAATGATTAAATATAGCACCAATAACTTTTTTTAATTAGTGGCATAGAAGTATACCTGATTACCTAATTCGCCCCCGTGAAGTTGATGCCTATGCATGGTCATTTACCTTGCATGTTATTTCCAGTAAAAATAAACCATATCATGGCATTATTGTAAAATATACATGTAAATGATATATTGTTTAAATCTTTTATTAAAATTTCACATTTTCACAGTAAAATGTTACTTTCTATGTATATTATGAGTGTGTTTACTATGAAAAAGACTTTTTCATCTATCTTAATTCACAACTTTTTTTTTTTTTTTTTTTTTTTTTTTACTAGATTAATCATCAAGCCAAATAAAATGAATGAATTGGATTTAGAAGTTCGCGATGAACTGTACAAGTGGTTGGATAGCATACCTTTTTCAAGACCCAAGATAAAATTGGCCAGGTATTTCGCAGACGCCACTGCTGTCGCCGAACTTATCAATTACTGCATACCGAATTTTGTGTACGAAAATGCATATCCCCCGTGCATGTCTCTAGCCAAGAAGATCGACAACTGGGAAAGATTGAACAACAAAGTGCTGAGTAAGTTAGGCATAAGGCTGACAAAGAAGCGAATACAGAGTCTGGCCGAGGCCAAACTGGAATACACGGAGGCGTTTCTGTGTGAACTTGCTGGTGTGATCTACATGAAAAATTACTTCACCATACAAAGAGTTCTGGATAAGGACAAGGAGAAGGAGAAAGGCGACACGAGAAACAATGCTGGTGGTACAAGTAATGACAGCCCATTAACTAGAGATGTTGATAAAATAGAAAATCAAGCGTGTAATAGTCACTGTGATAAAAACACCCTTTTGTTACCGGATAAACTGGAATTACAAAAATGATAATTAAATCCTCAAAACCCTTTATATTTTTGTATTTGATGCTTTCTATATAATCAAATCATCTTCTTTTTTTTTCTTTTTTTTTTGTATAATCATGGGCGCCGGCAGGTTTGGGAGGGGGGAGGGGTACAATAATCGTTCCTGGATTTTGAAATTTAACAAACTGAATTTTATTTTTCTACACTGATTTTGAAAGAAAAAAAAGCAGCAAAATTTATTTTTCTTTAGAAGCTTTAAATAACTAAACATAAAGAGAACCAAGGGGTGTTTTCTTTCGTCGGGGGGACTCTGACTCTATGACCACCCCCCATGAAACACATTATTTTGTTCGGTTTAATTTATCTTTAATGTTCAAATGTTTAAATTCTTAGTTTAGCTTTAAGTTTGTATTTTTCCTTTTAAAAATCGCGGCTGAAGTTGCAGACCCTAGGCATTTCTGATCTAAATCTTGCCCGTCCCTGGAATTCGTTTTGTCGGCGCCCATGTGTGTAATTATATAGCTTTATCAGTGCATCAGTATTTTGATAAGTTTTGCATTATATATATATATATATATATATATATATATATATATATATATATATGTAAACGAAATAAATGCAGTAGATAGATTTCGACAGCAACCAACCTAAAACTGGTTTATTAAAATAAAAATACGGAAAAAAAAAATGAAGCTAAAATTTAGTTTACTTTAAAAGTGCTAGGATTTTGGTGTCAAACGTCTGACCCGTAAACTAACCGTATCAAAAACGCTGGTGCTGCATATATGATATGCATGCTTCTGGGAATTAACTGAAGTAAGTCAGCATGTTTTATAGGCTCTCTTCACATAGACAAAAGAAAATGCTTGAATGAGATGACGCTGCAAATATGTACTTTGATTACTTTTTTTTCTCTCTCTCTCTCTCTCTCTCGGAATGTGTTAGTGAAGACCATTTTGAGGCATGAAGTGTTGGACAGAACGGATTTTCATTTCCAAACTTAAATTAACCGCAAAGAAAACACTATCAAACTTCTGCGCCTAATTTATCTAATCGTAACTCGCGACAGCCTGATGGAGAATGGGTGGATTTAGAAATTTTCAACCCGTATTTTCATTTCTTTAAGGTGGGTTTCACAAATTCCCCTCTCAACGCGAAACTTTCCGACACGTTTTCCGACTCATTTTTTAAACGTAAAGGCATAAAATTGGCAGGTCTGACTATTGAAGCGATTTGGAATCGAATGGTGTTTACCATTTTTTGATAAATGAATTACTTATCGAGTTATAAGCAATTCGTGCCCCGTGCCGACTTGATTTTCTCCTTTCCCGCGCTGTCGCGTCCGGAAATTCGGTTCAAAACGCCAACCTAGACAGTATTTTCTGTATTTAACAAAAAATAAAAAAGTACCATTCGATTACATAGTTTCTAAATAAGACACCTGCCAATTTCATGCGTTTTCGAACAAAAATAAATTCAGAAATGTGTCAGAAAGTAGCTCGTGTAGATTTGAGAACGGAGGTGGTTCTCCAGGGTAAAAAAAAAAATATATATATATATTTTCCCTGCTTAACAACGCAAAACTTTCTGACTCATTTTTAAACATAAAAGCATGATACTTACAGGCGTGATTTTTACAGTAAAATTATGTAATCGAAAAGTTTTTTTTTCCCGATAAATGAATTACATTTTGACCTATGAGCGGTTGATGCCTCAGGACGGCAGTTTTTTCCCTTTCCTGAGCTTTCGCGTCCGGGAATTCTGTTGAAAACACCCACTTTGACACCATTTTCTCAAAAATCATCTGCCTAAACAAAACAGTTCGATTACGTAGTTTCTGAATAAGAACACCTGCCAATCTGATACGTTAGCGAACAAAATTGAGAACCAGCCTTTATATTATTGCAAATAAAATTTTAAGTAATTCCAGGAAACTTAACTCTTAAGAACTGTAACCAGAAATAGGATTACATGCATCGATATCCAAAATAGGGGTGTACCGAGTAGTACTTTAGCCGAGTAGCCGAGTACCGAGTACTCGGCCATTTACTACTCGGCCGAGTACCGAGTAGTTGTGTGTAAGAAAGAACTATTGATGTGCACATGAAGTGAGCTTAAAAATAACACGTCTGTGTGTGTAGATATATATAAACATACTTCTTGAGCATGTAGTCATACATTTAATTTTACAAAAAAATTCAAATTAACTAATTAAATTTGAAATTTAATTATGCACCTATTAAAGACTATTTTTGAAAATTCAAAAAATTTAAAACAGTACCATTATTTTTAAAAGATAGAAAAAAAATTAATAAATAAAAGTAAAATTAGCCAATGTGAAATTAAAACCCATTTTTCAATTTATCTAACTCACTCTGATACCTGAAATCTGTCTGTCAAAAATGGTTATTGGTTACTGTAATTTTGAATAATACAAATTGTCATTGAATAATGCAAAAAGCTGATGTTAAAAGTGTGGCTTGCACTATTCACAATGTGCAACTTATAATAAAATCGGGTTTATCTACCCTACATTCTTTCTGACATGTTAGTTATAGCTAAAAATATTGATGGACATTTTAACCACTTTGTAGCTGCATGTTCAAATTTTAAAAAAGTTCAGTCACATTTGTCTGAATCCAAAAAAATTAACCATTACAGTAATTAACCATAAGATGAAACTCAAAGTATAATATGTTGAAAATATTGCATGAATTAAAGCAGCCTCTTTGCCTTTATGCTACTGAAAGTAAGATAAAAAAAAATTTAACTACAGTTCAGTAGCAATTACTGAAAAGTGTAATGAAACTGTTATTGCCATTCTGAGTAACATTGAAAAGCTCAAATGAAAGTTCCAATCATTTTGGTTGTGGTATAATGAAAGGGACATTAAAAAGTGAACTATTAAAACTAAATTTTGAATTCCTTTGGTTTTTCTTAACTTTTCTGTATTTTGTAAACATATTTCTATATACTAAGTAAATAGTTTTTATGAATAATTGCATATATTATATATTTTTATATTCAAATAACTTTTACATTTCAATTATAAATTCCTTTGGCTTCAAAAGTGATAATAATGCATAAAAATGAAATTCTTACAACTACTCGGTATTGTACTCGGTACTCGGCCCAAAATTTAGCCGAGTACCGAGTACTCGGCAAATTGGCCGAGTATGCCGAGTACCGAGTAAATACCGAGTACTCGGTACAGCCCTAATCCAAAAGGCTGTTTATTCCTTGTGAAACTTTTTATCATCTCAACCCCCCCACCCCTCCCTTCCCGCCACCCGTTTTCTCATAACCAAATAATAGTAACCAATTGCAATTTTCAGTTTTCACCTTAAACCTATCTAAAATAATTAAAACTTATTTTGTAATAATATCATTAATAATTAATTCGTTATTCGTGACAATATTGTTCAATTCATTTCAAAATGAGCCCTTCCTCAAATTTTTTAATTGCTACTGCTACTGCCGAGTCGTGCTAAATACATAAAAATAAAAACTAGTTAAATAAAGCAAAAATATGGAGAGACAATAAAAAAACAAAACAGAAATGGATGCTAAAGTTAAAAATGCTGGGATTTTTGGTGTCAATCGTCTGCCCTATAAACCAACCGTGTCAAAAAAAGATGGTTTTAGAAATTAATTGAATAAGTGAGCATGTTTTAGCGTCTCTTTACACAGACTAAACAAAATGCTTGAATGAGATGTGTGTGCTTTTCTTTCTCGGAATATGTTGTTAGTAAAGACTATTTTGGGCAAGAAGTGTCAGAAAGAGCCTAGTTTAATTCCCAAACTTAAATTGGCCGCGAAGGAAACAACATAATCAAAATGCCTGTGCCTACTTTTATCTATCATAACTCGCGACAGACTGATGGCTAAAATTTGCTCAAGCATAAAAATAGGGGCATATGAAGAATAAATTACCGAGGTAGGGAAAAAAATAGATGTCACAATACATTTAAAAAAAACCTTTTTCAGATGAAAGATGCTAGGATACCATAGCTTATATCATCTACCTAGTTATTTCTTTTTAATAATGATGTCATCCAATTTTAAATAAATGTTTGACTTGTTCAGCTCTAATAATTCACGGTATACATGGATTTTTATAAAATGAAAAACGATTCGAAAGCAACAAAAATCCATTCTAAGGAAATAAAGCATAATCAATTGGCGTGATGATATTCAAAATATAACATATCAAGAAAAATAAATATCCAAGAAATAAAATGGGCAAAAACTTACAAAAAGGCAAAAATTAAAAAAAAAAAAAAAAAAAAAAAAAAAAAAGCTTTGAAATAACAGTGTGTCAATTCTTTTCACCAACAACGTATAGGTTCTTTTTTTTTTTTTTCTTTAAATACTTAAATAATTGATACAATTTTTATTTGGCATGTTTACAAAATTACTAAATGAAGTTTTAGGTACGCTAATCAGCAATGCATTTTTTGCATTACCATGAGAAAACAAAGATATTTCTATTAGCAATTATTTCGAAAAATTTCACTGCTATTATAGCTTTTTCAGATAAATAAAAGCTACAATTCACAGATTTTAAGTTTTTTTTGTTTTTTTTTTTTTTTTTACTGGGGGTACAGGAATAGATGTAAAAAATAGTTGATTGAACCTTATACGCTATATTTATTCAGATTATTTGTTTGTTTGTTTTACTTTATACTACTGATTTCTACATGCCACGTTTTCATCGCTGCATGCAGGTTTCGTATGTGCCTAATCATAGCTTTGGTAATAATAATAATAATAATAATAACAACTCTTACTATAAAAACCAACACACTTTATGCAAAATTTTCTTGGGGAAAACTTTGTTCATGTTTCTACACTAGCTGATGAAAGAAAATGAGATTGATTGTAACACCTGAAAATTTCATTTGTGTCTGTTTCTCCTTTAAATACATTACGCGAGTATTAAAAATCAATTAGAAGAACCAATAATAAAAAATATGTCTAACACAATTTTTATGTATTTTTGGACAAAAAAAAAAAAAAAAAAAAAAAAGAAGAAGAAGAAAGAATACTCGATTTCTTTAAAAACAAATTTATTAAAATTCATCCAAAATATTATAACATAGTAAAGAGTTATCTATCTTATCTATATACGCTTCTAGAAAGAACATATGTCAATAATATTATCTAAAAAAATTCAAGGACATAATTTCTTTATGCCACATGTTTTATGTATTTAAATATATATATTTTAAAATACACGCAAATACTTTATATTAAGCATTTTGTTATTATCTTCACATAGATATAGAATATTTAGTTGTGGCGTATTATTCCACTGCATCTGATAATTTAATATGCAAATAAAATACATTTTTTTTAAATAAAGATTTATCTTCTTATACACATAGTAACAAAAATGTCATTTTAAAAGATATTTTTGTGTTTCAATCTTTTTTTTTTCTCCCAGAATTATGATACGATATAAATCTTATTAAAATTAATTTCAATATTATGAGTGAAAACACTTATATACAATTTATACATAGGGGACATCCATTTATTACGTCATACTTCAAGAGAAAGGGGAGGGTCCTACAAAATCTATGTGACACAGTGTTACAGGGGAAGGGGTTGGTTTAGCAACCCATTAAGGTATTACAAATGCCTCCCTTAATGGATAATAACATTCATAAAAAAAAAAAAAAATGCATCAGTAAAATTCTCATAAAAGAATGCATCATAATAAAATTTATATAAAAAAAAAAGAAGAAAGAAAGAAAGAAAATCGCATTTTTATTATTCATGAAAATGTAAGACTTTTTCAAAGGTTGACTTTAATGTGTTAATACACATTCGTAATAAATAAAATAAAACAATAATCGCAATGTTGTTAAATCGAAATTAGCTCTAAATTAGCAGTTGCAGAAAATGTGATGTGGCAACAGGGAAGGAGGGGGTGGTCACTCGAGTGTGACAGCCTGTGACATAGGGGGAAGGAGCGGTTTAAAATAAAAAATCCCTGACGGCTCGGCCTACAGGCACAGGTAGATTTCGAAGACGCAGACCGTGGGGCGCCTGTTTGTCGGGAATTGCGGAAGAAATGACCTTTTTGCGATGATGCTGCAGTTGGAACCGCCTACTTCGAAACCAAACTTGTTTGCAGGCGGAGCCAGCAAGGATTTTTTTTTTTTTTTTTTTTGCTATAAGAGTTGGTCCTATAAAAAACATGCCAATATAAAAGTTTTAGATAATATTAAGAGGATTTATAATAAATTTAAGCTGATTTGATATCTTCTGAATTGACGAAGTTATGAATTTTTTTCTTCTAACCCCCCCCCCCTTTTCCTCCCCCTTAAGGCAATTTTTAATTATATCAAAAATCTGTCATACATAAATTTTCGGCCCTTCTCCTAGAAGTAATAATAACTTCAAACGGATTCGATACGTATCATAATTAAGAAATTATGGGGTTTTTTCTGTTTTCACAAAAAGTCCCCCCCCCCCATCCTAGTTCGATTTTGCCCATTAACGAACTTGACCGAGATTTTATGCCCCTTGATTTTATGTATCAGTTTCGAAAAGAAGCGGGAGTTGGAACCGCCTACTTCGAAAAATAACTTGTTTGCAGGCGGAGCCGGCAGGGATTTTTTTTTTTTTTTTTTTAATTTTTTTTTTTTTTTTTTTTTTTTTTTTTGCTATAACGGTTGGTCCTATAAAAAAACTTGTCAATATAAAAGTTTTAGATAATATTAAGAGGATTTATAATAAATTTAAGCGGATTTGAAATCTTGGGAATTGACGAAGTTCTGATTTTTTTTCTTCTAAAAACCCCCTTCCCTCCCCCTTAAGGCAATTTTTAATTATATCAAAAATCTGTCATACATAAGTTTTTTCCCCTGTTCCCAGAAGTAATAATAACTTTAAACGGATTCGATACGTATCATAATTAAGAAATTATGTTATTTTCTGTTTTCACAAAAAGCCCCCCCCCCCATCCCCCCCCCTTGGTTCGATTTTGCCCATTAACAAACTTGACCGAGATTTTATGCCCCTTGATTTTATGTATCAGTTTCGAAAAGATGCGGGAATTGGAACCGCCTACTTCGAAAAATAACTTGTTTGCAGGCGGAGCCGGCAGGGATTATTTTGTTTTTAATTTTTTTTTTTTTTTTTTTTGCTATAACGGTTGGTCCTATAAAAAACTTGTCCATATAAAAGTTTTAGATAATATTAAGAAGATTAATAATAAATTTACATGGATTTGATATTTTGTGAATTGACGAAGCTATGATTTTTTTTCTTCTAAAACTCCCCTTTCCCCCCCCCCTTGGGGCCATTTTTAATTATATCAAAAATCTGTCATACATAAATTTTCGGCCCTTTTCCTAGAAGTAATAATAACTTCAAACGGATTCGATACGTATAAAAATAAAGAAATTATGAGGGTTTTTCTGATTTCACAAAAAGCCCCCCCCCCCCCTTGGTTCGATTTTGCCCATTAACGAACTTGACCGAGATTTTATGACCCTTGATTTTATGTATCAGTTTGGAAGAGATTTATGCAGAATTTTTCCAGTTATCGTGGTCAGAAAAAAGTGACATGGATAGATAGATAGATAGATAAAGTTTTGAACTGGGGGTGGTTTTGAGTTCTGGGAGTCATAATCGGCGTAGATCTGCAAAAATTTTTCAAAATTTCCAACTTAGGTAAGAATGTAATAGGTACTAGTATTTCTTACGAAATCTACCTAAAATCACTACGTGACGTAATTAGTGGGTGACCCCCTACAGTTTATTACGCATACCAATATTTTCAAAACACTAGTATTCGAAGAAATATGACACATGCGTGAAAGGACTCTGAACTGTTCAAGTGTTTATGCAAGTCTTCTTATAAATTTAGTGTTCACTAATGAATATTACTTTTAATTGTAAGCTAATGATATTCAGACAAGTCATTTGAGAGGACAAACTATTCTCTATACAGTCTTCATTACTCAGAAATTGAATGCCTCATCTCATAAAATCGGACGTCTCAATATTTCTCACACCCCACAATGTATTATCAACCATACAAGACAATGAATGCCACACGATTTCCGGCATTTAGAACAGATTAAATAGACCCCTGTGACGTCACCACTCTGAAAAATAGGATCGTACCATTACCATGATCTGAGCAGGAAGCGTGCAACACAACTTGTTAGTCAAATTCATTCTTTGATTTCTTAGCGAAAGGAAAATTGACTGCATAATGGTATTACGCCAGTCACGATTCCACACTGCATTGGGAATGTTCTTGTTATTTTTTATTTTTTTAAGATCGTAGTAAAGTTTGCGTGGCTCGGTTGTTTCTGTTTAAATAAGAACAAAAGTGAACAATAGTTGTTGAAATAATACCAATATTCTCTTAAAACGAGCGCTTTTGCCTCCCCTTTGACACATTTTTTGCGGAAAATTTAAAATGCCTAGTTACATATGATAAGAATAAGGAAAGAAACTGGTTATCCCTCTGTTATTTTGGATCTAGATACAAAACCGATTAATCGAAGTGTGAACTTACCATTAAATCATAAATAAAATTGCAGTGCATTGATGGAACGTTCAGTTTAAAAGAACAAAGGGATACTTTGTCATTGTCTTTGTAGGAAATAACTGAAAGTGTCCACCTGTGTTTAAATAATTCATCCACTTTGTTCCATTCTATAGAGGCTTATAATTAAATGTAATTTTATTCTTCAAATACTTGCACTCAGGAAAAAAGTCCCTACGATATAGGGTCTAGAATACAATGACATGAAAAAGGGGTTTCCCTTTATATTTTTCTGTTTTATATACACCGGGAGACAGCCAACTTTTTTTTAAAGTGATATGATACAAGGTGATTTTCAAATAAGTAATTGACCATACGTAATAACATTCACGAAAATAGCTTTTGCGACCTCGGTGGATGCGGCCTAGGGTACTGAAGCATCGCATAGTCAAAGCGACATGAAGGGTATTCCGATTACGGAACTTATCTGCAAGCGAGCTGCTTTCGTGATGGGATTTAAAAAGGTCAGTTACAAACTTGAAAATAAATTTGTAAGATGTCAAAACTTTTTTTTAAATGTCGCTGTCCACGGACTATTAGGATAGGATGTATTTCGGAAAAGTAATGGTTATCGTCATTTCAGCGATCTTGAACCTTGTGTTTTATATCACACTTTACACTTTAGTCAGTGTTACATAATAAAAGTATAGATACTGGTGTATATTCATCAGTAAACAAATTTTGATGATGGGATTTAATTTTACTAAAACTAATTATATGTTTTAGTAAAATTAAATAAATAATTTAAGATTTAAATTTTTACAAAATTTATTTTTCTAGAAGATAATTTATTCTCAAGCCAGACTCTGCACAAAGAAAAATAAAGCATTTTTCAATAATATCATAATCAAAAGTTGGTATTCTTCATCAACTGTACCTTCTATAAAATAAAACTTTATATATATAAAAAAAACTTTTTATACCTACATTAAATATAACCTATATATATATATAGAAATATTACTGATTCTTTCTTTATGTAATAAATTAATAGTTTAAAAGAATGAGGTGAATAGAATTAAAATCAAAAGTTAATTTTTAACCATGACTAAAATTAGATATTACGCGTATCACGAAGTACATTTATGAATAACCATCATCTTACACAAGTGGCGAGCACATAACAGAACTCAGCTGCAGGAAAGTACCTTGGAATCGCTTGAAGAAATGAGCTCTGTCAGAACCGCACCTAGCAATCAGAAAAGCACCACACCCACACATAACAACAACAAATATTCGGGTTGGAATGTATTCCAAAGACATTGTTAAACCAGATATCGCCTTGAGAAAGGCTCGATAATCTTTTTCGCCTTGTGCTCTAGCCATCTGCATATGCCATGCCAGGCACTGACCGTTATTATTACTGCGATACATTTAGTTAAATTATTATGTCGGCACAGATATAACTGCACGAAATTTTTTTTAAAGTACTCAATTTTTTGTTTCGTTATTTTTGTGTGTACATTTCATGAAGAACTGATCCAGCCTAAAAAAATACTTTATAGCAATATACTTCGTATGTACTTTGCTTCAATTTTTGTAAAATGTAAAAGATTTTAGAAAACATTTTTTACATAATATTTATAGACTTTAAAAACAAATATTTAATAGTTTTTAAATATTTAACTTTATAATCCACTCAAGTGTGCCTTAATGTCTGTTCTAGAGAGATTTTTTTCCCCATTTTCTAGAATTAAAAAAAAAGGGGAAGGGGGGGGGTTATATTTGTGAAATTTATTACATTTTTATGAGATTTAAAATTTTGCAAAGTAAGATCAAATCCAGTTACTCGAATCCAATGCAAATACTTACTTACTATCACTAACTTTTCTAAGAATTTTGAGAAAGATCATTTTTATTAAATTTGTATTTTGTGAACGACACAAATAGAAGATCCAATTTTCGCCCGTGTCGACTCTTGATTAGGGGGCGGAAATATCTAATCTATATTACGCTTTCTTTCTCCACAAGAATCGAAAATTAATAAATTGTCATGCGCCATCTCTAAATTCTCTCATCGAAGTTCATTAACACATGTTTTTCTTCTCAACAACCTCTCCAAAGAGGGTAAAAGACATGTCAAAGATCAATGGGAAAAAAAAAAAAAAAAAAAAAAAAAAACTTCATCTACTGTACAAGAATTATTAAGTAGCTGTTTCTTCACCAGTAACATAATACTGAAATACACGAACCACATATCAAATGAGTGTACCCCGAAATGACAAGGGGACCCCCACAAAATATCAGCAGATGTGGCTGTTTTTTTTCAGTCCTACGTAAATTACAGTGTCCTTAATTGGAAGTCTTCCTACAGAAACCTTAAAACTAACTAGCAGCAGGTGAGGGAGACAATTTCTTTCCTTTTAGCAGACGCCTGGTATTAAAACAAACAAAAAAGGTTGGAGGAAATGCGGCCCATCTGGTCTAATTTCAGGCAAAAGGGGCTTTTAAACGAATATGGGTATACTTCAGACCTGACGTCAAGATCTTTGAGCGGCAGGTGACAGACGTTAAGAAGGCCAACTTGTTTACCCCTCGAATTCTACTGCGGCCACCTGTATGTTTTTTTTTTCTTCGTGTAATTTCTTTAAGCAAAGCTTTGTTTGCATTTATTCTTAGTTGGGAGGAAACAGCTAAAAGATGTTTGAGAAAAACAGTCCCAGACTGAAAAAACAACTTGAACTTTATTGCACTGTGTCAAACAGATGAAGTTTTCATTTGAATCCCAGTCTAACAATTTGCCTTCACTTTTAATTTATTTATTTTTTAGATGTTTTATTTTTCTTTTCATTTGTCAACCTTTCTTTCTACTTTTTGGAAAACTGCTTAATTTGCTTCAGTTTTTGTAAAATGTAAGAGTTTAGCAAACTTACATAATATTTATATCATTTGAAAAATATATATTTAATAGTTTCTAAGTATTTAACAGTCCAAAAGTTGAAAGTAATAGTTCTACAAATTTTCTCTTCTTTTTTTTTTTTTTTAAACCTTTCTGTCTATCTTTTGGAAAATCGCCCATATTGCTTCAATTTTTTGTAAAGTGTGCTTCATTAAACGAACTTTAACTGCAAAATCAGGGAAATTTACATTTTGTTTTTTATGTCTTCTTAATTTTTTACAAAAATTTTATAAAAATGTTACTATAAAAATTTATTGTAATAATGAATTTTCTGACATTTGCAATAAATTTTGTCATAACAATTTTCTATTCGTGTTTCTTCTTGCTGGCAAGTGCGGTTTTTTAAAAATCCCCTCACTTCTATTTATAGACATTTACTATAATATCCTAGCATCTCTGGACTTTGTGTATGTCGCGCGATTACATGAAAATGAAGAGTTTTGGTTTACATGAAATTTGTTCAGCAAAGCAGTCTATGCAGCGCAGTTTTTCAATGTGATTAATATGGGTGCATAATTATGTAACGAAAATTCAATTTAAAAGAAAAAAAGACGCATCTCAAATAAATCATTTCTTTTTACAACATGATCAGTAATAATATCCAAATGAAAATACATTTTATATAATGTTACAAAGTAAAAATGAATAATCATATATATATATAGTTTCATAAAATACCCGTATTGAATCAAGTTATACGTATTGATAGTATCAGGAACGATGAGAATCTCCTAACCAATGAATGTATCCCGAATTCTGTTATTAAGCAGGGTTTCAGTAAAGTGGTTGTGCCAGTTTTCTAGGTTTTTCTTAGTATGTAATAAACAATGAGTATTTTATTTATTTATTTTTGGCTTGCTCGGCAATAATATTCTCTTAGCTGCTTGCCTAATTATTCCAAGTTAAATCGGTTACACATAATTTGTCAAAATATAATTATCACGAGTTTATTCGTATCTTCAAATCCTGAACAGAAAGTTTTATTTATTTATCTTTTATTTATTATAAAATAAACTTACTTTTTTTTTTTTTAATACTTGATTTACAACACTCACAATATTCTGTTGTGCTATCGTTAGTTTCGTGAAACGTTTATTGTGGCAATTAAAAATGCTTAATGCAAAAAAGAAAAAAAAAAGGTTCCTAATTTTAAATTAAAAGCTCCTAATGTGTCACTGTGGCGTACTCTTTAATGCCATCGAAATTTCAACTGTTAGAAAAATCGTTGTAGAGACTGTCATACACCCACCATATCATATTACATTGAAAAAAAAAATCAATCGTGAGCTAAGATATTAATTAGTCATACTAAAATTTAGTCAGCTTATGCGTTTATAATAAAATTGTATGAAGCCATTTTTTAGATACAGTCAAACCTCGTTAACATGAACCTCAAGGGGAATCAAAATTTTGTTCATGTTAACAGTAATTCATGTTATCAGTATCAAATCTTTGTACTCGTTTTTATTGGGGGCTATGAAAACAATTCATGTTAAAAGTAATTCACGTTAAGCGTGTTCATGTTAACGAGGTTTGACTGTACTCCTTAACAGAAACCAATTCTAAAACTTAATTTAAAAAAAGGCAAGAATAAAAATGATTATTAATCAATATTTGTCAAAATCTCAACTAATGTTTTAAAAGAAAAGAAAAAAAAAATACACACGCGCCAGAGACGATTTACCTCTGAAAACTTCTCTTGTTCCACAGGATAACAAAAGACCAAAGAAAAAACCGATCAATGTTTTCATTCCCCTCCCCTACTAAGCTAGATTTCACCACACCTGGGGGATAAAAACAGCTGCATTCCTTCGGAAGAACAGTAAAATCCATTTTATAAAGCGGGGGGCCCACCAGGTAAAGTGGTTTTTACATTGTTTTTGTTTTTTTCTGCATTGGACGTCAATGTCTTTTGAAGTTACGCCTCCGCAGATGGAAATGCAGAAATAAAAAAATAAGTAAAAGCCTCTACTTTTAGCCCCCTCCTAGGCTTCCAAATTGGAAATTCTTCCACAGCCGACCCCGAGGGGTGAAAAACAGCGTTTTATGGCTGGAGAAAGAAATTACCTACTTTGACGTTTATTCGATTCTTCTTGGCAGACAACTTTTAATGAATTTCGACTGCGCTGCTGCAATTTAGGTGTCAGGCAGGAGGCATTCTTTTATTTCATTTTTTTTTTTTTTTCCTCCAGTCCGACCTCCTCGGTTAGAAAATTATTGCTTTTCTGCCCGGGAACCCAACAATTTCACTAAATATCTTACGGTAAGTTCTTAGGGTGATCATCACTTATATTTTCCTTATACTGCTAATGCTATATTTTTAACATCAGAATTGCGCATTTATTATTGAACCGATTTATTTAAAAAAAAATTTGGTGATAAATATGACTTATTTCTTTCAAACGACGCAAATTTCATAAGTGAGATGTAATTACCCTTTTTTTAATTTAAATTTAAAAATTTTTAATTTGTTTCCAATAGATTTCACCAGAGGGCACTACGGGTGCTGCAGATTTTCGGCATAGGTTACAAAACGATTGTTTCAGGCAGTTTTTATATATTTTCTTGTTAATTGTTGTCATTATCTTGTTATAAATTTAATAAGGGGTATTTTTTACACGATATTATATAAAAAATATCGTTCAACAAGCATTTTTGCCTTTGCTGCAGTAATTTCATTCCCAGCTGCCATGTCAGAAAGACAAATTTTTCCAAATTTTCAGTAACCCTAAAACACTTCCGTTGAGATTTCCGATATCACCTTTTTCTCTACGCTTGCCTTTGAAAGGGAAGGGAATGGGAGGAGGGGGCGGGGTTACATTTGTGGTCATTTGCTTTTCTCTCTGTAAAAGGAAATTTGTCTGCTTTGTAGAAAGCATTTATTGAATCTGGGAAAGGGAACTGTTGGTTGACCCCTGACCTCCTGACCCACTCTCTATGTTCCGAAGGTTTCAGATTTTCAGTATCACTAGGTTTTTAGGTTTGCGAAGGGATATCTTCAAAATGGGTAACTTTCTGTTAGCGAAAGTTTTACTTTCTAAAAATAAAGTGAAGCAGGCGATTTTTGTTTCTTTGATTTTTCCCCTCAAATACATTCGTTGTATAACTTTTCCCTTTAAAAAAATAGTTTTCATTCCTTGTTACCTTTAGTTGACATTGCATTAGATGTACACAATTTTTAATTGAAAGAAATTAATGTACATTTTTGTGTGAAAGAGAATTTAACGTCTAAACAATATAAAAAGCGCCCAATGTAAATTCGACACACACAAGTAAGCCGAATACCGAATATTCGGTCGGCTGAATACTCCAATGTTCCAGGGTTAAAATATTAAAAGGTTAAATATTAAAATCGCTTTATCTCATATTTAATACAAATGCTGCCTCAATTTTAATTTTTTCTCTAACTTTTAACTTTATTCCTATTTTTATGAACATTACTTTCTCACAAGTAAACTTCACACTAAAAAGAGAAGGGAAAAAAATCTGTTTCGAATTATTAAATAAGATTATAATTTTAATACTTGTAAATAACGCTTTTAACTTTGGCTTTCTATGTGAATTAAAATAAATTAATACAAATTTCGTTTCTACCACTTTTCGTAATATCATATTTCAGATAAAGCAGTGTAAGTCTGATAAAAATATCGTAACAATATCTTTACTATAATTAAAGTTGGGGAAAAAAATTCAAGTTCGGCTTGAAGTGAAATACTTTGTATTTGAATAAATGGATTAGAACCTGGTTTCCTATACAAAAACTGTCTGAATGAAACTGTAAAGTAAAACCTATATTATAAATTCTTTGTAGATTTTTCAATTGCGTAAAATGTGTAAACTGTATCACGTCTTATTTATTTATAATCGGCTGCACTCTTGAATCCTCGAACACTTTTTTTTTAATTTCTGAAGGAAACGGATATGTATTTCGAATGAAACTGTAAAGTATAACCTACATTATGAATTCTTTGTATAGTATAAATTATTCAATTGCGTGAAATGTGTAAAATGTATTATGTCTTATTTATTTATAAGCAGCTCTATTATTATTATTATTATTATTTTGCTGTAAGGGTTGATCCTATAAAAAACTTGCCAGTATAAAAGTTGTAGATAATATTAAGAGGATTAATAATACATTTAAGCGGATTTGATATCTTGTGAATTGACAAAGTTATGAATTTTTTTCTTCTGAAACCCCTCTTTTTCCCCTCCTCGGGGCCATTTTTAATGATATCAAAAATCTGTCATACATAAATTTTTGGCCGTTTTCCTAGAAGTAATAATAACTTTAAACGGATTCGATAAGTATCATAATTAAGATTTATGGGGATTTTCTGTTTTCACAAAAAGGCCTCCTTCCCCCCCCCCCCTTGGTTCGATTTTGCCCATTAACAAACTTGACAGAGATTTTATGCCCCTTGATTCTATGTATCAGTTTGGAAGACATTTATGTAGAATTTTTCAAGTTATCGTGTCCATAAAAAAGTTGCATAGATAGATTGATAGATAGATAGGTAGATAGATAAAGTTTTGAACTGGGGGTGGTTTTGGGTTCTGGGAGTCATGATCGGTGTAGATCTGCAAAAATTTTCCAGAAATTCCAGCAGAGTGGAGAATGTAATAGGTAGTATTTCTTACGAAATCTTAAAAAAAAATGATCAAACACTAAACACATTGTCCGATAAAAATAAGTACAGTTCTTACGACAGTTGATATATCATATGCGCCAAATGGGAGCTCAATCAAAAGCAATGTTTAGACGCTATTGTGTTCACTCACATATATACAAATACATATATAGGCATCATCATAAAAGTACCATAAAAAGACACACATGGTCTGAAAACGAAAAAATACCAACATTCACGTATACATTACGGAATAATTGTAAAAAATATCAAACCTTCAACATTTAAAGACATCCTCAAAATGTAAAGATATATAAATATTTCCATAATAAGGTTTTTATAATGATTACAACCATTTTCCCAGCACTAGATGTGATCGAAAAGTAAAAATGTAAATGAAAAACTAAGAATCACTGGCCACATCAGTTATGTTCTTAGTAACATTAAGATTTCTTTATAAAAAAATTAATTTGGCAGATTTAAATATGATATAATATACACATGAATTGATGCCACACAATCCTAAAATGTACGTGTACCAAAGAAAATATAAATTCTACAGATAAGGTAATTATAAATTTACCAGTACACCTGTGCGATGATTTCGCACTGCAGTCTAATATTTTTTAGATGCAAGTTTAAATTTCTAAAGAAAAATTAAGGATGAAAACATCTGCAAACAACATTAGTCAAGCCAGAATATCATGCCATTCATCCCATCAAAATTGAAGTAAAAACTAATCAAAGATAGCAAGAGGCACGCACGAGAAAAAAAAATAACAATGGTAATTTAACTTCATTGGAAGATGACGTCATCCACTTCGGGAAAAACACGGGACAAAAAAAATAAATTGAGCACATATAAAATAGAATTTAATATAATATAACATAACATACATTTTAGACTACACGTAAAATACCACTGCTTCGATCGATCGATGGTGTCTTTTTCTCCAAACATTTGAATTTGAATTTTGCTTTTTAATCATAAATATAAAATAAACCCGTGCGTCCCGCTTTATCTTTTATTGTGCTATTTATTTATTTATCTTTAATTATTGTTGAGCACAATATAATGTAGTATATATATTTTTTTATGGCAACAATGATTTGAGAAAAAAAAATCATTTCATTGAAAAAAAAAATGCTGATATAATTTTTAATTAACTGTAATTTTTAATCAAAAAACGTGTTTTAAAGAAATGTGAGTATACTATCTTAGAAGCCTGTTCAAAAACCTTTCGAATGATAGCTCATTCATTTTTGTGCATTTTGTAAATGCATAGAAAAAGGGATGTTGGCAACAGAAATAATACATATGATTAACTCATGTAAAATTTTAAAGCATATGTAAGTAAAAGGAAGTCAGAAATGATAACTTATTGTATGATAAATCTAAAACTTCTAATATGAAAAATTACATAAATTTTTATTCTTAAAATGAAAGCCTGTATAAAATATTAAAATACATACAATTAGGTATAATTGCAACTCAAGTAATTTATATATGAAAAATCCCTGACGGCTCGGCCTACAGGCACTGGTAGATTTCGAAGACGCAGATCGTGGGTCGCCTGTATGTTGGGAATTGCGGAAGAAATGACCTTTTTGCCAGGATGCGGCAGTTGGAACCGCCTACTTCTAAACCTAACTTGTTTGCAGGCGGAGCCAACAGGGATTTTTTTCCTGCTATAAGAGTTGGTCCTATAAAAAACTTGTCAATATAAAAGTTTTAGATAATATTAAGAGGATTTATAATAAATTTAAGCGGATTTGAAATCTTGGGAATTGACGAAGTTATGATTTTTTTCTTCTAAAACCCCCCTTTTTTCCCGCCCTCGGGACCATTTTTAATTATATCAAAAATCTGTCATACATACATTTTCGGCCCTTCTCCTAAAAGTAATAATAACTTCAAACGGATTCGATACGTATCATAATTAAGATATAATGGGTTTTTTTCTGTTTTAAAAAAAAGCCCCCCCCCCCCCCCACCCCCTGGTTCGATTTTGCCCATTAACGAACTTGACCGAGATTTTATGCCCCTTGATTTTATGTATCAGTTTCGAAAAGATGCGGGAGTTGGAACCGTCTACTTCGAAAAATAACGTGTTTGCAGGCGGAGCCGGCAGGGATTTTTTTTTTTTTTTTTTTTTTTTTTTTTTTTTGCTATAAGGGTTGGTCCTATAAAAAACTTGTCAATATAAAAGTTTTAGATAATATTAAGAGGATTACTAATACATTTAAGCGGATTTGATATCTTGTGAATTGACGCAGTTATGATTTTTTTTCTTCTAAAACCCCCCTTTTTTCCCGCCCTCGGGGCCATTTTTAATTATATCAAAAATCTGTCATACATACATTTTCGGCCCTTCCCCTAGAAGTAATAATAACTTTAAACGGATTCGATACGTATCATAATTAAGACATTATGGGGTTTTTTCTGTTTTCACAAAAAGCCCTCCCTCCACCCTCCCCCTTGGTTCGATTTTGCCCATTAACGAACTTGACCGAGATTTTATGCCCCTTGATTTTATGTATCAATTTGGAAGAGATTTGTGTAGAATTATTGCAGTTATCGTGTCCATAAAAAAGTGACATAGATAGATAGATAGATAGATAGATAAAGTTTTGAACTGGGGGTGGTTTTGGGTTCTGGGAGTCATAATCGGCGTAGATCTGCAAAAATTTTTCAAAAATTCCAACTTAGGTGAGAATGTAATAGGTAGTATTTCTTACGAAATCTACCTAAAAAATAAATCGGTCTCTTATCACAGTTATTTTGTAATTTATTTTTAGTTTATATAATTCCTGTAATAAATCAAACTGTGTTTTAAATTTTTTATTACTTTAAGGTGATTTTGATGTTAAAAAATAGTAGAAGGAAAACAGCGTAAAAGTTGGCAGCTATGCAAACATCGTAGAATAGCTTTCACGTGTATCAAATTGTACTGTTAGTAAATGTATTGCTGCTAGCGATTTTCTGATTCATTTTTAAGCATAAAAGCATAATACTACTTGCAAGCATGATTATTGAAATGATTGAGCAGTTCTTTATTTTCAAATAAATGAATTACATCTTGAGCTATAGGCTATTATTGTCTAAGGACGGCAATTTGTTCCTTTCCTGCGCTGTCACGTCCTAAAATTCAGTTTAAAATGACAACTTTGACAGCATTATTTGAAAATCTTTTGCCTTTACAGGAAAATGAAAAAAATATATATTACATAGTTTCTTAATAAGTTTGTGAATAACAAGTAATATAATTTAAAAAAAAAAGTCAATTCCTACTTTTTAATCATAAATATATAAAATAAACCCGTGCAGCATTAATGTCCCACGTTATCTTTATTGAACATTATTTTATAATCATCGTTGCGGTATTTTATTTCTGTGGCATCACTCATTTGAGATAAATCTTTCATTTCATTTATGAAAACAATGGGAGGATTTTTTTTTCTCCCATTTAAAACTAAAATTAATTAATTAAATTTAATGAATGAATTAATATTTGAAAAAACTGTATTAACATAAAGTGTCATCCACTACAAGTTTAAAAAAAATTATTTGAACTTGAGTGGATGAATAGAAAATATTTTATTAACGATTGAAAATTTGAACAAGATATATATAGAGAGAGTGTGAGCTAATAGTAGGAATTTAAAAAAATCAATTAAAAAATGTGTCAGAAAGTGCACAGTTTGGATTTCAGAACAGCCTTAAGTAAATAAAATGTATATGCAAAAAAATTCAGAAAATAAAACAAATGCATTATGTAATAATATTTAATAAAATATATTTACTGATAATTATCATATATTTAAAATTCTAAATATTTTTTGTGTTTAATTAAATTTATATTTACAAAGCTTCGCTTAATCTTCATTACTTTTTTTTTCAATTTCGGTTCGGATTACTGGGTTTCTATTGATATGGGTAAGCAGAAATATTGATGTACAATGCCCCCCCCCCCAAAAAAAAAAAAAAACATTAATTTGGATAGCTAAATACATTAGCAATTTAACTCCAAATTTGAGGAAATATAATTAAAACATATCAATATTTCGGAAATTCTGAATCTAGATCCTTTAATTTAAAAGCGTTATTGTTATTTAGCGCAGCTATTTTCCTCCTGTTACATTACAAAATCCCTTTTTAATTATAGCTAAACCCTGTGTTTCTCTCAATAACATGAGATTGCAATTGACCAGTCGATATCTATTAAATTAAAAAAAAAAAAAAAAAACTAGCTTAAACCGCGCTGAGATTTGCATGGGCTGAAATATTCACAACTGGGCCCGGCCCGAATTAAGCCATCTTGTTCCGGAGTCCCCAGAAAGTTAAGTCCAAAACCAAAACCCATCCTCTATACAGATCTATAACCAAAAGCTAATCTCTAATCTTCTAACTTACATTTACTTGGCACAGAGCCTCTGTGTTTACTCAGAATCGGCTTCAAACGGGAAGTGACGTTTCCTAGAAAATAGGGCTACCAAGAACAGAAGTTATTCGCCCATGCGAAAGTCAGCGCCATCTATTGAGTAAAGGTGATTTTCATAATATCTGACGCTCCTTTTTAACTGAAAACGCATTTCTTCAAGCTACTACTATCACAAAATAATTTTCAATCATTCATGCATGGAAGTTTCGCATTTTTTCATGGGCCCGGGGAGGGGAAGGGAGGGGAACAAGGCAAACTTCCCCTCGCGGTTAAAATATTATAAAAAATTTCTTTTTCTTTGATAATTTTGAAAATATATATTTATTATTTCCAGGTCAAGACAAAAGAAATAATAAATATATATTATTAGAATAAGGCATACCTCCGTCCTCCCCCCCCCCCAGCCCCACACTGAATTTTAAAATAGTACTATCAAAATTTTATTTTTCTGTGATAATTTTGAAAATATATATATTTATTATTTACAGGTGACAAGATATTTTAACCTTAAAAGGAAAATTTACAGTTATCGAAAAATGTATTTTCTATTTATTCATATAATATTGGCTAATTCCAAAATCCATAAAACATGTATAATTTTTGTAATTGCAATCCTCATCCACAAACACAAAGCTATACGTTACCAAATATTTGAGTAGAAGAATTATTATTTTGTGGGAAAAAATAATGATGGCAGAAGAGTCGAACTCATATTTAATTTAAATAAATAAATTATAAATATTACAAAGGGGGAAAAAATCGCAAAAAAAATGCACTCGATCTTTTATAAAATTTTCCTGGAATATTTCTCTAATAAAAAAATTATTTATAAGAGGAAGAAAGGCTGATTTTTTTATTATTATTCGTTGGTTGCATTGATAATAACGGGTAGCACAGAACAACTCTGATATGATAAATGGCTCCTTAACATGTTACTTTAAATTTCATGCAATTTCATCGGGTTTCCCGCCCCCTCTAATAAAGTTGATATTTCTAACAGGCATAAAATAATTTCAATTATATTTTTACCTAATCGTCAGAAATCTCTTATTATCATATCATAGTTGTGATATACATTAACAATATTTTTCTAAATGATTTTTAATAACAAAACTAAAAATTAAAATTAAGTTTTAAAAAAAAATCATATCTTTATCCCTTTGAAGCAACAACGGTGCGTTTAGTTATTTTGATAGTGTGTAAAGAAGGAGAAAAACTGCAATTGCAATATACACATAATTAGCCGTCAAATGGTCAAAACTAATAGGAATAACCGTCAAATCAATTAATTTTTTACATCTTTCTTTTCAGACGGCGGCTGCTGGTTAAAAAACCACGCGCACACAGTAGCTAAAAAAAAATCGTGATTTCTGATCCAATTTAAACTTTGAAAATAAAGCCCAACGTCAGCGGTAATCTACACCTGCCAAAAAGTGTAGACCTCTTTCCGCAAGTAATGTAGGGAACCATCGCATCATGTCTCCATCATCGTCTAGAAATTTCCCCCCATCAAAACGGAGGGAAAAAACAGGGAACCCCATTAAATATCCTAGATATGCCGGGGCACCTGTTGTTACAGTAATGAGCAAGAGGCCAGAAGAAAATGAGTAGGGTCTTTTTTGTTATTGCTACTTTGGTGTTTGGCCATTAATATTAGCTTAGACTGATTGCGAGACGTCTGATGTTGAAATACTATATATATACTTATAGAAAGGAAAAAAGCTCGTTTAAAACTCTCTCTTAGTTTGAAAGTCTACTCAGAATAGTATTAGTTATGGAAAGAAAAAAAATCCGCTAAAAAAATTAAAAATAAATTTTTATTTAATATTAAAATCTAAAAGTATAATACATCTACTAACTTTCTTCAAAATATCGAATTAAAACAGTCCTACTCCTCTTCCCGAACACCTCCGTCCTTATTTAGATAAATTTTGAAGACGTGGACACAAAAAGAAAACTAAAAATTGACTTCCACGAGAAAGGGGGGGGGGGGGTCGACGAAAAATCCGTAATACCTTTTATTTTTAGTGTTTAATTATTTTAAGTCACTTGGTAAGAATAAATTTTACTATATATATAAATTCCTGGTCAATTGTGTCTATTATTTTTAAGTTTTTTTTTTTTTTTTAATCTATTACAGATGGATTATAATTTATTTTTTGGATCTCATTATTTTTAATTTTTTGGTTTTTTTTTTTTTTTTCGATATGTTATAAGGAGCTTAATATTTTTCTGAAGCTCCTCTGACGAATCCATAAGATATTTTCATATGGATTTTAAAGGGTGATTTTTTAGGGATTTTAATTATATATATATATAATATATAATTTAGTGATTCGGTTATTATTGTTATATGGACTTGAATGATAATTTTTTGGTTCAAAGGTATATATATATATATGGATGTGACTAAATGGATTTGGACTGTGAAATGATCAAACTGTTGTTATGCTAGAGGGTTGAAACGACACTGATATACGAGACGAAGAATAATATATGATGGGATATCACTTGGATTCCCTTGGAAACAAAGAATGTTTAAAAAATCAAAGACCAAGAATATATATTTCTTTTTTTTCCCCTCGCTTTTGACACGGGCGGATGTCTGGTACAATCGTGGGCGAAGGCGATGAGAAGAAGCAGGACAGTTCTTGTTGTTTTTTCCACCCTCCTCCAAACCTCTTTCATTCTGGGAATATATACGGTCTTTATTTTTTATTTTTTCACTGTCACAGGACGACGGTCTGGACTCCAGTTACAAACTTCCGTTAATAAACCAGAAAGGCTTTTAATAGGATTGCTCTGGAGATTGTTGTAGCTAATTTAGATACAGTGAATGAGTGTAAACAGAGATTTATTGTAGTCATTTTCCACGGATCATGAATGGGTCTTTTTTTTTCTGATTAGAAGTGGATACAAGATGTTTGTAAAACGAATGGTTATATATAGAATACTTCACACTTCATGATGGCAGCGTTAACAAGAAGGAGAAAAAAATAATTCCGAGCAGATAAAAAAATACTGTCATTATTAAAAACAACAACAAATTGTTGTCAATTATACGGCGATAGACTACTTCAAACAAAGTAATGAAGGGGGGGGGGGGGAACGATTGTTTTAAAAGCTTTTGGTTCACAATCCTTCAAATTTTTTCTAATACAGTCCATAATTTTCAATTTACAAAACAATGCCTTTTGTAATTTGAAAATTACAAAGTTTTAACAACAGTAATTATCGCTTAAACAAATTGAAATGATCTACAATTTTTGGTACTTTATTACAATTGATCTAGCAGACATTTTTACAAAAGTAAAAAACTATTTTACGCAAAAAAATAAAGAAATAAAATAAAATAAAATAAAATAACAGAAAGGAAATTTTTTTATATAAAAAACTGTGGTACCATCTATTGGTATTTTAATGTAGTTAAATGTTTATATTTGAGAAAATTTAAAAAAAAAATAAGAAGAAAATAACCCGTTTTTTTTTTTTTTGCTTTGTTTTTTACATCTGAAAACTGAATTATCTGGAAGATGTTCTGTTGTCTATACCCGTGTAAAGACGGTTAATATGCAGCCCGGTTGTAAAAGTAGAAGTTTTTATTTATTTTAATTGTTAAATTAATTATTATTTATACGGGTACTACCTAGTTTAACAATAAAAATAGGTGTGGGCGAATAATACAAGTTATAATTTAAAAAAAAAAAAAAAAAAAAAAAAAAAAAAAACATATCAAACAAACAAAACAAGCCAAGTACAAACCACCGCATCGTGTTTGCAAAGAGTCAATTAAGTGGTCCCGGTTTTCTCACAACGGTTTTTTTTCTAAAGACAAAAACATATTTGTCAAACGGTGGGAATATTTCCGATGCCTAATAACTCCTTGGCGCAGCAATTCTTTGCTATACGCACCGCTAACTCCAGGCTGAGGGCGTAGCGCGAGTAAGCGAGCGTGAAGTAAAACTTTACGCGTGAACGCCGAAAAAGTCTTCAAAAAAGTACAATTCGCGAGTGGGATTAGTACACCTGTCTAATGATGAGCAAAAAAATACCGTTTTATCTTTTGTAGTGTTTTATTTTACAAATGTTTCTAAATCGGTTAGATTCCGCGACGATGTGTATTTGGGGAATGTTCGGGCGACTGTGTCCACGCGTGAATACGGGTGACGCGTAATTTGTTAGCCATGTTATGTGTAAAGCAGACGTGTGACCGGTGCTATGAATCAATGGTAAAAGAACAGTGCTGAAAACAGAATGGACAGAAAAAGTTATTATTAGAAGGATAAAATGAAAGATGACTTAAAGAAACATTTAATATCTCGTTTTCTACAATCTGGGATAAAAAGTCATAAATCATTCCCCTGACCTTTCTTTTCCGAAGGTTCTGTGGTCATCAACGAAAGAAAGGGAAGTCTCAAAACAAAAGAAAGAGACGGTGATAAACATGTCAGGGATCCTCTCTACTGACCTTTGACAAGCTTCAGAAGACCGATCACATGAAAGGTTCAGCTGAGGCTTAGCGTGATCTGATCGATCTTTTATTCAGATCATATTCTGCGACGAGAGTCGTACATTATTTCTCTAGGTTTCCTTTTACAAAGGCTCTGTGGTCAGTTGTGACCTTTTTTATTGTTCTTCGAATGGTTTGGCAGCAAAGAGCACAAAATAAACAAAATAAATTCTCCCTAAGGGCGGTGTAAACATGTCAGGGACCCTCCTCTCTTGCAGCGCGACAAAGATTCCTCACATCAAAGAAGCCGGGAAAAAGAACCGTCTTCCGTCCGGTAGATGTGGGGGGCGAACTTAGGTAAGATCTGAAATGCCTCTCGCCAATGTTAATCCCATGAGCTTGGGAATCCATCCGCGTATTTTAAATTTCTCGTTAAAGTTCTATCAGGGATAGATAGAGAGTTGTTTTTGTTTGATCCCCCATTTTAAACAACAGAATTTCACAACGTTTAATTTGATATGCAAGTTGACTATGCTTGATTAAAAAATAATATTAGTATTAGATTTAAAATTTTTAAATTTAAAAGCATTTCAAATAGTGTTTTTAATTGTTTTAAATATATATGTGTGTGTGTGAGTGTTTTTTTGCAATATAAGCTTTAAATTCTGAAATTTTTAGAGTGGGATCTTTGAATGGGATAAGCACTTATGAAAAAAATAATATTGAAAATTAATGACAATACTATTGTCTTTAGCTGAATAATGAAGTTGGCGAGGTTCCAACTTTAAATACCAACCCCAACCGGTGCTTAACTTTTTCAGAATTTAAAGCTTATAATATAACAAAAGACATTTTTTTTTCCAAAATTTTTAAAAAACATCATTTTAAATATTTTTAAATTTAATTATTGTTTTTAATCAAGCATAATCAACTTGCATATCACATTAAACGTTATGAAATTCTTTTTAAAATGAGGGGTCAAACAACCCTCTACCCCTGATAGAACTTGAGAAATTCAAAATTGAAAACCTTTACACAAGCCAAAAAAAATGATTATTTTTTTTAATTTAAAAAATTAATTGTGTGAAAACTTAATGAGATAATATATATATATATATATATAAATATAAATATATAATTATAATATCTATGAATTTCAAAAACATATCAAGTTCTAATATCATTCTACTAAAATCTACAAAGAGATAATTAATGATATTGTGTAATCAGAATACCACATAGCTAATAATTAACTTGTGCAATCATAAAATTACCATAGCATGTGCTTCAATGGTAATTAGCCAAATTTACTCATACCTGAAGAACATTTAAAAAGAAAGAGAGAGAAAGGGGAAAAAAATTATAAATTGGAGTTGCTATTAAGTAAACACAAATGGATTAATAAATTAATTATGAACATTATTCAGTGGAAAAACTGGACCACAAGAGAACCAATCAAGAATTGGATATGAAAAAACATATGTGGATGTACTCGTCAGCTTGGCTGCACCCACATGTGTTTTAAAAATAATTCAGTATTTCATAATTCTACTAGCATGATGCTAAGAACAGTAGAATCAGCCAAGTATACTGAATTATTACCAGACAACAATTGGAAAATTTTAAAATTAGAAATATGTAAAATGTAAATAAAAAACTATTAAGAAATATATAATATATCACTTACAACGATTATCCTAAAATCTTTATAAATCACCACACTAAATTACCACCAGATATCATTTTTGAAATAATATTGGAAATTAGATCCCTTAAATTGTAGAAAAAATGTTTTACTCACAAGAATGATCCAGAATCCTCAAAATATAGCAACTTCTGCATAATGATCAATTCCATATATATATATAAGTATATTCTCATTTATATCACCACGGAGAATGATTCCTGTAAGTTTCATGAAAATATGAAATGGTCAGGTTGAATCACTGGTTCATTTGGCATGGAATGACCCTATAAAGACGATAGGCGCTAATAATTTATAGACACAAGCACGCATACATTCCGCGTTTATAAAAATGAAAATCGCCGACTATAAGCTTATTCGCTTATTGACCTCGATAATGCAATCGATTTAAAAATGATTTGATATCATTATATTTAGCAGACCGTCACGACGAATTTGAATGTTATTTTCAATTCGTGATACAGAAATTTGAATAATCGTTTGTTAATAGTTTCTCAAAACGATAATACTGCAGAGAAAAGAACCTGATATTTTATTTTATTTATATTTGAAATAAAATAAAACCATTTTTTTATAATATATATTTCAAAATAAAAAACGAATTTTTTTTTTTTTTTTTTTTTTAAAGAAATATACAGATTTTTCTAATGGGGATAGTGATATTATAAAGATTTTTTTTTTTTTTTTTTTTTTTATTTGCTTTAAATAAAAATGTTGATTTTCTACTCAGATACTCAGGAATGGAAAAAGTTGTAACAGTGTATACATGCATCGCCTAATGAAACAAAAATTAATTTTCCTTTGGAATATTGGAAATTTAACCATATATTTAAAATATCACCCTCTCCATCTTATATTTAGATTTATACCGTTTGGGATTTATGATAAGATATAGGCGAACTGGCGAATTATCTTTTAAGATTTTTTTTAAGGAACTATAACCACACCCATGGAAGCAAATTTACCTCCCCCTTTCCCATATATGTATTATTATTTTATTTTTTTTAAAGGAGGGGCATTAAAGATCTGTCAGTTAAAAGTTTTTTTAAAGAGAACTCATTTCATGATTTATAAGGCTATGTGGGTGTCGGCTGTAATCAAGAATGAGTGCAATGGAACGAAGAAAGATTAAAGAAACAAAAACGGTTCCAACCAAGCGAATTCAGGGGTAGGGTAGGGCCGGATCTTCAACTTTCGCTAAAAATACCTGCCCAGGCTGATGGGTGGGGGCCCAAAACTAGTAGGCAACCACCGAAAGAAAAAAAAAATTATGGTAGCTGTGTTGTTTTGCTACTGTCTACGCCTTAAATTATTACTCTGCTCTTCTTTTCACCCCCTCTCTTGCTAAATGCTGGTATGTTATTTGCAAGGGAGAGAAAAAACTGTTGTAGAATTTTAATTGGTGTTATTATACAGGTGCTTTTTTTTTCCTGCATCACCTTGAACTACGATGGTTAATTTTCACCTTCTGTCTTATTTAAAAAATGCGTTAAATATCTAGCTATCTATCTATCATATATATAGAGAGAAAGAGAGCTAGAGGGAAAGAGAAAGATTTTGTGTGTGTGAGAGAGAGAGAAGAGATTTTGTGTGTGTGTGAGAGAGAGAGAGAAAGAAATGAGTGTATGCCATTGGCATTTGTTTCCAACTCAAGCACTATTTTTCTTTTAAGAAGAGCTTAAATAAGAAGAAGTACTTTTTAATACTTCGAAAACATTGTTTTTATCAAAGAAACCTACATTATGCTATTAATTTTGAAAATGTATTATGAAATATTTATTTTTATTTTTTTTACAAATATAAATAAATTGAAACACTGATTTCTTTTGTCTGGAGTGTATCGTTTTAAAGTGATTCTCAAATGATCTGCTGAACAACGCGAAACTTTTTGACACAATTTCTGACTCATTTTTAAACACAGAAACATAAAATTGGCACTCCTGACTATAGAAGTGATTTGGAATCGAAATGAGTTTTCCATTTTTTTTTTATAAATAAATTACTTATCGAGTTATAAGCGATCCGTGTCACGTGACAACTGACAGCACATTATTTTCCATTCTGGGGTTGAAGCACAGGGAAAAGTGTTTTCTGAAAGATCTTCTGCCTTTACCAAAAAATAGAAAACGTGTTCGATTACAAAGTTTCTGAATAACGACTCCTGCCCATTTCATGCGTTTCTGAAAAACGCATGAAAGAATGTGTTTTTCAGAAACACAGTTTCGTCACAGAATTTTAACAAACACAGTTTTGTCACAGAAATTTGTGACAAAATTTGTCACAGAAATTTGTGACAAAATTTGTCACAGTTTTTCTTCTGAGCAAAAAAGAATTATAAAATGTGTCTGAAAGTAGCCCCTTTAGATTTGAGAACAGCCTTAAGAAACGATTAAGTGCGTTGTTTCATATCACCTTGAACTATGGAAGTTAATTTCCACCTTCTGTCTTAGTTTAAAAAAAAAAAAAATGCGTGTGTGTGTGATGATTGCTTTTCATTAACATCTGTTCTGTTATTTACTAAAGCACTTTTTCCTTTTAAGAATTTTTTTTTTTTTTTTTTTTTTTTTTAAATTACTTTTAATACTTTGAAGAGGATATTGCTTTTTTATACTGTTGAATAAATTTTCCCATTCTAAACAAGCTGACTTTCTAGCTCTTTTGGAAATTTGAAACCAGCTAAGCAAAACCATGTTGTGTTAAGAGTCACTCCTAGTGTTGTTCTATAAATCTTCAATTTCTAATTTAGTAATTTCTAATTAAGTAATCAAAATTATTGATGAAACGTATTATTCACGAATGTTTCACTTTTTTAGTAATTTATTATTGTTATTATCTGGTTATCGGTGAAAGAAAATCCCATAAAATTCAAAATTACATTAGAAATTATTTACTGCTTTAATCCCTTGAAGGGTGGCGCGGCGTGGGAAATATTTTATACCGCCAAATTTTGAGCAAGATTTGTATACCAGAATTGTTTTTAATCAAAATAATTATAGTTTTTATTATTTGTATTACAATTATTTGTATTGTAATTATAATTATTATTGGGTCATTCCACAGTATTTGGCTTCACAAGTTTGAAAAAAAAGTTTTATAAAAAGTTAAGTGTAATACATCATTTTAAAGCTTTAAATCTCTTCTATTCAAATTTATTTAAAATATTACAATTTTTTTTAATTCAAATAAAATTAGAGCATTTTTTGCAGCCATATAGAAAAATTTGGTCATAGGTCCCATACGTAACAAATAGCCTTGTCCCGTACAAATATATATGTATTGGCTCGAACAAAAAGAAATTTCATAAGAATCTAGTTTGAAGAGATATATAATGCATTAAAAATAATTGCAAACTTTCTCATTTATATTTTGATACTGAAAAAAGTACAAATATCTCAAAAATTTGCTGTGAAATGTCCAATACGTAACACATGAATACTGTGGAATGACCCTATTATTCAATGCTAATTTTAATAATGATAATTTTTAATTATAAAAATTTATTTTTATAACATTGGTGGTTAAAAAAACTGTAATATTACATTTCCTTATTTTCCAATAATTTGTTTCGAAAATTCTGGTGTGAATTCAATAATGAAATAATAATAATAATTGCCCCTTTGAAAAGGTTAAACACCATAAAAGTTTTTTAGTAACGATTTAATTAAAGTTTCATTGTCATAAAACATTTAAAACATAAAAAACCCATTTATTGAAATTCTGCGATATTTTGGGTGCGTGTGAATCCATTGTTTACAAAAAATGACTAAGCCAAGCCAAAATCAACCAGTTTAGGGGGCGTAAAATGACCTTAATCAGGTCCTGAATACAGAAGTCAGTCACTTCAAGCAGACCTCACATGTATATGTGTCCACTTTCTGTTCCGTCTTTAAAAAAGGAACTGTAAATTAACTGTTTTGAATTAAATAAATTACTCTCTCATGGTCTCGCAATTTTTTTCTGGAGTTTCAATTAATTTTATCTTAAAAATGAAATCGAAAAGGCTGGACAGACACACAAATAATATTTATTTTGCAATCTATTGCTTAACAACAAAGGTAGAAAGGACAACTCCGGAAAAAGTTCTTTGTCCTTGGTTGGAACTGGATCAGAGATACAACACCTAAATGGCCATGAAAATGCTCAATTTCGAACGACAATCTAATTCTCTAATTACTTCCTATAACACAGATGAGGGCCGTGGCAGAGATAAAGTTTAAAAGACATCGGATAAAAGTGTTTCTCATTTTCAGACTGATCTTATGTCAGAATCGGCGCCAGAACGAATACAGAATTCTACCAACGTCTTTTCAAGACATGTAACCGGTTCTGTATCAGTCGCAAAGATGTTTTTGTTGCGGAATTTATCTTTTTCTGGAGCAAAAAGAGATGATAAAATGCGAAAAAATGGTTCTAAGTCACCACATTTTATGTCGCAAGGAAAGACAGCCTAGCACATCTGTCAAGAAATTTAATGGCGCGAGTTTCATATTCTGACTTTTATTGACTTTAAGTGTACTAAATGGAATATAAAACAGGACCTCTTAAGAGAAGCTACAATTTCTTTTTCTTTTTTAAAGTGAAGCAAAAAGATTAAGTAAAATAATTTTTAAACAGTACAGAACAGAAATTGCTTTTGTTAGTTTTATAAAATTTATTTATATTTTATTCATTTCCGATAAAATTAGAAATCTTATTTAAAAAAAAAAAAAAAAAAATCACTCCACATTGAAGGAATTAATATGATTTATATTCAAACCTACTGGCAGAAATCAATACGAAAATAACAAAATTACCACCGAGATTTCTGATTCGAAAACTGATCAATAATAATGCTAATGTGATATGCATATCTCTACAAGTTTAAGTTTATTTGAAATGTTTAAATTCTTTAGAATCATGAACATTACCTATTTCTTGAAAATTTGACACAATTAGCTTAGATCCTATTACATCTGAAATATAACTTAGTTACCAAAGAGTCACATTGCGCAGCCAAGAATTGCACTTATAGAAAGAAGAAAAGTTACTTATAATACTTAAAAATAATTAAAACACCGGTTTTTTATTTATGTTTTCTGCAAATAATATTGTCGCTCTTTTGAATAAACGTATAGAATTATCAAATAGCTCACCAGTCAATATGGTAAATCACCACTTTATACCAGTTCTAGTTGGAGAAGTATGATAGATAATATACGTTATAAAAGTTTATTCTAATATTTAAAAAACTGAGCTCAATTGGAGGCTTTACACAGCAATGAAAAACTAAAATAAATAAATATTAAAGATAAACATATTTAATGGAGATAAAAATGTTAGGTTACTTGTTCAGGTGGTGCCATTTCACTTTGTCATGTAGTGATTGTATATTTTAAGTAAAACATACGTAACAGCAAATTTCGCAGATATAATTTTTTCCCCCTGAAAATTCTTACATTGACATTGGATAAATCAGAATTGCGGAATTCAGAAAATAAAGTTGAGATGACAGTATTTTATTTCATTTTGCGAGCGATTTTTTAAAGAACGAATTTATAACATTTAAGAGTAGGGAGATGGATTTTTTTTTTAAGGGTTTTGAGGGAAAAAAAGTATGGAAGTATAAAACACGAGGAAATTACTAAACTTCCATAAAATGGGATAAACTGCGTCGTTTATTACAAACATAAAAAAAAAAAAAAAAAAAGATATATCCCATATTTTCCCTCGCATCCAAAAAAAACTCTGTAGGGAACACTTGCATTTTTTTTCTAATGACTGGCGACAGTTTTAGCAATTGGGTATTAGTGTAATCGGAGCCGGCCACATTTTCCAGGGCCCCAGGAAGGCTCGGGGAGGTGACTTTTGACATATCTCTGAGATAAGAGGGCCACTGAAAGATGTCGACAGTGGTTGTCGAGAAGTTTCTCTCTTGCAGTAAGCTTA
Organism: Maratus michaelseni; assembly: GCA_963931845.1. Lineage (NCBI taxonomy): Eukaryota > Metazoa > Arthropoda > Arachnida > Araneae > Salticidae > Maratus > Maratus michaelseni. The sequence continues at coordinate 357,241,238 of OZ007590.1, forward strand.
GACAAGCTTTTAAAAACGATTTCAGCTGCTGGTGTTGCTCATCTCCATCCATACCTCCCCCGCCTCCCAGAAGTTGGGCATTTCCCTCCTCCGGAAATACTTAGGGCGCTAGTAGATAAAGGGGGAGAAAATGTGCTACCCGAGACACTTTCATTAACTTATGTTCCAAAGCTCCCTTCTGTATGTGCAATTTTAGAGAAGCTGTACATGGAAAAGGCTATACGCAATAAGCTACAAAAAAAAAAAAAAAAAAGAGGGGGGAGGGGGTTCTTTATAATGTTACCAAATAATGATATATAATGTTTCTTCATAAAGTATTTTTCTGGTTAGGGAATTTCTTCCTTTTCTCTTATCTTTCCATACTTTTATAACAGAGTTCGAGCATTTGGCCGAGTTGTCAAGTACAGAGTACTCGGCTGAATACAGAGTGACGAAGGTTTATGTTTCAGAACGCAAATTTTTCCCCATTCACTCTCTATATTCCCCTCCGAATGATTTGAAAAGTCAATCCCTAAAACTGTATCTTAAGTATTTTTCCCTATTTTCCTCATTTATATCTCAGTTGTGTTTCCAAGATATCACCTGAAAACATACATTTTGAGCATGATATAACTTTTAACTTTACCTCAATTCCAAATTTAATAAATCAGGTGCATTGTTTTAAAGAAATTTTATATATAATTCAAAACTTTTCAATATTTTAAACCAGTAGCAACATTTGGAAAATTATGAAAAAAGAACGATACACAAAAAGCACATCAATAAAAAAAATTCAAGTCATTATGGCTGTTTCTGACATCAATTTCACCTATTACATGCTTGCTGTAAAAACTTTAATATTAAGAATTAAAAGTTTATCGAATATAAAATTTTTGTACTTTATAATTTTGCCTTATTTTTTCTTGATTACAAAAATCATTTGAGATTCACAAAAAAATATTTAAAAAAAAAAAAGTGTGTTATTGGCATTACAGTTCCCTGCTATCTTTCATGTGCACAGCATTAACAATAATGTTATTTTAAATCTTAATATTTTTCTTAATTCTCTAGAAAATTATTTTCAAATTGATATTATTATTTATAAACTTTACCATTAAAATTTTTATTTTTAAAATGTGATTAGATTAAGAAAATGTGTGCATGCTTTTATGAAATGTTGCATTAAGAGTATAATAATACATTTCATTCATAGGCTATATGTGACATTTATCCTCGATAACTTTATTATTATTATTCATACCAAACGATTAACATTTTATACTAACTAAGATTTCTGTACAATTGTATCTATAGCAGTGAAGTAAAATGTAATTTCTGATTATAATTTGAGCAAAGCATAAAATATCTAATGCAGGTATGTCCCACCAATCAAACAAATGAAGGAAAAATAATGAACCAATAAAACAAACAAGAAAATTGCAAGACTCATATTTTAGGAGGAAGAAAATATATATAAATTATTTTCTTATTTTGAGAATAATATTACATACAAAATATAAAAATTTTACACATATTAATAACTTAAATAAACAATTATCAGTACTAACTTAAAGCTGTTCACAATTCCAAACAGGCTACTTTCTGACACATTTTTAAACTCATTTTTGTTCGCAAATGCATGAAATTGGCAGGTATTCTTATTCAGAAACGATGTAATTGAAACACGTTTTCCAGTTTTTAGTAAAGATAGGAGATCTTTCAGAAAACATTGTCAAAGTCGGCGTTTTGAACCGAATTCCTGATGCTTCAATGAGTGAAAGGGGGAAAATGTGTTGTCACGTGACACAAATCGCTCATAACTCGATAAGTAATTTATTTATCAAAATTTGCCTGCCTGAATATTGAAGCTATTTGGAATCGAAATGAGTTTTCAATTTTTTGATAAATAAATTACTTAAGAGTTATAAGCGATAAGTGTCACGTGACATTACGTTTTTCTCCTACCTCGCATAGGAAATTCGGCACAAAACGCCGACTTTGATATTATTTTCTGAAAGATCTTCTGCCTTTACCAAAGAAAGGAAAACGTGTTTCGATTACATAGTTTCTGAATAACAACACCTACCTATTTCATGCTTTTTCGATCAAAAAGGAATTAAAAAATGTATATGAAAGTAGCCCCTTTGGATTTGAGAACAGCCTTAAGATCCTTATTATTGATGTTAAAAATCACATAAAAACCTTCAATGGTTGAATTGTTTTTTTTAATTTTGATGCATAGCGTAATAATGATAATAAATTTACGACCATTTTAATAATAATAAATATATCACATAAAATAAAATTCTATGATATACCGTATATACTCGTGTATAAGTCGAAGAATTTTAGACAAATTTTCGGAGTTTGAAATGGGGGGTCCACTTATATACGAGTTAGTATAAAAAAAAAAAAAAAAAAAAAAATAATGTTTACCCAACTGCCGATATTCAGAATCTTTAAAGCCAGAAAATAATACCTATATAGGAATCATGAATCTAAAAACCTTTATTGTTTTCATTTAAAAATTAAATTTTTCCAATGAAACTTATCAAAATGTAAGTTATTAAATAAAATATATAGAAAATTCCATATAATGCGAACGACAAATTCACCCTCTCAAATTTATAAAATACAATGTATAAACATTGATAATTTTTTGTTACTACAGAGGTGCCATAAAACAAAACACAGTTTTAAAAATTAAAACTATTAGATGTTAAAATTCATAAGCTTTCGGCTTAACATTAGCCTTCCTCAGATGAACACAAGCCGACGAGAAGACGCCGCTCCGATTCCGAATGGCGCGCTCTGGCCAGGGTCCAAAATGGGCGAAAACGCCCATTATCAATATCCATCCTCCATTATCAATGTGTATACATTGTATTTTATAAATGTAAGTTATTGTTCAGAATCTGAATATTCATACAGCTCAGTTAATTGGAAATCCGATATTTCATTGTACACATCCTCAGATTCGGATTCCATGCTTATCAACGACTCATCGGAATCTGAAAAAAAAAATCTTCTGAACCGTCCATATCGTCGCTAATGTGGTATTTTATAAAACTTTTCTTTAACATTTCTGTGAGAATTTCATACTATGATTCTTTCACACATTCTACTATTGTTACAATGTCCACTTTTTTTATTCACAGCTTTTCGTTGGAAACGTTAAAAAAAAAAATGTGTACTAATTTAATGATTTTTTTTTTTAATCCTCCATAACAAATCATTTTTCAACATGCTACCAGAAATGTGGTTCGACTTGCACACGAAAATTCAATTTTCTTTTTAATTTTGCGTAAGAATTGGGGGGGGGGGGGGTTCGACTTATACACGAGTATATACGGTAATTAATTCTTCTCTATCAATTTTGACTTCTTATCTTCCTTCTTTCCGTGGAGAATTCCTTTCTAAATAAAACGCATTTCCGTACAGCTGGAGACAAACTGATGATTTCACGTAGGAAACACCCTAGGAAACAAGTGAAATTTCCAAGAATGAACAGTGAAATTTCCAGGGGGATATTGGTCATTATTTAGGTCGTCAATCCAGTCAGAAAGGATATCCCTAAGCAGAGTAGCCTTTTGTGTGAGAACTTGCCCAAAATAGATTACTTTAGAGAATTCAGAAAAACCTTCTGGGTGATTTGAACTGTTTTAAGTGGAAATATTTCACTTATCATTTGTGTGAGAACTTACACACAAAAAAAAAAAAATAGATTTCTATAGAGAATTCAGAAAAATCTTCTGGATGATTTGAACTGTTTTGAATTTTTGTTGTAATTTATTTCGCCACATTTTATTGGGCAAGATACTACTCTGTTCATTTACCTGCAGAAGTACATTTCCAATTCCAAAAAACCTCGATGAAAAGCATTCTCGCGGATTGCCAAGGAATTACGAATTACCGCAAAAAGGCTAGATCATGGTGGTTACAGTATTTATCAATCTCCTCTAAAGCCTGCAACAACCTGTTTCGATTACCAATAGAAAAATAATAAAAGAAAAAAGAAGCTAAGATCTTTATAAAGTGCATCCTGGGGACAAATGTTGTGGTTAATTTATACATATATGAAACCTAACCTGTCGAAACGGAACCTGTCCTGTATATAACGGAATCCTGCCTTAAAAATAGAAAAAAATCTGATCCCGGTAAAAATAATTCAACATAATTTCCCTAGACAAAGTAAGAAAACCTGCCTGAAACGGAATTTTATTATGATCTTTTGCGATTCTGTCTTAATTCATTTTGCTAAACTTAATTAATTTTGCTATGTCTGGACTAGGGTCTAACCAGACTAACCGTCTGGTTTTTCGACCGGGCAATCCGGTTTGAGGGTAGACGTTGGCATATATTTTAAAGACATTGTGAATAATTTATACTGATAAAGTGAATACAGATGATATACACGGTGTAATTAAAGTATAGATGTTTAGAATTCAATTATAAGGAATGTACGGGGCCAAACGCAACACCAATTCGTATACATACTATTTAGTCCATGGGAAATCGATTTATACTCAAAAAAATATTTTATATTTCGGTAAAAGTGACAATCTACGCTGATTTTGGTTGGTTGATTTTATGAAGGCCGATTATCTACACGTGGGATATACGCCCTAGGGGGGAAAGCCCTGTGAGGGGGGTCTTTCTAAGGGATCCTAACCCGTATTTACGGCAAGGTTCTCAGAAAACCACGGAAAACTCCGAACGGTTAGGTCAACGAGCGCAACAGGGGATTGAACACAGCACCTCCCGTCTACCAGCTTTGAGAGCAGAACCTCTCAGCCACTGGTGGATGCCTCAGGTTGGTTTTGGACAGTAAAATACAATTCACATTCACACAAAAGTATATTTCTGTGTTAAAAATATTCCTTTAAATGTTAGAGAATTACGTAGTAAACGTTCCTTTTTTAAAAATACATTTTATGCCTATTTTACTCCCTTCCCTATATTTTTGCCCTACTTTATGCCAAAAATGTAAAACTAATTTCTTCTTTATAAATCGTTACCCCATGGACTGAGTAAGTATGCACTAATTGGTGTTGTGTTTGTCCTAGTACATTCTTTATAATATTGAGCTCTAAATACCTCCTTTATTTATGGCTATCCTGTATATTGTAATAATCAACAAGAACAAATATAGTTTATAATACAATTGAAAACAAACGAACAAATAAAGATTACTGGAAAAAGAAATAAAAAATTGCGTTGTGATGTTTAAAGAATCTATTAATTTTCTTTCACAAAATATATAAGAATTCATTTTAGTGCAAAAAAATTCTCAATATTTATCACCTCCATGCCTATTCACCTCCTCCCATTACGATATTTCAAAACCTTATTATTATTATTTAAAGTCCGATTCTTAAATTGAAACTTTCTGCCATTACAAAATAATTTTCCATATACTCTAATTAATAGGTTTTCAAATAAATATTTTAGTTTCAAAGCAATTTACTTTTCAAAGAATGGTGCAAAAAGTTATAAACTCTCGAGGTACACGACCCCGAAAAATTGCAAATCAGCTACCTATTGAACAGATGTAATAAATATCGATCGTGTAAGTAATATCGATCCCTAATCGCAGTATAAACTGGAAAAACAAAGGAAAAAAAATAAACAAAAGAAAAATAACTGTCCCATCTGTTTTTTTTTTTTTTTTTTTTTCCCTTTTAATGCACCGACAATGGGCTAGTATTAATAAATATTGTTTATTTTTTGTTTGTAAAATATATATTTTGCCCGCTTTGGTGCGTAAAAAATATGCAGATAAGGCAGACTTTAATATTTTCCAATTGACAATTAGAAGAAAATAAAACAAAATCTTTATCAAAATTCAAAAAAATAAAATATTTTAATTTAATTGTCATAATGTAGTTTTTTTTTTTTTTTTTTTTTTTTTTGGTAACAACACTTTGACAATTGTCTGAAAGAAATGCCACTCATTCTGTCGATAAAAATCTCTCTTAGAAAATGTTCTTAGAATCTCTTAAAATCTCTCTTAGAAATTTTTTTATGTTCAGTGTACATAAAAAATTCATATGAATTGCATTAATATTGTTTTGAAATTTCATACAGAGTTTAAACTAAATTCAAACTAAATTTCATAAAATAATACTCTAAGGTAATAAAGAAGAAAAAAACTAGAGAACAGATTAAAAAAATAATAATAATAATTGTGAATAATGATAGAAACATGATAGAAAAAGATAATTACTTCCCACCCATCTCTCCCAACAAATACTAAAAATATGAATAATATAGAACTTTTAATTAAATTTGCGCTTAAGTCTTTCAAGTTGTCTTTTATTACTTTATATATTTTAAATAACTAGTAATTAATTTAATTATCTTAAAATTAGTCAGTAAAAATATAAAATAGTTTGCTTAACAGACTAATACGTATAATTTTATAAATTAGTTAAACAAATTATTTTTTTAATTTAATTTAAATTAATTTTAACAATTGATTTTCACAAGATGAGACACAATAAATTTAATTCATATTAAATTAACTTTCGTTATAAGCAAAATATTTAACTAACGGTAATATAATCTAAAGGAGAAAAAAACTTTTTTTTTTCGTTTATTAGATTCAAGGTCGGCCACAAAGTGCTTGAGGTTTCAGCTCTCAAAAAAGCCCCTAACAAAACAGAGAAAAAAAAACATTTCCTTCAGAACAAAAAAAAAAAAAAATTAAGTCCTCCAAAAAACTATTCACCGGGTCGTTACTTAGCTAACAGTATTAAAAGGGGGGAGGAGGGGGCAATAAAACATTTTACTTTAAAGGACCCCAAAATTTTCCCTGGACCCAGGCCCCTTTGAAGTGAAGGCGAGGGCGTGTAGGGTCACGTGGTCAAGATCCCCCTCTCTACCTCTTCCCAACCTGATTTAATAAAATTTCTACAAAACACATCAATATTGAAAAAGTTCCTCAATAGGTAACGTAACTCTCCCCCTGAGCCCCCTCCTCCTCCCGAGGACTGGATCTGCCCCCTGATAAGAGAAGGCCGGCCCTGCATATATTAATCCAAACTTTGTTAGAAAAATATTTATTTTAAAAGAGCTTTCCAGAAAAAAATCTTAAAATTGAAGTACACTATTTATTTTTATTTTTTTAATATAAATAAACATAGATTTATAACTTTATTTTTAATTTTGGAGGAGACCCTCATAACCCCCCCCCCCCTACCCCTCGTCCTTGATTAATCCGTGTTCTGTCATAGGATTTTCCTAATGAATTAAATAAACAAATTAGCTGCAAAGAACATTTATAACTTATCTTAATATTTACAATAAATTAATAAAAATGCTATATTTCCCACAAGAATGACCCACAGATAAATAAATTAATAACTATTTAAAATCTTTTCTCACATTCGCTTTGAAATTAGCTGTTAGTTGACATTAACTGTTAGTGGTTGAATATACCCTATATTAAAATGTAATAATAAAATCAAAAATAAGAACGAATTTTGATAAGTAAAATAAAATAAGCAAATTGCAGTATTTACACACATTTAATTCACACTATAAAAGTGGTTTTAAATGAGGAAAGCAATGTGAATAAAATGTCCTTTTGCAATATTATAAGCCTAGAGGGTTCCGACGGGTGCATAAGCGAAAAAATTGATTTATTTATTTGTATTACATTAATATCTTTTTTGTTTTTTGTTTTTTGAAAAAGAAAATTATTTGTACTTTACAATCAACAAATATAATTGTTCTCAATCCCAAATATGTTCGTAGGAAGAAAAAACACATGATTCGAGAAATTAAACAAAAATCAAATTTTTAAATCGCAAATATTTAAAAAAAAAAAAAAAAAAAAAATCTTACCTTTTAAAATGATTAGAACAACTGCAATTAAATTTGTCCACGGCATCTTGATCTGCATAGTCCTTTATCAAACGCACATAAAAGTATAAAGTTCCCCAGAAAAAAATAATCAAAACAAAGCACTACAGGAAAAAGAACACAACACACTTAGAAAAGGTAAGAATAGAACGCACAGCGATTCCACAAGGCAAGGCAGGCTGGCGTTCGACTGATGGAAGAAAATTTTTTGCTAACTTGCAGGGTAGGTTTGGTCTTGCAGGGTTACTAATTGCTGCAGGCTTTCCGAGCGTCTTGGATTGGCTCATTCGCGAAGACATCGCCAAAAGATTCGGAAATCGGTACTTGGCGACATACGTTCTTATAAGGCTTCTTAGAGACAGATGTTTCTATCTAAATTTATAAATACAGTAAACTTTTCCTAGGGCGTATTCTGTGTAAGACAGAAATCTGTCTAACGCGGAAAGAATTTAAAGTTCCGAAGAACAATTTTTAATACAGCAAACTCTGCCTAAGGCAGGAGACTGTCTATGACGGAAAATTTTCTCGGTTCCGATCGATTCCACCTTGGACAGAATTTAATGTACACGGCCGCTGGCAAGGTGGGGGGGGGGGGGGACAGAGAAGTGTTATTGTCCCTCCCTGGGTTTTGAAACTTATTAACAATTTTCTTTTTTTCCAATTTAAAAAAAAAAAAAAAAAGAATTTTTTGTTAAGAAGACAGGATAATATTTAGTTCTATTTTCCTACATTCATGTGTTTAAAAATTATCTTAAACGGAGATTCATTTTTTTCGGCAAAGGGGGGGGGGGGCGAGAGGATACAAATTGCTTCCATTTTCTATTTAGAAAAAAGCCGGTAGAATCTTATTTTTGGTATTTTAAATTACTTCTTACATTCCTGTATTGCTTTTCACATTGATATGTTTAAAATTTATCTTGCACAGGTATTTTCATTAAATAATAAATAAATAAATAATCTTTGTTTAGCTTATTTCAAATTTATATTCTTCATTAAAAAAAGAAATAAAAAGAAAAGAAACTGCGGTTTAGGTTGCAGACTTTAGGCATTTCATTTCTGTTCGAAAATCTTGCCTGTCCCTTGATTTCGTTCGATGATCTAAAAGAAAAGAAATATTTTAAAAAATTAAATCAATATATATGTAATAAGTATTTAAGCAGAAAAAGTTAACTAAAATAATTCAGCTTTATTACGACACCAAACAGAATAACTTTGTCACATCTAAAGTAAAGTGAAAGAAGATAGAAGAATTTTAATAGACTTTCTTTCGTAGTTACAGTTGGTGGCGTAGCAATTCAAAAATTATGTTGGGCCTCAAGTAATCATTTTCAAATATATCGAACAGTTAGAATTATTAATAATTAATAACAATTAATAACAATTAATAACATTCTGATTGCTCCTTGCGAGCTTCTTGGATTGGCTCATTCGTAAAGACATCGCCAAGCGATTCGGAAAGCGCCACTTGGCGACGACCTATACATTTTTATAAGGCTACACGAGGTTACTGCGAGAGGCAGATGTTTTTATCTAAAAGAAAATAATTCTTAAAAACAAAAATGAGGAAAATGATCTAATAAATATTCGAGCAGACGTGTGCTAATAATTTAATTTTATTACGACATGAAACAGATTGTGATTTCAAGTGAAATGAAAGAAGAACTATTACATTTTATTTTCCTCCTAGCTTTCCCTTATATTATTTGGCTGTTCTTAAATTTTAAATTATTGTTATTTTATACTATAATACGTATAATCATGAAATAATTTTCACTTAACGCTCAATGGCGTTAGCAATTCAAAAATTACAGAAGGAGCTAAAGTCATTTTCAAATAAATCGAATGGGGGGAAGGGGCATTTTCAAATAAATCGAACAATTCGAATTATCAATAATTAATAAATTACTAATGAGAATAATGAATAGTTCCATTTAATTATAAATGCTATGATAAGAAAATTAACATTTTATTTATTTTAGATAGAAGATTTGAGATGCTGAATTCTAAAGAGTTTCGAATATCCAATTAATAATACAATGTTGGATTCAGGAAGGGGGTAGAGCCTCCCTCCCCTGGTATAATGTAAAATTTTCACTGGAACTAAACAGTCAGAGACAAGAAAGAAATGAAACTGCAGGTTGTGAATATCAAAAATTATTATTATTATTTTAATTTGTAAAGGCGATGGTGAAACACTTGATGTCTAGATTAACACGTTAGAAATATAATCATGGAGATAGAAATAATCTATCTTCTCTCTATCTTCATGAATATAATCATCGTTTTTAAGTCTTTCTTTATGCATAGAGTGATTTTTCTCAGCTAAGAATTATCAAACTTTGAATGCAGAAAATAATAGTGCTTGGGACAGCTGGTGTGGCAGAAAAAAAACAAAGTCTTTATTTGGGGGGGGGGGGGGGACACCATGGGCCCTTTCCTACATCCCTGTTTATGCAGGCATTAAACTTCAGGTATCTTATTCAATCCTTATTATTATTATTATTATTATTATTTACCTATAAAAATTTGTTAGCTCTGAGGAAACATTGTCAAAACTAACTAAAAAATTCGTTTTTATGCAGAAATTGACAAATTACAGCAAATCCTTTCTAATGCGGAATGGATTGTGACTGAGAACACTTTCCGTCATAGACAATATTCTGTGCCTTGGACAAAATTAAGTCAATGTCTTGGATTCACTGGGACTTGCATGATCTTTCGAGTTAGGCAGATTTCCGTCTTACACAGAGTCCGCCTTAGACATAATTTACTATATAGTAATAAAACTCTAATTAGTTAATAAAATGTTTCAATTCTGCATTTGAAAAAAAGGCAGTAAAAACTTAATTTTTAGATTTTTTAATATCTATTTGTTACTTTTTATGTTGATATGTTTAAAACTTTCACATCTTAAATAAATATTGAAAACTAATATTGCACATAGGATTAACACAATGTCACTTATAATTATTCAAAAAAAAATCCATTAAGGTATGGTTCTCAAATGACTTTCTCAACAACGCGAAACTTACATTTTTAAACGCAAAGGAATAAAATTGCCGGGTTTGACTATTGAAGCGATTAGGAATCGAAACGAGTTTTCCATTTTTTGATAAATGAACTACTTATCGAGTTATAAGCGATTCGTGTCACGTGGCGACACGATTTTTCCCCTTTCTCACTCTGCTGCACTGCAAAAAATAATTGTTGATTTTACAGTATAAAACTGGCACCCCAGCTTCGCGGTAGCGTATTACTGCTTGCACGGCAGCGTATTACTGCTTATTTTACTGTTTAACACTGTTAATTTTACGGTATAATACTGGCAGCTGGGGTGCCAGTTTTATACTGTAAAATCAACAATTATTTTTTGCAGTGTGTCTCGGGAATTCGGTTCAGAACGCCAACTTTGACAGTATTTTCTAAAAGATCCACTGCCTTTACCAAAAAACAGGAAGCATTTGTCAATGTCATAGTTTCTGAATAAGAACACCTGCCAGTTTCATGCGTTTACGAACAAAAATTAATTCAAAAATGTGTCTGAAAGTACCCCCTTTGGATTTGAGAGCAGCCTTAAGAGGAGATTCTCTAATTTAAAAGAAACGCGTAACAATGACAACAAATTTTGATTAGTAAATTATTTATTCTAAGTATAAATTTAAGGTAAAACAAATAAATTGCTCTAAATAATTTCTTTAAAAAAAAAAAAAGTCTAATGCGATAATAATTATTTTATTTTATTTTTCTCCAATGTAAGAAAATCTAATTTATTTCATTTAAACAGATAAATCACTAAACTAATTTTTTTTTCTCACACAACATTGAATAAAAAAAAGGAGGGGGGGGGGCTTAGATAGTTTAAAAGAGATATATCTTTTAGCATTTCTCTAATTACCATTTCTAATTGTGTAAATACACTGCAAAAAATAATTGTTGATTTTACAGTATAAAACTGGCACCCCAGCTGCCAGTATTATACCGTAAAATTAACAGTATTAAACAGTAAAATAAGCAGTAATACGCTGCCGCGCAAGCAGTAATACGCTACCGCGCATGCGCGGTAGCGTATTACTGCTTGCGCGGCAGCGTATTACTGCTTATTTTACTGTTTAATACTGTTAATTTTACGGTATAATACTGGCAGCTGGGGTGCCAGTTTTATACTGTAAAATCAACAGTTATTTTTTGCAGTGTAGCTAATATAAACAGCTACGCAAGTTGCAATTTCAAGGCCTAACCACAAAACGGTCCATTTCCTCAATTCCAGGTAAGAAAGCAACATTTTTTCTAAACTGCCCCTTCCAGAAAAAAAAGTTTTAGAGATTTTACAAATGTTTGCCCACCCATGTCTGTGGTCGTGGTTGAAGTCTTTCCTTTACACAAGCATTGGGAACTTCAATGCAGAGATTCTTTTGTTCGATTTTGTGTGGTCCATGTGGTTATGGTCCTATGGATTTCCAAGATTTCTCTTGTATGTATCAAAAATTGTACTCCATTTTTCTTATTATGATTCTACCAGAAAGCAGGCTTTCACTATGGCCCAAAACGTGGGCGCCCTCGGAATTAAATCCAGGGTAGGGCAAGATTTTGGAACAGATATATAGCTAGTGTTGCCAGATTCAGTGTCACAAAAATCGGGACAGGGAGATAAAAAAAAAAAAAAAAATGCGGGAGAGCGACTTTTAAATCGGGACATAAATATACAGAAAAACGGAACTTGTCAATAATGGAATCCTGTCTAAAACTTTAAAGTTTCATTGTCCCTATGATAAGAATACCATACAAATGTACCTGCCAAGACGAAAGCTTGTTTAAAACGAAATTTTTCCTGTCCTTTGCGATTTCGTTTCAGTAGGTTTTATTACACTTAATAAATATAACAATCTTATGCAGTAAAACCTGTGAAAGATGAATCGATAGGGGCTGAGACAAAATTTAAATTTAGCAAGCAAAATTGTATAAATATTCCTATCCTAAAGACGATGAAATCTTTACTTTTAAAACAGAATTCCGTTATAAACAGGTTATGTTTATATACAGTTTACTGAACAAAAAGTACAGCGAAACTTGTGAAAACAAAATCGGTAGAAATCAAAAAATGTTGCGTTTCCATCTAGGCATAAGGTAAATTTAAGGTACCGTATATACTCGTGTATAAATCGACCGCCCCCCAATTTTTACGCAAAATTTTGAAAACAATTGCATTTTCGTGGATAAGTCGAACCACATTTCTGGTAGTATTCTGAAAAATGATTTGTAATCGAGGATAAAAAAAAAAATAATAATAAATTTTCATTAAATTAATAACCTTTTTTTTTTAACGTTTTTAATCAGATTTTTTTTCAACGTTTTAAAACTGTACAATTATATAAAACTGAAGAAGCTTAAACTATTTTGAAATCTATTCACATCAATTTAATAATACTTCAAAAAAAAAAAAAAAAAAAAATTGAAAATTTATTCAAGCCTTATTTACAAGGGTAGACAACTTCTTAGACTGCTAAAATATAGTACTTCTTTGCATTGTAAGCACTTTTAGGAGAGAAATCTAGAAGTATTCTCTAGTTGATTTCTTTTTAAAAAGGGGATTAAAATGTTGAAATGAATGCCCCTGTATTGAAGGGAATTCTATCCCAAGAGAAAATGAGTGCAGAACAATTACAGAGACATTATTGTTAAGTTTTTTTTTTTTTTTTTTTTTTTTTTTTTTTTTTTTTTTTTTTGTCAATCACAGGAAAATGACCATTGTCTGCTTTTATTTCTCTCTATAACCTAGACCCGGTGACTCCAGTATTTCATTCCGTTATATCACACTTCTTCCGGAGTGTAAAGTATTCTTTCTTTCTTTTTTTTTTTCTTACTAACTTGTATATAAGTAGATACATTGTAAGTAGATATATTGTATATAAGTAGACCCCCTCTCCGCCCCCCATTTTCAACTCCCAAATTTTGTCTAAAATTATTCGACTTATACATAAGTATATACGGTATTTCTTCAAAAGGTACTATAAAAATTTCTGCCGTAGATAGGTTCTGTCCTCACAGGTTTTACTGGATTAAGTTCTACTCGATGCAGACTAACTAATAGCATTTAGTACGAAAATTATTTTAAAAAAAATCCCTGACGGCTCGGCCTACAGGCACAGGTAGATTTCGAAGACGCAGACCGTGGGGCGCCTGTTTGTCGGGAATTGCGGAAGAAATTACCTTTTTGCGATGATGCGGCAGTTGGAACCGTGTTACGGTTGGTTTCAACAAATTTTTTTTTTTAATCTACATTAATTATTTAAATCACTTTCTCAACATTTATTTAAAAGCACTCTTTTTTTCTGTTTCTAATAAAAATTTAAATAAATAAAAGTAATTGTAATAATAATAATAAAATCATTTTTTATTTTTTCTCCTTTCTTTTTCTTTTTGCAAAGTAAATTCAACGTTTATAGTCTAGCTTTGCTTCCTGTTTTCAAATACGAAAAGCAGACAGCAAGGGAGGGATGTTTTGTCAGTTAAAGACCGCACAGGTGGAAAATTTGGAGTCATCTAGTCTGACTTTGATATAAGAATGACCGACCGCCCTGTATAAGAATTACGTTATCTTATGAGTGTACTATATACGCAATTAGGCTTTGTAAGTTTACGACAGGCTTCAATTGGCTCTGCTATCAGGCGGATAGCTGGCGCCCATGTAAACAGAGGCTAACAGGACCCCCCTTCAGCACACGCCATGGGGGTGATGCATGGCTTCCTTCCCCCATGAAGCGGCCGGCAGAGTGGAGCGGCAAGCTGTAGTCTTCACGAAGAGTCCATTTTTCCTTCTGTTTCCATTTCCGTACCCCTGGCAGAGTGGATCGGTCCCGTTTTTCAAGCAGCGCGGGAGAATGAATGTTTACGACACTTGTTGCTTGGCCAAGAGACCTGTCGTTTGACTCGTAAAAAAAATTCGACTTATTACGGGGCTCGAAGATTGGCCTGTGGGCTGGATCGCGAAGTTGTTGAAGGCGGACAGGTTTCTGGAAGATTTTTTTTTTGAGAGTGGGGCATTGATGGCCCTACATTAACTATCCTAAATCATGATGTTATGATGAAAAGAGGCTATAAGGGCATTTTCGAATTGCGGATCTATAACTGTTAACGAGAAATTAAGAAGAAGATATGTGTAGCCCGTTTTTTTTTGGCGTAGTGGCGCTCCAAGATTATGACTTCTTAACCATCAGAAGTGATCATAGATATTGAACTAAACGGTCGTTAGAAGTCGTAGTGTTCTGAGTTACGGTGATGGCTATCTTCGAATAAAACACATGCTTCAGGAAGGTGAAATTACTGACTCCGACGGTGAAGTTCTGGACCGTAGAACGATTTTCCCCTCCGGACTAGATGATGGACCTAGTAGTTGATGGCAAGTGATGCAGTGAGATGAGAGGATTGATGAATGTTAGCTTGAAACCACATGGGTATTGTCTGAATTTTTCCCCAGCCTGAATACTCCAGCTTAAGTGCTTCATCAGATTTTGAAAAAGGACGAAATGCTCCTAAGTGCCCATTGACTAAAATTGTAGAACTCTCTACCTGTTGTAAGTACTATTTGCATAGTTTTTCTTTTTATTTATTTGTACCTCTTTAAAAAAAAAAATAAAAATAAAAATATGTTTGCTATACCAGAGTTTAAAAGTGAAATGAATATCTTTGGATAATTTCAATAAGAATTAACATTATGACCAGAAATAGTCTGTAGGTTAATATATAATGTTTGTATGTTTGAACGACCATTAAATGGTAATGTGATGATAATTTTAAAAATATGATGTGTAATTTAAAAGTAACCAGTGAGTGGTTTCAACTTAAAAGATCAGCTGTTATATTGTTTTATTAAGATTATTTTTGATAACTTAGTTGCTTCATTATTTTAAATGTTCAAATAAATTGTGTTTTTTTTTGTATATTATCAAAGATGGTATGTTTTTCTTTGTATAAATCTCTAAATAATTAATTTTTTATATTCACAGTAGACCTATAAGAATGGCCTAACCTTTCTGTGAGTAATAAAAAAAAAAATGGAGAGAAAATTCAACTTTATTAAATTAGGACTTTAAAATTTCTTAAGTTTAAATTCATAACTGACTGTTTTAATGAACATTAATTGAAGTTCACTCAATGTTATACAATCGTATTTTTGATCTTGATTTAAGGATGGATAGATTAATAAGTGAAACAGTAATATTAAATTTAATTTCATAAAATGTTAAATTAAGCTTTAACTCTCCTCTTTCAGAAACATTGTTTTTCTAAAATATACACCAAAATTGTTTTATTTTAAAAGTAAAAAAAAAAAAAAAAAAAAAAAAAAAAAAAAAAAAAAAAAAAATCCAGTTATTTTACACCACTATGCGATTCTTGGTTAACCGATCGGATCTTGTTCAGAATCTCTATGGTTGTTCTAAAATTTTAGTACATCATCATATCCCTATTCTATTAACGGATTTAACTCTTTCCCCTTTTGGTCCTCATATTGGAGGAATTTCAGGTTGTCTGCATTTTTCCAAATTATATGATGATTACACTTTTGTTAATTTAATGTGTATGGAGATTTGAGCTTGATCGGGTTGGAGTGGAGTTGGGTGTTCTTTATGCAATCCAGTATGCTACTTGATTTAGAAATCTGTTGCCCCTTACTACATTTAATATTGTCTTAAAATGATGAGTTCAAAATTATCATTGTTGTATTAACCTATTCGGATTCTTAAGTTTTGATATTTTGATTAGTTTAATATAATTTGCTACCTTTTCCATGGCAACAGATTTCAGTGGAGCTAATCAGGGTATACTTATTTTTTTCTAAATATTTAATTGTCAAGTGAAGATTGAGTAATAAATGAGCCTTTTAAGTTTAAGTAAGTTGTGTTTTAGAAAGAACCCCAAAACACCACAACAAATGGAGCCGTAACAATTCGGTCTCTGGGTTATTGATTTTTTTTTACTTGTATGTATTTATGTATCAAAGAGCAACTGGGTGTTTTTGCAATTAAAATTTTATTTATATGTTCAAGTGTAAAAAGAGGTCTAGGCTCTCTCTGTGCTAGTAAGCTACAATTCCCAGTCAAAATTATGTCTTGTGAGCATAACCTTTTCTTATTTACAAAAAGCATAGTCCTGTACTTAAGTTTTATGTGTATGTAGGTTTCCTTTTTTTTCTTTTCCTCTCTTTTTCTCTTTTTTAAGCTGCCCCCCCATTTTCCCTTTTTTGTGGTTGTTTGTTTATCAATTTTCTAACCCTAACCATGGCTGATAAGCATTCAGAGGCAATTGCCACTATTCAGCGGAAAAATGCACTAGTGGACAATTTGTCAAACATTCCCCCATTCAATGGAGAGGCCAGCTCAGTCTGCTTCTCAGATTTTTCTGAGAAATTTGAGAGTTTTGCCAAATTATTCGACTGGAATGAGGAGGAGAAAAAATTCGTTTTGTTAGCTAGATTATCAGGAGCTGCTTCTAGGCGAATAAAAATTCACAAAGCAAAAACATCTGATGAGCTATTAAAAATCTTAAGAGAGAGTTATACTTCACAGGCCACACCAGATGTTGCCCTCAGTCATTTTTTAAATTTTAAACAACCACCCAATATGAGTGTTCAGGAGTTTTATGACAAGGCATATGATATGTCATTAAGAGCCCTTGTAATTGAAGGTATCCAGGGTGAAGTAGTCGATAAAAGCCGAACGGCTCTACTACACTCCATGCTGTTGAGCAATCTTACACCAGAAGTGCGAAAGGGGGTAATTGCGAGAAATCCACAATCCCCAGAAGAGGTCCTCAAAATTGCGCTTCTTGAGGAAAAGGCTTATAGGAGCATTAACCCTTTCTACAACCACCGCGAGGAAATTCTCAACCCAAATTTGACCCAAAACCTACCCTGTGCTGCAGTTTTTCAGCAAGATAGCTCACAAAAGAAGGAGATAGACCAACTAAAATCTCAAATTGATGTTTTAGCAGCTAAGATAGACAGTTTAGTTGATCTTAGGGCTAGGGATATGCAGGAAAATAACCAGGAAGTAAGACCCGTAACCTGCTATAGGTGTTCCGTACAAGGCCACTATGCCAGAGATTGTCCACTAAATTTTGTCGACTATAATTTTAGAAGGGGAGGTGGTCAAAATTTCAGGAGCCGTGGGCAAAATTATAGAAACAGAGGTGAAAATCCTAGAGGGAACCACAATCAGCGAGGCGGATATAGGGGAAGAAGAGGTGGTTATTACCAAAACAATAGGAGTACAGCTGCGAACAGAAATGAGGAGCAGGCGGTAAATAACACCCCAGTAGCTAACAATGAAAGTGAGGCTTTAAACTATTAGTGGCCGGATCAAATGTGGTCAAGTCGATCCCCAACAGGCCCCTGGACCCCCCAACTGTGTATAGTATGTTTCAGCCCCAATCATATACATTACCAACTGCAAGAATTTACATAAATAAAGTTTGCCTGAATGCATTATGTGACACTGGTTCGGCAATTAATCTCCTGAGTGGTACTGATTGTAACTATTTAGAGAATTTTGAAATGGAGAATTGCAATATCCCCATTATGACTGTCACCGGTGAGAAAGTTCACCTAAATAAGAAAGTATTTTTAAAATTTGTTTTTGATAATGTTCAATGTCAAACTGAATTCTATGTAGTGGAAGGTAAATTAGCAGAGGAATTTAATATGATTTTGGGAATGCCATTTTTGAAAGAGTACCGGGCAAGTATAAATTGTGATACAAATGCTGTCGCTCTTAAAGTGCCAGTTGCAGGCCAATGTAAACAAAGCGTAGAAACCCCAAGTAATACTTCAGGGTCTAATACTTGTCTTGCTACTAATTCTGTAAATATTTCTAATTCTGTATATAATGTAAATTCAAATAATAATTGTATGAATAATGATTGTGTTGAAAATAGTTCTGTAAATATAAAATGTGTCAACAAAGTAGAGGAGAATTCAAAAAGTAGTAATGCCAATAGCCCCCCTGAAAGTTTTGCATGTATTAATGTTCATGACTCAGTCAGTGTTGAAAATGGGAATAATAGTAGTGAAAATATGGTAGTTCAGGACCCGCAGTTGAGTAATATGGGAAAAGATGTTGAGATAGTCATTCAAACTGAGTCAGATAAGGAAGTTGAAAGTGTTGCGCAGAACTTTTGCATGCAAACAATATCAGGTGGTAGCTCTGAGGGTAATAATACTGCAAATTTTTCAAGTATTCAAAATGTCGACAATAATCTATCAGCAGCGAGTCAGGTAACCCAGGGTAATTTAGCTGAAGATACTACTGAAATTTGTAATATTGATGAAAGTGAAGATTTGGTACGTATAGAGGATAAGGTACCTGAAGTCGAGGAGGAGAGCAATGAAGATAGCAGTAGTGATAAAACCAATAAAAATAAAAATATAAGTTTCGCTGTGTTATGTAGCAAAATTTCAATTCCCCCGCAGTCAAAAATGTTAGCCCAGGTTAAAAGCTATAAGGAAAATTTTATTAAGGAGAATGATATCCTTATGTTAGAACCTTTGGCGAAAAATTTAAATCAAGGTCTCCTTACCTCCAGAGCCATTTGCACTAAAGAACATGGCCTATATATCTCATTTGCAAATTTTTCAGACAATAGTATTCATTTAAATAAAGGAACCTTTGTTGCCAAAATTCAAAAATGTGTAGACAAGTCAAATGTACCCGTAACTAAAAATAACCTTACTTGTAATGTAAATTTGGCCCCTCCAATTGGTGACTTTGATCACGCTGATCTCACTTGGAGCTCTGAAATTAATTTAGATCATTTAGAACCCCCATTAAAACTTAAAATGCAAAATTTTCTAGACAAAAACAAAGATGTATTTGCAGCATTGGTCTTAGATTTACCCGGCTGTGATACAATCCCGCATGAAATTAACTTAACTTCAAATAAACCAGTTAAAGGCAAAGCTTATAGAGTCCCCTACAAACTACGTCAAGAAATGGAAGACCAACTTAATACTTTATTACAGGCGGACATAATTTCCCCTTCCATGTCTGAATTTGCTTCTCCGGTTATTCTGGTTCAGAAATCAGACGGTTCCTATCGACTTACTGTTGACTACAGAAGACTAAATAAAAATCTTGTTAAAGATGCTTATCCAATACCTAACATTACCGACTCTGTTGATGCTTTAAGTGGGGCTAAATTTTTTACAACGCTAGATTTAACTAGTGGGTTTTTTCAACAGGTTATTCGCCCAGAGGATAGGCATAAAACTGCTATAATCACCCACAAAGGACTTTTTGAGTGGACCCGTAACTGTTTTGGGCTCTCAAATTCAGGTAACAGTTTCCAGAGACTTATGAATGCTATTTTCGGTGATTTAGGCAATCTTGGAATTCTTGTTTATATCGACGACATTGTAATTGCCTCCAGTGATGTTAATTCTCATTTTGAGAAGCTTAGCATGGTCTTTGAAAGGTTAAGACTGCATAAACTTAAACTTAAGCCCAGTAAATGCACTTTCCTTTCGAATAAAATACAATATCTAGGTTTTGAGATTTGTAGTGGCCAAGTATCACCTATCAATAAAAATATTGCCGTAATAGAAAATTTTAAACCTCCAACTACCCGAAAGGCTGTTAGGTCATTCATTGGAACTCTATCTTTTTATAGGAGATTTATTCCAGATTTTACTAAGAGGGCCAAAAATTTAATCAATCTAACTAAAGAGACAGGAAAGTTTTCGTGGAATGAAGATGCACAGAAAGAATTTGAAGACCTTAAGATAGCTCTTATTTCAAAACCATGTCTGGCACTCCCTGATTTTGAGAAGGAATTCCATTTATATAGTGATGCCAGTGGCGAAGCATTAGGGGCAGTGTTATCACAATTAGATGAAAATAACATGCTCCATCCTGTTGCCTTTGCCAGCAGAAAATTGAAAGATGCTGAGACCCGCTACTCCACCACTGAAAGGGAATTACTAGCTTTAGTTTGGGCAACTGCCCACTTTAAATGTTACATTGCCAATACCCATTTTTTCATCTATACAGACCATGCGCCTCTAACATTTATGTTAAAAATTCACGACCCTACATCTCGCATGGCTAAATGGATATGCACTCTCTCAGACTTTAATTTTACAATCAAGTTTGTTAAAGGTAAGTGTAACAGTGTCGCAGATTTCCTTTCAAGGTATGTCAACAATGATAACTCCAATGATACTGTTAATTGTAATTTTTGCATACAAGTCGAAAAGGAAGTTACTTTTATGCCTCATTCCAATCTACTTGAAAAAATTGGTGAATTACAAAAATCAGACAAGAAATGCTGCGAGATTGCAAGAAAACTAGACCAAGGTGTAGAAATTGCTCCTAAATACATGAAATTTTTTTTTAGAGATGACATTTTAGTTTGTGAGGATACAAGGGAGTCAGCTATTTTGAATAAATCTGTAAAGTTAGTCGTGCCAAAAGAATTGGTTACTCAAGTTTTTGCACTAACACATGAGTCCCTAGCGGCTTGTCATCAAGCCTTTCAAAAGACCATTGATCGCATTCGTGAGCACTTCTATTGGCCAGGAATGTCGTCAGATGTCAAGCATCTAGTGGAGTCATGTATTAGTTGCCAGCAGAAGAGAGCTTATAGAGCGAACCAGCTCGCCCCTCTGCAACGTATGCCGACCCCCCAGTTTCCAATGAACAAGGTTCATTTGGATCTCATTGGACCCTTACCGCAAACTTTTTCGGGAAATAAGTATATTGTCGCATATATAGATTCATTTACTAAGTGGCCAGAAGCATATGCGGTTAGTTCAACCACTTCAGATGTCATTGCGGACACTTTAGCTGACTTCATCTCACGCTACGGAGCACCCTGTTTTATTACGACGGACAATGCGAAGAATCTAATTTCAGATGCGATAGAGCACGTATATAAAATGTTTGGTATTAATCATATTAAGACCTCATTTTATCACACGGCTGGCAACTCGCAAGTGGAGAGACAGAATCGTACTCTTAAAAATGCACTTTGTCACATAGTCAACCAAAATCAATCTGACTGGGACACTAAACTCAAATTTGCACTACTAGCTATGCGTTCAGCTGTCCACTCTTCAACTAAACTTAGCCCAGCTGCAGTTATGTATGGCAGAAATATGAATCTACCATATAATCTCTTTTCTCAACCACCTTCTTTTAATTATAATGATGCACCCTCTTTTTGCAAACTCTTAATCCCAGCTCTTCAAAAAGTATACACTGAAGTACATAGTAATTTAATTAAAGTTTCTGAGCAGCAGGAAAAATACCGTGAAAAGACAGCTGTTGATAAAAATTTTAAAATAGGAGATCTTGTGTGGTTATTTACACCCACAGTCGCCCCTGGTAATACAAAAAAATTAAGCAAGCAAAATAATGGTCCTTTTACTATAATTGAGAAGCTAAATGAGGTTAATTTTAAAATAGCGCTAGTTGCTAATCCCAAAAATTGTCAGGTTGTCCATGTTGACAGGTTGTCTTCTTTCAAAGACAGACTACCCATCTGGTCCAGTAAACCAAAACAAACAATTGGCCTGGGATCGACTGAAAACGTGACCATCGATTCACCACACCAACCGCGCGATTCTCCTCCTGTACGCAGGTGTAAACGCAACCGATTCATTCCCTGGGCACCATATGATAGTAACCACGCACCAGCAGTAGTGAACGTCAACAATAACGAAACTCCGGTAGCGCCGGAAGTGGAGGAAACAGACAGCGACGCGACTGAAATCATAAATCCCTCTCCCCCACCTCCCATTTCTCCGGAGATTGCAGCGGCAGAGAATAACGAGATGTGCGTAAATAAAAATTTAGCAACGGCAGAAGGCAGTGAAATGCGCGTAGGTAAAAATTCAGCCACGGCAGAAAGCAGTTCAACTGCTGAGCACAGCGATTCGCGCAGGTCTCGTTCATCGATTCGTCCAGCTGCTAAATCGAATAGAAGTAGTCGTTCAATATCAATTTCTAGAACCGACTATTCGCTACGGGATAGAAGAGACCGTCCGAGTTATAAATACTAACTACCCTTTTTTCGTTATTCAGGCATTTTTATTCAATTTTACCCTGTTTATTTGTATTTATTTATAGTTTAGTTAATGTGTATGTATATTTAATTATTTTTTTTTTTGACATTTTTAAAACGGAACTTAGTTTTTCTAGCGTATTAAAGGTTTGTTTTGGTTGTGTGTTGATACTTTCATGTAGGCATTTTTAACCCTTTTTATGCCTATACTTAAGGTTTTTGTCTGTTTTATGGTAGATTATGTGGTATATACCCGTCCGCACCCCGTTTTCGTAGATTTTGGGTATATTTTTGCAAAAAAAAAAAAAGAAACGAATGTAATTTTTGTTACTTTAAAATTTTTTTAGGATGTTGTGTTTTGTATGCCCTTTTGCCGAGGTAGATCTGTTTAGTTCAGTTTTTTTTAATGCATCAGTGTTTTGTATATAACTTTTTAAGTATGTGTTTACTTTAATTTCTACATTTTAACTAGATAGATTTATTATTTACTATACAGTTTGTGGTTTTATTTGAGCTTAAACTTTAAGGAGTGTGGGCCCTTTTTCTTTTTCTAGTACATACTGTCTCATGTACATGTCTGTATGTTGTTGTGTGTGGCTAAAAGTGCTAAAATTAACTATTTTATTTATTCTACTTCCTATTTTTGTGGAATGTGTGTTTTCCTTCCTGGTGATATATGTCACCACCCCTGTTTTTTTATTTTATTTTGTGGAATGTTTTCCCTGTTGTGCCCAAAGGCCCGAAACTGCTTTTTGCTATAAGTAGCACAGAGGCAGAGATACTCTTTCCCATGCACATTACTTGTACGTGCATTTGTAAAATCTACATAATATCCCGAATCATTAGACTGTGTTCGAAAACAAACATGTGTTCTCATATAAAATTGTTACAATTGTGTGCGTAATTCTCTAACATGGTCTGTGATACCATAATTTGTGTCTTACAGATGTATATGTATATATTTTTTTTTTGTGTGTCACCAGTTGCTCTTGTGTATTTTTGTATAATAGAATTAATATGTGTTTTACAAATTTCATTGACATTTACAGTGTTGTAACTATGATATTACTAGTACTTATTTACATTAATAGATAGTGTTGTAATATACTGTGATGCCAATTATTGAAGTTATGTATATAAGCAGTATAATGACAATTAATCAGTGGGCACTTCTCTTCTTTTTCGGCTAATTTTTTTTCTCAAAATTCAATTTATGTATTGTTTACAGTTCTGTTGCCAGAAGTCTCAGGAAGGATGCAGTTATGCGTAGGAATGACAGTAGTAGGGAAGTGAGGTTTCACAGTCAGGTGGAACATGTGTTCTTTTACAGGTGCAGAAAATATCTTGGTCATTTTAGTGGTAAAATCAGCCTTGTGGTCCCTCCTCTGGTAGTACTCTTTTATGGTCATGTTTCAGGTAATATTTTAGGTAATGGTTTCTACGGATGTGCGAGCTCTGGTTGTATATATCCGGAATATATTGTCAGGGTGGTATTTCAGCGGTGAACTCTCTGGATCCCGTCCCGGATCGATGTATGATCTGTGTTTGTGGGTCAGTTTTTTCAGTGTTGAGGTCCCAGCATGCCATGTGGTACCCAGTTACCTTTCAAAAAAATAATTTGTTTTCTCAAAAAAAATTTTTTTTAATTAGCCGGGGGGAGCAATCTTGTTACGGTTGGTTTCAACAAATTTTTTTTTTTAATCTACATTAATTATTTAAATCACTTTCTCAACATTTATTTAAAAGCACTCTTTTTTTCTGTTTCTAATAAAAATTTAAATAAATAAAAGTAATTGTAATAATAATAATAAAATCAGTTTTTATTTTTTCTTCTTTCTTTTTCTTTTTGCAAAGTAAATTCAACGTTTATAGTCTAGCTTTGCTTCCTGTTTTCAAATACGAAAAGCAGACAGCAAGGGAGGGATGTTTTGTCAGTTAAAGACCGCACAGGTGGAAAATTTGGAGTCATCTAGTCTGACTTTGATATAAGAATGACCGACCGCCCTGTATAAGAATTACGTTATCTTATGAGTGTACTATATACGCAATTAGGCTTTGTAAGTTTACGACAGGCTTCAATTGGCTCTGCTATCAGGCGGATAGCTGGCGCCCATGTAAACAGAGGCTAACAGGACCCCCCTTCAGCACACGCCATGGGGGTGATGCATGGCTTCCTTCCCCCATGAAGCGGCCGGCAGAGTGGAGCGGCAAGCTGTAGTCTTCACGAAGAGTCCATTTTTCCTTCTGTTTCCATTCCCGTACCCCTGGCAGAGTGGATCGGTCCCGTTTTTCAAGCAGCGCGGGAGAATGAATGTTTACGACACTTGTTGCTTGGCCAAGAGACCTGTCGTTTGACTCGCAAAAAAAAATCGACTTATTACGGGGCTCGAAGATTGGCCTGTGGGCTGGATCGCGAAGTTGTTGAAGGCGGACAGGTTTCTGGAAGATTTTTTTTTGAGAGTGGGGCATTGATGGCCCTACATTAACTATCCTAAATCATGATGTTATGATGAAAAGAGGCTATAAGGGCATTTTCGAATTGCGGATCTATAACTGTTAACGAGAAATTAAGAAGAAGATATGTGTAGCCCATTTTTTTTTGGCGTAGTGGCGCTCCAAGATTATGACTTCTTAACCATCAGAAGTGATCATAGATATTGAACTAAACGGTCGTTAGAAGTCGTAGTGTTCTGAGTTACGGTGATGGCTATCTTCGAATAAAACACATGCTTCAGGAAGGTGAAATTACTGACTCCGACGGTGAAGTTCTGGACCGTAGAACGATTTTCCCCTCCGGACTAGATGATGGACCTAGTAGTTGATGGCAAGTGATGCAGTGAGATGAGAGGATTGATGAATGTTAGCTTGAAACCACATGGGTATTGTCTGAATTTTTCCCCAGCCTGAATACTCCAGCTTAAGTGCTTCATCAGATTTTGAAAAAGGACGAAATGCTCCTAAGTGCCCATTGACTAAAATTGTAGAACTCTCTACCTGTTGTAAGTACTATTTGCATAGTTTTTCTTTTTATTTATTTGTACCTCTTCAAAAAAAAAAAAAAAATAAATAAAAATATGTTTGCTATACCAGAGTTTAAAAGTGAAATGAATATCTTTGGATAATTTCAATAAGAATTAACATTATGACCAGAAATAGTCTGTAGGTTAATATATAATGTTTGTATGTTTGAACGACCATTAAATGGTAATGTGATGATAATTTTAAAAATATGATGTGTAATTTAAAAGTAACCAGTGAGTGGTTTCAACTTAAAAGATCAGCTGTTATATTGTTTTATTAAGATTATTTTTGATAACTTAGTTGCTTCATTATTTTAAATGTTCAAATAAATTGTGTTTTTTTTTGTATATTATCAAAGATGGTATGTTTTTCTTTGTATAAATCTCTAAATAATTAATTTTTTATATTCACAGTAGACCTATAAGAATGGCCTAACCTTTCTGTGAGTAATAAAAAAAAAAATGGAGAGAAAATTCAACTTTATTAAATTAGGACTTTAAAATTTCTTAAGTTTAAATTCATAACTGACTGTTTTAATGAACATTAATTGAAGTTCACTCAATGTTATACAATCGTATTTTTGATCTTGATTTAAGGATGGATAGATTAATAAGTGAAACAGTAATATTAAATTTAATTTCATAAAATGTTAAATTAAGCTTTAACTCTCCTCTTTCAGAAACATTGTTTTTCTAAAATATACACCAAAATTGTTTTATTTTAAAAGTAAAAAAAAAAAAAAAAAAAAAAAAAAAAAAAAAAAAAAATCCAGTTATTTTACACCACTATGCGATTCTTGGTTAACCGATCGGATCTTGTTCAGAATCTCTATGGTTGTTCTAAAATTTTAGTACATCATCATATCCCTATTCTATTAACGGATTTAACTCTTTCCCCTTTTGGTCCTCATATTGGAGGAATTTCAGGTTGTCTGCATTTTTCCAAATTATATGATGATTACACTTTTGTTAATTTAATGTGTATGGAGATTTGAGCTTGATCGGGTTGGAGTGGAGTTGGGTGTTCTTTATGCAATCCAGTATGCTACTTGATTTAGAAATCTGTTGCCCCTTACTACATTTAATATTGTCTTAAAATGATGAGTTCAAAATTATCATTGTTGTATTAACCTATTCGGATTCTTAAGTTTTGATATTTTGATTAGTTTAATATAATTTGCTACCTTTTCCATGGCAACAGATTTCAGTGGAGCTAATCAGGGTATACTTATTTTTTTCTAAATATTTAATTGTCAAGTGAAGATTGAGTAATAAATGAGCCTTTTAAGTTTAAGTAAGTTGTGTTTTAGAAAGAACCCCAAAACACCACAACAACCGCCTACTTCGAAACCTAACTTGTTTGCAAGAGGAGCCAGCAGGGATTTTTTATTTATTTATTTATTTTTTATTTGTTTATTTTTTTTTCTATAAGCGTTGGTCCTATAAAAAATTTGTCAATATAAAAGTTTTAGATAATATTAAGAGGATTTATAATAAATTTAATCGGATTTGAAATCTTGGGAATTGACGAATTTATGAATTTTTTTCTTCTAAAACCCCCCTACCCCCCATAAGGCAGTTTTTAATTATATCAAAAATCTGTCATACGTAAATTTTCGGTCCTTCTCCTAGAAGTAATAATAACTTCAAACGGATTCGATACGTATAATAATTAAGAAATCATGGGGTTTTTCTGTTTTCACAAAAAGCCCCCCCCCCCCCCCCCCCTTGGTTCGATTTTGCCCATTAACGAACGTGACCGCGATTTTATGCCCCTTGATTTTATGTATCAGTTTCGAAAAAATGTGGGAGTTGGAACCGCCTACTTCGAAAAATAACTTGTTTGCAGGCGGAGCCGGCAGGGATTTTTTTTTTTTTTTTTTTTTTTTTTTTTTTGCTATAACGGTTGGTCCTATAAAAATCTTGTCAGTATAGAAATTTTAGATAATATTAAGAGGATTAATAATAAATTTACGCGGATTTGATATCTTGTGAAATGACGAAGCTATGATTATTTTTCTTCTAAAACCTCCCTTTTTCTCCCCTCTTGGGGCCATTTTTAATTATATCAAAAATCTGTCATACATAAATTTTCGGCCCTTTTCCCAGAAGTAATAATAACTTTAAACGGATTCGATACGTATAATACTTAAGAAATTATGGGGGTTTTTCTGTTTTCACAAAAAGGCCCCCCCATTTCCCCCCCCTTCCTAGTTCGATTTTCCCCATTAACGAACTTGACCGATATTTTATGCCCCTTGATTTTATGTATCAGTTTGGAAGAGATTTATGCAGAATTTTTCCAGTTATCGTGTTCATAAAAAAGTGACATAGATAGATAGATAGATAGATAAAGTTTTGAACTGGGGGTGTTTTGGGGTTCTGCGAGTCATGATCGGTGTAGATCTGCAAAAATTTTTCAAAATTTCCAACTTAGGTGAGAATGTAATAGGTAGTATTTCTTACGAAATCTACCTAATTTGTTGATCTATTTACGATGATTTTTCATAAAATTAATAAAAAAACTTTACGGTGACATTTGCGTAAATCGATAGAATTTAAACGCAATCGATTGATTTCAAATGTGCCGTTATTCATAATTTTTTCTACATTATCGTAGTTGTAACTGGCTTTTCGTATAATTTTGCATATAAACTAATTCCGTTACCTAAATTTGTTGGTCTTTTTACTTTGATTTTTTTGCGAAAATCTTTAATAACACTTTACGGGAAATTTTGCGTAAATCGATGTTTAAGCAAATCATTTTTCTTATTTCTTTTTACGTAATCGTAGTTGAAAGTGTTCAGATACTTGAATTTGTTGATCTATTTACGATGATTTTTCATAAAATTAAAAAAAAACTTTACGGTGACTTTAAAATCGATAGCATTTAAACGCAATCGATTGATTTTAAATGTGCCGTTCTTCATAATTTTTTATACATTATCGTAGTTCCAACTGGCTTTTCATATCATTTTCCCTATAAACAAATTCATTTACGTAAATTTGTTGATTTATTTATGTTGATTTTTGTGCAAAATTTTAATAGCACTTTAAAGTGATTTTTGCGTAAATCAATTAATTTCAAACAAGTCATTTTCCGTAATATTTTCTACATAAGAGTATTGGAAATTGGGTTTTTGTAACATTTTGCCTTTAAGAAATTTAATTTACCTATATTTGGTGATCTTTTTTAAGTTGAATTTTACGTAAATGTGTAATAGCACTTTACGGTGATTTTTGCGTAAATCGGTGGACTTTAAACGTAATCGATGGATTTTCACATGCGCTGTTCTTCGTAATGTTTTCAACATTATCGTAGTTAAAATTGACTTTTTGTAAATAATTTAACTTTAGAAAATAATTTTTAAATAGCTTACACTTTACGGTGATTTTTGCGTAAACAGGTGGTTTTTAAACGGCCGTTTTTAAATTTTTTTTTTACTACATTATTGTAGTTGCAACTGGCTTTTCGTATCATTTTCCATATAAACAAATTCCGTTATCTAAATTTGTTATTGTTTTTACGTTGATTTTTTTGCGAAAATCTTTAATAGCACTTTACGGTGAATATTGCGTAAATCTTTGGATTTTAAGCAAATCATTTTTCTTATTTCTTTTTACGTTATCGTAGTTGAAACTAGCTATTCGTAATACATTCCCTTTACACAAGTTCAGTTACCTAAATTTGTTGATCTATTTACGATGATTTTTCATAAAATTAAAAAAAAACTTTACGGTGTCTTTTGCGTAAATCGATAGCATTTAAACGCAATCGATTAATTTTAAATGTGCCGTTCTTCATAATTTTTCTACATTATCGTAATTGCAACTGCCTTAGTATCATTTTCCCTATAAACAAATTCCGTTACTTAAATTTCTTGGTCCTTTTATATTGATTTTTTGCGATAATCTTTAATAGCACTTTACGGGGAATTATGCGTAAATCGATGGATTTTAAGCAAATCATTTTTTTTTATTTCTTTTTACGTTATCGTAGTTGAAACTGGCTCCTCGTAATATTTTCCCTTTTAAACAAGTTCAGATACCTAAATTTGGTGATCCATTTACGATGATTTTTCATAAAATAAAAAATAAAAAAACTTTACGGTGACTTTTGCGTAAATAGAATTTAAACACAATCGATTGATTTTAACTGTGCCGTACTTCATAATTTTTTCTACATTATCGTAATTGCAACTGCCTTTTAGTATCATTTTCCCTATAAACAAATTCCGTTGCTTAAATTTGTTGGTCTTTTTACATTGATTTTTTGCGAAAATCTTTAATAGCACTTTACGGGGAATTTTGCGTAAATCAATAGATTTTAAGTAATACGGTTTTTCTTATTTCTTTTTACGTTATCGTAGTTGAAACTGGCTATTCGTAATATTTTCCCTTTAAATATGTTCAGACACCTAAATATCTTGATCTGTTTACGATGATTTTTCATAAAATTAAAAAAAAAAAACTTTACGGTGACTTTTGCGTAAATCGATAGCATTTAAACTCAATCGGTTAATTTTTAATGTGCCGTTCTTCATAATTTTTCTACATTATCGTAGTTGCAGCTGCCTTTTAGTATCATTTTCACTATAAACAAATTCCGTTACTTAAATTTGTTGGTCTTTTTACATTGATTTTTTGCGAAAATCTTTAATAGTACTTTATGGGGAATTTTGCGTAAATCGATGGATTTTAAATGTGCCGTTTTTCGTAATTTTTTTCTACATTATCGAAGTTGCAACTGGCTTTTCCTATCATTTTCCTTAATAAACGAATTCTGTTACCTACAATTTGTTGATCTATATTTATATAAATTTCAAAGTTTATATGTATGCTCATAACGCAATTCTAAAACATTTGACCGATTTGCAACGAAAGTGGCATAAATGGTTTTTTGAGCAAGGCGAAAAATACATTAGAAATTTCACAGACAACATATTACCCTTTTTCAACAATCTTCCATAATTTATCTTGATACAAGTGTAAAATTTCCAATAATTACAATAATTTAATTTTTTTAATCAGTAATTTTTAAATATTTACAATTTATGGTGGTTTTTGCGTAATTCAATGAATTTCAAACAAGTCATTTTTCGTAATATATTCTACATAAGAGTAATGGAAATTGGGTTTTTGTAACATTTTGCCATTAAGAAATTTAATTTACCTAAATTTGGTGATCTTTTTACGTTGAATTTTACGTAAATGTGTAATAGCACTTTACGCTGATTTTGGGGTAAATCGGTGGAATTTAAAAGTAATCGATAGATTTTACTTGTGCTGTTTTTCGTAGTGTTTACCACATTATCGCAGTTAAAATTGACTTTTTGTACATAATTTAACTTTTTTAGAAAATAATTTTTAAATAGCTTGCACTTTACGGTGATTTTTACGTAAACTGGTGGATTTTAAACGGGCCGTTTTTCATATATTTTTTTCTACATTAATGTAGTTCCAACTGGCTTTTCGTATCATTTTCAGATACCTACATTTGGTGATCTATTTACGATGGTTTTTCATAAAATTAAAAAAAAAAAACTTTACGATGACTGTCAAGTTCTCTCACAGCTGCAAGAGTTGAAAGCTATTCTTAAGGGATTAGCATATTGTATGTATTGTATATGTATCTATCGTGTACCGTTAGAGGCTGGTTTAAGAAGAATCTTAATCCGAAGGGGAGCGACTCAGAATATGAGTGGAAGGAAGGTGGAACAGAATGAAAGCAGTATTTCCATTGCAATGTGGTCTTTCATAGATAAGAAAGCTATTGTACTCTTTTATTTAGGAAGACAGATCCGTCAAGAGGGAGGAAGTGTTGTCAAGGACCCTTGGAAACAGAGGAGAAACCCCGTAGAAAGGAGGGTGCTCTGCAGTTTACGAGAGAGAGAAAGTTAGTTCTAACGTAGGAAGCGAAGGTGTAAGGTCGTTCAGAGTTGGAGCTCTGAGACCGGTGTTGAGTTTGAACGTGGTAGTGAAAGTAGAAGGTCATTGAGAGTTGACGATCTGAGCCACGTGTGTTTAACGGTATCTCGAAAGAAAGAGAGAGCGGGTGTGAGGTGAATAGAAATCTCAGTGCGGAATGAATTGACGTAGTCTAACGGTGCACGTAGAGCGTTTTCTATAATTGTTTTGATTTAGTGTTAAACCGGATAATTTACATCCGAGTTTAAGTGTAAATATTGTTAATAAATTGTTACTTTAACTTTAATTGAAAGAGTTAGGTTTTTCTTGAATATACATCAAGTATCGTGCCCGATATCACGTATTCATATCGGTGGTGGCAGCATATCAAAAGACCGGATTTATTTCGAAGTTGTGTGGACGGAGAAGTGGAAGCCGACAATGTTGGCAGCGACGGGATCTGAATCACCGAAGACCAGTGCCAGTTAGCCGTGTTACAGAGACTTTATGCCGGATCGCCCAGCGGAAGTGTTCGTGCCCTATCGTAGTAGACTAGTGCCAGATAGCCGTGTTACAGAGAGTTGTGCCGGATCGCCCAGTGGAAGTGTTTATGCCCTATCGTCGTAGACAACCAGTGCCAGTTAGCCGTGTTACAGTCGATTCAACCGCACGTAGCACGGGGTCAACCTATACAATGAGAATCTCATTCATCATTCCACCCCAATTTTCTGGGAGAAGAAATACTTTTACTTTCATTTGCGTTTCAAAAAGTCTGCTAAAGATGGTCCCCTTTTAAAATAAATCCTTTCGGGGAAGAAGGGCAATAGGATGACAGTTTAGACAAATGACTGTGCTCTGCTACAGTTGACTTTCGAGACTACAAACACCTTCCCAATTGCAACAAAAAAAAAAACATTTTTGCGGATAGAGTTGTGCAATACATATAACTATGATTTTTCACTATTTGTAAGCTATTTATTTACATATTAATAAAGAAAAACATGGAAAAATAATTGAACAATCACAATTTTCAAAAACTTAGTTTCTGAAGAATTCTCAATGAAATCAAATTAAATGTTCTTATTAAATTGAAATAAATGAAAATATCTTATCCATGAAATATAATGAAGAATTAATGGTCAAAATACATGTTAAAAAAAAATAGGGGATTCAACACGGTCTTCCCGTGTTACTGAATATAGGTGAACACCATTCTTTTAATTGAAAATGTAAGAGATTTTTTTACATTTAATATATATATATATTTTTTTTTTTAGATTTTTCACTAATAATATCAATATTGGCCTCGTGCCTAGAGTTAACAGCAGAAGAAATCGCTTAGACAGCAACATTTTGATTCCGATAATTTCAATGATTTAAGTGCGTAGTTCGATTGCATCTCCTTTATTTATATATTTATTTATTTTATTTAGTGATGAAGTTTCAATATTCGTTATGGAATATAAGCCGGAAACAAATGCTGAACTGTTTATATTAATAAAAGTGAAGTATTAATCTTTCACAATCGTCTTTAATTATTTTAACACTCAGGAAAAATCATGCGTCAAGGAATAGATTATGTAACACTTTCCAACACTCCTAAAATAACTTTTTGCAAATTTTTACGGTAATGTGTAAGGTGATATCTAACTAAACAATTTTGAAAAATAATAACATAGTTAAATATCCAATTTCAGGAATTACCAACACTATTCGGAAAAATAACCGAGCTCTTTTGTGCAGCACTGTATAGGATCTATAGATTTGTATATATACTAAATAGAATGCTAAATTTGAGTTCAATTAGGAAACGCGTAGCACAGTTTAAAATTCCCCTTCTGCAATTTCCGACACTAAACGGAAATGTACTCGAAAATTTTTGTGCTGCCCTGTATACAATCTATACACACCAAGTAATAGACAAAAAAAAAGAGTTAAATTTAAAAACGGGTTCAGCAACTGAAAAAACATTCCCAGGAATTATTATTAATAAGCAGTACTTTAACCGAATTCTTTTGTGTGTCCCTGTAAATGAACGATGAAAGCAAAAAACACAGTATTCTATAGTATTCCTCTTGTAATCCACGTTAGTGATATATATCAATTTTAACAGGTTTGAAACAGTGAAACATTATTAAAATAAACTGCAAACGATTTTTCTTCATAGACCGTGATGTAACGTAATTATTTTGAGTGTCTCTGTAAAAAACTATAAGTGCTGCACACTTAATTTTCAATATGGACCATGCCACAGTAAGCCCCAATAACACATATCAATTGCATGAAGATCCGAGTATATTTACGCGAGTTAGAGCACGGATAGACAGACAACAGACAGACAGACAGATAAACCGAATTCATAAACACTTTTCAACTATGTTGGAAAGTGTTAAAAACCATAAAAAATGAGTAAATGGCAATACAGTTTTCAAGCAAATTACGATACAGTTTTCAAACAAATAGCATTTGAAAGTAGATTTTTTTCAATTGAAAATGTGCGATGTTTAGAAATTAAAAAAATTGCAGTAGCAAAAGTCGCAAAACCGAAATTTTCATTGTCAAATGTTGCCATTCGCAAAATGACGTCAGCGTTACGCACGGACACGTTTGTCCTTTATAATATAGATTGTATTAGTAAAAAATCCACAGAATTTAGTTATTACGCTTTTTTCTCTTTAATTAAATAAATTTATTGGCATCGAATTATATAGTTATTTTATCTAATTTGCCACTATATTACATTATGTCATGTATTGTAAAAAAGGGTTTACAACTTTAATAACCAGCTTTAAACAATGGATTTTTTTCTGCATTTCAGTTTCTGCATTTAATATTGCATTTGATATTGAATTTAAATATGAACTGAACAATTTAAATATGAAACTCTCAGGGTTAATATTTGAACATTTCCATAATATACCCTACCATAACATAACCTAATACAATAACATAAGGATAAAGCATAAATGCATGAATGAAATGCATGAACAGCACAATTTTCATTATATCTGTCACTCTTACATACTGATTTCCAACAGGTCAAAAGTAATTAAATTTTGATTCATCTAAAAATATTCTTTGAGACCAATAGTTTATCATGCAATTTTTAAAGTTTCTTGAAAAATTCAAGTTTTTTTTTTTAATGCGGCTTTTTTTCTGCTCCTGGGTTGCATTTTATTGTTGCATTTAAGGGGCTGCTTCACTCAGACGAAAATACCCGCTAGCTAATGTTAATCCTATGGAGGAAATTTTTGAAGATATCTAGTTCGCATTTCAATATTTTTAAATGATTTTTTTTTTTTGCATTCGATAGCTTAGGTCAATCTCTATGCACGCTCCTTTCTACTTTTTCGATTTTTGTTGCAGTTTTTTTTTATTGAGGATACTTTTACTTTCAAAACCGGTTTTGAAAGTGAAAGTATCTTAATTAAAAAAACTTGTAATCAAAATCGAAAAAGTAGAAAGGAGCGTGCATAGAGATTGACCTAAGCTATCGAATGCAAAAAAAATCATTTAAAAATATTGAAATGCGAACTAGATATCTTCAAAAATTTCCTCCATAGGATTAACATTAGCAAGCGGGTGTTTTCGTCTGAGTGAAGTAGCCCCTTAACTGATGAGTAAATTAAAAAAAAAAAAAAAAGATTACTACGAAATGAAAGAAAATATCTTGATTAAAAAGAATTATTTCAGTGAAAGATAAAACAACAAGATATGTTTAAATGAGATTAATTTTTCAGTACATTAAAAATATCTTACGTACAAATTAAATGTACATGAAGCATTTTCAATATTATCAATATATTGGCATTTAAAAAGTAACAAGTGATTATTGTTTATTTAAAGTCATAATTATAACAAAAATAAGAAAATCAATCTTAAGTTATCAATTATATTATAGCACAATTGAAGTTTATGATTTATGTTTGTTATTCTTTTGGTCCGTGTGTTTTTTTTTTTTTTTTTTTTTTTTTTTTTTTCCAACATATTTAATTTATTTGTATGGTTGTAAAAATTCGGAAACGCATTGTAGTGGAAGGCTGCAATTGATTATTGAAAATATCATTTTTAGGGTTTCGTTCATCTCGCGAAACCCTATTACTCCCGCTTCGTTGTCTGTCCGTCACAGAGCCGGTTTTCAGAAACTATGTAACTTACAGTCATGAAATTTTGTGTACTTATAGCTAAATACGTATTATGAAGCTCAAAATCGTATTATTTTTAATATGTAGAGATAAAAAACCAAAAATCTAACAGCCTTTTTCTATTAAATTTAAACATTTTACGTTGTAGCAGTTGCCAACAATTAAAAATCCACAATCAAATTATTTCTACAATAATTAATTTTCTTTTGAAAGATTTCCACGTGAAAAATGAAAATGAAATAAAAAGTTTCACCAATTGAAAAAAAGATTAATATGACATCATATTGGTAATAAAAAGGAAATTTTCAAACATTTCTCAATAATACAAGGAGTATGTGTAAATACAGAAATTAACTTAATAGGACGTTATTAGAGAATTTAAAAGAAATTAATCTGACGTCTAACATTTTGAAAGTCTCTATACAACATGTTTAATTTTGAAATTGATATTTTTTTAATATCGCATTTAGTCGCCACATGACAGATATTATTATGACAGAGTATCTTCGCCCGCTATCGTACTGGTTCAGATTTTCGAAAAAACGAGAAAAATAGACCGGTAAATTATTACTTTATAAAAAACATGATTTTTTTTTTTTTTTTGAAAATGAAATTTATTTGGATTTATTAAAGGAAGGATAAAGTGTTTTGAAAGGAATATTAAACGAAACCATTTGTGCTATCTTCGATCACACTTACCCACTTGTTGATTATTTTACAAGACTAAAAAAGTGAAATAAAAAACTTGCATTTTTATCTGAGAAAGGACGTTAAACTTTTCAAATTCATTAAAACGCACACTACTTATAAAAATCTTTAAAATCTGTTTTCGTAAAATAAGAAACTATAGCCATGGTATTTACATTTATTTATATTATTAAATTTAAAGCTTTTAAAAAGAAAAGGCTTTATTTTTAATTAAATACTTGGGGGCTCTGTTTCCCGATAGCTTACACCTGACAACCCCCTGAGGCATGCTTTAAGCGTCACTGTAAAATTCAAATAAATCATTTCATTACAATCATTTTTTAAGCACATTACAAAATACTCGATTTCATTAGTTTCTATATCAAATAATCTTTTTGTATATTAAATTATCAATTTTCTTTACTCTGATTTACTTGCAAATATGCAGTTTAAGTACCTGTACGTTACAGAAATAAAATCTAATGATTACTGAGAGAATAATAATAAAGCATTTTATTTTAATGGATGAAAGGTCTCTTTTTCTTTTGAGAATGACGTCATTATCACCACGCTTCTGTTTGAGTTTTATTGAATACCTATTCTGATTTCAAGAAAATAATGTGTAATTTTCGGAAACATTTTATTCGGTGTATATAAAATTTATTAAAATGAAAAAAAAAAAAAGAAAAAGAAAAAATTGTAGGAACTTTACGCGCAGAGCTAAAGATTGGTGAATATATACGGACGCAATCATACTAAATTATTTTATTTCCATAAATGAAACTGGTCTTTTCTTTTAAGAATGGTGTCAGTTTTACCATCCAAACCAAACTGAGAATCCAATTATAGGTTATCCCTTGAAAACAATTCTCAAAAAGAAAGAAAGAAAAAAAAATTCCTGCTCAACATTGCGAAACATTCTGTCTAATTTACGGATTCATTTTTAAACACAAAAGAAGAAATTAAAAAATAAAATTGGAATCGAACATTTTTCTTGTTTGTTGTTTTATAAAGGAATTACTTATCGAATTATAAGCGATTGTTGTCAGGTGACGACAATTATTTTTCTACTTTCCCGCGCTATTGCGTCTGGAAATTCGGTTCAAAACTCTGACAGTATTTTCTGAAAAACCTTCAGTCCTAATTAAAAAGTAGAAAACACCATTCGATTACTTAGTATGCAATGGTCGATCCAGGCAAAATTTGAGACCTATTTAGGGCCCTTCACAACTTACATTATAAAACAGCTCCTTTCACAAAAATCAATTTAATAAAACAGAACCCTTCACAAACGTCAATTTAATAAAATGGATCTCTTCACAAAAATAAATTTGATAAAATGGGACCCTTCACAAAATTCTTTATAATAAAATAGGCCTTTTCACATAATTCCTTATAATAAAATGGCGCTTTCACAAAATTCTATTCCATAAAAACATACTGTTTACTAATTATTTATTATTTTGTGACGTTTTAAAATGCTTAATTTGTAAACAACAAGTTCACCAGAGAGGAAAACTTCAGCAAAATGATTTTAAAAAGTTTTTTAATAAAGGCTTGGCTCGAATTTGAGTAAATAGATTTCAACTTTCGATACAAAACGTTATTTTTCACAAAAAATATAATACATTTCACAAAAATAACCTTTGCTTTTCACAAATGGGTACCAAAATGGGTACCATCGACGCCTAGTATCTGAATAAGAGCATCGGCCAATTTCATGCGTTTCCGAACACAAATAAATTCAGAAATGTGTCAGAAAATAGCTTCTTTGAATATGAGAACAACCTTAATGCAGTCTTTTAAAAATATTAGTTTTATGAATGTTAATACAATGTTTCTTTAAATATGACGTCATTTTTAGTTGTTGAAGCATTATTCTGATTGGTGAATTATGATCAGACAAAGTGAATTTTATGTTGTAAAAATATATTTATTGTTATTACGATACTTAAACTAAGTATTTTAACAACTTATTTAGCAAGAGGAGGAGCAGAAATTTATACTGACATATTAAAAAAAGCTTTACTTTTATTTTCTAACATTTCTAAACATAGTAAATTCTATGTAAATCCCGATTTGAATCTGGAAATTTAACTTGAGGAATGTTATATTACTTTTAAATGCTAAAGGTGTAAAATTAACAACATAATATAAATTAAAATAACTTTTATTAGTTGTTTTACATGTTTAGACTCTTTCCGAGTCATTTTCAAAAACAAAATGAGAATATTCTAAAGCTGCACGGGCTTTGAAGTTATTATTTTCATGTACTTTTTTTTTAAAATTACGCACGTTATCTATTATTTTTTACTTGATTGTTTATTTTCATATCTTTGACCTTGGAGTAACTCTAGCCACAGTTTCGGTAAATTAAAAGATGCCGCATTGTTACATATTGTATTTTTGCGCGTGAGTATCTCTATGGTTTCTCTTATTATGGATGGATACTAATAGTATATACTGTAGTATAGACTGGAGGGAAATATTATTTTACTTTCATTGAAATTTATTTGGATGGTTTCTTCTTGATATAATCCTGCCAGGGCTGTAGTTTTTCTATTGTGTTTAATATCAGCTATATGCTCTTTTTTCTGCAATTAAATTTCCTGCTGGTCATGCCTGTAGTAATTCTTGGATCCGTCTTCTTTAATAAAAGGTTATAATAATGGTTTTAAAGTACACCATATTAATAAATTAATCATGGATATCACCAATAATAAGAAACCAGAAAAGAAAGGTGATTCGCAAAAATACAAACTTTATACTCTACAATATTATCCAAGCTTTTTTGAAAAATTAAAACACCAGCCTTAAATGTTTCAATATCTGCTTAATAGCCAAACCTCCTAAGAAATTAAAGAATATCATTTGCAGTATAATTGACCCAATTAATTTTGAGAATTATTCAGGAGTATATGAAATGACAGGTAAAACAGAAATAGCGGCTTAATGCCTTATATGATCACAAGTCACACCGCTGGCATGTTTAGCTATCTCGTGGGAATAAAGCAAAGATTTTCCCTTCCGGTTACAAATTCTTAAACGTTAGCCCAAAAATATTAATGCGACATGAATGACCAAAAAAGAAAAATGAAGTAGGAAACAATGTTAATTTTCTCTCCATACATAAAATATTTTTTAAATGAAAACAAAGAGAGAATCGACCAAACAAAAACTTATTCTTGATTCAGTTATGCGTACATAAATATACATACGTGCAAATCTATATAAATCATGCATTCTTCTAAATGGAAAACATATATTTGTCACGTACCCCCCCCCCCCCCCATTAATGCATCAGAAAATATGCGATTTAAAAAAAAATATTTAGAGTGCCAGTGCAAACTTCTAAGCATACGTTAATAAAACATTTTAAAGAAGTTTATAATTAAGAAAGTGTTAATTGAATACAGTTTAATTAAATATGTCACTTATTCTGTATCATAAAATCGAAATGAGTTTTCTATTTTTTTTTTATAAATAAAATACATTATCGAGTCATACGTGACTCGCATCGCGTGACAACACGTTTTCTCCTTGCTCGCGGTGTTACGGCGAGAATTCGGTTCAAAACGCAGACTTTGACAATAATTTTGAAAGATTTTCTTCCTTTACCAAAAAATAGAAAACTTCTTTCGATTAACTAGTTTCTGAATAAGAACACTTCCCAATTTCATGCGTTTCCGAAGAAAATTTGATTAAAAAATATGTCACAAAGTAGCTAGTTTGGATTTGAGCAAACTTACCATATAGCCAATTATAATTAGCCAGATAAGCGGAGAAGGAATAGTTCTTAAAAATTAATGATGGTTTTAGAAAAATAAAAGTTCTATTAGATTTTTAAATATTTTGTTTTAGAATAGAACAAAATTGTATTAATTTCTTTCAATTGACTGTCAAAACGACAAAATTTAAAAGTTTTATTAATTGAACAAGCTTTAAGATTAGCCTCTTATAAGGCTCAAATCCAAAGACGCTACTTTCTGACACATTTTTAAATTCTTTTTTGTTCGGAAATGCGTGAACTTGGCAGGTGTTTTTATTCAGAAACTGTGTAATTGAAACCATTTTTTTTTTCTTTTTGATAAAGACAGACAATTTTTCACAAAGGACTGTCAAAGTCGACGTTTTGAACCGAATTCACGCAGCGGCAGCAAGAGAAACGCGTCGTCACATGATCAGAATTACTTATAATTCGATAAGTAATCTATTTATAAAAAAAATGGAGGACCAATTTCGATTTCAAATCACTTCCATAGTCAGGCCTGCCAATTGTATGCATTTGCGTTTAAAAATGAATCAGAAACTGTGTCAGAAAATTTCGCGTTGTTGAGCAGGTCATTTGAGAACAACCTTAAATAATAACTCAGCATTTTTTTTCTTTCTTTAAGGCTGTTCTCAAATCCAAAGGGGCTACTTTCAGACATATTTTTTAATTCCTATTTGTTCGGAAACGCATGAAATT
The DNA here is from genome assembly GCA_963931845.1 of Maratus michaelseni. Lineage (NCBI taxonomy): Eukaryota > Metazoa > Arthropoda > Arachnida > Araneae > Salticidae > Maratus > Maratus michaelseni. Next base: position 357,282,364 of record OZ007590.1, read on the forward strand.
GACAGATGTTCTTATTCAATTAATTTCAGAACCACCTTATTCTACTGGGGGCACTGTTCTCTACAAATTACGCCCGCCAACCACCGTCCAGATATCGCAGTATCTAAAAAATACGGTATTTTGCGCTGTTTTACGCAATAAAACCCAATTATAAAAGATTGGATGATATTACACAAGTAAAAATGACGTCATATTTAAATAAATATTGGAACGCGTGAAATTAGCAGGTGCTCTTATGCAGATACTATGTGATGGAATGACGTTTTCCACTTTTTGATAAAGGCAAAATATCATTCACAAAATACTATCAAAGAAAAATTTGTGGTCACATGAAAACAATCGCTTATAAATATATAAGTAATTCGTTGAAAAAAAAATGGTCAACACTATTCGATTTCAAATAGCTTTAATATTCAGGCCTGCAAGTGTCATCATGCTTTTGCCTTAAAAGTAAGCCCATGAATGTTTCAGAAAGTTTCGCGTTGTTAGTTGGGGGAAAATATTTTTTTGACAACCGCCTTAAAAGATGACGTCGCGGATACTCAGATAACTGACATCAATCTCAAAAGAAAAGGTCATTTTCATTTATGGGACAAAAACAATTTAGTATGATTACATCACTACGATATCATATCCAGTAACGTTTAGTTCTGCATATAAACTTCCTACATTTGCCACATTCTATTAAAAAAAAAAAGGAAAAAAGAAAAAACTTTATATGCACTGGATAAAACGTTTCTGAAAATTATATCATTAAAAAAAATCATATTAAGTATTCAATAAAACTGAAATATTAAAAAAATGATTGAAGTAAATTATGCACTAACCTAATCTCAGAAAAGTGGACTAAGGTAAAGTGTCCTAAAGCTGATACCCCAAAAAAAGCTCCTAAAGCTGACATCTTTAAGTAAAACAAATATTTAAAGCATTACCAATTTTCTAAAATAATTTAGAATAGAGTTTTTCTTTCCTCTTTACCTTAATTCTAGTAGTGATAATGACATAATTCCCTAAAGAAAAAATGCACTTTCATTCATAAAAATAAAATACTTTATTATTATTGTGTCAGTAAACATAGGATTTTATTTTTGAACGTACAGATACTGAAATTGACAAGATGTTTTAATATAAAAAGTATAACTCCCTTAAACAGATAATAATGCATTATTGTTATTATTATTTTTAATCTTGTTAAATAATAAAGAATTATGTTTAAATCTATTATATTTCAAATTATATTTACACATTCGGGTTTTCTTTGCAAGCTCTTAATGATTTGTGGGGAAAAAAATTAATTGAAAAAGATATATTATGATTAGATTGGTTAAAGCAATAGTTTAAAAAAGACAAAATGTACATGATTGCGATTTGTTTTGAACAACATAATTATATAATTATTTTTATTATCTATATTATATAATTATTATTATATTCCATTATTACGAAGTTTTGTTACAGAAATATATAATTATTATTGTATTCCATTATTACGAAGTCTTGTTACAGAAAAATATTTGATATAATTTATCAAAATAAATAAATAAATAACAAATTTCCATAAAAACATAACGGCACATAACACTACAGGTGCATTTTATTTTTTTAAAGAAACTGTAAATTTTTGAGAAATTCTTTGCTACAACTTACATGCTTACATGCTTGTAAGGTATTGTAATACATAGGTACTTCATTTTCTTTCCATTGACAGCCACCACACCCCTCGCGCATACAATGTGCTGTGTAAAAAACTGGAGGTAACTATCTTAGGGGACCATACTTAAATGAAAAAGAAAAAGTTTAGATCTCTTTCTCTGAGGATCAGACGCACCAAAAGTGAACCATTGTTACACATCCCTTGACAGCCAGCCACTCCCCACATGACCCAGACCGTGCTGGGTGAGATTACCCCTTACAGTCAGTTTATGCCGGATCGTCTAGCGGAAGTGTGTGTGCCCTATCATCGTAGACCAGTGCCAGCTAGCCTTGTTACAGAGTGCCTTGCCGGATCGTCCAGTGGAAGTGTTGGTGCGGTGTGTAGTGTTAGTTCCAGTGTTTGTGTGTAGTGTTTGTGGACACAGTGATTCAAATTACAGTGATTGTTGCCCGAGAGTGCAAGATTTACCCTATGGAAAAGTGAGCAGAGAATTGCCCCAGCGAATGAAGTACGAGGTAAGGTGTTTTGATCATTTTACTCTACTGACATTCTCGAACCTACTTTTTTTATTGTGTATAATTGATGGTAATTTAAGTTAATGTTGTGGTTAATTTATGTGCAATATAATAATTGGTCTAAATCAAATGAGATATTAACAACCATTTTACACTATTGTTTTAAGAAAAGGATCTTATATTAATTACTAGAAGTGATTTTCTAATTGTTTTAAACGGATAAGATTAATGATTAAAATTAATGCATTGTGTTAATAGTTGGAAGGAATAATTGAAATTTCTTAAATTTAAATTATTATTAAAGTAATATTTAAATTAAGTGATATTGTTTGCTTTAAGTTTGAAATATTGATAGTAAATGAGGAAAGGAAATTTGGGTAGAGTTTAAATTAAATTGAAATAACCTTCAAGGAAGAACTGAAGGATCAAAAAAAAAAAAAAAAAAAAAGTGCTGTGATTTACTTTTTAATGGGAGAACTAATTTTGAAATTGAAATATTTTATTGAGATTAAATTTAGGAATTTATGTGTATTTCATGCAAATTTTTGTTAGGTGGATATTTTTATGTAGTGATTGGCATCAGTGTTTTATTCAAATTGCAACGTATCAGTATTATTGGGTAAATTGTATTTTATTATTTATGATAAATTTAAAATCTGTATTGCATACTAATCAAATTGAAATTATTGTTACTTGGTTATTGGAAGCAAATTGTGGGGTAACGTTGTTTAAGGAAATTTATCAATTATTATTATTTATTTGAAATATGTTAAATAGTATAATATGTGGAGGTAACTTATGAGGGTAGGATTTGAGGAAGTATTAATTTGATATTGTGCTTAAGTATTATTGTAGGGTGGTAATAATTATCGGGAGAAGGTATGGCTTTCTTACTAAAATTAAAAAGGGTGGATCTTCCGGCGATATGTGGAGAGTTAGGAATTGAAGTCTCGGAAGATGATACCAGGTTTAAACTCAAGAAAAAGATAGTGGAGAGCGACGAATATGAAGAGGGGGCCGTTATGGAATCATCTAGCACTATTGTTACAGAACGGTTAGAACAAGAAGCGTTAGTAGTAGAACGGGAAAAGTTAGAAAAGGAGGAAAAGTTACAACGAGAAAACTTAGAAAGGGAGGAAAAGTTACAACGAGAAAAGTTAGATAGAGAAGAAAGGTCTGAAAAAGTGAGATTGGAACATGAGTTAGAGTTAATAAGGATAAAAATTCAAAGTTCTGTAAATAATTCTAATGGGTCTAGAGAATATAATCATGAGAGTAGCCTAGAGAAATTGATTAAAAGTGTTAAAACTTTGTCTATCAAAGTTCCAGAAGGGACTGATGGATAGAATCTGTTTTTTAGCAGTTTAGAACGAGCATTCCAAACAAAAAATGGACCGGAAACCCAGCAGGCCGAAATTTTACTAAATATGCTAGGGGATAAGGCCGATAATTTGCTAATATACACGACTAGGGAACAAATTGAGAGTTATGAGAAGTTAAAGGAATTAGTTCTAAGGGAACACGAACCGACACCGAAGGCGTGTTTGGAAAATTTCAAGAAGGCTAGAAGGAATCAAAATGAAACTCATGTATTATTTGTGTCACGTTTAATAGCAACGTGGGAAAATTACTGTAAGATTAGAGGTGCAGATACGTATGAGAAGGTTAATCAGTTAATTGTCACAGATAAGTTGTTAACTACGTTAGATGAGGAAACCGCGACGCATGTTGGATTAACTCAGCACAGTAATTGGTTAGAAGTTTCTAAAATTGCTAAGGAATGTGAGAATTTCTTTGATGCTAAACAAAAATCTTATGCGGTAACTTATAAGGGTTATAAAGGTAAAGAAAGGTATGTGAATAATGAAGATTCTAGAAGGGCAAAAGATGAGGGATTTAGTAGTAATTGGAGACAAAATGGGAATAATGAAGTTAGTTCATTTTTGGGTAGAAAACCGGAATATAAGAAACCTAATGATACGACGCCTACCTGTTTCAAGTGTTCTCAACGAGGACATGTTCAGCGATTTTGTACAAAAGGAAATAATGAGGGAAGTAATCAAATTAATAACCGACAAGAACCAAGGGATAGTATCAATAATGTCTCAGTGCGAGGAATTAAAGAATTACCAAGGGGAGCGAGTATGGCAAGAATCGGAGCAAGAGGGAATTGGAGAGCTAAAGTTATTGGAGAGAAGTTAAATAATCTCGAGAAAGTGGAAGTTAGTGTAAATGGGAAGATAACAAAAGGATTGGTGGATTCTTCTGCCAAATTAGCGTCGTTCATAAAGATTTAGTACCAGCAGAAAAATTAAGAGGGGCTGGGAGCATCTATTTACAAGGGATATTTGGTAAGGCAGTGAAATCGCCATTAATTCAGCTACCTTTAGCTATTCCAAAACGCGGAGAAACTAATGTAATTCATCAGGATGTACTTTGCGCGATAATTGATAATAGTAAGGAACAGGTAATTTTACATCCTGACGTGGCTAATGAATTGTCAGGGTTAAACAACGAGAAATCATTAAGAGAATCGGTAGAAAGGGAATGTAAGGAAGATAGTAGGAACAAAGTGAAGGAAGGGGAAAGGATTAGAAATGATAATAATAACTGTTATGTCGTAAAAACGAGATCGGTAAATTTACAAAGTCATGAGAAGGAAAAAGCCGAGGTAGAGAAAAGTAAGATTAATCAAGTTACGGAAAGTAGTTTAAATGTATTTCAGGAATACCAAATGAGTTGTAAGGATTTAGAGAAAGCTTGGGAATTGGCTGAAAATGAGAGTCTTATTATATTGTGAATGGGATGTTATATCATAAAGAGAAATTAGTAGATGAAACTGTAGCTCAATTAGTATTACCTAAAATTAGAAGGGAGGAAATTCTAAAACTAGCGCTTACCTCCTTATATGGAGAACATCAGACGGTTAAGAAAATGTTAGAAAGAATCAATCATTCATTTTATTGGGAAAATATGGCGAAGGAAGCTAAAATATATTGCGAATCATGTGTAGAATGTTGATTAACGAGGGAAATGAATGTGAGTAATAAGGAGTAAGAGGAAATATGTCGACCTGCAGTTATAGTTGAGTTAGGGGACGGGAGTAAGAAACTGGTGTATCAAGATGAAATGAGAGCATTTATGGCTAAAAATAAAGTAGTCGATATTGTCATGGATAGTGACGGGGAGTTTGAAGACTGTAGGAAATATCTGTTGTTAGACCGAGAACAACCGGAAAATAAAGACAGGAAGGGATTTGAGATAAAAGGGTTAACAAATATTCAAGTTGGGGACATAAAATCAATCTTAAGGAAAAATAAGGAATTATTTATGGGTCCTATCGAACTGGTAGAAATGGAGAAAAATCGGATTGGTCGTAAACCGGAGAGGGGTAAGATAAGGCAGAAATTGTACAATGTCTTTATCACGTACCAGGAGGACTTGGACAGGCAAGTGCCTGATTGGTTAGAGAAAGATTTAATTGGGACATCAGAGGCAGAAGTTAGCCATTCAAGCGGGTGCATTGCGGAAAGGGATGTACCAATTAAGTTAACGAGGAAGCACTGGAAGGAAAAAGTTCCGCCTCCAGCAATATCAGCCTAAGGACTGACATTGAAATGACATAATACTAGTGTAACTTTATTTTTTTGTGTATTTATAATTGCATTTGCATCTTGTGTTTATAACAGTGTATTAGCATATTGTGTAATTTTTTTTTGGTATTTCTCACATTAGTATATGGTTCATTAGAGATGTCAGTAGTTAAATTTTCAGACACCTTGAAATATTTATGTAATTGTAGTAATGAAGAAACCTATCAAGGAACTGTTGAACTCTTCTCAGACATTACATAGTTTGAGGAAAATTAGCCCCTAAAAGGCATATTTTCCGCTAAGGGGGGGGGGGGTGTCAGGTTCTCTCACAGCTGCAAGAGTTGAAAGCTATTCTTAAGGGATTAGCATATTGTATGTATTGTATATGTATCTATTGTGTACCGTTAGAGGCTGGTTTAAGAAGAATCTTAATCCGAAGAGGAGCGACTCAGAATATGAGTGGAAGGAAGGTGGCACAGAATGAAAGCAGTATTTCCATTGCAATGTGGTCTTTCATAGATAAGAAAGCTATTGTACTCTTTTATTTAGGAAGACAGATCCGTCAAGAGGGAGGACGGGTTGTCAAGGACCCTTGGAAACAGAGGAGAAACCCCGTAGAAAGGAGGGTGCTCTGCAGTTTACGAGAGAGAGAAAGTTAGTTCTAACGTAGGAAGCGAAGGTGTAAGGTCGTTCAGAGTTGGAGGTCTGAGACCGGTGTTGAGTTCGAACGTGGTAGTGAAGGTGGAAGGTCATTGAGAGTTGACGATCTGAGCCACGTGTGTTTAACGGTATCTCTCGAAAGAAAGAGAGAGCGGGTGTGAGGTGAATAGAAATCTCAGTGCGGAATGAATTGACGTAGTCTAACGGTACACGTAGAGCGTTTTCTGTAATTGTTTTGATTTAGTGTTAAACCGGATAATTTACATCCGAGTTTAAGTGTAAATATTGTTAATAAATTGTTACTTTAACTTTAATTGAAAGAGTTAGGTTTTTCTTGAATATACATCAAGTATCGTGCCCGATATCACGTATTCATATCGGTGGTGGCAGCATATCAAAAGACCGGATTTATTTCGAAGTTGTGTGGACGGAGATGTGGAATCCGACAATGACTTTTGCGTAAATCGATAGCATTTAAACGCAATCGATTAATTTTAAATGTGCCGTTCTTCATAATTTTTCTACCTTATCCTAGTTGCAACTGCCTTTTAGTATCATACTCCCTATAAACAAATTCCGTTACTTAAATTTGTTGGTGTTTTTACATTGATTTTTTGCGAAAATCTTTAATAGCACTTTACGGGGAATTTTGCGTAAATCAATGGATTTTAAGTATACAGTTTTTCTTATTTCTTTTTACGTTATCGTACTTGAAACTGGCTATTCTTAATATTTTCCCTTTAAACATGTTCAGATACCTAAATTTGGTGATCTATTTACGATGGTTTTTCATAAAATTAAAAAAAAAACTTTACGGTGACTTTTGCGTAAATCGATAGCATTTAAACTCAATCGGTTAATTTTTAATGTGCCGTTCTTCATAATTTTTCTACATTATCGTAGTTGCAACTGCCTTTTAGTATCATTTTCCCTATAGACAAATTCCGTTACTTAAATTTGTCGGTCTTTTTACATTGATTTTTTGCGAAAATCTTTAATAGCACTTTACGGGGAATTTTGCGTAAATCAATGGATTTTAAGTATACGGTTTTATTTCTTTTTACGTTATCGTAGTTGAAACTGGCTATTCGTAATATTTTCCCTTTAAATATGTTCAGACACCTAAATATCTTGATCTGTTTACGATGATCTTTCATAAAATTAAAAAAAAACTTTACGGTGACTTTTGCGTAAATCGATAGTATCTAAACGCAATCGATGGATTTTAAATGTGCCGTTTTTCGTAATTTTTTTCTACATTATCGAAGTTGCAACTGGCTTTTCCTATCATTTTCCTTAATAAACAAATTCTGTTACCTACAATTTGTTGATCTATATTTATATAAATTTCAAAGTTTATATGTATGCTCATAACGCAATTCTAAAACATTTGACCGATTTGCAACGAAAGTGGCATAAATGATTTTTTGAGCAAGGCGAAAAATACATTAGAAATTTCACAGACAACATATTACCCCCTTTTTCAACAATCTTCCATAATTTATCTTGATACAATTGTAAAATTTCCAATAATTACAATAATTTAATTTTTTTAATCAGTAATTTTTAAATATTTACAATTTACGGTGATTTTTGCGTAAATCATTGAATTTCAAACAAGTCATTTTTCGTAATATTTTCTACATAAGAGTAATGGAAATTGGGTTTTTGTAACATTTTCCCATTAAGAAATTTAATTTACCTAAATTTGGTGATCTTTTTACGTTGAATTTTACGTAAATGTGTAATAGCACTTTACGGTGATATTGGGGTAAATCGGTGGAATTTAAACGTAATCGATAGATTTTACTTGTGCTGTTTTTCGTAGTGTTTACCACATTATCGCAGTTAAAATTGACTTTTTGTACATAATTTAACTTTTTTAGAAAATAATTTTTAAATAGCTTGCACTTTACGGTGATTTTTACGTAAACTGGTGGATTTTAAACGGGCCGTTTTTCATATATTTTTTTCTACATTAATGTAGTTCCAACTGGCTTTTCGTATCATTTTCCATGCAAACAAATTCCGTTACCTAAAATTGTTGGTCTTTTTACATTGAGTTTTTGCGAAAATCTTTAATAGCACTTTACGGGGAATTTTGCGTAAATCAATGGATTTTAAGTATACGGTTTTTCTTATTTCTTTTTACGTTATCGTACTTGAAACTGGCTATTCGTAATACATTCCTTCTACACAAGTTTAGATACCTAAATTTGGTGATCTATTTACGATGGTTTTTCATAAAATTTAAAAAAAAAACTTTACGATGACTTTTGCGTAAATCGATAGCATTTAAACGCAATCGATTAATTTTAAATGTGCCGTTCTTCATAATTTTTCTACCTTATCCTAGTTGCAACTGCCTTTTAGTATCGTATTCCCTATAAACAAATTCCGTTACTTAAATCTGTTGGTCTTTTTACATTGATTTTTTGCGAAAATCTTTAATAGCACTTTTCGAGGAATTTTGCGTAAATCGATGGATTTTAAGCAAATCATTTTTCTTATTTCTTTTTACGTTATCGTAGTTGAAACTGGCTTTTCGTAATATTTTCCCTTTTAAACAAATTCAGATACCTAAATTTGGTGAGCTATTTACGATGATTTTTCATAAAATTAAAAAAAAACTTTACGGTGACTTTTGCGTAAATCGATAGTATCTAAACACAATCGATTGATTTTAAATGTGCCGTACTTCATCATTTTTTCTACATTATCGTAATTGCAACTGCCTTTTAGTATCATTTTCCCTATAAATAAATTCCGTTACTCAAATCTGTTGGTCTTTTTACATTGATTTTTTGCGAAAATCTTTAATAGCACTTTACGGGGAATTTTGCGTAAATCGATAGATTTTAAGCAAATCATTTTTCTTATATTTCTTTTTACGTTATCGTAGTTGAAACTGGCTATTCGTAATATTTTCCCTTTAAACATGTTCAGATACCTAAATATTTTGATCTATTTACGATGTTTTTTTTATAAAATTAAAAAAAAACTTTACGGTGACTTTTGCGTAAATCGATAGTATCTGAACGCAATCGATTGATTTTAAATGTGCCGTTCTTCATAATTTTTCTACATTATCGTAGTTGCAACTGCCTTTTAGAATCATTTTCCCTATAAACAAATTCCGTTACTTAAATCTGTTGGTCTTTTTACATTGATTTCTGGCGTAAATGTTTAATAGCACTTTACGGTGATTTTTGCGTAAATCGATGTATTTTAAAGGTGCCGTTTTTCGTAATTTTTTCTACTTTATCGAAGTTGCAACTGGCTTTTCCTATCATTTTCCTTAATAAACAAATTCTGTTACCTACATTTTGTTGATCTATATTTATATAAATTTCAAAGTTTATGTGTATGCTCATAACGCAATTCTAAAATATTTGACCGATTTGCAAGGAAAGTGGCATAAATGCTTTTCCGGGCAAGGCGAAAAATACATTAGAAATTTCACAGACAACACATTACCCCCATTTTCAACAATCTTCCATAATTTATCTTGATACAAGTGTAAAAGTTCCAATAATTATAATAATTAAATTTTTTTTAATCAGTAATTTTTAAATATTTACAATTTACGGTGGTTTTTTCGTAATTCAATGAATTTCAAACAAGTAATTTTTCGTAATATTTTCTAACATAAGAGTATTGGAAATTGGGTTTTTGAAACATTTTGCTTTTAAGAAATTTAATTACCTGAATTTGGTGACCTTTTTAAGTTGAATTTTATGTAAATGTGTAATAGCACTTTACAGTGATTTTTGCGTAAACTGGTGGTTTTTAAACGGGCCGTTTTTCATATTTTTTTTCTACATTATTGTAGTTGCAACTCGCTTTTCGTATCATTTTTCATATAAGCAAATTTCGTTATCTAAATTTGTTAGTCTTTCTACGTTGATTTTTTTCGAAAATCTTTAATGGTACTTTACGGTGAATTTTGCGTAAATCGATGGAATTTAAGCAAATGATTTTTCTTATTTCTTTTTACGTTATCGTAGTTGAAACTGGCTATTAGTAATACATTCCTTCTACACAAGTTCAGTTACCTAAATTTGTTGATCTATTTACGATGATTTTTCATAAAATTGAAAGAAAACTTTACGGAGACTTTTGCGTAAATCGATAGTATCTAAACGCAATCGATTGATTTTAAATGTGCCGGTCATCATAATTTTTTCTACATTATCGTAATTGCAACTGCCTTTTAGTATCATTTTCCCTATAAACAAAAGCCGTTACTTAAATTTGTTGCTCTTTTTACATTGACTTTTTGCAAAAATCTTAATAGCACTTTACGGGGAATTTTGCGTAAATCGATGGATTTTAAGCAAATCATTTTTCTTATTTCTTTGTACGTTATCGTAGTTGAAAGTGGCTCTTCGTAATATTTTCCCTTTAAAAAAGTTCAGGTACCTGAATTTGTTGATCTATTTACGATGATTTTTCATAAAATTAAAAAAAAACTTTACGGTGACTTTTGCGTAAATCGATAAAATTTAAAAGCAATCGATTGATTTTAAATGTGCCGTTCTTCATAATTTTTGTACATTATCGTAGTTGCAACTGCCTTTTAGAATCATTTTTCCTATAAACAAATTCCGTTACTTAAATCTGTTGGTCTTTTTACATTGATTTCTGGCGTAAATGTTTAATAGCACTTTACGGTGATTTTTGCGTAAATCGATGTATTTTAAAGGTGCCGTTTTTCGTAATTTTTTTCTACATTATCATAGTTGAAACTTGCTTTTCGTATCATTTTCCCTATAAACAAATTCATTTACGTAAATTTGTTGATCTATTTATGTTGATTTCTGTGTAAAATTTTAATAGCACTTTACGGTGATTTTGGGGTAAACCGATTGAATGTAAACGTTTCATTTCTCGTAATATTTTCTGCTTTATCGCAGATAAAATTGGTTTTTCGTAAATAATTAATTTTTTTAATAAATATTTTTAAAATAACTTGCACTTTACGGTGATTTTTACGTAAATTGATGTATTTTAAGCATGCTGTTTTTCATAATTTTTTACACTCTTCAACATTTGCAAGCAAAGTCATGGCATAAATGCTTTTTTGAACAAGCCGAAAAATACATAACAAATTTCAGAGACAACCTGTTAGCCCCTTTTTCAACAATCTACAATAATTTACCTTTATACAAATGTGAAATGTCCAATAATTTCAATAATTTACTTTTTTAAAATCAGTAATTTTTAAATATTAACAATTTACGTTGATTTTTGCGTAAATCATTGAATTACAAACAAGTCATTTTTCGTCATATTTTCTACATAAGAGTAATGGAAATTGGGTTTTTGTAACATTTTGCCATTAAGAAATTTAATTTACCTAAATTTGGTGATCTTTTTACGTTGAATTTTACGTAAATGTGTAATAGCACTTTACGGTGATTTTTGGGTAAATCGGTGGAATTTAAACGTAATCGATAGATTTTACTTGTGCTGTTTTTCGTAGTGTTTTCCACATTATCGCAGTTAAAATTGACTTTTTGTACATAATTCAACTTTTTTAGAAAATAATTTTTAAATAGCTTGCACTTTACGGTGATTTTTACGTAAACTGGTGGATTTTAAACGGGCCGTTTTTCATATATTTTTTCTACATTATTGTAGTTGCAACTGGTTTTTCGTATCATTTTCCATGCAAACAAATTCCGTTACCTAAATTTGTTGGTCTTTTTACATTGAGTTTTTGCGAAAATCTTTAATAGCACTTTACGGGGAATTTTGCGTAAATCAATGGATTTTAAGTATACGGTTTTTCTTATTTCTTTTTACGTTATCGTAGTTGAAACTGGCTATTCGTAATATTTTCCCTTTAAACATGTTCAGATACCTAAATATTTTGATCTATTTACGATGGTTTTTCATAAAATTAAAAAAAAAAAAAATTACGATGACTTTTGCGTAAATCGATAGTATCTAAACGCAATCAATTGATTTTAAATGTGCCGTTCTTCATAATTTTTCTACGTTATCGTAGTTGCAACTGCCTTTTAGTATCATTTTCCCTATAATTAAATTCCGTTACTTAAATTTGTTGCTCTTTTTACTTTGATTTTTTTGCGAAAATCTTTAATAGCACTTTACGGGAAATTTTGCGTAAATCGATGTTTAAGCAAATCATTTTTCTTATTTCTTTTTACGTTATCGTAGTTGAAAGTGGCTCTTCGTAATATTTTCCCTTTAAAAAAGATCAGATACTTGAATTTGTTGATCTATTTACGATGATTTTTCATAAAATTTAAAAAAAACTTTACGGTGACTTTTGCGTAAATCGATAAAATTTAAAAGCAATCGATTGATTTTAAATGTGACGTGATTTATAATTTTTTCTACATTATCGTAGTTGAAACTGGCTTTTCGTATCATTTTCCCTATAAACAAATTCATTTACGTAAATTTGTTGATCTATTTATGTCGATTTCTGTGTAAAATTTTAATAGCACTTTAAGGTGATTTTGGGGTAAACCGATTGAATGTAAACGTTTCATTTCTAGTAATATTTTCTGCTTTATCGCAGATAAAATTGGTTTTTCGTAAATAATTTATTTTTTTAATAAATATTTTAAAAATAACTTGCACTTTACGGTGATTTTTACGTAAATTGATGTATTTTAAACGTGCTGTTTTTCATAATTTTTTACACTCTTCAACATTTGCAAGCAAAGTGGCATACATGCTTTTTTGAACAAGCCGAAAAATACATAACAAATTTCAGAGACAACCTGTTAGATGTTTTTCATAATTTTTTACACTCTTCAACATTTGCAAGCAAAGTGGCATACATGCTTTTTTGAACAAGCTGAAAAATACATAACAAATTTCAGAGACAACCTGTTAGCCCCTTGTTCAACAATCTACAATAATTCACCTTTATACAAATGTGAAATTTCCAATAATTTCAATAATTTACTTTTTTAAAATGAGTATTTTTTAAATATTAACAATTTACGGTGATTTTTGCGTAAATCATTGAATTACAAACAAGTCATTTTTCGTAATATTTTCTACATAAGAGTAATGGAAATTGGGTTTTTGTAACATTTTGCCATAAGAAATTTAATTTATCTAAATTTGGTGATCTTTTTACGTTGAACTTTACGTAAATGTGTAATAGCACTTTACGGTGATTTTTGGATAAATCGGTGGAATATAAACGAAATCGATAGATTTTACTTGTGCTGTTTTTCGTAGTGTTTACCACATAATCGCAGTTAAAATTGACTTTTTGTACATAATTTAACTTTTTTTGAAATTTTTTTTTAAATAGCTTGCACTTTACTGCGATTTTTACGTAAACTGGTGGATTTTAAACGGGCCGTTTTTCATATATTTTTTCTACATTATTGTAGTTGCAACTGGCTTTTCGTATCATTTTCCATGCAAACAAATTCCGTTACCTAAATTTGTTGGTCTTTTTACATTGAGTCTTTGCGAAAATCTTTAATAGCATTTTTACGGGGAATTTTGCGTAAATCGATGGATTTTAAGCAAATCATTTTTTTTATTTCTTTTTACGTTATCGTAGTTGAAACTGGTTATTTGTAATATTTTTCCTTTAAACATATTCAGATACCTAAATATTTTGATCTATTTACGATGGTTTTTCATAAAATTAAAAAAAAAAAACTTTACGATGACTTTTGCGTAAATCGATAGCATTTAAACGAAATCGATTAATTTTAAATGTGCCGTTCTTCATAATTTTTCTACCTTATCCTAGTTGCAACTGCCTTTTAGTATCATTTTCCCTATAAACAAATTCCGTTACTTAAATTTGTCGGTCTTTTTACATTGATTTTTTGCGAAAATCTTTAATAGCACTTTACGGGGAATTTTGCGTAAATCAATGGATTTTAAGTATACGGTTTTTCTTATTTCTTTTTACATTATCGTACTTGAAACTGGCTATTCGTAATATTTTCCCTTTAAACATGTTCAGATACCTAAATTTGGTGATCTATTTACGATGGTTTTTCATAAAATTAAAAAAAAAAACTTTACGGTGACTTTTGCGTAAATCGATAGCATTTAAACTCAATCGGTTAATTTTTAATGTGCCGTTCTTCATAATTTTTCTACATTATCGTAGTTGCAACTGCCTTTTAGTATCATTTTCCCTATAGACAAATTCCGTTACTTAAATTTGTCGGTCTTTTTACATTGATTTTTTGCGAAAATCTTTAATAGCACTTTACGGGGAATTTTGCGTAAATCAATGGATTTTAAGTATACGGTTTTATTTCTTTTTACGTTATCGTAGTTGAAATTGGCTATTCGTAATATTTTCCCTTTAAATATGTTCAGACACCTAAATATCTTGATCTGTTTACGATGATCTTTCATAAAATTAAAAAAAAACTTTACGGTGACTTTTGCGTAAATCGATAGTATCTAAACGCAATCGATGGATTTTAAATGTGCCGTTTTTCGTAATTTTTTTCTACATTATCGAAGTTGCAACTGGCTTTTCCTATCATTTTCCTTAATAAACAAATTCTGTTACCTACAATTTGTTGATCTATATTTATATAAATTTCAAAGTTTATATGTATGCTCATAACGCAATTCTAAAACATTTGACCGATTTGCAACGAAAGTGGCATAAATGATTTTTTGAGCAAGGCGAAAAATACATTAGAAATTTCACAGACAACATATTACCCCCTTTTTCAACAATCTTCCATAATTTATCTTGATACAATTGTAAAATTTCCAATAATTACAATAATTTAATTTTTTTAATCAGTAATTTTTAAATATTTACAATTTACGGTGATTTTTGCGTAAATCATTGAATTTCAAACAAGTCATTTTTCGTAATATTTTCTACATAAGAGTAATGGAAATTGGGTTTTTGTAACATTTTCCCATTAAGAAATTTAATTTACCTAAATTTGGTGATCTTTTCACGTTGAATTTTACGTAAATGTGTAATAGCACTTTACGGTGATATTGGGGTAAATCGGTGGAATTTAAACGTAATCGATAGATTTTACTTGTGCTGTTTTTCGTAGTGTTTACCACATTATCGCAGTTAAAATTGACTTTTTGTACATAATTTAACTTTTTTAGAAAATAATTTTTAAATAGCTTGCACTTTACGGTGATTTTTACGTAAACTGGTGGATTTTAAACGGGCCGTTTTTCATATATTTTTTTCTACATTAATGTAGTTCCAAATGGCTTTTCGTATCATTTTCCATGCAAACAAATTCCGTTACCTAAAATTGTTGGTCTTTTTACATTGAGTTTTTGCGAAAATCTTTAATAGCACTTTACGGGGAATTTTGCGTAAATCAATGGATTTTAAGTATACGGTTTTTCTTATTTCTTTTTACGTTATCGTACTTGAAACTGGCTATTCGTAATACATTCCTTCTACACAAGTTTAGATACCTAAATTTGGTGATCTATTTACGATGGTTTTTCATAAAATTAAAAAAAAAAAACTTTACGATGACTTTTGCGTAAATCGATAGCATTTAAACGCAATCGATTAATTTTAAATGTGCCGTTCTTCATAATTTTTCTACCTTATCCTAGTTGCAACTGCCTTTTAGTATCGTATTCCCTATAAACAAATTCCGTTACTTAAATCTGTTGGTCTTTTTACATTGATTTTTTGCGAAAATCTTTAATAGCACTTTTCGGGGAATTTTGCGTAAATCGATGGATTTTAAGCAAATCATTTTTCTTATTTCTTTTTACGTTATCGTAGTTGAAACTGGCTTTTCGTAATATTTTCCCTTTTAAACAAATTCAGATACCTAAATTTGGTGAGCTATTTACGATGATTTTTCATAAAATTAAAAAAAAACTTTACGGTGACTTTTGCGTAAATCGATAGTATCTAAACACAATCGATTGATTTTAAATGTGCCGTACTTCATCATTTTTTCTACATTATCGTAATTGCAACTGCCTTTTAGTATCATTTTCCCTATAAATAAATTCCGTTACTCAAATCTGTTGGTCTTTTTACATTGATTTTTTGCGAAAATCTTTAATAGCACTTTACGGGGAATTTTGCGTAAATCGATAGATTTTAAGCAAATCATTTTTCTTATATTTCTTTTTACGTTATCGTAGTTGAAACTGGCTATTCGTAATATTTTCCCTTTAAACATGTTCAGATACCTAAATATTTTGATCTATTTACGATGTTTTTTTTATAAAATTAAAAAAAAACTTTACGGTGACTTTTGCGTAAATCGATAGTATCTGAACGCAATCGATTGATTTTAAATGTGCCGTTCTTCATAATTTTTCTACATTATCGTAGTTGCAACTGCCTTTTAGAATCATTTTCCCTATAAACAAATTCCGTTACTTAAATCTGTTGGTCTTTTTACATTGATTTCTGGCGTAAATGTTTAATAGCACTTTACGGTGATTTTTGCGTAAATCGATGTATTTTAAAGGTGCCGTTTTTCGTAATTTTTTCTACTTTATCGAAGTTGCAACTGGCTTTTCCTATCATTTTCCTTAATAAACAAATTCTGTTACCTACATTTTGTTGATCTATATTTATATAAATTTCAAAGTTTATGTGTATGCTCATAACGCAATTCTAAAATATTTGACCGATTTGCAAGGAAAGTGGCATAAATGCTTTTCCGGGCAAGGCGAAAAATACATTAGAAATTTCACAGACAACACATTACCCCCATTTTCAACAATCTTCCATAATTTATCTTGATACAAGTGTAAAAGTTCCAATAATTATAATAATTAAATTTTTTTTAATCAGTAATTTTTAAATATTTACAATTTACGGTGGTTTTTTCGTAATTCAATGAATTTCAAACAAGTAATTTTTCGTAATATTTTCTAACATAAGAGTATTGGAAATTGGGTTTTTGAAACATTTTGCTTTTAAGAAATTTAATTACCTGAATTTGGTGACCTTTTTAAGTTGAATTTTATGTAAATGTGTAATAGCACTTTACAGTGATTTTTGCGTAAACTGGTGGTTTTTAAACGGGCCGTTTTTCATATTTTTTTTCTACATTATTGTAGTTGCAACTCGCTTTTCGTATCATTTTTCATATAAGCAAATTTCGTTATCTAAATTTGTTAGTCTTTCTACGTTGATTTTTTTCGAAAATCTTTAATGGTACTTTACGGTGAATTTTGCGTAAATCGATGGAATTTAAGCAAATGATTTTTCTTATTTCTTTTTACGTTATCGTAGTTGAAACTGGCTATTAGTAATACATTCCTTCTACACAAGTTCAGTTACCTAAATTTGTTGATCTATTTACGATGATTTTTCATAAAATTGAAAGAAAACTTTACGGAGACTTTTGCGTAAATCGATAGTATCTAAACGCAATCGATTGATTTTAAATGTGCCGGTCATCATAATTTTTTCTACATTATCGTAATTGCAACTGCCTTTTAGTATCATTTTCCCTATAAACAAAAGCCGTTACTTAAATTTGTTGCTCTTTTTACATTGACTTTTTGCAAAAATCTTAATAGCACTTTACGGGGAATTTTGCGTAAATCGATGGATTTTAAGCAAATCATTTTTCTTATTTCTTTGTACGTTATCGTAGTTGAAAGTGGCTCTTCGTAATATTTTCCCTTTAAAAAAGTTCAGGTACCTGAATTTGTTGATCTATTTACGATGATTTTTCATAAAATTAAAAAAAAAACTTTACGGTGACTTTTGCGTAAATCGATAAAATTTAAAAGCAATCGATCGATTTTAAATGTGCCGTTCTTCATAATTTTTGTACATTATCGTAGTTGCAACTGCCTTTTAGAATCATTTTTCCTATAAACAAATTCCGTTACTTAAATCTGTTGGTCTTTTTACATTGATTTCTGGCGTAAATGTTTAATAGCACTTTACGGTGATTTTTGCGTAAATCGATGTATTTTAAAGGTGCCGTTTTTCGTAATTTTTTTCTACATTATCATAGTTGAAACTTGCTTTTCGTATCATTTTCCCTATAAACAAATTCATTTACGTAAATTTGTTGATCTATTTATTTTGATTTCTGTGTAAAATTTTAATAGCACTTTACGGTGATTTTGGGGTAAACCGATTGAATGTAAACGTTTCATTTCTCGTAATATTTTCTGCTTTATCGCAGATAAAATTGGTTTTTCGTAAATAATTAATTTTTTTAATAAATATTTTTAAAATAACTTGCACTTTACGGTGATTTTTACGTAAATTGATGTATTTTAAGCATGCTGTTTTTCATAATTTTTTACACTCTTCAACATTTGCAAGCAAAGTCATGGCATAAATGCTTTTTTGAACAAGCCGAAAAATACATAACAAATTTCAGAGACAACCTGTTAGCCCCTTTTTCAACAATCTACAATAATTTACCTTTATACAAATGTGAAATGTCCAATAATTTCAATAATTTACTTTTTTAAAATCAGTAATTTTTAAATATTAACAATTTACGTTGATTTTTGCGTAAATCATTGAATTACAAACAAGTCATTTTTCGTCATATTTTCTACATAAGAGTAATGGAAATTGGGTTTTTGTAACATTTTGCCATTAAGAAATTTAATTTACCTAAATTTGGTGATCTTTTTACGTTGAATTTTACGTAAATGTGTAATAGCACTTTACGGTGGTTTTTGGGTAAATCGGTGGAATTTAAACGTAATCGATAGATTTTACTTGTGCTGTTTTTCGTAGTGTTTTCCACATTATCGCAGTTAAAATTGACTTTTTGTACATAATTCAACTTTTTTAGAAAATAATTTTTAAATAGCTTGCACTTTACGGTGATTTTTACGTAAACTGGTGGATTTTAAACGGGCCGTTTTTCATATATTTTTTCTACATTATTGTAGTTGCAACTGGTTTTTCGTATCATTTTCCATGCAAACAAATTCCGTTACCTAAATTTGTTGGTCTTTTTACATTGAGTTTTTGCGAAAATCTTTAATAGCACTTTACGGGGAATTTTGCGTAAATCAATGGATTTTAAGTATACGGTTTTTCTTATTTCTTTTTACGTTATCGTAGTTGAAACTGGCTATTCGTAATATTTTCCCTTTAAACATGTTCAGATACCTAAATATTTTGATCTATTTACGATGGTTTTTCATAAAATTAAAAAAAAAAAAAATTACGATGACTTTTGCGTAAATCGATAAAATTTAAAAGCAATCGATTGATTTTAAATGTGACGTGATTTATAATTTTTTCTACATTATCGTAGTTGAAACTGGCTTTTAGTATCATTTTCCCTATAATTAAATTCCGTTACTTAAATTTGTTGCTCTTTTTACTTTGATTTTTTTGCGAAAATCTTTAATAGCACTTTACGGGAAATTTTGCGTAAATCGATGTTTAAGCAAATCATTTTTCTTATTTCTTTTTACGTTATCGTAGTTGAAAGTGGCTCTTCGTAATATTTTCCCTTTAAAAAAGATCAGATACTTGAATTTGTTGATCTATTTACGATGATTTTTCATAAAATTTAAAAAAAACTTTACGGTGACTTTTGCGTAAATCGATAAAATTTAAAAGCAATCGATTGATTTTAAATGTGACGTGATTTATAATTTTTTCTACATTATCGTAGTTGAAACTGGCTTTTCGTATCATTTTCCCTATAAACAAATTCATTTACGTAAATTTGTTGATCTATTTATGTCGATTTCTGTGTAAAATTTTAATAGCACTTTAAGGTGATTTTGGGGTAAACCGATTGAATGTAAACGTTTCATTTCTAGTAATATTTTCTGCTTTATCGCAGATAAAATTGGTTTTTCGTAAATAATTTATTTTTTTAATAAATATTTTAAAAATAACTTGCACTTTACGGTGATTTTTACGTAAATTGATGTATTTTAAACGTGCTGTTTTTCATAATTTTTTACACTCTTCAACATTTGCAAGCAAAGTGGCATACATGCTTTTTTGAACAAGCCGAAAAATACATAACAAATTTCAGAGACAACCTGTTAGATGTTTTTCATAATTTTTTACACTCTTCAACATTTGCAAGCAAAGTGGCATACATGCTTTTTTGAACAAGCTGAAAAATACATAACAAATTTCAGAGACAACCTGTTAGCCCCTTGTTCAACAATCTACAATAATTCACCTTTATACAAATGTGAAATTTCCAATAATTTCAATAATTTACTTTTTTAAAATCAGTATTTTTTAAATATTAACAATTTACGGTGATTTTTGCGTAAATCATTGAATTACAAACAAGTCATTTTTCGTAATATTTTCTACATAAGAGTAATGGAAATTGGGTTTTTGTAACATTTTGCCATAAGAAATTTAATTTATCTAAATTTGGTGATCTTTTTACGTTGAACTTTACGTAAATGTGTAATAGCACTTTACGGTGATTTTTGGATAAATCGGTGGAATATAAACGAAATCGATAGATTTTACTTGTGCTGTTTTTCGTAGTGTTTACCACATAATCGCAGTTAAAATTGACTTTTTGTACATAATTTAACTTTTTTTGAAATTTTTTTTTAAATAGCTTGCACTTTACTGCGATTTTTACGTAAACTGGTGGATTTTAAACGGGCCGTTTTTCATATATTTTTTCTACATTATTGTAGTTGCAACTGGCTTTTCGTATCATTTTCCATGCAAACAAATTCCGTTACCTAAATTTGTTGGTCTTTTTACATTGAGTCTTTGCGAAAATCTTTAATAGCATTTTTACGGGGAATTTTGCGTAAATCGATGGATTTTAAGCAAATCATTTTTTTTATTTCTTTTTACGTTATCGTAGTTGAAACTGGTTATTTGTAATATTTTTCCTTTAAACATATTCAGATACCTAAATATTTTGATCTATTTACGATGGTTTTTCATAAAATTAAAAAAAAAAAACTTTACGATGACTTTTGCGTAAATCGATAGCATTTAAACGAAATCGATTAATTTTAAATGTGCCGTTCTTCATAATTTTTCTACCTTATCCTAGTTGCAACTGCCTTTTAGTATCATTTTCCCTATAAACAAATTCCGTTACTTAAATTTGTCGGTCTTTTTACATTGAGTTTTTGCGAAAATCTTTAATAGCACTTTACGGGGAAATTTGCGTAAATCAATGGATTTTAAGTATACGGTTTTTCTTATTTCTTTTTACGTTATCGTAGTTGAAACTGGCTATTCGTAATATTTCCCCTTTAAATATGTTCAGACACCTAAATATCTTAATCTATTTACGATGATTTTTCATAAAATTAAAAAAAAAAACTTTACGGTGACTTTTGCGTAAATCGATAGTATCTAAACGCAATCGATTGATTTTAAATGTACCGTTCTTCATAATTTTTCTACATTATCGTAGTTATGCAGTGCCTTTTAGTACCATTTTCACTATAAACAAATTCCGTTACTTAAATTTGTTGGTCTTTTTACATTGATTTTTTGGGAAAATCTTTAATAGCACTTTACGGGGATTTTTGCGTAAATCGATGGATTTTAAATGTGCCGTTTTTCGTAATTTTTTTCTACATTATCGAAGTTGCAACTGGCTTTTCCTATCATTTTCCTTAATAAACAAATTCTGTTACCTACAATTTGTTGATCTATATTTCTATAAATTTCAAAGTTTATATGTATGCTCATAACGCAATTCTAAAACATTTGACCGATTTGCAACGAAAGTGGCATAAATGCTTTTTTGAGCAAGGCGAAAAATACATTAGAAATTTCACAGACAACATATTACCCCCTTTTTCAACAATCTTCCATAATTTATCTTGATACAAGTGTAAAATTTCCAATAATTACAATAATTTAATTATTTTAATCAGTAATTTTTAAATATTTACAATTTACGGTGTTTTTTGCGTAATTCAATGAATTTCAAACAAGTCATTTTTCGTAATATTTTCTACATTAGAGTAATGGAAATTGGGTTTTTGTAACATTTTGCCATTAAGAAATTTAATTTAACTAAATTTGGTGATCTTTTTACGTTGAATTTTACGTAAATGTGTAATAGCACTTTACGGTGATTTTTGGATAAATCGGTGGAATTTAAACGTAATCGATAGATTTTACTTGTGCTGTTTTTCGTAGTGTTTCCACATTATCGCAGTTAAAATTGACTTTTTGTACATAATTTAACTTTTTTAGAAAATAATTTTTAAATAGCTTGCACTTTACGATGATTTTTACGTAAACTGGTGGATTTTAAACGGGCCGTTTTTCATATATTTTTTTCTACATTATTGTAGTTGCAACTGGCTTTTCGTATCATTTTCCATGCAAACAAATTCCGTTACCTAAATTTGTTGGTCTTTGTACATTAAGTTTTTGCGAAAATCTTTAATAGCACTTTACGGGGAATTTTGCGTAAATCAATGGATTTTAAGTATACGGTTTTTCTTATTTCTTTTTACGTTATCGTAGTTGAAACTGACTATTTGTAATATTTCCCCTTTAAACATGTTCAGATACCTAAATATTTTGATCTATTTACGATGAATTTTCATAAAATTTAAAAAAAACTTTACGGTGACTTTTGCGTAAATCGATAGTATCTAATCGCAATCGATTGATTTTAAATGTGCCGGTCATCATAATTTTTTCTACATTATCGTAATTGCAACTGCCTTTTAGTATCATTTTCCCTATAAACAAATTCCGTTTCTTAAATTTGTTGCTCTTTTTACATTGACTTTTTGCGAAAATCTTAATAGCACATTACAGGGAATTTTGCGTAAATCGATGGATTTTAAGAAAATAATTTTTCTTATTTCTTTTTACGTTATCGTAGTTGAAAGTGGCTCTTCGTAATATTTTCCCTTTAAAAAAGTTCAGATACCTGAATTTGTTTATCTATTTACGATGATTTTTCATAAAATTAAAAAAAAAACTTTACGGTGACTTTTGCGTAAATCGATAAAATTTGAAAGCAATCGACTGATTTTAAATGTGACGTGCTTTATAATTTTTTCTACATTATCGTAGTTGAAACTGTCTTTTCGTATCATTTTCCCTGTAAACAAATTCATTTACGTAAATTTGTTGATCTATTTATGTTGATTTCTGTGTAAAATTTTAATAGCACTTTACGGTGATTTTGGGGTAAACCGATTGAATGTAAACGTTTCATTTCTTGTAATATTTTCTGCTTTATCGCAGATAAAATTGGTTTTTCGTAAATAATTTATTTTTTAATAAATATTTTTAAAATAACTTGCACTTTACGGTGATTTTTACGTAAACTGGTGGATTTTAAACGGGCCGTTTTTCATATAATTTTTTCTACATTATTGTAGTTGCAACTGGCTTTTCGTATCATTTTCCCTATAAATAAATTCCGTTACCTAAATTTGTTGATCTTTTTACATTGAGTTTTTGCGAAAATCTTTAATAGCACTTTACGGGGAATTTTGCGTAAATCAATGGATTTTAAGTATACGGTTTTTCTTATTTCTTTTTACGTTATCGTACTTGAAACTGGCTATTCATAATATTTTCCCTTTAAACATGTTCAGATACCTAAATATTTTGATCTATTTACGAGATGGTTTTTCATAAAATTAAAAAAAAAAAATTACGATGACTTTTGCGTAAATCGATAGTATCTAAACGCAATCGATTGATTTTAAATGTGCCGTTTTTCATAATTTTTCTACGTTATCGTAGTTGCAATTGCCTTTTTGTATCATTTTCCCTATAAACAAATTCCGTTACTTAAATTTGTTGGTCTTTTTACATTGATTTTTTGCAAAAATCTTTAATTACACTTTACGGGGAATTGTGCGTAAATCGATGGATTTTAAGCAATTCATTTTCCTTATTTCTTTTTACGTTATCGTAGTTGAAACTGGCTCTTCGTAATATTTTCCCTTTTAAACAAATTCAGATACCTAAATTTGGTGATCTATTTACGATGATTTTTCATAAAATTAAAAAAAAACTTTAAGGTGACATTTGCGTAAAGTGATAGAATTTAAACACAATCGATTGATTTTAAATGTGCCGTACTTCATCATTTTTCTTCATTATCGTAATTGCAACTGCCTTTTAGTATCATTTTCCCTATAAATAAATTCCGTTACTTAAATTTGTTGGTCTTTTTACATTGATTTTTTGCGAAAATCTTTAATAGCACTCTACGGGGAATTTTGCTTAAATCGATGGATTTTAAGCAAATCATTTTTCTTATTTCTTTTTACGTTATCGTAGTTGAAACTGGCTATTTGTAATACTTCCGCTTTAAACCTGTTCAGATACCTAAATATTTTGATCTATTTACGATGATTTTTCATAAAATTAAAAAAAAAATTACGGTGACTTTTGCGTAAATCGATAGTATCTAAACGCAATCGACTGATTTTAAATGTGCCGGTCATCATAATTTTTTCTACATTATCGTAATTGCAACTGCCTTTTAGTATCATTTTCCCTATAAACAAATTCCGTTACTTAAATTTGTTGTTCTTTTTACATTGACTTTTTTGCGAAAATCTTAAGAGCACTTTACGGGGAATTTTGCGTAAATCGATGGATTTTAAGAAAATCATTTTTCTTATTTCTTTTTACGTTATCGTACTTGAAAGTGGCTCTTCGTAATATTTTCCCTTTAAAAAAGTTCAGATACCTGAATTTGGTGATCTATTTACGATGATTTTTGATAAAATTAAAAAAAAAAACTTTACGGTGACTTTTGCGTAAATCGATAAAATTTAAAAGCAATCGATTGATTTTAAATGTGACGTGCTTTATAATTTTTTCTACATCGTAGTTGAAACTGGCTTTTCGTATCATTTTCCCTATAAACAAATTCATTTACGTAAATTTGTTGATCTATTTATGTTTTGTTTTGTGTAAAATTTTAATAGCACTTTACGGTGATTTTGGGGTAAACCAATTGAATGTAAACGTTTCATTTCTCGTAATAATTTCTGCTTTATCGCAGATAAAATTGGTTTTTCGTAAATAATTTATTTTTTTAATAAATATTTTAAAAATAACTTGCACTTTACGGTGATTTTTACGTGAATTGATGTATTTTAAACGTGCTGTTTTTCATAATTTTTTACACTCTTCAACATTTGCAAGCAAAGTGGCATACATGCTTTTTTGAAAGAGCCGAAAAATACATAACAAACAGAGACAACCTGTTAGCCCCTTTTTCAACAATCTGCAATAATTTACCTTTATACAAATGTGAAATTTCCAATAATTTCAATAATTTACTTTTTTAAAATCAGTAATTTTTAAATATTAACAATTTACGGTGATTTTTGCGTAAACCATTGAATTACAAACAAGTCATTTTTCGTAATATTTTTAACATAAGAGTAATGGAAATTGGGTTTTTGTAACATTTTGCCATTAAGAAATTTGATTTATCTAAATTTGGTGATCTTTTTACGTTCAATTTTACGTAAATGTGTGATAGCACTTTACGGTGTTTTTTGGGTAAATCGGTGGAATTTAAACTTAATCGATAGATTTTACTTGTGCTGTTTTTCGTAGTGTTTTTCACATTATCGCAGTTAAAATTGAGTTTTTGTACATTATTTAACTTTTTTAGAAAATAATTTTTAAATTGCTTGCACTTTACTTCGATTTTTACGTAAACTGGTGGATTTTAAACGGGCCGTTTTTTATATATTTTTTTCTACATTATTGTAGTTGCAATTGGCTTTTCGTATCATTTTCCATGCAAACAAATTCCGTTACCTAAATTTGTTGGTCTTTTTACATTGAGTCTTTGCGAAAATCTTTATTAGCACTTTACGGGGAATTTTGCGTAAATCAATGGATGTTAAGTATACGGTTTTTCTTATTTCTTTTTACGTTATCGTACTTGAAACTGGCTCTTCGTAATATTTTCCCTTTTAAACAAATTCAGATATACCTAAATTTGGTGATCTATTTACGATGATTTTTCATAAAATTAAAAAAAAAACTTTACGGTGACATTTGCGTAAAGTGATAGAATTTAAACACAATCGATTGATTTTAAATGTGCCGTAATTCATAATTTTTTCTACATTATCGTAATTGCAACTGCCTTTTAGTATCAGTTTCCCTATAAATAAATACCGTTGCTTAAATTTGTTGGTCTTTTTACATTGATTTTTTGCGAAAATCTGCACTTTACGGGTAATTTTGCGTAAATCGATAGATTTTAAGCAAATCATTTTTCTTATTTCTTTTTACGTTATCGTAGTTGAAACTGGCTCTTCGTAATATTTTCCCTTTTAAACAAATTCAGATACCTAAATTTGGTGATCTATTTACGATGATTTTCCATAAAATTAAAAAAAAACTTTACGTTGACATTTGCGTAAAGTGATAGAATTTAAACACAATCGATTGATTTGAAATGTGCCGTAATTCATAATTTTTTCTACATTATCGTAATTGCAACTGCCTTTTAGTATCATTTTCCCTATAAATAAATTCCGTTACTTAAATTTGTTGGTCTTTTTACATTGATTTTTTGCGAAAATCTGCACTTTACGGGTAATTTTGCGTAAATCGATAGATTTTAAGCAAATCATTTTTCTTATTTCTTTTTACGTTATCGTAGTTGAAACTGGCTCTTCGTAATATTTTCCCTTTTAAACAAATTCAGATACCTAAATTTGGTGATCTATTTACGATGATTTTCCATAAAATTAAAAAAAAACTTTACGGTGACATTTGCGTAAAGTGATAGAATTTAAACACAATCGATTGATTTGAAATGTGCCGTAATTCATAATTTTTTCTACATTATCGTAATTGCAACTGCCTTTTAGTATCATTTTCCCTATAAATAAATTCCGTTACTTAAATTTTTTGGTCTTTTTACATTGATTTTTTGCGAAAATCTGCACTTTACGGGGAATTTTGCGTAAATCGATAGATTTGAAGCAAATCATTTTTCTTATTTCTTTTTACGTTATCGTAGTTGAAACTGGCTATTCGTAATATTTTCCCTTTAAACATGTTCAGATACCTAAATATTTTGATCTATTTACGATGATTTTTCATAAAATTAAAAAAAACTTTACGGTGACTTTTGCGTAAATCGATAGCAATTAAACTCAATCGGTTAATTTTTAATGTGCCTTTCTTCATAATTTTTCTACTTTATCGTAGTTGCAACTGCCTTTTAGTATCATTTCCCCTATAAACAAATTCCGTTACTTAAATTTGTCGGTCTTTTTACATTGATTTTTTGCGAAAATCTTTAATAGCACTTTACCGGGAATTTTGCGTAAATCAATGGATTTTAAGTATACGGTTTTTCTTATTTCTTTTTACGTTATCGTAGTTGAAACTGGCTATTCGTAATATTTTCCCTTTAAATATGTTCAGACACCTAAATATCTTGATCTATTTACGATGATTTTTCATAAAATTAAAAAAAAACTTTACGGTGACATTTGCGTAAAGTGATAGTATTTAACCGCAATCAGTTGATTTTAAATGTGCCGTTCTTCATAATTTTTCTACATTATCGTAGATGCAACTGCTTTTAGTATCATTTTCCCTATCTACAAATTCCGTTACTTAAATTTGTTGGTCTTTTTACATTGATTTTTTCCGAAAATCTTTAACAGCACACTTTACGGGAAATTTTGCGTAAATCGATGGATTTTAAGATAACCATTTTTTTTTTTCTTTTTACGTTATCGTGTTTTCCCCATTATCGTAGTTAAATCTGACTTTTTGTACATAATTTAAATTTTTTAGATTTTTTTTTTTTAAATAGCTTGCACTTTACGGTGATTTTTACGTAAACTTGTGGATTATAAACGGGCCGTTTTACATATATTTTTTTCTACATAATTGTAGTGTCAACTGGCTTTTCGTATCATTTACCATATAAACAAATTCCATTTCCTAAATTTCTTGGTCTTTTTACCTTGATTTTTTGCGAAACTCTGTAATAGCACTTTACGGGGAATTTTGCGTAAATCGATGCATTTTAAGAAAATCCTTTTTCTTATTTCTTTTTACGTTATCTTAGTTGAAACTAGTGTTTTCCACATTATCGTAGCTAAAATTGACTTTTTGTACACAATTTAACTTTTCTAGAATTTTTCTTTTAAATAGCTCGCACTTTACGGTGATTTTTACGTAAACTGGTGGATTTTAAACGGGCTGTTTCTCATATATATTTTTCTACATTATTGTAGTGTCAACTGGCTTTTCGTATCATTTTCCATATAAACAAATTCCGTTACTAAAATTTCTTTGTCTTTTTACGTTGATTTTTTGCGAAAATCTTTAATAGCACACTTTACGGGGAATTTTGCGTAAAGTGATGGATTTTAGGAAATCATTTTTTTAATCTCTTTTTACGTTGTCGTAGTTGAAACTAGTGTTTACCACATTATCGTAGTTAAGACTTTTTGTACATAATTTAACTTTTTTAGAATTTATTTTTTTTAAATAGCTTGCACTTTACGGTGATTTTTGCGTAAACTGGTGGATTTCAAACGGGACGTTTTTCATATATTTTTTTCTACATTATTGTAGTTGCAACTGGCTTTTCGTATCATTTTCCATGTAAACAATTTCCGTTACTTAAATTTCTTGGTCTTTTTACATTGATTTTTTGCGAAAATCTGTAATAGCACTTTATGGGGAATTTTGCGTAAATCGATGGATTTTAAGAAAATCATTTTTTTTCTTTTTACGTTTCCTTTGTTGAAACTAGTGTTTTCCACACTATCGTAGTTAAAATTTACTTTTTGTACATAACTGAACTTTTCTAGAAATTTTTTTTTAAATAGCTTGCACTTTACGGTGATTTTTACGTAAACTGGGGGATTTTACACGGGCCGTTTTTCATATTTTTTTTTCTACATTATTGTAGTTGTAACTGGCTGTTCGTAACATTTTCCATGTAAACAAATTCCGTTACCTAAATTTCTGGATCTTTTTACCTTGATTTTTTGCGAAACTCTGTAACAGCACTTTACGGGGAATTTTGCGTAAATCGATGCATTTTAAGAAAATCATTTTTCTTATTTCTTTTTACGTTATCGTAGTTGAAACTAGTGTTTTCCACATTATCGTAGCTAAAATTGACTTTTTGTACATAATTTAACTTTTCTAGAATTTTTTTTTAAAATAGCTTGGCACTTTACGGTGATTTTTGCGTAAACTGGTTGATTTCAAACGGAACTTTTTCATATATTTTTTCTACATTATTGTAGTTGTAACTGGCTTTTCGTATCATTTTCCATGTAAACAAATTCCGTTACTAAAATTTGTTGGTCTTTTTACATTGATTTTTTGCGAAAATCTTTAATAGCACTTTACGGGGAATTTTGCGTAAATCAGTGGATTTTAAGTATACTGATTTTCTTATTTCTTTTTACGTTATCGTAGTTAAAGCTGGCTAATCGTAATATTTTCACTTTAAATATGTTCAAATACCTAAATATTTTAATCTATTTATGATGACTTTTCATAAAATAAAAAAAAACTTTACGGTGACTTATGCGTAAACCGATAGTATCTAACCGTAATCAGTTGATTTTAAATGAGCCGTTCTTCATAATTTTTCTACATTATCGTAGATGCAACTGCCTTTTAGTATCATTTTCCCTATCTACAAATTCCGTTACTTAAATTTGTTGGTCTTTTTACATTGATTTTTTCCGAAAATCTTTAACAGCACACTTTACGGGAAATTTTGCGTAAATCGATGGATTATAATATAACCATTTTTTTTTGTTTTTACGTTATCGTGTTTTCTCCATTATCGTAGTTAAAACTGACTTTTTGTACATAATTTAAATTTTTTAGATTTTTTTTTTTAAATAGCTTGCACTTTACGGTGATTTTTACTTAAACTTGTGGATTATAAACGGGCCGTTTTTCATATATTTTTTTCTACATTATTGTAGTGTCAACTGGCTTTTCGTATCATTTTCCATATAAACAAATTCCGTTACCTAAATTTCTTTGTCTTTTTACGTTGATTTTTTGCGAAACTCTGTAAAAGCAGTTTACGGGGAATTTTGCGTAAATCGATGTATTTTAAGAAAATCATTTTTCTTATTTCTTTTTATTATCGTAGTTGCAAGTAGTGTTTACCACATTATCGTAGTTAAATTTGACTTTTTGTACATAATTTAACTTTTTTACAATTTATTTTTTTAAATAGCTTGCACTTTACTGTGATTCTTGCGTAAACTGGTGGATTTCAAACGGGATGTTTTTCATATATCTTTTTCTACATTATTGTAGTTGCAACTGGCTTTTCGTATCATTTTCCATATAAACAAATTCCGTTACCTAAATTTCTTGGTCTTTTTAGGTTGATTTTTTTGAAACTCTGTAATAGCACTTTACGGGGGAATTTTGCATAAATCTATGGATTTTAAGAAAATCATTTTTTTTATTTCTTTTTACGTTTACTTAGTTGAAACTAGTGTTTTCCACATTATCGTAGCTAAAATTGACTTTTTGTACATAATTTAACTTTTCTAGAATTTTTTTTTTAAATAGCTCGCAATTTACGGTGATTTTTACGTAAACTGCTGGATTTTAAACGGGCCGTTTCTCATATTTTTTTCTACATTATTGTAGTGTCAACTGGCTTTTCGTATCATTTTCCATGTAAACAAATTCCGTTACCAAAATTTGTTGGTCTTTTTACATTGATTTTTTGCGAAAATCTTTAGTAGAACGTTACGGGGAATTTTGCGTAAATCAGTGGATTTTAAGTATACTGTTTTTCTTATTTCTTTTTACGTTATCGTAGTTGAAACTGTCTAATCGTAATATTTTCACTTTAAATATGTTCAGATACCTAAATATTTTAATCTATTTACGATGACTTTTCATAAAATTAAAAAAAAATACTTTACGGTGACTTTTGCGTAAACCGATAGTATCTAAACGCAATAGATTGATCTTAAATGTGCCGGTCATCATAACTTTTTCAACATTATCGTAGTTGCAACTGCCTTTTAGTATCATTTTCCCTATAAACAAATTCCGTTACTTAAATTTGTTGGTCTTTTTACATTGATTTTTTGCGAAAATCTTTAATAGCACACTTTACGGGGAATTTTGCGTAAAGTGATGGATTTTAGGAAATTATTTTTTTTATTTCTTTTTACGTTATCGTAGTTAAAACTAGTGTTTTCCACATTATCGTAGTTAAAATTGACTTTATTTTCAAAATTTAACTTTTTTAGAATTTTTTGTTTAAGTAGCTTGCACTTTACGGTGATTTTTGCGTAAACTGGTGGATTTCAAACGGTACGTTTTTCATATATTTTTTTCTACATTATTGTAGTTGCAACTGGCTTTTCGTATCATTTTCCATGTAAACAATTTCCGTTACTTAAATTTCTTGGTCTTTTTACATTGATTTTTTGCGAAAATCTGTAATAGCACTTTACGGGGAATTTTGCGTAAATCGATGGATTTTAAGAAAATCATTTTTTTTTTCGTTTTACGTTTCCTTTGTTGAAACTAGTGTTTTCCACACTATCGTAGTTAAAATTTACTTTTTGTACATAACTGAACTTTTCTAGAAATTTCTTTTTAAATAGCTTGCACTTTACGGTGATTTTTACGTAAACTGGGGGATTTTACAGGGGCTGTTTTTCATATATTTTTTTTCTACATTATTGTAGTTGTAACTGGCTTTTCGTATCATTTTCCATGTAAACAAATTCCGTTACCTAAATTTCTTGGTCTTTTTACCTTGATTTTTTGCGAAACTCTGTAATAGCACTTTACGGGGAATTTTGCGTAAATCGATGCATTTTAAGAAAATCATTTTTCTTATTTCTTTTTACGTTATCTTAGTTGAAACTAGTGTTTTCCACATTATCGTAGCTAAAATTGGCTTTTTGTACATAATTTAACTTTTCTAGAATTTTTCTTTTAAATAGCTCGCACTTTACGGTGATTTTTACGTAAACTGGTGGATTTTAAACGGGCTGTTTCTCATACATATTTTTCTACATTATTGTAGTGTCAACTGGCTTTTCGTATCATTTTACATATAAACAAATTCCGTTACCTAAATTTCTTTGTCTTTTTACGTTGATTTTTTGCGAAACTCTGTAAAAGCAGTTTACGGGGAATTTTGCGTAAATCGATGCATTTTAAGAAAATCATTTTTCTTATTTCTTTTTATGTTATCGTAGTTGAAACTAGTGTTTACCACATTATCGTAGTTAAGACCTTTTTGTACATAATTTAACTTTTTTAGAATTTATTTTTTTTAAATAGCTTGCACTTTACGGTGATTTTTGCGTAAACTGGTGGATTTCAAACGGGACGTTTTTCATATATTTTTTTCTACATTATTGTAGTTGCAACTGGCTTTTCGTATCATTTTCCATGTAAACAATTTCCGTTACTTAAATTTCTTGGTCTTTTTACATTGATTTTTTGCGAAAATCTGTAATAGCACTTTATGGGGAATTTTGCGTAAATCGATGGATTTTAAGAAAATCATTTTTTTTTCTTTTTACGTTTCCTTTGTTGAAACTAGTGTTTTCCACACTATCGTAGTTAAAATTTACTTTTTGTACATAACTGAACTTTTCTAGAAATTTTTTTTTAAATAGCTTGCACTTTACGGTGATTTTTACGTAAACTGGGGGATTTTACACGGGCCGTTTTTCATATATTTTTTTTCTACATTATTGTAGTTGTAACTGGCTGTTCGTAACATTTTCCATGTAAACAAATTCCGTTACCTAAATTTCTGGATCTTTTTACCTTGATTTTTTGCGAAACTCTGTAACAGCACTTTACGGGGAATTTTGCGTAAATCGATGCATTTTAAGAAAATCATTTTTCTTATTTCTTTTTACGTTATCGTAGTTGAAACTAGTGTTTTCCACATTATCGTAGCTAAAATTGACTTTTTGTACATAATTTAACTTTTCTAGAATTTTTTTTTTAAATAGCTTGGCACTTTACGGTGATTTTTGCGTAAACTGGTTGATTTCAAACGGAACTTTTTCATATATTTTTTTCTACATTATTGTAGTTGTAACTGGCTTTTCGTATCATTTTCCATGTAAACAAATTCCGTTACTAAAATTTGTTGGTCTTTTTACATTGATTTTTTGCGAAAATCTTTAATAGCACTTTACGGGGAATTTTGCGTAAATCAGTGGATTTTAAGTATACTGATTTTCTTATTTCTTTTTACGTTATCGTAGTTGAAGCTGGCTAATCGTAATATTTTCACTTTAAATATGTTCAAATACCTAAATATTTTAATCTATTTACGATGACTTTTCATAAAATAAAAAAAAACTTTACGGTGACTTTTGCGTAAACCGATAGTATCTAACCGTAATCAGTTGATTTTAAATGAGCCGTTCTTCATAATTTTTCTACATTATCGTAGATGCAACTGCCTTTTAGTATCATTTTCCCTATCTACAAATTCCGTTACTTAAATTTTTTGGTCTTTTTACATTGATTTTTTCCGAAAATCTTTAACAGCACACTTTACGGGAAATTTTGCGTAAATCGATGGATTATAATATAACCATTTTTTTTTCTTTTTACGTTATCGTGTTTTCTCCATTATCGTAGTTAAAACTGACTTTTTGTACATAATTTAAATTTTTTAGATTTTTTTTTTTTTTAAATAGCTTGCACTTTACGGTGATTTTTACTTAAACTTGTGGATTATAAACGGGCCGTTTTTCATATATTTTTTTCTACATTATTGTAGTGTCAACTGGCTTTTCGTATCATTTTCCATATAAACAAATTCCGTTACCTAAATTTCTTTGTCTTTTTACGTTGATTTTTTGCGAAACTCTGTAAAAGCAGTTTACGGGGAATTTTGCATAAATCTATGGATTTTAAGAAAATCATTTTTTTTATTTCTTTTTACGTTTACTTAGTTGAAACTAGTGTTTTCCACATTATCGTAGCTAAAATTGACTTTTTGTACATAATTTAACTTTTCTAGAATTTTTTTTTTTTAAATAGCTCGCAATTTACGGTGATTTTTACGTAAACTGCTGGATTTTAAACGGGTCGTTTCTCATATTTTTTTCTACATTATTGTAGTGTGAACTGGCTTTTCGTATCATTTTCCATGTAAACAAATTCCGTTACCTAAATTTGTTGGTCTTTTTACATTGATTTTTTGCGAAAATCTTTAGTAGAACTTTACGGGGAATTTTGCGTAAATCAGTGGATTTTAAGTATACTGTTTTTCTTATTTCTTTTTACGTTATCGTAGTTGAAACTGGCTAATCGTAATATTTTCACTTTAAATATGTTCAGATACCTAAATATTTTAATCTATTTACGATGACTTTTCATAAAATTAAAAAAAATTACTTTACGGTGACTTTTGCGTAAACCGATAGTATCTAAACGCAATAGATTGATTTTAAATGTGCCGGTCATCATAACTTTTTCAACATTATCGTAGTTGCAACTGCCTTTTAGTATCATTTTCCCTATAAACAAATTCCGTTACTTAAATTTGTTGGTCTTTTTACATTGATTTTTTGCGAAAATCTTTAATAGCACACTTTACGGGGAATTTTGCGTAAAGTGATGGATTTTAGGAAATTATTTTTTTTATTTCTTTTTACGTTATCGTAGTTAAAACTAGTGTTTTCCACATTATCGTAGTTAAAATTGACTTTATTTTCAAAATTTAACTTTTTTAGAATTTTTTGTTTAAGTAGCTTGCACTTTACGGTGATTTTTGCGTAAACTGGTGGATTTCAAACGGGACGTTTTTCATATATTTTTTTCTACATTATTGTAGTTGCAACTGGCTTTTCGTATCATTTTCCATGTAAACAATTTCCGTTACTTAAATTTCTTGGTCTTTTTACATTGATTTTTTGCGAAAATCTGTAATAGCACTTTACAGGGAATTTTGCGTAAATCGATGGATTTTAAGAAAATCATTTTTTTTTCGTTTTACGTTTCCTTTGTTGAAACTAGTGTTTTCCACACTATCGTAGTTAAAATTTACTTTTTGTACATAACTGAACTTTTCTAGAAATTTCTTTTTAAATAGCTTGCACTTTACGGTGATTTTTACGTAAACTGGGGGATTTTACAGGGGCCGTTTTTCATATATTTTTTTTCTACATTATTGTAGTTGTAACTGGCTTTTCGTATCATTTTCCATGTAAACAAATTCCGTTACCTAAATTTCTTGGTCTTTTTACCTTGATTTTTTGCGAAACTCTGTAATAGCACTTTACGGGGAATTTTGCGTAAATCGATGCATTTTAAGAAAATCATTTTTCTTATTTCTTTTTACGTTATCTTAGTTGAAACTAGTGTTTTCCACATTATCGTAGCTAAAATTGACTTTTTGTACATAATTTAACTTTTCTAGAATTTTTCTTTTAAATAGCTCGCACTTTACGGTGATTTTTACGTAAACTGGTGGATTTTAAACGGGCTGTTTCTCATACATATTTTTCTACATTATTGTAGTGTCAACTGGCTTTTCGTATCATTTTACATATAAACAAATTCCGTTACCTAAATTTCTTTGTCTTTTTACGTTGATTTTTTGCGAAACTCTGTAAAAGCAGTTTACGGGGAATTTTGCGTAAATCGATGTATTTTAAGAAAATCATTTTTCTTATTTCTTTTTATGTTATCGTAGTTGAAACTAGTGTTTACCACATTATCGTAGTTAAATTTGACTTTTTGTACATAATTTAACTTTTTTAGAATTTATTTTTTTAAATAGCTTGCACTTTACGGTGATTCTTGCGTAAACTGGTGGATTTCAAACGGGATGTTTTTCATATATTTTTTTCTACATTATTGTAGTTGCAACTGGCTTTTCGTATCATTTTCCATATAAACAAATTCCGTTACCTAAATTTCTTGGTCTTTTTACGTTGATTTTTTTGAAACTCTGTAATAGCACTTTACGGGGGAATTTTGCATAAATATATGGATTTTAAGAAAATCATTTTTTTGATTTCTTTTTACGTTTACTTAGTTGAAACTAGTGTTTTCCACATTATCGTAGCTAAAATTGACTTTTTGTACATAATTTAACTTTTCTAGATTTTTTTTTTTTTTTTGTTTAAATAGCTTGCCCTTTACGGTGATTTTTACGTAAACTGGTGGATTATAAACGGGCCGTTTTTCATATATTTTTTTCTACATTATTGTAGTGTCAACTGGCTTTTCGTATCATTTACTATATAAACAAATTCCGTTTCCTAAATTTCTTGGTCTTTTTACCTTGATTTTTTGCGAAACTCTGTAATAGCACTTTACGGGGAATTTTGCTACCACTGAGCTATCCCGGTCGAATCTGGAGGGCATAATTCATCTAGTGAGCATAATACATCCAGATGGATGAATCCAGATGGATGAATCCAGATGGATGGCGGCTTCAGCCAAGCGATCCCAGGTTCGAATCCTGGCCCGGACATTTTTCGTCCTGTTGGAAATTTACAACTTGTATGATTACTTTACCAATTTGAAATAATTGTGTTAAGAAATAATCCAGTGTTCAGTTTCTACGTTAATGATATATGTTATTGAGATTTATCGAGGTATATTCCCTATTGAAAACAAAGTATGTAGCATTTACAGTTCATTTACAGAGACACGCAAAAGAATTCCGTTACATTATGGCCTATGGGAAAAAATCGTTTGCAGTGTATTTTAATGATGTTACACTATTTTAACATAATCAAATTGATATGCATTTATGAGGTGCACTAAAACATGCTTTCTGTAGAATATGTTGCGCAAAGCATTTATCATTTATTTACAGAGTTACACACACAAAAAATCAATTGCATAATGGTCTACGTGGAAAAATCGTTTGCAGCTTATTTTAATGATGTTACATTATTTTAAACATAATGAAACCTATATAGATACATTACTGAAGTGCATTACAACATTCTTACTGTACAATATAGAGTAAGCAGTATTTATCGTTCATTTACAGGGACACACAAAAGATTTCGATCGTAAAACTGCGTATGAGCAATAATTAATGGAAGTATGTTTTCAACTTTTGTTTACGTTTAACTAAATATTTGATTTTTTTTATATGGTGTGGATAAATCGTTTACAGGGGTACACAAAACAATTCGAAAGCATTACTCTCTATGAACGTGATTTGCTTAATGGTGATTTTTAATTGTGTAATGCATTTTTCAGACGAATTATATTTAATACACTAAAAGTGGTTGCAGACTAAAAATAAATTCATATACAGGGTTATGCAAAGGAGTAGGCACTTGCCATCTATCATATATTCTAATACGAGCAAATCTTGTGTGTGTGGTTATATATATTGAATCGTTTTGAATTTCTTTTGACTAATTTTTGCATCCTACCATTTTCGGGCACGAGAAGACTATTAGGCTGGGTCACATGTTCGAGAATTTTCGATTAATGTGTCATTTTTGGGTCAACGAGGGTCAGGTTAATTTTATCAAAAAAAAAAAAAAAAAAAAAAAAAAAAAAAAAAAAAAAAAACGACTCTAACAATTTTGATCAAATTTTGTATCCTACAAAGTTTCGAGCACGAGAACATCATTGGGCTAGGTCACATGTCCAAAAGAATGTGATTAGTGGGTCATTTTTGGGTCACTGTGAGCCAAGCTAATTTTATCTAAAAAACGGCTCAGACTATTTAGACTAAATTTTGCATCCTATGGTTTTCGGGCTCGAGAAGACTGTTGGACTAGGTCACATGTTCGAGAAATTTCAATTAGTGGATCATTTTGGTCATGGGTCATTATGGGTCAAGCTATCCATATACTTAAAGCTAACCTGCTTTTTAGTTTTTCGTGCAAAAATGCTATTTATACGCATGCGCGAGCATTCAGCTAATCAGCTAGAGGCTTTTACTATCTTCAGACGCGATGTTCCAGCCAATGAGGTGAAGGCTTTTTCCTCTCTCTAGAAGCGTATGTGTTCCATTTGGTTGTTCGGTTGTTGAAACTTTATAGATTTCTTTTATTAAGGTATTTTTTCATTTTACCGTATTTATTTTCTTTTTAAATCGTATGTATTTTACTACTTTGAATTTTTTATAACTAACCCTTTTTTTGAGAGAGAGAGAGATTTCGTGGCACGAAATTCCGCGAATCGTTTCCGATGTAAACAAACTAATTTTAAACTTTTAATATGTAATTCTGTGTGATATGATTAAATTCAGGTTTTCTCAGCGACGATCACAGTATTTTTACCAAATAATTTTTGTATTAATCAAGCTTTTTTGGTTATTAAGCATAGCTAAACACGAAAGAAAACTTTGTTATTTTAAGATTTTAATGTGAATTATTTGCGTACATTTATAAGACGAGTTTCACTGAGTAATTCAAGAAAAAAAAAATCTCATCATTATACATATTTAGTTATGCATTATTAATTATTTACTTGGCCTTTACTTTTAATATTTCAAACTTACAGTTGAATGTAACTATTAAAACATTTGAAATACTGTATTCGTAAAATGAAATTTCAGCTTAAACACTCGACAATTACTTTTACTTATGCATTATTAATTATTTACTTGGCCTTTACTTTTAATATTTCAAACTTACAGCTGAATGTAACTATTAAAACATTTGAAATACTGTATTCGTAAAATGAAATTAGTTTAAACACTCGACAATTACTTTTAGTTATGCATTATTAATTATTTACTTGGCCTTTACTTTTAATATTTCAAACTTACAGTTGAATGTAACTATTAAAACATTTGAAATACTGTATTCGTAAAATGAAATTTCAGCTTAAACACTCGACAATTACTTTTAGTTATGCATTATTAATTATTTACTTTTAATATTTCAAACTTACAGCTAAATGTAATTATTAAAACATTTGAAATACTGTATTCGTAAAATGAAATTTCAGCTTAAACACTCGACAATTACTTTTAGGTTAAATTCAGGTTTTCTCAGTGACGATCACAGTATTTTTACCAAATAATTAAAAGTACTACATGCATGCATCTATCTATCTATATTAGAAATTGTGCAGGTTTCTGGTCACTGTTTTGTTTACATATTTTAAACAAAAATTTCAATTTAATAATGCACTGAAAATTATAATGAATGCTTACAATTAAACACAACAACACAAAACAAAAAATTTCACAAAAACACATTATTTCCCCGATATTTTCCCACAACTAATCAATAAATTTCATGATATTTTATTGCGATTTTAAACCATGAACTTCAGTACTTTTCTGTTATACGGACACTATGCCAAAATGTATGTTATGTATGTATGTTTGGCGACAATGGTGTACGTATAACGGAAAAGTGCCTGAATTATTATTTATATATATATATATATAAAATATAAACATAATTGGCGACACAGCAAGTTTTCTGGATTTCTCCCTGTCTCTCTAACCACATTGTTAACAAAACAAAAAATTCACGAAAAACACGATATTTTCCCACAACTAATCAATAAATTTCATGATATTTTATTGTGATTTTAAACCATGAACTTTAGTACTTTTCTGTTATACGGATACTATGCCAAAATGTTTGTACGTATGTATGTTTGGCGACAATGGTGTCCGTATAACGGAAAAGTGCCTGAATTATTATTTTTATATATATATATAAAATATAAACATAATTGGCGACACAGCAAGTTTTCTGGATGTGAAAGGCGGAGATGAATTTCATTCATTCAATGACCGTTTTAAAAGTTTCAAGTTTGGATTGAGTGCACCTGAACATAAAAACCGATACCTATTTCTATGTTCATGATTGAGTTATTTGGATATCTTTTCGTATAGCACAGAAAATCATTTCTCCCGCTTTCGTAATACAGATAAATTCTGGTGTATTTTTTTTTTCTGCTTTTTATATCAGAAGTACTTTTCTACTTTAAATTTTTTAATTGTCGAGTTTCTAAGCTGAAATTTCATTTTTCGAATGCAGTATTTCAAATGTTTTAATAATTACATTCAGCTGTAAGTTTGAAATATTTAAAATATTAAAAGTAAAGGTCAAGTAAATAATTAATAATGCATAACTAAATATGTATAATGATCAGAATGACATATTAAAATGTGTACAGAATGACATGAAAATTTTAAAAAACTGAAATTTTGCACTTGCAACTTAATTGTAAATTTCATTGTTTACATTGGAAACGATTTGTGGATTTTAAGAATTTGCTGAACTTCGTGTCACCAAATTACTAAATCTCTCTCTCTCACTCTCCAAAAAAAAAGGGGGGGTTAGTTTAAAAAAATTCAAAGTAGCAAAATACATACAACACAAAAAGAAAATAAATACGGTAAAATGAAAAAATTACTTTAATAATAGAAATCCATAAATTTTCAACAACGACCAAACGAACGTATCTCATCTTTCGTTTGTGATAAGGAACGCTCCTTTGGCCCCCTCCACTCATTGGCTGAATTGTAAAGGGCAAAATTGGGGGACAAAATGACTACAGCATTTCTGAGAAAAGAAAAAATCAGAAAATTCACAGAAAATAATTATTTTTGTTGCAACTTGGGTTAAGTGTCTTTATGGTTCGAGTCGATTTCAGACTGAGTGTAGATTTCTGCAAGTTGGATTTGGGTTAACCCGATTTTTCAAAAGTTAGTTCAAGTTCAGTATATTATTTCAGATTAAAACTATACCTATCAGGGCTTGAATTTCAGGGCGGGATTCGCGCGGAAAATTTTGAAATCCCGCCCAAAAAAGATCATGAGCGGGAGCCTCCCGCCCAAAAAATTTCAGCATTTTTGGAGAAATTTGCATTATTTAATTTACCTGCATCCGAACGATAAATTTCGTGATTTTTTTTTCCCCGCAACCGATTGACGGACTTTGTGTTTTTTCCGCTACTGATCGACGAACTTTGTGGTTTTTTCCGTGACAGATCAACGAACTTTGAGTTTTTTCTGCGACAGATCGACGAACATTGCGTTTTTTAAGCGACTGATCGACGAACCTTGCGTTTTTTGGGGACATATCGACGAACTTTGCGTTTATTCCGCAATCGATCGACGAAATTTTTCTTTCTTCCCTGACTGATCGACGAACTTTGCATTTATTCCGCAATCGATCGACGAAATTTGCTTTTTTCCGCAACTGATCGACGAACTTTGCGTTTTTTCTGCGACAGATCAACGAACTTTGCGTTTTTTCTGCGACAGATAGACGAACATTGCGTTTTTTAAGCGACTGATCGACGAACCTTGCGTTTTTTGGGGACAGATCGACGAACTTTGTGTTTATTCTGCAATCAATCGACGAAATTTGCTTTTTTCCCACGACTGATCAACGAACTTTGCGTTTTTTGGTGACAGATCGACGAACTTAGCGTTTTTTCCGCGACAGATTGATGAACTTTGCGTCTTTTCCACGATCGATCGGTGAATCTCAATCAAGTAAAATCTAAAGTCAGAAATTTATTTAACAACCTAATTGTTAAGGGTCCCTAACACATTTAATGGAACTTGAAAAATACACTGCATATATAAAACTTAACTTTCTTCCCTTTTTTATAATAAAAATAAACATTTTACATAATCATTCTCAGTTGACTTAATTTTTTCAATGGTATTTTGTCATGTCTGCATTAATGTAATTCTTTAAATAGCACGTAAAAGAATAGTGGGGTTTAAAGATTTTTTTTCTCCCTCCCAAACATTACAACTCCCCTCCATTTAAAAATGTTGGTAGGGAGACTCCCGTCTTTGGAAAAATTAAATTTCAAGCCCTGCCTATAATATGTTTGTGTGTATTGAGGTTTGTATAGATGTTTGTGTGTGTGCTGTTTTCAATACAGACAGTTTCATTTTTCACACGAACCTTTCAAAAAATTCACATTCTTTGCGCAATCCTTTAACAAAATTCGCATTTTTTTCGTGATTCTTTAATGAAATTCGCATTTTTTTCTGTATCTTTTTTTTGTCGAGATTCATAATTTTTTCAGCTATCCTATGACGTAATTCGTGTTTTTTTTTTCAGCGATAATTTGACGAAATTTGTGTTTTTTCTGCGATTTTTTTTTTCACGAAATTTGCGTTATTTTCCACGATTCTTTTATGAAATTTGCGTTTTTCTGTGATCCTTAGACGAAATTTTCTTTTTTCGCAATGCTTTGATAATAATCACATTTTCTCTGCTGCCTTTTGATAAGATTCATGAATTTTCAGCAATCCTTCGATGAAATTCGCGTTTTTTCAGCAATCTTTGAAGAAATTCGCATTTTTCTCGCGATACTTTAACGAAATGTGCGTTTTCCAGCGATTTTTTGATAAAATACATTTTATTCCGCAATTTTTAGACGAAGTTTGGCAAGAAAGCGCTATCTTTGGGTGAAATTTCCTGTTTTGCGATTCTTTGACAAAATTTGCTCATCTTTTGTGTAAATCGCGTTTTTCTGTGGCCTTTTAACAAAATTCACGTTTTACATGATCCTTTGATGAAATTAGTGTTTTTCCCGTGATCATTTGACGAAATCTAGGATTTTTTTTCCCGCGAAGATTGATTATATGTTTTTAGTCTGCAGGTGCCCTAAAAAGTTTGTGACGCCTGTCGCTGCATTGCATACATTCTGCCACGGTGTATCAAACAAACGAAATTCATCCTAAAGAATTATTGTTTCGTTTCTGGAAATGAACAACCGTCAACTCATTGGCTGAATTATGAAGGGTGAAATGTGTAGGCACTGAGTATCATCTATACTATTAATGTCGGTAAACGTCTGTCTGTCTGTGTGTGTGTTTTGTGTCTGGCGTCTGTAAGCACAAAACTCTGCATGCAGACGACGGACATAAGTGCTTTTGGTATAAAAAAATTCGTAAGTGGAGTTTTTAAAATTCACAACATTTTGCGGGAGAAGAGGGGTGCGAACGAATTTAAAAAATGAGTCCGCATCAATAATTATGGCGGCGGGGGGGAGTATGTTTTGCCTACACGGGGCGGAGACTTTTCTTTGTTGACACCACT
Organism: Maratus michaelseni; assembly: GCA_963931845.1. Lineage (NCBI taxonomy): Eukaryota > Metazoa > Arthropoda > Arachnida > Araneae > Salticidae > Maratus > Maratus michaelseni. Next base: position 357,325,725 of record OZ007590.1, read on the forward strand.
CATATGATATATCGTTCGAAAGGCCTGTGACTGCCTTTTCATGTTATGCATCTGTGTGGTCCATCCCCCCCCCCCCGCCAATTGGGGCACTTTTCTAAATTTTGCACATACCACTCATGTTATATATCGTTAAAAAGGTCTGTGACCGCTTAATCATATTATGCATCTCCGGTGCCATCCCCCCACTTTGCCCCCCCCCAAGGGGGTACTTTTGTAAATTTTGCACAATCCCTTCATGTTACGTATTGTTGGAAAGGTCTTTGACTGCTTATTCATGTTATGCATCTCCGGGGTCCATCCCGCCACTTCCCCCCCCCCTTAAGGGGGGCAATTTTCTAAATTTTGTTGACACCCCTCATGTCATATATTGTTGGAAAGGTCTGTGACCGCTTAATGATATTATGCATCTCCAATGTCCATCTCCCCACTTTGCCCCCCCCTCCCCCAAGAGGGTACTTTTCTAAATTTTGCAGACAACCCTCATGTCATATATCGTTGGAAAGGTCTGTGACTGCTTAATCATATGCATATCTCTGATGTCCATCTCCCCGCTTTGCCCCCCCCCCCAAAGAGGTACTTTTCTAAATTTTGCACACAACCCTCATGTTATATATCGTTGGAAAGGTGTGTGACCACTTAATCATATTATGCATGTTCCGTGTCCATCCCCTACTTTACCCCCCCCCCAAGGGGGTACTTTTTAAAATTTTGCACACACCCCTCATGTTACATATCGTTTGAAAGGTCTTTGACTGCTTATTCATGTTATGCATCTCCTTGGTCCATCCCGCCATTTCCCCCTCCCCAAGGAGGCACTTACCATTTACTTGCACAACAGCGCTAAATGTGTCAGATGAAAGAAATTCCGCGAGTACATGTGCCAGTGAAACTTAGCCAATTGCTGTTCTTCAACCTAGCTTTAATTCAAAGTGGGTTTTTTATTTATTTGAATTATTCTGCAAAAGTTTCAAACATTTTAAAGCAGCTATGAATTTTATTTTTATGGTACTATCAAGTTTTTTGCCGTCAAATTTTGACGGGTTCCATCTAGTTTTTATCTTAAAAACGGCTCAGACAATTTGAACTAAATTTTGTATTCTACGGTTTTTGAGTGCTCGAGAAAATCCGATTAGTGGGTCACTGTGGGTCAAGCTAATTTTATCTAAAAATCGGCTCAGACTATCTTGACTAAATTTTATATCCTACGGATTTCGGGCACGAGAAGACAATTGGGCTTGGTCACATGTTCGAGAAAATTTGAATAGTGGGTCATTTTGGTCATGTGTCATGATATTTGAACTCAAAGCTAATTTTGACCGAATATAGCTCGGTCTCCCCTGCTCGTGGATGGTAATTGTTGGAAGTGCGATTTTAGTTGTGTTATGCGTTTGCTACGTGAATTAAATTTTAGCGGAATATGTGGTGTGTATAAAAATCAGTAGATAACTTATAAGCTGTACAAGAAAAAAATCGAGTACATTTCCGTCTGTCAGCGAAATTGCTGAAAGTGGCTTTTCAACAGTTTTATGCGTATTTTAATTGGACTGAATTATACTGTATATATACAAATCTATTGATCATATACAGGGCTGCACAAAAGACGTCAAATACTTTTCCGACTATGGACGGTAAGTGCTGAAATTGAGTTTTCTAATGTGTTATGCGTTTTCTAAATTGTTTACTTAATATATCCTCTTTCACTTTATCAAACGGAGAAGTTCCGTTACAGTATTCCGAAAGTGTTGAAAAGTGTTTCATAAACTATGCTTGACGCGTGATTTTTAACACTTTCCAACCTAATTGAAAAGTGTTTATGACTTCGGTTTGTCTGGCCGCCTGGCCGTGCTCTAACTAGCGTAAATATACTCGGATTGCCCTGAAATTTTTGTATGTTATTTATTGTAGTTTACTACAGCATGTTCCCTATTGCAAATAAAGTGTGTAGCACTTTTTTTTTTTTTTTTTTTTTACAGGGACAGACAAAAGTACTCCTTTACGTTGCAGTCAATGCGAAATAAGCGTTTCAAGCGCATTTTGCTGAAACTACGCCATTTGGAACATTGTGAAATTGATATATAATTCTGAAGCGCATTAAAACATGCTTTTTTGTAGAATATAGGGTGCAAAGCATTTATTATTCATTTACAGGGTCAAATAAAAGAATTCTGTTACACATTGTTCTACGGGGAGAAATCGTTTGTAGTGTAATTGAATGATGTTTCACTATTTCAAAGATAATGAAAGTTATATGCTGTAACTGAGGTGCACTATAAATGGCTCACTGACAATTATGGTGTGCATTGCGTTTATCGTTCATTTAGAGGGACATACAAAAGATACCGGTTACAGTACACGTGCGATAATTTTAGTCTATGTGTGATAAGTGCGTTTACATGTTTGGTTTGCGTAATTAAGATTAACTAATTTTTTTCCTATTACGTGGTGTGTATAAATTAGGCTGATCATATACAGGCCTACACAAGGGAATTCGTAAATATTACAGACAAGGGGAGGGAATTGCTTAAGAGTAGTTTTTAATTGTGTTACGCATTTTCCTGCTCAACTATATGTAGAAGACTAATATAAGTTTGTGGAATATAAATAAATTCATTTACAGGGCTACGCAAAGAACAAAATACATTGTCGTTTACGGTTGGTAATTGCTGGAAGAGAGTTTTAAGTTGCCTTATGTGTTTTTTACATGAATTAAATTTTAGCTTAATATGTGGTGTGTACAAAAGTGTTTAGATAATATACTGGGTTATATAAAAGATTTCAAGCGCATTTCCATCGATTGGCGAAAATTGTTAAGTGTGAATTTTCTAACTGAACTAAATTTTATGATGTTATGTATTATATATCCAAATCTACAGATCATATACAGGATTGCGAAATCTAATTCGACTACTTTTTTTTATAATGGAAGGTAATTTCGAAAACTGTATTTTTCAATGGGGTATATGTTTTCTAAACTGTTTACTTACATATCTTCTTTCACCATATTTAACCTTGAAGTTTCGTTACCGTTTTCTGGATGTGTTGGAAAGTGTTTCATAATCTATGCCATGAATTTTCGGTCTTGTTATTTCTTGTTTTAATTTTAAATGATAACTGGTGTTGATCATTTAAAATTTTAAAGGAGAAATAAACCAAAAGGATACCTAAGGTGGACCATGGACAAAAAAGTTTAGAACTAACGTAAGGTATTGAAGAGATAGACAATACTTCGGAGAATCTATTATCTTTTTTTTGCTACAGTTTTCCATGTATTATAAGGCTTATATTTTCAGTGACTTTTCTTCCTTTTGTGTTTTGCATTTTCGGATTGTTATGCTTCATTTATTTTTATTTTCTTTGGTTATTTATCAAAATGTATTCTTGAAATAAAAAGTAAAATTCTAAAGTTTTTTTTATGAAAATGAAGCGCATGTTTTGCCAGAATTCTGCAATTGTTAATTTAAATTATATTAAAACTAAATTAGCACTCCATAGGTATGTTTAACTATTTTCATTATTCTAAATGGTGCATAAAAACAGAACAAAACAAACAAAAATTTGACTTTAGTGAAATATTTGATGAAATACTAGGGTGTTTTTTTTTTTTTTTTTTTTTTTTTTTGAGGAAACATTTCACTCTGGGATTTCTTTTAGAGGACAGTACAATAAACGAACAGTACTAAGATATATTTTCGCACACAAATTAAAGGAACCAACGACTTTTGTATTTACATTTGATCATATAACGCTTTTTTCTTGACAGTACCAGGTTACCAAATTTTCTCTGTCAAAAACTTGTCAAATCTTGTTCCCCAGCTACATTTCAAAGCAAGTGGCTACTAGAAATGAGACGGACTCTGTCTCATTCTTTCTTAAACTAAAAATTTTATTTATTCACCCAAAGAAATAAATAACAAGAACTTTTTTTTCTAAAAAAATACTTATTCCATTTCAAGTTAATTTAATGCTACGTATTTGAGATTACAATGAAGTAGAAACTGAAATCGTGTTTTTTTTCCTAGTATTAGAATAGAATGCTATTTTTTTTAACAGAAAATTTGTGATATTTGCAGATTAATGTCTGGCATTGGTAGCGACGACCTGTTGATATGGCGCCAATCGGAAGAGATACGAATAATTTGTTGTTCAATTTTCGTTTCTGACAGTTGGATATCTTTTAATTGGATTATTTATTTTTTTACAGATTTAATGCGAAAGGAATATATTCTTTTGTTCTTATTCAACCAGCATTAGTTTAAAGTTTGCGAATTTTTTGTCTGCTATTGTGTACGGGTCATAATCGCCGTTCATATGAAAATAACGTCAATGATTCTTGATAAGAATCACTCACGTTATTTTGAAAATTTTCGGAAAGGACCAATGTTTTGGAGGAAATTAAGGAGGTGGATTAGAGTTAGTTGCGGATGGACAGGAGTAGAGAAATTCAGGTATGGTAGATGTATGATATTTTCGTAGAACCGAGAAACACAATAACAGATTGAGTCTGGCTGCTTTCTTGTTTACAGATTTTGCACTCAGAAACATAGTGATAGAAACAATAAAAATTTCGTATTTGTGTATTATTATTTTTGAAAAAAAAAAGTCTTTCAAAAATCTAAAATTTTCCAACTCCAATCTCATATTTCTGAAGTTCACAAATATTGGGGGTGAGGCTAGCCCATACACCCCATGGAACGCCTCTGGTTGGGCAGGTTTGAATGGTGGAAGGAAGTAGCTTCTACAAAATACTTCGCCACTGATTTGATATGCGGATTAGACGATGGGTCATCTGAGAAAGTTACCGGAAGAAAAATATTTTGATTTTCTTCTTCTTGTTATTTTTTCTTTGACTTAGTACACTAATGTTTCTTGAATTTTTATGGTGTTATTCTACAAAATGTGGAGCACCCTGGTAGTTTAAAAAATGAAATGTAATGAATATGAAAATGATGGTAATAAAGAAAGAATAACGTACACAAAATTTGCAAATGTGTGTGTTTATTTACAATGTATGTGTGAAATAACTATTGGAGGAATTGTAGACGAAAACATGAGTTGAGGAGCTGAGCAGAAGATAATCAATGACGTTGGAGAAGCATCAAGACATCCAAATCATTCAAACGAGGAGCAAAAATCAGGAACTTTAACAAGCAGCGAAGCTAATCCAACCAGGAGCAGCGATCCTAGGAATGGTATAGCAACAGTCAGACAGAAGCACTCTTCTTACTTCTAAGGCAAAGAGAACCGATGGCTGGTGTGTAGGTCACAATCAGGAATAGGACATAATAAGGAGACACAATCAGAAATAGTACATAATAAGGAGACACAATCAGGAAACTTACTAATCAATTACTAATCAAAATCAGCATGCCTTATTCCGATTCTTCAGATAAGGGTATCTAAAAGAAATTAAAAAAAGAAAAAGTAACATATATGAATTTCTTTACTCAACTAAAAGATCAACATCAATAATAAAGAAATTAAATCCACAAAAATACTTCGTTGAAAGATTTTATTATGCACCAGAGACGCGAGTAAAAAAATACTTTTTCTCTTGCATTTAAAAAATATTTCTTTTAGAACTATGGGGTGCAAATAACATCTGCAAACTAGGCAGATTTTTTTGGTACTTTCTAACAAATAAAAAAACTCTCAATTTAAATTCTGCATAAGTGATCAGAAACTTAAAACGGTGGCGTAACAGTGAATGGCCCATAATTTTTTTATGAAAAAGTTTTGACTCTTGTTTGAAATAAATAGAATTCTGTTACTAAAAAATTAATTCTCAAAAAACATTTTTTTTTTCTTCTCCCTTATGCATCTGAAAAAAAAAAAAGTTCTCAAAAGGTTTATGGAATTGAAAAAAAAAATATTATTCTAATAAGTTACTACCCCCCCCCCCACCCCCCCACCCAACACACACACACAAAAAACTAGTAAATTTAATGTGTAATAAAATTACAGTGACCGAAATAATTATGGCCTTTTTGCTAATTTTAAGCAAACACAAAAATTATAGTCACAATTTAATAAACACATATGAAATATGAAATATTATACTCTACATTATGTACAATCAACCTTCAAATCTCGTTTGTTCAAAAAATAAACTTATACAGGCTTTGTACATGTTTAAATGACACATAAACTGCGAAATAATTATAGCCTCTTTTAGCTTAGGGTCCCCTATATAAATTGTTGAAACAAGAAATCTGTAATGTTTGTTCCACCTGCCTTTAGCATTGTAGCAAGCTTCCATTTGACGTGGCAAGCTTTTATGTAAGTCTTAAATATTTTTCATATCAATAGAGTTCCATGTTTCAAGAATAGCTGTTTTCAAATTATCCTTACACATAAAATGTCAGCCATTTGCATAAACGTTTCTTGGGATTATATACCAAACATTCTCTATTACATTCAAATCAGGCGATTTGGTTGACCAAGGTTTCAGCAGTTTCATTTTTTTCTTACTTGAACCACACTTGGATGTTTCTGACACATGCATTTTGCAGTTGATCTGCTGAAACAACCAATTTCTTCGGGCCATTTGTAGTTTATTTGGAGGAAAGTGTTTACTTAACATGTTCAGGTAATCAGAACCGTTTCTTTTTCCATATAGGAATTCAATATTGCTTTTCTTTTTCCATCTTATTGCGCATCATATCATGATCGAACCCCCTCCTTCTTTTCTAGTGGAAAACACTAAAGATTCTTTTTTATTATCCTTCCAATAGGTGTGTATACCATCTAGACATTCCAGATTAAACCTTTTCTAATCAGAAAAAATAACATTTCACCATTCAATGCTCCAACTAATATGGCTGCGAGCGAAAACTTTCCGATTAGATTTATGAGTTGAAGACAGTATTGGTTTTTTCCGGAGTTTCATCGATGTAAGTCTAAATGTATTCAGCAACTGTTGTGTTCGACGAGCAGTAACTGGCAAATTTAATTCATCTCGTAATTGTCGAGCTGTTACAATATTATTTCATGTTTTGCACCTCAGAAGACGGACTTCCTTATTTGTAATTGAGGGTTGTCTGCCCTTGCTCTTCTTCTTTCCATGTCCTGATGGTTCTTTAAGGTAATTTAGAACGCCTTTAGGACTTCTGTCAATAGCTAGGGCAATATCTGTAGGATTCATATTCGTTTGTGACATTAAAACATCGGTTTTATCCTGTTCAATATCAGAAAGTCGTGAGCCATGGCATATTAATTATTTTTTGTAATCTGCCACTTTAAATCAATTATTTAGTTAATGTTCTATTTAAATTGTTGTTACAAATTAAAACAAAAATGTTTCTGCTAAACGACACGCATACAGATGAACTTTCGATTGAGTAAGGCCATAATTTCTGCGCTTCTGAAATCCAGATTTCACTGATAAGCTTTCATAGTGCATGCCCACCTACTTCTACAACTACCAATGAATGCCTGTTTACTTTGAATGTTGCAACGGAAGAAATGGCACATGATTCATCGTTATAATATATCAGCTAAGATTCTGAATACAGCCACCTCTATAGTATTGAGACGGCGGTGGGCCATAATTATTTTGCGCACTGTAGGTAACGTAGTCAGTATCTAATATGCAATGTATTCGAAAAAGTGACTTCCATTTCGTTAAAAAAAGAATCCCTAAACTAATATGTGGGGAAATCTAACAGATTCGTATGCAATATGCACTAAACAAAACATTTTCAAAATCTGTGAAGGCATCTGAGGAAGAGAAAAACCCTGCTAGATATAAAATATTAGGAAATAAATTTGGATAGCTATAAAATTAAAAAAACATAGTCTATATGCAATATGCAACAAACTTAATGTTTCCGAAATGATTGATTGCATTTCAGAAAAAGATCCAAGACAGCGGCGTAGCCAGGGAGGGGGTCGAAATGCTCTGAATACCAGTAATAATGTAAAGTTTTCTTCGCATTGATTATCACAGAAATTTCACCAGTTAGGTACGAACATAAAAAGCGAAAAAAAGTTTTAAATGAAGTTAAAAGTTTAATATATTTTTTTTCTTTTCAATTATATAAATTTTTCAAAAACCCAGCCGACATTAATAAATAGTAAGTTTAATTGTAACGTCAAGTGCTTTAATTCTTAAAATTACTTCATAAATTTGACTTTGTCATTTAAAAATAATAATAACAGTACTTAACTGAAAGAGGAAAAAAGAAATACTTACATGCTTTTTTTTCTTTTCGAAAATTCGATTCCATTTCTTTATAATCCATTCTTTTATTCTTTTTGTACGTTTCTTTTTATTTTTTGGAAAAGCTGTAAAAATATGGAGAAAAATCAATAAAATTTTTAGAACATTTTTATGATGTTATTAGTATAATATAATTTTTAAATCATTATACCAAAGCGCCAACACAATTTAGCACGGCATATTTGTTTGAGAAAGAATGAAATTTATATGCAGAAATGTACAACACCCTTCACAAACATCATAAACATGTGAAGCAGCACCGAAGAACTGACGGCAAATCACAATTAAAGGATAAAACTTTGTATGAATCACTATAAAAACAAAAGAACACACAGGACGTGTTTCGGGCTGGAAATTTTTAACAACAAGTCATCAACACAATTAACAAGTGACCGTAAGGGGCAAGGTCACAAATGAACATAATAAGGGCAGAGAGAAGAGCATATAAAGAATGAGACAAGTGGCGCAAGCTGAAAGGAAAACACCAATCATAAAGGAGCACATGCGGAAGTTGAAAGCGTAACCAAAATGATTGGGGAAAAAATTAATAAATAAAACACAAGAAGTAAATTAAAAAATAAATAATTAAATTAATTTATTACAAAATTAATTAATTAATTAAAAAATAAATAATTAAATTAATTTATTAATTAATTAAACATAAATAATTAAATTATTTAATTAATTAATTAAAAAATAAATAATTAAATTAATTTATTAATTTATTAAAAAATAAATAATTAAATAAATAAATAAAATTACATAATAAATAAATGTGTAAATAAATAAATAATAAATAAAATAAAAGAGAAAAAAAATTACAAAAGTAATTTCCAAGTTGGAGAAAGTTTAATAATCCTCCTAATTTTAGTTCTATCATTCTGCCATTTTATTCTTCTCTCTGTTTGAAAAGTTCTAAAATCCTTTCTCGTTTCAATTTTAATGTTATCTTCTGACCTATTAATAAAATAAAATTATCTTCTCTGAAAGATCCTAGTCCTACCGAGAACCTGTGGGGCGTTTATTTTATCCCTTGTTCTTGTAATTTAGGTTATATTGGTCTAACTAAGATAGTATTAAAGTTTAGATTAAGCGAGCATCAGAGATACATATCAAATTCAAATCAAGAATTTTCCAAATCTTCGATTGCCTCTCTCTTTCGGACTTCAAGTCTCTTCACCTTGGAAATTACTTTTTAATTTTTTTTTCCTCTTTTTTGTTCTTGTCTCTTTTATTTTATTTTTATTTATTTATTTATTATTCATTTTTTATTTATTTATTTATTATTCATTTTTTATTTATTTATTTATTATTCATTTTTTATTTATTTATTTATTATTCATTTTTTATTTATTTATTTTATGTTATGTTATGTTATGTTATTTATTTTATGTTATTTATTTATTTATTTATTATTTTATGTATTTTATTTTATCTTATTTTACTTATTTATTTATTTATTTATTTACTTCTCCCGTTTTATATATTCGTTCTTTTTTTTCCTATCATTTTGGCTGCATTTTCCTCTTCCACATATGCTCCTCTGGAATTGGTGTTTTCTTTGAAAGTTGGCTCCCACTAACTTGGATTTTCAAGAAGCATTTTTTATTTTTAAAAAAATTGATAATCTTTTTAATAATCTGCCATCATCTCTTTTTATCTCTTCAGCTTGGAAATTACTTTTGTAATTTTTATTACAAAACACATTATAAACACCTTACAAACACCAATTCCTCTGGAATTGGTGTTTTCTTTTCAGCTTGCGCCACCTGTCGCGTACCTTGTAAGCTCTCATCTCTGCCCTTCTGTTCATTTGTGACCTTATCCCCTTACGAAATGCGTCCAGTGTGTACATTTGTTTTTAGGGTGATTCATTTAAATTTTTATCATTTAATTATTTACATGCACTCATGTACCTTAAGAAGAATAAACATTAGGAAAATTAATCTCTTAAATATTGAAGGAATATATTTGTCATCATTATGTTTAAAGTTGTTAATTATGCTTTAAAATGTTTAATTATGTTTCAAAATGTTCAAATTATGTTTTAAAATGTTTAACACTTTGCCGTCCGCATGTCTCGTAAAAATCTTCTATTCGTAAAATGTTGAAATGATTGATTGATACCAGAATTTAGAAAAAAAATTATTCAAAAATAAGTAAAATCTTTTCTTCGACTACTTGATAAAAGGGAATTTTTCATTCCAAAATTCTGGTGCCAAAGTAGCATCTAAAGATTAAAATTAAGTTACTTATGTACCACACCACTGCGGTGTCGCCGGACGGCAGAGTGTTTATATAACATTTATTCGCTTATACTGCATCTTTGCAGATTAAAATAAATTACGAAATAAATGTATATGTAACCAAGCATCAGAGTAAGAAATGGACAAAATGCCTGAAAGTACGCGCGAAACTCAAATTTTGCATAAGAAAATTTCTTTTTTTTTTTTTTTTTTCAAGCATGTGTGAACTCATATTTTGCTGGCAATTGCGATCGCCAGAACAATCTATCGCACTAAGAGGCTGAAATTGTTTTCTAGAAGGACATATCTGTTTGTAGCTTGAATTCTATTTTCAAATTTTTGAATAATTGTTTTATTGATTTATATGAGTCCCCCCCCCCCCACACTAATTTCCCCCTTTTTTCAACGAGGTAACGACTGTCAACAAAACGACCTGATTTCAATCTTTGTACCTATATTATAGTAAATGTTTTCCTTTTTTCAATAAACTTTATTTGGAATTCATACAGCATTTCTTCAAATTTTTTAAGATTTTGCTCTAGATTTTGCATGTGCAAAAACTAAGGCCACTCACTCTCTTATGTTGAAATAAAAGTATATTAAATTAAAAATGTAAAAGAAAAAAATCTGATGTTTCTAATATTTAAGTTTCTTTATACTTTTATCAACTGTAAAGAATTCAACCCCTTCATGTATTACTGTTGTTTGAAATATCAGGGCCTGCACTTTCTCCAGGATATTAGATTATATTTTTCTCAGAAAAACTGCAGTCTTATATTCCTTAAAAAAAAAATCATGATTGGTTTATAGCTACTTGGGGTACCTCTTTAAGAGAATATAGTGACTTACACATAAAGTGTATATTCGGATTCGTAGATGCAAATACACTGTGAAAGATATTTCAAATGTTAGCTTGGCGATAATGATAAGATTAATTCTTTTGTTATTATTTATGAAATTTGTTTTTGACCAATGTGTGCTCGATCAATCACAATTAACTGACACTACTCACTTATAGAGGTACACTAGAGATGACATCAGTTACTACTTGTATCCAGATTTTTGTCTAATAGTAGTGGATACTATGAACGCACGAAGCAAACAAAATAAATAAAGCATGCACATAAAGTTTCCTATAAAATATATTTTCCTAAAATTAGCATTAAATCTCAATACATGAAACATGACCCAAAATTTAAAAATATCTTTTACACTTACCATTTCCCGTGGTAGATGTTTCGCCTACATCAAACTCTTGAATATTAGAAACCGCAGTATTATTCGACTTTTCAATTACTGGTGAAATATCATCTTTCTTATGCACAAATGCTTTATTTTCAAAATACTGATGACCACGGTCAATTAAGAAAGCCACTTTTTCATTCGACTTTTTAATATCTGACAAATTGTCATCTTTTTCGTGAACCAGTTCTTTGCTTTCAGAATGCTGGTTATTCAGGTCAATTAAGATGGCCACACTTTCATTACTTTCTGTTTTTAATTCTTCCATAGAGGATGATCCATATGTAGCCTTCGTCTCAATCAAGATCTCTGTGGATGGACTAGTCAAGACAGAGCTAGTCAACTCAGGCTTGGTATTTAATTCGTATAAATTGTCTCCAATTACCAAATCTCTTAGGAAAGGATGACCTAGAATTTGTTCAACAGGTGGTCTTTTCGACTGGTCCCACTGCATAATCGATGACACAAATTCATGAGCAAGTAGAAGCTCTTCATCTGGAATAGCAATGCATGGAAAGGACTTTCTCATAAGATGGAAAAATGCAGGCTTCTTAAGAACTTCTTTCAAAACTGGCTCTGCTTTAACTTTCCAATCTGCCACATTTTTCACAACACCCATTGTTAATGTTGGCCAATTCCTTGTTAAGATATTAAGTGTCATTATACCAAACAGCCATACATCACAACTGGCACCTTCAACACTTTTATACAGGTGTACATCGTAACACTCAGGTGGCCTAAATAACTTTGGAGAACATAATCTTCTAAGTGGGACGTTTACCTCATGAAGGCCCGAAAAATCACAAATTATAGCTGTATCATCAGCACTAATCAATATATTGTCATTCTTTAGATCTAAATGTGCATATCCTGATGAATGTAAATAGTTCATGCCATTCAAGATATCGATCAACCAACGTTTCACTCTTTGGAGACCATTCTTGTCAGACAGGAAATTTTCACTTGAAAGCACTTTATGCAACACGTACGGCTGGATAGGCATAACAAATAGTTTGAGGTTAAGCTCTTTAACTTCAATAATTTCCAATATCGGGAGGACATTTCTGTGATGTAAGAGGGGCCAAACACTTTCCTCTAAATCCCAGCATTTTTCATTTTTCACAATCTTAATGGCAACATCTTTTTCATTGAACATTTTTGCTGACAAAACACTTGCAAATCCGCCCTTACCAAGATGTTTTATCTGGCGGTATCCGTTGTTATAAAGAAATCTTACAACATCACGAACAGACGTGTCCGTGGCATCCATGATGTACAAAAGTCAGTTTTATAAATAAAAACTACAAATCACTTTTTATAAATCGCTCAAAATATCAAAATAAATTGACTCACAGAATAGTATCACTAACACCATAAACGACAAAATGTTATTTGTAACAAATAATTAACAATATTTTCTTACTTTGAGTTTATATTGTTCAGAATATCATTGTTGTTCCATTTGTTGAATTGTATTTAGTGTTATAATAATAAAAATATATATATCGATCATTGTTAAAAATTGATTGTTTGAAAATTGATTTCGTTGTTTAACCTTATAGTATACCAAACAATAGCGCATTATTGACAAAATATGGAGGCAGTATTGGGGATGTTTACAATTACAAAGCATTTAGCTAAAATTTACGTTATTGCTAAATATTTTCTAAACATAAAAATCCCTTACAAAAAATCAGGCTCGAATTTTCTTATACTTTTAATTTAATGAAGATAATGTAATGAGATTTTTAATAGACTTTCCTTGTTTTTCTTTAAAATGTGATGACACCACCAGTAACATTACAAATGATCAGTAAAAATGGTAAGTGAAACAATCTCTACTTCCAAAATGTGGAGTGTCTAACTCAGTGTTACAGAAGGTCGTTCGCACTTTATGGAAACGATTTTTACAGTTAATTTCTGAACATATGTGCCATAATCTTAGCAATAATTTTACTAACTTTTTAAATAAGATTTAACAAACACATAGGTGGTGATACATAAAAATTTATCGTAACACTGGATGAAACATGGCTTCATTTAAGTGAGTGTATCAAAAGAAGAGCAATTTTTATCAATTAATAGAAAAAAAAAAAGGAAAGAAATAGGTTTGTGAATGTAAAGAAAATTTTCCAAAAGAAATCATGATTGCTGTTGGAATTTTGTTATGAAATTAAATTTAAGGACAAAATGCAGTAAAGCTAAGGTAATTTCACTTTATTATCAGTAAAATAATTTAGAACCCATTTTTGAAGAAGAAATGCCAGCTTTATAGGAAAAAGACATTAATTGAGCTTCATATGAACAAAGTCTCCCAGCCGTTCTCCCGTAACTCAACTGATTCATATTTAGCAAAGTAAGAATCCTAAACGGAAATAAATTGTGTATCAATTGAAGAAATTGAGGTAAAATCACCTGATTAATGGCCTTTTTCTGCATTTGGACTATTTAAATGAATTCAAGAATATTGAAAAGACTTTGGAAAGTTTTTACAAGAGGTGTCGGGAAAAACGGACATGACTGTAACAAGGAAATTCTATTATCATAGAAATTTCGAGCCAGAGCTATAGCCAAAAGTCAAGGCTCTCCAACAAAGTCAAATTGTTGGAAAGAATAGGTCGTTTATGTGTAGAAATTAACTTTAAAAATCGTTTCCATAAAGGGCTAACGACCTTCTGTATTTGGAAGCAGATAGGGACCACTTCCAGAAATTCCGATGTCTTCATATTTTACACTAAGCAAAGTAAGTCTGCTGAAAATTTCATCGCACTATCTTTGTTGAAAGCTCTCAATCAAATCAACTTAAGTTTCGGTTTGGTAGTTTTTGCGCTGTTATATGCGGGCAGACGGACGGACCAGACGACGACTATAGGTGCTACGTATGTATATAATTACGAACGCAACTAAAATTGGGCTTCTACTGGAATGTATGTGTTTTATTCGTGTGATATAAAACAAAAGATATGAATCACAACTGTAAAGTTATCAATTGATAAAATCCTCATATATTTTCTTTTCTAAATTATATAGCCGACGCACATATCTCCGTTAAAACATACCGCGTACAGTAATAGCAGCAGATTTCATAGCCGATTACATTTACGAGGCTATACAAAGTCTTATCAAATAAAAGAAATGTACAGGGCTTGGAATTTATTTAAGGCCGCACATCCTATACCATAAAAAATAAACATTTTCGATGACTTAGAACATGGATTACATGTATGGTTATATAAATTCATATTTAAATAAATATATTTTTTGTTTTTAATCTTTTCTTACTCTAAAAATGCTAAATATTGATTATAATCAGTACAAGGCAAAACGGATTTAACACTATTTCTGCCGGTAACAAATGACATTTTTTAAAAGATCTCGATTTATTAATGTTTTTATTTATAATTTTTCTATTAAACTATCAAAAATCGTTTTCAATGAAGACATTTTTTTAATATTTATTAGCTTTAAGAATTACAAGTAAATTTAACATAAATAAAAATTTTGAAAGGTGTTATTTGACACTTGTCCAAATAGTGTTAAAATATCAGTTTTACGAAAAAGGCATACCATTTCTGAAGGCTCTCAAAAATCTGGTAGTCTAGTCCAGGCCCACAGCCCAATCAGCCCATGCTTTAATCAGGCGCTGTAGATATGTTTTATAGAGACTGCTGTAGAACGATTTCTTGTTCAAAATTTTCTCTTATAAGGGCAGCCAGTTCTGCAAATCTTGCTTAAAAAAGGATTACCAACTGCTGAAAACCAGAATCGGAAACACTTGTGCTTGTACCAAACACATTTTAATCATTAACGAACGAATGTTTCCATATTAGCGACTAACAAATTTTATTGTCCAAATGTGTAGTTTTCAATTGGATAACTTCTACTGGGAGATCTTAACGTCCATGGTCCATTATGGGGCTACCGCATTAAAGATGCCCTAGGAAGAAATCTATATTTTTTCATGCCTCAAAATGCCGTCGTATTGTTTTAAAGGATCCATGCTGTCTGCCAACTTTTGTACTTCCTCCTATTTATAGCTGGCCAGATATTTCCCTGTCATCATTTTCATTATTCCCCAAAATCAAGTCCTGGTCAACCCTCTCAGATCTCCATTTCACTGACCACAGGCTTATAGCAATAGAAATCGATGAAAAAACAAAAGAATTTCGGAAACAGAATTTCGGTATAGAACAAAAAATGTATCAACGAATAAACTCGGGAACAACCTATTTATTGACCTAAACGTACCACAAATAAACTTCAGTTTAATAAATAATAAACCTGACTTTGAACCTATGTACAAACAATTCGTAAACATTTTAATAGAAAACTGCAACATTAAAAAATAAATAAAAATAAGAGCACTTTCAAACCGGAAATAGTTTGGTGGACACATGAACTGAGAATACAGAGAAATAAAATTTCAGCTCTCTATAAAAAGATGAACCGGCCAGATTCCACTCCTACCGATATTTTAAATTAAAATAAAATAAAAGGCATGTTATAAATTAAATATGTTTGCCGCAAAATCGTATAAGCGTGGATCTAATTGTACCCACCACGTTCACTCTCTTTTAATTCATACGATAATATAAAAAATGTAGCTTTCTTAAATTTAGTTGAATCAGATATTCTTTCTCTTCCTGAAGCACCTGTCAATGAGCCAGTATCCGAAAATTCTATTTTAAAATTGGTGACAGAGAAGCTATTTCGTAATTTCACTTTCCCGCAGCCTTTAATCTTTAATATAACAACTTGCCATAGTAATTAAGCGGGCACAGGCTCTTTAAGCATTTCAAGGGTGTTGGTATGTTTATGAAACCATTTAATTTTAATTCCCAAACACCACAATGACACCAGAATTTTGGTATAAAATTTTCCGTTTATTACACTGTAAAAAAAAAAAATCAGCTGTTACTAAAATTTTTTTAGTAGATTTGTATTCCACAGAATTCTTTAGTAACTGGTATCATAAACCGGAATCGTTGCTAGCTATTTTCTAATAATTCTTACAGATTTTCTGGCAACTGAAATTTCAGTAATTGCAAGGTTCAATGAGAAAAACTAAAATTTATTTAGTAGATCGACCCATTTTTTTTTTTTTTTTTTTTTTTTTTTTTTTTTTTTTACAGTGTATGTTTTTGAAATATAGCTTGTTTTTTTTTTTTTTTTTAATTTCTAAATAAATTTGTTCATAAATTCCGGTGTTAATCATTCATTTCAACATTTTAGGAATGGAAGGGCTTTGGCCCTGAAAGGGTTAACCTTCCAAAGAATCAATTTTCAGATGTGATTTATTCTGAATAGTTAAATATTTCTGAACAATACACTCAGAAAAAGAAACTGATTAAAACTAAAAAACAATTTTGTTCAGTACATTTTGTTGTTTTAGCAAAATGGGAGTAAAATTGAACCATTTTACTTCAATTAACAAAACATTTTTGCTGACGATACAATTTTTTTTTTTTTTTTTTTTTTTTGGAATTGCCAAAAAAAAAAAAAAAAAAAAAAAAAAAATGTTGATTCAAACAAATTTTTATTGACCAATATTTAAACAAAAATTTTGTTTAAATATAGGTCAATGGAAATTTTGTTTGAATCAACAAAAAAAATTTTTTTGTTGAAAACCACTTTTTTTTGCAATTCCAAAAAAAAAAATTTGTATCGTCAGCAAAAATGTTTTGTTAATTGAAGTAAAATGGTGAGTTTTACGTAAACTGGGCGATTTTACACGGGCCGTTTTTCATATATTTTTTTCTACATTATAGTAGTTGTAACTGGCTTTTCGTATCATTTTCCATGTAAACAAATTCCGTTACCTAAATTTCTTGGTCTTTTTACATTGATTTTTTCCGAAAATCTGTAATAGCA